>JAODLM010000210.1:1300000-2600000 GCA_036937905.1 Salvia rosmarinus
CAATCACCGGGACCAGCCCGGCCCGGCTGGGACTTAGGCGAGATGATGTCATGACGATCGATCACATCTCGAGATATTGGCGAGGATCCGAGGCGGGCCTTGAAATCTTTGCTATTTGGCCCTTCCTCGTCCCTTAGCACTATCCCCCATGAATGTGCCTGACTCATTCACCGGCCTCGGATATGGTGACACGCGCCACCGGCGGATCACCGCCTCAGACTCGGCGGTTCCTCCGAGATCCGGACCAGCCTTCTCATGCACCACCGAGTTCTTCCTCGCATTGCATCAAGCGCCCATGAACGACATCGGCGGACGAGTCCGCCCCCTGAACTTCGAAACTTGTGAGTTTTAGCTTCAGAGCCTCATTCTCGGCAAGGAGGCGGGCCACCTCTCGGTCAGCCTCTTGCAGTCTCATCCTTAGCTCGGCAGATGATGCTGAGCCGATCTCCATGTTGGCCAAGGTCTGCGTCAACTCGGCAGATCGGCTCCTCCAGAACAGCACCTCTTCGTCCTTCTCGGCCAAGGCACCTCGGGCCTCTTTCAACTTGGTCAGCAGATAATGATCAAGCCCGGCGTATCGGGAATCAGAGTGCTAATGTAAAAAGACAACACACATTTCGTAAAGTCGTAAACGTTTTCATTCATAATCGAAATTTTTACAAGCCCCGGTCCTATCGACCCCAAGAAATCAACCTATTACATCTGGTCCATCGACCTCGTGCCCTCCGGATTCACCGACCTCGGGGTTCTCTTTGTCAGCCCGGCTCCTCGCAGCCGCGGCCGACCGTCCCGAAAGCGAAGCCCGAGCTCGGGCCTCCTCCTCCTCCTCCTCAACCACCATGGCTTGCCCGCACCTCAAGAAGCTCCCAAGCTCAGGATCTTCATCCACCCCGCACTGGACACGGCCCGGTCGTCGAGCGAGTCGAGGAAGCCAAAGCTCCACCACAGTGGAAGGAGGCCGCCCGGCCATCACGCAGGCGCACTCCTCGCACATCGCCTGTGGTCCACCTCGACCAACCAGCACTGACCTTATCAAAGTCGGGCATCGCGGCCGCCAACTCTCCGGTGGGTAGATATCACCGCGCCTCATCACGGCGCCGGATCGAGATAAAAGCGGAGAAGGTCTCGGACTCGACGAGCTTCGGTGAAGGCCTTCAAGATTGGTCCTCGCCCGCCAAGGCACTCATCCGATCAGCAGCTTCTTCCGCCTCGGCCGCCTCCTCTCGAGCGGCCTCTACCTCAAGACGGGCCGCGCAGAGCCCGATCCTTCTTCCTCGTGGCGGCCTCAAGAACGCCTGCAACCTCAACCTCCTTCCTCGCAGCACCAATGAAAACGGCGGCAGCTTTCCTCTCCAGCCTCCTCGTGCGGGAGGCTACGGCGTCGGCCATACGGCACAGCCTCGGCCGCCATACGAGGGCAAGTCCCAAAATTAAACAACAAGAGTCAATAGCAAAGAAAACACCGCACTAGGGAGAGCAAAGGATCTCTCGAGATCGGTACTCGCAGCGTATCACGGAGATCGAACCTCCACCTCCATGCCCGATCTCGAGATCGGCCGAGGACCGTCGGCCAGATCGCTCGTGGTTTCCACAACCACGGACGCGGGATGGGTCCACCCCGCCGCTTCTTCCGAGCGGCTCCGTCGCCCGTGCAACATGAGGCGGCCGCACCTTCACTTCCTTGGCATGGTCAAGCTTCACTACACAACAAAGAAGATCGCATCAAAGACAAACGAGATCGGACACATATAATATATATATATATATATATATATATATATATATATATATATATATATATATATATTGGGATGCTCTAACCCCGATCGACCCCGCCTCCCGACGCCCGCACCTATAAACGCCACCGCCTTATTGGATCGCCCCGGTGAAGTCAAAAGATAATACTCACCGAGATCGCTGAGTCATTCCTCCATGAAGCCCGGGGCTTCACCTTCACGCCCATCACCTTATCAAGGCCCCACTGCACTCGGATACTCATCATCCCGCAAGAAGAAAAACTTGTTACGCCAATGAGAGACCTGAGGGTCACTACTTAAATTTCGGTGAGGGAGATAATACACTCCTCCTATGGTCTTAACGCTAAAAACGCATCAACACCTCGAAGGAGAGGTCCCGGCAATGCCATAACAGAGAGCCCGAGCCCAACCACCGACCTAATAGAATTCGAGGTCACCGACATATAGGGATCCGAAAATATTCTTAGATACTAAGGAAGATCGGTAAAAGAAACCTAAGGCCGCTCTCGTATGCCTACATATACAAGAATGAAGCCCTCGGTGGGGCCATAGCCCTATCATCGATCGCGGCAGCACCACCACGCCTCCTTCGGATCCGTATTCCTTGGCTATTTCAAAAGTTCCTCCGTCAAACTCGACTCACCGAACCCAACCTCAACCCGTCCCACATCGACGATACCATGGAACCATAGCACTAATTCTGGGAACTACCCAAATGTTATAGCACATGTAATCCTTAAGACCGTGGCACTAATGGGAAGAGAGAGAGACTACGGAGCCCGAGATGTAAGAACATCTGTAACGAGAAGGCGAAGAATGCATACTTACTTTTTTTTCAAGCGAGATATCGGGCTTCCTCAACAAGTTTGAAAGAAAACGGAAATTTCGCAAATATGTTCTCTCGAAAACAAAGTCGAAAGGAAAGTGAACAGCTGCCTAATTTGGGCCTATTTATAAGACAAATGCCGCCCAAAACCGCCGTTTAACTTTCACACGCGCTACCTACTATTCGATGTGGAGTCGACGCACAAGACGTGTTTGAGTGCCCAACTACCGCCTTGCGGTATGACGACGCTAGGCAAGATAGACCGCCACCGACCTCACAATCATCACACGGGCCTCGTGTCCTCCGTAAGACGGGCCTGCATCGCACCTCTGCCTTCCCAAAATGGCTGGGTATCCAGATCACACCTCGGCCGCCCGCCAATGAGCGAGCCTCGGTCTCTGCGCGCCACCTCGCCGCCGCCACTGCACCGTCCTCGGTCTCCGCGCCACCTCGCCGCCGCCGACAGACTGCCCTCGGTCTCCGCATCACCTCCGCCGCCTTGATCGCCCCTGCCGGCCTCTGCGCCACCTCGGCCGCCGCCAACAGACTGCCCTCTGCCTCCCGCCACCTCGGCCGCCTCCGCCAACCCCGCCTTCTACCCGCTTGCACACACGATCTCGCTCGTGTCGCGGCGAGCCACCGCATCAAGATATCCGCCGGTTCGAATATGGCAAACACCCAATTCGCACTGCAGCAATATCCCACCCCTAGATCCCGCCAGGAGTACGACTCGACCCGACTCGCCATCCTCCACAGGATCGCCACCCCACTTCGGTCGGTCACACACCTCGGCGCAGTGGCCCAAGTCAAACCGGATTTCAACGAGTCACGCAGTCACAGGCACCTCGGCATCCTCGCGAAGGGCATCACCATCCTCTCAAGGACCTCTGTCCAAAGACAAGCGACCAGCTCGTCGACCCGATTCGCCGACCCATATCGCCGATAAACCTCACGCCGCTAAGATAACACCTTCAGCAAGAACCTCACCGAGCAACATTCTACCGCAAAGCGCTTTTCACTCCACCTCGGCAGGTCATTATCGACTATTCGGGAGGGGCTATGATGGGATATGGCCCAACCGCCGTGCCCACCGACAGCCCAAACGAGTTTGGGCGACATTAGTAGTGGCCCATGCGGTTAAGCCCAAGGCCCAGCCTTCAAACCCTAATCAGCCCCCAAGGCCAATGGAGGACACTCAAAGCCAGCGCCACCGCCCGAACAGAGACACGCCCGTAACCAAAGTCAGGCGCCACCCTCCACGTGGCGCACGTAAGGCGAAGCGTCCCTGCTCCGACCAATGGAGGGCACGCCAGAGGAAGAGTCACGACCAATGGAGAGGTTGAGCACGCCTTCAGTTGCAGGCTCAAGGTTGTATAAATAGAAGGAAAGTTGACAATAGAAGGGTTGACAATTTACTGAATGCTAAAGGCTTGTAACCACACCCTCTGTACTGAGTTCATAGTGAAAATATTGAGGAATCACTCCTCCGTGGACGTAGATCTCATTAACGATCGAACCACGTAAAAGCCTTGGTGTTCTTTATTGCTTTTCATTAAATCTCTTACACTCACGTAGCTAGATTTATCGGTGACCACGCCGAACCTCGATGTCCGCCTCATTGTTCTCGATCCAGCCACGAATTCGACTCGACCGCGACGAGAGAGTTCCGGAGATCATGGAGGGCGTGGCTAGCATAGTGGGCGACCGAACTCGCCGACTATTTCCCGATCCTCAAGCGCCGACCGCAGGGTCAAGCGCAGCTGAGCTCTACTTGACAAGATGCTCGTGCTCGTCCGGGACTTCTTGGAGAAGCGGGAGGAGGAGCGCCGCCGAGAGCCGGACTACGTCAAGAAGAATGATTTGTTGGAGAAATTGGTGGATGTTCTAAATGAGGAGAGTGAGTACAAGTTGACCACTAAACACATCACTCATTTGCTCTTGGTGAGTGATTAAATATTTCTCGCTTTAACATTTTCATATTACATATCGTGCATGCTTCACTTTACCATTACCATGCGTGAATCTAAGGGGTGTCTGGGAGAATATAAAGGATTCTTAATTATTTTACATCAAAATAAATAAAATTTGTGTGTATATATATATATAGTATATTAATAAACTATTCTTAAATTTAAAAATAAGTGGGAATATTATAAGTATATCAAAATTTGTAAGAGTAGACATTTTATAATAATGATGATAGATTTAGTATTTTATTTTATTTAACTTTTCTCAAATTACTTTTCTCAGTCGGCCCTAACTGTTACTATATAGGACTTGTTTGTTGGAGGTCGGAGACGACAACAACCTCGGTGGAGTGGATCATGTCGAGCTGCTCATCAACCGGAGAAGCTTGAGAAGACAAAAGAAGAGCTCCGGAGAGTGGTGGGGAGAAGAACCAAGTCCAAGAATCCGACATACAACGGCTGCCGTATTAAGCCTGTCTTTGAAGGAAGTGTTTGTCTCCACCCGCCCGGTCGCTCTTGCTTCCCCGCAAGGCGGAGCGAGGTGCAAATCGGGAATAAACCATCCCTAAAGACACGCAGATACTCGATCAACGCGTGGGCGATTGGGAGAGATCCGAGTATTTGGTCGAACCGGAGGCTTTCCAGCCCGAGAGGTTCCTGGCCCAGAAGAAGGACTACAAGGCGAGACTTGAGCTCATCCCCTTCGGTCGGGAGGAGAATGTGCCCGGTTTGTCGTTTATGGCGGATGCTGCCGATGACGGTTGCGACTTTGATTCACAACCGATTGGAAACTTGAGGTTGAGGCCAACGCCAAGATGTTCACAAAGAGAGATATTGTTTGGTGTAGCGGTGCGCAGGGCAGTTCCACTCAGGGCTTACCCCATTAGCCATTGATGCTACTTATATCAACTATTCGCTATTTTAGGAAATAAATTATGAAGAATATGGCAATGTTTAATGTTTGCTGCCACTCTTAAACTAGCTCATATGTTTGGTTTCTTGTATTATGATATGCTATGCATTTCAATTTTCTTTGTAATTTACGACGTGAGTTTTCATATACTCTTTCACGATTTCATGTTTCATTATGTATACAAAATTTCAGTCTTAAAGAAACTATATCTATCATGTATGTGTGTATGTGAGTCACTTAATATTATGTATATATGTATTTAGTTATTTAATTAGGTTATATAATTAATCAAATTGTCACTTAATATTTGACATAGTGCAAGTTATAGCATATAATTCACATAGAGAACTTCTAATCATTTTCTTACAAGAATATATGCATATATTATTTTATCTAGACATTTAATTATCAAGTAACTGGCTTATCCATACACGTAAAATGCAATATGTTAGTAGTTTAAATAATAAGAATCTAATTTACAGGCACACTAGGTGCTGAACTATATTATCACCATCTTTGTATTTAACAGGTACTAGCTTCCTGCAGTTATATATACTTTATTATTTTTATTATAACTGAATTATATATTTGCACTTAATTTAATTAATCAGAAAATGAGATTAGTAATTCAAAATTCTTCACACATCATGATATGCATGTGAATGAGAAAAGATTTCAAGCTTTTAATTGGTTTTAGAAGCAAAGATTTTCTCTAGAAAAATAAATTTATAATTAACATATTTTATTAAGGTTCATTACTAGCAGGTAGCTCTCCGGAATATTACAACTATTGGAAGGGCGAAAAGTAGTTTGTATAATGGTAAATCTCGATAAATACATCGACGACATAATATCATGAGATATTTGATCTCAAGTGGGATTATCTCTCAGTTGATTATGTCAAGTCAATAGATAATCTGACAAATCCATTGATCAAATGGTTGAATCGAGATCAAATGATTAAGTTGCTAGGGGAAATGTGATTAAAATCCACGTCTTAAGAACAATCATAGTGGTAACTCAATCATAATGACCTGAGATCACAAGATCTTGGTTCAATGGGATAACTAAGCTATGAGAGTTCATGTAAACACTCAACTTAGTATGTTCCTTATAAAGCACACAGTATTGAAAACTTGTCTAGTGGTGAGGTTGAGTCTTCGACTCTTAATGATTTCTAAATGCGTCAAGAAGGTTGAGTACGATAAGATACTTGGTAAATAATCACCTAGGTAAGTGCGAAGTGGGGCCGCTTCGAACGATATGAATCCAAAATGGATGTCCATGACCAAAATAGAATTAAACCTGAGAACCGATAAGGTTGATGTGTTAAAGTATTAATACCATTATTCCAGTGCATGATGTGGGAGAATAATTCAAGATATCAAGTTTATTAATCCGCATGTGTACTCGATGGTACTGACTATAGAAGGTTCAATGTCATAAAACATATTCCAAAATATTTTAACATCTCTTGAGGACCGAGGTTGTGTGCGGATACATACATATGTCTATTTTCACTCATGTGGGGATTGTTGGAAATCAATGTGTGTGTATATATATATATATAGTTAGGTTCAAATGAGAACCATTTTTATCCTAAAAACTAAGAACTAAATGAATTCGTTATGAAAGTTAATGAATCCGTTGATAAAAGTTACTGAATTTAAAAATTCAGAATTTTTACCCGGGTTTGAATCCCATGAGGGGTGAAAATTTTATTTTTTTGGATTCAGTAACTTTCCCATTTAATTCATCAATTTTCACAGTGAATTCATCATTTTTTAGTTCTCACATTCTCACAATAAAAATGGTTCTCACGTTAACTCTTCTATATAGATAGAGAGAGAGAGGATGAATCAAATGAGAACCATATATGTTTTGAGAACCGAGAACTAATCTAGTGCGTTTGTTTTGTGTAATCTAATGGTCATGATTTTTTAGATTTTTTAGGTATTTGTTTTCGATTTTATTGTTAAGGATATTATAGTAATTTACTATTTTATGTAATCGATTTTGTGAGTGTTTTAAAAGACTTCCTTTTATATTTATGGTATTTTGATTTTATATATCTTTTTTTATCTGTAATTTTAATATGCAAATCATCAAACAATATAATCGATCCATCAATAATTATTTTTAATGTGATTTTACAGATCGATCATCAAAAGTAATGGTTTTAATTCTTTATTGTACAATTGATCATCAAAGTAATTAGATTATAACTAGTTGAGTTCATAAGCTTATGCTTTAAATCACTATATTTGTTCATACTATACTAAACCGTATATATTAATCCATTATTTGTTCAACTACTATATAGTTATGCATATTACAAAATCATATGAATAACCATATTTGTATATCTATCATTTATTTTCTCACTCACAAATTGAGGGATTTATGTGTCAAATTCTTACATGTGATCTTTATTTTAAGGTAATTTTATAAATTTTATTTTTTATTAATTATTATTCATACAATAGATCTCAATTTTATAAGTTTGATTCTTAGTTCACGTTACGTTTAGCATAACTACTAAGATTCATATACACAATCATTACAATTCTATGTACAATAACTACTATTTTCATAAAGAAAATCGAATTGTAGAGAGAATGTGAAAAATCGGGGATATGGTGAATCTTTAAAATGACCTTAGTGTCCCAAACGTTTACAACCTTAAAAGCAAGATAAAAATAGTGAAATTTGTTTTTAAGTATGACTAAATATAATCTATTAGATCAAATAAAATCTATGGTAAAGATTAGTTATTAGTTCTCATCTTAATAGTGGTTCTCCCAGTATCAACTCATATATATATATATATATATATATATATATATATATATATACTCCTTCCGTCACATTATTGTTGGCTCGTTTTCCTTTTGGGTTGTCCCATTAAGTTGGCCCGTTTTCAAAAAAGGAAATAATTTTACACTAAAAAGTATCTCGAATTTCGTGCAATACACTACTTTACTCACAAAATACAATTCTCTTTAATCTACGTATTAAAAAAAGAGTCATGAATATTGGGACAAATGGAGTATATATATATATATATGTGTGTGTGTGTGTGTGTGTGTGTGTGTGTATGTATGTGTGTGCGCGTTTGGTCAAGTTGTCTGTAAGCTACTTTGATCAAGATTTTGAGTAGCGTCATGTTTAATTTTATGAAATTAAACGGTATATGATCGATCTACGTTTCGAATAGATGATCACGATATATTCACATTCTCAAATCCGATTTTCCGTGAGTGAAATATGAATCAAAGTTGATCACTTAAACATAGAGTTATGTGTTTAAGTAAATAGCGTAGATTATTAAATGATTATCCCACATTGATTAATATACCTTCATTAATTGTCTATATAAGTGGTTCATTGAACACTTAGTATAATTATGTGCACATGTGACGGGTTTGAAACCCACACGCGCGCTGATCGCCGTGCCCGGCCAAAGACGGACTTGGACTTGATTTGGATCTTGACAATTGGTCTTTAAGTTGTTCATATGCTTGTTTCATGGGCTTGGTTTGGAGCCCAATACCCTTACCTTTTGGATCATCAATTGATCGAGCCCAAAGTTGGAGTTAGTCTGAAGCCCATTTATTCAATTTGTTAATTGAGAATGAATCAAATATCCCAAGTAGGATTCGAACCGCGACCAATCGGTTAACGTTGATCGCTTTCACCACGAGCTACCGAGGAACAACGGGTCCTAGTCCGTTAGGTCTGCTATGCACTTGAAGAGACGTCCAATGAACATGGATGTACGCACTGTCCAGATTCATTGTAACTTTTGTCTCCATAAACCGCCGCATAACCCCTTATGTACTTAACGAGGACATAACTTTGTAACACCCGACGTCAATCTGACGTTGACTCAAAGAGTTCCTCATGACGGGACGACGCCTATAAATAGACATGTCTCCCTCATTACCCGCCAATTGCTAATCTGCATTTCAGCATTCTCTAACACCCTTTGTATACATAGTTTATGTCAAAGCTTTGTCCTCATTTAGTCTAGTTCGTCGACGCTTGTTGGTTTGCGGTACTACTACCTTCGAGACGCTGCCGTTTTATCTTTGAGGATTATACGCCATAACCGAGAGCACTATCGGCGCATATCTCGTCTTACGGAAAGAGGTCTCATCGACTCGGCATTAGCATTCGATTAATTTGTTTGATTTGTATTTGTCTCTGTTTAATTTTTAGTTTGATCTCATTTTTCTACATTTTGTTTCAAGTTATAATACGTCCAATAAATTTTAATATTATTATGTACGCTTCATTTCCAACACAACTTTGGTGAGGAGAGGAGTAGATGGACAGCAGTCATGGAGTGGAGTTGCCATTGGTGAATATGATTCTGAATCTTGTTAGAGGATTAATAAATTAATTTAAAGACAAAAAATCCCCACATTAAAAATAAAATCTCGTAAAATATAGGAAAATATAAAATTTATATCGAAAATTCCATGTTGAATTAAAATTTCAAAACATCAGTGTTATTACGGTTTAAAGAACAACTTATAATTGGCGATGATTGATTTTTTTCCCCCAAACTAAATGATTAATGATTATGGACCAATTTTGTTTGATGCGTAACTGGCGAATGCATTAGAGAGGGGGATATTTCATCCAGATTAGTCATAAAGGAAAAGAAAATAATGAATTTAATTAATTAATGCTTTACCTTAATGAGAGGTTTCAAGTTTCAACAATCAAAAGGAAGGGAAGTTTTAAATCGTTAAAAAAATTTAAAAAAGTAACTTATTTACTGAAAGATTAAAAATCAGAAATTAAGTCGGATAATTTGGTAGTAGTGTTTTGACTTTAAGAAGGATATGAGTCGATCATCTGATGGATGGTGCATAAAGAAGTGAAGAAAACTAAAAAAGATAAATGGCGATGGCCTTATATCTGATCTGATGTCTATCTTCTTTGGAAGTTGAATGTCCGAATGGAGAAGGCGAAGATGAAAGTGAAAAGAGCGACGAATCCGAGAAGCACTCCCGCAACCAATCCGAGCTGGCTCCTCTCGAAACCGTAGTAGTCTTTCAAGTACTCTTTGACCGTGCTGTCAGTGTCGACCATGACATCCTCAGTCTCTCCGAACTGTGAGATGATCATGCCGTACAATGTGTACGCCATGGGAGTTGCCCAGTAGTACCATCTACACCAGATTGGGATTCTCTGTTACACAAAGTGAAGCAGTTTTGGTGAATATCATATTGTAATGTTGATCATAATTATTACTATTTGTTATGTATGTTGGCGTGACTGAAACTTACTGGTCGTGGGATGACGAATCCTGAGAAGAGATTCCAGATTGCGTAGAAGAAGGAAGAGATGATGGAGGCGACATTGTGGTTGGGAGTGACGGCGACGGTCATCATTCCGTAGAGGACGAAGTACAGCAAGGAGAAGAAGAAGAAGAACAAGAACCAGAAGAATTTCTCAGCAGTCCAGTCGAATCCCATCATGGAGTAGACGATGAGGCCGTGAGACGACGGATTGGGCGAATACGTAAGGGATCTCGATCAGAAACTGTACCAAGAAACAGTTTGTTTGTTAGTAATGGGATTTGGTAGAAACTTGAGACGGCGTATGCAGAATTTGATGCTTGCTTACTTGTGAGAATGCATAGGGTAAGGCTGAGTACATTCCGGCTGCTCTCTCTGTAGAAGACGGTTCTCTCGATAGCCACCACGGGCTGGACAGTGGAACCGTACTGGAACCCCAAGAAGTTGATGGCAGCATACATGGAACCCATTGCGTTGATCAGATCTTGTTGCCTCTCCCTGTAATTAGCGACATGTGTAAGTTTAGCAGAAGAGTAGGTACGAATTTGAGTTTGTTTGAAGTCTTGAGTTTTAGTTACCATTTAGAGCCGAGGTCCCAGAACATTGTACCGAAGATGAGGGCAATGAAGGTTGTGAACAAGAATCTGACGGCCGTGTAAGGAGGATTCCTCCAGTACGACCAGTGTTGTTTCCACAGGCAAGCAATGCACTGCGTGAGGAAAGGTTGGGAGTACTGAGTAGGAAAATAGAGATCTTTCGAGCCAGGGCGAGGGAAACTCAATTCCTTGATCAAGGCTTTGTTCCTCCTGCAAGAGCTCAAGATTATCAGCATTTGGGGAATGGATTGATATCATTGAATGTTGGTGGAATTTGACTTACGCGTATAGGTCTGATTTCTTGTAGTGATCAACAAAGTCGACCCCTAACATTAGTTCCTGTGATGAAGTAGTGACTTCAAGCATCCAGGTAGCTGGATTGTAGCCATCTTTGATCTTTGATACTACTTCAACTGATTCGAAGTATTTGATGAGATGGGTCGATTGGGCACCCAGAGGTCCTACATAGATTTCTTCTCCTCCCCGTTTCATCAAGAATAGCTGCCAGAGACATGATAATCATAATTATTGCTTTTTATGTGCGTGTGGTTCGTATACGATAAGAGTGTATAGGTAGGTAGCGTACCTCATCAAAAGCTTCAAAGATGTCAATGCTAGGCTGATGGATCGTGCAGACCACAGTTCTTCTAGTGTTGACAGTGTTCCTGACAGTTCTCATGACGATTGCAGCCGCTCTGGCGCCGAGGCCCGAGGTTGGCTCGTCCATGAATATGATGGAAGGATTCGCCACAAGCTCAACTGCTATTGTTAGCCTCTTTCGCTGCTCGGTTGAGAGCCCGTTAACACCTGGCAACCCTACTAGCGCTCCTCTCAGATTCGTGAGTTCTACAAGCTCCATCACCTCCTCAATGAACATCTGTCATCACAATGGATTATCAATATCATTCTTGAAAATCTTTCTATCATTGAAAATATATTTATACATAGAAACCTTTCTAGTCTCTGACTCGACTTCTTTTGGCAGGCGCAACCACGCTGAGTAAACAAGGACTCGTACACAGTTACGTTTGGAGAATGGATGTCGTTCTGCTCACAGTATCCAGAAACTGAGCAAATGTTGCCTGGTTCTTTGGGTACCAGAGATTTTGATCTCCCGTCAATGCAACCGCCTGTTTTCCTTCCGGCCAGAACGTCCATCAAAGTAGTTTTACTGGCTCCACTAACGCCCATCAGGGCTGTAAGAACACCGGGCCTAAAAGCTCCACTCACACCCTTCAACAGTTCCAGTCTATCTTCACTGGCTCCTTGAGCTTTCATTTCCTACCAAATCAAAATAAGTTGAATGTTTACTTCATATCTAATAAATACTCTCTCTCTCTCTCTCTCGATCTCTAAATCTTCAACTTACCTGTGGCATGTCAACTGAGTATCTAATGTCGTCAAATGTGATGGAATGTGGCTCGAATGGAAGAACCATTCCTCTGTTGCGGTTCCCAGTCGCCTCAACAATGTCTCCTCCAGTGGCAACATTATCATCTTCCTCTTCTGGTAAGACAGCTTGAGGCTTTTCGAATGCTGTACCATTTTTATAAAAAACAATATTAGCACAAGTAACTACTTCAGAAAGTATTTAGATCTGATGAAGTTATAATACTCACGATCGAGGTATGTAAGGCAAGCAAGGTAGAGAATGTTGAATAGCCACACGAATCCAACGGAAGCCCTACTCCGATCCGGTACCAGTACGCGCCAGGGAAGAATCCTCTCGCCCATGACACGAACCCTAATTTCGCACCGCTTACCACCTACAAACAATGATCGCAACATAACATCACTTTTTGTTCAATCGTATTGAGATATAAGCTGAACATTAGCAATGAGGAAAATGATTCTATATTGAAAAGAGTTGTTTAACAAAGCTGCTATACAACATATTTATAGCAAGCTAGAATCAGAAAAGAAAACAGAAACTAAACAGACGTGTAACTAACATTTAACAAACTTCAACTAACTTCTAACAGAATAACTGCAAAGCTAAAACAGAAACCAAACGTCCACGCATGCAGTCGTTTAGTTGTGAGATGTAAATACTTCAATACACTCCCAAGAACTTAGCCGGTATTGAACTCTGCAAGATTCAGCCGACGGCGAAGTAAAATAAACCGAGTATCAGCAAGAGCTTTTGTGAATATATCTGCCAATTGACCGCAAGATAGAACATAGCCTACATCGATAGTGTTGTCAAGCACTTTCTCACGTATGTAATGAATATCAACTTCAATATGTTTGGTCCTTGCATGAAACACCGGATTGTTAGCCAATGCAATTGCACTGACATTATCACACCAAAGCTTATGTGGAGCGGAAATGGAGATACCAAGTTCAGTACATAGCGAGACAAGCCAGACGAGTTCAGTGGTGGCATTGGCCATACTTCTGTATTCGGACTCAGCACTACTTCTGGAAACCACATCCTGTTTCTTGGCAGACCAAGATATCAAATTTGAGCCCAAGAAAATACAATGACCACCAGTGGACCTTCGATCATCTAAGCAGCTGGCCCAATCAGCATCTGAAAACGCGATGAGTTGCGATGAAGAGGATGGAGTGAAATTCAGAGTGAGAGAAGTAGTACCCTTTAGGTAACGCAACAACCTTTTACAGGCAGCCCAATGCAGATTTGTAGGCTTTGCAAGAAATTGACTCAGCTTGTTGACTGTAAAAGAAATATCCGGTCGAGTGAGCGTTAAATATTGAAGAGCACCCACCGTGCTTCGATACAATGTAGGGTCATCAAAACTTTCACCAGAATCCTTGCTAACCGTTGCAGGCGCCATAGGTGTCGAACATGGTTTACAGTTCACCATTTTAGTCTTCACAAGTAACTCATTAATATACTTATGTTGACATAAAATGAAAGCTTTGTTGGATCGGTGAACTTCTATCCCCAAGAAGTAGCTTACATGACCAAGATCCTTGACAGAGAACTTAGAATGCAAAGTGTCAACAATCATCTGCACTTTATCCGAATCATCCCCGGTGACCAAGATGTCATCCACGTAAACAAGAATAAGTGTGAGGGAAGATTCAGTTTTCTGGAAAAACAAAGAAAAATCTGAGGCAGATCGCTTGAAGCCAAGACCACAGATTTCAGCACGTAACTTATCATACCAAGCACGTGGCGCCTGTTTTAAGCCATATAAAGCTTTGTTGAGCTTACAGACATAGGTAGGATGAACCGGATCTTCAAAGCCAGCCGGCTGAGCCATATAGATAGTGTCCGTGAGCTCTCCATTGAGAAAAGCATTGACGTCAATTTGTTTGATACTCCAACCTTTAGTAGCAGCTAGAGAGAACATCAATCGAATGGTAGAAGGCTTGACAACAGGGCTGAAAGTCTCAACAAAATCAACACCAGCCATTTGCTCAAAACCCCTAGCAACTAATCGAGCCTTTAGCTTATCCAAGGTGTAATCAGGATTAAGTTTAACCCTAAACACCCACTTGTTGCTAATCACTTTGTGACTTGGATCTGGTGGTATAAGGATCCACGTTCCTTTCCAAGAATGGCATCAAACTCCTTTGCCATTGCCTCATACCACCCATCATGTGCTAAAGCATCATCCAAGGACAATGGTAAGGGTGGAATGTGTGAGGAGACAGGAGGTTGTGAGAGAACGACAAGATAGACCTTTGGTTTACGGATACCATTTTTGGAGCGGGTTTGCATAGTATGAGAGTTGATTGGTGGAGAGGAGAAGGTGGAGGAGAAGGAGAGGAATGAGAATGAGACATGGACATAGAGGATGAGTGATGAGAGGTGAGGCATCTGGTCCAGAACTTGAAACAGAAATAGGAGAATGAGAAGAGGTCAAGGGAGAAGGTGGAACCGAGAAATGCAGTGATATAGGGACATCTGGAAGTGGAGGAAGAGACATAAGGAGGAGGAGAACTCGAGTTGGTATTAGGAAATAAGGTAGGATAAGGAAAATCAGTTTCATTAAAATGAACCGTGTCAACAACATAGATTCTTCCCTCAGCGTTTTGGCACTTGTAGCCCTTGTGATTATTGCTATAACCAAGAAATATACATTTTGAGAACGAAACTGAAGCTTATGAGAATTATACTGCCTAAGAAGAGGAAAACAAGCACAACCAAACACATGCAAGAATGAGTAATTGGGTAGATGATTAAACAAGACATGATAAGGAGATTTCATAGCTAAGGTGACTGTGGGTAATCTGTTTATAAGATAGGTAGCAGCTTCAAACGCATGCCACCAATAGGAAACAGGAAGATGAGCTTGACTGAGAAGAGTTAATCCCATGTCCACAATGTGTTGATGTTTTCTTTCGCCCTACCATTTTGAGAATGAACATGAGGACACGGGTGCTGAAATTTAACACCCAAATCTTTAAAAAGGAACCAACTTTCTGTATTCACCCCCAATCTGACCTAAAGGATTGAATATGAACTTGAAATTGACATTCTATCATTTTAAAGAACTGCCTAACCACAGAAAAAGCCTCAGATTTTGCAGCTAGAGGATAGATCCATGTGTACCTTGTAAAGTCATCAACAAAATGAATGTAGTATTTGTAGCCTTGAGTAGAAGGAAGATGTAGGCCCCAGAGATCGGAATGAACAAGCTGAAAAGCTTTTGTAGTACTGAAGAGGTTGAGTAACATGAGGTGTTTGATGCAATTTTCCAAGTCTACAAGCTTCACAAAAACTGAGAAAAGAGCAATGTATTGGTACACGCAACAATTTAAGAATATGAGAAAGAACAGTAGGGTGAGGATGCCCCAACTTTTGATGCCAAATGGAAGTATTATTGACAGCTGAAGTAGTGTTAGTTACAGTCAGTGCAGCTTTTGCATTACATGTAGAAGACAAATATGCATTACACTTAGGAGATGAATTATTGAGAGAGCATTTGTTCGAAACTAAGGCTGGATTCTTATTTCTAGAAACACAAGATGAAGTAAAACAGAAGAAGAAGTGACTGCTCGAGAAGAAGAGTTGGCTGCTCGAGTACATATTTTGATAGATCAACTTGATACAGCCCGTTGTGGAGTTTCCCGTCGAAGGACTTGAAGATTGTGTTTGTCCTTCACAAGACAACAAGAGTCATGAAATTCAAAATGACATCATTATCCTTTGTAAATTGAGAAATGCTGATTAGATTTTTGTGATTTGAGGAACATATAGTATGTGATTGAGTAATAATGAGGAGTTGGGAGAGGAGGAAGAAGAAGACACTATTTTACTATGACCAATAGATCAGATAGGGATAACCTTACCATTGCCCACGGTGAGAGCTTCAGTGCCATGATAAGGTGTAGTTAGCTGCAGATTTCCCAAAGTGTTGGTGACGTGATTAGTAGCTCCACCGTCCACATACCATACGCCTTCTTCCTCATCAAACTCATATTCATTTGATTTCGATTTTCAGCAACAAAAGCTATGGAGTGGAATTGGTGGGAGCTGCATTGGCACCGTGAAGTTAACATCAAAGCGCTTATAGCATTTCATCGCAACATGACCTGTTCGCCCACAAAGTTGACACACAATAGGAGATTTTCCAGAAACCAATTCTTCCTCTACCAACCATACCACGACCACGAAAACTTCTATTTCCACCTCGCTGCACATAGTGAGCCATAGGTTCAGTTATAGAATAGGCAGATTCTTGCAGACGGATTTCATGCGATTGATGATTAGGCGTATTTTATACGCATATTTTGGTTGATTTTTGAGGAGTTTAAATGCTTAATATCTACTTAATCCTATTTTATAAAGCTAATTGCATATTTTGTGGATTTTGTAGGTGTTGATATTATTTTGGAAGAAAAAGCAGGATTTTGGAAGGAAATTGAAGCCAATGAATTGAATGAAGATTTATTTGGAAGCTTATTATTATTATGAGACTTATTATTATTTGAAGCCTTCTATTATTAGTTCTTTGGCCTTGCACGGCCCATTGAGTTTTTAGGTTAGGTTTATATTAATTAGTTTAGTTGTTGGATAGCATATATCTCACGCCTCCCAACTCTCAATCAGAATTCCCACGCTTCCATTCATTCACAACTATCCCACGCCTCCATTTTATTTTGCACAGAAGAGAGACGTGAATGGGGGATTGAGGAATCAAATATTTTTCTCGTTCTTTATCATTCCAGTAGCCGTGTTCTTCTTTGTTTTTATTTTAATTATTCTTTGCTTTTATTCTATTATGATTTTTAGCTAATCTATTATATTCTGGCAACGATTAAGGAAGCCCTAGCATGATTTATATGTGAGATCTAATTTGTTATTTATCCTTTAATTCGTATGCAAGTATTTGTTGTTCTCTATTTTCTCTCGTGATTTAATTGTTTCGATCCACTAGGTAGTCGCGAATATTTAGTGAGTTGGAATTAATTAATAGCCAATTAAATCGGCCATACGTAATCGTGGTTTAGGTTTGATTAGTGGTAAATCGACCTTCGTGTCAAGGAATAACAATCTTAATTCGATAATCCCGCCGAGTTTATCGGTTTTGAATCGGGTTTCTCTAGTTCTTAATGCTGTTGGCTCATTAAACCTATAGGCGCCTCTTACGGTTGTCACCGATTAGAGAAATAGTTAGTGAGCGTCTTCCTAATTATCGAGAAGCTAAGGAGAGATAAGATCGCGTAAGCGTCTTCGGTGGTCATAACTGATTTATTTGCATGAGTTAAAGTTATCTTTGTATCGATGATCAAAATATCAAGCAAGGGTGGAATTAATTGGTTGTCGGAATATCTTCACGCATTTGTTACCTTTCTCTATTTTATTCTCTTTAATCAAAATTCAATTCCTATTTCTATTTATTGTTTATTTAATTATGCCTAGTTCCTAGTAATCCCAATTTCTTCGTGGTTACGTTGCAGGTCGAAAGTTTAGGAGAATTCTCGCCGGTCCCTTGGGAGACGATTTTGCTTACTGCTGTCTGCGCAGTTTGGGCATACCGACTGGCTGTCAGTCGATTATTTTGCCTACTGCTGTCTGGGCGGTTTGGGCATACCGACTGTATGTCAGTCGATTATTTTTGGTGAAAAGCGACGCACCAAATTTTGGCGCCGTTGCCGGGGATCGGTTTAAGGATTCTGTCTAATTTTCGAGATCGAGAAGACCGCACGGAGATTGAAAAAACGAACCAAGGAGTTAAAGCGGTGTTAGATCAAATTCACTAGCATCAAGTTGAACATATAGTTGAAGTTCCAATGGGTGACGAGAGGCACATTGTGAATCCTAATCCGCCAAGAGCTCAACTGATAAAGGAATTAGGCCGCCATAGGAGCAATCGCCCGTTGTGCATCGCTCGCCCACTATCAATGGAAATTTGAAATACGACTGGTTTCATTCAAGTGCTACCTAAGTTTGGGGATTTACACGAGAGAGTGCACACAAGCACCTTTGTCGAGTTTGATTTAGTTTGCGCGACTTTCGTCCTAATGGTTTTTTCAAGATAAT
Organism: Salvia rosmarinus; assembly: GCA_036937905.1. NCBI lineage: Eukaryota > Viridiplantae > Streptophyta > Magnoliopsida > Lamiales > Lamiaceae > Salvia > Salvia rosmarinus. Next base: position 1,318,831 of record JAODLM010000210.1, read on the forward strand.
TTGAAATTGCTAACTTTTCTCACACATTGCAGGGCAAAGCTCGAGATTGGCTTTTTGATCTTCCTCCTAGTTCGATTCGAACTTGGGATGATTTAGAAGAGCAATTTTTGAGGAAATTCTTCCCTGAATCAAGAGCTGCAAATTTGAGAATGGCTATCAGTAGCATTAAGCAAAAGAAAACAGAGAGCTTGTCTGACTATTGGGAGCGGTTTCAGCAATTGTGTCGTAAATGCCCTGATCATGGATTTTCTGAATATCAATTGCTTACTAACTACTTTTATCGTGGTATGTCTCCTCTTGATAGGAAGATTGTTGATGCTGCTTGCGGGGGAAGTTTAACTAACAAAACATTGGAGGAAGCCACACAACTCATTGCTGACATGGTTTCCAATGGACAACAATATGAAGATGAGGATGATGATCGTTACAGACCAGTTCACATGGCAGAAAACTCAGGAGTGAATGAGAAAATTGATGCTCTAACTTCCTTAGTTAGAGGCTTTGTCGTAGCTCAAACTCAGAAGATGAAATGTGAGATTTGTCTTGAAAATAATCATTATATCGATGTTGTCTACTACTTGCGTAAAAATCGCACTGAGCAAGCATGTATGGGATCTGGAGATGAGCAACATATGAATGCACAAAGGTATAGGAGAAACGATCCTTTCTCCAACACCTATAATCCAGGCTGGAGAAACCACCCAAACTTCAGATGGAATCAGCAAGAGCCTGGAATTTATGCGCAGAAACCTGCGCAAGCTGGTCAGTATGCCCATCCCGCCCGTGCAGAACCGAATATGAGTGATATCATGAAAAGCCTCGCCCAGAGCAGTGAGATTGTCAAGAACTTGGTACAAAGTCAGCAGGCATTCCAGCAAGAGACGCAAGCCGCGTTAGGAAGTATGGGAACACAGATTACTCAGCTGGCCACTCAAATGAATCGGTTACAAAATAACCAAGACAAACTTCCAGCTCAAACGGAGTTGAATCCTAAGGAGAACGTGTCTGCTGTTATTCTAAGGAGTGGAAATATGTTAGTTGAACCGGAGCTTAAAAAGAAAGATGAGGAAGTAAAGCATGAAAAAGCTGAGAAAACCCAAGGCCATGAGGAACTACAGACTTCCACGGAGATCAACTCCTCAAAGGTAAGTGGAGAACCTAAAGTTTCAAATTCTCAATCATTGATTACACCTCCATTTTCTTCCAGGTTGGCACGAAACAAGAAAGAAGAGGATGACAAAGACATTTTGGAAGTTTTCAAGAAGGTAAAGATAAACTTGCCTCTGATTGATGCAATTAAACAAGTTCCCAGGTACGCAAAATTCTTGAAGGAGCTTTGCTCTAAAAAAATGAAGTTTGGGAATGATGCAAAAATTAGAGTAAGTGAGAATGTGTCTGCTGTTATTCAAAGAAAATTGCCGCAAAAATGTAAGGATCCTGGTATGTTTACTATTCCATGCATAATTGGCAATCAGAGGATCGAGAAAGTCATGTTAGATCTAGGCGCATCAATAAATGTCATGCCATACTCTGTGTATAAGGACTTAAATTTAGGGCCTTTGAAACAAACTGGTGTTGTCATTCAATTAGCAGATAGGTCTAATGCATATCCTGAAGGTGTTGTTGAGAATATTCTTGTGAAAGTAAATGATATGTATTTTCCTGTAGATTTTTATGTTGTTGACATGGATGATTCTGCTTCTCTAAGAAGATCTTTGATTTTATTAGGAAGACCATTCATGAAAACTGCTAAAGCTAAAATTGATGTGGATAAGGGTCTTTTGAGCCTCGAATTTGATGGAGACATAGTCACATTTAATGTATTTGAAGCTATGAAGCATGTTGAAGATCCTGAATCTATTTTCATGATTGATATTATTGACCCTTTGGTTGATAACTTTGTTGATAATTTCAGGGATGATGAGCTAGAGCACGTTCTTGTTAGTGCATTGAGTGAAGAAGATGGAAAAACAGAGGAGAATGACGCCATTAAAGAGATTATCAGACTGATGTACTCTACGGAAGAAGTTCCAATTCGGCACCTGTCGAGCAGGATGCCCATCCCGACCAGTACAGAACGGATTTTTCCATCTATTGAGAAACCACCCAAGTTGGAGTTGAAGGTGTTACCTAAGCATTTGAAGTATGTGTTCTTGGGGGAACACAACACACTGCCGGTCATAATAAGCAAAGACCTTCGTGAAGAACAAGAGGAATTTGACTTGAAAATCAAGGATAAGAAGGGAGCCGAGAATTTAGTTGCTGATCATCTCAACAGATTGCAGAATGAGCCAGATGGTATGCCCATACCGCACGTTCCTCCAGATAGACAACAGTTTGCAAGTGAAGAGATGAAGATAGTCGAGTTTCAAGAGATGAACTTGGCTACTTCCGTAGTCAATTCCTGATCGTACCACCATGGTGTCTAGCCTTGGACCTTAAACAAAGGCGCTGCTTGGGAGCTTACCCAAGATTTTATTTATTTTTATTTTTTTCTCACCTTTATCTTTATTTCATGTTTGTTTTTATTTTTTTTTGTTTGTTAAAAAAATAAAAAATAAAAAATAAATTAAAAAAAAACGAAAAAAAAGGTTGCTGATTTGGGTTTCTTTTGGCAGGTTTTGCAAGAATAGGGGCATCCGTTAATTGCTGGAAAAGAAGGACCATATCGCTATGGATCGCCGCCTCACACAGATGGAGCAACGCCCTGGCCACCTCCACCCACCACATTCGACTGAGCATTGAGCACTTCAGGGAAGTCTCATTTTGCTTTTGTTTTTCTTTTGCTTATCCTATTGAGGTTTTCACACAATGAGGACAATGTGTAGTTTAAGTGTGGGGGGATTTTTGGAGTCATATGTCTATCGGGGATATCTTTTGTTGGGTATGAGTTATTGTTCGTATTTTGGCCATTGTGAGAAAAATAACATGAATGGAATAGATTGGAATATTGTGATGGGATTGCTTGGTTGATTTCCTTGATGAAAATAATTTTGTGAAACCCTTATGTGTCTAAGGATGAGAAAATGTGCTTAATTGATCAAATTTTTGAACACCTACTCAAATATGTGAGGATTGAGCTTATGAGCAAAATTATGAAATGCTCCTTATTTATTTGTTGAGAGGTTATGTATTCTTGATATCTTGATGTCTGGTTTGGTTTGTTGTCATAGTCGAACTTATGAAGTTCAATTTTGCATGAACATGATTTAGGCATTTGTTTTGGATTGATAATTGTTAACCATCTCATATTTCCTAGAGAGCCCACTTGAGCTTTAACATTTTCTTGATGAATGAAAGCCACAAAATAATGAACCATAGCCTTTTAGCCTTCTTTGTCCCACCAACAATTTGCAAGTAGTTGAGGAAGATGAGGTGATGAATGATAAGTGATTTGTTGAATTCTAGCTATTTGGGAAAGTTGGTGTATTTTGTTCTGTTGAAAGGTGGTTGGGTTTGTGAAATGATGAGAATTAAGAGCACTGATGTGGGTGTGGTTACATATTGATAAATGTGTTGCTGACAATTTTTAGCTACTTGTTGGCTGCTGCTTCTAAGTATAAAAAAAAAAAAAGAGTTGTAAAAAAAAAAAGAAAAAAAAATGAGAAAAAGAAAAAAAAGAAAAGAAAAGAGTTGGTAGCAGAATACTAAAAAAAATGAGAAAGAAAGAAGAAGAAGTCAATGAGGGAGAAGGAATTCTGGGGAGTTAAGTAGAAAATTTGGGGTTTGTTTTGGGAGTACACATGTGATGAACTGCTTGCATTTTGTTGGATTTAATAGCCATTTTCAATATTTTTGTTTCTCTTACCTATACACCCTAGCCCCATTACAACCTATGAAAGTCCTAATGATTTATGTTTGAATTTCATTTCATTTTGGTAGAGATAGTGACATATTGGCAAACTTGTGATGGATAGAGTCAAGATACTTTAGTGTGAATTTATCTTGTCCTTGATTTTTGAGCGATTTTGAGTGAATCTTGTGAGGCTGGATTGATTGCACTATTTTAACTTGGACGAAGGGTGTATACATGAAGTTATTAGAATCAAGGAATGGTTTGTGGTATGAATGGTGGTTATATTTTGATCTTGACTATGATTGTTGTTTCTTGATCAATGGCCAATTGGTGTTTCTTTTGAATCGAGTCCCTACCTAGTTTGTGCTTTTATCTTTTGTTTTGCTTATGCTCGAGGACGAGCATTATTCAAGTGTGGGGGGATTTGATTAGGCGTATTTTATACGCATATTTTGGTTGATTTTTGAGGAGTTTAAATGCTTAATATCTACTTAATCCTATTTTATAAAGCTAATTGCATATTTTGTGGATTTTGTAGGTGTTGATATTATTTTGGAAGAAAAAGCAGGATTTTGGAAGGAAATTGAAGCCAATGAATTGAATGAAGATTTATTTGGAAGCTTATTATTATTATGAGACTTATTATTATTTGAAGCCTTCTATTATTAGTTCTTTGGCCTTGCACGCCCATTGAGTTTTAGGTTAGGTTTATATTAATTAGTTTAGTTGTTGGATAGCATATATCTCACGCCCCCAACTCTCAATCAGAATTCCCACGCTTCCATTCATTCACAACTATCCCACGCCTCCATTTTATTTTGCACAGAAGAGAGACGTGAATGGGGGATTGAGGAATCAAATATTTTTCTCGTTCTTTATCATTCCAGTAGCCGTGTTCTTCTTTGTTTTTATTTTAATTATTCTTTGCTTTTATTCTATTATGATTTTTAGCTAATCTATTATATTCTGGCAACGATTAAGGAAGCCCTAGCATGATTTATATGTGAGATCTAATTTGTTATTTATCCTTTAATTCGTATGCAAGTATTTGTTGTTCTCTATTTTCTCTGTGATTTAATTGTTTCGATCCACTAGGTAGTCGCGAATATTTAGTGAGTTGGAATTAATTAATAGCCAATTAAATCGCCATACGTAATCGTGGTTTAGGTTTGATTAGTGGTAAATCGACCTTCGGTCAAGGGAATAACAATCTTAATTCGGTAATCCCGCCGAGTTTATCGGTTTTGAATCGGGTTCTCTAGTTCTTAATGCTGTTGGCTCATTAAACCTATAGAGCGTCTCTTACGGTTGTCAGTCGATTAGAGAAATAGTTAGTGAAGCGTCTTCCTAATTATCGAGAAGCTAAGGAGAGATAAGATCGCGTCAGAAGCGTCTTCGGTGGTCATAACTGATTTATTTGCATGAATTAAAGTTATCTTTGTATCGATGATCAAAATATCAAGCAAGGGTGGAATTAATTGGTTGTCGGAATATCTTCACGCATTTGTTACCTTTCTCTATTTTATTCTCTTTAATCAAAATTCAATTCCTATTTCTATTTATTGTTTATTTAATTATGCCTAGTTCCTAGTAATCCCAATTTCTTCGTGGTTACGTTGCAGGTCGAAGTTTAGGAGAATTCTCGCCGTCCTTGGGAGACGATTTTGCTTACTGCTGTCTGCGCAGTTTGGGCATACCGACTGGCTGTCAGTCGATTATTTTGCCTACTGCTGTCTGGGCGGTTTGGGCATACCGACTGTATGTCAGTCGATTATTTTTGGTGAAAAGCGACGCATCAATTGAAGAGCATACTGCATTTCTTGTAACGAAGGCGGCTCAAGACGATGCATGAGATTTATGACGATGGATTCATACTCAGTACCAAAACCACTTAGAATTGAATCACCTAGTTCATCATCAGGAATAACATGACCCGTGGCGCATAGTTGATCGGCAAAACTACGCATTTTCAAAAAATAATCATCCACGGATAGAGCACCTTTCTTTTGTGAATGCAGCTGTTTCTTTAACTGAAGAACACGAGCTCTTGATTGAGATTGAAATAATTGCTCCAATATCTGCCACATTTGACGCGAGGTAGTGCAACGGACAACATGTCTAAGCATCGATTCGTAATGGAAGCCAGCATCCAGCTCATGAGGAAGTGATCTCTGCGAATCCATTGAGAATATTCTGGATTTGGAATTCTCTCCGCCATCACGGACGAAGAAGGAAGGAATGGAGAAGGAACCGAGGCTGTTGAAGATATGAAATCATCAAAGCCGTGAGCTCGAATTGTAGATAAAATTTGAATGCGTCAGAAAGGATAATTGTTTCGATCAAGCCGAAGAAACATAGGATGAAGGTTCGGCAATGGCGTCGAAACTGAAGACGAAGTAGAAGACAACGCCATGGAAAAACTTTAGGCTCTTGATACCATATTGAGATGTAAGCTGAACATTAGCAATGAGGAAAATGATTCTATATTGAAAAGAGTTGTTTAACAAAGCTGCTATACAACATATTTATAGCAAGCTAGAAACAGAAAAGAAAACAGAAACTAAACAGACGTGTAACTAACATTTAACAAACTTCAACTAACTTCTAACAGAATAACTGCAAAGTTAAAACAGAAACCAAACGTCCACGCATGCAGTCGTTTAGTTGTGAGATGTAAATACTTCAATAAATCGGATTAATTATAGCAAAGATTGATGTAATAATAATAACGTCTTACTTTGCTCCAACTGTGGGCTGTGAATTCATTGACAAGAATTGCATTTTGGAAATACATCAAAGGTGAGGCATAGTATCCCAAATCCACCAACTCTTCACATCCTCTGCAGTTTTATACAAACAGATAATGTATGAGACAATGATTATTTGATGTTAACGAAACTATGTAAAATATGAAAGGAAAGTTACTTTGTATTTCATCTTCAGTGTCATCAATTTATAATACGATTACATATTCCTAGCCCCTCATTCATCCATAATCCTACGTGGAATTTTAAGAATTTTTTGTTCTTATTTTTCTAAATTCCACAAAATATGCATTGATACATATATCCTCTCATAAGAATGTTAATAAATTCCAAAAGTCAAATCCTTTATTAAATTTCCGTTTCAAAAAGCAATGCACAAATCATGTTTCAAAATGAACAATTCACAAATCATGCATATTCCTTTATAATCAATCAAATAATTAATTAGTATTTATATAAAATGCATGTGAAAATAACTACTATTTTCATAAAGAAAATCGAATTGTAGAGAGAGAATGTGAAAATCGGGGATATGGTGAATCTTTAAATGACCTTAGTGTCCCAAACGTTTACAACCATAAAAACAGTATAAAAATAGTGAAATTTGTTTTAAGTATGATGAATATAATCTATTAGATCAAATAAAATCTATGGTAAAGATTAGTTATTAGTTCTCATCTTAATAGTGGTTCTCCATGTAACCAACTCATATATATATATATATATATATATATATATACTCATTCCGTCACATTATTGTTGGCTCGTTTTCCTTTTGGGTTGTCCCATTGTTGGCCTGCTTCCAAAAAGGAAATAATTTTACACTAAAAGTATCTCGATTTCGTGCAACACACTACTTTACACACAAAATACAATTCTCTTTAATCTGCGTATTAAAAAAGAGTCATGAATATTGGGACAAATGGAGTATATATATATATATATGTGTGTGTGTGTGTGTATGTATGTGTGTGCGCGTTTGGTCAAGTTGTCTGTAAGCTACTTTGATCAAGATTTTGAGTAGCGTCATGTTTAATTTTATGAAATTAAACGGTATATGATCGATCTACGTTTCGAATAGATGATCACGATATATTCACATTCTCAAACCGATTTTCCGTGAGTGAGAAATATGAATCAAAGTTGATCACTTAAACATAGAGTTATGTGTTTAAGTAAATAAGCGAGATTATTAAATAATTATCCCACATTGATTAATATACCTTCATTAATTGTCTATATAAGTGGTTCATTGAACACTTAGTATAATTATGTGCACATGTGATGGGTGAAACCCACACGCGCTTCTGATCGCTGCGGTGCCCGGCCCCAAAGACGGACTTGGACTTGATTTGGATCTTGACAATTGGTCTTTAAGTTGTTCATATGCTTGTTTCATGGGCTTGGTTTGGAGCCCAATACCCTTACCTTTTGGATCATCAATTGATCGAGCCCAAAGTTGGAGTTAGTCTGAGGCCCATTTATTCTGAATTTGTTAATTCAGAATGAATCAAATATCCCCAAGTAGGATTCGAACCCGCGACCAATCGGTTAACAGTTGACTGCTCTACCGCTGAGCTACTGAGGAACAACGGGTCCTAGTCCGTTAGGTCTGCTATGCACTTGAAGAGACGTCCAATGAACATGGATGTACGCACTGTCCAGATTCACTGTAACTTTTGTCTCCATAAACCGCCGCATAACCCCTTATGTACTTAACGAGGACATAACTTTGTAACACCCGACGTCAATACAGCGTTGACTCCAAAGAGTTCCTCATGACGGACGACGCCTATAAATAGACATGTCTCCCTCATTACCCGCCAATTGCTAATATGCATTTCAGCATTCTCTAACACCCTTTGTATACATAGTTTATGTCAAAGCTTTGTCCTCGCCTGTCGACGCTTGTTGGTTTGCGGTACTGCTACCTTCGAGACGCGCGCTTTATCTTTGAGGATTATACGCCATAACCGAGAGCACTATCGGCGCATATCTCGCCTTACGGAAAGAGGTCTCATCGACTCGGCATTAGCATTCGATTAATTTGTTTCGATTTGTATTTCGCCTCTGTTTAATTTTTAGTTTGATCTCATTTTTCTACATTTTGTTTCAAGTTATAATACGTCCAATAAATTTTAATATTATTATGTACGCTTCATTTCCAACACAACTTTGGTGAGGAGAGGAGTAGATGGACAGCAGTCATGGAGTGGAGTTGCCATTGGTGAATATGATTCTGAATCTTGTTAGAGGATTAATAAATTAATTTAAAGACAAAAAATCCCCACATTAAAAATAAAATCTCGTAAAATATAGGAAAATATAAAAATTTATATCGAAAATTCCATGTTGAATTAAAAATTTCAAAACATCAGTGTTATTACGGTTTAAAGAACAACTTATAATTGGCGATGATTGATTTTTTTCCCCCAAACTAAATGATTAATGATTATGGACCAATTTTGTTTGATGCGTAACTGGCGAATGCATTAGAGAGGGGGATATTTCATCCAGATTAGTCATAAAGGAAAAGAAAATAATGAATTTAATTAATTAATGCTTTACCTTAATGAGAGGTTTCAAGTTTCAACAATCAAAAGGAAGGGAAGTTTTAAATCGTTAAAAAAATTTTAAAAAGTAACTTATTTACTGAAAGATTAAAAATCAGAAATTAAGTCGGATAATTTGGTAGTAGTGTTTTGACTTTAAGAAGGATATGAGTCGATCATCTGATGGATGGTGCATAAAGAAGTGAAGAAAAACTAAAAAAAGATAAATGGCGATGGCCTTATATCTGATCTGATGTCTATCTTCTTTGGAAGTTGAATGTCCGAATGGAGAAGGCGAAGATGAAAGTGAAAAGAGCGACGAATCCGAGAAGCACTCCCGCAACCAATCCGAGCTGGCTCCTCTCGAAACCGTAGTAGTCTTTCAAGTACTCTTTGACCGTGCTGTCAGTGTCGACCATGACATCCTCAGTCTCTCCGAACTGTGAGATGATCATGCCGTACAATGTGTACGCCATGGGAGTTGCCCAGTAGTACCATCTACACCAGATTGGGATTCTCTGTTACACAAAGTGAAGCAGTTTTGGTGAATATCATATTGTAATGTTGATCATAATTATTACTATTTGTTATGTATGTTGGCGTGACTGAAACTTACTGGTCGTGGGATGACGAATCCTGAGAAGAGATTCCAGATTGCGTAGAAGAAGGAAGAGATGATGGAGGCGACATTGTGGTTGGGAGTGACGGCGACGGTCATCATTCCGTAGAGGACGAAGTACAGCAAGGAGAAGAAGAAGAAGAACAAGAACCAGAAGAATTTCTCAGCAGTCCAGTCGAATCCCATCATGGAGTAGACGATGAGGCCGTGAGACGACGGATTGGGCGAATACGTAAGGGATCTCGATCAGAAACTGTACCAAGAAACAGTTTGTTTGTTAGTAATGGGATTTGGTAGAAACTTGAGACGGCGTATGCAGAATTTGATGCTTGCTTACTTGTGAGAATGCATAGGGTAAGGCTGAGTACATTCCGGCTGCTCTCTCTGTAGAAGACGGTTCTCTCGATAGCCACCACGGGCTGGACAGTGGAACCGTACTGGAACCCCAAGAAGTTGATGGCAGCATACATGGAACCCATTGCGTTGATCAGATCTTGTTGCCTCTCCTGTAATTAGCGACATGTAAGTTTAGCAGAAGAGTAGGTACGAATTTGAGTTTGTTTGAAGTCTTGAGTTTTAGTTACCATTTAGAGCCGAGGTCCCAGAACATTGTACCGAAGATGAGGGCAATGAAGGTTGTGAACAAGAATCTGACGGCCGTGTAAGGAGGATTCCTCCAGTACGACCAGTGTTGTTTCCACAGGCAAGCAATGCACTGCGTGAGGAAAGGTTGGGAGTACTGAGTAGGAAAATAGAGATCTTTCGAGCCAGGGCGAGGGAAACTCAATTCCTTGATCAAGGCTTTGTTCCTCCTGCAAGAGCTCAAGATTATCAGCATTTGGGGAATGGATTGATATCATTGAATGTTGGTGGAATTTGACTTACGCGTATAGGTCTGATTTCTTGTAGTGATCAACAAAGTCGACCCCTAACATTAGTTCCTGTGATGAAGTAGTGACTTCAAGCATCCAGGTAGCTGGATTGTAGCCATCTTTGATCTTTGATACTACTTCAACTGATTCGAAGTATTTGATGAGATGGGTCGATTGGGCACCCAGAGGTCCTACATAGATTTCTTCTCCTCCCGTTTCATCAAGAATAGCTGCCAGAGACATGATAATCATAATTATTGCTTTTATGTGCGTGTGGTTCGTATACGATAAGAGTGTATAGGTAGGTAGCGTACCTCATCAAAAGCTTCAAAGATGTCAATGCTAGGCTGATGGATCGTGCAGACCACAGTTCTTCTAGTGTTGACAGTGTTCCTGACAGTTCTCATGACGATTGCAGCCGCTCTGGCGCCGAGGCCCGAGGTTGGCTCGTCCATGAATATGATGGAAGGATTCGCCACAAGCTCAACTGCTATTGTTAGCCTCTTTCGCTGCTCGGTTGAGAGCCCGTTAACACCTGGCAACCCTACTAGCGCTCCTCTCAGATTCGTGAGTTCTACAAGCTCCATCACCTCCTCAATGAACATCTGTCATCACAATGGATTATCAATATCATTCTTGAAAATCTTTCTATCATTGAAAATATATTTATACATAGAAACCTTTCTAGTCTCTGACTCGACTTCTTTTGGCAGGCGCAACCACGCTGAGTAAACAAGGGACTCGTACACAGTTACGTTTGGAGAATGGATGTCGTTCTGCTCACAGTATCCAGAAATCCGAGCAAATGTTGCCTGGTTCTTTGGGTACCCAGAGATTTTGATCTCCCCGTCAATGCAACCGCCTGTTTTCCTTCCGGCCAGAACGTCCATCAAAGTAGTTTTACCGGCTCCACTAACGCCCATCAGGGCTGTAAGAACACCGGGCCTAAAAGCTCCACTCACACCCTTCAACAGTTCCAGTCTATCTTCACTGGCTCCTTGAGCTTTCATTTCCTACCAAATCAAAATAAGTTGAATGTTTACTTCATATCTAATAAATACATCTCTCTCTCTCTCTCTCTCTCTCTCTCTCTCTCTCTCTAAATCTTCAACTTACCTGTGGCATGTCAACTGAGTATCTAATGTCGTCAAATGTGATGGAATGTGGCTCGAATGGAAGAACCATTCCTCTGTTGCGGTTCCCAGTCGCCTCAACAATGTCTCCTCCAGTGGCAACATTATCATCTTCCTCTTCTGGTAAGACAGCTTGAGGCTTTTCGAATGCTGTACCATTTTTATAAAAAACAATATTAGCACAAGTAACTACTTCAGAAAGTATTTAGATCTGATGAAGTTATAATACTCACGATCGAGGTATGTAAGGCAAGCAAGGTAGAGAATGTTGAATAGCCACACGAATCCAACGGAAGCCCCTACTCCGATCCGGTACCAGTACGCGTCAGGAAGAATCCTCTCGCCCATGACACGAACCCCTAATTTCGCATCGCTTACCACCTACAAACAATGATCGCAACATAACATCACTTTTGTTCAATCGTATTGAGATATAAGCTGAACATTAGCAATGAGGAAAATGATTCTATATTGAAAAGAGTTGTTTAACAAAGCTGCTATACAACATATTTATAGCAAGCTAGAATCAGAAAAGAAAACAGAAACTAAACAGACGGTAACTAACATTTAACAAACTTCAACTAACTTCTAACAGAATAACTGCAAAGCTAAACAGAAACCAAACGTCCACGCATGCAGTCGTTTAGTTGTGAGATGTAAATACTCAATACACTCCCAAGAACTTAGCCGGTATTGAACTCTGCAAGATTCAGCCGACGCTAAGTAAAATAAACCGAGTATCAGCAAGAGCTTTTGTGAATATATCTGCCAATTGACCGCAAGATAGAACATAGCCTACATCGATAGTGTTGTCAAGCACTTTCTCACGTATGTAATGAATATCAACTTCAATATGTTTGGTCCTTGCATGAAACACCGGATTGTTAGCCAATGCAATTGCACTGACATTATCACACCAAAGCTTATGTGGAGCGGAAATGGAGATACCAAGTTCAGTACATAGCGAGACAAGCCAGACGAGTTCAGTGGTGGCATTGGCCATACTTCTGTATTCGGACTCAGCACTACTTGAAACCACATCCTGTTTCTTGGCAGACCAAGATATCAAATTTGAGCCCAAGAAAATACAATGACCACCAGTGGACCTTCGATCATCTAAGCAGCTGGCCCAATCAGCATCTGAAAACGCGATGAGTTGCGATGAAGAGGATGGAGTGAAATTCAGAGTGAGAGAAGTAGTACCCTTTAGGTAACGCAACAACCTTTTACAGGCAGCCCAATGCAGATTTGTAGGCTTTGCAAGAAATTGACTCAGCTTGTTGACTGTAAAAGAAATATCCGGTCGAGTGAGCGTTAAATATTGAAGAGCACCCACCGTGCTTCGATACAATGTAGGGTCATCAAAACTTTCACCAGAATCCCTTGCTAACTTCGTTGCAGGCGTCATAGGTGTCGAACATGGTTTACAGTTCACCATTTTAGTCTTCACAAGTAACTCATTAATATACTTATGTTGACATAAAATGAAAGCTTTGTTGGATCGGTGAACTTCTATCCCCAAGAAGTAGCTTACATGACCAAGATCCTTGACAGAGAACTTAGAATGCAAAGTGTCAACAATCATCTGCACTTTATCCGAATCATCCCCGGTGACCAAGATGTCATCCACGTAAACAAGAATAAGTGTGAGGGAAGATTCAGTTTTCTGGAAAAACAAAGAAAAATCTGAGGCAGATCGCTTGAAGCCAAGACCACAGATTTCAGCACGTAACTTATCATACCAAGCACGTGGCGCCTGTTTTAAGCCATATAAAGCTTTGTTGAGCTTACAGACATAGGTAGGATGAACCGGATCTTCAAAGCCAGCCGGCTGAGCCATATAGATAGTGTCCGTGAGCTCTCCATTGAGAAAAGCATTGACGTCAATTTGTTTGATACTCCAACCTTTAGTAGCAGCTAGAGAGAACATCAATCGAATGGTAGAAGGCTTGACAACAGGGCTGAAAGTCTCAACAAAATCAACACCAGCCATTTGCTCAAAACCCCTAGCAACTAATCGAGCCTTTAGCTTATCCAAGGTGTAATCAGGATTAAGTTTAACCCTAAACACCCACTTGTTGCTAATCACTTTGTGACTTGGATCTGGTGGTATAAGGATCCACGTTCCTTTTCTAAGAATGGCATCAAACTCCTTTGCCATTGCCTCATACCACCCATCATGTGCTAAAGCATCATCCAAGGACAATGGTAAGGGTGGAATGTGTGAGGAGACAGGAGGTTGTGAGAGAACGACAGTATAGACCTTTGGTTTACGGATACCATTTTTGGAGCGGGTTTGCATAGTATGAGAGTTGATTGGTGGAGAGGGAGAAGGTGGAGGAGAAGGAGAGGAATGAGAATGAGACATGGACATAGAGGATGAGTGATGAGAGGGTGAGGCATCTGGTCCAGAACTTGAAACAGAAATAGGAGAATGAGAAGAGGTCAAGGGAGAAGGTGGAACCGAGAAATGCAGTGATATAGGGACATCTGGAAGTGGAGGAAGCGAGACATAAGGAGGAGGAGAACTCGAGTTGGTATTAGGAAATAAGGTAGGATAAGGAAAATCAGTTTCATTAAAATGAACCGTGTCAACAACATAGATTCTTCCTCAGCGCTTTGGCACTTGTAGCCCTTGTGATTATTGCTATAACCAAGAAATATACATTTTGAGAACGAAACTGAAGCTTATGAGAATTATACTGCCTAAGAAGAGGAAAACAAGCACAACCAAACACATGCAAGAATGAGTAATTGGGTAGATGATTAAACAAGACATGATAAGGAGATTTCATAGCTAAGGTGACTGTGGGTAATCTGTTTATAAGATAGGTAGCAGCTTCAAACGCATGCCACCAATAGGAAACAGGAAGATGAGCTTGACTGAGAAGAGTTAATCCCATGTCCACAATGTGTTGATGTTTTCTTCGGCCCTACCATTTTGAGAATGAACATGAGGACACGGGTGCTGAAATTTAACACCCAAATCTTTAAAAAAGGAACCAACTTTCTGTATTCACCCCCAATCTGACCTAAAGGATTGAATATGAACTTGAAATTGACATTCTATCATTTTAAAGAACTGCCTAACCACAGAAAAAGCCTCAGATTTTGCAGCTAGAGGATAGATCCATGTGTACCTTGTAAAGTCATCAACAAAATGAATGTAGTATTTGTAGCCTTGAGTAGAAGGAAGATGTGTAGGCCCCAGAGATCGGAATGAACAAGCTGAAAAGCTTTTGTAGTACGTAAGAGGTTGAGTAACATGAGGTGTTTGATGCAATTTTCCAAGTCTACAAGCTTCACAAAACTGAGAAAAGAGCAATGTATTGGTACACGCAACAATTTAAGAATATGAGAAAGAACAGTAGGGTGAGGATGCCCCAACTTTTGATGCCAAATGGAAGTATTATTGACAGCTGAAGTAGTGTTAGTTACAGTCAGTGCAGCTTTTGCATTACATGTAGAAGACAAATATGCATTACACTTAGGAGATGAATTATTGAGAGAGCATTTGTTCGAAACTAAGGCTGGATTCTTATTTCTAGAAACACAAGATGAAGTAAAAACAGAAGAAGAAGTGACTGCTCGAGAAGAAGAGTTGGCTGCTCGAGTACATATTTTTGATAGATCAACTTGATACAGCCCGTTGTGGAGTTTCCCCGTCAGAAGGACTTGAAGATTGTGTTTGTCCTTCACAAGACAACAAGAGTCATGAAATTCAAAATGACATCATTATCCTTTGTAAATTGAGAAATGCTGATTAGATTTTTTGTGATTTGAGGAACATATAGTATGTGATTGAGTAATAATGAGGAGTTGGGAGAGGAGGAAGAAGAAGACACTATTTTACTATGACCAATAGACTGTATAGGGATAACCTTACCATTGCCCACGGTGAGAGCTTCAGTGCCATGATAAGGTGTAGTTAGCTGCAGATTTCCCAAAGTGTTGGTGACGTGATTAGTAGCTCCACTGTCCACATACCATACGCCTTCTTCCTCATCAAACTCATATTCATTTGATTTCTGATTTTCAGCAACAAAAGCTTGGAGTGGAATTGGTGGGAGCTGCATTGGCACCGTGAAGTTAACATCAAAGCGTTTATAGCATTTCATCGCAACATGACCTGTTCGTCCACAAAGTTGACACACAATAGGAGATTTTCCAGAAAACCGAATTCTTCCTCTACCAACCATACCACGACCACGAAAACTTCTATTTCCACCTCGCTGCACATAGTGAGCCATAGGTTCAGTTATAGAATAGGCAGATTCTTGCAGACGGATTTCATGCGATTGAAGAGCATACTGCATTTCTTGTAACGAAGGCGGCTCAAGACGATGCATGAGATTTATGACGATGGATTCATACTCAGTACCAAAACCACTTAGAATTGAATCACCTAGTTCATCATCAGGAATAACATGACCCGTGGCGCATAGTTGATCGGCAAAACTACGATTTTCAAAAATAATCATCCACGGATAGAGCACCTTTCTTTGTGAATGCAGCTGTTTCTTTAACTGAAGAACACGAGCTCTTGATTGAGATTGAAATAATTGCTCCAATATCTGCCACATTTGACGCGAGGTAGTGCAACGGACAACATGTCTAAGCATCGATTCGTAATGGAAGCCAGCATCCAGCTCATGAGGAAGTGATCTCTGCGAATCCATTGAGAATATTCTGATTTGGAATTCTCTCCGCCATCACGGACGAAGAAGGAAGGAATGGAGAAGGAACCGAGGCTGTTGAAGATATGAAATCATCAAAGCCGTGAGCTCGAATTGTAGATAAAATTTGAATGCGTCAGAAAGGATAATTGTTTCGATCAAGCCGAAGAAACATAGGATGAAGGTTCGGCAATGGCGTCGAAACTGAAGACGAAGTAGAAGACAACGCCATGGAAAAAACTTTTAGGCTCTTGATACCATATTGAGATGTAAGCTGAACATTAGCAATGAGGAAAATGATTCTATATTGAAAAGAGTTGTTTAACAAAGCTGCTATACAACATATTTATAGCAAGCTAGAAACAGAAAAGAAAACAGAAACTAAACAGACGTGTAACTAACATTTAACAAACTTCAACTAACTTCTAACAGAATAACTGCAAAGCTAAAACAGAAACCAAACGTCCACGCATGCAGTCGTTTAGTTGTGAGATGTAAATACTTCAATAAATCGGATTAATTATAGCAAAGATTGATGTAATAATAATAACGTCTTACTTTGCTCCAACTGTGGGCTGTGAATTCATTGACAAGAATTGCATTTTGGAAATACATCAAAGGTGAGGCATAGTATCCCCAAATCCACCAACTCTTCACATCCTCTGCAGTTTTATACAAACAGATAATGTATGAGACAATGATTATTTGATGTTAACGAAACTATGTAAAATATGAAAGGAAAGTTACTTTGTATTTCATCTTCAGTGTCATCAATTTATAATACGATTACATATTCCTAGCCCTCATTCATCCATAATCCTACGTGGAATTTTAAGAATTTTTTGTTCTTATTTTTCTAAATTCCACAAAATATGCATTGATACATATATCCTCTCATAAGAATGTTAATAAATTCCAAAAGTCAAATCCTTTATTAAATTTCCGTTTCAAAAAGCAATGCACAAATCATGTTTCAAAATGAACAATTCACAAATCATGCATATTCCTTTATAATCAATCAAATAATTAATTAGTATTTATATAAAATGCATGTGAAAATAACTACTATTTTCATAAAGAAAATCGAATTGTAGAGAGAGAATGTGAAAAATCAGGGATATGGTGAATCTTTAAAATGACCTTAGTGTCCCAAACGCGTTTACAACCATAAAAACAGTATAAAAATAGTGAAATTTGTTTTTAAGTATGACTGAATATAATCTATTAGATCAAATAAAATCTATGGTAAAGATTAGTTATTAGTTCTCATCTTAATAGTGGTTCTCCATGTAACCAACTCATATATATATATATATATATATATATATATATATATATATACTCATTCCGTCACATTATTGTTGGCTCGTTTTCCTTTTTGGGTTGTCCCATTAAGTTGGCCCGTTTCCAAAAAAGGAAATAATTTTACACTAAAAAGTATCTCGAATTTCGTGCAACACACTACTTTACACACAAAATACAATTCTCTTTAATCAGTATTAAAAAAGAGTCATGAATATTGGGACAAATGGAGTATATACATATATATATATATATGTGTGTGTGTGTGTGTGTGTGTGTGTGTGTGTGCGTTTGGTCAAGTTGTCGTAAGCTACTTTGATCAAGATTTTGAGTAGCGTCATGTTTAATTTTATGAAATTAAACGGTATATGATCGATCTACGTTTCGAATAGATGATCACGATATATTCACATTCTCAAATCCGATTTTCCGTGAGTGAGAAATATGAATCAAAGTTGATCACTTAAACATAGAGTTATGTGTTTAAGTAAATAAGCGTAGATTATTAAATAATTATCCCACATTGATTAATATACCTTCATTAATTGTCTATATAAGTGGTTCATTGAACACTTAGTATAATTATGTGCACATGTGATGGGCTGGAAACCCACACGTGCGCTACAGTCGCCCGGTGCCCGGCCCCAGCACGGACTTGGACTTCGATTTGGATCTTGACAATTGGTCTTTAAGTTGTTCATATGCTTGTTTCATGGGCTTGGTTTGGAGCCCAATACCCTTACCTTTTGGATCATCAATTGATCGAGCCCAAAGTTGGAGTTAGTCTGAGGCCCATTTATTCTGAATTTGTTAATTCAGAATGAATCAAATATCCCCAAGTAGGATTCGAACCCGCGACCAATCGGTTAACAGTTGACTGCTCTACCGCTGAGCTACTGAGGAACAACGGGTCCTAGTCCGTTAGGTCTGCTATGCACTTGAAGAGACGTCCAATGAACATGGATGTACGCACTGTCCAGATTCACTGTAACTTTTGTCTCCATAAACCGCCGCATAACCCCTTATGTACTTAACGAGGGACATAACTTTGTAACACCCGACGTCAATACAGGCGTTGACTCCAGCAGGCTCCTCATGACGGGACGACGCCTATAAATAGACATGTCTCCCTCATTACCCGCCAATTGCTAATATGCATTTCAGCATTCTCTAACACCCTTTGTATACATAGTTTATGTCAAAGCTTTGTCCTCAGTTCGTCGACGCTTGTTGGTTTGCGGTACTGCTACCTTCGAGACGCTGCCGTTTTATCTTTGAGGATTATACGCCATAACCGAGAGCACTATCGGCGCATATCTCGTCTTACGGAAAGAGGTCTCATCGACTCGGCATTAGCATTCGATTAATTTGTTTCGATTTGTATTTCGTCTCTGTTTAATTTTTAGTTTGATCTCATTTTTTCTACATTTTTGTTTCAAGTTATAATACGTCCAATAAATTTTAATATTATTATGTACGCTTCATTTCCAACACAACTTTGGTGAGGAGAGGAGTAGATGGACAGCAGTCATGGAGTGGAGTTGCCATTGGTGAATATGATTCTGAATCTTGTTAGAGGATTAATAAATTAATTTAAAGACAAAAATCCCACATTAAAAATAAAATCTCGTAAAATATAGGAAAATATAAAATTTATATCGAAAATTCCATGTTGAATTAAAATTTCAAAACATCAGTGTTATTACGGTTTAAAGAACAACTTATAATTGGCGATGATTGATTTTTTCCCCAAACTAAATGATTAATGATTATGGACCAATTTTGTTTGATGCGTAACTGGCGAATGCATTAGAGAGGGGATATTTCATCCAGATTAGTCATAAAGGAAAAGAAAATAATGAATTTAATTAATTAATGCTTTACCTTAATGAGAGGTTTCAAGTTTCAACAATCAAAAGGAAGGAAGTTTTAAATCGTTAAAAATTTAAAAAGTAACTTATTTACTGAAAGATTAAAATCAGAAATTAAGTCGGATAATTTGGTAGTAGTGTTTTGACTTTAAGAAGGATATGAGTCGATCATCTGATGGATGGTGCATAAAGAAGTGAAGAAAAACTAAAAAGATAAATGGCGATGGCCTTATATCTGATCTGATGTCTATCTTCTTTGGAAGTTGAATGTCCGAATGGAGAAGGCGAAGATGAAAGTGAAAAGAGCGACGAATCCGAGAAGCACTCCCGCAACCAATCCGAGCTGGCTCCTCTCGAAACCGTAGTAGTCTTTCAAGTACTCTTTGACCGTGCTGTCAGTGTCGACCATGACATCCTCAGTCTCTCGAACTGTGAGATGATCATGCCGTACAATGTGTACGCCATGGGAGTTGCCCAGTAGTACCATCTACACCAGATTGGGATTCTCTGTTACACAAAGTGAAGCAGTTTTGGTGAATATCATATTGTAATGTTGATCATAATTATTACTATTTGTTATGTATGTTGGCGTGACTGAAACTTACTGGTCGTGGGATGACGAATCCTGAGAAGAGATTCCAGATTGCGTAGAAGAAGGAAGAGATGATGGAGGCGACATTGTGGTTGGGAGTGACGGCGACGGTCATCATTCCGTAGAGGACGAAGTACAGCAAGGAGAAGAAGAAGAAGAACAAGAACCAGAAGAATTTCTCAGCAGTCCAGTCGAATCCCATCATGGAGTAGACGATGAGGCCGTAGACGACGGATTGGGCGAATACGTAAGGGATCTCGATCAGAAACTGTACCAAGAAACAGTTTGTTTGTTAGTAATGGGATTTGGTAGAAACTTGAGACGGCGTATGCAGAATTTGATGCTTGCTTACTTGTGAGAATGCATAGGGTAAGGCTGAGTACATTCCGGCTGCTCTTTCTCTGTAGAAGACGGTTCTCTCGATAGCCACCACGGGCTGGACAGTGGAACCGTACTGGAACCCCAAGAAGTTGATGGCAGCATACATGGAACCCATTGCGTTGATCAGATCTTGTTGCCTCTCCCTG
Organism: Salvia rosmarinus; assembly: GCA_036937905.1. Lineage (NCBI taxonomy): Eukaryota > Viridiplantae > Streptophyta > Magnoliopsida > Lamiales > Lamiaceae > Salvia > Salvia rosmarinus. The sequence goes on from JAODLM010000210.1 coordinate 1,339,536, forward strand.
TAATTAGCGACATGTGTAAGTTTAGCAGAAGAGTAGGTACGAATTTGAGTTTGTTTGAAGTCTTGAGTTTTAGTTACCATTTAGAGCCGAGGTCCCAGAACATTGTACCGAAGATGAGGGCAATGAAGGTTGTGAACAAGAATCTGACGGCCGTGTAAGGAGTATTCCTCCAGTACGACCAGTGTTGTTTCCACAGGCAAGCAATGCACTGCGTGAGGAAAGGTTGGGAGTACTGAGTAGGAAAATAGAGATCTTCGAGCCAGGGCGAGGGAAACTCAATTCCTTGATCAAGGCTTTGTTCCTCCTGCAAGAGCTCAAGATTATCAGCATTTGGGGAATGGATTGATATCATTGAATGTTGGTGGAATTTGACTTACGCGTATAGGTCTGATTTCTTGTAGTGATCAACAAAGTCGACCCCTAACATTAGTTCCTGTGATGAAGTAGTGACTTCAAGCATCCAGGTAGCTGGATTGTAGCCATCTTTGATCTTTGATACTCCTTCAACTGATTCAAGTATTTGATGAGATGGGTCGATTGGGCACCCAGAGGTCCTACATAGATTTCTTCTCCTCCCGTTTCATCAAGAATAGCTGCCAGAGACATGATAATCATAATTATTGCTTTTATGTGCGTGTGGTTCGTATACGATAAGAGTGTATAGGTAGGTAGCGTACCTCATCAAAAGCTTCAAAGATGTCAATGCTAGGCTGATGGATCGTGCAGACCACAGTTCTTCCAGTGTTGACAGTGTTCCTGACAGTTCTCATGACGATTGCAGCCGCTCTGGCGTCGAGGCCCGAGGTTGGCTCGTCCATGAATATGATGGAAGGATTCGCCACAAGCTCAACTGCTATTGTTAGCCTCTTTCGCTGCTCGGTTGAGAGCCCGTTAACACCTGGCAACCCTACTAGCGCTCCTCTCAGATTCGTGAGTTCTACAAGCTCCATCACCTCCTCAATGAACATCTGTCATCACAATGGATTATCAATATCATTCTTGAAAATCTTTCTATCATTGAAAATATATTTATACATAGAAACCTTTCTAGTCTCTGACTCGACTTCTTTTGGCAGGCGCAACCACGCTGAGTAAACAAGGGACTCGTACACAGTTACGTTTGGAGAATGGATGTCGTTCTGCTCACAGTATCCAGAAATCCGAGCAAATGTTGCCTGGTTCTTTGGGTAACCAGAGATTTTGATCTCCCCGTCAATGTAACCGCCTGTTTTCCTTCCGGCCAGAACGTCCATCAAAGTAGTTTTACCTGCTCCACTAACGCCCATCAGGGCTGTAAGAACACCGGGCCTAAAAGCTCCACTCACACCCTTCAACAGTTCCAGTCTATCTTCACTGGCTCCTTGAGCTTTCATTTCCTGCCAAATCAAAATAAGTTGAATGTCTACTTCATATCTAATAAACACATCTCTCTCTCTCTCGATCTCTAAATCTTCAACTTACCTGTGGCATGTCAACTGAGTATCTAATGTCGTCAAATGTGATGGAATGTGGCTCGAATGGAAGAACCATTCCTCTGTTGCGGTTCCCAGTCGCCTCAACAATGTCTCCTCCAGTGGCAACATTATCATCTTCCTCTTCTGGTAAGACAGCTTGAGGCTTTTCGAATGCTGCACCATTTTATAAAAACAATATTAGCACAAGTATTCAACACTGGTAACTACTTCAAACTGATGAAGTTATAATACTCACGATCGAGGTATGTAAGGCAAGCAAGGTAGAGAATGTTGAATAGCCACACGAATCCAACGGCAGCCCCTACTCCGATCCAGTACCAGTACGCGTCAGGGAAGAATCCTCTCGCTTCCATGACACGAACCCCTAATTCGCATCGTTTACCACCTACAAACAATGATCGCAACATAACATCACTTTTTGTTCAATCGGATTAATTATAGCAAAGATTGATGTAATAATAATAACGTCTTACTTTGCTCCAACTGTGGGCTGTGAATTCATTGACAAGAATTGCATTTTGGAAATACATCAAAGGTGAGGCATAGTATCCCCAAATCCACCAACTCTTCACATCCTCTGCAGTTTTATACAAACAGATAATGTATGAGACAATGATTATTTGATGTTAACGTAACTATGTAAAATATGAAAGGAAAGTTACTTTGTATTTCATCTTCAGTGTCATCAATTTATAATACGATTACATATTCCTAGCCCTCATTCATCCATAATCCTACGTGGAATTTTAAGAATTTTTGTTCTTATTTTCTAAATTCCACAAAATATGCATTGATACATATATCCTCTCATAAGAATGTTAATAAATTCCAAAAGTCAAATCCTTTATTAAATTTCCGTTTCAAAAAGCAATGCACAAATCATGTTTCAAAATGAACAATTCACAAATCATGCATATTCCTTTATAATCAATCAAATAATTAATTAGTATTTATATAAAATGCATGTGATGTATACGACCCATTTGTTATTATGCGATTTATTATTAATGTTTACTCTAAAATATTTGAGTTTTATTGAAACCGATAATCAATCATTGTAACAATTTTTAGTTGATTATTTAAATATTTTATAAATTTGAACGAGTTTGAATAATTAGCGAGAATTACTACACGGGTTTGGGATAAGAATGGGTAGGAAAATAATTTTTTAATGGGATTTTGGACATGTTTATATAGATCCTAGAGGTTATGATGCCTAAATGACTTTTTTTTTAATCTTTTGATAGTTTTACTATTTATTATTAATGTTTACTTTGTAATATTTGATTTTTTATTTAAAAGAATCAAACATTGTTGTACCAACTTATATTTATTAATGTTTACTTTGTATTTCATCTTCAGTGTCATTATATACATATTACAAACAGTAGTAACTTATCCTAACAACCGTCCACGTCATCTAACAACAATCTAACTAACACCTAACAAACTTTTAACAACTCAGCTACCATATAACAGAAACAAATCTAATAATGATCTACGAGTAATTATGTGGTCGGATTTAAACACATGATCTTCATTTCATACCTCGCGACAGCACAAATCCACCCAATGCAAAGAGGAGAAGCAGAGCAAACAAACCAAACGTGTTTGCAATGATCATGTTCCTCCCGGCAGCTCCGATGAATCTGAACAACGCCGACGCTGCTTGATGCACAAACAGCAGCAGCAGATACTGCTTGAAAAACCTGCAACCAAGAATCTTGATTAGTATCATTCATTTTGAAAAATGCGAGTCTTCCAATTTGTTAAAACTGGTGTTTCAACAGTAACTTGAGTAACAAAATGTGAGATGGACTCTCTATCAGTAAGACGATATTGCAGACCCTGTTTACCTTGAGACATTCGGTCAAATCCGATGACATAGTAGGTAAGAAACGTCCATATACCGACTTCAACGAAGGTGATCGGGATCTTCAGCACCCATGACGGGATCGCGTAGGCCCACGCCGGAAGAAATACATATCCCTCTGCTTGTAGAAGACAGGAGCTTGTAAATCGTCATGGCGAGGTCCGCCATCCGTTGAACATGACCATGATGACCGCGAAAAATAGAGCGCCGGAATAGACACCGCCGTCCTCTTCATTCTCCTTGCTCATCTCAGTTCGGAAGAAAACAGTCATCGAAACCAGCGATATGATTGTGATCTGGAACAGCTTGAAGAAGTAAACAAATGAGTTTCTCTTCATTAGTAAGTACTCTCGGTCGCTGCATGCTTTAAGGAGTTCCTTTTTCCCTAAACCGTATTTCTCCGTCGTCAAAGCTGCAGGGTGGCTCTTGGTCTTGTCGAACGGGACAGCGAGCTCCTCCGCCATTCTCCGCCCTCCCGCGGATGATTGGAAGGCCTCCGCGAATTCTCTGACGGAGACGTAGCGGTAGGGCTCGTCCCTGCGGGCCCAGTACTGCTGTTGGTCTTTCTTCGAAGTCACCTGCACACGAAATCATGATTGAAAGGTATGAGTTTTGAGAAAGAAAAAGAAGTAGGTATCCTATGAGAATGTGTAGGATCACAGTCAATTAAAGTTTATTAAATTGGAGAAAATGTTAATTTGTTGTGGTTCCGGCATAGGAAAAGGTTTGCTCACTTCTTGCAAGAAGTCGGCGACTCCTTTTCTGTCGGGGCATTTGAAGCCCATGGACTCGAAGAATCCAAGGACTTCTTCCCTGGGCCCCTGGTAGACGATCTGTTTGTCGGAAAGGAGCACGATGTCGTCGAAGAGGTCGTAGGTTTCGGGGGCCGGCTGCAGGAGGGAGATGAAGGCGGTGCCCTTCATGATGTGGACTAGTTGTCGGAGCATGTTCACGATTTGGAAAGTCGTGGAGCTGTCGAGGCCTGTGGAGATCTCGTCCATGAACAGAGCTCTTGCAGGTCCGACCAGCATTTCTCCGGTTGTGACACGCTTTTTCTGGCCACCGGAGATTCCTCGGACCATCTCGTCTCCGACCAATGTGTCGGCGCAGATGTCGAGTCCTAAAACTTTGAGTACGTAATCAGTGATGACATTTGCTGCGTCGCCTTCCGTTGCTGAGGCCTGCATTTTTTTAATTTAATTTTTGCTTGAGAAACTAACTAATTTACTTTAATACTTTTTAACCAATACTGTTTTCTTGTAAATCTACTTTTAAATATAAAATATAGCATATTTTATTCAGATATAGTTATATAATAATACATGTGGAAATACATATATATAGCCATCCAAGTTAAGGAATGTCAAATTATAGCCACGAACATAAAAATGTCAAATTATAGCCAAGTCGTTGGCCCTATTGGGACTATTATCACCAAATAGTACCAATAGGTGATAATAGTCCCAATGGGGCCAACGATTTGGCTATAATTTGACATTTTATGTTCGTGACTATAATTACATTCTTAACTTAGATACTATATAACGTCCGCTCATTAATGTATACATTATGGGTATGCTATTTCGGTATATATTGATCATACTATATAGAGGGACAATAGAACATGCTTCCAATAAATGAATCGACTATGAATAGGAACGCAAACAAACAATTCGCAAGCCATACTTCTTTAACAATATATAATTTTTCAATTAAATATATTTTATAACATACCTTCATGTAGATATCAATATCTGGATCTGGTTTGATGTTGGCTGCTTTCTCTCCTTAACAATTCAGCAAGCATCTCTGTTCGAAGTCAAAAATATCAAGCCTTTGAAATTTCAGAGTCGATCAAAATCAGGATTACTGTATTGTAATTGTACGAACCGTATCGTGAGCCCACCCTTGACATCTTGCGGAAAATGCTAAGGTTTCTCTAACAGTCATCTCTCCAATATGGAGATCATGCTGGCTAATGTATGCTGCAGTTTTTGCGGTACAAACTCTTCCATTCCATGTCCATTGTAAGTCACTATGCCCGACACCTGGTGAAATATATCATGTATTAAATCAAAATCGTGTTTATTTAGTGAAATTTGGTACTAATGAAATATATATAGGTGAGGTTAACTTGAAAATTATTTTTATAGCGAGCATAAAAATGAATTACATATGAAAGTTGATGAATCCGTTGGAAAAATTACTGAATTTAAAAAAATATGCAATTTTCGCCCTCATGGATTCGAACCCTAGAACAATTTTATGGTGCAACGTGAGAACCAAAAAAGATGAATTCGTTTGAAAAGTTATTGAATAAAAAAATGGAATTTCCGTCCTTATGAGATTTGACCCAAACGAAAATTTCGAATGTTGTGGATTCAATAATTTTTCGATGAATGTAATAACATTTTCATAATAATTTTATTTAAATCTCAATATATATATATATATATATATATGTATGTATTAAGTAATCTTACTCGTAGTGATGGATCAAGCTTTCCAGCCAAAGCAAGCAAGAGGTTGTTTTCCAGAGCTTGGAGGGCCTAAAAGTAAAGTCATCCTGCTTGGCTTGATGATCCCACTAACATCTTTCAAAATGGTGAAGGGCTTCTTTCTGCTGGGAGTATGTGAAGGAGTTCAGAATCCCTGAAAAGAAAAGACGAATAAACAGTCAGTACATGTCACGTATATAATAATTATGACATTAATTATACATGGCGAATAAACAATATACCTCTATTATGTTGATGTTGAAGTTGATAAAAGTAGGAAGAGATCTCTTTGCACTATAGGCACGAGCATCAATATTGAGATGCTCATATCTCACTTCAATTGTTGGTATATCAATCCCAACCCTAACAAAATATATAAACATTAGATCACATTCACACCTCCAATCAACAAACACACTTACACACAAAAAAACAGAAAAAAAAAACCAAAAATTACCTGTCAAGTCTGTTCCTGTGCTTGAGCAAGAACTTCTCATTATCATCCTCCACACTGGTAACCAATCTCTCCACCAACTTCCTCTTGTCCTCATAGCCAAGATTCTCAACCTCAATCTCGTTTGCGCCTTTTGATCCGAAGATGAGCCCTTTCCTGAGACGATCGAAGGTGGGTAGCTTCTCGAGAGCTGCCCATTTCAAGGCTTCTTCATCATCTTCCTCACGCGACGATCGAGAGAAAACCTCCATTCCTGTGTCCCTCCATATGTTGGAGCTATTGCTAACTTTATACAGATCCCTGCATCCATTTCTTACTAGAAACCCTCTCAAAACAACTTTTGTTTTTCCTTTAAACTTGAGTCGTTAGAGATGATCTCAACTCCTCTTCAGCTGAAAAAGGGGTGTGAGAAAAATGAATGTCTGAGCTGTAAGTTCAGTTTTCTTGAAAGAATGAAGATATTGTTTAGTTTGTTGAATTGTTGGAAGGGTGCATATTTTTATATGTATAGGTGGATAAGGTATGGTGCATGGAAAATTGGAGGCGGCTTGTAATATTCAAAATCGTGATTCTTCTCATTTGAAAAGTCTGAATTCTGAAAATTAATGTTGATTTCTGAAGATAAGGTATGTAAATCCCCCAAATTTCCAAATTTGGTTATTTCCTAGCATCCTAGCTTTATTTCCAAATTTGAATTCGGAAAATTAATGTTGATTTCTGAAGATAAGGTATGTAAATCCCCCAAATTTCCAAATTTGGTTATTTCCTAGCATCCTAGCTTTATTTCCAAATTTGAATTTATTTCCAAATTTACATTGAGAAATTTGGAAATAAAGCTAGGATGATAGAAATAACCAAATTTACATTGATGTAAATTTCAAATTTCCAAACTTCCAAAACCAACTCTTAATATTTGTATCATTGTATTTTCGTATTTGGTAGACCAAATTTCCAAATTTACATTGAGAAATTTGGAATAAAGCTAGGATGCTAGAAATATATAAACAAATTTACAAAATTTACATTGATGTGTAAATTTCCAAATTTCCAAACTTCCAAATGTTATTATAAAGTGTATAATAATATGTATTAATTATATATATATATATATATATATATATTTATGTCATAGTAAATTTGAAATTTACAAATTTCCAAATTTCAATGGACAAATACAATTTAAAGTTTAAACTAAAGAACCCGTGCTTTATTCCATTGAACAAAAATAAGGAAAAAATCCCAGCTTTAGGAAGGTGTCGACTTCCTACTTTGACTTTAATTTCTTCATTTTGTAAATTTGGTTATTTCTAGCATCCTATCTTACTATTATTACTTCAATGGAAATTGATGTGTAAATTTCAAATTTGTTAGCATCCTAGCTTTATTCCAAATTTGTAAATTTGAAATAAATTAGGACAATACGTATAATTATGTCTTTATACGTATAATAATATTTATATGATAATATTTTTAATATATTACAATAATTAATGTTTCTTTTATAACAATCATAAATCATAAAAAGTCAACGATGCATAGTTACTAGAAGTCTAGAATACGAAAAATTCTTAATTAAACCATCATATATATATATATATATATATATATATATATATATATATATTGAAATTATATCAAATACAAACTAATCTTAACATATAAATACTAACCATCTCCAGCCCTCCTTTCATAAAGATCTATAGTAATTCATCACTTTGTCGGAGAATTTAAACACATGCATTCAAATCCCATGAGGGACGATTTTTTTTTTGTTGAATTCAGACATTTTTACGGTGAATTCAAACGATATTATGAGTTTATAGAGAAGATTTTTTTTCGAAGAAGAACTTTATGCTAACTTAGTTCAAATTTAAGATAACTTAAAAAGAAAAACCTAATAATTTGGGGAAAAATTACTGAATCAACTCCCTTTTTTTTTGGTAATTGCTAATTGTAGTTATGGTTCAGCCAACGCGACGAAATATAGAATTACGTCCATGCCAAGAGAAAGAAGGGTTCATAAATATGAAAGTAGGTCAACATTTATTGATGATAGTCTTTCCATAAATAATAACATAATAGAGACCACCCAAAGACTGAAGTCGTGGCACCCAAAGTCTATGGATATCTAGTGGATAGATTGCTAAGATGATAGGGAAATTGATATTAAAAATTTGAATTATATTATAAATTACTATAATTTCATGATTTCTCAATGTAGTACTATATTATACAATTATTTGAGGGTTACTTTCATAACTATAATAACTATAGTCTACAGTGAATTAAATAATAACATAATAAGGGTGGGTCATCTGACGGCGGAAGCCCATTGATGTATAGTGCATAAATTGATAAAATCATAAGGAAGTTGATATTAAATTGCCTAGAAAATAGTAAGAAAGTTCAAAATATATAAAACTAGTTATTTTTATCGGTTATTGCCTTTTGGCATATAATTAAATATACAAATTTTAATATGATTTTAGTTTTGCACGCGAACTTTAAAATGAGTATATACATTTAAAAACTTTTTAATTACATCAATTTTATCACGATTATTTTTTCGATCAAATTAAAATTGACATGACATTGGATATGATAAGAAAACAGATTGGCACCAAGGAAAACAAAGTTCTCCTCGAGCAAGGGCTTAGGAAGCATAGATCAAAGAAGCAACACTCGCCACAGGATATGCTCTTCAAGGGATTAGGTTAACGAAAGACCTCGCTTTCCTCTCCTTTCCCCAAGATTTATTTTCCTATTTTTCAGGAAAAATATCACAATGGAAAATGTATCGTTAATTCTTTCTAAAGTTTTCATGCGTAACCCTTATATATTACAGTACTAGTTTTTATGATAATCATAAATTATGAGATTATCAACGGTCCAATCAATTGAGCAAATGTGATCCACCTATGACAGATTAATTTGATGTGTATTGATATAATATGCTCATGGTTTAGGTAAAAACTATTGTTGCAAAACACTTTGGTAGATGTATGGTGGTACCTAAAGCTTAAAAGTGGGTACCTTATCAAATGAGCTAGGCAATCCATATATAAACTAGGGGTGTCTAAACGGTTTTCGGTTTTCGGTTAAAATCGGAACCGAACCGAAATCGACAAATTCGGTTAACCGAAAACCGACAAATTTGGTTATCGGTTCGGTTTCGGTTCCAGAGTTGAAAAAAAATTCGGTTATTGGTTAACCGATAACCGAACGGTTCGGAACCGAAAAACCGTTTTTTATTTTTAATTATTATTTCAATTACTAATTAATTAATTAAAAATTATGAAAATCAATTTTTAATTATTACTTTATTAATTATTGTTAAATATTTTATCTATTTTTAATAAGTTTCAGTTTTTAATTATTATTTTATTTATTTTAATTATTATTTTATTTGTTTTTATTATTATTTTATTTGTTTTTATTATTAATTAATTTTAATTCGGTTTTTCGGTTAACCGAAAACCGAATCGCCGGAACCGATCGGTTTTCGGTTAACCGAAAATTTAAAACGGTTCGGTTTCGATTCCACTTTTTCGAAGAAATTCGGTTCGGTTAACCGAAAAATTCGGTTCGGTTAACCGAAACCGAACCGTTAGACACCCCTAATATAAACTATCTTTATTGAATAAAAACCACGCTTTCTATATATAACATAACTTGCACTCTAACCTTAAGCTTTAATGTTCTTCTGACCTGAAGCTTTGATGTTCTTCTACCTCTCCTACATTATGTTTTTGTCGAGCAATATATATAGTATATATATGTATACAATGTATAAACATCTAGGTGCGACCTATAGTAACATAATATAGGGTTAATTGCAACAAAAGTCACAATCTCATTTGATACATTGTATCCCAGTGAACTCACGATTGAATCCGTGGTTCGCGTGTCGAAAGTCTTCCGCAAGAGTGGTCGGCGGCAAGTCTGTTGGGTGGTAACGACGGTGCAAGAGGTTCGGATTGTCGTTCGAGGGGAGGACATGATGTGGTCCTTGGTTTGAGGGGAGGATTGTTGGGTGTGGTACAACCCAAAGTCCCACATCGGAAGAGAGAAGGAAAATTGCCTTTTATATATTAAGAAGACCACTCCAAAATAGTATAAGGCATTTTGGGTGGTTGAGCCCAAAAACAAATCCGTGCGGGCTTTTGGCCCAAAGCGGACAATATCATACTAATTGGACGGAGTGGTGGCGGCAGCAATCCCCAACTGTGGTATCAGAGCCGACGGTTCGGCTGGGCATGAGGCTGCGTTCCGATGTGGAGGAGTACCCCCTAGTGAACTCACGATTGAATCTGGTGGTTCCTTATGTCGAAAGTCTTCCTGCAAGAGTGGTCAGGCGGCGAGTCCCGTGATGGTAACGGAGGTGCAAGATGTACAGATTATCGTTCGAGGGGAGGATAGTGATGTTGTCCTTGGTTTGAGGGGGGGGGTTGTTAGGTGTGGTGCAACCCAATCCCACATCGAAGATAGAAGAAAAAATTGCCTTCTATATATTAAGAAACCCACCACCAATTGGTATGAGGCCTTTTGGGGGTTGAGCCCAAAAAACAAATCCATGCGGGTTTTTGGCCCAAAGCGGATAATATCATACTAATTGGACGGAGTGGTGGCGGTAGCAGTCCCTAACACATTGTATTTTCGTATTTGGTAGACCAAATTTCCAAATTTACATTGATAAATTTGGAATAAAGCTAGGATGTTAGGAAATAACAAGATTATTAGCAAGTTTGATAGTACGAATAAGCTGCATTCCGATTATTACAAAGCAAATCATACCGTTAAATAGCAATTGAATCAACGGAAGAAAAAAATATAACCGACTATCTAGATGCATAACCACTTCTCCACTGAACAACGAAGCAAGTTTCGTAATGGAATGTTTATTTTCCTTTAACAATGATGTAATTAGAGTTTTATTATTTATTTAAATGCGAGGAATATGATCCCATATCAAATGTTGCGATTAAGGATTTCATTGGAGATTTCATCGGAGCAGAGCAATAACAATACTACCCCCATCATTCACTACGGAAAGATAATAACTAGTGAATATAATTAATCCAACTAATAAGCACAACATGAAACGTCCAAATATATTAGATCAATACCTATAATAGTTCCTAGTTAACACACACATATATATATAGGGAGGTTAACGTGAGAACCATTTTATTGTGAGCGTGAGAACCAAAAGCGATGAATTCACGGTGAAAGTTGATGAATCCGTTGAGAAAATTATCGAATCCAAAAAATAGAATTTTCGCCTCATGGGATTCGAACCGGTGAAAATTTGAATTTATGAATTCATTAACTTTCTCAACGGATTCATCAACTTTCATAACTAATTCATTTGGTTCTTAGTTTTAAGATAAAATGGTTCTTATTTGAACCAAAATGTTGAAACTTCTAACTATCATAACTTGTTTATTTTAAATATAGTTTATACATATTATGTATCAAATTATATCTTTCTCTGATCTTTTATTTGAGATGCTTTGTATATTTTATTTAGGATAGAATTATACAAAATAAGAAAAATTTACTTAAAGAAAGAGAACGCAACATTCAAAAATAATTTAAAAAGAAGAAGAAGATTTGAGAGACAGTCAATGTGCATATGTAGAGAGAAATAGTGGAAATTCAATTTTGCATTTGGTAGAGGCGAAATACTTGGGAACATAGTCATGCTTTTTATATATTCAATTGTATTCTGAAATGATAAGTTTTAACCTTTTGTTTTTATTTACCAACTATTCTGTTTTCGTATGTAAAAGATTGCAGTCAAAATCCAAACCATCACAAAACTAATAAATAAAAACAAAAACATGTTGATAATTTGACATCCCATCACATGTCGACACTTTTGATGTTTGTACTTCAATGGAAATTGATGTGTACATTTAACTAATTCAAGTCTACAACACGAAAAAAGAAAAAGAAAAAATCCCATCGCAATCGTAGCTCAAACTTTTGATCATATCACTGTCATGGATTTTATAAATGGGGGCCAATTTGATTGCAAGAAACAATAAAATAATTAAATGATCACGTCAGGAGTTTAATGTACTTGCTCGGTGCTCAAATTTTAAATGCATCCTAAATTTAATAATAAATAAACAATTGCTTCGGTTCATAAAACACATAGAAATTAAGGCGAGATTAGGCCTAAGGAATAGCCACAAACCATTATTATTGATGAAATTACCATGTAATAATCGGAATGTCATTTGTCTGTGAATCTTAAAATATTAATTTTTCTAAGTTATTTACTACAATGGACGGATGTAGTGCATTAAACAGTCACTAATCATTAACAATTATTGATTTTAAAATTGTGATTTGATGTGTGGTTTTAATACGACCAACGTTACTATAGAAGAATCTATACATTGAAGGATCATTTTCCATCTAAGTAGCGCACTCCAAAATACATTTGACGAGCTTTTCAGAACCCAAAAGAGCATAACTGAATTTTGTTAACATTCTCCCTTAAAGAAAAGGAAAAAAAAAAACAAGACAAAAGAAAGGAATCGTCTTAACAGCCAAATTAATGAGATAGATGATCCAAATCCCATCTCCTTAAGAAAATATTATAATCTACGAAAAATGTCCTTTCACACCCAATTAAAGTATACCTCTTTAGTGAAAAAAATATTACTATTATATTGGAATTGGAAGTAGAATCTATTAGGCGAAAAATATTGTTATTATTCAAGAGAAATAGTATTTTGCTTAAAATTATTATTTTCTTGAAAAGTATTTCATTTACTCGATAAAATATGAGTTTCTAACTTAACACTTGGATTTTATGGGTAAAGGGCCGTTACTATTTGTTAATAGGCTCGCCCATTGAGCCAATCTAAAGTGTACCTAAATAGTTGAAACTATAATTTATGTAGTCCCAATCTCGATATTTAGTTCATGGATAATGGTCATATAAATTGTTAAGTCGCACATAATAGATATTGTGTTTTCCTAATATTTGACATTAAATTAAAACATTAATAGAACGGAACACCAAAATTGAATAATTAGAGATCGCCAAAATTGTACTCCTCCGTCCCATCCAAGATGATATGTATTTCTTTTGGGTTATTCCACCCAAGATAACATGTTTCATTTTAGGAAATAATTATCTCTTCAAAAGTTGTGAGACCAATCTACGATATATGAATTGTAAAAATAACTTTTATTACTTTAACTATTAAAATATTATTTTAATTGTAGTAATATACTGAAATAGTATACTTTATAGTTTTTAACTCGAATAATTATTTTAACTGTTTCATAAGATTTAAATAAATGCAAATAGGAATAGATTCACATTCCTTAAATTGTTTAAATATTGTGAAAACTCATACCTGTCGGTGCAAGAACTGGAAATGAAATTGTATTTGTCATTGGTTTTAAATTTTACAACATATATATATATATATATATATATATATATATATATATATATAAATTAGTAAAATTTCCTAAATCTACAAATAATGCGTATGTATTTATTTTAAAATCCATTCAAGTAAATTATATTGTAGTTATAAAATAATAGTTTTAAACTTTATAATAATAATTACCAAATTTGGTTATTTCCTAGCATCCTAGCTTTATTCCAAATTTGTAAATTTCCAAATTTACGTATTGACATAATTTGTTACTATATCCTCAATTCTCATCAATGCCACCCCAATTCATTTAATTTTGGTGGTTAAAATTGATGCCTCACCAATTTTCACACCTCACTGATGCATGCAGCTTTGGACCTTTAAATTATCAATATTAATTACTTTCTTCATGAAATGTAATCATTTTATATATTATTGTGTATGGTGAAGAAGTAGCAATTATTGCCAACCATATGGTTGCAAGTGTATTTCGAGAAATAGATGTTGTCCCCAACCAGCAGACATCTTCTGGCTGGGTCTTGCCAGTATCAACAATTTTATTCCATTAATAGAAGAAGCCCAATTTCTACTAATTAGCAATTACTCCACCATTAACGATTTCTGTTCAAAATCAACACTGCCGCTCAAAGTAACTGCTGCTATTGAGCTAAAGGTCTCTCTCATCCCAGTTTCTAATTTCTAAATCAATCAATTTTATTTTCCATTTTTGTTAGTTTTATATGTTTACTTATGCTTAGATGAAATTATTAGCTTCGTTGTTTGGCGTTTAAGCATTATTGGCTACACTGGGTTAAAGATGAGGTTTCCTGTGCGCCACCCCTAATTAATTAATTATACTAATTAATTAATTAATTAAATTAAACTAATTGGACGGAGTAGTGGCAAAGAATCCCCAACAAGTGGTATCGAGCCGACGGTTCGGCTGAGTATGAGGCTGCGTTCCGATGTGGAGGAGTACCCCCTAGTGAACTCACGATTGAATCTGATGGTTCCTTGTGTCGAAAGTCTTCCTACAAGAGTGGTCAGGCGGCGAGTCCCGTGATGGTAACGGCGGTGCAAGATGTACAGATTATCGTTCGAGGGGAGGACGATGATGTGGTCCTTGGTTTGATGGGGATTGTTAGATGTGGTGCAACCCAATCCCGATCAAGATAGAAGGAAAAATTGTCTTCTATATATTAAGAAACCCACCACCAATTAGTATGGGCTTTTGGGGTTGAGTAAAAAACAAATCCATGCGGGTTTTGGCCCAAAGAGGATAATATCATACTAATTGGACGGAGTGGTGGTAGTAGTGATCCCTAACACATTGTATTTTCGTATTTGGTATACCAAATTTCCAAATTTACATTGATAAATTTGGAATAAAGCTAGGATGCTAGGAAATAACAAGATTATTAGCAAGTTTGATAGTACGAATAAGCTGCATTCCGATTATTACAAAGCAAATCATACCGTTAAATAGCAATTGAATCAAGGGAAGAAAAAAATATAACCGACTATCTAGATGCATAACCACTTCTACACTGAACAACGAAGCAAGTTTCGTAATGGAATGTTTATTTTCCTTTAACAATGATGTAATTAGAGTTTTATTATTTATTTAAATGCGAGGAATATGATCCCATATCAAATGTTGCGATTAAGGATTTCATTGGAGATTTCATCGAGCAATAACAATACTACCCCATCATTCACTACGGAAAGATAATAACTAGTGAATTTGTTAAATGTAATGTACATCAGGCTAAACAAAAATGTTGAAAGGTAAAGAAAAAGAGAGAAAAGTTCAAAATGAGAAATTATGAACTACAAAAGTAGTTACACTTTCACATGTCACAAAAATAGTTACACATTCATATGTAACAAAAATAGATATATTTATGAATTTCACTAAATTTTGTGACATACTTTTTTGTGACATGCATAATAGTTACCCATCCACAAGATGTTACAAATTTATTTAGTGACATCCATAGGTGTCACAATTCTTCAAAATCATGTCACTATTGGAACATTTTGTTGTAGTGTATATATGAATTGTAAAAATAACTTTTGATTACTTTAACTATTAAAATATTATTTTAATTGTAGTAATATACTAAAACAGTATACTTTATAGTTTTTAACTCGAATAATTATTTTAACTGTTTCATAAGATTTAAATAAATGCAAATAGGAATAGATTCACATTCCTTAAATTGTTTAAATATTGTGAAAACTCATACCTCTGTGAGTGCAAGAACTGGAAACGAAATTGTATTTATCATTGGTTTTAAATTTTACATATATATATATATATATATATATATATATATATATATATATATAGGGATGGTTAACATGAGAACCATTTTATTGTGAGAACGTGAGAATCAAAAGCGATGAATTCACGGTGAAAGTTGATGAATCATTGGAAAATTATCAATCCAAAAATAGAATTTTCGCCTCATGGAATTCGAACCCGGTGAAAAATTCGAATTTTGAATTCATTAACTTTCTCAACGGATTCTTCAACTTTCATAACTAATTCATTTGGTTCTTAGTTTTAAGATAAGAATGGTTCTTATTTGAACTAAACTCTATATATATATATATATATATATATATATATATAAAATTAGTAAAATTTCCTAAATCTACAAATATGTGCGTATGTATTATACGAAAATCCATTCAAGTAAATTATATTGTAGTTATAAAATAATAGTTTTTAAACTTTATAATAATAATTACCAAATTTGGTTATTTCCTAGCATCCTAGCTTTATTCCAAATTTGTAAATTTCCAAATTTACGTATTGACATAATTTGTTACTATATCCTCAATTCTCATCAATGCCACCCCAATTCATTTAATTTTGGTGGTTAAAATTGATGCCTCACCAATTTTCACACCTCACTGATGCATGCAGCTTTGGACCTTTAAATTATCAATATTAATTACTTTCTTCATGAAATGTAATCATTTTTATGTATTATTGTGTATGGTGAAGAAGTAGCAATTATTGCCAACCATATGGTTGCAAGTGTATTTAAAAAATTAAGAAACAAAGATATAGTTTCTTTAAGACTGAAATTTTGTATACATAATGAAACATGAAATCGTGAAAGAGTATATGAAAACTCACGTCAGAATTACAAAGAAAATTGAAATGCATAGCATATCATAATACAAGAAACCAAACATATGAGCTAGTTTAAGAGTGGCAGCAAACATTAAACATTGCCATATTCTTCATAATTTATTTCCTAAAATAGCGAATAGTTGATATAAGTAGCATCAATGGCTAATGGGGTAAGCCCTGAGTGGAACTGCCCTGCGCACCGCTACACCCAACAATATCTCTCCTTTGTGAACATCTTGCGCGTTGGCCTCAACCTCAAGTTTCCAATCGGTTGTGAATCAAAGTCGCAACCGTCATCGGCAGCATCCGCCATAAACGACAAACCGGGCACATTCTCCTCCCGACCGAAGGGATGAGCTCAAGTCTCGCCCTTGTAGTCCTTCTTCTGGGCCAGGAACCTCTCGGGCTGGAAAGCCTCCGGGTTCGGCCAAATACTCGGATCTCTCCCAATCGCCCACGCGTTGATCAGTATCTGCGTGTCTTTAGGGATGGTGTATTCCCCGATTTGCACCTCGCGCACCGCCTTGCGGGGAAGCAAGAGCGGACCGGGCGGGTGGAGACGAAACACTTCCTTCAGCACAGCTTCGAAATACGGCAGCCGTGGTATGTCGGATTCTTGGACTTGGTTCTTCTCCCCCACCACTCTCCGGAGCTCTTCTTTCGTCTTCTCAAGCTTCTCCGGGTTGATGAGCAGCTCCGACATGATCCACTCCACCGAGGTTGTTGTCGTCTCCGACCCTCCAACAAACAAGTCCTATATAGTAACGGTTAGGACTGACGCAGAAAAGTAGTTTGAGAAAAGTTAAATAAAATAAAATACTAAATCTATCATCATTATTATAAAAATGTCTACTCTTACAAATTTTGATATACTTATAATATTCCCACTTATTTTTAAATTTAAGAATAGTTTATTAATATACTATATATATATATACACACAAATTTTATTTATTTTGATGTAAAATAATTAAGAATCCTTTATATTCTCCCAGACACCCTTAGATTCACGCATGGTAATGGTAAAGTGAAGCATGCACGATATGTAATATGAAAATGTTAAGGCGAAATATTTAATCACTCACCAAGAGCAAATGAGTGATGTGTTTAGTGGTCAACTTGTACTCACTCTCCTCATTTAGAACATCCACCAATTTCTCCAACAAATCATTCTTCTTGACGTAGTCCGGCTCGGCGGCGCTCCTCCTGCCTCTTCTCCAGCAAGTCCTGGACGAGCACGAGCATCTTGTCAAGTAGAGCTCCGCCTTGCGCTTGACCCCTGCGGTCGAAGCGCTTGAGGATCGGGAAATAGTCAGCGAAGTTCGGGACGCCCACTATGCTATCCACGCCCTCCATGATCTCCCGGAACTCCTCCGTCGCGGTCGAGTCGAATTCGGTGGCCTGGATCGAGAACAGCGAGGCGGACATCAGGTTCAGCGTGGTCACGAAGGAGGCTTCTCGAATGTCCACCACGCGACCGCGCCGCAGCACCAAGCACGATTCGCGGAGCTGGTGCAGCTTCTCCCGGCGCAGGCCCTGGCTGGCCTCGAGCCTCTGCACCGAGAAGATCTGCTCCTTGCAGATGCGGCGCAGGGCGCGCCACTCGCCCCAACGTCCATGAACGCCATTGAAATACTGTCGTGGTCGTGCGCGTGGGCCGCCTCGACGACGGTGCGGTTGAGGAAGTCCTGATCGTGCCGCACGAAGATCTCACGCGCCATCTCCGGGAGGTGACGATCACGGTGTAGATGCTGCGGCGGAGGGACATGAGGGGCCGTGGTTTTGGCGAGCTGGGCGAGGGACTGGTGGGGTTTCGTGCCGACCTGGAAGATGTTGCCGACGATCGGGAGAGAGACGGCCCGGAGGAGCTTGGCTCCACTCCGCGCTTTGAACCCGATTTGAAAAGAAAATAGGTTAGAGTTATGGAGAATAGGGCAATGAGAAGGATGGAGAACTCCATTTTGCTTGGTGTGTGGTGTTTTTTTCTTCTTACTTTGCTTGCTTTTATAAGGTGTTGAGTTGGTCTTTGTTTTATGAAGGAAATGGACTTGTGAGAATGCTTGTATGAATTCTTTTCCTACTCCTTTTGAATTTTATGAATATAATTTTTTTTTAAAAGAATAAAGTTGGTTGAATTTGGAGTTTGTTTTGACTGGGTTTTGACCGATGGTGATTCAAAAGTGAGTGAACATGTACTTTGTATCTTTCAAAGATATGCTATTATACTTAAGTAGTATTTTCTCATGCTATTTTAATAGATTTTTTTTATTGAAATTGTGTTTTTTGACGGTACTAACCATGCATAACTTAGCTTCTTATTTTTTATTTAAATGATCATATCATATTCACAATTATACAACATAGTTCAAATAACTTAGTATCGACATTTAAAAGAAAACACAAATTAAACTCATGCATCACAAGGGAGAGACACTGTGTGCTATATAATAATATTCTAGTCAACACTTGTTTACCTAAAAAGAAATAAAACTATTTTTTCAAAAAAGTGAATTATATTATAAATTAGATCGCACGAGATATGTATATAATAAAATAAATAAAAACAGTGTGGATATGATGCATATTGATATATGCAGTAAACTGTGGGATTAAGTTGACAGGAGTAATAAGTTATGAGTAAAATGCAATTGTTGTAGTCATGTAAATATTTCCAAGTGATAGTCTTGTATAATATGGTGTGGCAACTTTTAAGTACCGTTAAACTTTGTGTAACAATTTAGGGTAGTTTAACTCAACTAATCAATAAAGGAAAGAAATGGAATGAGTATTAATTTTCAATTTGCTTGGTTTAGCAAAGAGAATGACTTCATTTGATTTTCTTCGATTATTTATTTTAACAAATGAGATAATAATTATCATCATCATCATCATCATAAATCATAATAATTACAATAATAGTGGCGGTGTGGTGTTGGACAGATGGATGGAAGTGAGTCCAAATCCCAACTAGCTAGTAAGTAGAGAATTAATTAAAAAAAGACAAAAACTTGGGTGAGCTCCGTTTCACCGTGAGTTCATCTTTGTTTTTTATTAAAATAATTATATATTAATTACGGTGAGTAAAGATAATTAGATTTTGTTAATTTATAATTAAATTTATTAATTTTAATTATAATTTTAATTTAAAATTAGAATTTATTAATTCATAATTATGGTTTATTAATTCATAATTAGGGTTTATTAATTCAAAATTAATGTTTATTAATTCAAAGTTAGGGTTTATTAATTCACAATTAGGGTTTATTATTCAAAGTTAGGATTTATTATTTCCAATTAGGGTTAATTAATTCAAAATTAGGGTTTATTAATTCCAATTAGGGTTAATTAATTCAAAATTAGTGTTTATTAATTCCAATTAGGGTTAATTAATTCAAAATTAGTGTTTATTAATTCCAATTAGGGTTAATTAATTCAAAATTAGGGTTTATTTATTCACAATTAGGGTTTTTAATTCAAAGTTAGGGTTTATTATTTAAAATTATTAATCCATGATTATGGTTTATCAATTCACAATTAGAGTTTATTAATTCAAAATTAAGATATATTAATTTAAAATTATTATTTATTAATTTACAATTAAATATTATTAAACTAATTAATTTTAATTAAAATTAGTTTAATTTAATTAATTAATTAGTATTAATTAATTAATTAGGGTGGTCTCACTTTGCGCTGCGCGCGCTTGCAGGGAGACCACCCCACTAAAAAAAATGTTCAATAGTGACATGTTTTAGTTATATCAAGAGAAGTGCCACTAAATTTATGACATTTTAGGTGTAGCAAAATTTAGTTACATCAACACATGCATCAATAAACTTTTGTTACACATAAAATGTATATAAATTTTGTTATACTTGGAAATGTAGTAAACTTTGTCACATCTATCCATGTAATTAAACCTTGCTACATCTAAATATGTCATGAAAATTTGTGATTTTTTTGTTGTGTTCTTTGGAATTTGCTGTTTGAGGCGTGTGTTCTTGGAATTTGTGATTCATTGTAACGAACGATCTCATGAATAAAAAGCTGATAACTTCAAAATCTTGTTGATTAATTTGATGTATCCAAAGCTCATCTATAAACAGTGATAGGGTTAGTAATTGCTAGCTGGAATTTAAATTTAAACTGGGCTCAAATTGCAAATATTAGTTGAGCCGAATAGTCCATATATAAAAATGGGTCCCGTTAATAATTGGATGATTGGATCAAATATAAGTAAACGGGCACGTTAAGCCCAATATTCGATGATACCCAAACCCGCATGCTCTTTCGGGTACCCCGAATACCATCCCATTTTGTGTAGGAAAATCTGATTTTAACCATCTCCCGATGATCTATCTTGGATGTTTAATTCACCATACATTGATTATATACCTAGCATACACATATATAATTAATTGCAACATGTTGGTGTTTTCTCATGTTTACCTGCGAATCTGTCAGGCAAGGATTGGATCAAGACTCGTGTTTTGATCTTCTGGATTATATCCCGATTGCCTAAACTCCAATGCCGAGTGAGGACAATATATGGAGAGTGCTGTAGAAATTCGCCTTCTTCATTTTCTCAAAGTTTTCGAAAAACCTAACTTGGAGAAGTATGATTTTCGAAAGTTTCACTATTGAGATTAGGGTTTGATTTTCTCTCACCTTATATTTATAATGCAATCCTAAATCCTATCAAGATAGAATTTATGCATATCTAATAAATATAATAATATCACTTAAGATAGAGAGGATCAAAACAGAGTCCCATAGGGGCTCTAAAGGAGGGGGACGAAATCTTCATAGCTCCAGGCACGGATGGGCTAGCCAGGATCAAATGCGAGGAATAAAGATGTGCCTCAAATAAATTAATTATCTTATGTTTAGCCCAGAACATAAATTAATTCATAAACATTTATTCATGCCACTAGAGAATATATGCTGACTTACCCATTTATTTCCAAGTTGAGTTGGGCTTACACTTAGACTTCACGAATCCCGTATTTAAGATATCGTCGTCCATTAATTATATACGATGATCCATCGCTTAAAATAATTAATATCTTTAATTCCTTAAGTAGTACCACTCAACCTTATTATTGTACTTGAGATAACTCAACTTGCGGGTTTAGTACAATAAACATTTTGAGCTCCTTAAGGGGGACATCATCATGAGCGGATACGGTGACTCGACACGATAACTAGCATGACATACAAGATCGTCACCACCCAAGATGCAGAGAATCTTGGGTTATCTCATGTAACCCTCACCCATAACAAGTCAAAGTGATGGTCAGCAACTCATACTCACCTAAAACCTTATCGAGGTTTAGATCGATGTAAAGTCACCGAGATGTAGGTTCTTCACGATAGTCAGATAGAAGAACTCATCTCACTGTGATCCATCAATACGTCAGAGACGTACCAGCATTGACAAGCAACCAAGTCAAGTTACTTCTTATATATACCGCACCTATACCAACAACTCGTCCTCAAGTTGTCTGGTGTGATTCTTTTATATCTCATTAAGCTTGACCATCATATGGACTCGTGATCTACAACACATCGTATGATCTAACTTATATATGAGATAAAGGGACATACATATGCAATCAAGTAAACAATTCAGATATAAGATTGTAATAGTGGTACGAAAACATTGTATACAAGCTCAACCAAAGCGCTGCCCAAGATACAAATCCAATGTTTTGAGTTTTCATTAATCTCCCCCATTTTCTTGCTTGACAAGACGAAAAAAACTCAGTTGTAGAGATATTTAAGTGATATTCACTTCGAATTTATAAAATTTCCAAATTAATTTAGGTCTGGCCAGCTCTCGCTCTTCTTCATTGGTGAGTTAAGGTTTGCCGGATTCAGATCCGTTTCATCTTTTCTTCTGCTCAAATCGCGAAGATTGGTTATTGTAAGAACGCAATTCTGCTTGATTCATCGAAACTTTGCTATTGATTTTATTGTTGAATGGATAATTTCTAATCCAAAAGTGACTATCTGCATACTTCTCAAAGATTCAAGAGAATGAACTTGGATGGTCAAATGCATCATTATTGAGATACATGAATATTAAAGATAGATGCATGAATTGTAATTTAATTAAAGTAAAAGAGTCTCTTTGAATCATCACCCATGTAATCCTATAAATAGGAGTCATTTTCTATCATTTGAGATATACCAAAGAAAACTAGAAATATATATTCTCCAAAAACTCTAGTGCATGAGTTAGTAATACAAATTCCTCCAAATTACTTATCTTTTCATCACAAACCCAACATATTTGTGGTATCAGAGCCACCCCTTGCCATCACTTTTTTCTCGCTATTTCTAAAATGGCTTCCTCCAGCAATGATCTAGCATTCACATATTCCCAACAAGGTGTTCCTATTTTTGTTGGTCAAGACTATGAGCAGTGGAGTGTTCTAATGCGAACACTTTTCATATCTCATGATCTATGGGATATTGTTGAAGAGGGGTTCACACCACAAACTCCAGAAGAAGTGGCTGTGCTATCAAATGCACAAAAGAATGAGCATAAAGAGAACAAGACCAAAGATGCACGAGCCTTGTCCTTTATGCACCAAGGGGTAAATCGATCCATTCTTCCGTGAATTACTACTGCCAGAACATCGAAAGATGCTTGGCAAGTATTGAAAAATCAATTTGGAGGACATGAAAAAATTATTACAATCAAGCTACAAAAATTGTGGCGCGATTTCGATACCTTGATGATGAAAGAAAACGAAAGCATGCAAGATTTTCTTTCCAGAGTCTCTTTCATTACAAATCAAATCAGAGGCTATGGAGAGACTCTAGAAGAAAAGAAGATAATCGAGAAGGTACTTCGCTGCCTACCAATGAAGTTCGAGCACGTGGTCGCCGCCATCGAAGAATCTAAGGACTTATCAAAATTATCCTTAGATGAATTGATGGGATCTCTTGAAGCACATGAAAAGAGATTGAGCAGATTTTCAAATCAAAATCTGGAGCAAGCGTTCCAAGGAAAGGTTCAAGTTTCACAACTAGATCGTAACAAAGGGTGGCAACAAGAAAAGAACAACAGGACACCATCCAAATTTGCTCGAGGCCAAGGTCGTGGTTCATATCAAAATTTTCGAGGACGTGGCGGAAAAGGTAATAATACTCCAAGATCTAATTACCAAAATTCTGATGAATGTTGCCGCATATGTAGAAGAAATAACCACGACACGAGTAATTGTCAATACAAGTGCAAAAGGTGCAGAAATGCAACTCATTCTCAAAGAGATTGCTGGTATCAACAAGATAGTGAAAAGAAAGAAGCAAACTTTACAGAAAAAGATGAGACAGAGCAACAGCAGGTATTTTACTCATGCTTAAGCTCTCAACAAGATGCAGAAAATATTTGGTACGTGGATAGCGGATGCAGCAATCATATGACAGGAAACAAGAAGATGTTCGTTGATCTTGATGAGTCTTATTCATCCGAAGTAAGACTTGGCGATGGCAAAGGGCACATGATCACTGGAAAAGGAGCAATTGCAGTGAAGACTAAAGAAGGGAAAATCAATGTCATCAACGATGTCTTCTTCGTGCCTAATTTAGCTCAAAATTTATTGAGCGTCGGGAAACTGCTGCAAAAGGATTACAAAGTGGAGTTTAATAATGGTCATTGCATCATTATTGACAAAGAAAAGAATCTGACCATGGCGAAGATCAAGATGACTCCAAACAAGATTTTTCCATTAAGTTTGCCATCAACTAAAGAATGTGCACTTCAGAGCACAATCGACGATGACTATAAAATTTGGCATTTGAGGTATGGACATCTAAACTACAAAGGATTGATTTTATTGAAGAAGAAAAATATGGTTTTTGGTCTTCCACACATTGACGAGCAGGATAGCCCATGTGAAGGATGCATCTTTGGAAAAATGCATCGTCTACCATTTCCCAAAATCTCATACAGGGCTAAGGCTCCACTTGAACTTGTGCATGCTGACATTTGTGGGCCTACACAAACTCCTTCTCTCAACGACAATAGATATTTTCTTCTATTTGTCGATGATTACACCAGAATGATGTGGGTGTACATTATAAAGCAAAAGTCTGATGCTTTTTCAAAATTTCTTGAATTCAAAAAATTGGTGGAAAATCAAAGTGGCAGGAAAATAAAAATTCTTCGCACCGATCGTGGAGGCGAATTTATTGGAAGATCATTCATGGATTATTGCAAGGAAAAAGGTATCCAAAGGAAACTCACAGTTCGGTACAGCCCTCAGCAAAATGGAGTCGCCGAACGCAAGAATCGAACTATAGTGGAAATGGCCCGCAGCATGATGACTGGAAAAGGACTTCCAAAAACCTTTTGGGCTGAAGCTGTTCTTACGGCAATCTATATTTTGAATCGCTCTCCAACGAAGGCAGTCCCAAATAAAACTCCGTACGAGGCATGGTACCAAAAGAAACCACAGGTACAACATTTTAAAGTTTTTGGTTCTGTTGCATACTCTCACATTCCATCTCAAAAAAGAGAGAAATTTGATAACAAGGGAGAGAAGCTCATTTTCATTGGATATAGCGACGAGTCAAAAGGATATCGTTTGCTAAATCCAAAAAATAACAATTTGGTTGTCTCTCGAGATGTGATTTTTGATGAGGAACAGTCATGGAGTTGGGAAGAAGATCAAAAAATGAAGTCGAAAATGGTAGACTCATCCTTTCCATTTCCAAACGAAGAGAGTCAACCCAGTACTGGAGAAGCTTCAACTTCCTCTACCTATCCAAGTTCAAGTTCACCAGAATTCATTGGTGATACATCTCAAAGTCCACCCAGAAAAGTTCGAAGTTTGGCGGACATATGCAACAGCAAATATGGCACTCTATGCAGGAGAACCAGTAACCTTTGAAGATGCATTCAAAGAGCATGTTTGGCAAAAATCTATGGATGAGGAAATAGCGAGCATCGAAAAGAATAAAACATGGGAGCTTGTTGATCTCCCTGGCGGAAAAAATGTGATTGGAGTGAAATGGGTATATAAGATCAAGTTGAGCGAAGATGGTACGATCCAAAAGCACAAAGCTCGATTGGTTGCCAATGGATACCGCAACAACCTGGAGTTGATTTCAGCGAGACGTTTGCACTGTTATGCGAATGGAGACCATTCGACTTGTTCTAGCTCTTGCTGCACAATTGGAGCTGCCCGTTTATCAATTAGATGTCAAATCGGCATTTCTCAATGGCGATTTGCGTGATGAGGTCTATATCCAACAACCCAATGGATATATTGTTGAAGGAAAAGAAGACAAAGTTTATCGTCTCAAGAAAGCACTCAACGGGTTAAAACAAGCTCCTCATGAATGGAACACCAAGATTGATGGTTATTTTCGAAAGATTGGCTTTCAACAAAGTCCAAGCGAAGCATCATTATATATAAAGAAAGGTGCACATGATTTTCTCATTGTTTGTCTATACGTTGATGATTTAATTTACATGGGAACTAATCATGCTATGGTGCAAAAGTTTAAAGAAGACATGATGAAGGAGTTTGAGATGACCGACCTTGGATTAATGAAATTCTTTCTTGGAATCCAAGTTCAACAATCTAAAGGAGAAATCTTTATTTCTCAAGAAAAATATTTGGGAGAGTTGTTGAAGAAGTTCCAAATGAGTAATTGCAAGCCAATCTCTGCTCCTCTTGCAGTAAATGAAAAATTGAAGTTGAATGATGATGCCGACAAAGTTGATGCAGCCATATACCGAAGTTTAGTCGGGTCCTTGATTTATTTGACAAATACAAGACCTGACATAGTTTATGCAGTCAGCTTGGTCTCAAGATTTATGCATAATCCAAGCAAGTTACATCTTGCGGCAGCAAAAAGAATTCTGCGCTATCTACAAGGAACAAGGAAGTTTGGAATCAAGTATATCAAAGAAGAAGGGAGTGAACTCATCGGCTATACTGATAGCGATTGGGCTGGATCACTTGATGATAGAAAAAGCACGTCCGGATATGTTTTTTGTTTGGGTTCAAATATAATTTCTTGGTCCTCAAAGAAGCAAGCAACAGTTTCTCTTTCATCAGCCGAAGCAGAGTATATCGCGCAAATGAAGCTGCTTATGGCTGTGTGGTTAAGAAAACTTCTAGCTGATGTTCATAAAAGCAAGAAAACGAGACCATAATTTTCTGTGACAACATGTCAGCCATTGCAATGACAAAGAATCCCGTCTTTCATGCAAGATCGAAGCATATCGAAATTCGTCATCACTACATCAGAGAGCTTGTGACCAAACAAGAGATCAGATTGGAGTTTGTTGGCACCAAGGAGCAACTTGCAGACAGCTTCACTAAAGCTGCTAGTTCTGAGTCACTTCGATATTTTCGGGATCACTTTAGGATTACAAATTAAGAAGGGATGTTGAATGGATAATTTCTAATCCAAAAGTGACTATCTGCATACTTCTCAAAGATTCAAGAGAATGAACTTGGATGGTCAAATGCATCATTATTGAGATACATGAATATTAAAGATAGATGCATGAATTGTAATTTAATTCTAGTAAAAGAGTCTCTTTGAACCATCACCCATGTAATCCTATAAATAGGAGTCATGTTCTATCATTTGAGATGTACCAAAGAAAACTAGAAATATATATTCTCCAAAAACTCTAGTGCATGAGTTAGTAATACAAATTCCTCCAAATTACTTATCTTTTCATCACAAACCCAACATTTATCTGCGCGCAGGAACTTTTGAGGTTCTGGTTTTACGAGATCGAAAATGTTCCTCACAAGGTGATGATGATGAGATGTTCAGGGTTTATCTAAGGTTTTGAGCTAATTTATTGTAATAATGATGTGAGATTTTTGCTAGTTTTATGTTTCTTTGAGTTTGTGACAGTTGTTTTACTTTTATGTAACATATTTTAAATTGTCACAATGATATAATTGAGTATTTTTTGTCGAAAACCATTGATTCTATGCTTCTCACCTATTACAATCGGTTGATTATTTGCTCTTTTAATTGCCGAGTAGATGTTAATGTTATTTGCTCTTTTAATTGCTGAAAGTTAGGAAAAGGTGACAAATTGGTATGGATGGCAATATAGGTTGCAAATGGAAATGAAATTTAAGGAAATGTTGTTGATGATTGTGGTGTAATTGAACAGCTTTATTCAAAGCTTGAAGCTTTAGCAGAGCTTTGATCAAACATTGTTCGGAGAAAATTCAGGTATTAATTATCGTTCTTTACAAATTTGATAGCCTCCATTTTTGCATTGTATGTAAATATAAGTCTGCATAAGTGTATGTTTAGCGTGTTTTTGATGTTGCCCTTTCTTAAATATTATTGCCTTTTGTAAGCCCTTTTACTTTATAGATAGTAGCTTCTCCTTTGTATGTAGTAATCGTCTAAATTTTGTATATTGCTGTCATTGAGTGATAATGAGATTGTGTTTGTGTACTCGTTTATATTGGAATGCAAAAGATTTAATTTTTTTTTATGTGAACTTATGCCTGTACCAATTCTTGCACCTTATTTGGTGAGTATTTATTTGATATATTAGTGTAAGATGACATGAACATGATGCAAATTGTTGGCATTGTTGTTGACATGAAATTATTGAAACGAGACTTTTTTTCATAAGGCGATGGATGCATACATGATAAAAGACAAATGAAATTATAGGCAATTTGAGTGACGAAGTTCTAATTTATCGCACAGCATTTGGAGCTTGTACTGGAGACTTACTTAGATCCAACCAACTGAAAACGAGCTCGGAGATAAAATGCAACCTTCCTCATTTTCAAGGTAAATCTCACAATGCTACGAGCAGTATAAGTAACAACCAAATGAGAGTGAGCTCCAAGAGAAGTGGTAGCTATCCTATTTTGCAAGGTAAGGATCACTATTATTGAATAAAAAAATTTATTTAGAATAAGGTTCTTTTGTTCATCAATATTGAATATTTATGTTGTTTTTATAGGAGACGAATATGCAAATAACAAACCTTTCCAAATGGAAGAATAAAATCATGGCATTGAACTAGAGTGCAAAATCAGGTAAAAAGTACAATTTTGAAAGTGTTTATATTGAACTATGTGAAACTCTTTATTCTTCTCACTCTACTTTCAATTCTGCATTTGATGAGACGTGCTTAATTAATAATTGAAAACATGATTCTGCTGCTATTTCATCCACATCAGAGTAATATTTACAGAAGAGTCAATTAAGTTAGAATTTAGGTATTGGAATTTTTATATAGGGGGTCTGCAAAGAAATAGGTCTCTTGACCTAATTTGGGGTGTTGAGTTTTTTCACAAACAAGATTGCAAAAGAATATCCTGCTTTGAGCTAATGATTAGTACTTACATATTCCCTGAACGCTGAAGGTTTATGTACTTCACCTCAGCTAAAGGATGATTGAAAGTTTGTCCATTTCCACCATTTCAGTTGAATTTTTGACTACAAAATGTGATTGTGGTGTGCTGAGCTATAGTCCCATCATATTGGTTTGTATAGGTAGGCGTGTGTGAAATCCTTGATTGGAATGGAGCTTTTAAGTATTTGTTTTGGGTAGACTTATATGGTGATGGAGAAGACACTTTATTTGAATGTGGCTAAAGAAATGACATGTCTCTATTGCGAGAGATTCTAAGGATGATTCTTACGAGGAAAGATATTATTTATGTGATGCATTTCAAAACATTTCATTCACTCTCGCTCTTTTAGTTAGATTCAAATTAGGTTCTATTGCAACAAGCTTCTTGCACTCGAGATTAGCCTCAATCTACTCTTTTGAGTTCAGAACTTTACTTAATTTATTACTTATTAGTGTGTTATGGTTATTTTATTTTCAATAGTCTGCCATTTTAGTTATGATGCTTCTTTATTCATCAATATTGAATATTTATGTTGTTTTATAGGAGCGAAGGTGCAAATACAAAGCTTCCCGACTTGAAGAATAGAATCATGGATTGAAATAAAGTACAGAATGAGACAAAAGCATAATTTTGATAGACACCATTGTATGTTGGGCTAGAGAAGATTTTCTTTGTTATGAGTTTTCTTTTGTTATGTTTTTTTGGCAATACTTAAATAACTCGCATTAACATCTACTCCTTTCGTGTTGGAACAACTATTAAATATAAGTGTTACTGTAATGGGTTTAATAAATTGATACTTTAGTTTCTCTGTGACATTGTTTATAGTAGCGTTTTGCTTGAAATCGATTACCCTCTTGAAAAATTGACCGAACAAATTTACACTTAAAAAGATAGTTCTTGCTTTTACATGTCAAAAAATTAGTTACATTTTGATATGTTATAAAAATAGTTACATTTTGACATGTAACAAAAATAGTTATACTTTCACATATCATAAAAATAATTACATTTCATATGTCACAAAATAACTACACTTTTAAATGTCACTAAATTTTGTGACATTTTTTTGTGACATGCATAATAGTTACCATTTATAAGATGTAACAAATTTATTTAGTGACATCTATAGATGTCACAATTCTTAAAAATTATGTAACTATTGGAACATTTTCTTGTAGTGCCCTTAAAAAATGGGAATGCGGAACGTCCAAAACCCCAAAGTGGAGAAATGAGCGAATAATTCTATCCATATATAATATGTATGTATATAATATTTTATAAAATGATAATTTGCTTCATCAAAAATAAGTAGGTTCTATTTGGTTCATCAAAAATGATAATTTGGTTCATCAAAACCCTTATAATTTATTAAAACCCGTGCCACCAAAATCAAGTAACGATTTTGGTGGACGAATAGAATAACATAATAGAGCCACCCGATGACGGAGCCCGTGACACCCTACGCCGGTGGCACACGACCTCTATGACACATCCTTCAAGTATATTAATAGTACATAATTGATAAGATCATATATATTAAAATTAATATTAAAATTAGAATTATATAATAAATCACTATAATTTTGAGATTTCTCAACTATTATAGAATTATTTTAAGAATTAATTTTGTAATTATAGTCTATCGTATATAGACTATTAAATAATAACATAATAGAGACCACCCAAAGACCGAACTCGTGGCACCCAAAGTCTATTGATGTCTAGTGGATAGATTGATAAAGATGATAGGAAATTGATATTAAAATTTGAATTTTATAATAAATTACTATAATTTCATGATTTCTCAATGTAGTACTATATTATACAATTATTTGAGGGTTACTTTCATAACTATAATAATTATAGTCTGATGAATTAAATAATAACATAATAAGGGTGGGTCATCGACGGCGGAAGCCCATTGATGTATAGTGCATAAATTGATAAAATCATAAGGAAGTTGATATTAAATTGCCTAGAAAATAGTAAGAAAGTTCAAAATATATAAAACTAGTTATTTTTATCGGTTATCGCCTTATTGGCATATAATTAAATATACAAATTTTAATATGATTTTAGTTTTGTACGCGAACTTTAAAAGGAATATATACATTTACGAACTTTTTAATTACAGCAATTTTACCACGATTATTTTTTCGATCAAATTAAAATTGACATGACATTAGATATGATAAGTTGGCAATAATGTAGAAATAAATTAATAAATAAAATACAACAGAAATATTTACACTTTGCAAAATATACACATTGACACATAAACACACACAAAACATATATGCACTTCACAAGAAAGAAAGAAAAAATAAAGAAAAAGAACACATGGACACACGACGGAGAGAACACTTCAAATCTTAAACCCGCCATTTATAAATGAAGTAAATGACAAATAAGTAGGCTACTTCAAATGTCTTCTTCTTATTCTTCACTGCAAATGTCTTGTTCTTCTTCTTCGCCATAACTAGAGCAAATCTTAAAGTTCGTGTGTGAAGAAGAAAATATTTTTTAATAAATTCAGAGAACTAGAATTATGAAATTGAGATCAATATCCTTACTTATCGACAAATACAGCGCGAGAGTGTCAATGAACATAGTGGTTATTACTTCTGAATTGCTTATATATTTTGTTTTAGAAGAGATAGTAAGAGGGTGTTTGGCTGAGCTTATAAGCTCTTTAAAACAGCTTATAAGCTGTGAAAATATGCTCCAACATCTTATAAGCTTCCCTGAAAATAAGTTGGTCAATCCTAACTTATTTTTTCATAAACTTATAAGAAATCATGAATTTACTAAAATAACATTATTATAGTTCGTTATTTCCTACACATATACTATCAACTTCACTTCTCGTCAATTTTATCCCTCTTACTATGATTTTATCTCTCTAACTCACGATTCTTTCTCTAGCTTATAAGATCAATTATCCAAACACTTTAACAACTTATAAACACTTGAGACATTACCTCTTATAAGCTCTTGAAACATCTTATAAGCTCTTAGAGCTTATAAGGTCTCTAAAATAAGCTTAGCCAAACACCCCCTAAATAGATCTAGAAAAGTAATATTTTAATAGATAAATATCAATTTTGGACAAACTTTTGTGTTTGATACAATTAACCCCCCTCGATAAGTAAAAAGTTTGAGTATAAACAAGTACAAAAAATAATTAAACCACTCAAATTTGACTCGTTTTAACTTGACTCAATAGAATCAAAATTGCAGTGTATATGTCAGCATAATGATAGAGTGGTTAATGCATAAGAATAAAAATCTCGAATTTAAGTATACATGATGTGACCTTTATTGTTTTTTAATAATAAAAAAAAGAATGGAAACCGTATATACGATATTCGTTGAGGTGTTTATTTTGTGTGTGTGTGTGTGTTTTTTATGAACTTGGCGAGGTCTTTGTTGTTGGATGGTTTAGTTTTTTACATACCATAGTAAATTTGTCACGCCCCAATTTCTAATATAATGAAAGCTCGTAAATCGAGGCACGACTAATAAAATACGGAAAAATATAAAGTAAGTAAGTTGACTCGAATGATCAAGGTAATAAACCCTTAGAATTGGGAATAGCTTCCTGAATGACATCGAATGATGTAAGCCAATCAAAACAACATTTATCCTCAGGATCACAAGTTTAGTTTCGTGCTTCTGATAGCCAATGTACAGTTAAAATACTAACATCAAGGATTCAGAGTCTAAGCTCATCAAAAGATATAATTCAAGTCATAGACAAGAAGGAAAAATGTAACTAGAGCTAGTTCGTCAGCGGAAGTCAAAATACGGAAATAATCCGTAAAAAAATACGGAGTGAACCCTGATCTCAGCTCTGCCCCGTCAGCGCCCATTGATCAACCTGAAAACATTTGAAAATATTTGGGTGAGTACTAATGTACTCATCGACATGCATTGCTAAAAATATTGCATAAATTAAGTAAGCGGTTTATCCAATCATGATAACATGACTTAGAAGGTTTTAAAAGAGAAACTACTTTAAGCATGAGAAAATATTTCATAAATTGGGCTCATTGTCACGACTCTTACATTACTCGCTTTGATCCCGGACCTCTAGCCACCGTCGGATCACATGCCCACATTATTGTCATCGGGACGAACCGGACAAATTTATGATTTCATGACGTGCTTGAACGCATCCAAACAAGCATCCTTATAACGCCTCATGAGTTTGTTAGTGTCCGATGGAGATCAACACACCGAAACAACTAATTAGTGTACACAATTCTCAATTAACATATCAAGTTTAAAAGAGAATCTCGATCGATACATTTACGAGCCTTAAACAGAGTAGAGCGTACAAAAATATTTTATTGGATAAACAGTTTGTATTTCATGAAATATCAGAGCATATAACTCAAATATACTTTTGTAAATAAAGCCTACCTTGATAGGACAAAGCCTGAAGAAATCACTATAGTACGCGTCTCGGGAAAGCAACGCTAATCCCCTTGATCGGCAAAACCTACAAGAAGCACTAATCTTAATAGGTCTCGAAAAGCAAGCCTTAAGTTCAAGAAAATGATGATACTAACTTATGATTCGTTAAACCCGGGTTTTCAAAATATAAGTAAATTTGAAAACTAATATATCTTGGCCAATGGCACCAACAATACCCTTGTTCGTCTTTTCGTTTAAAAACTTTTTTAATTTCATAATCTTCTTATGATAAATATTTTTTTACAGAAAGTATAATGCAATTGAAATACATACTAAATTCATATATATTAAGGACTCTCGCTTAATATAACACATAATAAAATTCTCAAATTATGCACTTGTCTAACATAATTTAATTTATTAAATATTCTAACTTAATTAATTTCATTAAAAGAATCTAATTCAATTAATTAAATAGGTCAGGATCATAAAATAAAGTAACTTAAACTTGGACTTAACCTTGACTTAGTCAATTAATTAAACTTAATAGCAATTAACTAATTAATTAATTAACTTACCATAATTAAATAATTTAAACTTATTTTTAAGTTTAAGTTAATTATTTATTTAATTAGACTTAATATAATTTAATTAATTAAGTCTCAAAGTTAAACCTTATTTATCTAATTAATTTAAGTCCAAAGATTTAATTAATTAAAGTCCAACTACTGATTAAATCTAAGCCCACATTTTATTTAATTAACTAAGGTCCAACTATTAAATAAATTCACTGGAGCCCAACCCATAAATTTTCGGCCCACAATTTAATTCTCGGCCCATTCCTTTATTATGTTTCTGGCTCAAAATTTAGAACAAATTCAAAGCCCATATCAATTTTTTTCTAATGGCCCATCTTTCATTTTATTATATTCAGCCCATTATTAAAACAATTTATAGCCCATGTTCCTTATTATAGTTTGGGCCCAAACTTTAAAATAAATACAAGCCCATCAAGATTTAATTAAAAAAACAGTCACACATAAATTAAAATAAAACAAGGCCCAACACTTTTAAAAAATAAAAATAAAACCAGCCCAACTCATGAATTAAAATAAAACAAGGCCCAACACTTTTTTTAAAAAAAATAAAACCAGCCCAACACATTACAAACCCTAAACCTATATCCTCTCCCATTTTTCCGGCATCGCTTTCCGGTAGCTGCCGCCGGCGGCGGCTAAAATCCGGCGACCTCAAAATTTTTATTTTTTTTATTTTTTCTCTCTTCTCTCTCGGATCAGACCCCTCCTCCCCTTCTTCTTTATCCCCCATTTTCTCCTCTCACTACCGCCGCTGCAGTGGCCGGATTCCGACGACCGCCGCCTAAGCCACTACCCTTTACACCTCGCCTCCCTCTCACTCTCTCCGTAAACTCACTCACGACGGCAACACACACACGATAGCAACTCACACACACTGAGACCGTCGTTGCCGCCTCCACGTTTGGCCGGCCACATCGCCGGTCACGGACTCCTCTCTACTCTCTTCTCGGTTCTTCTCTCTCTCTCACGCCTTCCCTTTTCTCCCCATCTCACGGACAGCAACACGCACACACATACAGCAACACACACACACACGAACTCCATCCTCTCTTCCTTCTCCACCTATGCTGCTGTAGCCACCATCACCACCACCGGCGATAGCGGCGGCGACAGCCCTTCTCTCGCCTCCTTTCCACAACTCACTCAACACCCACACACATACATATACATAAACACATATAAACACTAAAATGAATAGGGGATTAAAAGTATAAACCTTTGTGTTTCTCTTGTTGATGCTTGGAGGAAGAATGAGTGAATTGTGAGGCTAGGGTTTAAAAGAGGGATGGGTGAAGTTTGTATAGTGTAGAGTTTGGATTGTCAAATGGGCTTTTCTTTTGGGCTTTTTCAAACTGAAGCCCATTAGATAATTTATTCGTACGGGCTCAAATTTCGATCCTAAAGACTATAATTAATAATTAAACATTAGCATAATATTATTGATATAATGATTTATAAGTATATATACAAATCATATTCTATATTATATTATATATAATAATTCTCTTAATCACTTTATAATATTTAATGAAATAAATTCTTTTGTTGGAATTTAAAAACTTTCTTTCACTGGGCACGAATCATTTAGAAAAAAAATATAAGTTCGAAAGTCATTCTAATCCTATTGAGACATACGGGGTATGACATCCTTCTCTCCTTATAAAATTTCGTCCTCGAAATTACATACCTTGGTAATTTAGTTCGGGATACTTAGATTTCATTTTGTCTTCAAGTTCCCATGTGGCCTCCTCCGTACCGTGATGGTTCCACTTTACTTTGATGAGAACAATTTGTTTGTTCCATAAAAATTGAACTTTTCTATCCAAAATTTGGACAGGTCTTTCTTCATAACTCAAGTCCTAGGCTAAGACTACTTCATCGTGCTTAATTACGTGTTTCAGATCAAACACGTATTTTCTTAATTGCGAGACATGAAACACATTGTGCACGTCTCCAATGCTTGGTGGCAAAGCCAACCTATAGGCTACAAGGCCTATTCTGTCTAGGATCTCGAAGGTCTTATATAGCGGGGTCGTAACTTTCCTCTCTTTCCAAAACATATAACTCCCTTTGAAGGAGAAACCTTAAGAAAAACCCGATCCCCAACATTGAATTCTAAGTCGGATCGATGCTTGTCGGCGTAAGAATTTTTTCTCGCCCCGAGCTTCTTTGATTCTTTGCTTAATGTGATCGACTTTCTCGACCATCTGCTGTACTAGGTCGGGACCTAGCACTTCCTTTCTTCCACTTCGTCCCAATAAAGAGGTTTCCACCATCAATGCCTCATATGGGGCCATTCCAATCGTCGCATGGTAACTATTGTTATAGGCAAATTCTACCGGCAGGAGCAAATCTTCCCAACTTCCACCGTGTCGAGACTAGAGTTCGTAACATATCTTCTAAAACTTGAATCGTTCTTTCTGATTGGCCATCGGTCTGAGGATGAAAAGCTGTGCTGAAATTCAACTGGGTTCCCATGGCTTCTTGCAAACTCTTCCAAAAACGCGATGTGAATCTAGAATCTCGATCAGACGTAATAGATACAGGTACTCCATGAAGGCGTACTATCTCCTTAACGATAATTTTGCAAGCTTCTCCAAACCAAACGTCATCCGAATCGGTAGGAAGTGCGGCGACTTTGATAGACGGTCCACTATGACCCAAATGGCAAGATTCACGAACCGACTTTGGTAGGCTTACCACAAAGTCCACGTTGATATGTTCTCACTTCCATTCTGGCACAGGTAGTGGTTGTAACATCCCATACGATCTACGGTGCATGACCTTAACTTGCTGACAAGCCAAACATCGTTCAACAAAAGATGCTACATCTCTTTTCATTCCCTTCCACCAGAACGTTTTCTTCAAATCTTGGTACATTTTTGTACTTCCTGGATGTGCAGTAAATAGAGTATCATAAGCTTCGCTCATAATCTCCTTCTTGAGTTCTTCCTTATGTGGCACATACAATCTTTCACCAAACATCAAAGCGTTGTCTTTTGCTTCTGTGAACCCTTTTGTTTCGCTCGTTCTTACGATGAGACACATCTTTCCAGAACCAATCTCTCTTTGTGCATCAATGATCCTTCCTCATAGGTCGTGTGGCGTGAGACTAGCTATACAAACTGACACTGTCTTTGGAGGATGAACTATTTCTAAACTGAGCGTGGCGAAGTCATGAACCAGTTCTCTCTGTTGGGTAATGAAATACCCTAGCTTTGCCTTAGTCTTTCGACTCAGGGCGTCTGCCACAATGTTCGCTTTTCGGGATGGTAGGCGATAGTGCGGTCGTAATCCTTGACTAATTCGAGTCATCTTGTTGTCTCATGTTCGATCCTTCGCTTTCGAAAAAGTATTTCAAACTCTTATGATCGTGAAGATTTCACACCGACTCCATAAAGGTGGTGTCTCAGATTTTCAAAGCATGCACGATCGCAGCTAACTCTAAGTCATGAGTCGGATAATTCAACTCATGGGGCTTGATTGACGAGATCGTATGCTATCACCTTCCGGTTTGCATTAGTACACAACCCGTCCCAACTTTGAGGCATCCGTAAACAACTAATTCTTCATTCTCTCTGGAATTGCTAACACTGGAGCAGTGGTTAGCTTTGTCTTGAGCTCTTGAAAACTCTTTTCACAGTCTTCGGTCCAAATATACTTGGTCCATTTTCTTAGAAGCTGTGTCATTGGTCTAGCCAATTTTGAAAATCCTTCAATGAATCGTCTGTAGTATCCTGTCAAACCGAGAAAACTTCTGATCTCATTGGTGTTTGATGGTGTCCTCCATTCTTTGACGGCTTCTACTTTAGCAGGATCTACTTTGATTCCCTCAGCTGACACGATATGTTCGAGGAACATCACTTCCTTTAACCAAAATTCACACTTGCTGAATTTGGCGTATAATTTCTCATTTCGCAAAATCTCGAGTACAACACGCAAGTGCTCTTCGTGTTGTTCCTCGGTCTTAGAGTAAATGAGAATATCATCGATAAACACTAAGACAAAACTATCAAGATACTGATGGAAGACTCTATTCATTAGATTCATAAAAACAGTTGAGGCATTTGTCAACCCAAACGGCATCACTGTGAACTCGTAATGTCCGTAACGTGTCCTAAACATTGTCTTAGGAATATCCTCCCTTCTCATTTTAAGCTGATGGTATCCAGTCCTTAGGTCTATCTTGGAAAATACTCCATCTTCTTTCAGTTGGTCGAACAAGTCGTCTATCCTGGGGAGAGGATATTTATTCTTAATAGTGAGCTTGTTCAATTCTCTGTAATCGATACACATCCTTAATGTTCCGTCTTTCTTCTTGACGAATAGGACTGGTGCTCCCCATGACGATACACTAGGTTGTATGAAACCTAGATCCAACAGCTCCTGCAACTGAACCTTTAGTTCTTGTAATTCGGGTGGGGCCATCCTATACGGTGCTTTTGATACTGGAGCTGCTCCGGGTTCTAAGTCGATTGTGAACTCTAATTGCCGATCTGGTGGCATACCTGGCAATTCTTCTGGAAAAACATCTTCGTACTCTCGAACCACTGAAACTTCTCCAATTGTTTTCTCCAACTCTAGTTTTCTTGTCATGCTGACAAGAAATGCATAGCAACCTCCTTTCTTCATAATCTTGGTGGCTTTCATGGCAGATATTACCGATACTCCTTTTCCCATTCTTATCCCATGGAAATTCATCTCCTCCTTTCTAAGGGTCTGGAATGAGATCTTTCTCTGTTACACAAAATTGTGACATTGACTTTGGTGAGCCAATCCATTCCTACGATGATGTCAAATTCTATCATAGAGATGACATATAAGTCTGCCCTAAATTTTTCAGCACCTATGTTCAATTCTAAGTTCGAGACAATATATTCAGCAGACATTCTTTCTTCATCGGGTGTGCTAATCACTAAAGCTTCACTAGATGGTTCAGGAGTTAAGTCTAATGCCTTACAAGCAGCATGTGAAATGAAAGAGTGTGATGCTCCCGTATCAAACAAAACTACAACAGTATACGGTCACATTAATCATACCGCTTTTCTTGTGCTCGGGCCGCTTGCTTACGGTTTAGAGCATAGGCCCTCGCGTTTGGTGGTTGTCCTTGGTTTCTCACGGGACCATGGATTTGCCTTTGTTGATTTCGAGGTTTGGTTCTTTGGGGTGCTCTCCCATTTTCTTTGGGCATCTTGGAGCAAAATGTCTAGTTTCTCCACAGTAAAAACAAGCATTTGCCCCCTTCAGACATTTGCTTAGATGGGGTTTCTGGCATTCCGGGCAAGGTGTTCGGCCTATCATTGGAGGCGATTCGCTTCGATTACGATTACGAGGTTTCTTTCCATTTCAAAGTTTCTCCATTACCATCATTCCATTTTCTTTTTCTTTGCCGTTGTCTTGAGAGGGCGCATGCACAACCTGCAGGGAGCTTTTCCTTTCTCTCTTGGTAGAAGTGACTCGATGGTAAGAGCCCTGCTCAGCGTTTGTGCATACGTAAGATCACCCTGACTTGCTAGGGAAATCGATATTTCATGACGTAGTCCGTTTCTGAACTTCTCAGCGCGTTTTGTATCAATGTTTACCAGATGTGGAGCATACCTTGACAGTTGATTGAAAGCTTTGTCATATTCAGTGACTGTTCCAATTCTCTGTTTCAGATTCCAGAACTCGTTCTGTTTCTTCTGATGGTAACATCCTGGTATGTACTTCTCATACAGTTCAGTCTTGAATTCTTTCCATGTGAGGTTCTCGAGTTCCTCCTCAGTCATGGTGCGTCTTACTGACTCCCACCAGAAGTCAGCTTCTTCCACAAGCTGGTAGGTGGCGCACTTCACTTTTTCCTTGTCTTCACATCGGATATAGTTAAAAATCCGTTCCACAGCTCGTATCCACTTCTCAGCATCCATCAGATCACCTAGTCCATCGAACAATGGAAGTTTCTCTTTGCGGAACCTTTCTTCAGTCGTACGGTCCGGTGCTACTTGTGGGTTAGGTTCCTGATGGACAAAACCTCTTCCTTGTCCATGACCACGTCCTCGTCCTCGACCCCTACCATTGCCTACCGGTGCGTCTCTCATGCCATCTCCTATTGGTGCGTCTTCCATTATGAAAAGATAACACCTATATGAAAAACTAACCCTAACAATAATGGTGTAATCTCAAGTAAATTACCAATCTTTTTCATGTTACTTCTATGTTCAAATGCTTCTATGTGAAACAGTGAACTAGTTCTTTCTAAGTTATTATAGCGAGGCTATCATGACTTACACTTTCAAAACAGCCCTTGGGTACACAAACAGTTTGTGAGAGAACCCATAATTATTCCGATCATTTCAGGATATGGATCCAAAAATATCGTCATCAACCATTTTCGTTTTTGTGAAACCTATTGTCATGTAGGTTCCAAAAGTCTCATGCATGATCGAAAAGGTTTGAAAATCCAATTCGACAATCAATTTCATTTGGGCCGTTAAGGGTTCGGGTTGTCCCTAACACGACAATAACTTAGCTATCTGAATACAATGACTCACGATAACAATGTGAAAGCAATTAGACAATTCACAAAACAACATATGAAAATAACTTGTAATTCACATGGCAACATTCATCAATGGCGTACATCATTTCATAGTCCAACTTTGAAACATTTAAATCATACCTTTGTTGATCAATTGGGGTGACGGTAAGTTGAGAGTCACTGAGATTATAAGAAGTCTAGAGATACTATTCTAGACTCGACATGAAAAGATTTTGGTGGTCAGAGACACGAAAGAAAACTTATGCTCTGATACCACTCCGTCACGCCCCAATTTCTAATATAATGAAAGCTTGTAAATCGAGGCACGACTAAAAAAATAAGGAAAAATATAAAGTAAGTAAGTTGACTCGAATGATCAAGACAATAAACCCTTAGAATTGGGAATAGCTTTCTGAATGAAAATGGAAGACATCGAATGATGTAAGCCAATCAAAACAACATTTATCCTCAGGATCACAAGTTTAGTTTCGTGCTTCTGATAGCCAATGTACAATCAAAATACTAACATCAAGGATTCAGAGTCTAAGCTCATCAAAAGATATAATTCAAGTCATAGACAAGAAGAAAAAATGTAACTAGAGCTATCTCGTCGGTGAAGTCAAAATACGTAAATAATCCGTAAAAAATACGGAGTGAACCCTAATCTCACCGCCCATCATCCATTGATCAACACGAAACATTTGAAAATATTGAAATGAGTACTAATGTACTCATGGACATGCATTTGCTAAAAATATTTAATAAATTAAGTAAGCGGTTTATCCGATCATGATAACATGACTTAGAAGGTTTTAAAGAGAAACCACTTAAGCATGAGAAAATATTTCATAAATTGGGCCCATTGTCACGACTCTTACATTACTCGCTTTGATCCCGGACCTCTAGCCACCGTCGGATCACATGCCCACATTATTGTCATCGGGGACGTAACCCGGACAAATTTATGATTTCATGACGTACTTCGGAACGCATCCAAACAAGCATCCTTATAACGCCTCATGAGTTTGTTAGTGTCCGATGGAGATCAACCCACCAAACAACTAACTAGTGTACACAATTCTCAATTAACATATCAAGTTTAAAAGAGAATCTCAATCGATACATTTACGAGCTTTAAACAGAGTAGAGCGCACAAAAACATTTTATTGGATAACAAGTTTGTATTTCATGAAATATCAGAGCATATAACTCAAATATACTTTTGTAAATAAAGCCTCCTTGATAGGACAAAGCCTGAAGAAATCACTATAAGATGCTGCGTCTCGGAAAGCAACGCTAATCCCCTTGATCGACAAAACCTACAAGAAGCACTAATCTTAATAGGTCTCGAAAAGCTAGTCTTAAGTTCAAGTAAAGGAGGATACTAACTTATGATTCGTTAAACCCGGGTTTTCAAAATATAAGTAAATTTGAAAACTAATATATCTTGCCGAGGGCACCAACAATACCCTTGTTCGTCTTTTCGCTTAAAAGCGATTTAATTTCATAATCTTCTTATGATAAATACTTTTTACAAAAGTATAATACAATTGAAATACATACTAAATTTATATATATTAAGGACTCTCGCTAATATAACACATAATAAAATTCTCAAATTATGCACTTGTCTAACATAATTCAATTTATTAAATATTCTAACTTAATTAATTTCATTGAAAGAATCTAATTCAATTAATTAAATAGGTCATGATCATAAAATAAAGTAACTTAAACTTGGACTTAACCTTGACTTATTCAATTAATTAATTAAACTTAATAGCAATTAATTAATTAATTAAATAACTTACCATAATTAAATAATTTAAACTTATTTTAAGTTTAAGTTAATTAATTATTTAATTAGACTTAATATAATTTAATTAATTAAGTCTCAAAGTTAAACCTTATTTATCTAATTAATTTAAGTCCAAAGATTTAATTAATTAAAGTCCAACTACTAATTAAATCCAAGCCCACATTTTATTTAATTAACTAAGGTCCAACTATTAAATAAATTATTTGGATCCCAACCCATAAATTTTTACCACAATTTAATTCTCGGTCCATTCCTTTATTATGTTTACGCCTAAAATTTAGAACAAATTCAAAGCCCATATCAATTTTTTTCTAATGGCCCATCTTTCATTTTATAGCCCATGTTCCTTATTATAGTTTGGGCCCAAACTTTAAAATAAATACAAGCCCATCAGTATTTAATTAAAGAAAAACAGCCCATACATGAATTAAAATAAAACAAGGCCCAACACTTTTTAAAAAAAAAATAAAACCAGCCCAACTCATGAATTAAAATAAAACAAGGCCCAACACTTTTTTTTTTAAATAAAACCAGCCCAACACATTACAAACCCTAAACCTATATCCTCTCCCATTTTCGGTACGCTTTCCTGAATTTGCAAGGTGGCCAAAATCCGCGACCTCAAAATTTATTTTTATTTTATTTTTCTCCATCTCTCTCTCTCTCGGATCGGACCTCCCCCATCTTCTTCTTATCCCCTTTCTCCTCTCACTACCACTTGCGGTGGCGGATTTCCCGTCGCCGCCGCCTAAGCCACTACCCTCACACCTCGCCTCCTCCCACTCTCGCCGTAAACT
Source organism: Salvia rosmarinus (assembly GCA_036937905.1). Classification (NCBI taxonomy): domain Eukaryota; kingdom Viridiplantae; phylum Streptophyta; class Magnoliopsida; order Lamiales; family Lamiaceae; genus Salvia; species Salvia rosmarinus. The sequence continues at coordinate 1,382,921 of JAODLM010000210.1, forward strand.
TACTCACGACAACAACACACACATGATAGCAACTCACACACACTGAGGCCGCCCGCCTCCATGTTTGGCCAGCCACGTCGCCGGTCACGGCCTCCTCTCTCTCTCTTCTCGGTTCTCTCTTTCTCACGCCCCTTTCTCCCCTCTCACTGACAAAGAACACACACACACACGAACTCCATCCTCTCTTCCTTCTCCACCTATGCTGCCGCCGCCACCGCCACCACCACCGGCGATAGCGGCGGCGACAACCCTTCTCTCGCCTCCCTTTCCACAACTCACTCAACACCCACACACATAAATATACATAAACGCATATAAACACTAAAATGAATAGGGGATTAAAAGTATAAACCTTTGTGTTTCTCTTGTTGATGCTTGGAGGAAGAGTGAGTGAATTGTGAGGCTAGGGTTCAAAAGAGGATGAGTGAAGTTTGTATAGTGTAGAGTTTGGATTGTCAAATGGGCTTTTCTTTTGGGCTTTTCAAACTGAAGCCCATTAGATAATTTATTCGTGACGGCTCAAAGTTCTATCCTAAAGACTATGAATTAATAATTAAACATTAGCATAATATTATTGATATAATGATTTATAAGTATATATAAAAATCATATTCGATTATTATATTATAAATAATAATTTCGTAATCACTTTATAATATTTAATGAAATAAATTCTTTTGTTGGAATTTAAAATTTTCTTTCATCAAGCACGAATCATTTAAAAAATTCTAAGTTCGAAAGTCATTCTAATCCTATTGAGAAATACGGGTATGACAAAATTTACATCTAATTTAAAAATCTAATATAATAATATCTATATAAAATGGAACAAGTTGTTATAATTATGGAGGAATATTCAAATAAGAGAAATGTTAATATATATATATATATATATATATATATATATATATATATATCAAGACATAGAGGAATATAAATATTTATATAAAAATACACTAAGTATTGACTCATATATCCTTATATCTATTTTTGTAATAATTGACTTTGAATTCAAATCTCTTTTCCATATATATCTTTCTAAATTAATTAAATATCCTTAGTGGATTAATCATATTGCTTCTGATGTACTAATATGAATTATCCTTATGATCCTCAATCCTATGTGGAATTACTATAATTTTTTATTCTTAATTTTTTAAATTCTTCATTTTATGCCTTCTAATCGCTCTACAATCTCACATTGATTTTTTATGAAACATAGCCAAATGATAACCTATATAAAAGGATATTTATATTCTTTAAGTCTCAACCAAATTTTCATTTTTAATTGATGGATTGATTTATATTAATATCAATCAAACTACAATACTAATAGTTTATTTAATTTAATTTGATTAATTAAATACTTTTAAATTTAATTTACAAACACATTGATTTTTTAGGAAACACAGGAAACCTCATCTTTAACCCAGTGTAGCCAATAATGCTTAAACGCCAAACAACGAAGCTAATAATTTCATCTAAGCATAAGTAAACATATAAAACTAACAAAAATGGAAAATAAAATTGATTGATTTAGAAATTAGAAACTGGGATGAGAGAGAACCTTTAGCTCAATAGCAGCAGTTACTTTGAGCGGCAGTGTTGATTTTGAACAGAAATCGTTAATGGTGGAGTAATTGCTAATTAGTAGAAATTGGGCTTCTTCTATTAATGGAATAAAATTGTTGATACTGGCAAGACCCAGCCAGAAGATGTCTGCTGGTTGGGGACAACATCTATTTCTCGAAATACAATTGCAACCATATGGTTGGCAATAATTGCTACTTCTTCACCATACACAATAATATATAAAATGATTACATTTCATGAAGAAAGTAATTAATATTGATAATTTAAAGGTCCAAAGCTGCATGCATCAGTGAGGTGTGAAAATTGGTGAGGCATCAATTTTAACCACCAAAATTAAATGAATTGGGGTGGCATTGATGAGAATTGAGGATATAGTAACAAATTATGTCAATACGTAAATTTGGAAATTTACAAATTTGGAATAAAGCTAGGATGCTAGGAAATAACCAAATTTGGTAATTATTATTATAAAGTTTAAAAACTATTATTTTATAACTACAATATAATTTACTTGAATGGATTTTAAGTAAAATACATACGCATTATATTTGTAGATTTAGGAAATTTTACTAATTTTATATATATATATATATATATATATATATATATATATGTTGTAAAATTTAAAACCAATGACAAATACAATTTCATTTCAGTTCTTGCACCGACAGAGGTATGAGTTTTCACAATATTTAAACAATTTAAGGAATGTGAATCTATTCCTATTTGCATTTATTTAAATCTTATGAAACAGTTAAAATAATTATTCGAGTTAAAACTATAAAGTATACTATTTCAGTATATTACTACAATTAAAATAATATTTTAATAGTTAAAGTAATAAAAGTTATTTTTACAATTCATATATCGTAGATTGGTCTCACAACTTTTGAAGAGATAATTATTTCCTAAAATAAAACATGTTATCTTGGGTGGAATAACCCAAAAGAAATACATATCATCTTGGATGGGACGGAGGAGTACAATTTTGGCGATCTCTAATTATTCAATTTTGGTGTTCCGTTCTATTAATGTTTTAATTTAATGTCAAATATTAGGAAAACATAATATCTATTATGTGCGACTTAACAATTTATATGACCATTATCCACCTTGAACTAAATATCGAGATTGGGACTACATAAATTATAGTTTCAACTATTTAGGTACAGTTTAGATTGGCTCAATGGGCCGAGCCTATTAACAAATAGTAACAGGCCCTTTACCCATAAAATCTGAAGTGTTAAGTTAGAAACTCATATTTTTATCGAGTAAAATGAAATACTTTTCAAGAAAATTATATTTTTTTAAGCAAAAATACTATTTCTCTTGAATAATAAATATAAAAGTAATATTTTTTTCACTAAAGAGTTATACTTTAATTGGGTGTGAAAGGACATTTTTCATAGAATATAATATTTTCTTAAGGAGATGGGATTTGGATCATCTATCTCATTAATTTGGCTGTTAAGACGATTCCTTTCTTTTGTCTTGTTTTTTTTTTCCTTTTCTTTAAGGGAGAATGTTAACAAAATTCAATTATGCTCTTTTGGGTTCTGAAAAGCTCGTCAAATGTATTTTGGAGTGCGTTACTTAGATGGAAAAGGATCCTTCAATGTATAGATTCTTCTATAGTAACGTTGGTCGTATTAAAACCACACATCAAATCACAATTTTAAAATCAATAATTGTTAATGATTAGTGACTGTTTAATGCACTACATCCGTCCATTGTAGTAAATAACTTAGAAAAATTAATATTTTAAGATTCACAGACAAATGACATTCCGATTATTACATGGTAATTTCATCAATAATAATGGTTTGTGGCTATTCCCTTAGGCCTAATCTCGCCTTAATTTCTATGTGTTTTATGAACCGAAGCAATTGTTTATTTATTATTAAATTTAGGATGCATTTAAAATTTGAGCACCGAGCAAGTACATTAAACTCCTGACGTGATCATTTAATTATTTTATTGTTTCTTGCAATCAAATTGGCCCCCATTTATAAAATCCATGACAGTGATATGATCAAAAGTTTGAGCTACGATTGCGATGGGATTTTTTCTTTTTCTTTTTTCGTGTTGTAGACTTGAATTAGTTAAATGTACACATCAATTTCCATTGAAGTACAAACATCAAAAGTGTCGACATGTGATGGGATGTCAAATTATAAACATGTTTTGTTTTTATTTATTAGTTTTGTGATGGTCTGGATTTTGACTGCAATCTTTTACATACGAAAACAGAATAGTTGGTAAATAAAATCAAAAGGTTAAAACTTATCATTTCAGAATACAATTGAATATATAAAAAGCATGACTATGTTCCCAAGTATTTCGCCTCTACCAAATGCAAAAATTGAATTTCCACTATTTCTCTCTACATATGCACATTGACTGTCTCTCAAATCTTCTTCTTCTTTTTAAATTATTTTTGAATGTTGCGTTCTCTTTCTTTAAGTAAATTTTTCTTATTTTGTATAATTCTATCCTAAATAAAATATGCAAAGCATCTCAAATAAAAGATCAGAGAAAAGATTTAATTTGATACATAATATGTATAAACTAAATTTAAAATAAACAAGTTATGATAGTTAGAAGTTTCAACATATTTATTGAAATATATAAATATATATATATAGGGTTGATTATGGTGAGAAAACTTAATGTACGAAAATAAGAATAGTAGCATATCTTTCATATTTGTGTAGACAATTAGAATTACTATATGCACATGTTAGTTTAGCACATATTTCATTCATTCATAGCACATATGCTAAATATATTAGTTTAACACATCTTTCATTACAACAGAAGACAAGAAGAGTTATAGTGTTGCACAATAATCCGCAGAACACACAAAGCACAAAACTATAGCACACCTGAAAATTAAATCTCAACCATTGATATAGCAAATCAAAGGCTCAGATTCATTCCTATTTCCTACCAAATTATTCATTCCTACCTGATCCATCTCATATATATATATATATATATATATATATATGTGTGTGTGTGTGTGTGTGTTAACTAGGAACTATTATAGGGTATTGATCTAATATATTTGGACGTTTCATGTTGTGCTTATTAGTTGGATTAATTATATTCACTAGTTATTACCAAAAGAATAATTGTTACCAATAGTGATTCTAGCTAGCTATACTGTATTGGAAGTCGTAACTGTATATATGTGTACTGCATGATATATAGGTCATCTCATTACTTTGGTAATACTGACCATGCATATTCGAATAATCTATATACCTATAAGAGATGGTCTCCCGTTAAGATATCTGTATGTATGAATAATGATATTTTTTTCAGTATAAATGATATTTTTTGTCAATAAAAATGATACTTTCGAATTATAGTGTAAAAAACAAATTATACTTATCTTCAATATAAATGATACTTTTGTTAAGAATAAATTATACTTTTGTCCGTCCGTAGGGTGCAGACTGATGTACAAGAATTTACCTATAAAAGGAGTCTTGTTTAAATAGTTTATTTTGTCTATTATAACACTATTTTATTTTTAATTTAAGGATATATAATATTGTAATACGATATATATACTATATTTATCCATTTATTTATTTCCTATAGAATTGTTTATTTTACAATTTCAGTAATACCAATAATATTCTTACTTATTTTAATTTTGAAAGATAATAATATATATATATATATATATATATATATATATATATATATATATATATATATAATTTAATAAAATTGTGACACAAGACCTATTTTCATTAATTATATTTATCATTTAAATCTACCAAAGTGTTTTGCAACAATAGTTTTAGCTAAACCATGAGCATATTATATCAATACACATCAAATTAATCTGTCATAGGTGGATCACATTTGCTCAATTGATTGGACCGTTGATAATCTCATAATTTATGATTATCATAAAACTAGTACTTGTAATATATAAGGGTTACGCATGAAAAACTTTAGAAAGAATTAACGACAAATTTTCCATTGTGATATTTTTCCTGAAAATAGGAAAATAAATCTTGGGGAAAGGGAGAGGAAAGCGAGAGGTCTTTCGTTAACCTAATCCCTTGAAGAGCATATCCGTGGCGAGTGTTGCTTCTTTGATCTATGCTTCCTAAGCCCTTGCTCGAGGAGAACTTTGTTTTCCTTGGTGCCAATCTGCTTTCTTATCATATCCAATGTCATGTCAATTTTAATTTGATCGAAAAAATAATCGTGATAAAATTGCTGTAATTAAAAAGTTTTAAATGTATATACTCATTTTAAAGTTCGTGCAAAACTAAAATCATATTAAAATTTGTATATTTAATTATATGCCAAAAGGCAATAACCAATAAAAATAACTAGTTTTATATATTTTGAACTTTCTTACTATTTTCTAGGCAATTTAATATCAACTTCCTTATGATTTTATCAATTTATGCACTATACATCAATGGGCTTCCGCCACGATGACCCACCCTTATTATGTTATTATTTAATTCATGTAGACTATAGTTATTATAGTTATGAAAGTAACCTCAAATAATTGTATAATATAGTACTACATTGAGAAATCATGAAATTATAGTAATTTATAATATAATTCAAATTTTTAATATCAATTTCCCTATCATCTTAGCAATCTATCCACTAGACATCCATAGACTTTGGGTGCCACGACTTCAGTCTTTGGGTGGTCTCTATTATGTTATTATTTATGGAAAGACTATCATCAATAAATGTTGACCTACTTTCATATTTATGAACCCTTCTTTCTCTTGGCATGGACGTAATTCTATATTTCGTCGCGTTGGCTGAACCATAACTACAATTAGCAATTACCAAAAAAAAAGGGAGTTGATTCAGTAATTTTTCCCCAAATTATTAGGTTTTTCTTTTAAGTTATCTTAAATTTGAACTAAGTTAGCATAAAGTTCTTCTTGAAAAAAATCTTCTATAAACTCATAATATCGTTTGAATTCACCGTAAAATGTGTCGAATTCAACAAAAAAAATCGTCCTCATGGGATTTGAATGCATGTGTTTAAATTCTCCGACAAAGTGATGAATTACTATAGATCTTTATGAAAGGAGGGCTGGAGATGGTTAGTATTTATATGTTAATATTAGTTTGTATTTGATATAATTTCAATATATATATATATATATATATATATATATGATGGTTTAATTAAGAATTTTTCGTATTCTAGACTTCTAGTAACTATGCATCGTTGACTTTTTATGATTTATGATTGTTATAAAAGAAACATTAATTATTGTAATATATTAAAAATATTATCATATAAATATTATTATACGTATAAAGACATAATTATACGTATTGTCCTAATTTATTTCAAATTTACAAATTTGGAATAAAGCTAGGATGCTAGCAAATTTGAAATTTACACATCAATTTCCATTGAAGTAATAATAGTAAGATAGGATGCTAGAAATAACCAAATTTACAAAATGAAGAAATTAAAGTCAAAGTAGGAAGTCGACACCTTCCTAAAGCTGGGATTTTTTTCCTTATTTTTGTTCAATGGAATAAAGCACGGGTTCTTTAGTTTAAACTTTAAATTGTATTTGTCCATTGAAATTTGGAAATTTGTAAATTTCAAATTTACTATGACATAATATATATATATATATATATAATTAATACATATTATTATACACTTTATAATAACATTTGAAGTTTGAAATTTGGAAATTTACACATCAATGTAAATTTTGTAAATTTGTTTATATATTTCCTAGCATCCTAGCTTTATTCCAAATTTCTCAATGTAAATTTGGAAATTTGGTCTACCAAATACGAAAATACAATGATACAAATATTAAGAGTTGGTTTTGGAAGTTTGGAAATTTGAAATTTACACATCAATGTAATTTGTTATTTCTATCATCCTAGCTTTATTTCCAAATTTCTCAATGTAAATTTGGAAATAAATTTACAAATTTGGAAATAAAGCTAGGATGTTAGGAAATAACCAAATTTGGAAATTTGGGGATTTACATACCTTATCTTCAGAAATCAACATTAATTTTCCGAATTCAAATTTGGAAATAAAGCTAGGATGTTAGGAAATAACCAAATTTGGAAATTTGGGGATTTACATACCTTATCTTCAGAAATCAACATTAATTTTCAGAATTCAGACTTTTCAAATGAGAAGAATCACGATTTTGAATATTACAAGCCGCCTCCAATTTTCCATGCACCATACCTTATCCACCTATACATATAAAAATATGCACCCTTCCAACAATTCAACAAACTAAACAATATCTTCATTCTTTCAAGAAAACTGAACTTACAGCTCAGACATTCATTTTTCTCACACCCCTTTTTCAGCTGAAGAGGAGTTGAGATCATCTCTAACGACTCCAAGTTTAAAGGAAAAAACAAAAAGTTGTTTTGAGAGGGTTTCTAGTAAGAAATGGATGCAGGGGATCTGTATAAAGTTAGCAATAGCTCCAACATATGGAGGGACACAGGAATGGAGGTTTTCTCTCGATCGTCGCGTGAGGAAGATGATGAAGAAGCCTTGAAATGGGCAGCTCTCGAGAAGCTACCCACCTTCGATCGTCTCAGGAAAGGGCTCATCTTCGGATCAAAAGGCGCAAACGAGATTGAGGTTGAGAATCTTGGCTATGAGGACAAGAGGAAGTTGGTGGAGAGATTGGTTACCAGTGTGGAGGATGATAATGAGAAGTTCTTGCTCAAGCACAGGAACAGACTTGACAGGTAATTTTGGTTTTTTTCTGTTTTTTTGTGTGTAAGTGTGTTTGTTGATTGGAGGTGTGAATGTGATCTAATGTTTATATATTTTGTTAGGGTTGGGATTGATATACCAACAATTGAAGTGAGATATGAGCATCTCAATATTGATGCTCGTGCCTATAGTGCAAAGAGATCTCTTCCTACTTTTATCAACTTCAACATCAACATAATAGAGGTATATTGTTTATTCGCCATGTATAATTAATGTCATAATTATTATATACGTGACATGTACTGACTGTTTATTCGTCTTTTCTTTTCAGGGGATTCTGAACTCCCTTCACATACTCCCCAGCAGAAAGAAGCCCTTCACCATTTTGAAAGATGTTAGTGGGATCATCAAGCCAAGCAGGATGACTTTACTTTTAGGCCCTCCAAGCTCTGGAAAAACAACCTCTTGCTTGCTTTGGCTGGAAAGCTTGATCCATCACTACGAGTAAGATTACTTAATACATACATATATATATATATATATATATATTGAGATTTAAATAAGAATTATTATGAAAATGTTATTACATTCATCAGAAAATTATTGAATCCACAACATTCAAATTTTCGTTTGGGTCAAATCTCATAAGGACTGAAATTCCATTTTTTTATTCAATAACTTTTCAAACGAATTCATCTTTTTGGTTCTCACGTTGCACCATAAAATTGTTCTAGGTTCGAATCCATGAGGCTAAAATTGCATATTTTTTAAATTCAGTAATTTTTCCAACGGATTCATCAACTTTCATATGTAATTCATTTTTTTATGCTCTCGCTATAAAAATAATTTTCAAGTTAACCCTCACCTATATATATTTCATTAGTACCAAATTTCACTAAATAAACACGATTTTGATTTAATACATGATATATTTCACCAGGTGTCGGGCATAGTGACTTACAATGGACATGGAATGGAAGAGTTTGTACCGCAAAAAACTGCAGCATACATTAGCCAGCATGATCTCCATATTGGAGAGATGACTGTTAGAGAAACCTTAGCATTTTCCGCAAGATGTCAAGGGGTGGGCTCACGATACGGTTCGTACAATTACAATACAGTAATCCTGATTTTGATCGACTCTGAAATTTCAAAGGCTTGATATTTTTGACTTCGAACAGAGATGCTTGCTGAATTGTTAAGGAGAGAGAAAGCAGCCAACATCAAACCAGATCCAGATATTGATATCTACATGAAGGTATGTTATAAAATATATTTAATTGAAAAAATTATGTATTGTTAAAGAAGTATGGCTTATGAATTGTTTGTTTGCGTTCCTATTCATAGTCGATTCATTTATTGGAAGCATGTTCTATTGTCCTCTATATAGTATGATCAATATATACCAAATAGCATACCCATAATGTATACATTAATGATGAGCGACGTTATATATTATTAAGTTAGGAATGTCAATTATAGTCACGAACATAAAATGTCAAATTATAGCCAAATCGTTGGCCCCATTGGGACTATTATCACCTATTGGTACTATTTGGTGATAATAGTCCCAATAGGCCAACGACTTGGCTATAATTTGACATTTTATGTCGTCGCTATAATTGACATTCCTAAACTGATACTATATATATGTATTTCCACATGTATTATTATATAACTATATCTGAATAAAATATGCTATATTTTATATTTAAAAGTAGATTTACAAGAAAACAGTATTGGTTAAAAGTATTAAAGTAAATTAGTTAGTTTCTCAAGCAAAATTAAATTAAAAAATGCAGGCCTCAGCAACGGAAGGCGACGCAGCAAATGTCATCACTGATTACGTACTCAAAGTTTTAGGACTCGACATCTGCGCCGACACATTGGTCGGAGACGAGATGGTCCGAGGAATCTCCGTGGCCAGAAAAAGCGTGTCACAACCGGAGAAATGCTGGTCGGACCTGCAAGAGCTCTGTTCATGGACGAGATCTCCACAGGCCTCGACAGCTCCACGACTTTCCAAATCGTGAACATGCTCCGACAACTAGTCCACATCATGAAGGGCACCGCCTTCATCTCCCTCCTGCAGCCGGCCCCAAACCCACGACCTCTTCGACGACATCGTGCTCCTTTCCGACAAACAGATCGTCTACCAGGGCCCAGGGAAGAAGTCCTTGGATTCTTCGAGTCCATGGGCTTCAAATGCCCCGACAGAAAAGGAGTCGCCGACTTCTTGCAAGAAGTGAGCAAACCTTTTCCTATGCCGGAACCACAACAAATTAACATTTTCTCCAATTTAATAAACTTTAATTGACTGTGATCCTACACATTCTCATAGGATACCTACTTTTTTCTTTCTCAAAACTCATACCTTTCAATCATGATTTCGTGTGCAGGTGACTTCAAGAAAGACCAACAGCAGTACTGGGCCCGCAGGGACGAGCCCCACCGCCACGCCTCCGTCAGAGAATTCATGGAGGCCTTCCAATCATCCGCGGGAGGGCGGAGAATGGCGGAGGAGCTCGCTGTCCCGCTCGACAAGACCAAGAGCCACCCTGCAGCTTTGACGACGGAGAAATACGGTTTAGGAAAAGGAACTCCTTAAAGCATGCAGCGACCGAGAGTACTTACTAATGAAGAGAAACTCATTTGTTTACTTCTTCAAGCTGTTCCAGATCACAATCATATCGCTGGTTTCGATGACTGTTTTCTTCCGAACTGAGATGAGCAAGGAGAATGAAGAGGACGGCGGTGTCTATTCCGCGCCTATTTTTCGCGGTCATCATGGTCATGTTCAACGGGATGGCGGACCTCGCCATGACGATTTACAAGCTCCCTGTCTTCTACAAGCAGAGGGATATGTATTTCTTCCCGGCGTGGGCCTACGCGATCCCGTCATGGGTGCTGAAGATCCCGATCACCTTCGTTGAAGTCGGTATATGGACGTTTCTTACCTACTATGTCATCGGATTTGACCCGAATGTCTCAAGGTAAACAGGGTCTGCAATATCGTCTTACTGATAGAGAGTCCATCTCACATTTTGTTACTCAAGTTACTGTTGAAACACCAGTTTTAACAAATTGGAAGACTCGCATTTTCAAAATGAATGATACTAATCAAGATTCTTGGTTGCAGGTTTTCAAGCAGTATCTGCTGCTGCTGTTTGTGCATCAAGCAGCCGGCGTTGTTCAGATTCATCGGAGCTGCCGGAGGAACATGATCATTGCAAACACGTTTGGTTTGTTTGCTCTGCTTCTCCTCTTTGCATTGGTGGATTTGTGCTGTCGCGAGGTATGAAATGAAGATCATGTGTTTAAATCCGACCACATAATTACTCGTAGATCATTATTAGATTTGTTTCTGTTATATGGTAGCTGAGTTGTTAAAAGTTTGTTAGGTGTTAGTTAGATTGTTGTTAGATGACGTGGACGGTTGTTAGGATAAGTTACTACTGTTTGTAATATGTATATAATGACACTGAAGATGAAATACAAAGTAAACATTAATAAATATAAGTTGGTACAACAATGTTTGATTCTTTTAAATAAAAAATCAAATATTACAAAGTAAACATTAATAATAAATAGTAAAACTATCAAAAGATTAAAAAAAAAAAAGTCATTTAGGCATCATAACCTCTAGGATCTATATAAACATGTCCAAAATCCCATTAAAAATTATTTTCCTACCCATTCTTATCCCAAACCCGTAGTAATTCTCGCTAATTATTCAAACTCGTTCAAATTTATAAAATATTTAAATAATCAACTAAAATTGTTACAATAATTGATTATCGGTTTCAATAAAACTCAAATATTTTAGAGTAAACATTAATAATAAATCGCATAATAACAAATGGGTCGATACATCACATGCATTTTATATAAATACTAATTAATTATTTGATTGATTATAAAGGAATATGCATGATTTGTGAATTGTTCATTTTGAAACATGATTTGTGCATTGCTTTTGAAACGGAAATTTAATAAAGGATTTGACTTTTGGAATTTATTAACATTCTTATGAGAGGATATATGTATCAATGCATATTTTGTGGAATTTAGAAAAATAAGAACAAAAAATTCTTAAAATTCCACGTAGGATTATGGATGAATGAGGGGCTAGGAATATGTAATCGTATTATAAATTGATGACACTGAAGATGAAATACAAAGTAACTTTCCTTTCATATTTTACATAGTTACGTTAACATCAAATAATCATTGTCTCATACATTATCTGTTTGTATAAAACTGCAGAGGATGTGAAGAGTTGGTGGATTTGGGGATACTATGCCTCACCTTTGATGTATTTCCAAAATGCAATTCTTGTCAATGAATTCACAGCCCACAGTTGGAGCAAAGTAAGACGTTATTATTATTACATCAATCTTTGCTATAATTAATCCGATTGAACAAAAGTGATGTTATGTTGCGATCATTGTTTGTAGGTGGTAAACGGTACGAAATTAGGGTTCGTGTCATGGAAGCGAGAGGATTCTTCCTGACGCGTACTGGTACTGGATCGGAGTAGGGGCTGCCGTTGGATTCGTGTGGCTATTCAACATTCTCTACCTTGCTTGCCTTACATACCTCGATCGTGAGTATTATAACTTCATCAGTTTGAAGTAGTTACCAGTGTTGAATACTTGTGCTAATATTGTTTTTATAAAATGGTGCAGCATTCGAAAAGCCTCAAGCTGTCTTACCAGAAGAGGAAGATGATAATGTTGCCACTGGAGGAGACATTGTTGAGGCGACTGGGAACCGCAACAGAGGAATGGTTCTTCCATTCGAGCCACATTCCATCACATTTGACGACATTAGATACTCAGTTGACATGCCACAGGTAAGTTGAAGATTTAGAGATCGAGAGAGAGAGAGATGTGTTTATTAGATATGAAGTAGACATTCAACTTATTTTGATTTGGCAGGAAATGAAAGCTCAAGGAGCCAGTGAAGATAGACTGGAACTGTTGAAGGGTGTGAGTGGAGCTTTTAGGCCCGGTGTTCTTACAGCCCTGATGGGCGTTAGTGGAGCAGGTAAAACTACTTTGATGGACGTTCTGGCCGGAAGGAAAACAGGCGGTTACATTGACGGGGAGATCAAAATCTCTGGTTACCCAAAGAACCAGGCAACATTTGCTCGGATTTCTGGATACTGTGAGCAGAACGACATCCATTCTCCAAACGTAACTGTGTACGAGTCCCTTGTTTACTCAGCGTGGTTGCGCCTGCCAAAAGAAGTCGAGTCAGAGACTAGAAAGGTTTCTATGTATAAATATATTTTCAATGATAGAAAGATTTTCAAGAATGATATTGATAATCCATTGTGATGACAGATGTTCATTGAGGAGGTGATGGAGCTTGTAGAACTCACGAATCTGAGAGGAGCGCTAGTAGGGTTGCCAGGTGTTAACGGGCTCTCAACCGAGCAGCGAAAGAGGCTAACAATAGCAGTTGAGCTTGTGGCGAATCCTTCCATCATATTCATGGACGAGCCAACCTCGGGCCTCGACGCCAGAGCGGCTGCAATCGTCATGAGAACTGTCAGGAACACTGTCAACACTGGAAGAACTGTGGTCTGCACGATCCATCAGCCTAGCATTGACATCTTTGAAGCTTTTGATGAGGTACGCTACCTACCTATACACTCTTATCGTATACGAACCACACGCACATAAAAAGCAATAATTATGATTATCATGTCTCTGGCAGCTATTCTTGATGAAACGGGAGGAGAAGAAATCTATGTAGGACCTCTGGGTGCCCAATCGACCCATCTCATCAAATACTTCGAATCAGTTGAAGGAGTATCAAAGATCAAAGATGGCTACAATCCAGCTACCTGGATGCTTGAAGTCACTACTTCATCACAGGAACTAATGTTAGGGGTCGACTTTGTTGATCACTACAAGAAATCAGACCTATACGCGTAAGTCAAATTCCACCAACATTCAATGATATCAATCCATTCCCCAAATGCTGATAATCTTGAGCTCTTGCAGGAGGAACAAAGCCTTGATCAAGGAATTGAGTTTCCCTCGCCCTGGCTCGAAAGATCTCTATTTTCCTACTCAGTACTCCCAACCTTTCCTCACGCAGTGCATTGCTTGCCTGTGGAAACAACACTGGTCGTACTGGAGGAATACTCCTTACACGGCCGTCAGATTCTTGTTCACAACCTTCATTGCCCTCATCTTCGGTACAATGTTCTGGGACCTCGGCTCTAAATGGTAACTAAAACTCAAGACTTCAAACAAACTCAAATTCGTACCTACTCTTCTGCTAAACTTACACATGTCGCTAATTACAGGGAGAGGCAACAAGATCTGATCAACGCAATGGGTTCCATGTATGCTGCCATCAACTTCTTGGGGTTCCAGTACGGTTCCACTGTCCAGCCCGTGGTGGCTATCGAGAGAACCGTCTTCTACAGAGAGAGAGCAGCCGGAATGTACTCAGCCTTACCCTATGCATTCTCACAAGTAAGCAAGCATCAAATTCTGCATACGCCGTCTCAAGTTTCTACCAAATCCCATTACTAACAAACAAACTGTTTCTTGGTACAGTTTCTGATCGAGATCCCTTACGTATTCGCCCAATCCGTCGTCACGGCCTCATCGTCTACTCCATGATGGGATTCGACTGGACTGCTGAGAAATTCTTCTGGTTCTTGTTCTTCTTCTTCTTCTCCTTGCTGTACTTCGTCCTCACGGAATGATGACCGTCGCCGTCACTCCCAACCACAATGTCGCCTCCATCATCTCTTCCTTCTTCTACGCAATCTGGAATCTCTTCTCAGGATTCGTCATCCCACGACCAGTAAGTTTCAGTCACGCCAACATACATAACAAATAGTAATAATTATGATCAACATTACAATATGATATTCACCAAAACTGCTTCACTTTGTGTAACAGAGAATCCCAATCTGGTGTAGATGGTACTACTGGGCAACTCCCATGGCGTACACATTGTACGGCATGATCATCTCACAGTTCGAGAGACTGAGGATGTCATGGTCGACACTGACAGCACGGTCAAAGAGTACTTGAAAGACTACTACGGTTTCGAGAGGAGCCAGCTCGGATTGGTTGCGGGAGTGCTTCTCGGATTCGTCGCTCTTTTCACTTTCATCTTCGCCTTCTCCATTCGGACATTCAACTTCCAAAGAAGATAGACATCAGATCAGATATAAGGCCATCGCCATTTATCTTTTTAGTTTTTCTTCACTTCTTTATGCACCATCCATCAGATGATCGACTCATATCCTTCTTAAAGTCAAAACACTACTACCAAATTATCCGACTTAATTTCTGATTTTAATCTTTCAGTAAATAAGTTACTTTTTAAATTTTTAACGATTTAAAACTTCCTTCCTTTTGATTGTTGAAACTTGAAACCTCTCATTAAGGTAAAGCATTAATTAATTAAATTCATTATTTTCTTTTCCTTTATGACTAATCTGGATGAAATATCCTCTCTAATGCATTCGCCAGTTACGCATCAAACAAAATTGGTCCATAATCATTAATCATTTAGTTTGG
Source organism: Salvia rosmarinus (assembly GCA_036937905.1). NCBI lineage: Eukaryota > Viridiplantae > Streptophyta > Magnoliopsida > Lamiales > Lamiaceae > Salvia > Salvia rosmarinus. Next base: position 1,398,791 of record JAODLM010000210.1, read on the forward strand.
GGAAAAAATCAATCATCGCCAATTATAAGTTGTTCTTTAAACCGTAATAACACTGATGTTTTGAAATTTTAATTCAACATGGAATTTTCGATATAAATTTTTATATTTTCCTATATTTTACGAGATTTTATTTTTAATGTGGGGATTTTTTGTCTTTAAATTAATTTATTAATCCTCTAACAAGATTCAGAATCATATTCACCAATGGCAACTCCACTCCATGACTGCTGTCCATCTACTCCTCTCCTCACCAAAGTTGTGTTGGAAATGAAGCGTACATAATAATATTAAAATTTATTGGACGTATTATAACTTGAAACAAAAATGTAGAAAAAATGAGATCAAACTAAAAATTAAACAGAGACGAAATACAAATCGAAACAAATTAATCGAATGCTAATGCCGAGTCGATGAGACCTCTTCCCGAAGACGAGATATGCCGATAGTGCTCTCGGTTATGGCGATAATCCTCAAAGATAAAACGGCAGCGTCTCGAAGGTAGCAGATCGCAAACCAACAAGCGTCGACGAACTAGACTAAATGAGGACAAAGCTTTGACATAAACTATGTATACAAAGGGTGTTAGAGAATGCTGAAATGCAGATTAGCAATTGGCGGGTAATGAGGGAGACATGTCTATTTATAGGCGCCGTCCGTCATGAGGAGCCTCGCCGAGTCAACGCCTCAGATTGACGTCGGGTGTTACAAAGTTATGTCCTCGTTAAGTACATAAGGGTTATGCGCGGTTTATGGAGACAAAAGTTACAGTGAATCTGAAAGGTGTACATCCATGTTCATTGGACGTCTCTTCAAGTGCATAGCAGACCTAACGGACTAGGACCCGTTGTTCCTCAAGAGCTCAGTGTAGAGCAGTCAAGCATAACCGATTGGTCGCGGGTTGAATCCTACTTGGGATATTTGATTCATTCTGAATTAACAAATTGAATAAATGGGCCTCGACTAACTCCAACTTTGGGCTCGATCAATTGATGATCCAAAAGGTAAGGTATTGGGCTCCAAACCAAGCCCATGAAACAAGCATATGAACAACTTAAAGACCAATTGTCAAGATCCAAATCAAGTCCAAGTCCGGCTTGGGGCCGGGCCTTGCGGCGATCAGAAGACGTGTGGGTTTCACCCATCACATGTGCACATAATTATACTAAGTGTTCAATGAACCACTTATATAGACAATTAATGAAGGTATATTAATCAATGTGGGATAATTATTTAATAATCTACGCTTATTTACTTAAACACATAACTCTATGTTTAAGTGATCAACTTTGATTCATATTTCTCACTCACGGAAAATCGGATTTGAGAATGTGAATATATCGTGATCATCTATTCGAAACGTAGATCGATCATATACCGTTTAATTTCATAAAATTAAACATGACGCTACTCAAAATCTTGATCAAAGTAGCTTACAGACAACTTGACCAAACGCACACACACACATACACACACACACACACATATATATATATATATACTCCATTTGTCCCAATATTCATGACTCTTTTTTAATACGCAGATTAAAGAGAATTGTATTTTGTGTGTAAAGTAGTGTGTTGCATTTAAATCGAGATACTTTTAGTGTAAAATTATTTCCTTTTTGGAAACGGGCCAACTTAATGGGACAACCCAAAAGGAAAACGAGCCAACAATAATGTGTGGAAGGATATATATATATATATATATATATATATATATATATATATGAGTTGGTTATGAGGAGAACCACTATTAAGATGAGAACTAATAACTAATCTTTACCATAGATTTTATTTGATCTAATAGATTATATTCAATCATACTTAAAACAAATTTCACTATTTTTATCTGCTTTTATGGTTGTAAACGTTTGGGACACTAAGGTCATTTTAAAGATTCACCATATCCCCGATTTTTCACATTCTCTCTCTACAATTCGATTTTCTTTATGAAAATAGTAGTTATTGTACATAGAATTGTAATGATTGTGTATATGAATCTTAGTAGTTATGCTAAACGTAACAGAACTAAGAATCAAACTTATAAAATTGAGATCTATTGTATGAATAATAATTAATAAAAAATAAAATTTATAAAATTACCTTAAAATAAAGATCACATGTTTGACACCGCAAATCCCTCAATTTGTGAGTGAGAAAATAAATGATAGATATACAAATATGGTTATTCATATGATTTTGGTAATATGCATAACTATATAGTAGTTGAACAAATAATGGATTAATATATACGGTTTAGTATAGTATGAACAAATATAGTGATTTAAAGCATAAGCTTATGAACTCAACTAGTTATAATCTAATTACTGATGATCAATTGTAAAATAAAGAATTAAAACCATTACTTTTGATGATCGACATGTAAAATCACATTAAAAATAATTATTGATGGATCGATTATATTGTTTGATGATTTGCATATTAAAATTACAGATAAAAAAAGATATATAAAATCAAAATACCATAAATATAAAAGGAAGTCTTTTAAAACACTCACAAAATCGATTACATAAAATAGTAAATTACTATAATATCCTTAACAATAAAATCTGAAAAACAAATACCTAAAAAATCTAAAAAATCATGACCATTAGATTACACAAAACAAACGCACTAGATTAGTTCTCGGTTCTCAAAACATATATGGTTCTCATTTGATTCATCCTCTCTCTATCTATATAGAAGAGTTAACGTGAGAACCATTTTATCATGAGAATGTGAGAACTAAAAATGATAATTCATCGTGAAAATTGATGAATTAAATGGGAAAGTTACTGAATCCAAAAAAATGAAATTTTCACCCCTCATGGGATTCAAACCCGGGTAAAAATTCTGAATTTTTAAATTCAATAACTTTTATCAACGTATTCATTAACTTTCATAACGAATTCATTTAGTTCTTAGTTTTTAGGATAAAAATGGTTCTCATTTGAACCTAACTATATATATATATATACACTCACATTGATTTCCAACAATCCCCACATGAGTGAAAATAGACATGTATGTATCCAGACACAACTCAGTCCTCAAGAGATGTTAAAATATTTTGGAATATGTTTTATGACATTGAACCTTCTATAGTCAGTACCATCGAGTACACATGCGGATTAATAAACATGATATCTTGAATTATTCTCCCACATCATGCACTGGGATAATGGTATTAATACTTTAACACATCAACCTTATCGGTTCTCAGGTTTAATTCTATTTTGGTCATGGACATCCATTTTGGATTCATATCGTTCGAAGCGGCCCCACTTCGCACTTACCTAGGTGATTATTTACCAAGTATCTTATCGTACTCAACCTTCTTGACGCATTTAGAAATCATTAAGAGTCGAAGACTCAACCTCACCACTAGACAAGTTTTCAATACTCGTGTGCTTTATAAGGAACATACTAAGTTGAGTGTTTACACATGAACTCTCATAGCTTAGTTATCCCATTGAACCAAGATCTTGTGATCTCCAGTCATTATGATTGAGTTACCACTATGATTGTTCTTAAGACGTGGATTTTAATCACATTTCCCCTAGCAACTTAATCATTTGATCTCGATCCAACCATTTGATCAATGGATTTGTCAGATTATCTATTGACTTGACATAATCAACTGAGAGATAATCCCACTTGAGATCAAATATCTCATGATATTATGTCGTCGATGTATTTATCGAGATTTACCATTATACAAACTACTTTTCGCCCTTCCAATAGTTGTAATATTCCGGAGAGCTAGCATCCTAGCTTTATTCCAAATTTGTAAATTTCCAAATTTACGTATTGAAATAATTTGTTACTATATCCTCAATTCTCATCAATGCCACCCCAATTCATTTAATTTTGGTGGTTAAAATTGATGCCTCACCAATTTTCACACCTCACTGATGCATGCAGCTTTGGACCTTTAAATTATCAATATTAATTACTTTCTTCATGAAATGTAATCATTTTATATATTATTGTGTATGGTGAAGAAGTAGCAATTATTGCCAACCATATGGTTGCAAGTGTATTTAAAAATTAAGAAACAAAGATATAGTTTCTTTAAGACTGAAATTTTGTATACATAATGAAACATGAAATCGTGAAAGAGTATATGAAAACTCACGTCAGAATTACAAAGAAAATTGAAATGCATAGCATATCATAATACAAGAAACCAAACATATGAGCTAGTTTAAGAGTGGCAGCAAACATTAAACATTGCCATATTCTTCATAATTTATTTCCTAAAATAGCGAATAGTTGATATAAGTAGCATCAATGGCTAATGGGGTAAGCCCTGAGTGGAACTGCCCGCGCACCGCCACACCAAACAATATCTCTCCTTTGTGAACATCTTGCGTTGGCCTCAACCTCAAGTTTCCAATCGGTTGTGAATCAAAGTCGCAACCGTCATCGGCGTCATCCGCCGCAAACGACAAACCGGGCACATTCTCCTCCCGACCGAAGGGATGAGCTCAAGTCTCGCCTTGTAGTCCTTCTTCGGGCCAGGAACCTCTCGGTGGAAAGCCTCCGGGTTCGCCAAATACTCGGATCTCTCCCAATCGCCCACGCTGATCAAGATGCGTGTCTTTAGGGTGGTGTATTCCCGATTTGCACTCGCGCTCCGCCTGCGGGAAGCAAGAGCGGACCGGGCGGGTGGAGACGAACACTCCTTCAAAGACAGCTTCAAAATACGGCGGCCATGGTATGTCGGTTCTTGGACTCGTTCTTCTCCCACCACTCTCCGGAGCTCTTCTTCGCCTTCTCAAGCTTCTCGGGTTGATGAGCAGCTCGACATGATCCACTCCACCGAGGTTGTTGTCGTCTCCGACCCTCCAACAAACAAGTCCTATATAGTAACGTTAGGGACCGACGGAAAAGTAGTTTGAAAAAGTTAAATAAAATAAAATACTAAATCTATCATCATTATTATAAAAATGTCTACTCTTACAAATTTTGATATACTTATAATATTCCCACTTATTTTTAAATTTAAGAATAGTTTATTAATATACTATATATATATTGTTGGAAAAAGGTGTACAAAACAAGACAGAACTCCTGGGCGGACATAACGTGAAATGTAAAGGTAGAAAGATCAAACTAACAATGAATTTGAAACTAGAAAATGTAATAAAATACGCTTAACCGTATTCTAATGCCGAGTCGAGGAGGCCTCTTTCCGAAGACGAGATACGCCCGGTAGTGCTCTGCTCCGCGATCGCTCCAAAGATAAACGGCAGCGCCTGGTGGGGCAAGACCGCGGACCAACGAGCTCCCATGAATCGAATGAGGCGAGGACAAAGCTTGGACACTAGCTATGTATGCAGGGAGTGCTTTGAATGCCGGAATGCGATTAGCGATGGTTGGCTTATCGCCGGGAGACATGTCCTATTTATAAGCGCCGTCCCCTCATGGGGAAGCATCTTGAGTCAACACCGCATTGATGTCGGGTGTTACGGAGTTATGTCCCCTATTGAGTGCTGTGGCGGTTTCGGAGACAACGTGGGCACGCTTCCGCAGAGCCATCATGTCGGAGCTGCATCGAAGCGCCACGACGAATCTGGACAACGCGTGCGTCGTGTTCATTGGACGATCCGACGCCTCTTCAGTGCACAGCAGCCCAACGGATTGGGCCACACGAGTCGGGCCCCGACCAACTCCATCGCACAGCCAGCCCAACGGATCGGGCTACACGAATTGGGCCTCGGACCAACTTCATCTTTGGGCTCGATCAAACGTTGATCCAAAATATAAGGACAATGGGCCACGGAACCAGCCCACGAAGCAAGCCCACCGAACAGCCCAAAGAATGCCCCAAAGACCACCCAAAGACCAATTGCCAAGATCCAAGATCCAAGATCCACGATCCACGATCCACGATCCACGGACCACGGACCACGGACCGAACCGAACCGAACGGAGCCGAGCCGAGCGGAGCCGAGCCGAGCCGGGCCGGGCCGGGCGGCGCGGGCGGGCTGGCGCGGCGGCCGCCGGCGCCGGGCGCCGGCACCGCCGGGCGGGCGGCGGCGGCGGCGGGCGGCGTGTCACAGAAGCGTGGGCTTTCCACCCATCACTTGTGCACATAATTATACTAAGTGTTCAATGACCCACTTATATAGACAATTAATGAAGGTACATTAATCAATGTGGGATAAGGATTAATTAATCCATGCTTATCCCATTAATCACATAACTCCATGTTTAAGTGACCAACTTTGATCCATTATTTCTCACCACCGAAATCGGATTTGAGAATGTGAATACACCACGATCATCTACTCGAACGTAGATCGATCCTATGCCGCTTAATTTCACAAAATTAAACGTTACGTCACTCAAAATCTTGGTCAAAGTAGCTTCCTCGAAACTCGACCACATATATAATATTATATATATATGCACGCGATTTTCAACAATCCCCACATGAGTGGAAATAGCCATATGCATGATGCAGACATTACGGTCCTCAAGAGGTGTTAAAATATTTGGACAGTGGTTTATGGCTGAACCTTCCATAGTTAGTACCATCGAGTACACAGCGGATTAGTGGACATGATGCTTGAACTATTCCCCACAGTGCGTAATCAAACAATGGTATTAACACTTTAACACCTCAACCTCATCCGTTCTCACGCTTGATTCCATTTTGGCCATGGACATCCACTTTGATTCATAAGTGTTTTGTTTGAAGCGCCCCACTCGCACTTACATAGGTGATTCTTTACCGAGTATCTTGCCATACTCAACCTCCTCGAGGTATCTTAGGAATCATTAAGAGTCAACGACTCAACCTCACCACTAGCAAGTTTTTCAACACTCGCTTGCTTTCTAGGAATGACTAACTCGAGTGTTTATACACGAACTCATATAGCTTAGTTCTCCCATTGAACCAAGTTCTTGGGATCTCAGGTCATCATGGTTGGGTTACCACTATGATTGTTCTTAAGATGTGGATTTTAGTCCCATTCCTCTAGCAACTTGATCATTTGATCCCTGCTCAACCCTTTGGTTAATCGGATCCGCCAGATTATCTATCGACTGACATAGTCAATCGATATAACCCCACTTGAGATCAAATGCCTCACGGTATTATGTCGCCGACGATATGTCGAGACTTACCATTATACAAACCACTTTTCGCCTTCCAATAGTGCTTGGCTATCACGTTGAATCATCACCGGTGGCACGGTTTAGACCAACATGGAATATCTTCCAAAAATTACTGAGCCACTGGCTTCCTCACCGCCTTTATCCAAAGCTATGAATTTCGATTCCATGGTGGATCGGGCTATACACGCCCTGCTTCGTGGATCTCCAAGAAACAGCACCTCCCCAATCGTGAACACGCACTCCACTTGTAGAAAGTGAATCTTTCGTGTCGATATCCAATTGGCATCACAAGACTCTTCAAGCACCGGGATATCTCGTGAATGCAGCCCATGATTTTGAGTATACTTCAAGTACCTCAAAACTCTCACTAAAGCCTTCCAATGCTCCTTGCTTCGATTGCTCGTAACGACTCAATTTGTTCACGGCGCAAGCTATGTCGGGTCGGGTGCAATTTGTAAGATACATCAAACACCGATGACCTTAGCATAGTCTTCTTGCCCAACAAAGTTCACCCCTCGTTCTTACTCAAGTGAACATTGAGCTCTAATGGGTCTTAGCAGCAAACTATCAAACGCGTTGAATTTCTTAAGCACTTTCTCAACGTAGTGAGATTGTGTCAAGACAATTCCGTCTCGATCTTCTTAGAATCTTGATTCCAAGAATCACATCGCCTAAACCCATGTCCTTCATGTCAAAATTTCTATTTAACATGCGCTTTGTGTCATTAATGACTTGAGTATTGCTACCCATGATCAACATTTCATCTACATACGCACACACTATAACATAACCATTATCGGTGTTCTTAACGAGACACATTTGTCACACTCGTTGATTTTGAAACCATTTGCCAACATTACATTGTCAAATTTCAAGTGCCATTGAACGCGCTTGTTTCAAAACCATATAGAGACTTCACGAGTTTGCATACCTTACCTCTCGACTGTGTACTACAAACCCTTCGGGTTTCTATATATACCTCATCCTCGAGGTCACCATTCAAAATGCGCCTTAACGTCCATTTGATGAATCTCAAGATTGTGCAAAGCAAAGAATTGTAGAAGCACCCTAATAGACGTAATCCTCGCCACAGTGAATAGGTATCAAGAAATCGTATCCTCTCTTTGTTTAAACCCTTCGACAACCAAACGGGCCTTTATACTTTTCAATTGATCCATCCGCTTGACTTTCTTTTAAGGATCCATTTGCATCCTAAGGGCTTACAACCTTCTCGCAAATCAACCAACACCCAAGTGTGGTTTTGCAAATGGAATCAATCTCACTGAGCGACCTCTCGCCGTGAGCATCCCGTCCGACCGAGCATAGGCTACTTTGATCGAAGTTGGTTCTTCGTCCAACATGAACGCAATATAGTCGTGACCAAAATTCTTTGGCGCTCGACTTATCGCCACGCCTCGGTTCCGACCCTCCGATCGCACTCGATCGCTATGCGATATCGGTTCTTTCTCCAAAGGTTTAGAACTCAAGCTTCACCATCGCTCTATTGCTAGAATCGGCTTCATTTTTATCCTTGTCTTTACTGTGGATAAACACTTTCAAAGAATATAGCATTCCTCGATTCAATCGTCGTCCCCACAACATATCCGGTACCTCGACCGTGGATCGAAACGATAGGCCGCTGTTGAGCTGCATACCCAATAAAGATACAATCGATCGCTTTAGGTCCAATTGTAACTTGTTTAGGAAGAGCACCTCAACCTTCGCCAAACACCCCACACTTTGAGATATTTGTGACGATGGCTTTCTTCCTTTCCACAACTCGTAGAGAGTGACATCCTTACCTTTGAGTGGAATCTTGTTCAAGATGTAGTTGGTCGTCAAAACAGCCCCCACAAGTTCGGGTAACCTCGAACTAATCAACAAAGCATTCATCATCTCCTTAGTGTTCGATTTTACGCTCAAGAACGCCATTAGATCGAGGTGAATAGGAGCTGTCGTTTGATGTATTATACCACTTTCGCTGCATAATGCCTCAAACGAGCTACATATTCTCCCCCATCACTCGAGCAGTCTTAATTCGACAATTAATTGATTCTCGGCTTCGTTCTTCAAGTTTTTAAAAGCTTCAATAGCCTCGCCTTTACTTAGAAGGTAAAGATAACAATATCTTGTACAATCATCAATAAACGTGATGAAGTACTTTTACCACCTCTAGTTTGTACAAACTTTAAATCACACACATCGGTGTGAATAAGTTCTAGAGGCTTAGTGTCTGTTCTCACCGAATGAAACGGTAACTTAGCCATTTTAGCTTCCACACAAACCTCACATTTCGTTTGTGTATTAACTTCATTTAACTTTAGTAAATCTAAATTTACTAATCTTTTATTGCATTTAGATTAACATGTCCTAATCTACAATGCCATAAATCGAGCACTCGGTCAAGTAAGATAAGTAGATGCATTTTTATTCATAGCAATCTTGGGTACACTACAAGACAAATTATTACATTCAATTTGAAAAGACCCCATGAGATAACCCCTACCAAGGAACTTTCCAAACTTAGTCAAGACAAACTGTCCGACTCAAAACTAGTCTAAAACCCTTATTAACTAGAATAGAGCCCGACACTAAATTCTTGCGAATGTCCGGGACATGCAAAGACATCCTTCAATGTGATCTCAATGCCGGACGACATCTTGAGCACCACATCACCAACTCCGCAACCTCGGACGAAGCTTGGTTCCCATGTTGAGCTTCCTCCTCAACAAAGCTTGTAGGTGGAGAACGCATCTTTCGGGCGACACGCGTGCTAGCAGATTGCGCCAAATGTCGATGAACCATCCACCTTGATTCTCGACGTGGTCGACTTCTTCGGTCACCACAAAGAGCCAAGTCATCCTTGTCCCATTTGTCAAGTCCTTCTCGACAACGTTGGTAACTTGCTTAGCCTTCTTCTTCTTTAGTCGACGGCAGCCCTTACGTGTGGCCATGTTGCCACAATTGTATAGCGATCCCGTCAAACTTACGGAAACCACCTTCCTTCGCCTTTATCTTCGACATGGGACGAACACGCTTGTTGGAGGGACCGCCTCCAACAGGTTGGCTCTAGCATCGATCAAGCCTTTCCCTTTAGTTCTAGCTTTTTCACGCCGACTCGATCGCGCATCGACGATCAAGTCTTCAAGTGTCATATCCTTTCGCTTGGCTTAAGGTAGACCTGAAGTCTCCACCCCGGGTAACTTCTCAATCATCGTAGCGACGACAAAGCCGTCCGAAACAAGTGTGTTCTTCGGCTTGAACCTCGTGCACAATGAGTTGAAACTCTTGCACTTGGTCCATGATCGGTTAGAATCGACCATCTTGTAGTCCAAATATTCGCTACAATGAACTTTTTGTACCGCATCATCACTACGGTGCTTCTTTTCTAACGCATCCCACATACTTTTGGATGTCACATAACAAAGATAAACACTATACAAGCTATCTTCTAAACTACCAAGTATAAAATTTTACAAAGGTAGTCGCCAAGGCGCCATTGTCATATGTCGCTCGGACGTGAAAGTCCATTACCAAACCCCGAACGGCGGGCTCATCTTCTACCAAGAAGTTGGCGAAGCCCAACGTCGAGGTAGAACAAAGATCTTTGTCGCCATCTCAAGTCGGATCCTCCAAACTTGGCGGCTTCTCTACCGGCGGCATCATCCTGCGGTATGAACAGGCGCGAGATCGATCCACGACCGATCCATCCACGGTGTTAGATCCCATGGATCCAACGGTCGACCAATCGAAAAGTGCGATCGTCGAACCAAAGGAACCACTAAAAGTGGAACCAATTGTTGAACCACTAAAAGTGGAACCAACAATCGACCCAAAGGGTCCCATGGTTGATTCAAGGCATCGAACCAAACATGACCAAGCCATTGTGCGTAGTGATTAGCAGAAGGAAGCAGCAGCATGGTAGCGGCGGCGGCGGCAGTGAGGCGAGTCGGTGGCGGTAACGATCGACATCTCCAAGCAAAGGTATTAGTTTGAACGTTTTAAGTTTATTAAGAGTCCGAACTCCTTCGTGGCAAGTAATATCTCGTCTTGCGATTGTTGGAAAAAGGTGTACAAAACAAGACAGAACTTGCGGGCGATTACAACGTGAAATGTAAAGGTAGAAAGATCAAAACTAACAATGAATTTGAAACTAGAAAATGTAATAAAATACGCTTAACCGTATTCGATGCCGAGTCGAGGAGGCCTCTTTCCAAGAAGACGAGATACGCCCTTAGTGCTCTCCTGCTACCGCGATCGCTCCAAAGATAAACGGCAGCTGTCTCGGTGGCAAAGACCGCGGACCAACGAGCTCCGCGAACCGGAATGAGGCGAGACAAAGCTCGACACTAGCTATGTATGCGCGGAGTGCTTTGGAATGCCGGAATGCGATTAGCGATGGTTAGCTTATCTGCCGGAGACATGTCCTATTTATAGCGCCGCCCCTCATGGAAAGATCTTTGAGTCAACACCGCATTGATGTCGGGTGTTACGGAGTTATGTCCCCTATTGAGTGCGTGGCGGTTTCGGAGACAACGTGGGCACGCTTCCCACAGAGCCATCATGTCGGGGCGTTACAGCGGTTCCACGATTTAACCGACAACGCGCGGCGTCGTGTTCATTGGACGATCCGGACGCCTCTTCAAGTGCACAAAGCAGCCCAACGGATTGGGCCACACGAGTTGGGCCTCTGACCAACTCCATCGCACGCAGCCCAACGGATTGGGCTACACGAATCGGGCACCGGACCAACTTCATCTTTGGGCTCGATCAAACGCTGATCCAAAATATAGGACAACGGGCCACTAACCAGCCCACGAAGCAAGCCCACGAACAGCCCAAAGAACAGCCCAAAGACCACCCAAAGACCAATTGCCAAGATCCAAGATCCAAGATCCAAGATCCAAGATCCACGATCCACGATCCACGGACCACGGACCACGGACCACGGACCACGGAACCGAACCGAACCTGAGCCGAGCCGAGCCGGAGCCGAGCCGGGCGGGCGGGCGGGCGGCGCGGCGCGGGCGCGGCGCGGCGCGGCGCCGGGCGCCGGGCGCGGCGGCACGGGCAGGCGGCGGCGGCGGCGGCATATGGCATACACACACAGTGGCTTTCCAAACCCATCACTTGTGCACATAATTATACTAAGTGTTCAATGACCCACTTATATAGACAATTAATGAAGGTACATTAATCAATGTGGGATAAGGATTAATTAATCCATGCTTATCCCATTAATCACATAACTCCATGTTTAAGTGACCAACTTTGATCCATTATTTCTCACCACCGGAAATCGGATTTGAGAATGTGAATACACCACCATCATCTACTCGAACGTAGATCGATCCTATGCCGCTTAATTTCACAAAATTAAACGTTACGTCACTCAAAATCTTGGTCAAAGTAGCTTTCGAAACTTGACCACATATATAATATTATATATATATGCACGCGATTTTCAACATATATATACACACAAATTTTATTTATTTTGATGTAAAATAATTAAGAATCCTTTATATTCTCCCGTGACACCCCTTAGATTCACGCATGGTAATGGTAAAATGAAGCATGCACGATATGTAATATGAAAATGTTAAAGGTATCAACTATCAAGAAATATTTAATCACTCACCAAGAGCAAATGAGTGATGTGTTTAGTGGTCAACTTGTACTCACTCTCCTCATTTAGAACATCCACCAATTTCTCCAACAAATCATTTGATGGGATATGGCCCAACCGATGGGCCCACTAACAGCCCAAGCGAGCCGGGCCTAACGTTGGTAGCAGGACCACGCGGTCGAGCCCAAGGCGAGACTTAATCATCGCCCAAAACCCCAGCCTCCGGACCGCTACCTCGGCCAATAGAGGACCCCTGTAACCAAGGTCGCGCCACCTCCACGTGGCGCACGAAGGCGAAAGGTCCCGGCCCGCCAATGGAAGGCATGCAGAGGAAGAGTCACACCACGACCAATGGAGAGGTCGCGCGCGCCTCATGGCGTAGTTGAGTCAGATAAATAGAAGGAAAACCGATGTTAGAAGGGTTAGCAATTTCATCAATACAGCGCTTGTAATCAATACTCTGTACTAAAAACTCTAGTAAAAGTATTGAGGAATCATTCCTCCGTGGACGAGATCTTATTAACGATCGAACCACGTAAAAAGCCCGGTGTTCTTCATTGCTTTACATAAATCTCGCACACTCACGTAGCTAGATTCATCATTGGCGCCGTCTGGAACCCCCAACAAGAAAGCTTTGTTTCTCACAACTTAATGGCGAGAACATGCACAACCGCCAACGCCGGCAACAACCGTGCCGAGGACGACCGGTGGTCACCAACGTCATGGAAGGAGGTCGAGACGCCATTTAGTGCTCACACTCGAGGGCAACATGGAAAACGCTCCATACACCCTCGTGACCGCCTCCCCAACGTAGGGAATGCCGACCTCAACGAGGACGAACAAACACTCACTGTCCCACGAGGTCCTCGGCCGAGCCGCGACCGAGTTCCTCCACGCCAATCTTCGCCAATTCCAAAGCTTCTCAACCGGAGGACTAAAGGAGCGGGCCTCGAGGGCTCCCGGATCGAACACCACGGCCGCCCGAGGCCGCCTCCCCATCCGGCAGCCTGGCTCACCCGCGTGATAGCCGAGAACGCATCACGCCCGACGCGGGGGTCGCCACCGCGATCGAGCCGCCTCATTCTCGAAGCCGCCACCGCGGGCGAGCCGCCACCACCGATCCGCCCGCCATTCATGGAGCCGCCTCCACCTCGGCATGCCGACCCAGAGCCGAGCAAAACAGAGGAGGAAAGGTGAAGTCGAACCCCCTGAGGGACGATAGCATCGCTATCGATCCCCACCCTCCGTAAAGGACGGCAACGATCTCCCGGTTCGACTGCACGGAGGATCATTTTCCCTTTCTCCGTGGAGATTCTAGACACGCCCGCCCCGATGCACGGCACCCAATATTGCGCTCACGATGGCCTCTGAGACCCTCCGACTTCCTTTTCGCCACACTACCAACATGGCGATCAAGGAATGGAAGATTTTCACATGTGCAAAATCTTCCCGAGGCTTCGGTCTCCAACGCACGGCGCTGGTTCACCTCGCCCGCCGTAATGCGATACACCGCTTCCGTGACCTCATGGATCGCCTCAGTGGCGCCTATCGGAAGATGCCACCCCAGCAGCCTTCCTCCGACTGCCACAATCCGCCATAGGCGGACGAGACGATGTCAAACTTCATCTCGAGGTTCATCAAAGAGTCGCCAAAATCGACGACAAAGAACGACCTCTACATCATCAACGCTGTTCAAAACGGATCCGACCCGCCATGAACAAAGAAATCACTGTGGAGAAACCAAAGACGGCGAGTAAGCTTTGGAACTTGGTGGACAACCGTCAAGGGGACGAGTCGGACCCAAGAAGGAAACTGGACGAGCGTAAGTCCGAGAGAAAAAGCCGACGACCGGAGTCGAGGCGCCGATCGCAGAACGCCTTCGATCGAATCAAGAGAGGGCCATCGAGTCAGGCTCGGACTCGCCCCAACCCCGGCGGCAGAGCGCCCCCTACTCAAATCAAGGCGGAAATATTCGAGCCCACGCCGAGCTCTTCCTCAAACCCGCCCCTATGAAAGGGGATCCAAGAAGAGGTCCACTGACGAGTATTGTGACTATCACCAAGGTATGGTCACGATACCGAGGATTGTAGAAACCTGGGCTCACTGATCGACGAGCTCGTTAAGCGAGGGCCTCAAGAAATACCTCTGACGAACCGGTCCAAGAAGCGAAGCGCTTGAATGAATGGAGGTGGGAATAATCGCGGGCCGACCTCAACGGGCGACCCAACTCGAAGACGACGAGGACGAAGGTCCCAACGCTATGGAGCAGGTCTATGTTATTACGGATCGCCCTCGACGACGAGGTCGCCCTCAAGAACGATGCCGGAGGCCGCCCCCAAGAGCCAAGAACAAGCGACCGGATGGCGAGAACATAACGTTCTCCAGGAGGACCCGTGCCCAAGATCATGCCGCACTGTGACGCCATCACGATACAGTCGCGGTGGGCAACAAAACGCCCACGGGTCTATATCGACATCGGAGCCTCCACAAGATTATCTTCCGTAGCTGTCCTCGACAAGCTTGAGGTCGGAGGCATTCTGTGTACTTCCCCTGCCCTCCCGCCACGGAGCTTCACTCAAGAGGGCCCACCGAGGGGTCATTACCCTTCCGGCCACGGTAGGCGGGCCCTGTGTCGGTCACCAAGGCCATCCGATTCTTCCCGGTCCGAGCTCCCTCTCCGCATAACATCATCCCGGGAGAGATTGGTCAGACGCCACCAAGGCCGTCTGCTCGGTCTACCACCACCGTCAAGATTCCCACCCCTGGAGTGCTCAAGATCCAGGAGACCAAACGGCAAGAAAAGAATGCCCACGACTCTCAACTCAAGACGCGGCCTCGCCCTGCATAGCAATTACCGAGCCCCTGAGGCCGACACCCCGGACGACTCGACCGGCGGCCTCCAACTATACGACGACGATCCTCAAGGTCATCCAGTCGGCACCTGTGGCCCAAATAGACGTCCGCGGCACGCCATACGACTTCGAGAGAATATAGGGACGTGTTTGCTTGGTCCCCACCGATATGACCGAGTGTCACCCAAGCTCATAACTCACCGCCTCAACATCGACCCGCTACCAAGCCATCCCAGAAGAAAAGGATATTTGCGGCGAGCGCAGCCAGTCATAAGGGACGAGGTGACTCAACTCAAGGCCAAGATCTTGTTCGAGGTCAAATACCCGACTGATGGCTAATCCATCGTGGTCCGAAGCTAGGAGGAGGGGGCGCGACAAAGGCCGATTATACCGACCTCAACAAGCACCGCCCAAAAGATTGCTACCCCTCCCCGACATCGACAAAAGATGGAGGCATTGGTGGGCCACGAGATGTTCAACTTCCGGATCTATACAGGGTACCACCAAATCTCGATGAGTCCGGGAGGACGCACCAAAGACCGCATTCATCACCGACTTCGGCCTTTACAGATCGAAAGATGCCCTTCGCCTCAAAACGCGCGGGGCTACTTACCGAGAGGATGGTGGATGCAACATTCAAAGACCACATCGGGAGATCGTCGAGGTCACGCCGACGACATAGTAGTCAAAAGTCGAAAACGAAGAGTCTGCGCCGACGACCCCAAGCACCATCCTCCAACTCCTCAAGTCGGCCAACCTCAAACTCAACCCCGTAAATGTACATTTATGGTGAAGACCGCAAGTTCACGGGATGCCTGGGTTTCGTGAGGGCTCAAGGCCAATCCCACCAAGGCGAAGGCGGTGTTTCGACATGCAGTGCAAGGACCATCCGTGAGATCCACAAACTCACCGGTGCCTGCCGCCTCACAGATTTCTCTCGAGCGAGAAACAGCTCCCATTCTTCAAGATCCCGAGGAGAGCTCCCGACTCGCTGGCGGGAAGAACACAGTGCCGCCAGAGCACTGAAGGAGTACCTTGCCGACCTTCCCGACCCCGTCCGCCCCAAAACAAGGTGAATCTCTCTCATATTTGGCCGCCCGGACGAGGCCATCAGTCTTGGTCTCGGTACGAGATGAGGAGGACGACAACTCCCCATCTACTTTATCACCGAGTTCTCAAAGGACCGTAGACTAGGTATCGGCCTCGAAAAGTAGCACTGCCCCGTGAACGCCAAGCGACGCCCGACCCTACTTCCAAGCTCACTCCGCCTGTGTGCTAATCGACTTACCTTGAGACAAGTCTTGTTGAAACCCGAGTCGTCCGGACGTATAGCTAAGTGGGCCTGAGCTCGGCGAGCACGACATTTCAGACTCACCCAGCCGCCATAAAGGCAAGCTCGCCGACTTCCTGGTTGAGGCCAAATTCACCGAGGTAGGCTCTGCCAGCGAAGTAACTCCAGCTCCCGCCCCCACGGCGGAGCAAGCCGTCCTAACACCACCAGATGGTTGCTGGCAGATGTACGTGGACGGAGCATCGTGCAAGACAGCAAGCTGGGCGGGCATCCTCCTCCTCGGCCCAGATAAGCAAGAAGTCACCTACGCCCTCCGGTTTACCTTCCCGACCACCAACAACGAGGTGGAGTATGAGGCCCTAATCTCCGGACCACCGCCACGAGCCGAGGGTGGATAAGATCCAAATCTTCGCGATTCCTGTGTCGTCGCGGAACTGTGTGTTAGGCAACACGAGGCCAAGGAGGACCGAATGAAACAATACCTCGAGAAGGCAAAGGAGATGTTGACCTCGTTCAGGTACTTCAGTATCCACCGAATCCCCCGAGGGGAAAACAGCCGAGCTGACATCCTCAGCAAGTTAGCTGCGTCGTCAACAAGTCCACCAAATGGAGGAGGTCCGCTCGAACATAGCGGAGTCCCACGCCGGCATCATCACCGAGATAGAGCCGAATCGATGTCTCCCCAAGGCCTACCCGAACACGGCGACCGCCTCAAGATCGGCTCAAGCCAAAAGATGATGGCGAAGTCCCGTAAGTATCTCATGCACGAGGGCGCCTCACCGAAATCTTACCTTCAACCCTCCCGAGACGCCTCGGCCGTAAGAAGCCGACCACGTGCTCAACGAAATTCACCGGTGGTCTTGCGGGAGCCACATCGGTCGCGAGCTCTCAAGAAGACGCCGAGGTCGGGATATTATCGCCCACCGTGCAAGATTCGCCGAGCTCGCCAAGAAGTGCCCAGTGCCGATTCACCCACGGCCAAAAGCCGCCCTGCATCGATTTGAGCGGCCGCAGAGCCCATGGCCTTCATGCAGTGGGGATCGACATCGTTGGCCCTTCGATCGAGCACCGTGTCACCGATACTTAGTCGTAGCCATAGACTACTTCACAAATGGGTCGAAGCCGAGCCACTTTCGAGCCTCACGAGCGTAAGGATCCGCACCCCGTGTGGAAGAATATAGTCCGCCGCTTTGCATACCGCATATCCCGGTCTCGACAACGGCACCCAATTCATCGACAAAACTTCAAGGAGTGGTGCGAAGAGCTTCAGATCGATCAACGCTTCACCGGTCGCACACCGCAAGCGAATGGTCGCACCGAGGCGACGAACCGCACGATCATACAAGGATTGAAGAAGAGGCCGGACCGAGCTAAAGCGATCGGGCTGAAAATCTCCTCAAGTCCTCTCGGTCCCACAGACCACACCTGACGGCGCGACGGGAGACCCCTTTAGCCCGGTTCACGGCACCGAGGCCGTCATACCGCCGAGATCGGCACGCCAAGCCCTCGCACTCTTCACTTCGACTGTGCCGGAACGGAAGACTCGGGCACAACCTCGACGCCTCGAGGAGAAGCAGCGAGCTCGCCTTCATAAACGGTTAAGTACAAGTCCTGTGTCGCACGGCACCACAACAAACGGGTCAAAGCCTCGCGCCCATGTGGGCGACTCGCCCTAAGAAATAATGAAGCCAGAGAGCCGAGCGCCTTAACAATGTGGATCCGACATGGAAGGCCTGCATCGCTGCTCACGAGGACCTCGCAGCGGGCTTACAAGTCGGCTCACTTGTCCGGGCGCTTATCCCGAACTCGCACATTATGCATTTAAGGAGGTATTTTACATAGCTTCGATTTAAAGTCGGCATCATGTTAGTTCCTTAATTATTTTGCCAAAGCACGATGTTGATTACATGTTCAATAAAACACCGCTTTTATAATGAATATTTCACTGCTTCATACATATGTGAACATCTGCTTGATACACCACATTTAAACCTTCACAAGGGGACGCCCACGAAGATGAAAATCCCACCAAGTAGGCACGCACAGATTACCCATTAAGTTGGACGCCTACATGCCAAGCGCACAGATTACCCATTAAGTCGACGCCTACACGCAAAGCGCATGATTACCCATTAAGTTGGACGCTCACACGCAGCATACAGATTACCCATTAAGTTGGATCGCTCTACATGCACGCGACATCCGCACCGATCTCGCCATCTCACACCCCTTTATTTGGGAAGATATGCACCCAAGACAAAGTCTAAATGCATTAACGACTACAAACCAAGTACCAAGCTATATACGAATCAACCGGGCTTCCGAGCTCGCTTATATCCCTTTATTTGGGAAAATACACGCTCAGATACAAGTGTAAATGTGTTTACGACCAAAACGAAGTCCTAAGCTATGTTTATACCTCTCGAGGAGGAAATATACACTTCAAACGAGTCTAAATACATTTATATCTACATACAAAGTTCTACACTATACACGGCCTCATTCGGCCTCCCGGCCCGCCTTGCTGTGACTTGTCAAGCCGCACCAATTCTCTACAAAATCTCCGTGCCGACGGTGTATGCTCGAACGAACTCAGTGCCTTCAACCCACCGATAAGGCCGAATCACCACGGCTCGCCCCCCGGCGCGCGGCGGGCTCGAGGCAGCCGAACAAGCAATGCGACCTGTGGTCATCTTCACCGCCTGGGACACTTCGAATTGGCGGCGCCAAGACGGCATTCCGGGAGTGGGACGCACCGAGGTCACACTCGACCCCCGACTGCAGACACCGGACCGGAGTACGACTCGCCCCTACCCGCCTCTCCCCGCCGACTGAGGCCCTCGGTCGCCGATCGCCTCCTGCAGAGGATCGCCTCGACGATCCACCCCGCCGACCCATCAACCTCGAGCACTTCGGCATGATCGAGTAGCCGCCTCACCACGGGTTCTTCTATGATCGGGTCGGCGAGCTCTCGTCGCCTCGCACGGGCATACGACATTTTCGGACGATATCATACATCTCCATCAACTTCACCACTGAGTCGACGCAGCTTTGAACTTTGTCTGGGCCCTCCTCATCCTCAAAGACCATGCCCTCCGCCAAGAAGCTCGGACTCGGTCGTCGCCCGGATATGGTAGTCCCACCACCGACGGATCGCCTCTCAGACTCAGATGCTCCTCCGACAACCGAGCGAGCCTCTCCGCAGTCAACTCAAGTTGCTCCTCGACCGCATCAAGCGCCTCGATAGCGCCGGCAGACGAGTCCGCCTCCGGACTCGCGCCTGCGCGACCCTCAACTCGTGGTCTCGCTCACCACGAGGCGGCCACTTCCCGATCGCCTCGTCCAACTTCTTCTTCGGGATCACAGACGGCCGAGCCGACTCCATAGTGGCCAAAACTGGGTCACCAAGACACCCATTTCCTCCAGAAAGCACCTCTCGTCCTTCTCGGCCAAGGCACCTCGGACCTCTTTAACTTGGTCAACAATTCATGATCAAGTCCGAAGTATTCGAGTGTGGAGCTATATCAGAATAAAAGATAACACAAATCTTAAAAAATATTATTACTCAGAAAAGGGAAAATTATTACAAAGACCTGTGGTCCTATCGACCCTGGTGGTTCAAATTTATTACAACAGCCCACTAACCTCGGCCCTCTCTCCCGACTCGACGGCCTCCTCGCCTCCGCCGCCTCGCTGATTGCGGGTCGAGCCGAGCCGAACTGGCTCCTCCTCCTCCTCCTCCTCACCGGCCCGCACTCGCCAAGCTCCCAAGCTCGTGATCTTCATCCACCAGATTGGGACACGCCTCGGCCGTCGGGAGCGACGAGAGGAGGCTAAAGCTCCACCACGGGAAGGCGGCCGCCTGCAAGCACCCGCATACCGCAAGTTCACCGCCTCCCGATCAATCTCGCCCAACCATGTTTCGCCTTTGTCAAAATCGGGCATCGTGGCCGCCAACCCTCCGTGTGGGTAGATATCACCGCGCCTCATCACGGCGCCGATCGGAGATAAAGGCGAGAAGGACTGACTGATAAGTTTGTTGGCGAAGGCCTTCAAGATGGGTCCTCGCCCGCCAAAGAAAGCACTTGTCCGATCAGCCGCCTCTTCTCCGTGATCGGCCACCTCCTCCCGAGCGACTCCACCTCGGCCTGGCCTCCCGCACAAGACGGCCCTTCTCCCTCGTGGCGGCCTCAAGGCCGCCTTGCAACCTCCACCTCCTTCCTCGCACCAGCCGAGGACTCACGCTGCCGCCTTTTCTCCACTCCTCGTCGGAGGCAACAACATCGCCATGCGGCGATCTCGCCGCGATCAAGGGCAGTCCCGCAAATCAAACGGTTAGTAGCGTAAAAAAAAAAAAAAAATATAAAACAACAACATGACTAGGCAGGCGTAAGATCGCTGGAGATCGGAACCTCACAAGATCATGGGCACGAGCCTCACCTCAAGGCCCGAGCTTGAGATCGGTGCGGACCCTTCAACAGATCGCCGAGGTGTTCCACCACCACGGGATGCGGGGTGGGCCCGGCCAGCCCTGCGCCTCTTTTTAGAAGGCTCCCTGTCGTCCACCGGTGCAGGCGAGACGAGGTTACCGCTTGACCTCCTTTGTGTGCTTAAGCTTCACCGCATTACGTAAGAAAATCGCTAGTCAAAGAGAGGTCGACCTATAAGAACGAGAAGAGAGGTGCCTCACCCGCCTCTGACCCCGACCCCGAGCTCACGACTGTGCACACTCACCCGCATCATTAGGCTGCCCCGGTGAATTCTAGAGAAACTTCACCGAGCGTGTTGAATGATCCTCTACCCACCGAGGGTTTAAGTTTTATATCCGCCACTTTACCCGTCCCCCAACCGTAGATCTGATGCCCATCGCCCTCAAAAGAAAAACTTACTTTACCACCCGACACTTTCGAGGGTTGACTCACCCTAAACGCCCGCCGAGGCGAAGATAGTCTGCCCTCTTGAGTACTTGATGCTAAAAATCGCATCAAGAGCTCAAAGCGAGAACTCCTCGCCTACATTATAGCAAGTTAACCCCATCTCAACCACCGACCTAATAGAGTTTGGGGTGAATCAAGATGGGGATTGGAAATACCCCGAGGCTCAAAAGACGGGGCTAACGGAACCCAAGACCGCCCTCAAGAGGCGAAAGATCCGGCTCCGGCCAATGGAAGGCATGCGGAGGAAGAGTCACACCACGACCAATGGAGAGGTCGGCGCGCCTACAATGCAGATTCTTGAGTCAGATAAATAGAAGGAAAACTAATGTTAGAAGGGTTAGCAATTTCATCGAATACAAAGGCTTGTAATCAATACTCGTACTAAAACTCTAGTAAAAGTATTGAGGAATCATTCCTCCGTGGACGAGATCTTATTAACGATCGAACCACGTAAAAAGCCCGGTGTTCTTCATTGCTTTACATAAATCTCGCACACTCACGTAGCTAGATTCGCCATCATTCTTCTCGACGAGTCCGCCTCGGCGGCGCCTCCCGCCGCTTCTCCAAGAAGTCCGGACGAGCACGAGCATCTTGTCAAGTAGAGCTCCTGCGCCTGACCTCGCTGGTCGAAGCGCTTGAGGATCGGGAAATAGTCAAGTTCGTGTCGCCCACTATGCTAGCCACGCCCATGATCTCCGGAACTCCTCCGTCACGGCCGAGTCGATTCGGTGGCTGGATCGAGACAATGAGGCGGACATCGTGTTCAGCGTGGTCACGGGCGGGCTCGAATGTCCACCACGCGACCGCGCCGCAACACCAAGCACGATTCGCTGAGCTGGTGCAGCCCTCGCGCAGCCCTGGGCGGCCTCGAGCCTCTGCACCGAGAAGATCCGCCTTACAGATGCGCGCAGGGCGCCACTCGCCCCAACGCCCATGAACGCCATTGAAATCACTTGCCGTGGTCGGCGTGGGCCGCCCGACGACGGTGCGGTTGAGGAAGTCCTGATCGTGCCGACGAAGATCTCACGCGCCATCTCCGGGAGGTGACGATCACGGTGTAGATCTTTGCCGGCGGAGGGACATGAGGGGCCGTGGTTTTGGCGGTGGGCGAGGGACTGGTGGGTTTCGTGCCGACACGGAAGATGTTGCCGACGATCGGGAGAGGTGCGGCCCGGAGGAGCTTGGCTCCACTCCGCGCTTTGAACCCGATTTGAAAAGAAAATAGGTTAGAGTTATGGAGAATAGGGCAATGAGAAGGATGGAGAACTCCATTTTGCTTGGTGTGTGGTGTTTCTTTTCTTCTTACTTTGCTTGCTTTTATAAGGTGTGGAGTTGGTCTTTGTTTTATGAAGGAAATGGACTTGTGAGAATGCTTGTATGAATTCTTTTCCTACTCCTTTTGAATTTTATGAATATAATTTTTTTAAAAGAATAAAGTTGGTTGAATTTGGAGTTTGTTTTGACTGGGTTTTGACCGATGGTGATTCAAAAGTGAGTGAATTTTTATTAATAGATAAGTATAATATTATACTTAAGTAGTATTTTCTCATGCTATTTTAATAGATTTTTTTTATTGAAATTGTGTTTTTGACGGTACTAACCATGCATAACTTAGCTTCTTATTTTTATTTAAATGATCATATCATATTCACAATTATACAACATAGTTCAAATAACTTAGTATCGACATTTAAAAGAAAACACAAATTAAACTCATGCATCACAAGGAGAGACACATGTGCTATATAATAATATTCTAATCAACACTTGTTTACCTAAAAAGAAATAAAACTATTTTTTCAAAAAAGTGAATTATATTATAAATTAGATCGCACGAGATATGTATATAATAAAATAAATAAAAACAGTGTGGATATGATGCATATTGATATATGCAGTAAACTGTGGGATTAAGTTGACAGGAGTAATAAGTTATGAGTAAAATGCAATTGTTGTAGTCATGTAAATATTTCCAAGTGATAGTCTTGTATAATATGGTGTGGCAACTTTTAAGTACCGTTAAACTTTGTGTAACAATTTAGGGGTAGTTTAACTCAACTAATCAATAAAGGGAAAGAAATGGAATGAATATTAATTTTTCAATTTGCTTGGTTTAGCAAAGAGAATGACTTCATTTGATTTTCTTCGATTATTTATTTTAACAAATGAGATAATAATTATCATCATCATCATCATAAATCATAATAATTACAATAATAGTGGCGGTGTGGTGTTGGACAGATGGATGGAAGTGAGTCCAAATCCCAACTAGCTAGTAAGTAGAGAATTAATTAAAAAAAAGACAAAAACTTGGGTGAGCTCCGTTTCACCGTGAGTTCATCTTTGTTTTTTATTAAAATAATTATATATTAATTACGATGAGTAAAGATAATTAGATTTTGTTAATTTATAATTAAATTTATTAATTTTTAATTATAATTTTTAATTTAAAATTAGAATTTATTAATTCATAATTATGGTTTATTAATTCATAATTAGGGTTTATTAATTCAAAATTAATGTTTATTAATTCAAAGTTAGGGTTTATTAATTCACAATTAGGGTTTATTATTCAAAATTAGGATTTATTATTTCCAATTAGGGTTAATTAATTCAAAATTATGGTTTATTAATTCCAATTAGGGTTAATTAATTCAAAATTAATGTTTATTAATTCCAATTAGGGTTAATTAATTCAATATTAGGGTTTATTTATTCACAATTAGGGTTTTTTAATTCAAAGTTAGGGTTTATTATTTAAAATTATTAATCCATGATTATGGTTTATCAATTCACAATTAGAGTTTATTAATTCAAAATTAAGATATATTAATTTAAAATTATTATTTATTAATTTACAATTAAATATTATTAAACTAATTAATTTTAATTAAAATTAGTTTAATTTAATTAATTAATTAGTATTAATTAATTAATTAGGGGTGGTCTCACTGTGCGCGCGTGCGCACAGGAGACCACCCCACTACAAAAAAAATGTTCAATAGTGACATGTTTTTAGTTATATCAAGAGAAGTGCCACTAAATTTATGACATTTTTAGGTGTAGCAAAATTTAGTTACATCAACACATGCATCAATAAACTTTTGTTACACATAAAAATGTATATAAATTTTGTTATACTTGGAAATGTAGTAAACTTTGTCACATCTATCCATGTAATTAAATCTTGCTACATCTAAATATGTCATGAAAATTTGTGATTTTTTTTTGTTGTGTTTTGGAATTTCTTTGTTTGAGGCGTGTGTTCTTCGGAATTTGTGATTCATTGTAACGAACGATCTCATGAATAAAAAGTCGATAACTTCAAAATCTTGTTAATTAATTTGATGTATCCAAAGCTCATCTATAAACAAATGATAGGGTTAGTAATTGCTAGTGGAATTTAAATTTAAAGCTCAAATTGCAAATATTAGTTGAGCCGAATAGTCCATATATAAAAATGGGTCCGTTAATAATGGATGATTGGATCAAATATAAGTAAACGGCACGTTAAGCCCAATATTCGATGATACCCAAACCCGATGCTCTTTCTGCACCCGAATACCATCCCATTTTGTGTAGGAAAATCGATTTTAACCATCTCCGATGATCTATCTTGGATGTTTAATTCACCATACATTGATTATATACCTAGCATACACATATATAATTAATTGCAACATGTTGGTGTTTTCTCATGTTTACCGCGAACTGCTGTGCAATGATTGGATCAAGACTCGTGTTTTGATCTTCCGGATTATATCCCGATTGCCTAAACTCCAATGCCGAGCGAGGACAATATATGGAAGTCTTGAGAAATTCGCCTTCTTCATTTTTCAAAGTTTTCGAAAACCTAACTTCGAGAAGTATGATTTTCAAAGTTTCACTATTGAGATTAGGGTTTGATTTTCTCTCACCTTATATTTATAATGCAATCCTAAATCCTATCAAGATAGAATTTATGCATATCTAATAAATATAATAATATCACTTAAGATAGAGAGGATCAAAACAGAGTCCCATAGGGGCTCTAAAGGAGGGGGACGAAATCTTCATAGCTCCAGGCCTGGATGGGCCAGCCCAGGGATCAAATGCAAGGAATAAAGATGTGCCTCAAATAAATTAATTATCTTATGTTTAGCCCATAACATAAATTAATTCATAAACATTTATTCACGCCACTAGAGAATATATGCTGACTTACCCATTTATTTCCGAAGTTGAGTTGGGCTTACACTTAGACTTCACGAATCCCCGTATTTAAGATATCGTACGTCCATTAATTATATACAGTGATCTGACTGCTTAAAATAATTAATATCTTTAATTCCTTAAGTAGTACCACTCAACCTTATTATTGTACTTGAGATAACTCAACTTGCAGGGTTTAGTACAATAAACATTTTGAGCTCCTTAAGGGGACGTCATCATCCTAGACGGATACGGTGACTCGACACAGATAACTAGCATGACATACAAGATCGCCACCACCCAAGATGCAGAGAATCTTGGTTATCTCATGTAACCTCACCCATAACAAGTCAAAGTGATGGTCAAGAACTCATACTCACCTAAAACCTTATCGAGGTTTAGATCGATGTAAAGTCACCGAGATGTAGGTTCTTCACGATAGTCGATAGAAGAACTCATCTCATCGTGATCCATCAATACGCCGAGACGCATACCAAGATAGACAAGCAACCAAGTCAAGTTACTTTATATATACCGCAGCCTATACCAACAACTCGTCCTCAAGTTGTCTCAACTGTGATTCTTTTTATATCTCATTAAGCTTGACCAATCATACAGACTCCTGTGATCTACAACACACTGTATGATCTAACTTATATATGAGATAAAGGGACATACATATGCAATCAAGTAAACAATTCAGATATAAGATTGTAATAGTGGTAACAGAAAACATTGTATACAAGCTCAACCAAAACTGCTTCCAGTATATAAATCCAATGTTTTGAGTTTTCATTAATCTCCCCCATTTTCTTGCTTGACAAGACGAAAAAACTCGCTTGTAGAGATATTTAAGTGATATTCACTTCAATTTATAAAATTTCCAAATTAATTTAGGTCCGCCCGCTCTCGCTTCTTCTTCATTGGTGAGTTAAGGTTTGCGGATTCAGATCCGTTTCATCTTTTCTTCTCGCTCAAATCGCGAAGATTGGTTATTGTAAGAACGCACCGCTTGATTCATCGAAACTTTGCTATTGATTTTATTGTTGAATGGATAATTTCTAATCCAAAAGTGACTATCTCAGATACTTCTCAAAGATTCAAGAGAATGAACTTGGATGGTCAAATGCATCATTATTGAGATACATGAATATTAAAGATAGATGCATGAATTGTAATTTAATTCTAGTAAAAGAGTCTCTTTGAATCATCACCCATGTAATCCTATAAATAGGAGTCATTTTCATCATTTGAGATATACCAAAGAAAACTAGAAATATATATTCTCCAAAAACTCTAGTGCATGAGTTAGTAATACAAATTCCTCCAAATTACTTATCTTTTCATCACAAACCCAACATATTTGTGGTATCGAGCCACCCTTGCCATCACTTTTTTCTCGCTATTTCTAAAATGGCTTCCTCCAGCAATGATCTAGCATTCACATATTCCCAACAAGGTGTTCCTATTTTTGTTGGTCAAGACTATGAGCAGTGGAGTGTTCTAATGCGAACACTTTTCATATCTCATGATCTATGGGATATTGTTGAAGAGGGATTCACACCACAAACTCCAGAAGAAGTGGCTGTGCTATCAAATGCACAAAAGAAGGAGCATAAAGAGAACAAGACCAAAGATGCACGAGCCTTGTCCTTTATGCACCAAGGGGTAAATCGATCCATTCTTCCGCGAATTACTACTGCCAGAACATCGAAAGATGCTTGGCAAGTATTGAAAAATCAATTTGGAGGACATGAAAAAATTATTACAATCAAGCTACAAAATTGTGGCGCGATTTCGATACCTTGATGATGAAAGAAAACGAAAGCATGCAAGATTTTCTTTCCAGAGTCTCTTTCATTACAAATCAAATAAGAGGCTATGAGAGACTCTAGAAGAAAAGAAGATAATCGAGAAGGTACTTCGCTGCCTACCAATGAAGTTCGAGCACGTGGTCGTCGCCATCGAAGAATCTAAGGACTTATCAAAATTATCCTTAGATGAATTGATGGGATCTCTTGAAGCACATGAAAAGAGATTGAGCAGATTTTCAAATCAAAATCTGGAGCAAGCGTTCCAAGAAAAGGTTCAAGTTTCACAACTAGATCGTAACAAAGGGTGGCAACAAGAAAAGAACAACAGGACACCATCCAAATTTGCTCGAGGCCAAGGTCGTGGTTCATATCAAAATTTTCGAGGACGTGGCAGAAAAGGTAATAATACTCCAAGATCTAATTACCAAAATTCTGATGAATGTTGCCGCATATGTAGAAGAAATAACCACGACACGAGTAATTGTCAATACAAGTGCAAAAGGTGCAGAAATGCAACTCATTCTCAAAGAGATTGCTGGTATCAACAAGATAGTGAAAAGAAAGAAGCAAACTTTACAGAAAAAGATGAGACAGAGCAACAGCAGGTATTTTACTCATGCTTAAGCTCTCAACAAGATGCAGAAAATATTTGGTACGTGGATAGTGGATGCAGCAATCATATGACAGGAAACAAGAAGATGTTCGTTGATCTTGATGAGTCTTATTCATCCGAAGTAAGACTTGGCGATGGCAAAGGGCACATGATCACTGGAAAAGGAGCAATTGCAGTGAAGACTAAAGAAGGGAAAATCAATGTCATCAACGATGTCTTCTTCGTGCCTAATTTAGCTCAAAATTTATTGAGCATCGGGCAACTGCTGCAAAAGGATTACAAAGTGGAGTTTAATAATGGTCATTGCATCATTATTGACAAAGAAAAGAATCTCACCATGGCGAAGATCAAGATGACTCCAAACAAGATTTTTCCATTAAGTTTGCCATCAACTAAAGAATGTGCACTTCAGAGCACAATCGACGATGACTATAAAATTTGGCATTTGAGGTATGGACATCTAAACTACAAAGGATTGATTTTATTGAAGAAGAAAAATATGGTTTTTGGTCTTCCACACATTGACGAGCAGGATAGCCTATGTGAAGGATGCATCTTTGGAAAAATGCATCGTCTACCATTTCCCAAAATCTCATACAGGGCTAAGGCTCCACTTGAACTTGTGCATGCTGACATTTGTGGGCCTACACAAACTCCTTCTCTCAACGACTATAGATATTTTCTTCTATTTGTCGATGATTACACCAGAATGATGTGGGTGTACATTATAAAGCAAAAGTCTGATGCTTTTTCAAAATTTCTTGAATTCAAAAAATTGGTGGAAAATCAAAGTGGCAGGAAAATAAAAATTCTTCCCACCAATCGTGGAGGCGAATTTATTGGAAGATCATTCATGGATTATTGCAAGGAAAAAGGTATCCAAAGGAAACTCACAGTTCGGTACAGCTCTCAGCAAAATGGAGTCGCCGAACGCAAGAATCGAACTATAGTGGAAATGGCCCGCAGCATGATGACTGGAAAAGGACTTCCAAAAACCTTTTGGGCTGAAGCTGTTCTTACGGCAATCTATATTTTGAATCGCTCTCCAACGAAGACAGTCCCAAATAAAACTCCTTACGAGGCATGGTACCAAAAGAAACCACAGGTACAACATTTTAAAGTTTTTGGTTCTGTTGCATACTCTCACATTCCATCTCAAAAAAGAGAGAAATTTGATAATAAGGGAGAGAAGCTCATTTTCATTGGATATAGCGACGAGTCAAAAGGATATCGTTTGCTAAATCCAAAAAATAACAATTTGGTTGTCTCGAGATGTGATTTTGATGAGGAACAGTCATGGAGTTGGGAAGAAGATCAAAAATGAAGTCGAAAATGGTAGACTCATCCTTTCCATTTCCAAACGAAGAGAGTCAACCCAGTACTGGAGAAGCTTCAACTTCCTCTACCTATCCAAGTTCAAGTTCACCAGAATTCATTGGTGATACATCTCAAAGTCCACCCAGAAAAGTTCGAAGTTTGGCGGACATATGCAACAGCAAATATGACACTCTATGCAGGAGAACCAGTAACCTTTGAAGATGCATTCAAAGAGCATGTTTGGCAAAAATCTATGGATGAGGAAATAGCGAGCATCGAAAAGAACAAAACATGGGAGCTTGTTGATCTCCCTGGCGGAAAAAATGTGATTGGAGTGAAATGGGTATATAAGATCAAGTTGAACGAAGATGGCACGATCCAAAAGCACAAAGCTCGATTGGTTGCCAATGGATACCGCAACAACCACGGAGTTGATTTCAGCGAGACGTTTGCACTGTTGTACGAATGGAGACCATTCGACTTGTTCTAGCTCTTGCTGCACAATTGAGCTGCCCGCTTATCAATTAGATGTCAAATCGGCATTTGTCAATGGCGATTTGCGTGATGAGGTCTATATCCAACAACCCGATGGATATATTGTTGAAGGAAAAGAAGACAAAGTTTATCGTCTCAAGAAAGCACTCTACGGGTTAAAACAAGCTCCTCATGAATGGAACACCAAGATTGATGGTTATTTTCGAAAGATTGGCTTTCAACAAAGTCCAAGCGAAGCATCATTATATATAAAGAAAGTGCACATGATTTTCTCATTGTTTGTCTATACGTTGATGATTTAATTTACATGGGAACTAATCATGCTATGGTGCAAAAGTTTAAAGAAGACATGATGAAGGAGTTTGAGATGACCGACCTTGGATTAATGAAATTTTTCTTGGAATCCAAGTTCAACAATCGAAAGGAGAAATCTTTATTTCTCAAGAAAAATATTTGGGAGAGTTGTTGAAGAAGTTCCAAATGAGTAATTGCAAGCCAATCTCGCTCCTCTTGCAAGAAATGAAAATTGAAGTTGAATGATGATGCCGACAAAGTTGATGCAGCCATAAACCAAGTTTAGTCGGGTCCTTGATTTATTTGACAAATACAAGACTGACATAGTTTATGCAATCAGCTTGGTCTCAAGATTTATGCATAATCCAAGCAAGTTACATCTTGCGGCAGCAAAAATAATTCGCGCTATCTACAAGGAACAAGGAAGTTTGGAATCAAGTATATCAAAGAAGAAGGAGTGAACTCATCGGCTATACTGATAGCGATTGGGCTGGATCACTTGATGATAGAAAAGCACGTCCGGATATGTTTTTGTTTGGGTTCAAATATAATTTCTTGGTCCTCAAAGAAGCAAGCAAGTTTTTCTTTCATCACCAAGCGAGTATATCGCCGAAATGAAGCTGCTTGCTGTGTGGTTAAGAAAACTTCTAGCTGATGTTCATAAAAGCAAGAAAACGAGACCATAATTTTCTGTGACAACATGTCAGCCATTGCAATGACAAAGAATCCCGCTTTTCATGCAAGATCGAAGCATATCGAAATTCGTCATCACTACATCGTAGAGCTTGTGACCAAACAAGAGATCGATTGGAGTTTGTTGGCACCAAGGAGCAACTTGCAGACAGCTTCACTAAAGCTGCTAGTTCTGAGTCACTTCGATATTTTTGGGATCACTTTCGGATTACAAATTAAGAAGGGATGTTGAATGGATAATTTCTAATCCAAAAGTGACTATCTGCATACTTCTCAAAGATTCAAGAGAACGAACTTGGATGGTCAAATGCATCATTATTGAGATACATGAATATTAAAGATAGATGCATGAATTGTAATTTAATTCTAGTAAAAGAGTCTCTTTGAACCATCACCCATGTAATCCTATAAATAGGAGTCATGTTCTATCATTTGAGATGTACCAAAGAAAACTAGAAATATATATTCTCCAAAACTCTAGTGCATGAGTTAGTAATACAAATTCCTCCAAATTACTTATCTTTTCATCACAAACCCAACATTTATCTGCTGCAGCAGGAACTTTTGAGGTTCTGGTTTTACGAGATCGAAAATGTTCCTCACAAGGTGATGATGATGAGATGTTCAGGGTTTATCTAAGGTTTTGAGCTAATTTATTGTAATAATGATGTGAGATTTTTGCTAGTTTTATGTTTCTTTGAGTTTGTCACAGTTGTTTTACTTTTATGTAACATATTTTAAATTGTCACAATGATATAATTGAGTATTTTTTGTCGAAAACCATTGATTCTATGCTTCTCACCTATTACAATCGGTTGATTATTTGCTCTTTTAATTGCTGAGTAGATGTTAATGTTATTTGCTCTTTTAATTGCTGAAAGTTAGGGAAAAGGTGACAAATTGGTATGGATGGCAATATAGGTTGCAAAATGGAAATGAAATTTAAGGAAATGTTGTTGATGATTGTGGCTGTAATTGAACAGCTTTATTCAAAGCTTGAAGCTTTAGCAGAGCTTTGATCAAACATTGTTCTGGAGAAAATTCAGGTATTAATTATCGTTCTTTACAAATTTGATAGCCTCCATTTTTGCATTGTATGTAAATATAAGTCTGCATAAGTGTATGTTTAGCGTGTTTTTGATGTTGCCCTTTCTTAAATATTATTGCCTTTTGTAAGCCCTTTTACTTTATAGATAGTAGCTTCTCCTTTGTATGTAGTAATCGTCTAAATTTTGTATATTGCTGTCATTGAGTGATAATGAGATTGTGTTTGTGTACTCGTTTATATTGGAATGCAAAAGATTTAATTTTTTTTATGTGAACTTATGCCTGTACCAATTCTTGCACCTTATTTGGTGAGTATTTATTTGATATATTAGTGTAAGATGACATGAACATGATGCAAATTGTTGGCATTGTTGTTGACATGAAATTATTGAAACGAGACTTTTTTTCATAAGGCGATGGATGCATACATGATAAAAGACAAATGAAATTATAGGCAATTTGAGTGTAAGTTCTAATTTATCGCACAAAGATTTGGAGCTCAGATCGAGACTTACTTAGATCCAACCAACCGAAAACGAGCTCGGAGACAAAATGCAACCTTCCTCATTTTCAAGGTAAATCTCACAATGCTACGAGCAAAGATAAGTAACAACCAAATGAGAGTGAGCTCCAAGAGAAGTGGTAGCTATCCTATTTTGCAAGGTAAGGATCACTATTATTGAATAAAATTTTTTATTTAGAATAAGGTTCTTTTGTTCATCAATATTGAATATTTATGTTGTTTTATAGGAGACTAATATGCAAATAACAAACCTTTCCAAATGGAAGAATAAAATCATGGCATTGAACTAGAGTGCAAAATCGTAAAAGTACAATTTTGAAAGTGTTTATATGAACTATGTGAAACTCTTTATTCTTCTCACTCTACTTTCAATTCGCATTTGATGAGACGTGCTTAATTAATAATTGAAAACATGATTCTCGCTGCTATTTCATCCACATCGAGTAATATTTACGTAAGAGTCAATTGTTAGAATTTAGGTATTGGAATTTTATATAGGGGTCTGCAAAGAAATAGGTCTCGACCTAATTTGGGGTGTTGAGTTTTTCACAAACAAGATTGCAAAAGAATATCCCGCTTTGAGCTAATGATTAGTACTTACATATTCCCTGAACGCTGAAGGTTTATGTACTTCACCTCAGCTAAAGGATGATTGAAAGTTTGTCCATTTCCACCATTTCAGTTGAATTTTTGACTACAAAATGTGATTGTGGTGTGCTGAGCTATAGTCCCATCATATTGGTTTGTATAGGTAGGCAACGTGTGAAATCCTTCAGTTGGAATGGAGCTTTTAAGTATTTGCTTTGGGTAGACTTATATGGTGATGGAGAAGACACTTTATTTGAATGTGGCTAAAGAAATGACATGTCTCTATTGCAGAGATTCTAAGGATGATTCTTACGAGGAAAGATATTATTTATGTGATGCATTTCAAAAACATTTCATTCAGCTACTGCTCTTTTAGTTAGATTCAAATTAGGTTCTATTGCAACAAGCTTCTTGCACTCAAGATTAGCCTCAATCTACTCTTTTGAGTTCAGAACTTTACTTAATTTATTACTTATTAGTGTGTTATGGTTATTTTATTTTTCAATAGTCCGCCATTTTAGTTATGATGCTTCTTTTATTCATCAATATGAATATTTATGTTGTTTTTATAGGAGACGAAGGTGCAAATACAAAGCTTCCGACTTGAAGAATAGAATCATGGATTGAAATAAAGTACAGAATGAGACAAAAGCATAATTTTGATAGACACCATTGTATGTTGGGCCTAGAGAAGATTTTCTTTGTTATGAGTTTTCTTTTGTTATGTTTTTTTGGCAATACTTAAATAACTCGCATTAACATCTACTCCTTTCGTGTTGGAACAACTATTAAATATAAGTGTTACCGTAATGGGTTTAATAAATTGATACTTTAGTTTCTCCGTGACATTGTTTATAGTAGCGTTTTGCTTGAAATCGATTACCTCTGAAAAATCGACCGAACAAATTTACACTTAAAAAGATAGTTCTTGTTTTACATGTCAAAAAATTAGTTACATTTTGATATGTTATAAAAATAGTTACATTTTGACATGTAACAAAAAATAGTTATACTTTCACATATCATAAAATAATTACATTTTCATATGTCACAAAATAGCTACACTTTTAAATGTCACTAAATTTTGTGACATTTTTTTTGTGACATGCATAATAGTTACCCATTTATAAGATGTAACAATTTATTTAGTGACATCTATAGATGTCACAATTCTTAAAAATTATGTAACTATTGGAACATTTTCTCAGTAGTGCCCTTAAAAAATGGGGAATGCGGAACGTCCAAAACCCCAAAGCTGGAGAAATGAACGAATAATTCTATCCATATATAATATGTATGTATATAATATTTTATAAAAATGATAATTTGCTTCATCAAAAAATAAGTAGGCTCTATTTGGTTCATCAAAAATGATAATTTGGTTCATCAAAACCCTTATAATTTATTAAAACTGTGCCACCAAAATCAAGTAACGATTTTGGTGGACGAATGGAGTAACATAATAGAGCCACCGATGACGGAGCCCGTGACACCCTACGCCAGTGGCACACGACCTCTATGACACATCCTTCAAGTATATTAATAGTACATAATTGATAAGATCATATATATTAAAATTAATATTAAAAATTAGAATTATATAATAAATCACTATAATTTTGAGATTTCTCAACTATTATAGAATTATTTTAAGAATTAATTTTGTAATTATAGTCTATCGTGTATATAGACTATTAAATAATAACATAATAGAGACCACCCAAAGACTGAACTCGTGGCACCCAAAGTCTATTGATGTCTAGTGGATAGATTGATAAAGATGATAGGGAAATTGATATTAAAAATTTGAATTTTATAATAAATTACTATAATTTCATGATTTCTCAATGTAGTACTATATTATACAATTATTTGAGGGTTACTTTCATAACTATAATAATTATAGTCTACAATGAATTAAATAATAACATAATAAGGCTGGTCATCCGACTACGGAAGCCCATTGATGTATAGTGCATAAATTGATAAAATCATAAGGAAGTTGATATTAAATTGCCTAGAAAATAGTAAGAAAGTTCAAAATATATAAAACTAGTTATTTTTATCGGTTATCGCCTTATTGGCATATAATTAAATATACAAATTTTAATATGATTTTAGTTTTGTACGCGAACTTTAAAAGGAATATATACATTTACGAACTTTTTAATTACAGCAATTTTACCACGATTATTTTTTCGATCAAATTAAAATTGACATGACATTAGATATGATAAGTTGGCAATAATGTGGAAATAAATTAATAAATAAAATACAATGAAATATTTACACTTTGCAAAATATACACATTGACACATAAACACACACAAAACATATATGCACTTCACAAGAAAGAAAGAAAAATAAAGAAAAGAACACATGGACACACGACGGAGAGAATACTTCAAATCTTAAATCCGCCATTTATAAATGAAGTAAATGACAAATAAGTAGGCTACTTCAAATGTCTTCTTCTTATTTTTCATCGCAAATGTCTTGTTCTTCTTCTTCGCCATAACTAGAGCAAATCTTAAAGTTCGTGTGAAGAAGAAAATATTTTTAATAAATTCAGAGAACTAGAATTATGAAATTGAGATCAATATCCTTACTTATCGACAAATACAGCGAGAGTCTCAATGAACATAGTGGTTATTACTTCGAATTGCTTATATATTTTGTTTTAGAAGAGATAGTAAGAGGGTGTTTGGTCGAGCTTATAAGCTTTTTAAAACAATTTTATAAGTCGTGAAAATAAGCTCCAACATCTTATAAGCTCCCTCGAAAATAAGTTGGTCAATCCTAACTTACTTTTTAATAAACTTATAAGAAATCATGAATTTACTAAAATAACATTATTATAGTTCGTTATTTCACACATATACTATCAACTTCACTTCGTCAATTTTATCCTCTTACTATGATTTTATCTCTAACTCACGATTCTTTCTCTAGCTTATAAGATCAATTATCCAAACACTTTAACAACTTATAAGCACTTGAGACATTACCTCTTATAAGTTTGAAACATCTTATAAGCTCTTAGAGCTTATAAGGTCTCTAAAATAAGCTTAGCCAAACACCCCTAAGTAGATCTAGAAAAGTAATATTTTAATAGATAAATATCAATTTTGGACAAACTTTTGTGTTTGATATATTTAACCCCTCGATAAGTAAAAGTTTGAGTATAAACAAGTACAAAAATAATTAAACCACTCAAATTTGACTCGCTTTAACTCGACTCAATAGAATCAAAATTGCGGTGTATATGTCAAGATAATGATAGAGTGGTTAATGCATAAGAATAAAAATCTCAATTTAAGAATACATGATGTGACCTTTATTGTTTTTTAATAATAAAAAAAAGAATGGAAACCGTATATACGATATTCGTTGAGGTGTTTATTTTGTGTGTGTGTGTGTGTGTTTTTCCGAACTCTTGGCGAGGTCTTTGTTGTTGGATGGTTTAGTTTTTTACATACCATAGTAAATTTGTCACGCCCCAATTTCTAATATAATGAAAGCTCGTAAATCGAGGCGCGACTAATAAAATACCGAAAAATATAAAGTAAGTAAGTTGACTCGAATGATCAAGGTAATAAACCCTTAGAATTGGGAATAGCTTCCTGAATGACATCGAATGATGTAAGCCAATCAAAACAACATTTATCCTCAGGATCACAAGTTTAGTTTCGTGCTTCTGATAGCCAATGTACAGTTAAAATACTAACATCAAGGATTCAGAGTCTAAGCTCATCAAAAGATATAATTCAAGTCATAGACAAGAAGGAAAAATGTAACTAGAGCTAGTTCTGTCGTGAAGTCAAAATACGGAAATAATCCGTAAAAAATACGGAGTGAACCTCGATCTCGCCTCCGCCGGTCGCCATTGATCAACCCGAAAACATTTGAAAATATTTGGGCTGAGTACTAATGTACTCGGTGGACATGCATTTGCTAAAATATTGCATAAATTAGAAAAGCGCTTTATCCAATCATGATAACATGACTTAGAAGGTTTTAAAAGAGAAACTACTTCTAAGCATGAGAAAATATTTCATAAATTGGGCTCATTGTCACGACTCTTCATTACTCGCTTTGATCCCGGACCTCTAGCCACCGCCGGATCACATGCCCACATTATTGTCATCGGGACGAACTTGGACAAATTTATAATTTCATGACGTACTTCGGAACGCATCCAAACAAGCATCCTTATAACGCCTCATGAGTTTGTTAGTGTCCGATGGAGATCAACACACCGAAACAACTAACTAGTGTACACAATTCTCAATTAACATATCAAGTTTAAAAGAGAATCTCGATCGATACATTTACGAGCCTTAAACAGTAGAAGCGCACAAAAATATTTTATCGATAAACAGGTTTGATTTCATGAAATATCGAGCATATAACTCAAATATACTTTTGTAAATAAACCCACCTTGATAGGACAAAGCTCAAGAAATCACTATAGTACGCGTCTCGGGAAAGCAATGCTAATCCCTTGATCGACAAAACCTACAAAAAGCACTAATCTTAATAGGTCTCGAAAAGCAAGTCTTAAGTTCAAGAAAAGGATGATACTAACTTATGATTCGTTAAACCCGGGTTTTCAAAATATAAGTAAATTTGAAAACTAATATATCTTCGCCAATGGCACCAACAATACCCTTGTTCGTCTTTTCGCTTAAAAACGATTTAATTTCATAATCTTCTTATGATAAATATTTTTTACGTAAAGTATAATGCAATTGAAATACATACTAAATTCATATATATTAAGGACTCTCGCTAATATAACACATAATAAAATTCTCAAATTATGCACTTGTCTAACATAATTTAATTTATTAAATATTCTAACTTAATTAATTTCATTAAAAGAATCTAATTCAATTAATTAAATAGGTCGATCATAAAATAAAGTAACTTAAACTTGGACTTAACCTTGACTTAGTCAATTAATTAAACTTAATAGCAATTAACTAATTAATTAATTAACTTACCATAATTAAATAATTTAAATTTATTTTTAAGTTTAAGTTAATTATTTATTTAATTAGACTTAATATAATTTAATTAATTAAGTCTCAAAGTTAAACCTTATTTATCTAATTAATTTAAGTCCAAAGATTTAATTAATTAAAGTCCAACTATCGATTAAATCTAAGCCCACATTTTATTTAATTAACTAAGGTCCAACTATTAAATAAATTCACCTGAGCTCAACCCATAAATTTTCGCCCACAATTTAATTCTCTACCATTCCTTTATTATGTTTCGCTCAAAATTTAGAACAAATTCAAAGCCCATATCAATTTTTTTCTAATGGCCCATCTTTCATTTTATTATATTCAGCCCATTATTAAAACAATTTATAGCCCATGTTCCTTATTATAGTTTGGGCCCAAACTTTAAAATAAATACAAGCCCATCAGCATTTAATTAAAGAAAAACAGCCCACACATGAATTAAAATAAAACAAGGCCCAACACTTTTAAAAAATAAAAATAAAACCAGCCCAACTCA
The DNA here is from genome assembly GCA_036937905.1 of Salvia rosmarinus. Classification (NCBI taxonomy): domain Eukaryota; kingdom Viridiplantae; phylum Streptophyta; class Magnoliopsida; order Lamiales; family Lamiaceae; genus Salvia; species Salvia rosmarinus. The sequence continues at coordinate 1,437,731 of JAODLM010000210.1, forward strand.
TGAATTAAAATAAAACAAGGCCCAACACTTTTTTTTTTTAAAAATAAAACCAGCCCAACACATTACAAACCCTAAACCTATATCCTCTCCCATTTTTCCGGCATCGCTTTCAGCTTACACGCGGCAAGGCTAAAATCCCAGCGACCTCAAAATTTTTATATTTTTTATTTTTCTCTCTCTCTCCGGATCGGACCCTCCTCCCTTCTTCTTTATCCCCATTTCTCTTCTCACTACCGCCAGCGGTGTCGGATTCCGACGGCCGCCGCCGCCTAAGCCACTACCCTTTACACCTCGTCTCCCTCTCACTCTCTCCGTAAACTCACTCACGATGGCAACACACACACGATAGCAACTCACACACACCGAGACCGTCGCTGCCGCCTCCACGCTTGGCCGCCACGCCGCCGGTCACGGACTCTCTCTACTCTCTTCTCGGTTCTCTCTCTCTCACGCCTTCCCTTTCTCCCATCTCACGGATAGCAACACACACACACACACAAAGAACACACACACACATACTAACTCCATCCTCTCTTCCTTCTCCACCTATGCTGCTGTAGTCACCACCACCACCACCGGCGATAGCGGCGGCGACAGCCCTTCTCTCGCCTCCTTTCCACAACTCACTCAACACCCACACACATACATATACATAAACACATATAAACACTAAAATGAATAGGGATTAAAAGTATAAACCTTTGTGTTTCTCTTGTTGATGCTTGAGGAAGAGTGAGTGAATTGTGAGGCTAGGGTTTAAAAGGGATGGGTGAAGTTTGTATAGTGTAGAGTTTGGATTGTCAAATGGGCTTTTCTTTTGGGCTTTTTCAAACTGAAGCCCATTAGATAATTTATTCGTACGGGCTCAAATTTCGATCCTAAAGACTATGAATTAATAATTAAACATTAGCATAATATTATTGATATAATGATTTATAAGTATATATATAAATCATATTCGATTATTATATTATATATAATAATTCTCGTAATCACTTTATAATATTTAATGAAATAAATTCTTTTGTTGGAATTTAAAAACTTTCTTTCACTGGGCACGAATCATTTAAAAAAAATTATAAGTTCGAAAGTCATTCTAATCCTATTGAGACATACGGGGTATGACATCCTTCTCTCCTTATAAGAATTTCATCATCGAAATTACATACCTTGGTAATTTTATTTCGGGATACTTAGATTTCATTTTGTCTTCAAGTTCCCATGTGGCCTCCTCCGTACCGTGATGGTTCCACTTTACTTTGACGAGAACAATTTGTTTGTTCCGTAAAACTTGAACTTTTCTATCCAAAATTTGGACAGGTCTTTCTTCATAACTCAAGTCCTGGGCTAAGACTACTTCATCGTGCTTAATTACGTGTTTCGGATCAAACACGTATTTTCTTAATTGCGAGACATGAAACACATTGTGCACGTCTCCAATGCTTGGTGGCAAAGCCAACCTATAGGCTACAAGGCCTATTCTGTCTAGGATCTCGGAAGGTCTTATATAGCGGGGTCGTAACTTTCCTCTCTTTCCAAAACATATAACTCCCTTTGAAGGAGAAACCTTAAGAAAAACCCGATCCCCAACATTGAATTCTAAGTCGGATCGATGCTTGTCGGCGTAAGAATTTTTTCTGTCCTGAGCTTTTTTGATTCTTTGCTTAATGTGATCGACTTTCTCGACCATCTGTTGTACTAGGTCAGGACCTAGCAGCTTCCTTTCTTCCACTTCGTCCCAATAAAGAGGTTTCCGACCATACAATGCCTCATATGGGGCCATTCCAATCGTCGCATGGTAACTATTGTTATAGGCAAATTCTACCAGCAGGAGCAAATCTTCCCAACTTCCACCTTTGTCAAAGACTAGAGTTCGTAACATATCTTCTAAAACTTGAATCGTTTCTTTCCGATGGCCATCGGTCCGAGGATGAAAAGTTGGCCGAATTTAACCGGGTTCCCATGGCTTCTTGCAAACTCTTCCAAAACGCGATGTGAATCTAGAATCTCGATCGACGTAATAGATACAGTACTCCATGAAGGCGCATTATCTCCTTAACGATAATTTTGCAAGCTTCTCCAAACCAAACGCCATCTCGAATCGATAAGAAGTGCGCCGACTTTGATAGACGGTCCACTATGACCCAAATGGCAAGATTCCACGAATCGACTTTGGTAGCTTACCACAAAGTCCACGTTGATATGTTCTCACTTCCATTCGCACGTGTAGTGGTTGTAACATCCCATACGGTCTCGGTGCATGCCTTAACTTGTCGACAAGCCAAACATCTTTCAACAAAAGATGCTACATCTCTTTTCATTCCCTTCCACCGTAACGCTTTCTTCAAATCTTGGTACATTTTGTACTTCCCGGATGTCTGATAAATAGAGTATCATAAGCTTCGCTCATAATCTCCTTCTTGAGTTCTTCCTTGTGTGGCACATACAATCTTTCACCAAACATCAAAGCGTTGTCTTTTGCTTCTGTGAACCCTTTTGTTTCGCTCGTTCTTACGATGAGACACATCTTTTCCAGGAACCAATCTCTCTTTGTGCATCAATGATCCTTCCTCATAGGTCAGGTGTAGCTGTGAGACTAGCTATACAAACTGACACTGTCTTTGGAGGATGAACTATTTCTAAACCGAAGCGTGGCGAAGTCATGAACCGATTCTCTGTTGGGTAATGAATACCCTAGCTTTGCCTTAGTCTTTCGACTGTATGCCCGCCACAATGTTCGCTTTTCGGGATGGTACCTGATAGTACAGTCGTAATCCTTGACTAATTCGAGTCACCTTCGCTGTCTCATGTTCAGATCCTTCTGCTCGAAAAAGTATTTCAAACTCTTATGATCTGTGAAGATTTCACACCTAACTCCATAAAGGTGGTGTCTCCAGATTTTCAAAGCATGCACGACTGCAGCTAACTCTAAGTCATGAGTCGGATAATTCAACTCATGGGGCTTCAATTGACGAGATGCGTATGCTATCACCTTCCGGTTTTGCATTAGTACACAACCCTGTCCCAACTTTGAGGCATCCGTGTAAACAACGAATCATTCATTCTCCTCTGGAATTGCTAACACTGGAGCAGTGGTTAGCTTTGTCTTGAGCTCTTGAAAACTCTTTTCACAGTCTTCGGTCCAAATATACTTGGTCCATTTTCTTAGAAGCTGTGTCATTGGTCTAGCCAATTTTGAAAATCCTTCAATGAATCGTCTGTAGTATCCTATCAAACCGAGAAAACTTCTGATCTCATTGGTGTTTGATGGTGTCCTCCATTCTTTGACGGCTTCTACTTTAGCAGGATCTACTTTGATTCCTCACCGACACGATATGTTCGAGGAACATCACTTCCTTTAACCAAAATTCACACTTGCTTGAATTTGGCGATAATTCTCAAGCGCAAAATCTCGAGTACAACACGCAAGTGCTCTTCGTGTTGTTCCTCGGTCTTAGAGTAAATGAGAATATCATCGATAAACACTAAGACAAAACTATCAAGATAATCGATGGAAGACTCTATTCATTAGATCCATAAAAACAGCTAAGGCATTTGTCAACCCAAATGGCATCACCGTGAACTCGTAATGTCCGTAATGTGTCCTAAACATTGTCTTAGGAATATCCTCCTTCTCATTTTGAGTGATGGTATCCATCCTTAGGTCTATCTTGGAAAATACTCCATCTTCTTTCGGTTGGTCGAACAAGTCGCTATCCCGGGAGAGGATATCTATTCTTAATAGTGAGCTTGTTCAATTCTCTCGTAATCGATACACATCCTTAATGTTCCGCTCTTCTTCTTCGACGAATAGACCGGTGCTCCCCATGACGATACACTAGGTTGTATGAAACCTAGATCCAACAGCTCCCTGAATCGAACCTTTAGTTCTTGTAATTTAAAGGGCCATCCTATACGGTGCTTTTGACATCTGGAGCGCTCCAGTTCTAAGTCGACAGAACTCTAATTGCCGATCCGTGACATACCCGCAATTCTTCCGAAAACATCTTCGCACTCTCGAACCATCGGAACTTCTCCAATTGTTTTCTCCACTCTAGTTTTCTTGTCATGTCGACAAGAAATGCATAGCAACCTCCTTTCTTCATAATCTTGGAGGCTTTCATGGTAGATATTACCGATACTCCTTTTCCCATTCTTATCCCATGGAAATTGCCTCCTTTCCAAGTGGTCCGAATGAGATCTTTCTCTCGTTACACAAAATTGTGGCATTGACTTTGGTGAGCCAATCCATTCATACGATGATGTCAAATTCTATCATAGAGATGACATATAAGTCTGCCCTAAATTTTTCAGCACCTATGTTCAATTCTAAGTTCGAGACAATATATTCAGCAGACATTCTTTCTTCATCGGGTGTGCTAATCACTAAAGTTTCACTAGATGGTTCAGGAGTTAAGTCTAATGCCTTACAAGCAGCATGTGAAATGAAAGAGTGTGATGCTCCCGTATCAAACAAAACTACAACAGGTATACCAGTCACATTAATCATACCTGTCAGATTTCCTTGTGCTCGGGCCGCTTGCTTCTGGTTTAGAGCATAGGCCCTCGCGTTTGGTGGTTGTCCTTGGTTTCCTCTGGGACCATGGATTTGCCTTTGTTGATTTCCAGGGTTTGGCTGCTGGGGTGCTCTCCCATTTTTCTTTGGGCATACCGAGCAAAATGTCCAGTTTCTCCACATTAAAACAAGCATTTGCCCCCTTCAGACATTTGCTTAGATGGGGTTTCTGGCATTCCGGGCAAGGTGTTCGGCCTATCATTGGAGACTGATTCTGATTCTGCTTCTGATTCTGATTACAGGGTTTATTTCCATTTCCAAAGTTTCCTCCATTACCATCATTCCATTTTCTTTTTCCTTTGTCGTTGTCTTGAGAGGGCGCATGCACAACCTGCATGGGAGCTTTTCCTTTCTCTCTTGGTAGAAGTGACTCGATGGTAAGAGCCCTGCTCAGCGTTTGTGCATACGTAAGATCACCCCGACTTGCTAGGGAAATCGATATTTCATGACGAGTCCGCTTCGAACTTCTCGGTAGCGTTTTGTATCAATGTTTACCGATATGGAGCATACCTTGACAGCTGATTGAAAGCTTTGTCATATTCAAATGACTGCTCCAATTCTGCTTTGATTCCGTAACTCGCTCGCTTCTTCCGATGGTAACATCCCGGTATGTACTTCTCATACGATTCGATCTTGAATTCTTTCCATGTGAGGTTCTCGAGTTCCTCCTCATCATGGTGCGTCCCATCGACTCCCACCAAGTCGCCTTCTTCCAGTCGGTAGGTGGCGCACTTCACTTTTTCCTTGTCTTCACATCGGATATAGTTAAAATCCGCTCCACACCGTATCCACTTCTCAAGATCCATCGATCACCTAGTCCATCGAACAATGGAAGTTTCTCATGGAACCTTTCTTCAACGTGACGGTCCGGTGCTACTTGTGGGTTAGGTTCTCGATGGACAAAACCTCTTCCTTGTCCATGACCACGCCCTCGTCCTCGACCCCTACCATTGCCCACCGTGCGCCTCTCATGCCATCTCCTATTGGTGCGTCTTCCATTCGAAAAGATAACACCTATATGAAAAACTAACCCTAACAATAATGGTGTAATCTCAAGTAAATTACCAATCTTTTCATGTTACTTCTATGTTCAAACGCTTCTATGTGAAACAAGAACTAGTTCTTTCTAAGTTATTATAGCGAGGCTATCATGACTTACACTTTCAAAATGTACCACTTGGGTACACAAACGGTTGTGAGAGAACCCATAACTTATTCCGATCATTTCGTGATATGGATCCAAAAATATCGTCATCAACCATTTTCGTTTTTGTGAAACCTATTGTCATGTAGGTTCCAAAAGTCTCATGCATGATTGAAAAGGTTTGAAAATCCAATTCGACAATCAATTTCATTTGGGCCGTTAAGGGTTCGGGTTGTCCCTAACACGACAATAACTTAGCTATCTGAATACAATGACTCACGATAACAATGTGAAAGCAATTAGACAATTCACAAAACAACATATGAAAATAACTTGTAATTCACATGGCAACATTCATCAATGGCGTACATCATTTCATAGTCCAACTTTGAAACATTTAAATCATACCTTTGTTGATCAATTGGGGTGACGGTAAGTTGAGAGTCACTGAGATTATAAGAAGTCTAGAGATACTATTCTAGACTCGACATGAAAAGATTTTGGTGGTCAGAGACACGAAAGAAAACTTATGCTCTGATACCACTCTGTCATGCCCCAATTTCTAATATAATGAAAGCTTGTAAATCGAGGCACGACTAAAAAAATAAGGAATTATATAAAGTAAGTAAGTTGACTCGAATGATCAAGACAATAAACCCTTAGAATTGGGAATAGCTTTCTGAATGAAAATGGAAGACATCGAATGATGTAAGCCAATCAAAACAACATTTATCATCGATTACAAGTTTAGTTTCGTGCTTCGATAGCCAATGTACAATCAAAATACTAACATCAAGGATTCGTAGTCTAAGCTCATCAAAGATATAATTCAAGTCATAGACAAGAAGAAAAATGTAACTAGAGCTATCTCGTCACGAAGTCAAAATACGTAAATAATCCGTAAAAAATACGGAGTGAACCCTAATCTCACTACCCGCCGTCATCCATTGATCAACCCGAAAACATTTGAAAATATTAGGCTGAGTACTAATGTACTCGGTGGACATGCATTTGCTAAAATATTTAATAAATTGTAAAAGCGCTTTATCCAATCATGATAACATGACTTAGAAGGTTTTAAAAAGAGAAACCACTTCTAAGCATGAGAAAATATTTCATAAATTGGGCCCATTGTCACGACTCTTCTGTTACTCGCTTTGATCCCGGACCTCTAGCCACCGTCGAATCACATGCCCACATTATTATCATCGGGGACGTAACCCGGACAAATTTATGATTTCATGACGTACTTCGGAACGCATCTAAACAAGCATCCTTATAACGCCTCATGAGTTTGTTAGTGTCCGATGGAGATCAACCCACCGAAACAACTAACTAGTGTACACAATTCTCAATTAACATATCAAGTTTAAAAGAGAATCTCGATCGATACATTTACGAGCTTTAAACAGAGTAGAGCGCACACAAATATTTTATCGATAAACAGTTTGTATTTCATGAAATATCAGAGCATATAACTCAAATATACTTTTGTAAATAAAGCCTCCTTGATAGGACAAAGCCTGAAGAAATCACTATAGTACGCGTCTCGGGAAAGCAACGCTAATCCCCTTGATCGACAAAACCTACAAGAAGCACTAATCTTAATAGGTCTCGAAAAGCTAGTCTTAAGTTCAAGTAAAGGAGGATACTAACTTATGATTCGTTAAACCCGGTTTTCAAAATATAAGTAAATTTGAAAACTAATATATCTTGGCCAAGGGCACCAACAATACCCTTGTTCGTCTTTTCGTTTAAAAACGTATTTAATTTCATAATCTTCTTATGATAAATACTTTTTTACAAAAAGTATAATACAATTGAAATACATACTAAATTCATATATATTAAGGACTCTCGCTTAGTATAACACATAATAAAATTCTCAAATTATGCACTTGTCTAACATAATTTAATTTATTAAATATTATAACTTAATTAATTTCATTGAAAGAATCTAATTCAATTAATTAAATAGGTCATGATCATAAAATAAAGTAACTTAAACTTGGACTTAACCTTGACTTATTCAATTAATTAATTAAACTTAATAGCAATTAATTAATTAATTAAATAACTTACCATAATTAAATAATTTAAACTTATTTTAAAGTTTAAGTTAATTATTTATTTAATTAGACTTAATATAATTTAATTAATTAAGTCTCAAAGTTAAACCTTATTTATCTAATTAATTTAAGTCCAAAGATTTAATTAATTAAAGTCCAACTACTAATTAAATCCAAGCCCACATTTTATTTAATTAACTAAGGTCCAACTATTAAATAAATTCACTGGATCCCAACCCATAAATTTTCGGCCCACAATTTAATTCTCGGTCCATTCCTTTATTATGTTTCTGGCCTAAAATTTAGAACAAATTCAAAGCCCATATCAATTTTTTTCTAATGGCCCATCTTTCATTTTATTATATTCGGCCCACTATTAAAACAATTTATAGCTCATGTTCCTTATTATAGTTTGGGCCTAAACTTTAAAATAAATACAAGCCCATCAGTATTTAATTAAAGAAAAACAACCCATACATGAATTAAAATAAAACAAGGCCCAACACTTTTTAAAAAAAAAAAAAAAACCAGCCCAACTCATGAATTAAAATAAAACAAGGCACAACACTTTTTTAAAAAAAAATAAAACCAGCCCAACACATTACAAACCCTAAACCTATATCCTCTCCCATTTTTCCGGCCGCTTCCCAAGCACAACGGCGGTGGCCAAAATCCGCGACCTCAAAATTTATTTTTATTTTATTTTTCTCCATCTCTCTCTCTCTCTGATCGACCGCCCCCATCTTCTTCTTTATCCCCTTTCTCCTCTCACTATCGCTGCAGTGGCGGATTCACAGTCGCCGCCGCCTAAGCCACTACCCTCTACACCTCGCCTCACTTCCACTCTCGCCGTAAACTCACTCACGACAGCAACACACACATGATAGCAACTCACACACACTGAGACCACCGCCGCCGCCTCCGCCTCCATGTTTGGCCGGCCACGTCGCCGGTCACGGCCTCCTCTCTACTCTCTTCTTGGTTCTTCTCTCTTTCTCACGCCCCTTTTCCCCTCTCACGGACAAAGAACACACACACATATACAGCAACACACACACACACGAACTCCATCCTCTCTTCCTTCTCCACCCATGCTGCCGTCGCCACCGCCACCACCACCGGCGATAGCTGTCACAAATTTCTTAATCCTAATCACGGATTAGCGTGAACTATAATCGTAAACATGAAAGAATAAACATGGAGACTCATTAATAATAAGTGTAATACATATGTCGAGTATGTTCTTGGACTCTAGTACATAAATTAGGTTCTCGCGGTGAAGATATGTGATAAGTACATATGACGATGTACTATCAAGGTATAAACATGTCACGACAACATTCCTATTGCTCAACACCGCTTCATCCATCATCGCTCAACCTGCACATTTAAAACAAACATGCGGTCGAGTACAAGAATGCACTCGGTGGACTCATGCCGAAAACATTTTATCGTTTGTAGATTACACTGCCACATCATGGTAAGACACAAGGGTTTTAGTTGAAAATGCCTTGTGCTTACTAAAATATTTTCATCATTTTCAAAATCATCGTCGGCGGGCATTTTTCGGGTGTGTATGATCCATATCCCTTAACATCCTTTCGTCGTATCATCATAGTCGAACGTCGTGAAGGAGGCCTCCTCACGACGCCGTGACCGGCCGTGAATTGTCCTTACACACACAATACCTTAGGTGTACACGTTAATCCTAGCGTGTATTGTCCTTCCAAAGATAGGATCCGATATCGATTTCATTCATAAGTTGGGAGCGACCCAACACATTCATATCATTCATATTATTCATTAGGATAGGATACATACACAAAATATAAACATTTTTGGCGTGTAATCATGTAAACATTTTATCAATGATTGAAATAAGCATCGTAAATAAATATTTCAAAAGCATTTTATTTTTAAGTAGAGTAAAGCCCACCGGACCGTCGATTATCTAAATCGATTTCTTGCAAGCCCAAAGCACTAGCCTATCTATTCATGGCCTTGAGGTTTTGGAGTTGAAAATTCATCGGGTCTTAGAACCTATATTTCTACTTTAGTGTATATCCGGTATGATATACACTTAATTGAGCATGTAGGAAGACCTAGTCAAATATTTCACGTTAAGGTATGCTTTCGTGAAAATATCGTATCATGATGTTTTATCATAATTGTGACATCTTATAATGCTCTATCGCACCTTGCGACATAACATAATGAATGCATCGATTAATAGCATGTTAGTCACATAAGGCATACTTCACAGGGGTTTCCAACACTTAGTCAAATTTCAAGTGTTTAATTTCAGCAAAAACAGCTTGAAACAACCCAAGTGACGACTTTGACGATCCATAACTCTCGATTCAGAATACGTATGGTCGCAAAAGATACATTCTGGAAACCTCTAAACATGTACTACAAGTTCTAAGAAGGAATTAAATCCAAAAGAGTCGTGGTTCTGATGATATAGGGTCTCCAAGTGGGCAACTCAAACTGACTTCTATACTTAGAAAATTTTTCAGAATTTTCAGTTTTAGCTTAACGACGAGGGTTTTATGAGGCTCGTAACTTTGACTCACAATGCCAAAATGGCTGAAGGCTACCAATTTAGAAACCTTGTAACAAGTACTACATATGTCATGAAGACCATACTGGAAAATATCTAACGCATCGAGAAATACATAAGTCCAAAGTTGACTAGTTGGAAATGGACAGTTTCCAGTAGGTGACTTTGGGTCGATGAAAGGTATACCTATAAAACTTGGTTTGGGATAAAAATTTCCAGATCATAACTAGACATGGTGAGGAACATTTCTTATGAAGAAACCCAAGTCCAAATCGGACTACAAACAGCTTGAACATCTCACGTAAAAGTCATACTCGAACAGCCTATTAACATAGAAATTTTCTAAGGCAGTTTGCCCAAAAAGGCTTAGTGAAATGCGTCAACTTTAAAAATTCACCGTGAGTTCATTATAAGGAATATGGAAATGAAACCAATCATATTGAAAATCCACTTAAGTCTAGTTTTATCCAGAAAATACCTCACTCAATTATTCACAATAGATTGGGAGCTAAAAATATTTTACCACAAGCTATCACTCCCGTGACAGTTTTGTGCAGTTAACTTGTAAAATCTGGAATAAATAGTAAGACTTTTTAGAAAATTCCGAAAATTTACATACGTCTTCTAGACATTCTGAATTATGTTTCTGCCAAATTTCAGAGTTTTATCATTAGGAAAACTTAAAAAGAAAGCCACGCACTATGGGTGATAAACACGGCGATTTCGCAGATTTGTGCAGTGTTTTTGATAAATACAAATAAAATATCAAATCAAGTTGGATGGACTTGAAATTTTACAGAGGCATACTAGACACATATAATTTCAACATATCAAAAATTCACAATCATCGTACCACTGAAACTTAGTCAAATAAATTCGTGAAGTTGCTGTTCGTCCAGGTAATCAACATGCAATGATCAAAAGTATTGAATCTACCTATTAAATCAACATGCAATCACTTTCAAGCATAGACCCAACACATTCAAGCATATTGATGAACATGCATGTGTATATCTTGATCATCCCTAGGATCTAAGGAGGTGGTATTTACCTTAGTCAAGGAATCGAGAGGGATGAAGAGGAAGGGGACGGCTGTCCTCCTTGGGGAGTCTCGATTTTTGCCGTGAGAAGTGGAGGAGTGGGGGAGAGCTCTCAACTTTCTTGCAGATTTTTGAGAGAGGAAGGAGATGAGAGGGTGAAGGGGGACGTCTGAAATGAGGGGTGTGAGGGGTGGTGTTAGGTGGTGGGAGAGGTATGGGGTGGAGAGGTGACAAGTGTTTCTATTTTAGCATGCATTACTACACTTGCACAACATCACACACTCTCACTCTACACACACCCACATACACGACTGCACACACTTATATATATATATATATATCTGTATTTAATCATTTAATTAGACCATATAATTAATCACATTGCCATATAGTAGCTATATGCAAAAGTGAGAAGATTAACATACATTTGTTACACACATATAACATTTTCGGCCCTTATGCCCAAACATAGACTAAATTTTATTTTTCATGTTAAACATAGATATATGCATCATAGTATATGATTTAGATGATAATTAATATCATAGGATAAATTAATGGCATCATTTTATGCGATAAAAATCGAGTTCGACAATTAGGGTTTTCGAACGTTTGAGAAATTGGTCACTATCAAATCATGATGATCTAGCATTGATTTGATGCTAAATAATACTGTAATTACATATACTAATCATAGGAAATTAATTCCTATAATTTCTTGATCGATTAAAACGCTGCTTCATCTCAAAACGTTAACGTTTGAAAACGTTCTAAACGCTCATTATCGACTCATCTCGAAATGGTCGTCATCACTTTATTACATTATTCCATTAATAATGGAATTTAATTCTAAGCTTAATTGCTTAGAAAATATCATGAATTTTAACTATCGATACACGATCGACGTTAAAATAATACTGCCGATACACTTCATATACTCTTATTGTAATATCCCGTAGTTTTAATACTAGATTACGTTAATTAATTACGTAATTAGCATTATTAATTCAATAATTAAAATCTTAATTAGCCAACTCTTGACTTTGACCAAGCATAATTGGATAATTTCGTATGAGATTCATCGAGCCTTAGTGAATTAAGGAATATAATTTTCAATATTCCTTCGAACGTAACTTTTAACGTTGAATAAATTCGACATTTACGTCTTACAAGATTATTAAGCGTTAAGCTTAATTTCGAAATTCTATTATTATAGGAATAAATAAAGTTGTAACGAACTTTATTTTGAACATTTTAGAGATAATTAAGCTATGAGAATTTAGAGACGTTTCAAACGTCTACGTTTAGAGATAATGCGATAACTTTAACATACGATCTCGGAATTATAAAATTCAAATTCCTATATTTATATTATTATATAAGGGCATTATTTATCATTAAATAATGCTAGAAAATTCAAAGGATGCAATGTACCTTATTTATGGGTTTCGAAAAACCCTAAGTTATTAAATTAGGGTTTTATGATCCTAAATTATTTTAAATACTTTTCTATGATTAAATTTATTATCTAAGGCATATAATATGTCATATAAATGTGTAGTAGCTATTTTATACAAGAAAATCAATTGCTTGGAATATAACCCTAATTTTCGAAAATTAGGGTTTGCTAATGACAAATTAATTTTTATTCTTATCCAATTAATAATATATGATAATTATTATATTATTATGATGTCATTAAGGACTAAATGAGGTGTAATACAAGTTGCACAAGTGTGGGAGCACACTTGCACATTATGGACGAAAATTTGAGGATATTTAGTATGATTTTTGTATAAATATCATCTTATAATTAATAAATAAATATGAGTTGTATCCTATCTTATTCTAGGTGTAAAGTAGTAGTAGTTAACAATTAAAACAAGTAATCCAAGGCTCATTTATTGTGAGAGCCGAAAATGTTGAAAAAAAAATGGTTGAAAAATAATTAATTTCATACTATATAATAGGGACACATGTTGGAGTTGAAATTTTTGACTTTTCAAAAGCAACTTTATACTATAATTATAATATGATAATAATATAGTATATAATATAAAAAATTAATTAAAAACCTAGCCTAAAGTTTAGTAGTTGGCGTAAATTATGGAATAAAGGTTTAGTATGTTAATTCTTTTAATCTTTGCTAATTGAGTTATAAATTCTTAATTAATTATAATATAATATAATAAAATATATATAATATAGTAATTAAATAAATAAACTCAATCCTAGAATATATATATAGTTATGACACCAACATATATATATATATGTTTGATTAATTGCCAACTAATATACTACAAGTTGCATAAGGGATAAGAGATATCATGAAATGTATGTGATAAGAATTAAAATTTTGTCTCCTAGTAAAGAGGAGGTGCCGATTTTGTTGAAAAAAATGGCAAGTGGATTAATGATATTTTTAGTATAATAATTAAGCTACAACTTGCTCAAGGTTATAAATATAACATATGCTCTCCACTAAACCATTTTGCTTCCTCATTTTCGAAAATATAGTGAGAAATTTTGAGAGAGTTCTCCAATTTTCCATCCCAAACTTAGATCAATTAAACCTGCGATCAAAATCGAAACCGATTAAAAGGTTAGAATTCGTCTTAGCTTCGTATACATGCTTAAATTTTCGAATTTCGTCCGTTAAATTTTAAGATATGATTCTAGTTTATATGTATGATTTTCGAAAATTATGAATCATATGTTTAAATGTTTAGATATTATGTTTATATGATGTTATTAAGCATGTATATTAATTATATCATGAAATTAAACATGCTATCAAATTTAAAGTTTGGACCGAAAACTTAGGGTTAGTATATGTTGGTGATTTTGATTTTTAATTGTTGATTTGAGCATGGAATCATAATCTATAGTATTAATTATGCTTATATGAATTTATTTAGAATTTTTGGAAAACTATAGCTTATATTTATATGAATACCGAAAATTATAGTATATGTTATGATGATGTGATATAATTCATGTTTAAGTGTTATAATAGCATATTAAGTGTGTAGATTCATAATATATGGTTGTGGAAATTTATTGAAATTTATAAATATTATTTTGACCTAAGTCGAAAATTTAGAAAGTGACTTAGGTAAATTTTATTCAATAAGTCACAATAAATAACAATTATGTTGTAGTAAGCATAATTGAGGGTGATTAATCGAGATATGATTTTATCGAATTTTTAAAAATCATTTGGTGGGTTTATTATGAAAACCGAAAACATTAGTATATAATACTAAGGTGTATAAATTTTATTTGACTAAGGTAATTACATATTATTGGTCACATGATAAAATAGTGTAACATGTGAATTTATAAGAATTTATGCACAAGTTCTAGTTTATTTAATTTCAGAATTACCGAAAACTTTATATTATGTGCATTAATGTTATAAATTTATTTTATCAAGTATAATTACATATTATGATCTAAAATAATGTTTTAGACATAGTATGATTTTATAGGAATTTTTGGAACAAGAATTGCACATAAAATGATAAGAATTTCATAAATAGTTGAAAAAGTCAAAATGTTGACTTTCCGTTGACCAAAGTCAAAATTGTTGACTTTTGGTTGACTTGGTCAAAATAGTTGACCAAAATCGTTGACCAAGGTCAACGGACACGCAATTCGATAAATACGTTATTTATGTGACGTAGTACATTTAGTAACAATGTAACTTACGACACGTAAGTACATTAAAACGTACATTATGTACTAAAGAGATGGAATATCTCTTATATGATAAGTAAATTCATAATTAACATCTTTTTGATTAGGAAACGTTATAATAAGTCCGACGTTAGTCTTATTCGATGCATAGAACGTTATAGACGATGTTCGTCTCTATCGAAACGTGACCTACGTACTAAATGAATTCCTTACGTAAAGGTTGGACGCGTCTTGATCGTTGACGTTAGAAAAGGACTTATTTGAAAAGCTTCGTACCAGGTGGGCTTTATTCGAAAACCCTTTTATTTATTGCTTTCTGCAAATGAAAAGTATTTATTTACAGTATTTCTGTTGAGAAATGTTGATGAAATGATTACCTGCCCAAAGTGTTTATGTTTTTGTGTATGAATCCTATCGTGATGTTGGGCAAGCCAACTTTGAAAGTGAATCAGTTGTTGGGCAAGCCAACTATGATATTGAACAGTTGTTGGGTCGCTCCCAACTAGGTCGCTCCCAAATTTTATATAATAAATTCAGATCCTGTGCTAGAGGGATGAATTTCCGGTCTATTCTACCGGAGGTTGAATTTGAGTCTGTGCTGAGGGATGAATTCTGGTCTATTCCTAGCCTGATCGATGCATTATACGGACTGTGTGTGCGAAAGGACAATTCTCGGCGGTCTCAATGACGAGAAGGAGGCTCCTTCTACGGCGTTTAAAGTGAAAGTTATATGTGAAACGTTGCAGAAAGTGATACGGATCATACACACAAAGAGAAAATGCCTGCAGCGATGTTTTGAGAAATGAGAAAATGTTTAGTAAAGACAAGGCATTTTCAACTAAAACCCTCGTGTCTTACTTATGGGCGGTGTAATTTTATGAAATTATTTCGCATGAGCCCACTAAGTGCATTCTTGTACTTAGCCCCGCATGTTTGTTTTTAAATGCGCAGTTGAGCGATTGATGTTGGATGTTGAAGTGTTGAAAGTTGGAGTCTTCGTCATCGATAAGTATAGCCTTGATTACATATCGCCATATGTAGTCACACGTCTTTCCACGCAGTTATATAGGTTATGTTTCGAGTTGAACCCTTTAGTCAAAAGTCTAAATGATCCAGCCAGATGTATGCGATATATGTGTCACATCAAATGATATGAAGTTTCGAGAATTTGTCTATTATATACCTCGCAGTTCCATAATTAGTCTTTGTTCTGTTGTTAATCCCGTCATTAGTAACAGCCGCTAATCCGTACTTTGGAAAGCGGGGCTGTTACAGTTAGTATCGAGCCATTGTTCCTTAAACCCAAAATTTCTTTCAAAAGTTAAGTCTAGATTGAGTCACTAGACTTCTAGAAATCAGCCGACTATGCTCAACACTCCATCACATCAAGCTCAACCGGGAAAAAGAGGTAAATGATTTTCTTAAAGTTTTGAGAATAAGTAGTTGAAGGTGAAAGTTTTTAAAATGAAATGATTTTCAAGAAAATAAAAATTAGAATTAGAGAGATTCTAAGAATATGCGGTATGGACCGCATATTCAAGAAAGCTCAGTGATTCCACGAATATGTAGGTATGGGACTACATATTCATGGGAGACTTAAAGAAATTGATAAAGCATTGTGTAAATGATTTTCTCAAGTTTTGAAATGAAAAGTTTGAAAGTACATGCCCTTTCTCAAAATTTAGAAATGAGAAGTTTGAACATGGAAAATGATATTTCCAAAGAGATGAAAGTTATCGTAACTATTGAAAGTGAAAGTAATTGCAAACATTGCAATGAAGTTTTATGAGAAATTGAAATTGGATCCTAAGGGAAGGATTATACCGCTAGGATTGATCCGATATGATGATATTATTATTTGTGGTGATGGTTGGAATGATGATATTAAAGGTTGTTGGTTCGCTACCAACGTATGATATTGTGATGTCAAGATTGATCGTTATTGGTGCATTACCAATATATTTTGATGTTATGATGATATTAAAAGATGTTGATTCTCTACCAACATATGATTATGTTATGATGATGTTATGAGGAGGTGTTGACATTGATATGTCTAAAGTGAAATCTTTGAATTCGTGAAATTCAATGAGCATATTATTATGAAAGAATTATGTTATGAATGTTCATAGTTATGAAATTTCCATTATTTTGATGATGGGTATGTTATCCCAAAAGAACATAGACTGTTTAAGTCGCATGATCCCTTTTGCGAAAGAACATAGAAAAAGAACTATGAGAAATTTTATGAGGGCTTTAGTCCATCGTGAAAACGAAAGCGAGATTGAAACGAGAATCTCGAGTTGAAGATAAGCACGACGAAAGTCAAGAGCATGAATGGAAGTTGAAGATGTCAAGAATCGAACAATGATTTCGAGATGATAAATGTCACTATGCGATAAGTGACATGAGTATAGTTTTCGTTTCGATGTTCACGTAAGACGGAAATCCAAATTGACTATGACTTTCTCGTTAAAAACAAAATAAGAATGTGATCAAAGAAACAAATGATACCGATCTTGCGACATATGTAGAACAAGAACTCTACAGTGTGACAGGAATCATAAAATGCTACTAGAAAGCAAGATTTCCAATAGTTCAAGAAGAACTATAACATATGAGTACATGAGAACCTTTAATGATAGCTAAGATGAGTTGCATAAAGTTTTCAAATCATATTCACAGCCCAAATCCTGCCATTGTGTTTGACCCTATGATCCAGTTCCAATTAAGATTTTACTTGAGTTTTCACTCTTTTTGAAAGAAGCTACAGTCAGAAAATTCCATAAAACGTTCCTTTGAAAACCAAACCTTCATGTGACTGAGAAAGTATTTGTGACGGGCCTGGCCACCCCATATGATCAAAGAAATCTCAGTACTCGTTATTCTAGTCTTCGGACCCTACCTCCTAATTATTCAGCTCAAAGAACATGTTGATTCAAACCTTCCGAGTCGTCATCTTGAATGGTGGAACCATACCTCTTGAAAGTTGATATAATGAAATTCTCTTCAATCCTTGAAACCAATAAGTATGACGTAGGTTGACGTATCTTGTCACCTAAAAATTTCAGATCAGTAAAGTAATAAACATCAAGACATGATGCAAAGAAGTTCTCGAAGAGACGAGATATATTTCTATGATACACATAGGTGGATCGACCTTGATGGGCTTTCCCAGTACTGATAACAGAAAAGTTATAACTTCCACATGAGTGTATGATAACTGAGTTATAAACGAGATACTCTTTAGCATTGAGTGCTAGAGTAGAAGTAAAGAAAAGTATATATTATCCTTGGGATATGATCTCCTCTTATTATGTCATAGTGAGAAAGATTACAACTTATCTTTAAAGATAGTTGTTTTCCCCTAAGACCTCGATAGTAGGTCAGGCGTGTTTAAAGTATGGAAATGAATAAAACTCAGTTGATAGCCATAAAGGAACGATAGTACCTCAATATGAAGTTTTCCACTTTATCCATAAATCGATAAAGGTCATGTTTAAATAGAATCGTTCCCAAGTATATAAGACTTTGGTTAAACCAAAGATAGTGTGATCGATGGATCAAATAATGAGATATGTGAAAAGCTAGGCTATTCCTAGTATTAAACCAAGTATGGGGAAGATATCCCAACGTTGAGACTTGACAATGAAACATTGGTACTTGGAATCTAAGTTACGGTGTACAAATGTACTACCTTACCCGTATAGATTAGAATGATGACGATCTTAATCCTAAAAGTAAGGACCAAGGTATAACGAAATTATTATAACTTTCGGATATTATGCTCAAGAAAAGAAGCAAGAGTTAAGAATAGCTGAGGAAACTACCAGCTATACAGTTATGAGATAACCCGGAACATGAGATTCTTCTAAATGAACATGTAAGAGATAATAGCATCCTCGTTAACAAGTCACTCGTTATACCCCCACCCATACGAACATGCTTGAACAAAGTTGTTCTCAGGTAATTGAAATCTCCATGAAACCACGAATAGTGAACACAAAGGGTGAATGGTTTTACTAAACCGCTTTTATGAGGGATTGCTCAAGATGTTATGTATAACTTACGATAAGCATTATGTGAATGCTAATTACATCTTTAAAATTCCAGAATGCCGCCTAGACGCGAACCTGAGCGAGAACTTAGAGGAAGAGGTGAGAGAAGGGGCAAAGTCCCACATCCCGAAAGAGAAATACCACAACCACCCCCACCTCCACCTGATCGTAGAATTGAGGAACTTTTCTAAGGCAAAATCCTCCTACCTTTAATGGAAAAGGAAGCCCGAGGATCTTTGAGCAATGGGTAAGAACAATAGAAAGGATATTTGATTTCCTTCATTTATAAGACCTGAGAGACTATCTTGTGTGACTTTCCAACTCACCGGACCGGTGATTTACGGTGGGAAGTCCAAGGAAAACCCCAACACCGTAACAAATGGATGAATTCACTTGGGAAAACTTTAGGACGAAATGTATGAGAAATACATACCTAAAAGCTATAGAAAGAAAAAGGAAATTGAGTTTTTCAACTTAAAGCAAGAACGCAAGTCCGTGACTGAATATGATCGCGTCTTTTGCGACATGTCAAGGTATGCTCCGGACCAAGTAAATACTGACATGAAAATGTCAGAGAGGTTTAGATCTGGTCTAAGGCATGAGATAAAGATACCTCTAGCAAGTCATGGGGACTTAACATATACTGAAGCTCTTAGTCGGGCTTTAGACATTGAGGTGACAATGCGTAAGATAAGCTACTCCCGCTCGGTCACATAATGCTAGTGACAAGGCAAGAGAAATGGGAAGGTAATCTTAGTAATTACAACCGAGGCAATGTGGGAAGCTCAAATAACAAAAGACCATGGCAGGAAACATGGTGCCACAAGTGGCAATTGTGGAAAGGTCCAAATGTCTTCCACAACAATGAAAAGTCCCCAAGAGCATATTAAAGCTATGCCTTGCCCAAGATGTCAAAAGATGCATAAGGGTGAGTGCCTATTAGGCATTTGCTTTAGATGTGGTATGGAGGGTCACTATGCGAATAATTGCCTAAGAGACGCCGGGAAGAAACTAGAATGCCGAACTAACTAGGCCATTCCCAACCACTCAAAGCAATTCATCTTTCGCTCACAAAGAACCACATCCAGAACAATATTACCATCAAAGATGGAACAAAGCGAAGTCGAGGAACATGACAGGTACGAAGAACTTCCCAACGTACCTATAGTACTTCCGATTGAAAAAATACTTTACATTCTGTTATTTCAAAAGCATGCGTAGATAGGATTAAAACCTAAGTTGGAACGAGCAAATCATGATTGTCGGACATGTTTTCTCGACTTAGACTTGAACCTAGAATCACTAGAGATCTGGAGAGTCACTTGAACTTTACACCTATGAAGAATGTAGACGTAATCTTAAGAATAGATTGATTAGTCAAAGACCATTCTACGATCCTGTTTAATGAAAGGGAAGTTTCGATCCATATCTCCGAGCAAGAAGTTATAAGTTTCTATGGAATCCACACGGGAAAGGAAATTCCGACCATACCCACACTACAAATGAAGGGATTATAAACAAGAAGGGATGTCAAGCATTCCCTGTTTATCTAAGCATAGAATGAAAAGCAGAAATGGAGATAGAGGGTGTGGAAATTGTTCAAGAATTTCTAGATATTTCCTGACAACTTAGTAAGATTACCTCTGATAAGCAGCTAGAGCACCACTATCGATTTAAGACCATTATTAAACTATGACAAAAGTACCTTTATCAGATGGATTCAAGGAAAGTGAAAGGATAAGGATTCAAATTAAAAATTTTAAAATCTAAGTTTCATCGGACTTAGAGTACCACCTTAAGAAGCACCCAATTTGCTTGTCAAAGGAGAATGATAGCCCATTAAGAAAGTATATAGATTATCGAGAGTTAATAATCCATTACCAAGGATACATGAGTATTCGGTCAAAGGAAAAGGGGTAAGAGTATTCCTGAGAATCGATCTCGATTGGACTATAATCAACTCAAGGTACAAACTGACAATGTACCAAAATGGCTTTCCAAACAAGAGGTGGCTACTATAAGTTTATAGTCGTGCCACTCGGATCAACTAATGCGCCAGCCATGTTCAGGAACCTCATCTATTGTTCTACGCATACTTAGACAATTATTTTAGTCATCATGGACAATATTCCTATCTATTCGAAGGGTAAGAAAAGAGTATGAAGAACTCATGAGAAACTATCTTGCTGACATTGAGATTCGAATAGATTTTTCACCAAGTTTATTTAAGGTGAATTCGGTCTCAAGAGGTAATATTCCTTAGACACATTGTGTCTTCAGGAGGAATCCATGTGGATCCGACAAAAGTCAAAAGTTAACACTACTATACGAGTAATAGTATATCGACTTACCAAATAGGTTCAGTTCATGCCTATCTAGGCTACTTCTGGGTCTGATAAGTTAGCCGGTTGTTTACTAAGAAAATCATACGTCTCGCATCGTATAAAGATTTTGAGGTTATCTTTAGAATATGAGTTGGCTTAGAAGAGAAAGAATTAACGTACAAGTTGGAAATGTATTTTCCACTTATTAAGTTTACCTACGACAATAACTGTCGAGCAGCATAGCCCATGTGAGGCATAGTATAAAAGAAAGTATCGATCATCTCTTTATTGAGATAAAGAAAATAAGAGAAAAAGTTTTAAAGCCAATTCTGTGAAAGGAATGAATGAAATGTTTGCCGAATTAGGCAATGAAAGAAAAAAAGGCTCATGATAGACAAAAGTCTTACGCTGATATGCATAAATATGAGTTGCATCTTGAATGCAGAGAATAAGTGTATTAAAGTTCTCCATTGAAAGAATTCCAATGTTTGGAGAAAAAGGAAGTTGAGATTTCGTTTTATAGGACCCTGTGAGATCCTAGAAGTGGTAAGGCCTGATAGCCTATAGATTGACATTTCCACCAAGTTTGGAAAATATACAGAATGTTTTCCACGAGTTACCATTAGAGAAAATACGTTATGGTCTAGAACATGACCATCATGACGACATTGTTCTCAAATCGAGATATAAGTTGTGAGAAAGAATCTGCGATTGTTTAATCGCCAGATTCATCGGTTAAGAAATAAGCTTATACCATTGGTAAAAGTCCAATGGAGAGACCTTGGACAAAAGAAAGTTACGTGGAAACTTGAGATCGTTATAGTGCAAAGATACCCGTACTTTTACGGTATGCAAATTTCGAGGACGAAATTTTTTTTAAGGGGGGTAGAATGTAATATCCCGTAGTTTTAATACTAGATTACGTTAATTAATTACGTAATTAGCATTATTAATTCAATAATTAAAATCTTAATTAGCCAACTCTTGACTTTGACCAAGCATAATTGGATAATTTCTGTATGAGATTCACTGAGCCTTAGTGAATTAAGGAATATAATTTTCAATATTCCTTCGAACGTAACTTTTTAACGTTGAATAAATTCGACATTTACGTCTTACAGTATTATTAAGCAGTTAAGCTTAATTTCGAAATTCCTATTATTATAGGAATAAATAAAGTTGTAACGAACTTTATTTTGAACATTTTAGAGATAATTAAGCTATGAGAATTTAGAGACGTTTCAAACGTCTACGTTTAGAGATAATGCGATAACTTTAACATACGATCTCGGAATTATAAAATTCAAATTCCTATATTTATATTATTATATAAGGGCATTATTTATCATTAAATAATGCTAGAAAATTCAAAGGATGCAATGTACCTATAATAATATAGTATATAATATAAAAAATTAATTAAAAACCTAGCCTAAAGTTTAGTAGTTGGCGTAAATTATGGAATAAAGGTTTAGTATGTTAATTCTTTAATCTTTGCTAATTGAGTTATAAATTCTTAATTAATTATAATATAATATAATAAAATATATATAATATAGTAATTAAATAAATAAACTCAATCCTAGAATATATATATAGTTGGCGACACCAACATATATATATATATGTTTGATTAATTGCCAACTAATATACTACAAGTTGCATAAGGGATAAGAGATATCATGAAATGTATGTGATAAGAATTAAAATTTTGTCTCCTAGTAAAGAGGAGGTGCCGATTTTGTTGAAAAAAATGGCAAGTGGATTAATGATATTTTTAGTATAATAATTAAGCTACAACTTGCTCAAGGTTATAAATATAACATATGCTCTCCACTAAACCATTTTGCTTCCCTCATTTTCGAAAATATAGTGAGAAATTCTTGAGAGAGTTCTCCAATTTTCCATCCCAAACTTAGATCAATTAAACCTTGCCGATCAAAATCGAAACCGATTAAAAGGTTAGAATTCGTCTTAGCTTCGTATACATGCTTAAATTTTCGAATTTCGTCCGTTAAATTTTAAGATATGATTCTAGTTTATATGTATGATTTTCGAAAATTATGAATCATATGTTTAAATGTTTAGATATTATGTTTATATGATGTTATTAAGCATGTATATTAATTATATCATGAAATTAAACATGCTATCAAATTTAAAGTTTGGACCGAAAACTTAGGGTTAGTATATGTTGGTGATTTTGATTTTAATTGTTGATTTGAGCATGGAATCATAATTATGCTTATATGAATTTATTTAGAATTTTGGAAAACTATAGCTTATATTTATATGAATACCGAAAATTATAGTATATATGATGAATTAATTATGCTTATATGAATTTATTTAGAATTTTGGAAAACTATAGCTTATATTTATATGAATACCGAAAATTATAGTATATGTTATGATGATGTGATATAGATCATGTTTAAGTGTTATAATAGCATATTAAGTGTGATTCATAATATATTGTGGAAATTTATTGAAATTTATAAATATTATTTTGACCTAAGTCGAAAATTTAGAAAGTGACTTAGGTAAATTTTATTCAATAAGTCACAATAAATAACAATTATGTTGTAGTAAGCATAATTGAGGGTGATTAATTGAGATATGATTTTATTGGAATTTTTAAAAATCATTTGGTGGGTTTATTATGAAAAACCGAAAACATTAGTATATAATACTAAGGTGTATAAATTTTATTTGACTAAGGTAATTACATATTATTGGTCACATGATAAAATAGTGTAACATGTGAATTTATAAGAATTTATGCACAAGTCTAAGCTATTTAATTTGTAATTACCGAAAACTTTATATTATGTGCATTAATGTTATAAATTTATTTTATCAAGTATAATTACATATTATGATCTAAAATAATGTTTTAGACATAGTATGATTTTATAGAATTTTTGGAACAAGAATTGCACATAAATGATAAGAATTTCATAAATAGTTGAAAAAGTCAAATGTTGACTTTCCGTTGACCAAAGTCAAAATTGTTGACTTTTGGTTGACTTGGTCAAAATAGTTGATCAAAATCGTTGACCAAGGTCAACGGACACGCATCGATAAATACGTTATTTATGTGACGTAGTACATTTTAATAATGATGTAACTTACGACACGTAAAACGACATTAAAACGTACATTATGTACTAAAGAGATGGAATATCTCTATATGATAAGTAAATTCATCTGTGGGCTTTATGATAAGTAAATTCATAATTAACATCTTTTTGATTAGGAAACGTTATAATAAGTCCGACGTTAGTCTTATTCGATGCATAGAACGTTATAGGCGATGTTCGTCTCTATCGAAAGCGTGACCTCACGTCTTAAATGAATTCCTACGTAAAGGTTGGACGCGCTTGATCGTTGACGTTAGAAAAGGACTTATTTGAAAAGCTCTGCACTGTGGGCTTTATTCGAAAACCCTTTTATTTATTTACGCAAATGAAAAGTATTTATTTATGTATTTACGTTGAAAGTGATGATGGATCATTACACCCAAAGAGAAAATGTTGGGCAGCGATGTTTGTGAGAAATGAGAAAATTTTATATAATAAAGATCCCTGTCTTTAGAGGATTTTCAACTAAAACCCGGAGGTTGAATTTGACTTAGAGGATGGGTCTATTCCTAGTGTAATTTTATGAAGGATTATTTCGGCATGAGCCCACTAAGTGTTATATCGTTGTGAGAAAGTGATATGGATCATACACAAAGAGAAAATGCCTGCGCGATGTTTTGAGAAATGAGAAAATGTTTTAGTAAAATGCATTTTCAACTAAAACCCCATGTCTTACTTATGGGGCGGTGTAATTTTATGAAATTATTTTGGCATGAGCCCACTAAGTGCATTCTTGTACTTTGCATGTTGTTTTTAAATGTGTTGAGCGATTGATGTTGGATGTTGAAGTGTTCGGTTGGAGTCTTGATAAGTATAAATTGATTACATATCGTCATATGTGTAGTCACACGCCTTTCCGCCGCAGTTATATAGGTTATGTTTCGAGTTGAACCCTTTAGTCAAAAGTCTAAATGATCCGGCCAGATGTATACGATATATGTGTCACATCAAATGATATGAAGTTTCGAGAATTTGTCTATTATATACTTGCAGTTCCATAATTAGTCTTTGTTCTCATTGTTAATCCCCGTCATTAGTAACAGTCGCTAATCCGTACTTTGGAAAGGCGGTCGTTACACTTATTCCTTAATTCACAATTCTCGTGAATATAAAATAGAATTCATTCCTTCGTAAATAATCGAAATCATTATTCGATATCTTATGGATTGAATCATCTCAGCGAATTTCTAAATTACGGTTTTTAAATACCGTAATTAGGCATTTAATTCTGCGGGGTATTACAATAGCGGTGGCGACAACCCTTCTCTCACCTCCCTTTCCACAACTCACTCAACACCCACACACATACATATACATAAACGCATATAAACACTAAAATGAATAGGGGATTAAAAGTATAAACCTTTGTGTTTCTCTTGTTGATGCTTGGAGGAAGAGTGAGTGAATTGTGAGGTAGGGTTCAAAAGAGGATGAGTGAAGTTTGTATAGTGTAGAGTTTGGATTGTCAATGGGCTTTTCTTTTGGGCTTTTCAAACTGAAGCCCATTAGATAATTTATTCGTGACGGCTCAAAGTTCTATCCTAAAGACTATGAATTAATAATTAAACATTAGCATAATATTATTGATATAATGATTTATAAGTATATATATAAATCATATTCGATTATTATATTATAAATAATAATTTCGTAATCACTTTATAATATTTAATGAAATAAATTCTTTTGTTGGAATTTAAAATTTTCTTTCACCGGCACGAATCATTTAAAAAATTCTAAGTTCGAAAGTCATTCTAATCCTATTGAGAAATACGGGTATGACAAAATTTACATCTAATTTAAAATCTAATATAATAATATCCATATAAAATGGAACAAGTTGTTATAATTATGGAGAATATTCAAATAAGAGAAATGATAATTATATATATATATATATATATGTATGTATATATATATATATATATCAAGACATAGAGGAATATAAATATTTATGTAAAATACACTAAGTATTGACTCATATATCCTTATATCTATTTTTGTAATAATTGACTTTGAATTCAAATCTCTTTTCCATATATATCTTTCTAAATTAATTAAATATCCTTAGTGGATTAATCATATTGCTATCTTTCGATGTACTAATATGAATTATCCTTATGATCCTCAATCCTATGTGGAATTACTATAATTTTTTATTCTTAATTTTTTAAATTCTTCATTTTATGCCTTCTAATCGCTCTACAATCTCACATTGATTTTTTATGAAACATAGCCAAATGATAACCTATATAAAAGGATATTTATAATCTTTAAGTCTCAATCAAATTTTCATTTTTAATTGATGGATTGATTTATATTAATATCAATCAAACTAGAATACTAATAGTTTATTTAATTTAATTTGATTAATTAAATACTTTTAAATTTAATTTACAAACACATTGATTTTTTAGGAAACACAGGAAACCTCATCTTTAGTTATATTCCTATATGTAGCAAAAAAAATTATAGTGACATGTAATATTTTTTTCACTAAAGAGGTATACTTTAATTGGGTGTGAAAGGACATTTTTCGTAGATTATAATATTTTCTTAAGGAGATGGGATTTGGATCATCTATCTCATTAATTTGGCTGTTAAGACGATTCCTTTCTTTTGTCTTGTTTTTTTCCTTTTCTTTAAGGAGAATGTTAACAAAATTCAGTTATGCTCTTTTGGGTTCTCAAAAGCTCGTCAAATATATTTTGGAGTGCGCTACTTAGATGGAAAAGGATCCTTCAATGTATAGATTCTTCTATAGTAACGTTGGTCGATTAAAACCACACATCAAATCACAATTTTAAAATCAATAATTGTTAATGATTAGTGACTGTTTAATGCACTACATCCGTCCATTGTAGTAAATAACTTAGAAAAATTAATATTTTAAGATTCACAGACAAATGACATTCCGATTATTACATGGTAATTTCATCAATAATAATGGTTTGTGGCTATTCCCTTAGGCCTAATCTCGCCTTATTTTCTATGTGATTTATGAACCGAAGCAATTGTTTATTTATTATTAAATTCAGGATGCATTTAAAATTTGAGCACCGAGCAAGTACATTAAACCCCTGACGTGATCATTTAATTATTTTATTGTTTCTTGCAATCAAATTGGCCCCCATTTATAAAATCCATGATAGTGATATGATCAAAAGTTTGAGCTACGATTGCGATGGGATTTTTTCTTTTTCTTTTTTCGTGTTGTAGACTTGAATTAGTTAAATGTACACATCAATTTCCATTGAAGTACAAACATCAAAAGTGTAGACATGTGATGGGATGTCAAATTATCAACATGTTTTGTTTTTATTTATTAGTTTTGTGATGGTCTGGATTTTGACTGCAATCTTTACATACGAAAACAGAATAGTTTGTATTAATTAATTAATTAGGAGTGGCGCACAGGAAACCTCATCTTTAACCCAGTGTAGCCAATAATGCTTAAACGCCAAACAACGAAGCTAATAATTTCATCTAAGCATAAGTAAACATATAAAACTAACAAAAAATGGAAAATAAAAATTGATTGATTTAGAAATTAGAAACTGGGATGAGAGAGAACCTTTAGCTCAATAGCAGCAGTTACTTTGAGCGGCAGTGTTGATTTTGAACAGAAATCGTTAATGGTGGAGTAATTGCTAATTAGTAGAAATTGGGCTTCTTCTATTAATGGAATAAAAATTGTTGATACTGGCAAGACCCAGCCAGAAGATGTCTGCTGGTTGGGGACAACATCTATTTCTCGAAATACAATTGCAACCATATGGTTGGCAATAATTGCTACTTCTTCACCATACACAATAATATATAAAATGATTACATTTCATGAAGAAAGTAATTAATATTGATAATTTAAAGGTCCAAAGCTGCATGCATCAGTGAGGTGTGAAAATTGGTGAGGCATCAATTTTAACCACCAAAATTAAATGAATTGGGGTGGCATTGATGAGAATTGAGGATATAGTAACAAATTATGTCAATACGTAAATTTGGAAATTTACAAATTTGGAATAAAGCTAGGATGCTAGGAAATAACCAAATTTGGTAATTATTATTATAAAGTTTAAAACTATTATTTTATAACTACAATATAATTTACTTGAATGGATTTTCGTAAAATACATACGCATTATATTTGTAGATTTAGGAAATTTTACTAATTTATATATATATATATATATATATATATATATATATATATATGTTGTAAAATTTAAAACCAATGACAAATACAATTTCATTTCAGTTCTTGCAACCGACAGAGGTATGAGTTTTCACAATATTTAAACAATTTAAGGAATGTGAATCTATTCCTATTTGCATTTATTTAAATCTTATGAAACAGTTAAAATAATTATTCGAGTTAAAAACTATAAAGTATACTATTTCAGTATATTACTACAATTAAAATAATATTTTAATAGTTAAAGTAATAAAAAGTTATTTTTTTACAATTCATATATACGTAGATTGGTCTCACAACTTTTGAAGAGATAATTATTTCCTAAAAATGAAACATGTTATCTTGGGTGGAATAACCCAAAAAGAAATACATATCATCTTGGATGGGACAGAGGGAGTACAATTTTGGCGATCTCTCTAATTATTCAATTTTGGTGTTCCGTTCTATTAATGTTTTAATTTAATGTCAAATATTAGGAAAACACAATATCTATTATGTGCGACTTAACAATTTATATGACCATTATCCACTGAACTAAATATCGAGATTGGGACTACATAAATTATAGTTTCAACTATTTAGGTACACTTTAGATTGGCTCAATGGGCCGAGCCTATTAACAAATAGTAACTGGCCCTTTACCCATAAAATCCGAAGTGTTAAGTTAGAAACTCATATTTTATCGAGTAAATGAAATACTTTTCAAGAAAATAATAATTTTAAGCAAAAATACTATTTCTCTTGAATAATAACAATATTTTTCGCCTAATAGATTCTACTTCCAATTCCAATATAATAGTAATATTTTTTTCACTAAAGAGGTATACTTTAATTGGGTGTGAAAGGACATTTTCAGAGATTATAATATTTTCTTAAGGAGATGGGATTTGGATCATCTATCTCATTAATTTGGCTGTTAAGACGATTCCTTTCTTTTGTCTTGTTTTTTTTTTCCTTTTCTTTAAGGGAGAATGTTAACAAAATTCAGTTATGCTCTTTTGGGTTCTGAAAAGCTCGTCAAATGTATTTTGGAGTGCGCTACTTAGATGGAAAAGGATCCTTCAATGTATAGATTCTTCTATAGTAACGTTGGTCGTATTAAAACCACACATCAAATCACAATTTTAAAATCAATAATTGTTAATGATTAGTGACTGTTTAATGCACTACATCCGTCCATTGTAGTAAATAACTTAGAAAATTAATATTTTAAGATTCACAGACAAATGACATTCCGATTATTACATGGTAATTTCATCAATAATAATGGTTTGTGGCTATTCCCTTAGGCCTAATCTCGCCTTAATTTCTATGTGTTTTATGAACCGAAGCAATTGTTTATTTATTATTAAATTTAGGATGCATTTAAAATTTGAGCACCGAGCAAGTACATTAAACTCCTGACGTGATCATTTAATTATTTTATTGTTTCTTGCAATCAAATTGGCCCCCATTTATAAAATCCATGACAGTGATATGATCAAAAGTTTGAGCTACGATTGCGATGGGATTTTTTCTTTTTCTTTTTTCGTGTTGTAGACTTGAATTAGTTAAATGTACACATCAATTTCCATTGAAGTACAAACATCAAAAGTGTCGACATGTGATGGGATGTCAAATTATCAACATGTTTTTGTTTTTATTTATTAGTTTTGTGATGGTTTGGATTTTGACTGCAATCTTTACATACGAAAACAGAATAGTTGGTAAATAAAACAAAAGGTTAAAACTTATCATTTCAGAATACAATTGAATATATAAAAGCATGACTATGTTCCCAAGTATTTCGCCTCTACCAAATGCAAAATTGAATTTCCACTATTTCTCTCTACATATGCACATTGACTGTCTCTCAAATCTTCTTCTTCTTTTTTTAAATTATTTTTTGAATGTTGCGTTCTCTTTCTTTAAGTAAATTTTTTCTTATTTTGTATAATTCTATCCTAAATAAAATATACAAAGCATCTCAAATAAAAGATCAGAGAAAAGATATAATTTGATACATAATATGTATAAACTAAATTTAAAATAAACAAGTTATGATAGTTAGAAGTTTCAACATTTTGGTTCAAATAAGAACCATTTTTATCTTAAAAACTAAGAACCAAATGAATTCGTTATGAAAGTTGATGAATCCGTTGAGAAAGTTAATGAATTCATAAATTCAGAATTTTTCACCAGGGTTCGAATCCCATGAGGGGCGAAAATTCTATTTTTTTGGATTCAGTAATTTTCTCAACGGATTCATCAACTTTCACTGTGAATTCATCAGTTTTTGGTTCTCACGTTCTCACAATAAAAATGGTTCTCACGTTAACCCTCCCCTATATATATATGTGTGTGTGTTAACTAGGAACTATTATAGGGTATTGATCTAATATATTTGGACGTTTCATGTTGTGCTTATTAGTTGGATTAATTATATTCACTAGTTATTATCTTTCCGTAGTGAATGATGGGGGTAGTATTGTTATTGCTCTGCTCCGATGAAATCTCCAATGAAATCCTTAATCGCAACATTTGATATGGGATCATATTCCTCGCATTTAAATAAATAATAAAACTCTAATTACATCATTGTTAAAGGAAAATAAACATTCCATTACGAAACTTGCTTCGTTGTTCAAAGGAGAAGTGGTTATGCATCTAGATAGTCGGTTATATTTTTTCTTCCGTTGATTCAATTGCTATTTAACGGTATGATTTGCTTTGTAATAATCGGAATGCAGCTTATTCGTACTATCAAACTTGCTAATAATCTTGTTATTTCCTAACATCCTAGCTTTATTCCAAATTTATCAATGTAAATTTGGAAATTTGGTCTACCAAATACGAAAATACAATGTGTTAGGGATGCTACCGCCACCACTCCGTCCAATTAGTATGATATTATCCGCTTGGGCCAAAACCCGCATGGATTTGTTTTTGGGCTCAACCCCAAAAGGCCTCATACCATTGGTGGTGGGTTTTTAATATATAGAAGGCAATTTTTCTTCTATCTTCGATGTGGGATTGGGTTGCACCACACCTAACAACCCCTCAAACCAAGGACCACATCACTATCCTCCCTCGAACGATTATCTCAGACATCTTGCACCGTTACCATCACGGACTCGCCGCCGACCACCCTTGCGGAAGACTTTCGACATAAGGAACCATCATCGTTTCTACATTTACAGCTACAGGAAAGGTTAATAAACTTTATTTTGTCACTTTCATCAAATGGAAAAAAGAACAAATCAATTTTCATCGTAAGTTGTTTGGTTGCCTATCAGATTATGTAACCTTGAATCAATCTGTGCCTTTCGCTAGAATGTGGTAGTCCAATAAGCCATAAATTAGATAATTGTTCATACCAAAGGACATTTGCATGGAACATGGGGGGATGATATGGAAGTGTCTATGGAATGCTTGTACAAATGTATATTTGGTGAGACTTGATAGATGAGGCTCCTGTGTATATAAACATTGTATTTAAATGTATTGTTTTTGCAGAAGGGTAACAATCTATATGTATATTGTAATATCTGAAGTGTCGATTTTAATTTTAATAGACTATATGTAACAAGATATTGGTTTTGATAAAAATAAGTTGTTGTCTGATAAGGCAACTCGTCTTAAGTTCTTCTGTGCTTGTTTTAAGTTATTCTGTGCTTGGCTAGGGACTGACTTATGCATGATATTCTATGTGTTATAGCTTAGGAGCTAGGTGGCTGGTTTATATTTCCAGGATTATTTTGAGGAATTTTGTAGAGGATTGAGAATATATTTATTTTATTTTTTATATTGCTTATTTATATGTCAATTTTTTCTTGTATTATTTTGTCTCTTGTACTTATATATTTGACATTAGTGTTTGCTAATTAACTTTTTTCTGTTGGCTTTTTTTATAACATAAAGTGCCAACCGTGTCAAATCCTTTTAATTACTTTTTTCCACGAAATGGACAAGAGTTGGATGAATAAACCAAGACATAGTGAACCATACATGGTTGGAGTCGAGAAGTTTTAGACTTTGCATTTTGCAATAATTCAAGAAATGGAATGATTTTATGTCCATGCATAGAATGTAAACTTGGTAAATGTGTGGGAGAAATGATGCGCGTGAACATTTGATAGTTATGGGATTTATTAAAGGCTACAATGATTGGATAGCTCATGGAGAGTTTTCATCAAATAATCCAACCAGTTCTTCATCTCCTACTGATTATAGGACTTCACGTGATATTGATGACATGCATGGGCTAGTGCATGATGCTTTTGGAAATGTAGAAGAAAGAAGTGATCTACATTATAGGATCTCTTCAGGAAACAGAATTTGCCACTGGTGTTGTAGAAAAATTTTATAAGTTGATTGATGATTCCCAGAAGAAATTGTATGATGGATGTGAGAATTTCACAAAACTATCATTCATCATACGTTTGTTGCACATTAAGTGTCTTGGTAAATGGAGTAACAAACATTTTGGGATGTTGTTAGAATTACTACGAGAAGCTTTCCCAGAGGCAATGGCTGACTTACCTAAGTCATATTACGAATCTGAGAAATTAATGAAGGACTTAGGTCTTGGTTATGAGAAGATAGATGCTTGTCTTAATGATTGCACATTATATTGGGGACTGAATGAGGAACAAAAATCATGTGCAACGTGCAATGAGCTAAGATGGCGCACTTCAGAAAATGATCCAACTGGAGAGAAAAGGAAGATTGCAAACAAGGTTTTGTGGTATTTTCCAATTAAACCGAGGTTGCAACGCTTGTTCATGTCATCAAAAACAGCATGCCACATGCAATGGCATGCCAAAAGCCGTACAAATGATGGGTATATGAGACATCCAGCTGATTCCCCGGCTTGGCAGACATTTGACAGCAAATATCCCGAGTTTTCTAGTGATCCACGTAACGTTAGGTTGGGATTATCTTCGGATGGGATTAACCCATTCAGTAATATGAGCGTCAGACATAGTACATGGCCAGTTATTCTGATACCATATAATCTTCCTCCGTGGATGTGTATGAAACAATCATCTTTTTTGTTATCTTTATTAATTCCCGGTCCATCAGCTCCAGGAAATAATATTGATATTTATTTGCAACCTCTTGTTTCTGATTTGAAAGACCTATGGGAAGTAGGAATTGAAACTTACGATGCGTTGAGTAAACAAAAGTTTCAGTTGCATGCAAGCTTATTATGGACAATTAGCGATTTTCCAGCATATGCAAACTTATCAGGCTGGAGTACTAAAGGTCAACTTGCATGTCCAGTATGCAACAAGTTTACACATTCACGCTGGTTAAAACATGGTGCAAAATTTTGTTATATGGGTCATCGTAGATTTTTGGATATGGATCATGCATCTCGAAAGAATGCTCGCTTATTTGATGGTTCAGAAGAGCATGAAGGGCCTCCACGCAGACTATCGGGGGAAAAAGTCTTAGAAGAATTGAAAGATTTAAGATTTACTTTTGGAAAGAAAATCAGTAAGAATCGAGATTTGCCTTTTAATTGGAAGAAGAGAAGTATTTTTTTTGAATTACCCTATTGGAAAGATAATGTAGTGTGTCACAATCTTGACTTTATGCATATCGAGAAGAATGTTTGCGAGAGTATTTGTTCTACTTTACTGCAAACAGATAAAGCGAAAGACACTCATAAGTCAAGAAAAGACTTAGAAGAAATGGGGATTAGACCTCAACTTCATCCCATTCCAAAGGAGTCTGACAAAGTGTACTTACCTCCAGCATCTTTTACAATGAGCAAGCAAGAAAAGAGCATGTTTTGCAATGTCTTGAAAAAAGTGAAGGTGCCGGATGGTTATGCCTCTAATATATCACGATGTGTTCAATTAAAACCACCAAAACTTGTTGGTCTTAAAAGTCATGACCATCACATTTTGATGCAACAATTATTACCTGTAGCCTTAAGAAAAACTCTACCAAAGTCAGTGCGCTTTTCTTTGATTCAGTTGAGTCGATACTTTAGGGAGTTATGTTCTAAGGTCATTTATCCTCCTGATGTTGTTCGATTGGAAAAGGAAATCGTTGTAACTCTTTGTGATTTGGAAAAGATTTTTCCACCATCATTTTTTGATGTGATGGTTCACTTAACAATTCATTTAGCTACAGAGGTGAAACTTGCTGACCCTGTTCATTATCGTTGGATGTATCCGATTGAAAGGTAAACTTTAAATTGTTATAATTTATATATGTAGCACTTAATTGTATAAAATATGATTTGACGTTTGTTTGATATGAATGAAGATATCTAGGCACACTGAAGTCACATGTTCGCAATAAGAGTAGACCCGAAGGATCAATTGCTCAAGGGTATGTAGCTGAAGAATGCTTGACATTTTGCTCTTTGTACCTAGCAGATTACGTGGAGTCAAAATTCAACAAAATAACTCGAAATGAGAATACCGTACCAACTGATGCACCTAGGTTGGATGTATTTGTAATTTTGGGTTTAGTTGCTTCCATATTAAAGTGATAGCATTTGTATGATTTCATCTCCTCGCAGATGAATTTTACTCAATTAGAATTCCAAGGCACAATTCTTGAGATTTGTGTTGGGATTATGTAATGGGAATCACTTACCATAGGTCGGATCTATAAAAGATTTGAATCTATTCGCTGCAAAGATTTTTTTTAATTTTTTTCCCTCGTGTTATCTTATGTATCACAAGTATTTGCAAATGAAACTAAAGAGTGGGCTATCAAATTAGCCGATCTATACATATGAAAGAATCACATTCCCTTAGAACACTTTGAAGAACATTCGAAGATCATTCAATAGTCCAAATTGAAGAGTAGAATCACAGTATACAATTGAGATCGAACTCGCTCACTTGTACTTTGATCCAAAATTATATCGATTTTGTATATAATTTCATGTTTATCGATTTTGTGTTACAAATTTTTGAATACAAGACTGATGTCCTTTAGATTGACGTTATCACAACATCAACTTCACTTCAATAAATTAGCTCAAATCCAAATGTCGATCTGAAAACAAGATCAAGGTCCTTCAGATCGGAATCATCAAATCCAAACTTCAGGGCAATGAGATCAAGGAACCACATCCCATCCGAATACTTTGAAGAACATTCGAATATCATTCAAGAGTCCAAATTGAAGAGTAGAATCAGAGTATACAATAGAGATCGAACTCACTTAATTGTACTTTGATTGAAAATTATATTGATTTTGTATACAATTTCATGTTTATCGAATTAAACACGAAAATTTGTGTTATAAATTCTGAATACAAAATTGAAGTCCTTCAGATTGACGTTATCATGACATCAACTTCAGTTCAATAAATTAGCTGAAATCCAAAGGTCGATCTGAAAACAAGATCAATGTCATTCAGATCAATATCATCAAATCCAAACTTCAAGATAAGGAGATCAATGAACCACATCACATCTGAATACTTTGAAGAACATTCGAATATCATTCAAAAGTCCAACTTGAAGAGTAGAATAAGAGTATACAATAGAGATCGAACTTACCCAATTATACTTTGATCGAAAATTATATTGATTTTGTGTACAATTTCATGTTTACCGAATTAAATACGAAAAATTTGTGTTACACCCAGAAAATTACATAGAAAATCCCACATCGATCAAAGGAGTATCACCCGTTAGGGATGTAAAAGAATCAGATCGAACTGAATATCACTATAAATGAATTGAATTCAAAAAGTGGTTGCATAATCGAATCAGTGTTCGAATCTCTTTCGATATTTTTTCGATCTATATTCAATTCATGTATATTCATAAAAATATATGATAGTTCTATTTTGTGTTTTCTATTCTAATTTAGGGAAATTTGAGGTTATTCACTTGTTCTATGTTAATGTTTATTATATTTATAGAAATATGAAGTAATAAAAATGACATAATGTATATAGTAGGTGATTATTTGAAAATTATTTATACATATAATATAATATAATAAATGGTTATTAGCATATAAATACATAAATTTTGATGTGATTTTTGTTTTGCATACGAACTTTAAAAGAAGTATATAAAAACATGAACTTATTAATTGTAGTAATTTTATCACAATTTATTTTCGATCAAATTGAAACTGACATGATATTAGTTTACTTGTTCATCATTATAGCTGAATCTCGAATAGCTTCGGAATAACTATGTTCATTTACAACTCTAACTGTAACAATGTGGCAGTGTGGAGGAAAACATTCATTTATTATTTATTTTATATTATAATTATTTTTTCTTTATCTTTTTATAAATATAACTGAGTATTTATGATTATTGTGAATATCGAATCGAATATTGTGAATATTGAATCGAATATCATGATTTTGACTTCGTATTCGTTAATATTTCAGGATATGCAAATTTTAAATATTATAGATAAGATATGTTATTATTGTGAAATAATATATTTAAAGTTGTATTATTTTTTGACTTGTGTATGTATATATATGAAGGACCAAAATTAGTTTGAATAACAATAATGTCGAGAGTTAACAAATTAGAAGGACAAAGAATCTGAATTCGAATTTCAGCACATACGGCCTATGGGTTTATTTCGATTAGCAACAATTTAGACCGCAAATACTAAAATGTGTAGCAAATCAATATATCTAATTAAATAATTTGATTTGGCGCTAAAGGAAAAAGAAAAACTGGCGCCAAAAGCTTTTCTTCCTTATCGTGGCTTGACGGTTACCTGTGATACTTCCACCAACAATTCTTCAACGCCTTCTCCTGAATCAAGCTCTTCTTTGGAGCCCTTTAACAAGAAGCTCACAATTTCTCTTCCTTAATCCAAAGGAACTGTAAGGTAGGAGGATGCTTTCATTTTTTTGTTAATCATTTTATTGAAGTTGATTTTCCCCAATTCAATTATATTCGTCATTTTAATTGCTTTTCTTTTTTTTAGAAGCCCATCATCAAAGCAAATTCAATCTGAAGGAAAGGAACCCGTGAGGTAAGGCTATGCCTTGTTTTCCTATATAAAGTTTTTTTATATCTGATTTCACCTTAATTTTGTTCATTTTTTTAATTGTTTGTATTTTTTCTAAAATTCAATTTCATTGGATGTCTGCACTCCTCCAGTCACTTTGTCTATATTCTTAGGTAAGTGTTCCTCATTTTAATTGCTTTTCTTTTATACATATATTGATTTAATACTTAGGGGCCGAGAATTGGCGATGGGCAGGACAAAAACCATATCCTAATTCTACCTTAACGAACTTTCCTGAATATCACCATAAAATTGTGATTCTGTTTACTGTCTATATAAGGCGTAAGGCTTGTTAAATTGAAGTTTATATAGCATGAGCCCATATGCTTGAAGTTTCTAGTTTGTTAAAGTCACAACTGTGATATTAGTTCTAATAGATTACAGTCATTGATCCTGAATCTTGAATTCATTCATCATATCTCGATACAGTTGCAGGTATGGCTACTAAAACTCGAAAGCGTAAACCGAGAAATTTTAGCTTGTCGAATGAGCCAATGCACCAGCCATGTAGTAAGATTATACATCACCATGATATATATTATATGCTATGCAGTTTCTTTTACTAAATAATTATTTATGTTTTATCTTTTAGGTACGACAACTAGAACTCAAGTGGGTAGACGAGTATCTAACGAAGCCGTACAAGAAAGGCAAAATCATGTCCAAATATTGCCTAACCCACATTCACATGTCCAAGCTAACTTAGCACTCTCCAGTGAAATAGGTATCATTACATAAAGCATGTTATTCTCATGAGTTTTTCCATAAAACTTAAGTTACTCTAACTTATAAAATTTCGTCATTCAATCTTTTCGTTTATTCCTTACCAAATACTTATGTTATCTAAATTATATTACATTTCTATTGATTTGAACTTGTCAATACACCAATATTTAACTAATTGTCAAATAACTTATAGGTTCAGAAGATAATCATTTGGTGGGCTGCCAAGCTCCTAGTTCACTGGTTGAAGAGCCAACACAACAAAATATATGTGATCTTACTAGAGGAACAACCGAGTACAAAGCGGACATGATAATAATCAAGAAAATGGTGACTTCTTGTGCTTCATTTATTATTTTAGCTTTTACTATTCATTTACAATTAGCTTGTACTATTAAGATGTTGTCATTTATGAAATGCAGACAAGAAATGTAGAGGTCCAACACACATGTTGAAAATTTGGGGTAGATCATCAACTCTACCTCTTATTCAACTTGATTTTGATAGTTTTGGGAGAGCTATAGGAGCTAATCAGAGCAAATTTAGTGAGTTTCTAGGCACGATAGCGAGGAATGGTATGTACTGCCCACTTGATGTGGAAGATTGGCACAAAATGCCAAAAGAATACAAAAATAAGATGTTACAAGTTGTCAAGGTAATTAAAGTATAGTGTTTATGGCATATTTCTTAAAATGTGTATTTGATTGATAATTCTAATTTCTTATTATGCAGTCACGATATGATATCACGCTTGGAGATGAAGGTTGGATTCTCACATCCATCAATAAAAAATGGAGAAACTGGAAAAGTATTCTAAAAGCACGGTATTTCCTCCCAAATAAAGATGTGAGAGATTTAGTAGATGATATAGATGGGAGAGTATTGTGAGATCAATGGATTAATATGCTTGCGTATTGGAACAAAGAAGAAGTAAAGGTGTATTGTGTATTTTATTAGATATACATTTATTTAGTAAATAATGTATTTTTCAAAATTATATGTTAACTTGCCTTTTCCATATTTAGGTGAGAAGTAAAAAAAATAAAGTTGCTAGATCAAAGAGAACCATGAATCATCTTACTGGAAAAACGCCATTCGCACAAGTACAATGCAAACTGGTGAGTTGTGTTAGTCCTTTAACTTTTAGATTTAATACCTCTTACAGACTTACAGTGGAAGGTTTTTTGCTAAATTCCAGATCTTTGATGGCTATTACAACTTAATGCTCTTCCATCATCCAGATTTTGATTTATTGCACTATAATACAATAGAATCTATAGGAAATCCTTTGAGAATGGTGCACTCGGCTTCCCTGAATTGCTCACTTTTGGTGCAACTTGCCCTTCAGGTGACATGGGGTATTTTGTGGTACATCTTTTTAGTTAAGTAGAAACTTGATTATTGGGTAACAGTTTCTTGTAAAGCCATGTAGATTTTCTCTATTCCTTGGTGGTGTAGAAGCTTCTTTCTCCACTATGTAGTTTCCTAGAGAATGCAGATATGCATCTGCATTGTCATTGTTAAATAGAATACGTTCATTCTGTTTAGATGTGTTAAAGAAGGTGTACCAATTTTTCTTGTAGCCATTTGCTTGTTTTCTTATAATCTCTTCTTGCAAGTATTTTTATGCATTGAGTGTTGAAGAAATCTGAAAGTAAATTTGAGGTGTTATAGTTCATTTTTGTATTTTTTGCATCACTTGATTGCGCATAAGTTATTTTATGATGCTAGTGTTTTTCTTGTGGAATCAATTGTAAAATATATCCTCTGGCAACAAAACATTATTTATGTTTGGAGGATTCACTATTGGTTACATAGGGTCTTTAGATTATGCAAAGAGATTGTATACATGGACATTAGTTGAGCAAATCTCAGTGCACCTAAGTGTCGTGCGGTTTTCTGAAAAGTGCTCCAAGTGTTGTAAGATCAATGCACATGTTGAATGTGGCATCATCTTTGGTTTTACCTTGGTAGGAACTGATTACTTTGCCATTGCTACTTTAAGTGTTCCATAATTTATTTTTCCATTGATTTGCTAATAAAACAACAAATTGACAGGAGAAAGAAAAAGGTTCTGCTCCATCTCGCGCTGAATTGCTCGACTCGTGCTATACAAGCAAAAGTGGAAATACTTCAGCTATTGTGTCCAAGTATTTGGTAAGTTTGGTTATTTTCAATAATAAAATCGTGCATGTGAATAAATATGTGAAAAATGCAAAGTAGCAATTACATAGTTAATAACACCTTGACACATTGTCTTGATCTTATATTTTCATCATTACTATTCATCTTTATCCATATTATTGTTAACTGTGAAGGGTGTATTTTTTATTTGCCTTTATCATATCATATAGATTTTGTTATGTAAACAAAATCTTAAATTTATATTTTACTTACAACTCATAGGATGAAATTGAAGAACGAGAAGCCAACTCCCAGAAGGCTCAGAAGATCCAGTTGGACCTAATGATCTATTTGCCCAAGTTATTGGTCAAGACAAACCTGGTCGAGTGAGGATGTTTGGGAAGGAGTTTCCATCGAGATGTTTGGGAGAAGTTCCCAATAGGAACATGTGTAAACGTGTAATGTTGGAACAACGATCAGAGATGTTGAAGATGAAAAATGAGATTGCCGAGTTGCAGGAAAAACTTTTGACGCAACAAAGTTCTTTGTCTCAAAGCTCTCAACGCATGACATTGGTGTCAAATAATTTCCCCAGGACGACTTCATCAAACCAACATCTTCAGGTACATTTCCTTCTTAATTTACCTCTACTTTTTAATATGCGATCTTCTTTCATTTTTGATATGTTTAAATGAAGTGGAAATAATTTTCTTGTTGGATTCTAGTTAATACCTACCCCAATTTAATCTTAATTAATCAATCATGTTTAGTTAATCAGTTTAAAAATATTGTTAACTCTTGGCCTATCTTTTAGTCGAAGTGGGTGTGAAGGACAATTGTCAATGTAAGTTCATGGTGGTAGGATGGATCTGCGACTTACACAATAATACGTTTGATAGATATAGTAATGTTTTTTATTTTTCTAGATTATATCATAGATTAATTTATTTTTGGAATTTATTGCCTACTTTGTTTTCTCTGCAAATGATTTCTCTACTTCTTGTTATACAGCAAAATTGCCTAATTTTTCCATGAGAATTTTCCACATAGGTTGAATATTTATCTCACAAAAATGGTTATGATAGTAATTTAAATTAAAGTATATTGAACTGAACATTGTTATGCAGTTGCTTTATTTATATCTAGCATATTGATAGTTTGCAGCACTTAATATTATTATTAATATTTTGCAAAGAAATAAAGATACAGAAATATGATTTGCAGGTTGGTGTTCATGTTGTTCTTAAAAGTGTATCTCATCAAGGAAAAATCGTAGCTAAAGGATGTGTTCATAGCATTGATCCAAAAGTAGAAGTTGGGAGACAAGTATTGGGAGAGAATTGGTGTCAGTGCAAGTGAAAGTAGTACTTGAATCAAGAGCGATTAATTCGCCCTTATGGTTATTGTCAAACACTTGGAGATGCACTTGGAGAAATGGTTGCTTGGCCATGCGATTTGGTAAGTAATTTAGTGGTATTCCATAAACTTTTCCATTTTATATAAAAAATAAGTTTTCAAATTTGAAATATGTAACGACCCTGCTTCGGATTGACGGTGACCCCATTGCACCAACACGAGTCTTTTCAGGTGCTTTGTCCTCACTCACACACCCCGAGAAAACTTCCTGGGTCACCCATCCCACAATTGCTCCAAGCCAAGCACGCTTAACTTTAGAGTTTTTATGAGATGGACTCCCGAAAAGAAGATGCATCTTGTTGGTATGAGTAGCACATATCAAATCCTTTAAGCTCTCCTCGAATATGCAGTCCCATACCTGCATATTCTCGAAATCCTCTCATTCGGTGCGTTTGGTTCATTCATGTACCCTTCGCTTTGAAGCCTTAATCGAGCCGCCTTGTCCATGCCTCCACCGACGATCACTCCCATTTCCACCCAGGCGTCACATGCCCACCAACTTCCGCTTGGTTCGTCCCCGAACCACACCGTACTGGGAGAGGTTCGGCTCTGATACCATCTGTAACGACCGGCTTCCGGATTGACGGCTGACCCCAGACCAACACGAGTCTTTTCAGTGTGCTTTGTCCTCACTCACACACCCCGAGAAAACTTCCTGCGGTCACCCATCCCACAATTGCTCCAAGCCAAGCACGCTTAACTTTAGAGTTTTTATGAGATGGACTCAGAAAGAAGATGCATCTTGTTGGTATGAGTAGCACATATCAAATCCTTTAAGCTCTCCTCGAATATGCGGTCCCATACCGCATATTCTCGAAATCCTCTCATTAGGTGCGTTCGGTTCATTCATGTACCCTTCGCTTTGAAGCCTTAATCGAGCCGCTCCTTGTCCATGCCTCCCGACCGACGATCACTCCGTTATTTACTTACAAGGCGTCACAAAATAACATGTATTTTTTTCATATAGGTGACAGCCATTGAATGATCTTGAAGCGTGAAGTTCTTCCATTGAGGATGTTTCCACTAGAAAAGCTAGAGATTTCAAGAAAATTTATATTTTAGCTATATATTGTAATTATTAGGTTTTGATTTAGGAGTATGTATCAAGACAATAGAGTGGTTTCAACACTTTCTTAGTTATCAATTACTATTATTAGCCATTTTCATTTTAATTTTAGAATATTTCATTTATAAAATGGTATTTTATTAAATTGTTCCATAGGTTTAAATCAATTTTATTTTTCTAATTTGTAGCACTAAATACATTGTAAGCTAATAAATCAAATAATGTAAATTTATGGAACTATGAATTTCTAAATTATTACGTTTAAGTTATTAACGACGTTGAGAAATGTTGTTAAACACACTACGTAAAATATATAACTACATCCTACAATGTCAAGAATTATATTAAATGACGTTTCTGATGTCATAATAAATTACAATCAAGTGTTGTAACAAAGTAGCTTTCTAGACAACAAGAGATGTTGTATTAGTTGTCTTTTCCGACATTAGTGAGTGTCGATTACATTTATTAAACCGATAAATAATTAAGCTATTTCGACATTCTCATATGTCGTGATAGCTAATTAACCTTTCGCTACACTTGCATACGCGACACTAAGAATCAACGTGGAGAAAGGTAAAGTGTTGCAATAAATTATTTATTGGGGCATATTTACATGCCTCTTAAGCCCGTTTTGTTGTAGCACTTTTAAGCTTTAGGTACCACCATACATTTACCAAAGTGTTTTGCAACAATAGTTTTAGCTAAACCATGAGCATATTATATCAATACACATCAAATTAATCTGTCATAGGTGGATCACATTTGCTCAATTGATTGGACCGTTGATAATCTCATAATTTATGATTATCATAAAAACTAGTACTGTAATATATAAGGGTTACGCATGAAAAACTTTAGAAAGAATTAACGACACATTTTCCATTGTGATATTTTTCCTGAAAAATAGGAAAATAAATCTTGGGGAAAGGAGAGGAAAGCAGGTCTTTCGTTAACCTAATCCTTGAAGAGCATATCGAGTGTTGCTTCTTTGATCTATGCTTCCTAAGCCCTTGCTCGAGGAGAACTTTGTTTTCCTTGGTGCCAATCTGTTTTCTTATCATATCCAATGTCATGTCAATTTTAATTTGATCGAAAAAATAATCGTGATAAAATTGCTGTAATTAAAAAGTTTGTAAATGTATATACTCATTTTAAAGTTCGCGTACAAAACTAAAATCATATTAAAATTTGTATATTTAATTATATGCCAATAAGGCAATAACCGATAAAAATAACTAGTTTTATATATTTTGAACTTTCTTACTATTTTCTAGGCAATTTAATATCAACTTCCTTATGATTTTATCAATTTATGCACTATACATCAATGGGCTTCCGCCGTCAGATGACCCACCCTTATTATGTTATTATTTAATTCACTGTAGACTATAGTTATTATAGTTATGAAAGTAACCCTCAAATAATTGTATAATATAGTACTACATTGAGAAATCATGAAATTATAGTAATTTATAATATAATTCAAATTTTTA
Organism: Salvia rosmarinus; assembly: GCA_036937905.1. NCBI lineage: Eukaryota > Viridiplantae > Streptophyta > Magnoliopsida > Lamiales > Lamiaceae > Salvia > Salvia rosmarinus. The sequence continues at coordinate 1,482,379 of JAODLM010000210.1, forward strand.
ATATCAATTTCCCTATCATCTTAGCAATCTATCCACTAGACATCCATAGACTTTGGGTGCCACGACTTCAGTCTTTGGGTGGTCTCTATTATGTTATTATTTATGGAAAGACTATCATCAATAAATGTTGACCTACTTTCATATTTATGAACCCATCTTTCTCTTGGCATGGACGTAATTCTATATTTCGTCGCGTTGGCTGAACCATAACTACAATTAGCAATTACCAAAAAAAAAAGGGAGTTGATTCAGTAATTTTTCCCCAAATTATTAGGTTTTTCTGTATTGAAGTAAAACAATGATGCTAGAGTTTAACCATTTGGAGTCGTTGATTGGGCGGAACACGGAGATGAATTGAAATTATGAGGCTAGAGTTTAGCCACTCGAGCCGGTTTAGAATGTATGTATACGTATTCATCCCAAACTCGAGTAATATCCAAATCCATTTTAATTGATAAATAAAATTTGTTACAGTCATTGATTATGTATCCCAATAAAAATAGAACATTACAATGTAAACATTAATAATAAATGGTACAAATAACGAAAGATTAAAAGTTAGAGAAAATTTCGCATAAGTATGTAGATTAATGGTCGAACTCGTTTAGATTTTATGTACACATATATCTTACAAACTCAATTTAATAGATATTTTACTACCATTTCTCATCCCAACCCTTATAATAATAATACGCTAAATATACAAACACGTTTATATTTATAAATATAAATTGTTATATAATTGGTTATCCGTCTCAATATAGACCGGATATTGTAGAGTAAATATTAAAAATAATAATAGAAATAACAAAAGATTAAAAATCAAGAAAATTTCATATAGGCATGTCAAGCAATGTTAAAATCCTTTGAAATTTATATACTCATACATGCCCCAAATTAATTAACTATATATATATATATATATATATATATATATATATATATATATATATATATATATATATATATAGGGAGGGTAACGCGAGAACCATTTTATTGTGAGAACGTGAGAACTAAAAACCGATGAATTCACGGTGAAAGTTGATGAATCCGCTAGGAAAATTCGAATCCAAAAATAGAATTTTCTCCTCTCATGGGATTCGAACCCGGTGAAAATTTTCGAATTTTGAATTCATTAACTTTCTTAACGGATTCATCAACTTCATAACTAATTCATTTGGTTCTTAGTTTTAGGATAAAAATGGTTCTTATTTGAACCAAACTATATATATATATATATATATATATATATATATATATATATATATATATATTTCGAATAATAATTACATGCAATACTATTTAATTGTACGGTATATATATATATATATATATATACATATATCTGAAAAGGAAATCAAAGTGAATCATTTAACATATTATCATTTATTCAATTACTTGCAATTTATTCACATAATTCTAAATGTAAATTATGATGTCCAATTGTCAAAATTTAATTAATTAAATATTTCATTGCAGAAAATGTCATGTTGAAAAAAAAAATTCAAACAGAACTCAATCGAAAAAAAAAAAATTAAAATATAAAATTGTAACATTAATCAACATGAGTTCTATATAGAAGAATGGAATTTTCGATCGTAATATGGAACATATTATGTTGGAATTCTTTGTCTTATTTGGTAATCCATTTGTAATGATCAATTTTTGAGTTAACATAATTAGTTAATAAAAATATAAGTAATTGAGGAAGAAATAGACAACCGATAAAAATGAAACTGAATAACAACAATTTAAACTTTGATATAACTATGATGATCAATATTTATACATTCTCAAATATGTATACTTATAATCCAAAATTTCTTGAGATAACACCTAACATGAAGATGTACATTTTTCGTGAAATATTCATCTTCATTGGAGCTTTTTAGTAGTTATTGTGACCAACGACCATCATTTCATAAATTAAATAAAAAATATCAAAATTATTATTATTATTTAACAAATAAATACATGGTTATAATTTATATTAAATTGTTATAGAGAAACGTAACATACAATATCTAAAATGTTAACACTCAATCAAAAACTATAATATAACTACAAAAATGTCACAATTGAGATAATTATACTATGTTAGGACTTAGTAAGCAAACACAAAAAATCAATTGTAGCATCCAACCGATTCAAACGACCAATATTTTGATAGAAGACAATGTTGGAGACATACTGAAAGTTTCTTTCGATTTGATATTCAAGACAAAAATAAATAATAGTGAGAGATTTTTTCAGATTACTAAAAAAAAAAAAATAGAACTAAGTAAAATTCATTTTAACATAATTTATGCCAGAGTATTTGGTGTGAGTAAGTGAAAATTCAAGACATAATGTTGGAGACATACTGGAAGTTTCTTTCGATTTGATATTCAAGACAAAAAATAAATAATAGTGAGAGATTTTTTTCAGATTACTAAAAGAAAAAAAAATAGAACTAAGTAAAATTCATTTTAACATAATTTATGCCGAGTATTTGGTGTGAGTAAGTGAGGTTGGAAGTATACTACCCTCTATTTATAATTACAAACAAGTTATAATTTGCAACATAATTTAAATTAATTTTATTACTTTATATTAATTTAATCTAATTTATCTACTTCTATATTTACATGCATTTCATATAAATGAAGATGAACTAATTGACGTGTTCCTTTGTTGATTTGCTTCCACATCACATGCATTTTATATAAATACTAATTAATTATTTGATTGATTATAAAGGAATATGCATGATTTGTGAATTGTTCATTTTGAAACATGATTTGTGCATTGCTTTTTGAAACGGAAATTTAATAAAGGATTTGACTTTTGGAATTTATTAACATTCTTATGAGAGGATATATGTATCAATGCATATTTTGTGGAATTTAGAAAATAAGAAAAAAATTCTTAAAATTCCACGTAGGATTATGGATGAATGAGGGGCTAGGAATATGTAATCGTATTATAAATTGATGACATGAAGATGAAATACAAAGTAACTTTCCTTTCATATTTTACATAGTTACGTTAACATCAAATAATCATTGTCTCATACATTATCTGTTTGTATAAAACTGCAGAGGATGTGAAGAGTTGGTGGATTTGGGGATACTATGCCTCACCTTTGATGTATTTCAAAATGCAATTCTTGTCAATGAATTCACAGCCCACAGTTGGAGCAAAGTAAGACGTTATTATTATTACATCAATCTTTGCTATAATTAATCCGATTTATTGAAGTATTTACATCTCACAACTAAACGACTGCATGCGTGGACGTTTGGTTTCTATTTTAGCTTTGCAGTTATTCTGTTAGAAGTTAGTTGAAGTTTGTTAAATGTTAGTTACACGTCTGTTTAGTTTCTGTTTTCTTTTCTGTTTCTAGCTTGCTATAAATATGTTGTATAGCAGCTTTGTTAAACAACTCTTTTCAATATAGAATCATTTTCCTCATTGCTAATGTTCAGCTTATATCTCAATATGGTATCAAGAGCCTAAAAGTTTTTCCATGGCGTTGTCTTCTACTGTCTTCAGTTTCGACGCCATTGCGAACCTTCATCCTATGTTTCTTGGCTTGATCGAAACAATTATGCTTTCTGGCGCATTCAAATTTTATCTACAATTCGAGCTCACGGCTTTGATGATTTCATATCTTCAACAGCCTCGGTTCCTTCTCCATTCCTTCCTTCTTCGTCCGTGATGGCGGAGAGAATTCCAAATCCAGAATATTCTCAATGGATTCGCAGAGATCACTTCCTCATGAGCTGGATGCTGGCTTCCATTAGCGAATCGATGCTTGACATGTTATCCGTTGCACTACCTCGTCAAATGTGGCAGATATTGGAGCAATTATTTCAATCTCAATCAAGAGCTCGTGTTCTTCAGTTAAAGAAACAGCTGCATTCACAAAAGAAAGGTGCTCTATCCGTGGATGATTATTTTTTGAAAATGCGTAGTTTTGCCGATCAACTATGCGCCACGGGTCATGTTATTCCTGATGATGAACTAGGTGATTCAATTCTAAGTGGTTTTGGTACTGAGTATGAATCCATCGTCATAAACCTCATGCATCGCCTTGAGCCGCCCGTTACAAGAAATGCAGTATGCTCTTCAATCGCATGAAATCCGTCTGCAAGAATCTGCCTATTCTATAACTGAACCTATGGCTCACTATGTGCAGCGAGGTGGAAATAGAAGTGTTCGTGGTCGTGGTATGGTTGGTAGAGGAAGAATTCGGTTTTCTGGAAAATCTCCTATTGTGTGTCAACTTTGTGGACGAACAGGTCATGTTGCGATGAAATGCTATAAACGCTTTGATGTTAACTTCACCGGTGCCAATGCAGCTCCCACCAATTCCACTCCGCAAGCTTTTGTTGCTGAAAATCAGAAATCAAATGAATATGAGTTTGATGAGGAAGAAGGCGTATGGTATGTGGACAGTGGAGCTACTAATCACGTCACCAACACTTTGGGAAATCTGCAGCTAACTACACCTTATCATGGCACTGAAGCTCTCACCGTGGGCAATGGTAAGGTTATCCCTATACAGTCTATTGGTCATAGTAAAATAGTGTCTTCTTCTTCCTCCTCTCCCAACTCCTCATTATTACTCAATCACATACTATATGTTCCTCAAATCACAAAAAATCTAATCAGCATTTCTCAATTTACAAAGGATAATGATGTCATTTTTGAATTTCATGACTCTTGTTGTCTTGTGAAGGACAAACACAATCTTCAAGTCCTTCTGACGGGGAAACTCCACAACGGGCTGTATCAAGTTGATCTATCAAAAATATGTACTCGAGCAGCCAACTCTTCTTCTCGGGCAGTCACTTCTTCTTCTGTTTTTACTTCATCTTGTGTTTCTAGAAATAAGAATCCAGCCTTAGTTTCGAACAAATGCTCTCTCAATAATTCATCTCCTAAGTGTAATGCATATTTGTCTTCTACATGTAATGCAAAAGCTGCACTTACTGTAACTAACACTACTTCAGTTGTCAATAATACTTCCATTTGGCATCAAAAGTTGGGGCATCCTCACCCTACTGTTCTTTCTCATATTCTTAAATTGTTGCGTGTACCAATACATTGCTCTTCTCTCAGTTTTGTGAAGCTTGTAGACTTGGAAAATTGCATCAAACACCTCATGTTACTCAACCTCTTCGTACTACAAAAGCTTTTCAGCTTGTTCATTCCGATCTCTGGGGGCCTACACATCTTCCTTCTACTCAAGGCTACAAATACTACATTCATTTTGTTGATGACTTTACAAGGTACACATGGATCTATCCTCTAGCTGCAAAATCTGAGGCTTTTTCTGTGGTTAGGCAGTTCTTTAAAATGATAGAATGTCAATTTCAAGTTCATATTCAATCCTTTAGGTCAGATTGGGGGGGTGAATACAGAAAGTTGGTTCCTTTTTTTAAAGATTTGGGTGTTAAATTTCAGCACCCGTGTCCTCATGTTCATTCTCAAAATGGTAGGGCCGAAAGAAAACATCAACACATTGTGGACATGGGATTAACTCTTCTCAGTCAAGCTCATCTTCCTGTTTCCTATTGGTGGCATGCGTTTGAAGCTGCTACCTATCTTATAAACAGATTACCCACAGTCACCTTAGCTATGAAATCTCCTTATCATGTCTTGTTTAATCATCTACCCAATTACTCATTCTTGCATGTGTTTGGTTGTGCTTGTTTTCCTCTTCTTAGGCCGTATAATTCTCATAAGCTTCAGTTTCGTTCTCAAAAATGTATATTTCTTGGTTATAGCAATAATCACAAGGGCTACAAGTGCCAAAACGCTGAGGGAAGAATCTATGTTGTTGACACGGTTCATTTTAATGAAACTGATTTTCCTTATCCTACATTATTTCCTAATACCAACTCGAGTTCTCCTCCTCCTTATGTCTCGCTTCCTCCACTTCCAGATGTCCCTATATCACTGCATTTCTCGGTTCCACCTTCTCCCTTGACCTCTTCTCATTCTCCTATTTCTGTTTCAAGTTCTGGACCAGATGCCTCACCCTCTCATCACTCATCCTCTATGTCCATGTCTCATTCTCATTCCTCTCCTTCTCCTCCACCTTCTCCCTCTCCACCAATCAACTCTCATACTATGCAAACCCGCTCCAAAAATGGTATCCGTAAACCAAAGGTCTATACTGCCGTTCTCTCACAACCTCCTGTCTCCTCACACATTCCACCCTTACCATTGTCCTTGGATGATGCTTTAGCACATGATGGGTGGTATGAGGCAATGGCAAAGGAGTTTGATGCCATTCTTGGAAAAGGAACGTGGATCCTTATACCACCAGATCCAAGTCACAAAGTGATTAGCAACAAGTGGGTGTTTAGGGTTAAACTTAATCCTGATTACACCTTGGATAAGCTAAAGGCTCGATTAGTTGCTAGGGTTTTGAGCAAATGGCTGGTGTTGATTTTGTTGAGACTTTCAGCCCTGTTGTCAAGCCTTCTACCATTCGATTGATGTTCTCTCTAGCTGCTACTAAAGGTTGGAGTATCAAACAAATTGACGCCAATGCTTTTCTCAATGGAGAGCTCACGGACACTATCTATATGGCTCAGCCGGCTGGCTTTGAAGATCCGGTTCATCCTACCTATGTCTGTAAGCTCAACAAAGCTTTATATGGCTTAAAACAGGCGCCACGTGCTTGGTATGATAAGTTACGTGCTGAAATCTGTGGTCTTGGCTTCAAGCGATCTGCCTCAGATTTTTCTTTGTTTTCAGAAAACTGAATCTTCCTCACACTTATTCTTGTTTACGTGGATGACATCTTGGTCACCGGGATGATTCGGATAAAGTGCAGATGATTGTTGACACTTTGCATTCTAAGTTCTCTGTCAAGGATCTTGGTCATGTAAGCTACTTCTTGGGGATAGAAGTTCACCGATCCAACAAAGCTTTCATTTTATGTCAACATAAGTATATTAATGAGTTACTTGTGAAGACTAAAATGGTGAACTGTAAACCATGTTCGACACCTATGACGCCTGCAACGGTTAGCAAGGGATTCTGGTGAAAGTTTTGATGACCCTACATTGTATCGAAGCACGGTGGGTGCTCTTCAATATTTAACGCTCACTCGACGGATATTTCTTTTACAGTCAACAAGCTGAGTCAATTTCTTGCAAAGCCTACAAATCTGCATTGGGCTGCCTGTAAAGGTTGTTGCGTTACCTAAAGGGTACTACTTCTCTCACTCTGAATTTCACTCCATCCTCTTCATCGCAACTCATCGCGTTTTCAGATGCTGATTGGGCCAGCTGCTTAGATGATCGAAGGTCCACTGGTGGTCATTGTATTTTCTTGGGCTCAAATTTGATATCTTGGTCTGCCAAGAAACAGGATGTGGTTTCCAGAAGTAGTGCTGAGTCCGAATACAGAAGTATGGCCAATGCCACCACTGAACTCGTCTGGCTTGTCTCGCTATGTACTGAACTTGGTATCTCCATTTCCGCTCCACATAAGCTTTGGTGTGATAATGTCAGTGCAATTGCATTGGCTAACAATCCGGTGTTTCATGCAAGGACCAAACATATTGAAGTTGATATTCATTACATACGTGAGAAAGTGCTTGACAACACTATCGATGTAGGCTATGTTCCATCTTGCGATCAATTGGCAGATATATTCACAAAAGCTCTTGCTGATACTCGGTTTATTTTACTTCGCCGTCGGCTGAATCTTGCAGAGTTCAATACCGGCTAAGTTCTTGGGAGTGTATTGAAGTATTTACATCTCACAACTAAACGACTGCATGCGTGGACGTTTGGTTTCTGTTTTAGCTTTGCAGTTATTCTGTTAGAAGTTAGTTGAAGTTTGTTAAATGTTAGTTACACGTCTGTTTAGTTTCTGTTTTCTTTTCTGTTTCTAGCTTGCTATAAATATGTTGTATAGCGGCTTTGTTAAACAACTCTTTTCAATATAGAATCATTTTCCTCATTGCTAATGTTCAGCTTATATCTCAATACGATTGAACAAAAAGTGATGTTATGTTGCGATCATTGTTTGTAGGTGGTAAACGGTACGAAATTAGGGGTTCGTGTCATGGAAGCGAGAGGATTCTTCCCTGACGCGTACTGGTACTGGATCGGAGTAGGGATTCCGTTGGATTCGTGTGGCTATTCAACATTCTCTACCTTGCTTGCCTTACATACCTCGATCGTGAGTATTATAACTTCATCAGTTTGAAGTAGTTACCAGTGTTGAATACTTGTGCTAATATTGTTTTTATAAAATGGTGCAGCATTCGAAAAGCCTCAAGCTGTCTTACCAGAAGAGGAAGATGATAATGTTGCCACTGGAGGAGACATTGTTGAGGCGACTGGGAACCGCAACAGAGGAATGGTTCTTCCATTCGAGCCACATTCCATCACATTTGACGACATTAGATACTCAGTTGACATGCCACAGGTAAGTTGAAGATTTAGAGATCGAGAGAGAGAGATGTGTTTATTAGATATGAAGTAGACATTCAACTTATTTTGATTTGGCAGGAAATGAAAGCTCAAGGAGCCAGTGAAGATAGACTGGAACTGTTGAAGGGTGTGAGTGGAGCTTTTAGGCCCGGTGTTCTTACAGCCCTGATGGGCGTTAGTGGAGCAGGTAAAACTACTTTGATGGACGTTCTGGCCGGAAGGAAAACAGGCGGTTACATTGACGGGAGATCAAAATCTCTGGTTACCCAAAGAACCAGGCAACATTTGCTCAGATTTCTGGATACTGTGAGCAGAACGACATCCATTCTCCAAACGTAACTGTGTACGAGTCCCTTGTTTACTCAGCGTGGTTGCGCCTGCCAAAAGAAGTCGAGTCAGAGACTAGAAAGGTTTCTATGTATAAATATATTTTCAATGATAGAAAGATTTTCAAGAATGATATTGATAATCCATTGTGATGACAGATGTTCATTGAGGAGGTGATGGAGCTTGTAGAACTCACGAATCTGAGAGGAGCGCTAGTAGGGTTGCCAGGTGTTAACGGGCTCTCAACCGAGCAGCGAAAGAGGCTAACAATAGCAGTTGAGCTTGTGGCGAATCCTTCCATCATATTCATGGACGAGCCAACCTCGGGCCTCGACGCCAGAGCGGCTGCAATCGTCATGAGAACTGTCAGGAACACTGTCAACACTGGAAGAACTGTGGTCTGCACGATCCATCAGCCTAGCATTGACATCTTTGAAGCTTTTGATGAGGTACGCTACCTACCTATACACTCTTATCGTATACGAACCACACGCACATAAAAGCAATAATTATGATTATCATGTCTCTGGCAGCTATTCTTGATGAAACGGGAGGAGAAGAAATCTATGTAGGACCTCTGGGTGCCCAATCGACCCATCTCATCAAATACTTCGATTCAGTTGAAGGAGTATCAAAGATCAAAGATGGCTACAATCCAGCTACCTGGATGCTTGAAGTCACTACTTCATCACAGGAACTAATGTTAGGGGTCGACTTTGTTGATCACTACAAGAAATCAGACCTATACGCGTAAGTCAAATTCCACCAACATTCAATGATATCAATCCATTCCCCAAATGCTGATAATCTTGAGCTCTTGCAGGAGGAACAAAGCCTTGATCAAGGAATTGAGTTTCCCTCGCCCTGGCTCGAAAGATCTCTATTTTCCTACTCAGTACTCCCAACCTTTCCTCACGCAGTGCATTGCTTGCCTGTGGAAACAACACTGGTCGTACTGGAGGAATCCTCCTTACACGGCCGTCAGATTCTTGTTCACAACCTTCATTGCCCTCATCTTCGGTACAATGTTCTGGGACCTCGGCTCTAAATGGTAACTAAAACTCAAGACTTCAAACAAACTCAAATTCGTACCTACTCTTCTGCTAAACTTACACATGTCGCTAATTACAGGGAGAGGCAACAAGATCTGATCAACGCAATGGGTTCCATGTATGCTGCCATCAACTTCTTGGGGTTCCAGTACGGTTCCACTGTCCAGCCCGTGGTGGCTATCGAGAGAACCGTCTTCTACAGAGAGAGAGCAGCCGGAATGTACTCAGCCTTACCCTATGCATTCTCACAAGTAAGCAAGCATCAAATTCTGCATACGCCGTCTCAAGTTTCTACCAAATCCCATTACTAACAAACAAACTGTTTCTTGGTACAGTTTCTGATCGAGATCCCTTACGTATTCGCCCAATCCGTTTTCTACGGCCTCATCGTCTACTCCATGATGGGATTCGACTGGACTGCTGAGAAATTCTTCTGGTTCTTGTTCTTCTTCTTCTTCTCCTTGCTGTACTTCGTCCTCTACGGAATGATGACCGTCGCCGTCACTCCCAACCACAATGTCGCCTCCATCATCTCTTCCTTCTTCTACGCAATCTGGAATCTCTTCTCAGGATTCGTCATCCCACGACCAGTAAGTTTCAGTCACGCCAACATACATAACAAATAGTAATAATTATGATCAACATTACAATATGATATTCACCAAAACTGCTTCACTTTGTGTAACAGAGAATCCCAATCTGGTGTAGATGGTACTACTGGGCAACTCCCATGGCGTACACATTGTACGGCATGATCATCTCACAGTTCGAGAGACTGAGGATGTCATGGTCGACACTGACAGCACGGTCAAAGAGTACTTGAAAGACTACTACGGTTTCGAGAGGAGCCAGCTCGGATTGGTTGCGGGAGTGCTTCTCGGATTCGTCGCTCTTTTCACTTTCATCTTCGCCTTCTCCATTCGGACATTCAACTTCCAAAGAAGATAGACATCAGATCAGATATAAGGCCATCGCCATTTATCTTTTTTTAGTTTTTCTTCACTTCTTTATGCACCATCCATCAGATGATCGACTCATATCCTTCTTAAAGTCAAAACACTACTACCAAATTATCCGACTTAATTTCTGATTTTTAATCTTTCAGTAAATAAGTTACTTTTTTAAATTTTTTTAACGATTTAAAACTTCCCTTCCTTTTGATTGTTGAAACTTGAAACCTCTCATTAAGGTAAAGCATTAATTAATTAAATTCATTATTTTCTTTTCCTTTATGACTAATCTGGATGAAATATCCCCCTCTCAAATGCATTCGCCAGTTACGCATCAAACAAAATTGGTCCATAATCATTAATCATTTAGTTTGGGGGAAAAAAATCAATCATCGCCAATTATAAGTTGTTCTTTAAAGCGTAATAACACTGATGTTTTGAAATTTTTAATTCAACATGGAATTTTCGATATAAATTTTTATATTTTCCTATATTTTACGAGATTTTATTTTTAATGTGGGGATTTTTTGTCTTTAAATTAATTTATTAATCCTCTAACAAGAATCAGAATCATATTCACCAATGGCAACTCCACTCTATGACTGCTGTCCATCTACTCCTCTCCTCACCAAAGTTGTGTTGGAAATGAAGCGTACATAATAATATTAAAATTTATTGGACGTATTATAACTTGAAACAAAATGTAGAAAAATGAGATAAAACTAAAAATTAAACAGAGACGAAATACAAATCGAAAAAATTAATCGAATGCTAATGCCGAGTCGATGAGACCTCTTTCCGTAAGACGAGATATGCGTCGATAGTGCTCTCGGTTATGGCGTATAATCCTCAAAGATAAAGCAGCGTCTCGAAGGTAGCAGTACCGCAAACCAACAAGCGTCGACGAACTAGACTAAATGAGGACAAAGCTTTGACATAAACTATGTATACAAAGGGTGTTAGAGAATGCTGAAATGCAGATTAGCAATTGGCGGGTAATGAGGGAGACATGTCTATTTATAGGCGTCGTCCCGTCATGAGGAGCCTGCTGGAGTCAACGCCTGTATTGACGTCGGGTGTTACAAAGTTATGTCCCTCGTTAAGTACATAAGGGGTTATGCGGCGGTTTATGGAGACAAAAGTTACAATGAATCTGGACAGTGCGTACATCCATGTTCATTGGACGTCTCTTCAAGTGCATAGCAGACCTAACGGACTAGGACCCATTGTTCCTCAAGAGCTCGGCAGAAGCGATCAACTGTTAACCGATTGGTCGCAGTTCGAATCCTACTTGGGATATTTGATTCATTCGAATTAACAAATTCAGAATAAATGGGCCTCAGACTAACTCCAACTTTGGGCTCGATCAATTGATGATCCAAAAGGTAAGGGTATTGGGCTCCAAACCAAGCCCATGAAACAAGCATATTAACAACTTAAAGACCAATTGTCAAGATCCAAATCAAGTCCAAGTCGTCTTGGGCCGGGCACCGGCGATCAGAGCGCGCGTGTGGGTTTCGACCCATCACATGTGCACATAATTATACTAAGTGTTGATGAACCACTTATATAGACAATTAATGAAGGTATATTAATCAATGTGGGATAATCATTTAATAATCTACGCTTATTTACTTAAACACATAACTCTATGTTTAAGTGATCAACTTTGATTCATATTTCTCACTCACGGAAAATCGGATTTGAGAATGTGAATATATCGTGATCATCTATTCGAAACGTAGATCGATCGTATACCGTTTAATTTCATAAAATTAAACATGACGCTACTCAAAATCTTGATCAAAGTAGCTTACTGACAACTTGACCAAACGCGCACACACACACACACACACACACACACACACATATATATATATTACTCCATTTGTCCCAATATTCATGACTCTTTTTTTAATACGTAGATTAAAGAGAATTGTATTTTGTGTGTAAAGTAGTGTGTTACGAAATTCGAGATACTTTTAGTGTAAAATTATTTCCTTTTTGAAGCAGACCAACTTAATGAGACAACCCAAAAGAAAAACGAGCCAACAATAATGTGAAGGAAGGATATATATATATATATATATATATGAGTTAGTTCTGAGGAGAACCACTATTAAGATGAGAACTAATAACTAATATTTACCATAGATTTTATTTGATCTAATAGATTATATTTAGTCATACTTAAAAAAAATTCACTATTTTATATTGTTTTTATGGTTGTAAACGTTTGGGACACTAAGGTCATTTAAATATTCACCATATCCCCGATTTTTCACATTCTCTCTACAATTCGATTTTCTTTATGAAAATAGTAGTTATTGTACATAGAATTGTAATGATTGTGTATATGAATCTTAGTAGTTATGCTAAACGTAATGTGAACTAAGAATCAAACTTATAAAATTGAGATCTATTGTATGAATAATAATTAATAAAAAATAAAATTTATAAAATTACCTTAAAATAAAGATCACATGTAAGAATTTGACACATAAATCCCTCAATTAGTGAATGAGAAAATAAATGATAGATATACAAATATGGTTATTCATATGATTTTGGTAATATGCATAACTATATAGTAGTTGAACAAATAATGGATTAATATATACGGTTTAGTATAGTATGAACAAATATAGTGATTTAAAGCATAAGCTTATGAACTCAACTAGTTATAATCTAATTACTTTCGATGATCAATTGTAAAATAAAGAATTAAAACCATTACTTTTGATGATCGATACTGTAAAATCACATTAAAAAATAATTATTGATGGATCGATTATATTATTTGATGATTTGCATAATAAAATTACAGATAAAAAAAGATATATAAAATCAAAATACCATAAATATAAAAGGAAGTCTTTTAAAACACTCACAAAATCGATTACATAAAAATAGTAAATTACTATAATATCCTTAACAATAAAATCTGAAAAACAAATACCTAAAAAATCTAAAAAATCATGACCATTAGATTACACAAAACAAACGCACTAGATTAGTTCTCGGTTCTCAAAACATATATGGTTCTCATTTGATTCATTCTCTCTCTCTCTCAATCTATATAGAAGAGTTAACGTGAGAACCATTTTTATTGTGAGAATGTGAGAACTAAAAAATGATGAATTCACTGTGAAAATTGATGAATTAAATGAGAAAGTTACTGAATCCAAAAAAATGAAATTTTCACCCCTCATGGGATTCAAACCCGGGTAAAAATTCTGAATTTTTAAATTCAGTAACTTTTATCAACGGATTCATTAACTTTCATAACGAATTCATTTAGTTCTTAGTTTTTAGGATAAAAATGGTTCTCATTTGAACCTAACTATATATATATATATATATATACACACACATTGATTTCCAACAATCCCCACATGAGTGAAAATAGACATATGTATGTATCCAGACACAACTCAGTCCTCAAAAGATGTTAAAATATTTTGGAATATGTTTTATGACATTGAACCTTCTATAGTCAGTACCATCGAGTACACATGCGGATTAATAAACATGATATCTTGAATTATTCTCCCACCCCTAAATTAGATTTAATTTATTATGGGATATTTACCTTTAAGCCCTTTTTTAAACATTTTAAGCTTTTCCATACATTACCAAAGTTAATTTGTATTAGTTTCCTCCATTAGATTACTAACATCATTAATCTTATATATAATTTTCAATTATTGACCGTTATACTAATTAAATTTTCATAATTACTAATAAAAAGCTGAAAAAAGGGGTTGAAAAATAATTTCAAAGAATATTTTTGGGGAAAAAGGCCTTAAACTTGGAGCAACATTTCTTTCTTTCAAGTCCCTAAAGTCGAAGTTTTTGCATTCAATTGTTTTAAAAATTTGAATTTAATTATCCATATTAAATTCGTAATTTAATTTATATTAATTCGTATAATAATTAAATTGAATAATTTGCATAAGTAAATAAATAATATTTTATATATTTGAATTTTAACTATTTTTGAATTTAATTCAAACATTAATTTCATATTTGCCTTCATATTTATATTATTCCTTAATTAGTTAATTATAAATTCATAGAAAAGGGCTTCAGTTGAGAACCAATATTTTAATTATATATAATTCAGAATTGTTTTATATTTATAATATCAAATTTTTCAATTCAAAACATTAACTTTGGTGCCAAATTATCTTTTTTCAATTATTTATTAAATTATAATAAAGAATCCATAATGTTGACTACTTGCATATGAATTATTAATTTGCTTCATGAATAATTTCATATTTTAAATTTTTTGGTAGAACTAAACATATTAAATTTAAATTGAGTTGTTAAGAATCAAATTAATTATCTAGTTATAACATATTTCATTTTAGTTTATATTATCCCAATGATTAATTCAAACCAGGTTTGAAATTGAACATTAAGTTATTATCCAAAATTAGATAAGTATTATATTATGAATAGAATAAAAAAATTGATAAAAATAATTTGTTAAAATCATGATTATGTACCAATTTAAAATAAAATTAATTAAAATTTATAAATTCAATACTTAAATAAAATTTCTAAGTATAATAATTCACTTATTTAATTTAATGAATAATTTTAATTCTCATTTTCCACCTTATATATTAAGAAATATCAAACATTTAATATTTTAAATATAAATTTATAAATTTTATTTAAATGCGTATTGTAGATAAATTTAAAATTTATAATAAATACCAAAATTAAAATACAAAAATTTATTAAATTAAAAAATTATATAATTTTTAAATTTATTATATATATAAATTAATTAAAATAAGGGGTTAATTAATTTTGGGTAAAAATGAATTATGAAATGATGAAGGGAAATTGAATAAAAAATTTTGGGGAGTTAAAACGATTTATCATTTAATTTAAATTATAAAAACTTTCATCCAAATTTTTATAACTAAATAATTTTAATTATAAAATTTTTAAAATTTATTAAAAATTATATTAATCTATTTTAAATAAAATTAAAATTTTTAATAACATATATATATAATATATAAATAAATATATATTAAACAAGCGACTCGGGGCGGTGAGAACATAGTGTTCTCGAGGAGGACCCGGTGCCCAAGATCATGCCGCACGGGGCGCCATCACTATCTGAGGCCGTGGTGGGCAACAAGAACGTCCAAGGTCTATATCGACATCGGAGCCTCCGTCGGCATCATCTTCCGTAGCTGTCCGGATAAGCTTGAGGTCGGAGGTATTGGTACTTCCCGCCTCCCGCCACGGGAGCTTCACCTCGAGGCGATTCAGCCCGAGGGGTCATTACCCTTCCGATTCTGGTGGGACGAGCCCAGTGCCGGTCGCGGGCCATCGATTCTTCCGGTGCGAGCTCACTCCGCATCAACATCGTCACAGGAAGAGATTGGTTATGCGCCACCAAGGCCGTCTGCTCGGTCTACCACCTCGTCAAGATTCTCACCCGGTGGGAGTGCTTGAGCATCGGGGGGACCAAGCGGCGGCAAAAGAATGCCTACGAGTCTCAACCCAGATGCGGCTAACCCGGGGCATAGCAATTCACAGAACCTCGGTACCGATGCCCGGGATGACTGACCGAGCCCCGACTATCGGCGGCGATCCTCGAAGGTCGTCGGTCGGCACCCGTGGCCCAACTTACATCCGGCGGCGTGTCATACAACCACGAGGGAATACGGGGGCGTGTTTGCGTGGTCCCGCTCGATATGACGGTGTCGCTCGAGCTCATAACTCATCGCCTCGACATTGACGGCTACCAAGCCGGTCCGTGAAGAAAAGAATATTCACGCAGAGCGCAACGGTCATAAGGGACGAGGTGACTCAACGGCGTAAGGCAAGATCTTGTTCGAGGTGAATACCGACCGGATGGCTAATCGATCGTGGTCCAAAGCCGTGGGAGGGTGGCGCGTGTGCGTCGATTACACCGACCTCAACAAGACCGCCTAAAAGATTGCTACCCTCCCGACATTGACAAGAAGGTGGAGGCATTGGTGAGCCACTTAGATGTTCAGCCTTCCTAGATCTATACAAAGGGTACCACCAAGTCCTAATGAGCCGGGAGGATGCCCCAAAGACGGCATTCATCACCGACCGGCGTGCTGCGTGCGGAAGATGCCGCCCGGTGCCAAGAACGGGGCAACCTATCGAGGATGGTGGGCCGTATTCAAAGATCACATTAGGCGGATCGTTGAGGTCTCGTTGGCGACATCGTGGTCAAGAGTAAAAAGCGGAGGCTGCCGGCGACCTCGAGAACTATCCTCCAGCCTCCTCGGTCGCCAACCTCAAGCTCAACCCACAAGTGTACATTCATGGTAAGGACGGGTAAATTCACGGGATCTTTGGGTTTCTCGAAGGCACGAAGGCAATCCGACCAAGGTGAATGCTTTCGACATGCAAGTACCAAAACCATCCGTGAGGTCCACAAACTCATCGGATGCCTTGCCTCTCGTGATTCCTCTCAGGGCTGCCGAGAAACAGCTCCCCTTTGAGATCTTGAGAAGAGCTCAGGACTTAGCTGGCGGGAGGAACACTGGTCGCTTCATGCGGTGAAAGAGTATCTCGCCGACCGCCCACCCGGCCGCCTGAAACAAGGTGAAATCCTCTCTTTATATTTGGCCGCCTCGAGCGAGGCCATCAAGATCGATCTTGATGCGTGATGAGACGGCAAGTCCCCATCTACTTCATTAGCCGGGCTCTCAGAGGACCCGAGGCGAGGTACACCACCTCGAAAAGGTATGGCCTTGGTGAACGCTAAGCGGCGCCTCAGACCCTACTTCAGCTCGCTCCGTCCTGTGCTTGACCGACTTACCCTTGAGACAAGTCTTGTCAAACCCAGTCATCCGGACGTATAGCCAGTGGGCCTTGGAGCTCGCGACCACGACATCTCGACTCCCAGGCCCGGCCATAAAAGGCAAGCCCTCACGACTTTCGGTGGAGGCCAAATTCACCGAGCTCGGCTCAACCAATGTAGTCGCCAACGCCCGCCCCCACATGGAGACATCATCCTCACACCACCGATGGCTGCTGGCGGATCTACGGACGGAGCTTCATGCAAGACAGGCAACAGGCGGTATCCTCCTCCTCGGCCCGGACAAGCGGAGAGTAACCTTACGCCTCCGTTTACCTTCCCGACCACAAACAACGAGGTGGAGTACGAGGCCACGATCTCGGACTCGCCTCGCTAAGGAAATGAAGGTGGACAAGATCCAAATCTTGGAGATTCCCAAGTCGTGGTGAACCGGTGTTAAGCAAATCTGAGGCCAAGGAGGACCGAATGAAACAATACCTCGAGAAGGCGAAGGAGATCTTGACCTCGTTCAGTACTTCAAGATTCACGAATCCACGAGGGAAAGCAGCCGGTGGCGTCCTCAACAAGTTAGCTGCGTCTATCAACAAGTCCACCGATGGAGGAGGCTCATTCGACAGCATCGCGAGTCCGTCGTCATCATCACCGAGATAGAGCCGAGCGGATGTCTCCCATGAAGGCTATCTCGGAGGACGGCGCTACCTCAAGATCGGCTCAAAGCCAAAAGATGATGGCGAAATCCGAAGTATCTCATACATGGCGCTTCTCTGGAAGTCTTACCTTCAACCCTCACGAGATGCCTCGGGCGGAAGAAGTCGACTACGTGCTCAATGAAATTCACAGGGGTCTTGTGGAAGTCACATGGTGTGAGCTCTCTCGAAGAAGAGGAGGTCGGGATATTCTTGGCCCACCCTCCCAAGATTGGTGAGCTCGTCGAAAAATGGCCGAAGTGCGCCTCACCCACACCAAGAAGCTACCCTGGATCGATCGAGCAACATGCAAAGCCCGTGGCCTTTCATGCGGTGGGGATCGACATCGTTGGCCCGTTCGATCGAGCACCGGTCGGCCGATGCTTAGTCGTCGTTGTAGATTACTTCACAAATGGGTGAGGCCGAGCCACTTTCGAGCCTCACGAGCCGGAGGATTCGGACATTCGTGTGGAAGAACATAGTCCGCCATTTCGACATACCGCATTCTCGATCTCGGACAACGCACGGTTGGTCGACAAAATTTAGGGAATGGTGTGAAGAGCTCCGGATCGAACAGCGTTTCACCTCGATCGCCCGCAAGCGAATGGTCGGACCGGTGACGAACACCACAATTATACAAGGGTGAAGAAGAGGCTGGGCCGAGCTAAGGGTGATTGAGGTTGAAAATCTCCCTCAAGTCATCGGTCCTACGGACAACGCCCGGACTTCGCGGAGAAACCCTTTCGGTTTGGTCTACGGTACCGAGGCTGTCATACCGGTGAGATCGGCTCACCAAGCCCACGCACTCTTCACTTCGACCGAGCGGGGCAGGGCGACTGCGTGCCAACCTTGATGCTCTGGGGGAGAACGCGAGCTTGCCTTCATAAATGAAGCCAAATACAAGGCCGGTCGCGCGATACTACAACAAAGGGTCAAAGCCTCCATACTCCAGTAGGCGACCTCGTCCTACTGAAATAATGAAGCCAGTGAGAGGCGCCTTAACAAGCTCGATCCGATATGGGAAGGTCCATACCGCGTTCACGAGGACCTCGGCAAAGGGCCTACAAGCTAACTCACCTATCCGGTGCACTTATCCCCGAACACGGCATATTACTCATTTAAGGAGGTACTTTCGTAGCCCGATTTTAGATCGGCATTATGTTAGTCCCTTTCTTGTTTTGCCCGATATCGACGTTGATTACATATTGATAAAACATTTGTTTTCTAATGAATATTTCACTGTCTCATATCTATGTGAACATCCATTCGGATATACCATCTAAACCTTCACAAGGGGCGCCCTTACGAAGATGAAAATCCCACTAAGTAGAGTGCGCATACGCATTACTCATTAATTTGAGCGTCTACATGCAAAGCGTCAGATTACTCATTAAGTTGGAAGTCTATATGCACGCGACATCCGGACCGATCTGTGACTTATACCCCTTTATTTGGGAAGATATGCACTCCGTTACAGTCTAAATGCATTAACGACTACAAAGCCGAGTTCAAGATACAAGTCAACCGGACTCCGAGCTCGTTCATACCCCTTTATTTGGGAAGATATACAACACATGTCTGTCTAAATACATTTACGACCAAAAGCGAAGTCCTAAGCTATGTTTGTACCTCTCGAGGGGAAAACATACACTTGAGCAGTCTAAATACATTACGACTACATACAAAGTCCTAGCTATATACAAACTTATTACGCTTCCGAGCTCCACTCGCCACGACTGTTGAAGCTACACGATCCTGCACAAAATCTCCAGTCGGCGATGGACTCTGGAATAAACTCGGTGCCTTCGACCTAGTCGATGAGGCGGGATCGATGACCAGCTCACAGTGCGCTCTGCGGAGCCTCGGAAGCACCCCGACCTGGGATGGGAACTCCAGTGGGCTCGGATGCGCTCCAACCTAAGGTAGAAGCTCCGGGGGCCGAAGACGGACTCTGTTCCCCTGGTTCAGCAGATCGGACGCGTCCCCGCCCTGCGCCCGACCTCGGGCGCTTCACTACACTCGACCCCGGTGGCTCGACGCCTCTTTCTCGAGCTCGGGACTAGCCACGAGATGCCCACCGGGCAGCCGGACCAAGTAGCCTCAAGCCAGGCGTGGTCGCGATAACCGTCCCATCGTCGGGCTCTTGACCACGACACCGATGGGGTCGGCGGTCGGTCAGCTACTTGGCTTGGGCGCACGGCGTTGTCCTGTTCGGGAGGCGCAAGACCTTGAATTATATGTCTGAGACCTCCCACCGAGCAATTTCAAGGAGGCGGATGGGGCCGATAGCGCTAACAATTTTGGTGGCCGCCCTAATCGGCATGGTTCATGGGAGGCGGTTCGGAGGAGGAGTCACGAGAGGATCCGAACGCCCATCTCGAGACCTATCTCGACATTTGTGACACCATCAAGCAGAATGGGGTGCCCAAGACACAATCGAGGATGCGTATGTTCGGATTTTCTGCGAAATCAAGCGAAGGACTCGGTTCAAGACCTTAGATCGTCTGGGCATCAGGGTTGGGCAATTACGTGAAGTTCCTTTGAAGTACTTTCCTCCGGCTAAAGTACAGAAGATCATAGCCAGATTTCCCACTTCTCCCAGTTAGGAGATGAATCTTTATTGAGTCGTGGGAAAGATTCGAGGGGCCTATTGAGAAGGTGCCCACAAGATGGATTTTCGAGAGCGGCAGATTACCCGTTTCTGTGGTGACACCTCACACGAGGAGTATTGTTGGCGATCGTGAGGGGTTGCTGTTGAGCAGACATGTAGGCGAGGCCGGCCGCGTCATAGAAGAGATGGCGGCAAGCAGTTATCGATGGCGATGGAGAGGACACCGATGGTGAAGGCCGCTACCGTTGAAGGTGATTCGGAGTACGATAACATTATGGAGCAGTTCACCTTGTTAAGGAGCCAATTTGAGAAAGAAAGGAAAGGAAAGAGTGGCCCGGATCAATGCTGCCGAGTCAAGTAAATGAGGTGAGGGCGTGAATTATATCAATCGGAGGAACAACCGTCCTGGGGCGAATCCGGCGTACAATCGAACAATGTAAATCACCCAAATTTCTCGACGCCAACCCCAATAATTTTCAACGACCTCCGCCCGTTTCTCGATTCGAGCGGAGTAATTCGAGAACAAAGAAGCGAGTTTGGAGGATATGATCTGGCGATTGGTTGTAAGCAACCAACAATTGGCAACAATCGAGTCGTTTATAAGCAACACCGAGCGAAGATCAATCATTTGGAATCCTTTGTGACGGCTATGGGAAAGCACATGAAGATGATGGAGAATCAAATAAGTCGGATAGCCGCACAGTGAATGGGCGGCACAAGTCGGACGATTTCCGAGTGTCTGAGGTAAACCCAAAAATCAACTGTAATGCCATTCAATTGAGGTGGGCGAGCTTATCAAAGTCACGAGGACCTAGAAAGCGACCTAGCGGTCGCGAGTCATTTCGAGAGGCATGAAATCATACTGAAGCTTCAGGGCCGCACCTAGCGCTCGAAAGCAAGAGCCCGTGCGCGTCATGACGAAGGAAGATCATGCATGTACCTAGCGACCGCTGCAGCGCCGTCGCGAGTCCGATCATGAAGAGCCAGCTTTGAAGAGATTTCAACGTCGTGCCTCCAATTCCGTTTCCAAGCCGTTTAGCGAGCCAAATCTGACGAAGTTGACGATTCATGGAGATGTTTGAAAATTGCACATCAATATTCCTTTACTTGATGCACTTCGAGATATGCGGGTTATGTGAAGTTTTTGAAGGATGCGTTGCCGATAAGAAGCTTGGGAAATTCGAGACGATAATCTGTCTCGAGAGTGCGATCTTGTCTTGCAAAAAAGTTGCCGCTCAGCGAAAGATCGAGCGACCACCATAGCATGTGTCATCGGAGGACGAGACATTCTCGAGGTTACATGTGATTTGGGGCAACATCAATCGATGCCGTTGTCCATTTTAACCGATTGGAGATTGGGAGATCAAGCCGACCACCATAGCTCTTGGATGGCGAACATCATGGTGACTTATCCAAAAGGGATAGTGGAGGGCGTGCTCGTGAAAGTTCGAGATTTCATCTTCCGGTGATTTCGTTGTTCTCGACATGCGGAGGATGGGAGTACACCTCTTATTCTCGGGCGACCATTCCTAACTACCGGCGAGCATTGATAGGCGTGCGAGATGGAGATCTCACCTTCCGAGTCGGCGGCGAGGAGATGAAATCTCTATATATGATGCTATGAAGCGGGCCATCTCGTGACAGCGAGCACGTCTCGAGCAACAACGTGGGATGATGGAGATGATGCGACAATGGAATCGATGGCGTGGATTTTATCCGCCACGGATGGTAGCGGCATTCAAGGTAAGTTTTCTCTCCCAACTACTCTTTTTCGCAAACCTTATTGTTTCCACATGTTCACAATAAGTTTGGGGAGTAAACGAGTTTGGTTGGTGGAGAATCACATTTATATTTTCTATGCTTTTGGTTTAGTTGTTATGCTTTGGGGTCTTTTATCGTTTGTTTTGGTTACTGTTTTGTTTTTAGTTTTCGTGTTTGTCGATCAACGAGTTAAGTGAAGTATGTTAATTCATGTGGCCGATGATGATAGAAATTTTGGTGAAATTTGATAATAGTGTGCATGATATGTTAGAAAATGGCGCATGAATGGCGTTGAGATGGCTTAGGCTTGTTGTTTTCACCATTTGCTTATCTGTGAGACTTGAGCTTCCTTTGTATACATATCTTGATCTGAGTTTACATTAATTGTGTGATATCGTGCATGTGATTGTCTTCTAGAACTTGCCGTGTTTACGTGTCGAGATTGCGATATGTGTTTGAATTTGGAAAGGATAAAAGGCCATCGTTGTTAACCACTTATCACCCAAACACTAACCCGATGATATATACCATTTGTCGCCTTCTTTGAGCCTTTATTAGACTTTTCTTCGATTAACGGATGATAGGAGGTGAGGATGGATATAGGAATCAAAGGGGTGAAATTTTGATGTCTTGATGAGGAGAAAAGTTTCGTTTAGAAAAACACATACGTGGTGAAGAATAGTACCCTTGTTGTATAAGATAAACCCTATAAGCTCTAGAAAAGAAAAGAAAAGAAAAATGTTAAGTTCACTATGAGTGTTGAGCATAAAGGGTCTTCAATCAAAGTATAGGTACATACGTGGAATTAAAACGCGGATTTAGTACGTTGGGAAAGAAGAGGAAAATGGACGAAGTCCATATGTGTCGAAAAAAGTATAAATGGGGTGCTTGGAATTTTCTTGAGTCACTTAGCCATATTTTATCCTACCTTAACCAATGTGCCGACATTCTGACCTATGAAAAGACCTCTTTGATCCTAATTTGAACACAATGACGTGGTGGAGATATTAGAAGCGGCAAGCCTATGGTAAGATGTTGCATTGCATTGATCGTTGAGTGTATACCGTCTATATTTCCTTATGAGTTGAGTGTATCCTATATTTTACACACATGCCATTGTGAGGTTGATTTAAATAAGTTTTGCCGTCAATTGTTGTTTGTGTTGAGTTGGCTAACGCCGTCATGTGCACTAATGTTTTTGAGCGTTGATATGTTTGAGGCCTAGAATGGTTGTCGTCTTTGCTACGCTCGTTGATCTTGTCTTTGTGTCTTTCCGTTTTGGTTTTGTTTGAGGACAAACAATGATTTAAGTTTGGGGGTTTGATAAGCGCATTTTACGTTTATAGTTGATATTTGAAGATGAGTTTAGCTCGTTTAATGTGCGTTTACGTATCGATTCCTAATGTTTTATCTATTTCTAGAAGATCTTGCTCTTGGGTGTTCTTTTGGTGTTGTGTAGGTCCATATGTTGAAAATCGAAGCAAGGAGCGGCACGAGCCAAAACATACAACTGGCGTGTTTCTAGCGACCGCCTAGCGGTCGCTAGGCGGCCCTTAGGAAACACGCGAGACCAAAGACACCGCGATCATGGCGAAGCCAGTAGCGAGAAAGCCTGGACGATTTCGCGACCACTTGAGAATGGCTAGCGACCGCTAAGTCGGTCGCGAGGTACCTGGCGCGAAGGCGTACACGCGGGCGAGAAGGCAGCGAGGATTACCGCGACCACTCCTAGCGACCGCGAAGGGTGGTCGCGAGACAGCGCGAAGGAAAATTAGGGTTTGGGGTGTGCTATATATGGCAACACCCTCGCCCGACTCGGACCTACGTTTTGAGCCTCTTTTCTCGCTTTTTTCATAAGTTTTTCAAAGTTTTAGCTTTAGGTTCCATATAGTTTCATTCTAGTTTTGTTTTACGTATCGTTCTTCGTTAGTTTACATTTTGTTTACGATCAAGAACGTTTCGTCCGGACGATCTCTCGCTATTTTCCGTTTTTCGTTGAGGTTGGGATTGAGCCCAGCGTGTTCATCAACGCTACATCACGGGTTTTATATATTTAATCTCCGTCTTTATGGTTAAATCGTATTTCATTTCGTTTATTATGTGCAGCTAGTTTTTCGTTCTAATCACGGGTTTGCATGATTCGATCCTATATGTTGTGATTCCTGTTATCGTTATTTACCGTCCATGCATTGATTCATGATTCGATTGTGCTTATTTATGTGTGTTGGTTTACGATCAATCTCGATACATATTTAGTTGTCGGGATTGTTTATCGTCGATCGACCACGACATTCATGGAACTCAGAGTGTATCATTCGAGTTTGGGGGCCACTTCCATAGTCGGTGGTGGTCATCCGTGAATCACGAAGTTTAGAAGGTTCCACAAGTCGGGAAAGATGTGTATTGCTACCAAAGCGCCAGATTAGCGAGGTTAGTGATGGTCTAGCTAAAGGCGTTAAATAAGCACTTGTTGGGAGGTAACCCAGCGTTTTCTTTATTTTGTTTTCGTGTTTTGTCGTGTCTTTCGTTTGTGTTGCTTTTTGTCGTGTTTACTTTTCTTTTCGTTTTAGTATGCATCGATCAACGAGTTAAGTGAAGTATGTTAATCCATGTACAATGACGATAGAAAATTTTGTGAAATTTAATGATAGTGCACATGATATGTTAGAAAATGAGCGCATGAATGATGTTAGAAAAACCTCTTTGAAACGAGCAAACTCCTCGTCATATTTCGACTTGACAAGTCGACTCGGAAGCAGGACCGGAGGGTGTACGTGCGAAGATTTGCTACGTGGTTGCCTCGCGGTCGACCTCGCGACCCATTGGGATGGTCGCGAGGTATCATTGCGCTGGACTCGCTTCCTCGCGGCGAGCTATGCGCGAGCTCATGTAGCCGATTCTCGCCATGTGCTCGATCGATTGCTCGCGGTCGGGTTTGCGAGCGCTGGGTCGCTCGCGAACAACTCTGGCGCGTGGATACTCGGATGGCTCGCGGTCGGGTGCGCGGACGCGTGCTCGGTCGCGGGCTTCTGTGGAAAAAATTCAAGATGGTTCGCGATCGAGCTCGCGGTCGTGAGCTCGGTCGTGAGTTTCTGCGTCAGTGTGCTATCATGCTCTTCTTCCTCGGTAGGGCTCGGGTAGGCTCGTCCACTCCTCGTCTGAATGGCGAAGCATTGACTCTTCGGGTTCACCTCCGTATTACTCGGAAATTGGCCCGTCTTTTGTAATGCATTCACTTGCACGACTATTTGACCAATTTGATTCTCCAACGTCTTCATGTGCCCCCATAGCCGTCACGGTGGACTCCAAATGATTTATCTTTTGCCCGATGTTGTTGATGAGCAATTACGATTCGTTGCCAATTGTTGGTTGCTTACAACCATGCGCATCATGTCTTGAGACTTGGCTTCCTCGGCTCTTGAATCGAATTACGAATATTGAAAGTCTGAAGGTTGTTGGAAATTTGAATGACTCCTACGATTGATGTGGTCGGCGTTCTCGTCTCGATCGACTCTTCAAAATAGTGAACTTCTTCATGAGATCGTCATATTTTGAATCACTCTCAACAATGGTGCTTTGAGCGATGGCGTTCTCTCCGTTGGCCATTGATAGCTATTGGCAGCCATCTCTTCTAAAATACGGCTCACCTCGTCTCTTGGTGGGTTCGATAAGCCCCCGCCGACGCATCCACCATGCTCATAAATCGCCATATCGATCCACCGTAGAAGCGTGTGATTTGTTGCTCTTGGAGAACCCATGTTGTGGACATCGTCTCAATAGACCTCTGAATCTCTCCATGCCTCGAATAATGATTCGTCGTGGTTTTAGCAAAATGAGAGATTTGGCGATGATCTTCTGTTTCGCCGGCGGAAAGTATTTGAAAAACTCTCATAAAGTTTCCCCAGTGTCGATGCCGACTTGGTCCAAACTCTTGAACCAATCTTTACTTTGGCTGCGAAACCGAAACCGAACATGCGTCGGATCGTGTCTTGTGGCACCCCATTCTGTTTGATGGTGTCACAAATATCGAAAGCGTTCGAGATGCGCATTCGGTCTTCGTGACTCCTCTCCCAAAGCGCTCTCCTTGGACCATCTTGATCGGGGCGGTTTGAGCTCAAAATTATTTGCATCTACGTGCGGGCCCCAACCGCCTCCTTGGGGCTGCCGGTGGGGTGTCGGTACATGTGATTGAGAGTCTTTCCTCGGAGGCGAGGACAATGATCCCCATGTTCGCCATCGGCTGCATCTACGCAAAGTCGGCTAGCATCGTCTACTTGCTCGGGAGGAATGCCCCGTTCATGGATTTCTTTGCCATTCAGCTCGTCTCTTCTCTCGTCCTCTTCTCCTTTGAGAGCTTTCGATCTCGGGATCTAATAATACTTGTGAGGTCCACGAGATCTTGTATGCATAAACCACTGCGAGAGAGAAATTAGCACTAACAAAATAAATAAATAATATAATATATAACTTGAATTAATAAATCCAAATCGTCAAATTATTCCTATGTGATCTTAACAATCCCGCAACGGCGCAAAATTTGATCGCTCACTTTTTCACACGTAAAAAGTGTAATGATAGAATGGCAATATCGTATCCACGGAGTTGTATCACGAAAACATAGAAGCTAGCTCAACGACAATTCATCATTATCGAAACACGGATGAAGGGTGAGAGGTTTTAGGGCTTGAATTTAATCAAAGCAAAGGTAACCAACGCGAAATATAAATAACGCAATAAAATCACGAAGATAACTATGAAGAAAAGACTAACCTAGGGATGCACCAATCCTATCCACAACGCATGATTTATCACGCTTATTATTAACCGTTTTAATCGAGACAAGATGGAAGATCACAAATATAACCAACAACTTGATTCGACAATTGCGGCGATTGATTACTAATTTTCCCTATCACGATTCGTCTACAGGAAAATAAGCAACTCAAAGGATCACTAAGAATATGCTTCCTACGATTATCTATCTCGATTCGACTCGAGGCTTATTAGTATCATGCATTCAAGATTGATTGACAATTAATACGATTCGTCATTAGCGGCAACTAGATATGCATCAAGATTGATCGTAAATCAACACATATAAATAAGCACCATGAATCATGAATCATGCGGAAGGTAAATAACGATAGCGAACTCACAACATATAGGATCGAATCATGCAAACCTAGGATTAGAAAAGAAAACTAGCAGGACATAATAAGCGGAATAAAATACGAATTAATCATAAAAGCGGAAATTAAATATATAAAACCCGTAGGGAAGCGTCGGATGAACAATGGTTGGTCTTGAATCCAATCCCAAGCGAGCGAGCGGAAAACAAAGGAAAGCGATCGGACAAAAGCGTTCCGATCAATAGCAACGATAAACTAAACTAGAACAACGTAAAAACAATACTAGAATTAAACTAAAGAAGATTAAAGACTAAAAGTCAAAAGCGAGGAAAGCGAATAAAAGCGAGTTTGGGCGTCTAGGGTCCGTTAAGGCGCAGGGGTGAAGCCTATTTATAGATTAGGGCTGAAAACCTAATTTTAGGGTCTGCCGCCTCGCCTCGCGGCCGGGCTCATGACGCGAGCAGCGGTCGCGAGTTACAGGCGTTACAGGCGATTTCTCGCGGCGCGCTCGCGGTCGCGAGCTCGCTCAGCTGCTCCTCTGCGACTTCCTGTTCGCTCCGTTCTCTCGCGTCCGAACTCCAGTGCGATCCGTTTGCACCTATGGACTCCTATCGAGATGCTCTTTAACATTGTAAAATTTTCACATCCATATTTTCATATCCATTTAATCATCTTTGGTTACATCTTTGCCTTATGCATCGATTATCACGAAAAGCCTACAAAACACCAAAGAGAAACCCCAAGCGGTATCTTCTAGAAAAGATAAAATATTAAGAATCGATACATAAACGCACATTAAAGAGCTAAACTCATCTTCAAATATCAACTATAAGCGTGTAAAAGCGCGTTTATCAAACCCCCAAACTTAAATCATTGTTTGTCCTCAAACAAAAGCGAGCAGAAAGACTGCGAAAGATCAGCGGCGTAGCAAAGATGATAACCATTCTAGGCCTCGAAACATATCAACGCTCAAAAACATTAGTGCACATGACGACGTTAGTCCACTCAACACAAACAACAATTTACGGTAAAACTCATTTAATTCAACCTCAAAGGCGTGTGTGTAAAATATATAGAATACACTCAAACTCATAAAGAAATTAAGGGCGTGTATACACTCACGGATCAATGCAATGCAACGTCTCACCATAGGCTTGCCGTTTCTCTAACATCTCCACCGCGTCAAATGTGTTCAAATAAGGATCAAAGAGGTCTTTTGATAGGTTATAATGTAGGCACATTGGTTAAGGTAGGATAATATATGGCTAAGTGACTCAAGAATATTCCAAGCACCATCATTTATACATTTCGACACATATGGACTTTGTCCATTTTCCTCTTCTCTCCCAACGTGCTAAATCGGCGTTTAATGCCACGAAGGTACCTATACTTTGATTAAAGACCCTTTATGCTCAACACTCATAGTGAACTTAATATTTTTCTTTTTCTTTTCTTTTCTAGAGCTTATAGGGTTTAACTTTCACGAACAAGGTACTATTCTTCACCACAGATGTATTTTTCTAAAAAACTTTTCTCGTCATAACTACATCAAAATTTCAACCCTTTTGATTCCCATATCCATCCTCACCTCCTATCGTCCGGTTAATCGAAGAAAAAGTCTAATAAAGGCTCAAAGAAGCGACAAATGGTATATAACATCGGATTAGTGTTTGGGTGAATATGTGGTTAACAAAGATGGCCTTTTATCCTTTCCAAATTGAAACACATATTGCGGTCTCGACGGAAGAGCGGCAAGTTCTAGAAGATAATCACGTCATGATATCACACAATTAAAAGCGTATCAAGATGTTTATCGGTGAAGCTCAAGTCTCACGGGTTAAGCAAAATGGTGAAAACAACAAGCTAAGCCATCTCACGTCATTCATGCGTCTATTTTCTAACATATCATGTGCACTATCATTAAATTTCACAAAATTTTCTATCGTCATTGGCACGTGGATTAACATACTTCACTTAACTCGTTGATCGGCGAGACACAGCGAAAAGCGAAACACGACAAAAAGCAACACAAGCGAAGACACGACAAAACACGAAACAAAATAAAGAAAGCGTTGGGTTACCTCCCAACAAGTGCTTATTAACGTCTTTAGCTAGACCATCACTAACCTCGTCAATCTGGCGTTTTGGTAGCAATACACATCTTTCCCGACTTGTGGAACCTTCTAAACTTAGCATTCACGGACCACCACCGACTATGGAAGTGGCCCCCAAACTTGAATGATACACTCGGGTTCCATGCGAGGTCCACTTCTTTCTTCTCACAGATTCCTCGATTGGTCGAGTACTCTCTAAGCGCGAGGCGTGTGCGGCGGCAACATTCATGATCGAGCAACAATCTTCCGACTTTCCAACATCATGTTGCTTGATGGCGTCGTATATGGAAATTTTGAGCTCCTCATCGTTAACACGAAACATGAGGTTTCCTTCCCGCACATCAATCAACGCCGACCATTGCTAGAAAAGGTCTACCAGGATTAGTGGTTGTTGTTTGAATCGGGAATATCTAAAATAACAAAGTCGGCGGGAAAACAAAATCCAATTCTTACCAACACGTCTTGACGATACCTTTTGGATATGTGACTGATCGGTCGACCATCATCGCTGAAATCTTCGTCGGCTTCATCTTTCCTAGGTGTAGCGGTTGAAAGCGTTCAATGGCATCAGTTGATGCTCGCTCCCAAGTCGCATAAAACATTTGGGAAAATCGCTCGGCGATCTCGCACTCTAGCGTGGCTGCGGGATCATACGCTTCAAAGGAGCTTCCTTTGCAAGGCGGCCTTGCATTCTTCGGATAGGAAATTTTCTCAAATTTCCCAGTTTCTTGCTTGCAAGCACGTCTTTAA
The DNA here is from genome assembly GCA_036937905.1 of Salvia rosmarinus. NCBI lineage: Eukaryota > Viridiplantae > Streptophyta > Magnoliopsida > Lamiales > Lamiaceae > Salvia > Salvia rosmarinus. The sequence continues at coordinate 1,513,032 of JAODLM010000210.1, forward strand.
GAATTTCATGTAGCCCGGCATGTTTCGCAACGCTCAAAGAGAGGCAAATTTATCTCAACTTTTGAAAACCTCTTTGAAACGAGCAAACTCCTCGTCATATTTCGACTTGACAAGTCGACTCGGAAACAGGACCGGAGGAGTGTCGTGCGAAGATTGCTTACGTGGTTGCCTCGCGATCGACCTCGCGACCGGCGGGATGGTCGCGAGGTATACATTGCGCTGTTGGACTCCTTCCTCGCGTGCGAGCTTGCGCGCGAGTGACAATGATTTCGGCCATGTGCTCGACCGATTGCTCGCGGTCGGGTTTGCGGTACTGGTCGCTCGCGAACAACTCGGCGTGGATACTCGGATGGCTCGCGGTCGGGTGCGACGACGCGTGCTCGGTCATGGCTTCGTGGAAAAATTCCAGATGGTTCGCGATCGAGCTCGCGGTCGTGAGCTCGATCGTGAGTTCTGCGTCGATGTGCTATCATGCTCTTCTTCCTCGGTAGGGCTCGGGTAGGCTCGTCCCTCCCTCGCCCCGAATGGCGAAGCATTGACTCTTGGGTTCACCTCCGTATTACTCGGAAATTGGCCCGTCTTTTGTAATGCATTCACTTGCGGCTATTTGACCAATTTGATTCTCCAACATCTTCATGTGCTTCCCATAGCCGTCACGGTGGACTCCAAATGATTTATCTTTTGCCCGATGTTCTTGATGAGCAATTACGATTCGTTGCCAATTGTTGGTTGCTTACAACCAAGCCGCCGCATCATGTCTTCGAGACTTGGCTTCCTCGGCTCTTAGATCGATTACGAATATTGAAACTCATGAAGGTTGTTGGAAATTTGAATGACTCCTCGATTGATGTGGTCGGCGTTCTGTCTCAATCGACTCTTCAAAATAGTGAACTTCTTCATGAGATCGTCATATTTTGAATCATTCTCAACGTAGTGCTTTGAGCGATGGCGTTCTCTCCGTTGGCCATTGATAGCTATTGGCAGCCATCTCTTCTAAAATACGGCTCGCCTGCGTCTCTTGGTCGGTTCAATAAGCACCCCTCGCCGACGCATCCACCATGCTCGCAAATGCCATGTCGGTCCACCGTAGAAGCTGTGTGATTTGTTGCTCCTTGGAGAACCCATGTTGTGGACATCGTCTCAATAGACCTCTGAATCTCCCATGCCTCGAATAATGATTCGTCGTGGTTTTGGCAAAATGAGAGATTTGGCGATGATCTCGCGCTTCGCGGCGGAAAGTATTTCGAAAGAAACTTCGCAAAGTTTTCCCCAAGTGTCGATGCCACTTGGTCCAAACTCTTGAACAATCTTTCGCTTTGCTGCAGCAATGAGAAACCGAACATGCGCATCTGGATCGTGTCTTGTGGCACCCCATTCTGTTTGATGGTGTCACGAGCTCGCGGTCGTGAGCTCGGTCGTGAGTTTCTGCGTCAGTGTGCTATCATGCTCTTCTTCCTCGGTAGGGCTCGGGTAGGCTCGCCCACTCCTCGTCTGAATGGCGAAGCATTGACTCTTGGGTTCACCTCCGTATTACTCGGAAATTGGCCCGTCTTTTGTAATGCATTCACTTGCACGGCTATTTGACCAATTTGATTCTCCAACATCTTCATGTGCTTCCCCATAGCCGTCACGGTGGACTCCAAATGATTTATCTTTTGCCCGATGTTCTTGATGAGCAATTACGATTCGTTGCCAATTGTTGGTTGCTTACAACCAACCGCCGCATCATGTCTTGAGACTTGGCTTCTCGGCTCTTGAATCAATTCGAATATTGAAGCTTCTTTGAAGGTTGTTGGAAATTTGAATGACCTCGATTGATGTGGTCGGCGTTCGTCTGTCTCAATCGACTCTTCAAAATAGTGAACTTCTTCATGAGATCGTCATATTTTGAATCACTCTCAACAAGATTTGCTTTGAGCGATGGCGTTCTCTCCGTTGGCCATTGATAGCTATTGGCGCCATCTCTTCTAAAATACGGCTCGCCTCGCTCATCTTGGTCGGTTGATAAGCAGCCCGTGACGACGCATCCACCATGCTCCTCAATCGCCGTGTCGGTCCACCGTAGAAGCGTGTGATTTGTTGCTCCTTGGAGAACCCATGTTGTGGACATCGTCTCAATAGACCTGAATCTCTCCCATGCCTCGAATAATGATTCATCGTGGTTTTGGCAAAATGAGAGATTTGGCGATGATCTTCGCTTTCGCGGCGGAAAGTATTTCGAAAGAAACTTCTAAAGTTTTCCCCAAGTGTCGATGCCACTTGGTCCAAACTCTTGAACCAATCTTCGCTTTGGCTGTGTGAGAAACCGAACATGCGATCTGGATCGTGTCTTGTGGCACCCATTCTGCTTGATGGTGTCACAAATATCGAAACGTTCGAGATCGCATTCGGTCCTCTCCGTGACTCCTCTCCCAAACCGCTCTCCTTGGACCATCTTGATCGGGGCGGTTTGAGCTCAAAATTGTTTGCATCTACGTGCGGGCCCCAACCGCCTCCTTGGGCTGCTCGGTGGGGTGTCGGTACATGTGATTGAGAGGTCTTTCCTCTGGAGCAGGGACAATGATCCCCATGTTCGCCATCTGACGCTGCATCTACGCAAAGTCGGCTAGCATGCGTCTACTTGCTCGGGAGGAATGCCCCGTTTCATGGATTCTTTGCCATTGCAGCTCGTCTCTTCTCTCGTCCTCTTCTCCTTTGAGAGCTTTCGATCTCGGGATCTAATAATACTTCAGGAGGTCCCTGAGATCTTGTATGCATAAACCACTGCGAGAAGAGAAATTAGCACTAACAAAATAAATAAATAATATAATATATAACTTGAATTAATAAATCCAAATCGTCAAATTATTCCTATGTGATCTTAACAATCCCCGGCAACGGCGCCAAAATTTGATCGCTCACTTTTCTAACACGAAAAACGCGCAAGTATAAGGTAAGCAGAGTATCGTATCCACAGGGATTGTATCACGAAAACATAGAAGCTAGCTCAACGATAATTCATCATTATCCAAGCACAGAATTTAGGTTGTGAATTTTTAGGGCTTCAGATAATTAAATCCAAAGCAAAGGTAATAACAAGAAAATAAACTAAAGCAATAAAATATCAAGGAAACAAATATCAAGAAAGACTAACCCTAGGGATGCATTAATCCTATCCACAATGATGTTTATCACCTTATTACTAACCATTTTAATCCGCACAAGATGGAAGATCACATATGTAGCCACAACTTGCCATTCGACAATTGTGACCGTTGATTACTAATTTTCCTATTCTTTATTCGTCTCAGAGAAAAGAAGCAACTCAAAAGGATCACAAAGAATATGCTTCCTACGAATGTTCCTATCTCGATTCGACTCAAGGCTTATCCGTATCATACATTCAAGATCGATTGACAATTAAAACGATTACGTAATTAAGCGGCAACTATGATATGCATCAAAATTGATCGTAAATCAACACATATAAATAAGCACCAAGAATCATGAATCAATGCCCGGAAGGTAAATAACAGATGAGGAATCACAACATATAAGATAGAATCATGCAAACCCTGTGATTAGAGCAGTAAATTAGCTAGACATAATAAACGGAATAAAATACGAATTAATCATAAAAACGGAAATTAAATATATAAAACCCGTAGGGAAGCGTCGGATGAACAATGGTTGGTCTTGAATCCAATCCCAAGCGAACGAACGGAAAACAAAGGAAAACGATCGGACAAAACGTTCCGATCAATAAGCAACGATAAACTAAACTAGAACAACGTAAAACAATACTAGAATTAAACTAAAAGAAGATTAAAGACTAAAAGTCAGAATGGCGAGGAAAACCGAATAAAAACGAGTTTGGGCGTCTAGGGTCCGTTAGAGCGCAAGGGGTGAAGCCTATTTATAGATTAGGCTGAAAACCTAATTTGGGGTTCTGCCGCCTCGCCTGCGGCCGGGCTCGCATGACGCGAGCAGCGGTCGCGAGGTCGCCTCTCATGTCGCGAGCTCGCTCAGCCCGGCTCTGCTGCGACTTCCTTTGCTTCGCTCCGTTCTCTCGCGTCCGAACTCAGTGCGATCCGTTTGTGCCTATGGACTCCTATCGAGATGCTCTTTAACATTGTAAACTTTTCACATCCATATTTTCATATCCATTTAATCATCTTTGGTTACATCTTTGCTTATGCATCGATTATCACTGAAAAGCCTACAAAACACCAAAGAGAAACCCCAAGAGCATTATCTTCTAGAAAAGATAAAATATTAAGAATCGATACATAAACGCACATTAAAAGAGCTAAACTCATCTTCAAATATCAACTATAAGCGTGTAAAAGCGCTTATCAATGCCCTGAGGCGGTAGGACCAAGTAGCCTCAAGACTTGGCGTGGTCGGCATAACCGTCCCCATCATCGGGCTCTCGACCACGACACCGATGGGGTCGGGCGGTCCGCTACTTGGCAGGCAGACGACGTTTCGGGACGATCTCATAGATCTCGGTACTTCACGGGGAGTTGAGGCAATCCTGAAGTTTTGCTATTCGCCCTCCTCGTCCTCAAGACCATCCCTCGCCGAGCGTGCTCAACCCGCTCATCAACTTCGGAGATGGTCGCACCACCAGATCGACGAATCGTTGTGCCAGATGCGTGCTCTTCAAGACCTGCGCCAGCTTCTCTCGAGCTAGCTCAAGCTCCTCTTCACACTGCATCAAACGTCCATAAACGACGTCGGCAGATAAGTCCGCCCCCTGGACCTCGAGATGCACGATCCTTGACTTAAGAGTCTCGTTCTCGGCCAGGAGACGAGCCGCCTCATGATCAGCCTCTTGCAGCTTCTTCTTCAGATCGGCAGAGGATACCGAGCTGACGTTCATGCTGGCCGAACACAGGTCGATTCGGATGACCGACTCCTCCAGTGCGTCACCTCTTCATCCTTCTCAGCCAGAGCACCTCGGACTTCTTTCAGCTTTGTCAGCAAGTCGTGATCAAGTCCGATGTATTCAGAAGTGAAGTGCTAAAAATAAACAAGACAATACACATTTCAAAATGTTGTGTTTATTACTCAAAAAGTGGGAAATTATTACAAGGGCTCAGGATCCTATCGACCCCGGCAGTTCAGCCTATTACATCAGGTCCACTGACCTCAGGCTTGTTGCCGGACTCGACCGACGCCGCCTCGCCGCTGCTCCTGCGGATGGCCCTCCGGTAGGAAGCTCCGAGACCTCCTCCTTCTCCTCCTCCTCCACCTCCACGGCTTCAGCACGCACTGGCAAGAAGCTCTCAAGCTCAGGATCTTCATCCACCTTGACCGGGACACGACCTCTACCGTCGAGCGAGTCGAGGAGGCCAAAGCTACACCACCGGAAAAGGGGCCGCCTCGGCCAATACGCGGGCGTACTCCTTGTTCACCGCCCTGGGGTCGACCTCGGCCCATCCATGCTTGACCTTATCAAAGTCCGGCATTGTGGCCGCCAACCTCTCCAGGTGGCTAGATATCACCTGCGGCCTCACCACGGCGGCCAGATCGGAGATAAAGGCGGAGAAGGTCTCGGACTCGACGAGCTTGCTGGTGAAGGCCTTCAACATCGGTCCTTGCCCCGCTAGCATGGCACTCGTCCAATCAGCAAGCTTCTTCTCCGCCTCGGCCGCCTCCTCTCGAGCGCCCACCTCAAAGACGGGCCGCAGAGCCCAATCCTCTTCTTCGTGGCGGCCTCAAGAAGACCTCTGCAACCTCGACCTCCTTCCTCGCAGCAGCCAGCGAGAACTCGGCAGCGGCCAGCTTCCTCTCCAGCTCCTCATGCCGGGAGGCAACGACATCGGCCATACGGTGCAGCTCACTTGCTATCGAGGGCAGGCCCTGAAAATCAAACGGTCAGTAACGCATAGCGAAGAAAACACTTCACTAAGGAAGAGCAGAGGATCTCCGGAGATCGGTACCTCGCGCGTGTCATGGGGACGAGCCTCCATCTCCATGCCCAAGCTCGAGATCGGCTGAGGACCCGTCAGCAGATCGCTCAGCTTGTCCACAACCACGGGCTGCGAGATGGGTCCACCCCACCTCGCCTTCTTCTTAGCTGGCTCCCGTCGCCCACCTGGTGCAGGGCGAGACGAAGCCGGCCCCTTGCCTTCCTTGGCATGGTCAAGCTTCACTACACAACAAAAGAAGATCACGTTAATACAGCGAGATCGGACACAAAAAGGGAAATATACGGGATGCCCTCACCCGATCGGACTCGCTCGACGCCCGCACCTATAAACGCCGGCCGGCATTATTCAGTCGTCCTCGGTGAAGTCGATAGATAATACCACCGAGATCGTTGAGCTGTTTCTCGATAAAGCCTGGGGCTTTACCTTCACGTCCATCACCTTATCGAGGCCCCACTCATACCTCGGATACTCATCAGTCCGCAAGAAGAAAAACTTGTTCTGCCAATGAGAAACCTTAGAGGGGGCTGCTACCTTAAATTTCAGCCGAGGAGACAGATAATACACTCCTCCTATAGTCTTGACGCTAAAAAACCGCATCAACACCTCGAATGAGAGCTCCTCGGCAATGCTATAACAACAGAGCCCTAGCCCCACCACCGACCTAATGGAATTCGAGGTCAGCTGACATATAGGGATCTGAAAATATTCTTGGATACTAAGGAAAATCGGGGCTAAAGGAAACCTAAGGCCAGCTCTCAGGGCGTCTACATATACAGTAATGAAGCCCTCCGGTGGGGCCATAGATCCGGTATTCCATGGCTATTTCAAAAGGTCCTCTGTCGTCAAACTCGACCTACCGAACCCACCTCAATCCATCCCAAACCGACGATACTGGTGGAACCCAGCACTAATTCCTGGGAACTACCCAAAAGGTTATAGCACATGTAATCCTTAAGACCGGTGGCACTAACGGGGAAGAAGACGGCCGGCCGAGCCCGAGGCGTAGAACTTTCGAGCGAGAAGGCGAAGAATACATACTTACTTTTTTGGGCGAGATATCGGGCTTCTCACAGTTTGAAAGAAAACGGGAAATTTCGCAAAGTGTTCTATGAAAACAAAGCGTCGAAAGGAAAGTGAGCAGTTGCCTCATTTGGGCCTATTTATAGGACAAATGGCGCCCAAAAACTGCCGTTTCAACTTTCACACGTGCCTACCTGCTATTGGATGTGGAATCGACGCGCACACGCGGTTCGAGTGCCCAACTACCGCCTGGTCCGTATGACGTACGCTAGGGTAAGATAGATCGCCAGTCTGACCTCGCAATCATCACACGGACCTCGGCGTCCTCCAGAAGGCGGTGCCTCAGGTCGTACCTCGGCGACCCAGCCCCCAGATTCGGCGCCACTCAGGCCACACCTCGGCATCCCTAGGAGGGCGGTCACTCAGGCCGAACCTCGATACCATCCACCATGACTTCTCCATCTAGATCCACCTCTCAGATCGGACCTCAGCATCCTCCAGAAGAGCGGTGCCGCTCCAGATCGGACCTCGACGTAACCTACGCAGGGGGTCGTTATCCAGAGACATCTTTGTCCTTCTGCAGTACATCTTTGTCCAGCGACAGACAACTCACTTCGGTCTTCGACAAGCAGTGCATGCCCAGAACAACAGACCACCCAACTCAGTTCGGAACCAGATCGCTAAATAAACCCTCACGTAAAAAAAAAAAAACAACACCTTCGACAACAACTTCAGCCGAGCAACACCTCACCTCGGCAAAGCGCTTTCTTCACTCCACCTCGGCATGACTGTTACTCGACTATTCGGGGGGGGCTATGATGGGATGTGGCCCAACCGATCAGGCCCACTAACAGGCCCAAACGAGCTGGGCCTAACGTTGGTAGCGGGCCCACGCGGTTAAGCAAGCGAGCCTAATCGGTCCCAAAACCCTAGCCCCCAGAACCAAAGTCAGGCGCCACCCTCCACGTGGCGCACGGAAGGCGAAGCGTCCCTGCCCCGGCCAATGGAGGACACGCCAGGGGAAGAGCCCCGGCCAATGGAGGGCACGCCAGGGGAAGAGTCCCGGCCAATGGAGAGATTGGGCACGCCTTTGGGCGCAGCTCGATATGTATAAATAGAAGGAAAATTGATGAGAGAGGTTGGCAACTTATTGAACACTAAGAGCTTGTAACTACACTCACCGCATCGAAATCATAGTGAAAGTATTGAGGAATCACTCCTCCGTGGACGTAGATCTCATTAACGATCGAACCACGTAAAAGCCTTGGTGTTCTTTATTGCTTTACATAAATCTCGCATACTCACGTAACTAGATTTATCACCATATTCTTCATAATTTATTTCCTAAAATAGCGAATAGTTGATATAAGTAGCATCAATGGCTAATGGGGTAAGCCCCGAGTGGAGCGCCTGCTGCACCGCCACACCAAACAATATCTCTCCTTTGTGAACATCTTGGCGTTGGCCTCAACCTCAAGTTTCAATCGAAGTTGTGAATCAAAGTCGCAACCGTCATCGGCGGCATCCGCTCGCAAACAACAAACCGGGCACATTCTCCTCCCGACCGAAGGGATGAGCTCAAGTCTCGCCTTGTAGTCCTTCTTACGGGCGGGGAACCTCTCGGTGGAAAGCCTCCGGGTTCGGCCAATACTCGGATCTCTCCCAATCGCCCCGCGTTGATCAAGATCTGCGTGTCTTTAGGGATGGTGTATTCCCGATTTGCACCTCGCGCTCCGCCTTGCATGGGAAGCAAGAGCGGACCAGGCGGGTGGAGACTAAACACTTCCTTCAAGACGGCTTAATCGGCGGCCGTGGTATGTCGGATTCTTGGACTTGGTTCTTCCCACCACTCTCGGAGCTCTTCTTCGTCTTCTCAAGCTTCTCGGGTTGATGAGCAGCTCGACATGATCCACTCCACCGAGGTTGTTGTCGTCTCCGACCCTCCAACAAACAAGTCCTATATAGTAACAGTTGGGGGACTTGAGAAAAGTAGTTTGAGAAAAGTTAAATAAAATAAAATACTAAATCTATCATCATTATTATAAAAATGTCTACTCTTACAAATTTTGATATACTTATAATATTCCCACTTATTTTAAATTTAAGAATAGTTTATTAATATACTATATATATATATACACAAATTTTATTTATTTTGATGTAAAATAATTAAGAATCCTTTATATTCTCCCAGACACCCTTAGATTCACGCATGGTAATGGTAAAGTGAAGCATGCACGATATGTAATATGAAAATGTTAAAGGCGAGAAATATTTAATCACTCGCCAAGAGCAAATGAGTGATGTGTTTAGTGGTCAACTTGTACTCACTCTCTCATTTAGAACATCCACCAATTTCTCCGACAAATCATTCTTCTTGACGTAGTCGGCTCTCGGCGACGCTCCTCCCGCCGCTTCTCCGGCAAGTCACGGACGAGCACGAGCATCTTGTCAAGTAGAGCTCCGCCTTGCGCTTGACCCGCGGTCGAGCGCTTGAGGATCGGGAAATAGTCGGCGAGTTCGGTCGCCCACTATGCTAGCCACGCCCATGATCTCCGGAACTCCTCCGTCGCGGTCGAGTCGAATTCGGTGGCTGGATCGAAACAGTGAGGCGGACATCAGGTTCGCGTGGTCACGAAGCGAGGCTTCTCGAATGTCCACCACGTGACCGCGTCGCAGCACCGAAGCACGATTCGCGGGCTGGTGCGGCTTCTCGGCGCAGGCCTCGGCGGCCTCGAGCCTCTGCACCGAGAAGATCGCGCTCCTGCGGATGCGGCGCAGGTAGCGCCACTCGCCCCAACGCCCATGAACGCCATTGAAATCACCGTCGTGGTCGTGTGGCGTGGGCCGCCTCGACGACAGTGCGGTTGAGGAAGTCTGATCGTGCCGCACGAAGATCTCACGCGCCATCTAGGGAGGTGGCGATCACGGTGTAGATCGCCGAGCGGAGGGACATGAGGGGCCGTGGTTTTGGCGGAGGCGGGGGAGGGTGGGGTTCGTGCCGACACGGAAGATGTTGCCGACGATCGGGAGAGATGCGCCCGGAGGAGCTTCGCCCACTCCCGGCTTATAAACTTGACAAATTTTCAATCAAATTTCAACAATTTTGAATTTGACGCGTCCCGCCACTAACAATGTTGACAATTGGTTCATGATTTATCGATAGCAGTATGCATTAAAAGTAGTGGGATTTCATGAATTTCCAATGCCAATTGCCACCTTTGCTTAAAAAATAAAATAAAATAAAATAAAATAAAAGAACTGTTAATTGCCACCAAATTTGTGACAGATATGCTTTATTTCTATTCAGGTCAACTCAAATTAAATTTAGGTTCACTTTTGTTGATATCAATCAAGAGTGCGCACTTTGTCTACTATTCATTCGTCCATCCAAAATGATATGTATTTATTTTTAGGTTGTCCCATCCAAAATGATATATTTCATTTTTAGGAAATAATTATCCCTTTAGAAATTATGAAATCTACATACTTTTATCACGTTATTCACTTTATATTATTCTCCTAGAGTATAATCGAGTTGGATAAAAGAACCCATTTAACGAAATTGGTAACTAATTGGATCGAATTGGTCGTGGTGGTTCGATCATAATCATTTTATAAAATTATGGCTATGTTATTTTATTAACTGTGTATTGGTTGATAAAATTACAATTTTAATTTCAGAAAATCATTAACTACACTGGGCAAAAACAGAAGTTCCAATAATAAATATAAAAAATATACAATTACATGACATTTATATTATTACATAAATCAGAACTGGATTTCCATTTAGGTAATTATATTAAATTTTAATATAATTATATAAAATATAGGTAATTGTGTTTTTTTTTAGTTTGTTTTGAAATATGTTTCATATAATATTAAGATTTAATAAATAAAGAAGAATATTATGAAATATTTTGTTTCTACTGTGAAATATAATAGATATTTGAAAACGAAATAATGTTTTTACTATAAAATAGAGATAAGTCTACTGAAGATAAAATTGAAACAAAAGATGAAATTGATGCATACATATAATAGTTGATGCATACATATTATGTGATGAATATCAAATAAAATTGAAATGAAAAGATGAAATTGAGCATATAATAGTTGAATTAGAGCATAAACTAGTTAGAAAACATACGTGATGTGTAAATAGACACATCATCTCTTACTGTCTTCCCCAATGGAAGATGGATTTATTCATATCTCTATCTATTCGTGATTTCTGGTGACGTGGCCCATTGGGAGCTCACTCTTCACTATATCGCCAAAATCATGGATTATATATATATATACAAACTCTCAGAGTGCTACTGATCTGACCTCTGTTATTGCTCCACCCAAAAAGCAATATACACTGATACACAAACCAATCCACCAACATTTTGTTTAGTCATCTATCCCTGCATTTAATCCAACCCTTCATTTTCCATCATTTTCACACACACACACGCACTGTATCGTTCTTGACTGAGGTCAAAAACAGAGCCCACCTCAAGAACTCTGCATGAACATAGACTAAATTTGCTATCTTTTTTCTGGGAAATCTGCAATCTTGATATTTATAAACATACAAGATGGCTTTATGTCCATTTGCATTTTCTGGGAATTTGAGCAAAGGATTAGTAGCTGCAGAAGCTCAGAAGCACACCAGGTTCTGCTCTCAGTGGCTACATGGTGCAGATCTACCCTTTCACCCCTTCTGCAAGAACAACCAGGTCCAAATTTTGTTTTTTATCTTGTCATGAATAATACATAAATAAATAAATTCCTAGTGGTATCGACTTTCGAGGCACATAGATGCTACATTTGATGAACGATCGCGCATTAGTCCGACTATTTGATAATCTTGGACAGCAAAGTTACCAATGTTATCAAGATATAATTTTCACCACTTTTAACTTCATTAGCTGTTATGATATAGAATTCTAGATTTCTTGATTGGGAAGATAGTTTGTGTACTATCATTCTTACATTAATAAGTTTTTTTTTTTGGGTGCATGCTAGAAATAGGCTGCATTTATCTTCAGCTGGAAGTTTAAGGTTGCAAAAATTGATTGAAATGTTTTTTTTTAAAAAATTGAAGGTTAGTAAAAACTCAACAGGAATTTATGCAACACTGTCTGAAAGAGGGGAATACTTCTCACAAAAGCCTCCAACTCCTCTTTTAGATACCATCAACTATCCAATTCACATGAAAAACCTCTCCACTAAGGTATTTACCATACATATATATACATATTTTTTTTTTCCAAATATCTCAAATTTTATGAAATTTGAGTGAGTCCCGTTTTCCTAAAACTACTGAATCTTGAACTCAGGAACTGCAACAACTTGCCGACGAACTCCGATCCGACGTCATCTTCAACGTGTCCAAGACTGGGGGTCATCTGGGATCAAGCCTTGGTGTGATTGAGCTCACTGTGGCTCTTCATTATATATTCAGTGCTCCTCAAGATCGAATTCTGTGGGATGTTGGGCACCAGGTGATGATGATGATTCTTTTCATCACACACAGCTTGTGAGAGTTGAACTCTACGACTATGAAGTTGTACTTTCTCTGAGGTTCTTGTTTTGAGTGCTGATGGTCTGATTCTGCATGCTGTAGGCTTATCCACACAAGATTCTGACTGGAAGAAGAGACAAGATGCCGAGTTTAAGACAGACCGGAGGTCTCTCGGGTTTCACGAAGCGGTCTGAGAGCGACTATGACTGCTTTGGCGCCGGTCACAGTTCTACAACTATCTCTGCTGGATTAGGTATAATATTCTCCTTTGAAATTGACCTGTTTATATATAAATTAAGTAGACAAGATAATATAAATCTCATGTTACATTGAAATAAATAACTGATTTAGGAGTGGAATTTTCTTGGCTTGCCAGGAATGGCTGTGGGGAGGGATCTGAAAGGAAGAAAAAACAACGTTGTGGCTGTGATAGGTGACGGGGCTATGACAGCCGGTCAGGCCTACGAAGCAATGAACAACGCTGGCTACCTGGACTCGGACATGATCGTTATTCTCAATGACAACAAGCAAGTTTCCTTACCAACTGCCAATCTGGACGGGCCAACCGCTCCTGTGGGAGCCTTGAGCAGTGCTTTGAGTAGGTTGCAGTCGAACCGCCCACTCAGAGAGCTCAGAGAAGTTGCTAAGGTTAGTATCACGAAAGAGAATGTTAACCTTCTACTGTCTGTAGAATGTGTTGAGAACGGTTGAGGTTGTGGTTTTCTCAGGGAGTCACCAAGCAGATTGGAGGGCCTATGCACGAGCTCGCTGCAAAAGTCGATGAATATGCTCGTGGGCTGATCAGTGGCTCCGGATCAACACTCTTTGAAGAGCTAGGACTTTACTACATCGGTCCATTTGATGGCCACAATCTCGATGACCTGACAGCAATTCTTAGAGAGGTCAAGAGTACTAAAACGACGGGTCCGGTGCTGATCCACGTCGTGACTGAGAAAGGCAGGGGATATCCTTATGCAGAGAAAGCTGCAGATAAATATCATGGTAAATGATTATTCATAAGACCTAGTAACCTAGTAAGGCTCCAAGAATTGGTGCACCAAGTCATGAGCTTACCTTTTGCAGGAGTGACCAAGTTCGATCCAGCAACGGGGAAGCAGTTTAAGTCGAGTGCTCCAACTCAGTCTTACACGACCTACTTTGCAGAGGCTCTGATTGTAGAAGCCGAGGCAGACAAGGATATTGTAGCAATCCATGCAGCAATGGGAGGTGGGACGGGTTTGAACCTCTTCCAACGCCGTTTCCCAACAAGGTGTTTCGATGTTGGAATAGCAGAACAGCATGCTGTAACTTTTGCTGCAGGTTTGGCCTGCGAAGGGATCAAACCCTTCTGCGCGATCTACTCATCCTTCTTGCAACGAGCATACGACCAGGCAAGCGAATGCCTCTTTTCCATGTCGATTTTTTTCAATAAGCAAGAAGTCTTACCAAATTGTTCTTTCTTGCAGGTAGTGCACGATGTCGATTTGCAGAAGCTGCCGGTTAGGTTTGCTATGGACAGAGCCGGCTTAGTGGGAGCTGACGGGCCGACTCATTGTGGGGCTTTTGATGTTAATTTCATGGCATGCCTTCCAAACATGGTGGTGATGGCTCCTTCGGATGAGGCCGAATTGTTTCACATGGTTGCAACTGCTGCAGCCATAGACGATAGGCCGAGCTGCTTCCGTTATCCGAGAGGTAACGGTTTAGGTGTGGAGTTGCCGCCCGGAAGCAAAGGCAAACCCCTTGAGGTACTTTTCTAATCAGCCTTCTCCTATTAAGACTGTGAATACCCACCGAGGTGAGTTTGCATATGTTGTTTAGATCGGGAAGGGCCGTATACTAATTGAAGGGGAGAGGGTGGCTCTCTTGGGTTATGGATCAGCAGTTCAGAGCTGTTTGGAAGCAGCCACGTTGGTAGAAACCCGTGGTTTACGGCTGACAGTAGCTGATGCTCGTTTCTGCAAGCCGTTGGATCACACTCTTGTACGAAGCTTGGCCAAATCACACGAGGTTTTGATCACTGTGGAAGAAGGGTCAATTGGTGGCTTTGGATCTCATGTAGCTCAGTTCATGGCCTTGGATGGGCTCCTTGATGGCAACTTAAAGGTATAATAAGCCTTGAATTATAAATTTATTTTTATTAATACTACTTTACCCATAGAGGCAAATTCTAATGAAAACAGCTACTTATAAGATTCACTAACACAGAAATTTTCGTGCAGTGGAGACCGTTGGTTCTTCCTGATCGGTACATCGACCATGGAGCCCCAGTGGATCAATTGATGGAAGCGGGGCTCACTCCTTCTCACATCGCGGCAACTGTCTTTAATATACTAGGGAAAGCTAGGGAGGCTCTGGAGATTATGTCGTAGATCGAAGAGCTGTACAAAAACAACATACTCTGAAATATAGTCTTAGCTTCAGCTCTAGTTTCTTATCATCACATTGCTGCTCTAATAACTGAATGACTTAAATAGATCACACCTAACTTTCATAAAAACAGATATAAGGTGTGTGTGTGTTGGCCTAGTGGTAGAGTGGTTAATGCCCGAGGCCAAAGGTCTCGGGTTCGAGTCCACCGTGACGCAGCCTTTAAAATTTCTGTACTAAATTGACAAAAAAAAAAAAAAAAACAGATATAAGACATGGGTTCAAAATTATCATAAATTTGTAAATTTGGAAATTTGGAAATAAAGCTAGGATGCTAGGAAATAACCAAATTTACAAAATGTACATTGAGAAATTTGGAATAAAGCTAGGATGCTAGAAATAACCAAATTTACAAAATTTACATTGATGTGTAAATTTCCAAATTTCCAAACTTCCAAAACCAACTCTTAATATTTGTATCATTGTGTTAGGTGTGGTGCAATCCAATCCCACATCGAAGATAGAAGGAAAAATTGTCTTCTATATATTAAGAACCCACCAATTATTATGATGGCGCTTTTGGGGTTGAACCAAAACACATCCGTGCGGGCTTTTGGCCCAAAGCGGACAATATCATACTAATTGGACGGAGTGGTGGCGGTAGTGATCCTAACGATGGTATCGAGCCGACGGTTCGACGGGCCCAATCGTGGGCGGGATGAGGTGCATTCCGATGTGGAGAGTACCCATGAACTCACGATTGAATCCGATGGTCCTTGTGTCGAAAGTCCTCCTGCAAGAGTGGTCGGCAAGTCCGTTGGGTGGTAACGGTGCAAGAGGTTCGGATTGTCGTTCGAGGAGGACATGATGTGGTCCTTGGCTTGAGGGGAGGATTGTTGGGTGTGGTACAACCCAAAGTCCCACATCGGAAGAGATAAGGAAAATTGCCTTCTATATTAAGAAGACCACTCCAAAATAGTATGAGGCATTTTGGGTGGTTGAGCCCAAAAACAAATCCGTGCGGGCTTTTGGCCCAAAGCGGACAATATCATACTAATTGGACGGAGTGGTGGCGGTAGCAATCCCCAACTGTGGTATCAGAGCCGACGGTTCGGCTGGGCATGAGGCTGCGTTCCGATGTGGAGGAGTACCCCCTAGTGAACTCACGATTGAATCTGGTGATTCCTTGTGTCGAAAGTCTTCCTGCAGAGTGGTCAGGCGGCGAGTCCCGTGATGGTAACGGCAGTGCAAGATGTACAGATTATCGTTCAAGGGAAGGACAGTGATGTGGTCCTTGGTTTGAGGGGGGATTGTTAGGTGTGGTGCAACCCAATCCCACATCGAAGATAGAAGAAAAAATTGTCTTCTATATATTAAGAAACCCACCACCAATTAGTATGAGGTCTTTTGGGGTTGAGCCCAAAAACAAATCCATGCGGGTTTTGGCCCAAAACGGATAATATCATACTAATTGGACGGAGTGGTGCATGTAGCGATCCCTAACACATTGTATTTTCGTATTTGGTAACCAAATTTCCAAATTTACATTGATAAATTTGGAATAAAGCTAGATGCTAGGAAATAACAAGATTATTAGCAAGTTTGATAGTACGAATAAGCTGCATTCCGATTATTACAAAGCAAATCATACAGTTAAATAGCAATTGAATCAACGGAAGAAAAAATATAACCGACTATCTAGGCGATAACCACTTCTCCATCGAACAACGAAACAAGTTTCAGTAATGGAATGTTTATTTTCCTTTAACAATGATGTAATTAGAGTTTTATTATTTATTTAAATGCGAGGAATATGATCCCATATCAAATGTTGCGATTAAGGATTTCATTGGAGATTTCATCGAGCAATAACAATACTACCCCATCATTCACTACGGAAGATAATAACTAGTGAATATAATTAATCCAACTAATAAGCACAACATGAAACGTCCAAATATATTAGATCAATACCTATAATAGTTCCTAGTTAACACACACACACACATATATATATATATATATATAGGAGATGGATCGGTAGGAATGAATAATTTGGTAGGAAATAGGAATGAATCGAGCCTTTGATTTGCTATATCAATGGTTGAGATTTAATTTTCGGTGTGCTATAGTTTTGTGCTTTGTGCTACACGGATTATTGTGCAACACTATAACTCTTCTTGTCTTCTGTTGTAATGAAAGATGTGCTAAACTAATATATTTAGCATATATGCTACGAATGAATGAAATATGTCTAAACTAACATGTGCAATATAGTAATTTAATTGTCTACACAAATATGAAAGATGTCTACTATTCTTATTTTCGTACATTAAAGTTTTCTCACCATAATCAACCCCTATATATATATATATTTATATATTTCAATAAATAAGTTGAAACTTCTAACTATCATAACTTGTTTATTTTAAATTTAGTTTATACATATTATGTATCAAATTAAATCTTTTCTCTGATCTTTTATTTGAGATGCTTTGCATATTTTATTTAGGATAGAATTATACAAAATAAGAAAAATTTACTTAAAGAAAGAGAACGCAACATTCAAAAATAATTTAAAAAAAGAAGCAGAAGATTTGAGAGACAGTCAATGTGCATATGTAGAGAGAAATAGTGGAAATTCAATTTTTGCATTTGGTAGAGGCGAAATACTTGGGAACATAGTCATGCTTTTTATATATTCAATTGTATTCTGAAATGATAAGTTTTAACCTTTTGATTTTATTTACCAACTATTCTGTTTTCGTATGTAAAAGATTGCAGTCAAAACCAGACCATCACAAAACTAATAAATAAAAACAAAAACATGTTTATAATTTGACATCCCATCACATGTCGACACTTTTGATGTTTGTACTTCAATGGAAATTGATGTGTACATTTAACTAATTCAAGTCTACAACACGAAAAAAGAAAAAGGAAAAATCCCATCGCAATCGTAGCTCAAACTTTTGATCATATCACTGTCATGGATTTTATAAATGGGGCCAATTTGATTGCAAGAAACAATAAAATAATTAATGATCACATCAGGAGTTTAATGTACTTGCTCGGTGCTCAAATTTTAAATGCATCCTGAATTTAATAAATAAACAATTGCTTCGGTTCATAAATCACATAGAAAATAAGGCGAGATTAGGCCTAAGGGAATAGCCACAAACCATTATTATTGATGAAATTACCATGTAATAATCGGAATGTCATTTGTCTGTGAATCTTAAAATATTAATTTTTCTAAGTTATTTACTACAATGGACGGATGTAGTGCATTAAACAGTCACTAATCATTAACAATTATTGATTTTAAAATTGTGATTTGATGTGTGGTTTTAATACGACCAACGTTACTATAGAAGAATCTATACATTGAAGGATCCTTTTCCATCTAAGTAGCGCACTCCAAAATACATTTGACGAGCTTTTCAGAACCCAAAAGAGCATAATTGAATTTTGTTAACATTCACCCTTAAAGAAAAGGAAAAAAAAAACAAGACAAAAGAAAGGAATTGACTTAACAGCCAAATTAATGAGATAGATGATCCAAATCCCATCTCCTTAAGAAAATATTATATTCTACGAAAAATGTCATTTCACACCCAATTAAAGTATAACTCTTTAGTGAAAAAATATTACTTTTATATTGGAATTGGAAGTAGAATCTATTAGGCTTAAAAGTATTGTTATTATTCAAGAGAAATAGTATTTTGCTTAAAATATAATTTTCTTGAAAAGTATTTCATTTTACTCGATAAAAATATGAGTTTCTAACTTAACACTTCGGATTTTATGGGTAAAGGGCCAGTTACTATTTGTTAATAGGCTCGGCCCATTGAGCCAATCTAAAGTGTACCTAAATAGTTGAAACTATAATTTATGTAGTCCCAATCTCGATATTTAGTTCAGTGGATAATGGTCATATAAATTGTTAAGTCGCACATAATAGATATTGCGTTTTCCTAATATTTGACATTAAATTAAAACATTAATAGAACGGAACACCAAAATTGAATAATTAGAGAGATCGCCAAAATTGTACTCCCTCTGTCCCATCCAAGATGATATGTATTTCTTTTTGGGTTATTCCACCCAAGATAACATGTTTCATTTTTAGGAAATAATTATCTCTTCAAAAGTTGTGAGACCAATCTACGTATATATGAATTGTAAAAAAATAACTTTTTATTACTTTAACTATTAAAATATTATTTTAATTGTAGTAATATACTGAAATAGTATACTTTATAGTTTTTAACTCGAATAATTATTTTAACTGTTTCTAAGATTTAAATAAATGCAACATTCCTTAAATTGTTTAAATATTGTGAAAACTCATACCTCTGTCGGTGCAAGAACTGGAAATGAAATTGTATTTGTCATTGGTTTTAAATTTTACAACATATATATATATATATATATATAAAATTAGTAAAATTTCCTAAATCTACAAATATGTGCGTATGTATTTTACGAAAATCCATTCAAGTAAATTATATTGTAGTTATAAAATAATAGTTTTTAAACTTTATAATAATAATTACCAAATTTGGTTATTTCCTAGCATCCTAGCTTTATTCCAAATTTGTAAATTTCCAAATTTACGTATTGACATAATTTGTTACTATATCCTCAATTCTCATCAATGCCACCCCAATTCATTTAATTTTGGTGGTTAAAATTGATGCCTCACCAATTTTCACACCTCACTGATGCATGCAGCTTTGGACCTTTAAATTATCAATATTAATTACTTTCTTCATGAAATGTAATCATTTTATATATTATTGTGTATGGTGAAGAAGTAGCAATTATTGCCAACCATATGGTTGCAAGTGTATTTCGAGAAATAGATGTTGTCCCCAACCAGCAGACATCTTCTGGCTGGGTCTTGCCAGTATCAACAATTTTATTCCATTAATAGAAGAAGCCCAATTTCTACTAATTAGCAATTACTCCACCATTAACGATTTCTGTTCAAAATCAACACTGCCGCTCAAAGTAACTGCTGCTATTGAGCTAAAGGTTCTCTCTCAAAAATCAATGTGAGATTGTAGAGCGATTAGAAGGCATAAAATAAAGAATTTAAAAATTAAGAATAAAAATTATAGTAATTCCACATAGGAGTGAGGATCAATGTGGTGTCTCTAATATCAATCACTGCACCAATTTAAAATGAAAATTTGGTTGAGACCTAAAGAATATAAATATTCTTTTATATAGGTTCTCATTTGGCTATGTTTACTATAAAATCAAAGTGGAATTATAGAGTGATTAGAAGACATAAAATGAAGAATTTAGAAAATAAATATGTTTCTAAATTAAATTTGAAAGTATTTAATTAGTCAAATTAAATTAAATAAACTATTAGTGTTGTAGTTTGATTGATATTAATATAAATCAATCCACCAATTAAAAATGAAAATTTGGTTGAGACTTAAAGAATAGAAATATCATTTTATATAGATTATCATTTGGTTATATTTCATAAAAAATCAATGTGGGATTGTAGAGTGATTAGAAGGCATAAAATGAAGAATTTAAAAAATTAAGAATAAAAAATTATAGTAATTCCACATAGGATTGAGGATCAATGTGGTGTCTCTATTATCAATCACTCCACCAATTTAAAAAGAAAATTTTGTTGAGACCTAAAGCATATAAATATTATTTTATATAGGTTCTCATTTGGCTATGTTTCCTAAAAAATCAATGTGGGATTATAGAATGATTAGAAGGCATAAAATGAAGAATTTTGAAAATAAATATATCTCTAAATTAAATTTTAAAGTATTTAATTAGTCAAATTAAATTAAATAAACTATTAGTGTTGTAGTTTGATTGATATTAATATAAATCAATCCACCAATTTAAAATGAAAATGTGATTGAAACTTAAAGAATAGAAATATCCTTTTATACGAGTTATCATTTGGTTATGTTTCATAAAAAATAAATGTGGGATTGTAGAGTGATTAGAAGGCATAAAATGAAGAATTTAAAAAAAAATTAAGAATAAAAAATTATAGTAATTTCACATAGGATTGAAGATCAATGTGGTGTCTCTAATATCAATCACTCCACCAATTTAAAATGAAAATTTGGTTGAGACCTAAAGAATATAAATATTCTTTTATATAGGTTCTCATTTGGCTATGTTTCCTAAAAAATCAACGTGGAATTATAGAGTTATTAGAAGGCATAAAATGAAGAATTTAGAAAATAAATATGTTTCTAAATTAAATTTAAAAGTATTTAATTAGTCAAATTAAATTAAATAAACTATTAGTGTTGCAGTTTGATTGATATTAATATAAATCAATCCACCAATTTAAAATGAAAATTTGGTTGAGACTTAAAGAATAGAAATATCCCTTTATATATGTTATCATTTGGCTATGTTTCATAAAAAATCAATATGGGATTGTAGAGTGATTATAAGGTATAAAATGAAGAATTTAAAAAATTAAGAATAAAAAATTGTATTAATTCCACATAGGATTGAGGATCAATATGATGTCTCTAATATGTTTTGCTATATAGAATTTATAGATGCGAATTCGATTTTCAACTAGATTTTTCGTTACTAAAATAGTGGTCGTGAGATAAATTTGAATATTTTCTTTATTGAATAGATATTATTTTATATGAAGTTATTAATCGGAAATTTATAAAATTAACATGCCACTATCGAAGCAAAACAATATATTTTTCACATTTGTTTTCTAGGTTTGCTTACATTCTTAAGTATTTTTATGTTACATTAATGTTCAACTCCAAGAAAGGGAAAATTAACAATTATTTTAATACTTATAATAACTGACTATCGATACAGGTGATAGCTAAATAAACACAAGTACACAACGATATCAGTATATATATTGTGCTTTAAAATGCTACAAAATGCAATGCAAAATATTTAGGTTCGGGATATCTACAATATGCCAGGTGATATCATTCTAAATATTTAGGTGGTCTCACTTGTCTTGTGACGTGATGACCACCACTACTAAAAAAAATGTCAATAGTGACATGTTTTTAGTTATATTAAGAGAAGTGCCACTAAATTTATGACATTTTAGGTGTAGCAAAATTTAGTTACATCAACACATGCATCAATAAACTTTTGTTACATATAAAATGTATATAAATTTTGTTATACTTGGAAATGTAGTAAACTTTGTCACATCTATCCATGTAATTAAACCTTGCTACATCTAAATATGTCATGAAAATTTGTGATTTTTTTTTTGTTGTGTTCTGGAATTTCTTTGTTTGAGGCGTGTGTTTTGGAATTTGTGATTCATTGTAACGAACGATCTCATGAATAAAAAGTCGATAACTTCAAAATCTTGTGGATTAATTTGATGTATCCAAAGCTCATCTATAAACAAATGATAGGTTAGTAATTGCTAGTTGAATTTAAATTTAAACTGGGCTCAAATTGCAAATATTAGTTGAGCGAATAGTCCATATATAAAATGGGTCCCGTTAATAATTGGATGATTGGATCAAATATAAGTAAACAGGCACGTTAAGCCCAATATTCGATGATACCCAAACCCGATGCTCTTTGGTGCCGAATACCATCCCATTTGTGTAGGAAAATCGATTTTAACCATCTCGATGATCTATCTTGGATGTTTAATGCACCATACATTTATTATATACCTAGCATGCACATATATAATTAATTGCAACATGTTGGTGTTTTCTCATGTTTACCTGCGAATCTGTCAGGCAAGGATTGGATCAAGACTCGTGCTTTGATCTTACGGATTATATCCCGATTGCCTAAACTTCAATGCCGAGTGAGGACAATATATGGAAGTCTTGTGAAATTCGCCTTCTTCATTTCTCAAAGTTTTCGAAAAACCTAACTTAGAGAAGTATGATTTTCGAAAGTTTCACTATTGAGATTAGGGTTTGATTTTCTCTCACCTTATATTTATAATGCAATCCTAAATCCTATCAAGATAGAATTTATGCATATCTAATAAATATAATAAAATCACTTAAGATAGAGAGGATCAAAACAGAGTCCCATAGGGGCTCTAAAGGAGGGACAAAATCTTCATAGCTCCAGGCTGGATGGGCCGGCCAGGATCAAATCTGAGGAATAAAGATGTGCCTCAAATAAATTAATTATCATATGTTTAGCCTGAACATAAATTAATTCATAAACATTTATTCATGCCACTAGAGAATATATCCGACTTACCCATTTATTTCAAGTTGAGTTGGGCTTACACTTAGACTTCACGAATCCCGTATTTAAGATATCGTCGTCCAAGAATTATATACGATGATCGATCGCTAAAATAATTAATATCTTTAATTCCTTAAGTAGTACCACTCAACCTTATTATTGTACTTGAGATAACTCAACTTGCGTGGTTTAGTACAATAAACATTTGAGCTCCTTAAGGGACGTCATCATCCTAGACGGTGACTCGACTGAGATAACTAACCCGACATACAAGATCGCCACCACCCAAGATGCAGAGAATCTTGGGTTATCTCATGTAACCCTCATCCATAACAAGTCAAAGTGATGGTCAGCAACTCATACTCACCTAAAACCTTATCGAGGTTTAGATCGACGTAAAGTCACCGAGATGTAGGTTCTTCACGACAGTCAGATAGAAGAACTCATCTCACTGTGATCCATCAATACGTCAGAGACGTACCAGCATAGACAAGCAACCAAGTCAAGTTACTTCTTATATATACCGCAGCCTATACCAACAACTCGTCCTCAAGTTGTCTCAGCTGTGATTCTTTTTATATCTCATTAAGCTTGACCAATCATACAGACTCCTATGATCTACAACACACTGTATGATCTAACTTATATATGAGATAAAGGGACATACATATGCAATCAAGTAAACAATTCAGATATAAGATTGTAATAGTGGTAACAGAAAACATTGTATACAAGCTCAACAAAAGCGCTTCGAGATACAACCAATATTTTGAGTTTTCATTAATCTCCCATTTTCTTGCTTGACAAGACGAAAAAACTCGATTGTAGAGATATTTAAGTGATATTCACTCCGAATTTATAAAATTTCCAAATTAATTTAGGTCCGCCACTCGCTCTTCTTCATTGGTGAGTTAAGGTTTGCGGATTCGAGATCCGTTTATCTTTTCTTACGCTCAAATCGCGAAGATTGGTTATTGTAAGAACGACCGCTGATTCATCGAAACTTTGCTATTGATTTTATTGTTGAATGGATAATTTCTAATCCAAAAGTGACTATCGCATACTTCTCAAAGATTCAAGAGAATGAACTTGGATGGTCAAATGCATCATTATTGAGATACATGAATATTAAAGATAGATGCATGAATTGTAATTTAATTCTAGTAAAAGAGTCTCTTTGAATCATCACCCATGTAATCCTATAAATAGGAGTCATTTTCTATCATTTGAGATGTACCAAAGAAAACTAGAAATATATATTCTCCAAAACTCTAGTGCATGAGTTAGTAATACAAATTCCTCCAAATTACTTATCTTTTCATCACAAACCCAACATATTTGTGGTATCGAGCCACCCTTGCCATCACTTTTTCTCGCTATTTCTAAAATGGCTTCCTCCAAAGAATGATCTAGCATTCACATATTCCCAACAAGGTGTTCCTATTTTTGTTGGTCAAGACTATGAGCGTGGAGTGTTCTAATGCGAACACTTTTCATATCTCATGATCTATGGGATATTGTTGAAGAGGATTCACACCACAAACTCCGGAAGAAGTGGCTGTGCTATCAAATGCACAAAGAAGGAGCATAAAGAGAACAAGACCAAAGATGCACGAGCCTTGTCCTTTATGCACCAAGGGTAAATCGATCCATTCTTCGCAATTACTACGCCCGAACATCGAAAGATGCTTGGCAAGTATTGAAAAATCAATTTGGAGGACATGAAAAATTATTACAATCAAGCTACAAAATTTGTGGCGCGATTTCGATACCTTGATGATGAAAGAAAACGAAGCATGCAAGATTTTCTTTCCGAGTCTCTTTCATTACAAATCAAATCGAGGCTATGGAGACTCTAGAAGAAAAGAAGATAATCGAGAAGGTACTTCGTAATACCCGGATTTCGGGCCTAAAATTTCGAAAATAAAGAAGGAACGTTATGATAGAAACAAGTATGAAAGTGGACGTCGGGAAATTGTCGATTTTAATAAATCGAAATTTCCTTCAGAAGTCCGAACGAAATAAATTCAATAATAAATATATATGTTTTAAACATATATGAGGTATTATTTAGCCAAGTATTACACTAAGGAAGGAAAAGAAAATATTTTCCTTATTTAATTGAAATTCTCGAAAATTTTGAGAATAAAAGATTAAATTGTGGCTTAATTTGTGATCACTTGATTTTATGTGTTGAGTTGTCATATTTATCTTATATTATATGATAAGATAATTATCTTGAAACACCTAAGCATGAGGTGGAAATGATAAGGTTTGATTAAGACATTTTTAGGATAAGATATGCTATGATATTTATAATATGATAAGATAAGGATATGACTAGATTATGACTAAGCTTAGGATAATGTTTATCTCTTAGAAATGTGTAGAAATGTGGAGTATCATAGGAAATAATATTTTGGATATTTATATGCATGATTTTCGAAATTAATGTATTATTTTATGTGTAATTTTTAAAATCATGATTTTATGTGATAATTATATTAAATAATTTATTTAAATTATATACTTGATAAATATCATGGTTCTAGATCAATCTTATCTCATGGGAATTATAGAAATTTCGAAATTTATGAAATAAGGTAAGAATAGGATTTTATAAAATTAAATCTAGAAAACCCTAGTTTTCGAATAAATTGGGAAATTGCTTAGAAAATCCCAAAATTTATTTTATGATATAATATCATTATATTGATATAATAACTCATAAAAATAATATTTTATGAAAAGAATCATAGTGTGATAATTTATCCTTAGCTTTGAATTATTTGCCGATAACTTTACATTAGTACATGAAATTGATCTTAAATAATTTTTCTATGATCTAAATTATTATCTAAATATTATATTATGTCACATATCTATTAATTGGAGAAAATAAAATATTTGGCATATATTATAAGTGATGACCGAAAATTGTGAATAAATTAGTATTTTATGAGATAAATATCATTCTTTAATTAAATGCAAGGCTATGATTATTATGATAAGGATATTAGTTGTAAAGTAGAGATAGTTAGCAATTAAAACAAGTAACCTATGCTTTTAATTAATATAGCGAAATTTTGACTTTTAATATAAGGTTGGAAATAATTTTAAACTCTTGAATATAATACCTTATCCTATAGTTGAAATTGTTGACTTTTCTAATATGATATTATTATAAGATAATATTATAGTATAAGGTATAGAAAAATAAAAATTAAAGCCTAAGGTTGTGAAGTAGCGAAAATGCTTATATATACTACATAAAATATTAAATTCTTTATTCTTTGATAATTATAAAATAAATTCATTAAATAATTAAATAACATAATAAACTATAGAATAAAATAGAATAATTGTTTCATGAGCTATAAGAGGTGGCGAAAATTTCAAATAAATAAGGTATGAGTTGTAATTTTAATTTTACACCTAGATATGTTATGATTTCAAAAAGATAAGATAAGATATGATAATTAATGTATAAGATAAGGTCAAATTTGTTTCTTATACAACTTGCAAGGTTCAAAAATTAAGAAGATAAAGGAGTTGCAATTTTTGACTTTAGAATAAGATATTTTATAAAGTAATGATTAAAATCATCTCATAAACTCTATAAATAGGAGACCACCCTCCCACATATCATTATGCACGAAAATAGTAAGAAAAATTGAGAGAAATAGATAGAAAGTGTTCTCCAAGCTCTCTTCGATCGTAGGTAGAAAAACGTCGACGACGTCGACAAAAACCGACTAGAAGGTTAGAATTTATACATGCTTTATTATACATGCCAAAAATACTAGAAATTCATATGTGATATGTTATGATACATGCTTTCAAAAATTATGTGACATATGTGTAAATTTTGCTATATGTTCAAGTTATTAATTAAATATGCTTATATGATGTTTAGAAGCATGTATTATGATGTTAGTACAAAGATAAGCATGTTATACCATTTTATGACATGAACGAAAATTATATAGATCATATGTTGATGGACATGAATTTTAATTGTTGTTTTGAGCATGAAATAATGATAGTTATTAATAAATAAGATTGTATGATTTTATGTGGAATTTTTGGAAAAACCTAAGTATATATCCTATTAATTTTGAAAATTATAGAGTAATTATATGATGAGATATAATTCATGTTTGAAGGTTAGAATAACATATTGATGATGTAGATTAATAATATAGTGTTATATGAATCTATTGGAATTTCTAAAAAAAATATTTGTACCTAAGTCTATTTTCGAAAAATATGTACTTAGGACATATTGAGAAATAATTCATGATTTATGGAAATTTTGTCATGTTATTGATAATAATATGTTATGTGAGTTAATTGGAATTTTTGGAAATTATATAGTAATTATACTATAATTACCGAAAATGAAAGAAAATAAGGAAAGAAAGAATGAAAATTATTTTATTACATATAACCACATATTTGAAACCAAAATATGTTTAAGGTATGCTATGATTTTATGTGAAAGTTATTAGATGAAGAAAAGTATGTTTACTTTGAAAAATTGAATACGTGACGAAGATTATGAAAACGAAGTAATTTGATTCATATATGTGAAAATATTGAGTACGTATAGTTGTTTGTGTGAAAAATCGAGAATTATAAGGATATGGTTGAAAATCAATGAAAAGGGTATACATGTGTAAACCGATAATGACATCTGGAATACATGAAATGACTTTGAGAATAAGAGTATAAAAATCGAAATATGTTGATCGTTAATTCATGATAACGTTAGTGATGAAAGTAAGATATGTATCTACGAAGTGATGTGAGCGAAGGAAAGAATATACGAGAAATCATCTCTTTGTGAAGCGAAGCGAATATGAGTCAACGTGATAGAGTTGATATAAGTACAATCGTTGGTTCGGATCGATGATTCCTGCAAAGCATAATGATATGCTAAAAACTCGTTTCTTACGTTGATAAGGTTTGACTCGAAGGAGAACGGAAACAGAGAATAGACTTTAGTGACTTAAGAAACCTTAAGTCCTCGAGGTGGGCTTTCTTACCAAAACCTTTTATGAGCTTTTTGA
Source organism: Salvia rosmarinus (assembly GCA_036937905.1). NCBI lineage: Eukaryota > Viridiplantae > Streptophyta > Magnoliopsida > Lamiales > Lamiaceae > Salvia > Salvia rosmarinus. The sequence continues at coordinate 1,541,153 of JAODLM010000210.1, forward strand.
AAAATGTTTCCTGTTATTCTTGATCGTTTTATTGAAAACTTTTGAGATACGATATTGTCTGCCAGAAAATGTTTTATGTTTTGTATATGTCCATTCGGGTTGCACAGGGCATGGAAGTTTCTGAATTCGGATCCCTAGCCTGGAGGTGTAAGTAGAAATTCCAGCTAGGGTTGTGTACACGTGTTGGGCCTCGAACATTTGGCGGTCATGCTCTGAAACTGGCGGTTAGTTGCGTCCGGTGTAGGGAGGCCTCCTCCCGCGCTTATCCATAGCCGACTTGGAATATACGTTGTTGTTGTTGTGATATGAAAATGCTTGGCCAAGCGATGATTTTGAAAAATGAGAAAATGTATTTTGTAAGAACAAGGTCTTTTTCCAACAAAACCCCTTGTGTCTTACTGTGATGAAGGCAGTACAATATTTTGTAAAATAAAATGTTTTCGGCAATGTGTCCACTGAGTGCAATTTTTGTACTCAGCCCTGCATATTTGTTTTTAAATGTGCAGGTTGAGCAGGTGATGGAACAGAGCGGAAATTGAGCGGAGTTCTTTTGTCAACTTGAGTATGGAATATCTTTTGGTTCACCTTGAGAATGCATCTTCACATGCATGTCTCACACGTTCATTCCGCTGCCAAACTCTTGAGACTCTGTTATCTTTTGTTATTATGTTAAGCTTTGCAAAAGCTACTGTTCTGTTGGAATTCTAAACCATCTTATATATATATAAGCTATTTTTGATCCATTGTGATTCTCGTCTCTGTTTGAAACATCTATATTTCTTCATAGATGAAATGAGTTGAAAACCTTATTCTTGTCATATTCACTTAACCCGAACCCGAGTCGCGGTCCGGTAAGGTTTAGCCAAACCGGGCTGTGACAGAGTGGTATCAGAGCAGTTCGTTTGCTTTGAACCAAAAATATTCTTTCAATCCAAAGTCTAGCTTGAATCACTAGACTTTTCATGAAGCAGTCATCACCGCTCAACGCTCCTGTTCATCACGCTCAACCAGCAAGGAAAAGTGGTTTCTGATAAAAAGGTATGTGTTAAAAGTTTTTGAAAAAGTATGATATAATTTTGAGGAAGTCTTTGTGAAAAATGTTTTTAAAGTGGAACATGCCGTTGAAAGAAAAAGTGAATAGCTTTGAATTGTGATAATTCATTGATGAAAAGACAACGAGTGGTTGTCTGATGAAGTTGAGTTCATACCCGGTTGGTATGTGATTTTGTTGTGATGAAATTGGAAGGGATGAAAGTTTATACCCAGGGGGTATATGAGTATTGATGATGGGCATATATAGAGTTATATGTCGGTAAAGTATGTTTATGAAATGAAGTTGAAATTGCGAAATTATTTTGATTTTCAAAAGAGCGTAGATGAGCTCTAAGTTTCACGAAGAACTTAGATTGAGCGAGATCATAAGAAATTCCTTCTATAACGTAGTGCTTGATGAAACCACGAGAACTTGAGAACTTAGAACGTTTGAAGTTCGACTTGACGAACGTGAGTTGGAATGCCACGTGGAGGAATGGAAGCTTTGATAAACGAATGTCACTTGTGACATGGGCATAGTATCTTCATTTGAAATTCTATGCGACAGAATTTTGAATCGGCTATTGCTTATACGAATTAATCTAGAACGATATACGAATTGGGGTATAGAATGTTAAAGGATGAATGAGATAAGTGTCTATGAGATGTTTCATGTACTAAGTATTGTTTATAAGTAACAATCGTCTTATTAAGAAATGAGAATGATGCAAATTGAAAGGACAGGTATAGAAATGGAAGCTTAAAGTAAAAAGTGATTTAAATGATGTTTTAAGTTGTGAAGGGGAAAGGGATATGAGAACTACGAGAAAAAGTTGACAAAAGATATGTCAAAAAAAAAAAAAAAAAAATGAAAATTCGTAGAATTCAATGAAATGTATTGGTAGGAACAAGTTATGTTATTACTGTTTGAATTACAAGTTATAACAATGAGTAGGTTATTCCAAGAAGAACGTAGACTGTTTAAGATGTATGATCCCTCTTGTGAAAGAACATAGAAATATGAATTATGAGAATTTTAGTCCAAAAGCAAGGATGGAAATAAGAATAATACAAGTAGAAAAGACTGAAAGGGTATAAATGGAAAGATGGATAATGAATGTTATTATATGGTAACATGAGTATAGTCTTTCCCTGTAGATGTTCACACGTAATAAAACTTCGAGTTAGCTATTAGAACTTAAATAGCGACGTAGTCGAATTATTAATTGGTTCTCGCAGAATAATATCCATAGTAAAAGGGATTCCGGTACGATAGAATATAAGATGTTTAAGAGCTGTAGTTAGTGATGTGGATTTAAGTTTTGATATGTATCATATTTGGAGAAACCCTATGATTGATGATGACCCAGTACAAGTATACGATGGTTCAAAATTTTATTCCTTACCCAAAGTTTTGCCATCTAGTTTAACTCTATGACCTAGTCTCGATTGAGATATCACTTGATTTCATACTTTTTCTGAAAGAAGTTTACAACTGAAAGTTTATAAAATGTCTTTTTGAAACCAAGCCTTCATGTGACTGAGAAGTAATTGTGACGGGTCTGATCAGCCCATATGACCAAAAAGCTCTCAGTAGTCGTCATTCTGGTCTTCGGACCCTATATCCCAATTATTCGTTTCAAAGAACATATTGATTCAAATATCAAAGGTTGTTATATTGAATTATGAACCCATACCCACTTATAAGTTGTCATGATACGTTTCCTCCAATCCTTGAAGCTAAGAAGTATGAAATAGGTTGACTTGTCTTGGCACCTAAGTTCTTAAGACCAGTAGAGTGATATGTTTCTTCAGTAAAAGATAGATACATCAAGAAAAGTTCTCGGTAAGATAAATAAGCACGAGAGGAAAGAATACAAATTTTCTTCATCAAAGGCAGGAGATACGACATTAGTATAAGTTCACTTAAAACATAGATTTGAACATAGGACTTACCATCTCTTGGAAACGATAGATTTGACGTAAACAAGTAGTTGGAAATCTTGAATCATAGAATGCTACGAAGTTTAGAATACAAGAATGTTAGATCTAAGGATCTAAATGAAAGGGATGAGTCAATATGAGAATGTACGGTGAAGAATGGATATAAGGCAATTGAAAGGGCAATCACGTGATGTGATGTAAAGATTGAGAAGCGATATGAGCACATGCAAATTTCGAGGACGAAATTTCTTTAAGGGGGGTAGAATGTAATACCCCGGATTTCTGGGCCTAAAAATTTCGAAAATAAAGAAGGAACAGTATGATAGAAACAAGTATGAAAGTGGACGTCGGAAATTGTTGATTTTAAATAAATCGAAATTTCCTTCGTAAGTCCGAACGAAATAAATTCCAATAATAAATATATATGTTTTAAACATATATGAGGTATTATTTAGCCAAGTATTACACTAAGGAAGGAAAAGAAAATATTTTCCTTATTTAATTGAAATTCTCGAAAATTTTGAGAATAAAAGATTAAATTGTGGCTTAATTTGTGATCACTTGATTTTATGTGTTGAGTTGTCATATTTATCTTATATTATATGATAAGATAATTATCTTGAAACACCTAAGCATGAGGTGGAAATGATAAGGTTTGATTAAGACATTTTTAGGATAAGATATGCTATGATATTTTATAATATGATAAGATAAGGATATGACTAGATTATGACTAAGCTTAGGATAATGTTTATCTCTTAGAAATGTGTAGAAATGTGTGGAGTATCATAGGAAATAATATTTTGGATATTTATATGCATGATTTTCGAAATTAATGTATTATTTTATGTGTAATTTTCGAAAATCGTGATTTTTATGTGATAATTATATTAAATAATTTATTTAAATTATATACTTGATAAATATCATGGTTCTAGATCAATCTTATCTCATGGGAATTATAGAAATTTCGAAATTTATGAAATAAGGTAAGAATAGGATTTTATAAAATTAAATCCTAGAAAACCTAGTTTTCGAATAAATTGGGAAATTGCTTAGAAAATCCCAAAATTTATTTTATGATATAATATCATTATATTGATATAATAACTCATAAAATAATATTTTTATGAAAAGAATCATAGTGTGATAATTTATCCTTAGCTTTGAATTATTTGCCGATAACTTTACATTAGTACATGAAATTGATCTTAAATAATTTTTCTATGATCTAAATTATTATCTAAATATTATATTATGTCACATATCTATTAATTGGAGAAAAATAAAATATTTGGCATATATTATAAGTGATGACCGAAAATTGTGAATAAATTAGTATTTTATGAGATAAATATCATTCTTTAATTAAATGCAAGGCTATGATTATTATGATAAGGATATTAGTTGTAAAGTAGAGATAGTTAGCAATTAAAACAAGTAACCTATGCTTTTTAATTAATATAGCCGAAATTTTTGACTTTTAATATAAGGTTGGAAATAATTTTTAAACTCTTGAATATAATACCTTATCCTATAGTTGAAATTGTTGACTTTTCTAATATGATATTATTATAAGATAATATTATAGTATAAGGTATAGAAAAAATAAAAAATTAAAGCCTAAGGTTGTGAAGTAGCCGAAAATGCTTATATATACTACATAAAATATTAAATTCTTTATTCTTTGATAATTATAAAATAAATTCATTAAATAATTAAATAACATAATAAACTATAGAATAAAATAGAATAATTGTTTCATGAGCTATAAGAGGTGGCGAAAATTTCAAATAAATAAGGTATGAGTTGTAATTTTAATTTTACACCTAGATATGTTATGATTTCAAAAAGATAAGATAAGATATGATAATTAATGTATAAGATAAGGTCAAATTTGTTTCTTATACAACTTGCAAGGTTCAAAAATTAAGAAGATAAAGGAGTTGCAATTTTTGACTTTAGAATAAGATATTTTATAAAGTAATGATTAAAATCATCTCATAAACTCTATAAATAGGAGACCACCCTCCCACATATCATTATGCACGAAAATAGTAAGAAAAATTGAGAGAAATAGATAGAAAGTGTTCTCCAAAGCTCTCTTCGATCGTAGGTAGAAAAACGTCGCCGACGTCGACAAAAACCGACTAGAAGGTTAGAATTTATACATGCTTTATTATACATGCCAAAAATACTAGAAATTCATATGTGATATGTTATGATACATGCTTTCAAAAATTATGTGACATATGTGTAAATTTTGCTATATGTTCAAGTTATTAATTAAATATGCTTATATGATGTTTAGAAGCATGTATTATGATGTTAGTACAAAGATAAGCATGTTATACCATTTTATGACATGAACGAAAATTATATAGATCATATGTTGATGGACATGAATTTTAATTGTTGTTTTGAGCATGAAATAATGATAGTTATTAATAAATAAGATTGTATGATTTTATGAGGAATTTTTGGAAAAATCTAAGTATATATCCTAGTAATTTCGAAAATTATAGAGTAATTATATGATGAGATATAATTCATGTTTGAAGGTTAGAATAACATATTGATGATGTAGATTAATAATATAGTGTTATATGAATCTATCGAATTTCTAAAAAATATTTGTACCTAAGTCTATTTTCAAAAAAACATGTACTTAGGACATATTGAGAAATAATTCATGATTTATGGAAATTTTGTCATATTATTGATAATAATATGTTATGTGAGTTAATTGGAATTTTTGGAAATTATATAGTAATTATACTATAATTACCGAAAATGAAAGAAAATAAGGAAAGAAAAGAATGAAAATTATTTTATTACATATAACCACATATTTGAAACCAAAATATGTTTAAGGTATGCTATGATTTTATGTGAAAGTTATTAGATGAAGAAAAGTATGTTTACTTTGAAAAATTGAATACGTGACGTAAGATTATGAAAAACGAAGTAATTTGATTCATATATGTGAAAATATTGAGTACGTATAGTTGTTTGTGTGAAAAATCGAGAATTATAAGGATATGGTTGAAAATCAATGAAAAAGGGTATACATGTGTAAACTGATAGCTGCATACGGAATACATGAAATGACTTTGAGAATAAGAGTATAAAAATACGAAATATGTTGATACGTTAATTCATGATAACGTTAGTGATGAAAGTAAGATATGTATCTACACGAAGTGATGTGAGCAGAAGGAAAGAATATACAGAGAAAGTACTGTCTCTTTGTGAAACGAAACGAATATGAGTCAACGTGATAGAGTTGATATAAGTACAATCGTTGGTTCGGATCGATGATTCCTGCAAAGCATAATGATATGCTAAAAACTCGTTTCTTACGTTGATAAGGTTTGACTCGAAGGAGAACGGAAACAGAGAATAGACTTTAGTGACTTAAGAAACCTTAAGTCCTCGAGGTGGGCTTTCTTACCAAAACCTTTTATGAGCTTTTGAAAAATGTTTTCTTGTTATTCTTGTCATCGTTTTATTGAAAACTTTTGAGATACGATATTGTCTCGCCGAAAATGTTTTATGTTTTGTATATGTCCATTCGGGTTGCACTGGGGCAAGTGAAGTTCTGAGTCGGATCCCAGGTGGAGGTGTAGTAGAAATTCCCGGCTAGGGTTGTGTACACGTGTTGGGCCTCTCGAACATTGGCGGTCATGCTCTGAACGCTGGCGGTTAGTTGCGTCGGTGTAGGAGGCCTCCTCCCGGCGCTTATCCATAGCCGACTTGGAATATACGTTGTTGTTGTTGTGATATGAAAATGCTTGCTGGCGATGATTTTGAAAATGAGAAATGTATTTTGTAAGAACAAGGTCTTTTCCAACAAAACCCTTGTGTCTTCTCGTGATGAAAGCGATACAATATTTTGTAAAATAAAATGTTTTCGCAATGTGTCCACCGAGTGCAATTTTGTACTCGACCGCATATTTGTTTTAAATGTGCGAGTTGAGCGAGTGATGGAGCAGGCGGAAATTGAGCGGAGTTCTTTGTCAACTCGAGTATGGAATATCTTTTGGTTCACCTTGAGAATGCATCTTCACATGCATGTCTCACACGTTCATTCCACCGCCAAACTCTTGAGACTGTTATCTTTGTTATTATGTTAAGCTTTGCAAAAGCTACTGTTCTGTTGGAATTCTAAACCATCTTATATATATATAAGCTATTTTTGATCCATTGTGATTCTCGTCTCTGTTTGAAACATCTATATTTCTTCATAGATGAAATGAGTTGAAAACCTTATTCTTGTCATATTCACTTAACCCGAACCCGAGTCGCGGTCCGGTAAGGTTTAGCCAAACCGGGCTGTGACAACTTCGCCGCCTACCAATGAAGTTCGAGCACGTGGTCGCCGCCATCGAAGAATCTAAGGACTTATCAAAATTATCCTTAGATGAATTGATGGGATCTCTCAAACACATGAAAGAGATTGAGCAGATTTTCAAATCAAAAACGGAGCAAGCGTTCAAGGAAAGGTTCAAGTTTCACAACTAGATCGTAACAAAGGGTGGCAACAAGAAAAGAACAACAGGACACCATCCAAATTTGCTCGAGGCCAAGGTCGTGGTTCATATCAAAATTTTCGAGGACGTGGCGGAAAAGGTAATAATACTCCAAGATCTAATTACCAAAATTCGATGAATGTTGCCGATATGTAGAAGAAATAACCACGACACGAGTAATTGTCGATACAAGTGCAAAGGTGCGTAAATGCAACTCATTCTCAAAGAGATTGCTGGTATCAACAAGATAGTGAAAAGAAAGAAGCAAACTTTACGAAAAGATGAGACAGAGCAACAGCAGTATTTTACTCATGCTTAAGCTCTCAACAAGATGCGAAAATATTTGGTACGTGGATAGCGGATGCAACAATCATATGACAGAAACAAGAAGATGTTCGTTGATCTTGATGAGTCTTATTCATCCAGTAAGACTTGGCGATGGCAAAGGGCACATGATCACCGGAAATGAGCAATTGCGGTGAAGACTAAAGAAGGAAAATCAATGTCATCAACGATGTCTTCTTCGTGCCTAATTTAGCTCAAAATTTATTGAGCGTCGGGCAACCGCTGCAAAAGGATTACAAAGTGGAGTTTAATAATGGTCATTGCATCATTATTGACAAAGAAAAGAATCTCACCATGGCGAAGATCAAGATGACTCCAAACAAGATTTTTCCATTAAGTTTGCCATCAACTAAAGAATGTGCACTTGAGCACAATCGACGATGACTACAAAATTTGGCATTTGAGGTATGGACATCTAAACTACAAAGGATTGATTTTATTGAAGAAGAAAATATGGTTTTGGTCTTCCACACATTGACGAGCAGGATAGCCCATGTGAAGGATGCATCTTTGGAAAATGCATCGCTCACCATTTCCCAAAATCTCATACAGGCTAAGGCTCCACTTGAACTTGTGCATCTTGACATTTGTGGGCCTACACAAACTCCTTCTCTCAACGACTATAGATATTTTCTTCTATTTGTCGATGATTACACCGTAATGATGTGGGTGTACATTATAAAGCAAAAGTCGATGCTTTTTCAAAATTTCTTGAATTCAAAAATTGGTGGAAAATCAAAGTGGCGGGAAAATAAAATTCTTCACACCGATCGTGGAGGCGAATTTATTGGAAGATCATTCATGGATTATTGCAAGGAAAAAGGTATCCAAAGGAAAGCGACATTCGGTGCAGCCCTCAAAGAAATGGAGTCGCCGAACGCAAGAATCGAACTATAGTGGAAATGGCCCATGAGATGATGACCGGAAAAGGACTTCCACAAACCTTTTGGCTGAAGTCGTTCTACGGCAATCTATATTTTGAATCGCTCTCCAACGAAGGCAGTCCCAAATAAAACTCCGCACGAGGCATGGTACCAAAAGAAACCACAGTACAACATTTTTAAAGTTTTGGTTTTGTTGCATACTCACATTCCATCTCAAAAAAGAGAAATTTGATAACAAGGAGAGAAGCTCATTTTCATTGGATATAGCGACGAGTCAAAAGGATATCGTTTGCTAAATCCAAAAATAACAATTTGGTTAGATGTGATTTTGATGAGGAGCAATCGTGGAGTTGGGAAGAAGATCAAAAATGAAGTCGAAAATGGTAGACTCATCATTTCCATTTCCAAACGAAGAGAGTCAACCCAAGATCGAGAAGCTTCAACTTCCTCTACCTATCCAAGTTCAAGTTCACCAAAATTCATTGGTGATACATCTCAAAGTCCACCGTAAAAGTTCAAGTTTGGCGGACATATGCAACAAACAAATATGGCACTCTATGCAGAGAACCAAGAACCTTTGAAGATGCATTCAAAGAGCATGTTTGGAAAAATCTATGGATGAGGAAATAGCGAGCATCGAAAAGAACAAAACATGGGAGCTTGTTTATCTCCCTGGCGGAAAAAATGTGATTGGAGTGAAATGGGTATATAAGATCAAGTTGAACGAAGATGGTGTTAGGATTCGTTCTTGATAACATCTAATGCGCAGCGGAATAATACAATCAAGAACAGATCTAGATCTATAATTAAACATGCGATGAGCCCTAGAACACAAAGATCGAAGACTTACGTGTTTATTACGCTTCCAGGTAGTAGTAAAGCTTCCAAGGAATCCTTCGACAGCGTTTCCACTACTATGGTATCCACGTGTATGCCAATCAGGCACAGGAACAATTCCTCGATATTGAAATCCAACAAGAGAAGCCAAGAATCTCCAATTGAATTTCACGGTAGTTTTCTGTGTTTCTCAATAATGGTCTAACCCTAATCACAATGATTAGATATCCATTATATATATTATCCATAACCTAGTTGAATGGGCTTTAGGGTTTAATTAATTAATGTCCAACACTTAATTAATTAAGCCCATCACTAATATTAGTCCATTTACTTTCAATCTCCCACTTGGACTAGTATTAGATAACATATCGTGCACTATGCATATACCATGGGCGATTAACAATACACTTGATAGTGTGACCCAATAGGCCCCATTACCGACGATGATCTAATCAAAGTCTGCATAAAACTCTTGGACTGCATTGTGCAGCGAACTCGATATATGACGGACGTTTACGTGGAAAATAGTAAACAAACCTTTACATGAAGTTTATGTAATATCCTTTCATTCATGACACACTCGATTGAGCCTAGGATTTTGCTATGTGTTTATCCCAATAGCTCAACCATTTTTCTCATCTTTATTATAAGACCCATATGATCATATTCAATTACTTTAATTGAATATATCTCTTGCATTGGCCAATGACTTTATGGTCGAATAATATAGAGAAAATGAGTGCTCACTCGAAAATCTAATCGAGGAATGAATCCCATTCTTGGCTCAACTACCATTTCATTTGTCTCATGATGCACTTAATCCAAGCCGTGTCTTGCCACTCATAGCGTTGCCTTGGTCAAAGTACGACACTCAACAAACAAAATGTATAATGACCTCAAGTCTAAGGACTATTACATACTCCACACACTAAGAAATCGTAGACATCAAACAAACGATTTAATAGTTGGGTATACCAATACTCTCCAAAGTATTCATGTGTCCATCACGGATATCAAATATCTCGTAGTTGTGAGAACCACTACATTCTCTAAGAATGTGATGCGAGACCACATGCTAACCTATAACATATCATCAATATCCCATTCTTGATGATCATTGGTTAGGGCTCTTTTGGAATTATACTATATCATTGATGTCTCACAGCAAAATGACAGTAATAATTCAAGGGAATAAATAAGAGAATAACGACAAACATCAAAATAATTATTCTATTAAATGTACAAAACCCATAGATAAACATTATCTTCAATTGTGATCAAAAGTAAGTATGTCTCAACAAATGAGTTTCTAAAACATACAAACTTAAAACTCCCAGAATCAAAGCCAACATCCCACATGTTCAACACACAAGCTCTCACAACACTTGGTAAAAGGATCGACTAAGATATCGCCAAATGAGTACTCTTTCTAATTTTACATTGCTCATTTCTATAATTTCTCTAATCAGATGGTATCATCTTGTAACATGTTTGTTTCTGTTTGGAAGCTAGCATCAGTGTGCCCAGTCACTGATAGATCAGGCTACTCACCATAGACTAAGAAATATTCTTTAGTCCTTCTAAAGTACTTAAGAATAGTCTTAACAGATTTCAAATGCTCATCACCGAGATTTTGCTGAAATCTGCCCATTATGCTAAGCGCATAGGCCACATCTAGCGTAGTGCATATCATGGCATACATGATTGATCCTATAGCGGAAGCATATGGGATCCTTTTCATGCAAGCAAATTCTTTGTCGTTAGAAGGACAATCCTTCTTAGACAACTTGATGCCATGTCCCATAGGAAGAAATACTTTCTTAGAATTTTCATTGAGAAACGCCGTAGCATTTTGTCTATGTAAGTGGACTGTGACAGCCCCAACAATCTATTAGGTTTATCCCGATAGATCTTGATCCCAAGGATGTAGGAGGTCTCACCAAGATCCTTCATCATAAAGGATTTAGACAGCCAGTCTTTCACGGATTGCATCATGGATCGGTCGTTCCCCATAATCAGAATGTCATCGACATATATTACAAGGTAGACAACGTTTCCATTCTCGCGCTTACTATAAACGCAAGGATCCTCTTTGCTTCTAACAAAGTCAAACAATTTGATAGCTCTGTCAAAACAAATGTTCCAACTCCTCGATGCTTGCTTAAGTCCATAAATGGACTTCTTTAGCCTACATACTGCATTCGGCCTCTCTTTGGACACAAAATCCGATTTTGACATCCATTTGCCAAATATCAAAATTATAGTATGCAGTTATTGCAAGTAAGATCCTAATGGACTTGATTTTGGCAACCGGCGAAAAGGTCTCATCATAGTCAATGCCTTCACGTTGACTATAACCATTTGCCACCACCATCTGCATCTTTCTTCTTTTTGAAGATCCATTTGCAGCATATGGGGTAAACCCCATCTGGTAAGTCATCAACTAGTTCCCAGACTAGATTGAAATACATCGAGTCCATTTCGGATATTAATGCTTCTAGCCACATCTTTGAATCGATTGTCGACACCGCTCATTATAGGTCTTAGGTTCATCATCATCCGATTCGACTTCATCATCTTGGTTCTCAACCATTAGATTCAATCTTTCGGGTGCACGACGAGTCCTCTGTGGCCTATTTAGTTGGTTTGTTTGCGCGGGTTCATGCTGTTTGTTTTGAATGTGAGTAGGAGGCTCCTCCGTGTTGACTTCATCAACATTTTGGAGATTCTCAAGAACTTCCTCATGAATTCCTTGAGGTGGAGGTGGCACAACTATTGTGTCATCTTGTATTTGATGAATCTCATTGTCTTCTTGAGATGGTTGTGACCCTCTAAGAGTCATTTCCCCTCCCAATAGATCATCAAATAGTCCCACTAAATTCTTGTTCACACCATTGAACAATCTTTCGTCCTCTATGTGGTTTTGTGGTTCTCGAATTTCTTCAAGATCTACCTCGTTGTGACCTTGTTCCTTGGAAACATAGGAGTCTTCAAGAAACGTCACATTCCTAGAAATGATCACCTTGTGATCTTGGTGAGTAGAATTCATATCCTCTAGTTTCCTTAGGATATCCCCAAGATAACATTTCTCACTTTTCGATTCCAACTTATCATCAAGATTTTCTTAACAAAGCGGGACAACCCCTGTGTCAAATAGTTAAGATTTGCTCTTTTCCCATACCATATCTCATATGGTGTTTTCTCGTCGATTTAGAAGGAACCCTATTCAAAATATGAGCAGTGGTAAGTAAGGCATGGCCCCAAAGGAAAGGGAGACTAGCGAAACTCATCATGGATCGAACCATGTCTAATAAGGTTCAATTTCTTCTCTCGGATACACCATTCAATTGTGGTGTTCCCGGATGAGTCGATCGACCGGATTCCATATGATTTCAAGTAATCAAGAAACTCTCGGCTTAAGTATTCCCCTCCTCGATCTGATCGAAGATTCTTAATACTTTTACCAAGTTGTTTCTCGACTTCTAACTTAAACTCTTTAAATTTATCAAGAGCCTCGGATTTGTGTTTCATCAAATACACATATCCATATCTTGAAAAATCATCGATGAAAGTTATGAAATACGAATATCCACCTTTTGCTTGAGTTGAAAACGGTCCACACACATCTGAGTGGATCAACTCTAGCAATTCTTTGGCACGTAACCCTTTCCCGAAAATGGTTTCTTGGTCATTTTCCTTTGAGACAAGATTCACAAGCACCATATGATTCAAATCAAATGGTGTGAGATAATCTAATTTTCTCAACCTTGCTATCCTTTTCTCATTAATATGACCAAGTCTACAATGCCAAAGATAAGTAGCATTATTCAGACATTACTTAGCTTAGGTCGTTTGTTTTGTACATTGAGAATATCTCGTTCACATTCAAGCATATATAAACCATTCGAAGAAGGCTTTTCCATAAGACACTCTGTTAGAGAAAACGAGCATCTACCGTTTCCAAAATGGAAGGAAAACCTTCAATGTCCAACATAGAAATGGAAATAATATTCTTTGAAATCGCAGAACGAAATATCAATCATGTAAATCTAGTCTATAACCCGAAGGAAGATCCAATCTATAAGTCCCCACGCGTTCGGGCAAACAACTCTTGCTCCATTTTCTACGCCAGATCAACCTCCTGTGATTCACCTTCCCGTCACAAAGCCCTCCACATTATTACAAATGTGTGAGCCACAACCGTATCTAATACCCAAGAATGTGAATTGTTTATAGACATATTTATCTCAACGATAAATATACCCGAGCTATCACCCATTGCACCTTGTGTCTTAAATTTTGGGCAGTCTCTCTTCCAATGCCCTTTCTCATGAAGCTTGCACTTGGAGAGATCTCGGAGTATCTCATACTCCAAGGTTTGTGCCTCTGAGGCAAACAAACTCTTCAAGTGCTGAATCATTTCATAGGGCAGCATGCATTCATGTTGCCTTTGGAGTTCTAAACTCATAGAAGTCAACATAATGCCCTGAGCCGACATAGCATCCTCAACATGCTTCTCATGAGCAACCCTGTCAAACAATGCATACTCAGGAGAACACACATCGGGGATGATACTGATTGGTTTGTCCAAGACATACTCAATCTTATTCATCCTTAATACCAAGCGCAAGCAACGTAGCCAATCCGTATAGTTTGACCCAGTCAACATATTTGTTTCCATCAAACAATTATACAACTTATACGACATCGTAACTGAACGAAAAATTTTAGAGAAATTAGAACAAAATTAGAACAAAGTAAACACAGATCACAATCGTATCACTAATCAAACAAGGGTTTATTGTATTGATTAGCTCCCACTAATTTTAACATATATTACACCCCCATATGCAAAATACGGATTTATAACAAATATAAATCTTAGTAGTCCAAGATCCAAGTCAATATTATTACACCGCTTTGGTGATGATGTAAATAATACCACTCGGTGGCCTCAAGCCGATCAGAACATCGATTTGTAGTGATTCAAGTCTTATATTATTATAGACTACGCTTTGGTGATGACTATAATAATAATATGGTCGATTTCTAAAACCGATCACAACAAATTAATTTACAATTCTTGGTTTATTAATCCAATTAATATGATCCACTAATTATTTTGATCGCTTTGGCTGTTTCAAAATAATTAAGCAAATCAACCCCATCACACGATGCCAACCATGCATCTATGAATGAGCCTTTGCCTTGTCGATTTAGGAGTAAACACTTTGGTGTAAAACTCTTGGACGAAAGAGGCTAGGATCCTCATACAATTATGATGGACGATGCGTTTTGTTTCAAAAACTAGACTTGTATTTTAGTGGGGATTTAACATGTGATACTAATTGTTTATTCAATATCCAATATTAAATTCAAAATAATTACTGGGTGCCGCCTACCCAGGCATAAAATGCGGACCACATATATTGGGCGCCGCCTACCCAAACATAGTAACACGGACTACAAGTATTGGGCGTCGCCTACCCAATTCATCAAAGCGGTCTCTAACTACTATAGTTAACATAAGCAAAAAATCAAATAACATGCTTATCACAGAAAACAGTAAATAGGGCTCAACGAATAAATTCATTAATCCAATTAATAATTTAATTCTCTAATTAAAAGTGGATTTAGGCATTTATATTAATTCCAAATTAATATAAATATTCATTTAGCATTATTATTTCTAAAATAATAATCTAATAAGATTTATTAATCTAATTAATAAATCAATTCTCTAATTATGAACATAAGCAAATTATATTAATTCTAAATTAATATAAAATCAAACTTTATACTATTATTTCAAAAAAAAAATAATAAAGTTAAAATTTATTAATCTAATTAATAAATTAATGTTCAAAATAGTGATTAAATTATTAATTCTAAATTAATAAAATTAATCCATGTACATTAGTTAATTATATTAATTCTAAATTAATATAAAATCAAACCTTATATTATTATTTCAATAATAATAATAAAGTTTAAAATTTATTAATCTAATTAATAAATTATTTGAAAATTGTGATTGAATTTATTAATTCTAAATTAATAAATTAAATCCATATACATAAGTAGATTGTATTAATTCTAAATTAATACAAAATCGAAATTAATGTTATTATTTGAAAATAATAATATTAAAACAAAATTTATTAATCCAATTAATAAATTAATTTGTGTAATTGGAAATTAGATTTTATTAATTCTAAATTAATAAAAGAAAACGTTTTTATTAAAGCCGTAATGACCAAAAGGGTTGCCACATTTAAAGCCCAAAAATGCTTCGGACGCGCCTGACCCAGCACCTAAGCCCGTCCAACGCGCTGCCCAAGATCGATTCAGCCAGCGACCGCCGCCCAAAACCCGACCGGATGCGCAGAAAAACCCGTTAGGGTTTAAAGGCGACGCGCGCCGCCGCCCTGCGTTTCGCCGCTGCCTTCCCGGCGACCATGCCGGACGCCGACGCCAAGCGTCGCGCTTTCCTCCACACCGTCGCCATCCGGTGCCGTGCTCCCTTCGACCGGCGCGCGGCGAAATACTCCGATATCACGCGCGCACGTCGGCGTGTGATGGGCGACTGACCGGTATTCGCAAGACGGGCGCGCGACGGCGATCGCAACCGCACGCCAAGCATGCGGAGGAGAGGAGGCGGCGTATTCGGCGATGGAGGCGGTCGAACGGCGGCGATTTCAATTTCAAAATCAAACAAATTTCCGAATTTTGATTTTCGATTTTCAATTCGCAATTGAAGTTTTCGACGGCGGCGACGAAGCGAAGCGCCTCATGAATCGTCGACCACCGTCCGTGAGACGATCCGCGCCGGCGAGAAGGAATCCCACGATCGCACGGCGGTGAAAGGGTGTCCGTGAAATTCATTTCAAACAAAATCCTGATTTTTCAAATTTTCTTTTCGATTTTCAAATTCCATTTTTCTTTTCTTTTCCGTTTCGTTTTCTTTTAATAATCGATTATAAAGAATAATCAAACGAAATGAAAATAAATCGAAATCGAAATTCAAAATTTCGAGATATCCACAATTAATTAGAACATGAATTAATTATAAATCGAGCCGGGCTCGATACCATTGTTAGATTCGTTCTTGATAACATCTAATGCACGTGGAATAATACAATCAAGAATGATCTAGATCTATAATTAAACATGCGATGAGCCCTAGAACACGAAGATCAAGACTTACGTGTTTATTACGCCGGTAGTAGTAAAGCTTTCGAGGAATCCTTGACGCTTTCCACTACTATGGTATCCACGTGTATGCCAATCGGCGCAGGAACAATTCCTCGATATTGAAATCCAACGAGAAGCCAAGAATCTCAATTGAATTTCACGGTAGTTTTACGTGTTTCTCAATAATGGTCTAACCCTAATCACAATGATTAGATATCCATTATATATATTATCCATAACCTAGTTGAATGGGCTTTAGGGTTTAATTAATTAATGTCCAACACTTAATTAATTAAGCCTATCACTAATATTAGTCCATTTACTTTCGGATGGTACGATCCAAAAGCACAAAGCTCGATTGGTTGCCAATGGATACCGCAACAACACGGAGTTGATTTCGGTGAGGCGTTTGCACTGTTATGCGAATGGAGACCATTCGACTTGTTCTAGCTCTTTTGCACAATTGGAGCTGCCGTTTATCAATTAGATGTCAAATCGGCATTTCTCAATGGCGATTTGCGTGATGAGGTCTATCCAACAACCCGATGGATATATTGTTGAAGGAAAAGAAGACAAAGTTTATCGCCTCAAGAAAGCACTCTACGGGTTAAAACAAGCTCCTCATGAATGGAACACCAAGATTGATGGTTACTTTGAAGATTGGCTTTCAACAAAGTCAAGCGAAGCATCATTATATATAAAGAAAGGTGCACATGATTTTCTCATTGTTTGTCTATCGTTGATGATTTAATTTACATGGAACTAATCATGCTATGGAAAAAGAGTTTAAAGAAGACATGATGAAGGAGTTTGAGATGACCGACCTTGGATTAATGAAATTCTTTCTTGGAATCCAAGTTCAACAATCGAAGGAGAAATCTTTATTTCTCAAGAAAATATTTGGGAGAGTTGTTGAAGAAGTTCCAAATGAGTAATTGCAAGCCAATCTCGCCTCCTCTTGCAATAAATGAAAATTGAAGTTGAATGATGATACCGACAAAGTTGATGCAGCCATATACGAAGTTTAGTCGGGTCCTTGATTTATTTGACAAATACAAGACGACATAGTTTATGCGATCAGCTTGGTCTCAAGATTTATGCATAATCCAAGCAAGTTACATCTTGCGGCAGCAAAAAGAATTTCGCTATCTACAAGGAACAAGGAAGTTTGGAATCAAGTATATCAAAGAAGAAGGAGTGAACTCATCGGCTATCTTGATAGCGATTGGGCTGGATCACTTGATGATAGAAAAAGCACGTCCGGATATGTTTTTGTTTGGGTTCAAATATAATTTCTTGGTCCTCAAAGAAGCAAGCAACAGTTCTCTTTCATCACCGAGCAGTATATATCGCAAATGAAGGCGCTTATGGTCGTGTGGTTAAGAAAACTTCTAGTCGATGTTCATAAAAGCAAGAAAACGAGACCATAATTTTATGTGACAACATGTCAGCCATTGCAATGACAAAGAATCCGTTTTCATGCAAGATCGAAGCATATCGAAATTCGTCATCACTACATCGTAGAGCTTGTGACCAAACAAGAGATCATATTGGAGTTTGTTGGCACCAAGGAGCAACTTGCGGACGACTTCACTAAAGTCGCTAGTTACGAGTCACTGATATTTTGGGATCACTTTGGATTACAAATTAAGAAGGGATGTTGAATGGATAATTTCTAATCCAAAAGTGACTATCGCATACTTCTCAAAGATTCAAGAGAATGAACTTGGATGGTCAAATGCATCATTATTGAGATACATGAATATTAAAGATAGATGCATGAATTGTAATTTAATTCTAGTAAAGAGTCTCTTTGAACCATCACCCATGTAATCCTATAAATAGAGTCATGTTCTATCATTTGAGATGTACCAAAGAAAACTAGAAATATATATTCTCCAAAACTCTAGTGCATGAGTTAGTAATATAAATTCCTCCAAATTACTTATCTTTTCATCACAAACCCAACATTTATCTGTACAGAACTTTTGAGGTTCGGTTTTACGAGATCGAAAATGTTCCTCACAAGGTGATGATGATGAGATGTTCTGGGTTTATCTAAGGTTTGAGCTAATTTATTGTAATAATGATGTGAGATTTTGCTAGTTTTATGTTTCTTTGAGTTTGTCATGATTGTTTTACTTTTATGTAACATATTTTAAATTATCACAATGATATAATTGAGTATTTTTGTCGAAAACCATTGATTCTATGCTTCTCACCTATTACAATCGGTTGATTATTTGCTCTTTTAATTCTGAGTAGATGTTAATGTTATTTGCTCTTTAATTCTGAAAGTTAGGAAAAGGTGACAAATTGGTATGGATGGCAATATAGGTTGCAAAATGGAAATGAAATTTAAGGAAATGTTGTTGATGATTGTGGTCGTAATTGAGCGTTTTATTCAAACTTGAAGCTTTAGCGAGCTTTGATCAAACATTGTTCGGAGAAAATTCGGTATTAATTATCGTTCTTTACAAATTTGATAGCCTCCATTTTGCATTGTATGTAAATATAAGTCTGCATAAGTGTATGTTTAGCGTGTTTTGATGTTGCCCTTTCTTAAATATTATTGCCTTTTGTAAGCCCTTTTACTTTATAGATAGTAGCTTCTCCTTTGTATGTAGTAATCGTCTAAATTTTTATATTGCTGTCATTGAGTGATAATGAGATTGTGTTTGTGTACTCGTTTATATTGGAATGCAAAGATTTAATTTTTTATGTGAACTTATGCTGTACCAATTCTTGCACCTTATTTGGTGAGTATTTATTTGATATATTAGTGTAAGATGACATGAACATGATGCAAATTGTTGGCATTGTTGTTGACATGAAATTATTGAAACGAGACTTTTTTCATAAGGCGATGGATGCATACATGATAAAAGACAAATGAAATTATAGGCAATTTGAGGTGTAAGTTCTAATTTATCGCATAGCATTTGGAGCTTCAGATGGAGACTTACTTAGATCCAACCAACTGAAAACGAGCTCGGAGACAAAATGCAACCTTCCTCATTTTCAAGGTAAATCTCACAATGCTACGAGCAAGTATAAGTAACAACCAAATGAGAGTGAGCTCCAAGAAGTGGTAGCTATCCTATTTTGCAAGGTAAGGATCATTATTATTGAATAAAATTTTTATTTAGAATAAGGTTCTTTTGTTCATCAATATTGAATATTTATGTTGTTTTATAGGAGCGAATATGCAAATAACAAACCTTTCCAAATGGAAGAATAAAATCATGGCATTGAACTAGAGTGCAAAATCGGGTAAAAGTACAATTTTGAAAGTGTTTATATTGAACTATGTGAAACTCTTTATTCTTCTCACTCTACTTTCAATTTCGCATTTGATGAGGCGTGCTTAATTAATAATTGAAAACATGATTCTGCTGCTATTTCATCCACATCGAGTAATATTTACTGAAGAGTCAATTAAGTTAGAATTTAGGTATTGGAATTTTTATATAGGGGTCTCAGAAAGAAATAGGTCTCTTGACCTAATTTGGGGTGTTGAGTTTTTCACAAACAAGATTGCAAAAGAATATCACCTTTGAGCTAATGATTAGTACTTACATATTCCACGAGAAGCTGAAGGTTTATGTACTTCACCTCGGCTAAAGGATGATTGAAAGTTTGTCCATTTCACCATTTGGTTGAATTTTCACTACAAAATGTGATTGTGGTGTGGTGAGCTATAGTCCCATCATATTGGTTTGTATAGGTAGGCGTGTGAAATCCTTGATTGGAATGGAGCTTTTATAGTATTTGTTTTGGGTAGACTTATATGGTTGATGGAGAAGACACTTTATTTGAATGTGGCTAAAGAAATGACATGTCTCTATTGCGAGAGATTCTAAGGATGATTCTTACGAGGAAAGAGATTATTTATGTGATGCATTTCAAAAACATTTCATTCAGCTACTGCTCTTTTAGTTGGATTCAAATTAGGTTCTATTGCTACAAGCTTCTTGCACTCAGGATTAGCCTCAATCTACTCTTTTGAATTCAGAACTTTACTTAATTTTTTTTTTTTTTTGGTAATTTAATACATAAATTTTAAAGGCTGCGTCACGGTGGACTCGAACCCGAGACCTTTGGCCTCGGGCATTAACCACTCTACCACTAGGCCAACCCACTCACACAACTTTACTTAATTTATTACTTATTAGTGTGTTATGGTTATTTTATTTTCAATAGTGCGCCATTTTAGTTATGATGCTTCTTTTATTCATCAATATTGAATATTCATGTTGTTTTATAGGAGGCGAAGGTGCAAATACAAAGCTTCCGACTTGAAGAATAGAATCATGGATTGAAATAAAGTGCAGAATGAGACAAAAGGCATAATTTTGATAGACACCATTGTATGTTGGGCTAGAGAAGATTTTCTTTGTTATGAGTTTTTCTTTTGTTATGTTTTTTTTGGCAATACTTAAATAACTCGCATTAACATCTACTCCTTTCGTGTTGGAACAACTATTAAATATAAGTGCTACCGTAATGGGTTTAATAAATTGATACTTTAGTTTCTCCGTGACATTGTTTATAGTAGCGTTTTGCTTGAAATCGATTACCTCTTGAAAAATCGACCGAACAAATTTACACTTAAAAAGATAATTCTTGTTTTACATGTCAAAAAATTAGTTACATTTGATATGTTATAAAAATAGTTACATTTTGACATGTAACAAAAATAGTTATACTTTCACATATCATAAAAATAATTACATTTTCATATG
This sequence comes from Salvia rosmarinus, assembly GCA_036937905.1. NCBI lineage: Eukaryota > Viridiplantae > Streptophyta > Magnoliopsida > Lamiales > Lamiaceae > Salvia > Salvia rosmarinus. Next base: position 1,562,669 of record JAODLM010000210.1, read on the forward strand.
TCACAAAAATAGCTACACTTTTAAATGTCACTAAATTTTGTGACATTTTTTTTTGTGACATGCATAATAGTTACCCATTTATAAGATGTAACAAATTTATTTAGTGACATCTATAGATGTCACAATTCTTAAAAAATTATGTAACTATTGGAACATTTTCTTGTAGTGCCCCTTAAAAAAATGGGGAATGCGGGAACGTCCAAAACCCCAAAGCTGGAGAAATGAACGAATAATTCTATCCATATATAATATGTATGTATATAATATTTTATAAAAATGATAATTTGCTTCATCAAAAAATAAGTAGGCTCTATTTGGTTCATCAAAAAATGATAATTTGGTTCATCAAAACCCCTTATAATTTATTAAAACCCGTGCCACCAAAATCAAGTAACGATTTTGGTGGACGAATGGAGTAACATAATAGGAGCCACCCGATGACGGGAGCCCGTGACACCCTACGCCAGGTGGCACACGACCTCTATGACACATCCTTCAAGTATATTAATAGTACATAATTGATAAGATCGTATATATTAAAATTAGTATTAAAAATTAGAATTATATAATAAATCACTATAATTTTGAGATTTCTCAACTATTATAGAATTATTTTAAGAATTAATTTTGTAATTATAGTCTATCGTGTATATAGACTATTAAATAATAACATAATAGAGACCACCCAAAGACTGAACTCGTGGCACCCAAAGTCTATTGATGTCTAGTGGATAGATTGATAAAGATGATAGGGAAATTGATATTAAAAATTTGAATTTTATAATAAATTACTATAATTTCATGATTTCTCAATGTAGTACTATATTATACAATTATTTGAGGTTACTTTCATAACTATAATAATTATAGTCTACGATGAATTAAATAATAACATAATAAGGGTGGGTCATCCGCGCGGAAGCCCGTTGATGTATAGTGCATAAATTGATAAAATCATAAGGAAGTTGATATTAAATTGCCTAGAAAATAGTAAGAAAGTTCAAAATATATAAAACTAGTTATTTTTATCGGTTATCGCCTTATTGGCATATAATTAAATATACAAATTTTAATATGATTTTAGTTTTGTACACGAACTTTAAAAGGAATATATACATTTACGAACTTTTTAATTATAGCAATTTTACCACGATTATTTTTTCGATCAAATTAAAATTGACATGACATTAGATATGATAAGTTGGCAATATTGTGAAATAAATTAATAAATAAAATACAATGAAATATTTACACTTTGCAAAATATACACATTGACACATAAACACACACAAAACATATATGCACTTCACAAGAAAGAAAGAAAAATAAAGAAAAAGAACACATGGACACGATTGGAGAGAACACTTCAAATCTTAAACCCGCCATTTATAAATGAAGTAAATGACAAATAAGTAGGCTACTTCAAATGTCTTCTTCTTATTCTTCACTGCAAATGTCTTGTTCTTCTTCTTCGCCATAACTAGAGCAAATCTTAAAGTTCGTGTGTGAAGAAGAAAATATTTTTTAATAAATTCAGAGAACTAGAATTATGAAATTGAGATCAATATCCTTACTTATCGACAAATACAGTAGAGAGTGTCAATGAACATAGTGGTTATTACTTCGAATTGCTTATATATTTTGTTTTAGAAGAGATAGTAAGAGGGTGTTTGGTCGAGCTTATAAGCTCTTTAAAGCGACTTATAATTTGTGAAAATAAGCTCCACAAACTTAAGCTTCCACGAAAATAAGTTGGTCAATCCGAACTTATTTTTCATAAACTTATAAGAAATCATGAATTTACCAAAATAACATTATTATAGTTCGTTATTTCACACATATACTATCAACTTCACTTCGTCAATTTTATCCTCTTACTATGATTTTATCTCTAACTCACGATTCTTTCTCTAGCTTATAAGATCAGTTATCCAAACACTTTAACAACTTATAAGCACTTGAGACATTACCTCTTATAAGCTCTTGAAACATCTTATAAGCTCTTGGAGCTTATAAGGTCTCTAAAATAAGCTTAGCCAAACACCCCTAAGTAGATCTAGAAAAGTAATATTTTAATAGATAAATATCAATTTTGGACAAACTTTTGTGTTTGATACAATTAACCCCCCTCGATAAGTAAAAAGTTTGAGTATAAACAAGTGCAAAAAATAATTAAACCACTCAAATTTGACTCGTTTTAACTTGACTCGATAGAATCAAAATTGCAGTGTATATGTCAGCATAATGATAGAGTGGTTAATGCATAAGAATAAAAATCTCGAATTTAAGTATACATGATGTGACCTTTATTGTTTTTTAATAATAAAAAAAAGAATGGAAACCGTATATACGATATTCGTTGAGGTGTTTATTTTGTGTGTGTGTGTGTTTTTTATGAACTTGGCGAGGTCTTTGTTGTTGGATGGTTTAGTTTTTACATACCATAGTAAATTTTCACGCCCAATTTCTAATATAATGAAAGCTCGTAAATCGAGTGCGACTAATAAAATACGGAAAATATAAAGTAAGTAAGTTGATTCGAATGATCAAGGTAATAAACCCTTAGAATTGGGAATAGCTACGAATGACATCGAATGATGTAAGCGATCAAAACAACATTTATCCTCGGGATCACAAGTTTAGTTTCGTGCTTCGATAGCAAATGTACGGTTAAAATACTAACATCAAGGATTGAGGTCTAAGCTCATCAAAGATATAATTCAAGTCATAGACAAGAAGGAAAAATGTAACTAGAGCTAGTTAGGTCGTGGAAGTCAAAATACGAAATAATCCAGTAAAAATACGGATTGAACCCTAATCTCGCCTCGCCCCATCGCCATTGATCAACCCGAAAACATTTGAAAATATTTGGGCTGAGTACTAATGTACTCGGTGGACATGCATTGCTAAAAATATTGCATAAATTCGAAAAGCAGTTTATCGATCATGATAACATGACTTAGAAGGTTTTAAAAGAGAAACTACTTGTAAGCATGAGAAAATATTTCATAAATTGGGCCCATTGTCACGACTCTTCTTACTCGCTTTGATCCCGGACCTCTAACCACCGTCGGATCACATGCCCACATTATTGTCATTGGGGACGTAACCCGGACAAATTTATAATTTCATGACGTACTTCGGAACGCATCCAAACAAGCATCCTTATAACGCCTCATGAGTTTGTTAGTGTCCGATGGAGATCAACCCACCGAAACAACGAACTAGTGTACACAATTCTCAATTAACATATCAAGTTTAAAAGAGAATCTCGATCGATACATTTACGAGCCTTAAGCAGGAGAAGCGCGCAAAAACATTTTATTGGATAAACAGTTTGTATTTCATGAAATATCAGAGCATATAACTCAAATATACTTTTGTAAATAAAGCCCACCTTGATAGGACAAAGCCTGAAGAAATCACTATAGTACGCGTCTCGAGAAAGCAACGCTAATCCCATTGATCGACAAAACCTACAAGAAGCACTAATCTTAATAGGTCTCGAAAAGCAAGCCTTAAGTTCAAGAAAAGGATGATACTAACTTATGATTCGTTAAACCGGGTTTTCAAAATATAAGTAAATTTGAAAACTAATATATCTTCGTGATGGCACCAACAATACCCTTGTTCGTCTTTTCATTTAAAAACGTATTTAATTTCATAATCTTCTTATGATAAATATTTTTACGTAAAGTATAATGCAATTGAAATACATACTAAATTCATATATATTAAGGACTCTCGCAATATAACACATAATAAAATTCTCAAATTATGCACTTGTTCAACATAATTTAATTTATTAAATATTCTAACTTAATTAATTTCAATAAAAGAATCTAATTCAATTAATTAAATAGGTCGGGATCATAAAATAAAGTAACTTAAACTTGGACTTAACCTTGACTTAGTCAATTTAATTAAACTTAATAGCAATTAACTAATTAATTAATTAACTTACCATAATTAAATAATTTAAACTTATTTTTAAGTTTAAGTTAATTATTTATTTAATTAGACTTAATATAATTTAATTAATTAAGTCTCAAAGTTAAACCTTATTTATCTAATTAATTTAAGTCCAAAGATTTAATTAATTAAAGTCCAACTCTTGATTAAATCTAAGCCCACATTTTATTTAATTAACTAAGGTCCAACTATTAAATAAATTCACCTGAGCCCAACCCATAAATTTTCTATTACAATTTAATTCTCGGCCCATTCCTTTATTATGTTTCGGCTCAAAATTTAGAACAAATTCAAAGCCCATATCAATTTTTTCTAATGGCCCATCTTTCATTTTATTATATTCACCCATTATTAAAACAATTTATAGCACATGTTCCTTATTATAGTTTGGGCTCAAACTTTAAAATAAATACAAGCCCATCAAGATTTAATTAAAGAAAACAACCACACATGAATTAAAATAAAACAAGGCCCAACACTTTTAAAAATAAAAATAAAACCACCAACTCATGAATTAAAATAAAACAAGGCCCAACACTTTAAAAAAAAAAAAAAAAACCAGCCCAACACATTACAAACCCTAAACCTATATCCTCTCCCATTTTTCCGGCATCGCTTCGACCATTTGCCATGGCAAGCTAAAATCCGCGACCTCAAAATTTTTATTTTTTTTATTTTTCTCTCTCTCTCGGATCGGACCCCCCATTCATCTTTATCCCCATTTTCTCCTCTCACTACCGCATTGCAGGTGGCGGATTAGATAATCTGCCGCCGCCTAAGCCACTACCCTTACACCTTGCCTCCTCTCACTCTCTCCGTAAACTCACTCACGGCAACACACACACGATAGCAACTCACACACCGAGACCGTCGTTGCCGCCTCCACGTCCGGCCACGCGGACTCTCTCTACTCTCTTCTCGGTTCTCTCTCTCTCACGCCTTCCTTTCTCCCCATCTTACGGACAACAACACACACACACATACAACAACACACACACACACACGAACTCCATCCTCTTCCTTCTCCACCTATGTTGATGTAGCCACCACCACCCACCGTGATAGCGGCCCTTCTTCTCGCCTCCTTTCCACAACTCACTCAACACCCACACATACATATACATAAACACATATAAACACTAAAATGAATAGGGATTAAAAGTATAAACCTTTGTGTTTCTCTTGTTGATGCTTGGAGGAAGAGTGAGTGGTGTGAGCTAGGGTTCAAAAGAGGATGGGTGAAGTTTGTATAGTGTAGAGTTTGGATTGTCAAATGGGCTTTTCTTTTGGGCTTTTTCAAACCTGAAGCCCATTAGATAATTTATTCAATGGCTCAAATTTCGATCCTAAAGACTATGAATTAATAATTAAACATTAGCATAATATTATTGATATAATGATTTATAAGTATATATATAAATCATATTCGATTATTATATTATATATAATAATTCTCGTAATCACTTTATAATATTTAATGAAATAAATTCTTTTGTTGGAATTTAAAATTTTCTTTCTTCAAGCACTAATCATTTAAAAAAATTATAAGTTCGAAAGTCATTTTAATCCTATTGAGACATACGGGGTATGACATCCTTCTCTCCTTATAAAATTTAGTCCTCAAATTACATACCTTAGTAATTTAGTTAGGGATACTTAGATTTTATTTTGTCTTCAAGTTCCCATGTGGCCTCCTCCGCATCGTGATGGTTCCACTTTACTGACGAGAACAATTTGTTTGTTCCAGTAAAACTTGAACTTTCTATCCAAAATTTGGACGGTCTTTCTTCATAACTCAAGTCCCGGCTAAGACTACTTCATCGTGCTTAATTACGTGTTTGGATCAAACACATTTTTCTTAATTGCGAGACATGAAACACATTGTGCACGCTCAATGCTTGGTGGCAAAGCCAACCTATAGGCTACAAGCCTATTCTGCCTCAGGATCTCGGAAGGTCTTATATAGCGGGTCGTAACTTTCTCTCTTGCCAAAACGTATAAATCCCCTTTGAAGGAGAAACCTTAAGAAAACCCGATCCCCAACATTGAATTCTAAGTCGGATCGACGCTTGTCGGCGTAAGAATTTTATACGTCACGAGCTTCTTTGATTCTTTGCTTAATGTGATCGACTTTCTCGACCATCTGCTGTACTAGGTTAGGACCTAGCAGCCTTCCTTTCTTCCACTTCGTCCCAATAAAGGGTGATCGATATTTCGACCATACAATGCCTCATATGGGGCCATTCCAATCGTCCCATGGTAACTATTGTTATAGGCAAATTCTACCGGCAGAGCAAATCTTCCCAACTTCCACCTTTGTCGAGACTAGAGTTCGTAACATATCTTCTAAAACTTGAATCGTTCTTTCGATTGGCCATCGATGCGAGGATGAAAAGTTGTGCTAAAATTTAACTGGTTCCCACGGCTTGCAAACTCTTCCAAAACGCGATGTGAATCTAGAATCTCGATCGACGTAATAGATACAGTACTTCATAAAGGCGTACTATCTCCTTAACGATAATTTTGCAAGCTTCTCCAAACCAAACGTCATACGAATCGGTGAAAGTGCGCGACTTTGATAGACGGTCCACTATGACCCAAATGGCAAGATTCCACGAATCGACTTTGGTAGGCTTACCACAAAGTCCACGTTGATATGTTCTCACTTCCATTTCGCACGGTAGTGGTTGTAACATCCCATACGGTCTACGGTGCACTGACTTAACTTGGCGACAAGCCAAACATCGCTCAACAAAAGATGCTACATCTCTTTTCATTCCTTCCACCGTAACGTTTTCTTCAAATCTTGGTACATTTTGTACTTCTGGATGTGCGAAGAATAGAGTATCATAAGCTTCGCCATAATCTCCTTCTTGAGTTCTTCCTGTGTGGCACATACAATCTTTCACCAAACATCAAAGCGTTGTCTTTTCTTACATGAACCCTTTTGTTTCGCTCGTTCTTACGATGAGACACATCTTTCCAGAACCAATCTCCTTTGTGCATCAATGATCCTTCCTCATAGGTCGGTGTAGGTGTGAGACTAGCTATACAAACCCTTTGTCTTTGGAGGATGAACTATTTCTAAACCGAGCGTGGCGAAGTCATGAACCGTTCTCTCATTGGGTAATGAAATACCCTAGCTTTGCCTTAGTCTTTCGACTGTATGCCCGCCACAATGTTCACTTTTCGGGATGGTAGCGATAGTAAAGTCGTAATCCTCGACTAATTCGAGTCATCTTGTTGTCTCATGTTCGGATCCTACGCTCAAAAAGTATTTCAAACTCTTATGATCCGTGAAGATTTCACACCGACTCCATAAAGGTGGTGTCTCCATTTTCAAAGCATGCACGATCGCAATTAACTCTAAGTCATGAGTCGGATAATTCAACTCATGGGGCTTCAATTGACGAGATGCGTATGCTATCACCTTCCGGTTTTGCATTAGTACACAACCCAGTCCCAACTTTGAGGCATCCGTGTAAACAACGAATCCTTCATTCTCCTCTGGAATTGCTAACACTGGAGCAGTGGTTAGCTTTGTCTTGAGCTCTTGAAAACTCTTTTCACATTCTTCGGTCCAAATATACTTGGTCCCTTTTCTTAGAAGCTGTGTCATTGGCCTAGCCAATTTTGAAAATCCTTCAATGAATCGTCTGTAGTATCCTGTCAAACCGAGAAAACTTCTGATCTCATTGGTGTTTGATGGTGTCCTCCATTCTTTGACGGCTTCTACTTTAGCAGGATCTACTTTGATTCTCTCAGCTGACACGATATGTCCGAGAAACATCACTTCCTTTAACCAAAATTCACACTTGCTGAATTCATGATATAATTCTCATTTCGCAAAATCTCGAGTACAACACGCAAGTGCTCTTCGTGTTGTTCCTCGGTCTTAGAGTAAATGAGAATATCATCGATAAACACTAAGACAAAACTATCAAGATACTGATGGAAGACTCTATTCATTAGGTCCATAAAAGCAGTGAGGCATTTGTCAACCCAAACGGCATCACCTTGTGAACTCAGAATGTCCGTAACGTGTCCTAAACATTGTCTTAGGAATATCCTCCTTCTCATTTTGGTGATGGTATCCGGTCCTTAGGTCTATCTTGGAAAATACTCCATCTTCTTTCAGTTGGTCGAACAAGTCGTCTATCCTCGGGAGAGGATATCTATTCTTAATAGTGAGCTTGTTCAATTCTCTGTAATCGATACACATCCTTAATGTTCCGTCTTTCTTCTTGACGAATAGGATGGTGCTCCCATGACGATACACTAGGTTGTATGAAACCTAGATCCAACAGACTCCTGAATCGAACCTTTAGTTCTTGTAATTGGTGGGGCCATCCTATACGGTGCTTTTGATACTGGAGCTGCTCCAGGTTCTAAGTCGATTGTGAACTCTAATTGCCGATCTGGTGGCATACCTAGCAATTCTTCTGGAAAAACATCTTCGTACTCTCGAACCACTGGAACTTCTCCAATTGTTTTCTCCACCTCTAGTTTTCTTGTCATGCTGACTAGAAATGCATAGCAACCTCATTTCTTCATAATCTTGGTGGCTTTCATGGCAGATATTACCGATACTCCTTTTCCCATTCTTATCCCATGGAAATTCGTCCCCTCCTTTCCAAGGGTCTGGAATGAGATCTTTCTCTGTTACACAAAATTGTGGCATTGACTTTGGTGAGCCAATCCATTCCTATGATGATGTCAAATTCTATCATAGAGATGACATATAAGTCTGCCCTAAATTTTTCAGCACCTATGTTCAATTCTAAGTTCGAGACAATATATTCAGCAGACATTCTTTCTTCATCGGGTGTGCTAATCACTAAAGCTTCACTAGATGGTTCAGGAGTTAAGTCTAATGCCTTACAAAGCATGTGAAATGAAAGAGTGTGATGCTCCGTGATCAAACAAAACTATAACGGTATACGGTCACATTAATCATACCGCCGATTTCCTTGTGCTCGGGCCGCTTGCTTCTGGTTTAGAGCATAGGCCCTCGCGTTTGGTGGTTGTCCTTGGTTTCCTCTAGGACCATGGATTTGCCTTTGTTGATTTCGTGGTTTGGGCTGGGGTGCTCTCCCATTTTCTTTGGGCATCTTGGAGCAAAATGTCCGTTCTCCAAGTAAAACAAGCATTGCCCCTTGGACATTTGCTTAGATGGGGTTTCGGCATTCGGGCAAGGTGTTCGCCTATCATTGAGGCTGATTTCGATTACGATTCGCTTCGATTACGATTCGAGGTTTCTTTCCATTTCCAAAGTTTCCTCCATTACCATCATTCCATTTTCTTTTCCTTTGTCGTTGTCTTGAGAGGCGCATGCACACCGCATGGGAGCTTTTCCTTTCTCTCTTCGCGGTGACTCGATGGTAAGAGCCCCTTTCGATGTTTGTGCATACGTAAGATCACCCCGACTTGCTAGGGAAATCGATATTTCATGACTTAGTCCGTTTCGAACTTCTCGTGCGCTTTGTATCAATGTCTCACGGATGTGGAGCATACCTTGACAGTTGATTGAAAGCTTTGTCATATTCAGTGACTGTTCCAATTCTCTGTTTCAGATTCCAGAACTTGTTCTGTTTCTTCTGATGGTAACATCCTGGTATGTACTTCTCATACAGTTCAGTCTTGAATTCTTCCCATGTGAGGTTCTCGAGTTCCTCCTCAGTCATGGTGCGTCATCGACTCCCACGTCGTCGACTTCTTCCTGGTCGGTAGGTGGCGCACTTCACTTTTTCCTTGTCTTCACATCGGATATAGTTAAAAATCCGTTCCATAGCTCGTATCCACTTCTCAACATCCATCAGATCACCTAGTCCATCGAACAACGGAAGTTTCTCTTTGCGGAACCTTTCTTCAGTTGTACGGTCCGGTGCTACTTGTGGGTTAGGTTCCTGATGGACAAAACCTCTTCCTTGTCCATGACCACGTCCCCTCGTCCTCGCCCTCATCCTCGTCCTCGCCCCCACCCCTACCATTCCTCACCGTGCGCCTCTCATGCCATCTCCTATTGGTGCGTCTTCCATTTCGAAAAGATAACAACTATATGAAAAACTAACCCTAACAATAATGGTGTAATCTCAAGTAAATTACCAATCTTTTTCATGTTACTTCTATGTTCGAACGCTTCTATGTGAAACAGTGAACTAGTTCTTTCTAAGTTATTATAGCGAGGCTATCATGACTTACACTTTCAAAACAGCCCTTGGGTACACAAACAGTTTGTGAGAACCCATAACTTATTCCGATCATTTCGTGATATGGATCCAAAATATCGTCATCAACCATTTTCGTTTTGTGAAACCTATTGTCATGTAGGTTCCAAAGTCTCATGCATGATCGAAAAGGTTTGAAAATCCAATTCGACAATCAATTTCATTTGGGTCGTTATGGTTGGGTTGTCCCTAACACGACAATAACTTAGCTATCTGAATACAATGACTCACGATAACAATGTGAAAGCAATTAGACAATTCACAAAACAACATATGAAAATAACTTGTAATTCACATGGCAACATTCATCAATGGCGTACATCATTTCATAGTCCAACTTTGAAACATTTAAATCATACCTTTGTTGATCAATTGGGACGTGAAGTTGAGAGTCATCGAGATTATAAGAAGTCTAGAGATACTATTCTAGACTCGACATGAAAAGATTTTGGTGGTCGAGACACGAAAGAAACCTTATGCTCGATACCACTGTCAGCCACCCCAATTTCTAATATAATGAAAGCTCGTAAATCGAGGCACGGCTAAAAAATAAGGAAAATATAAAGTAAGTAAGTTGACTCGAATGATCAAGACGATAAACCCTTAGAATTGGGAATAGCTTTACGAATGAAAATGGAAGACATCGAATGATGTAAGCCAATCAAAACAACATTTATCCTCGGGATCACAAGTTTAGTTTCGTCTTACGATAGCCAATGTACAATCAAAATACTAACATCAAGGATTGAGTCTAAGCTCATCAAAAGATATAATTCAAATCATAGACAAGAAGAAAATGTAACTAGAGCTATCTCGTCGAAGTCAAAATACGAAATAATCCGTAAAAAATACGGAGTGAACCCTAATCTCATTTCCGCCCATCGGTGTCCATTGATCGACACGAAAACATTTGAAAATATTCAATGAGTACTAATGTATTCGATGGACATGCATTTGCTAAAAATATTTAATAAATTAAGTAAGCGGTTTATCCAATCATGATAACATGACTTAGAAGGTTTTAAAAGAGAAACCACTTTAAGCATGAGAAAATATTTCATAAATTGGGCCCATTATCACGACTCTTATTACTCGCTTTGATCCGGACCTCTAGCCACCGTCGGATCACATGCCCACATTATTGTCATCGGGACGAACTTGGACAAATTTATGATTTCATGACGTACTTCGGAACGCATCGAAACAAGCATCCTTATAACGCCTCATGAGTTTGTTAGTGTCCGATGGAGATCAACCCACGAAACAACTAACTAGTGTACACAATTATCAATTAACATATCAAGTTTAAAGAGAATCTCGATCGATACATTTACGAGCTTTAAGCAGAGTAGAGCACAAAAACATTTTATCGATAAACAGTTTGTATTTCATGAAATATCGAGCATATAACTCAAATATAATTTTGTAAATAAAGCCTCCTGATAGGACAAAGCTCGAAGAAATCACTATAGTACGCAGCCTCTCGGAAAGCAACGCTAATCCCTTGATCGACAAAACCTACGAAGCACTAATCTTAATAGGTCTCGAAAAGCTAGTCTTAAGTTCAAGTAAAGTAGGATACTAACTTATGATTCGTTAAACCCGGTTTTCAAAATATAAGTAAATTTGAAAACTAATATATCTTGGCCAAGGGCACCAACAATACCCTTGTTCGTCTTTTCGCTTAAAACGTATTTAATTTCATAATCTTCTTATGATAAATACTTTTTACAAAAGTATAATACAATTGAAATACATACTAAATTCATATATATTAAGGACTCTAAGCTAATATAACACATAATAAAATTCTCAAATTATGCACTTGTTCAACATAATTTAATTTATTAAATATTCTAACTTAATTAATTTCATTGAAAGAATCTAATTCAATTAATTAAATAGGTCATGATCATAAAATAAAGTAACTTAAACTTGGACTTAACCTTGACTTATTCAATTAATTAATTAAACTTAATAGCAATTAATTAATTAATTAATTAACTTACCATAATTAAATAATTTAAACTTATTTTAAAGTTTAAGTTAATTATTTATTTAATTAGGCTTAATATAATTTAATTAATTAAGTCTCAAAGTTAAACCTTATTTATCTAAATAATTTAAGTCCAAAGATTTAATTAATTAAAGTCCAACTACTAATTAAATCTAAGCCCACATTTTATTTAATTAACTAAGGTCCAACTATTAAATAAATTCACTGGATCCCAACCCATAAATTTTCGGCCCACAATTTAATTCTCGGTCCATTCCTTTATTATGTTTCTGGCCTAAAATTTAGAACAAATTCAAAGCCCATATCAATTTTTTTCTAATGGCCCATCTTTCATTTTATTATATTCGGCCCACTATTAAAACAATTTATAGCCCATGTTCCTTATTATAGTTTGGGCCTAAACTTTAAAATAAATACAAGCCCATCAGCATTTAATTAAAGAAAAACAGCCCATATATGAATTAAAATAAAACAAGGCCCAACACTTTTTTAAAAAAAAAAAAAACCAGCCCAACTCATGAATTAAAATAAAACAAGGCCCAACACTTTTTTTTTAAAAATAAAACCAGCCCAACACATTACAAACCCTAAACCTATATCCTCTCCAATTTTTCCGGCGCCGCTTTCCGGCAGCTGCCGGCGGCGGAGGCCAAAATCCGGCGACCTCAAAATTTATTTTTTATTTTATTTTTTCTCCATCTCTCTCTTCTCTCTCGGATCAGACCGCTCCCCCCCATCTTCTTCTTTATCCTCCCCCCTTTTCTCCTCTCACTACCGCCGCTGCAGTGTCGGATTAAACGGCACGCCGCCGCCAAGCCACTACCCTCTACACCTCGCCTCCCTCCTACTCTCCAGAACTCACTCACGACAAAGACAACACACATGATAGCAACTCACACACACTGAGACCGCCGCCGCCGCCTCCGCCTCCATGTTTGGCCGGCCACGTCGCCGGTCACGGCCTCCTCTCTACTCTCTTCTCGGTTCTTCTCTCTTTCTCACGCCTCCCCTTTTCTCCCCCTCTCACGGACAGCAACACACACACACATACAGCAACACACACACACACGAACTCCATCCTCTCTTCCTTCTCCACCTATGCTGCCGCCGCCACCGCCACCACCACCGGCGATAGCGACAACCCTTCTCTCGCCTCCCTTTCCACAACTCACTCAACACCCACACACATACATATACATAAACACATATAAACACTAAAATGAATAGGGGATTAAAAGTATAAACCTTTGTGTTTCTCTTGTTGATGCTTGGAGGAAGAATGAGTGAATTGTGAGGCTAGGGTTCAAAAGAGGGATGAGTGAAGTTTGTATAGTGTAGAGTTTGGATTGTCAAATGGGCTTTTCTTTTGGGCTTTTTCAAACTGAAGCCCATTAGATAATTTATTCGTACGGGCTCAAAGTTCTATCCTAAAGACTATGAATTAATAATTAAACATTAGCATAATATTATTGATATAATGATTTATAAGTATATATATAAATCATATTCGATTATTATATTATAAATAATAATTCTCGTAATCACTTTATAATATTTAATGAAATAAATTCTTTTGTTGGAATTTAAAAATTTTCTTTCACTGGGCACGAATCATTTAAAAAAAATTCTAAGTTCGAAAGTCATTCTAATCCTATTGAGAAATACGGGGTATGACAAAATTTACATCTAATTTAAAAATCTAATATAATAATATCCATATAAAATGGAACAAGTTGTTATAATTATGGAGGAATATTCAAATAAGAGAAATGATAATTTTATATATATATATATATATATATATATATATATATATATATATCAAGACATAGAGGAATATAAATATTTATGTAAAAATACACTAAGTATTGACTCATATATCCTTATATCTATTTTTGTAATAATTGACTTTGAATTCAAATCTCTTTTCCATATATATCTTTCTAAATTAATTAAATATCCTTAGTGGATTAATCATATTGCTATCTTTCGATGTACTAATATGAATTATCCTTATGATCATCAATCCTATGTGGAATTACTATAATTTTTTATTCTTAATTTTTTAAATTCTTCATTTTATGTCTTCTAATCGCTCTACAATCTCACATTGATTTTTTATGAAACATAGCCAAATGATAACCTATATAAAAGGATATTTATATTCTTTAAGTCTCAACCAAATTTTCATTGGGTGTGAAAGGACATTTTTCGTAGATTATAATATTTTCTTAAGGAGATGGGATTTGGATCATCTATCTCATTAATTTGGTGTTAAGACGATTCCTTTCTTTTGTCTTGTTTTTTTCCTTTTCTTTAAGGGAGAATGTTAACAAAATTCAGTTATGCTCTTTTGGGTTCTGAAAAGCTCGTCAAATATATTTTGGAGTGCGCTACTTAGATGGAAAAGGATCCTTCAATGTATAGATTCTTCTATAGTAACGTTGGTCGTATTAAAACCACACATCAAATCACAATTTTAAAATCAATAATTGTTAATGATTAGTGACTGTTTAATGCACTACATCCGTCCATTGTAGTAAATAACTTAGAAAAATTAATATTTTAAGATTCACAGACAAATGACATTCCGATTATTACATGGTAATTTCATCAATAATAATGGTTTGTGGCTATTCCTTAGGCCTAATCTCGCCTTATTTTCTATGTGATTTATGAACCGAAGCAATTGTTTATTTATTATTAAATTCAGGATGCATTTAAAATTTGAGCACCGAGCAAGTACATTAAACCCCTGACGTGATCATTTAATTATTTTATTGTTTCTTGCAATCAAATTGGCCCCCATTTATAAAATCCATGATAGTGATATGATCAAAAGTTTGAGCTACGATTGCGATGGGATTTTTCTTTTCTTTTTCGTGTTGTAGACTTGAATTAGTTAAATGTACATCAATTTCCATTGAAGTACAAACATCAAAAGTGTCGACATGTGATGGGATGTCAAATTATCAACATGTTTTTGTTTTTATTTATTAGTTTTGTGATGGTCTGGATTTTGACTGCAATCTTTTACATACGAAAACAGAATAGTTTGTATTAATTAATTAATTAGGAGTGGCGCACAGGAAACCTCATCTTTAACCCAGTGTAGCCAATAATGCTTAAACGCCAAACAACGAAGCTAATAATTTCATCTAAGCATAAGTAAACATATAAAACTAACAAAAAATGGAAAATAAAAATTGATTGATTTAGAAATTAGAAACTGGGATGAGAGAGAACCTTTAGCTCAATAGCAGCAGTTACTTTGAGCGGCAGTGTTGATTTTGAACAGAAATCGTTAATGGTGGAGTAATTGCTAATTAGTAGAAATTGGGCTTCTTCTATTAATGGAATAAAAATTGTTGATACTGGCAAGACCCAGCCAGAAGATGTCTGCTGGTTGGGGACAACATCTATTTCTCGAAATACACTTGCAACCATATGGTTGGCAATAATTGCTACTTCTTCACCATACACAATAATATATAAAATGATTACATTTCATGAAGAAAGTAATTAATATTGATAATTTAAAGGTCCAAAGCTGCATGCATCAGTGAGGTGTGAAAATTGGTGAGGCATCAATTTTAACCACCAAAATTAAATGAATTGGGGTGGCATTGATGAGAATTGAGGATATAGTAACAAATTATGTCAATACGTAAATTTGAAATTTACAAATTTGGAATAAAGCTAGGATGCTAGGAAATAACCAAATTTGGTAATTATTATTATAAAGTTTAAAACTATTATTTTATAACTACAATATAATTTACTTGAATGGATTTTCGTAAAATACATACGCACATATTTGTAGATTTAGGAAATTTTACTAAATATATATATATATATATATATATATATATATATATATGTTGAAAAATTTAAAACCAATGACAAATACAATTTCGTTTCCAGTTCTTGCACCGAGTAAGTATGAGTTTTCACAATATTTAAACAATTTAAGGAATGTTGCATTTATTTAAATCTTAGAAACAGTTAAAATAATTATTCGAGTTAAAAACTATAAAGTATACTGTTTTAGTATATTACTACAATTAAAATATTTTAATAGTTAAAGTAATAAAAAGTTAATTTTTTACAATTCATATATAAACTACAACAAAATGTTCCAATAGTGACATGATTTTTGAAGAATTGTGACACCTATAGATGTCACTAAATAAATTTGTGACATCTTGTGGATGGGTAACTATTATGCATGTCACAAAAAAAAGTATGTCACAAAATTTAGTGAAATTCATAAATATATCTATTTTTGTTACATATGAATGTGTAACTATTTTTTATGACATGTAAAAGTGTAACTACTTTTTGTAGTTCCTAGTTTCTCATATTTGAACTTTTTCTCTCTTTTTCTTTACCTTTCAATATTTTTGTTTGGACTTGATGTCATTATATTTAACAAATTAATTGTCTATTATATTGGAATAAATTATCTTTGTTATTTTGGAAATGTTAAGTCTAAAAAGGGTCTCAATTTGGAACACCAAAATCGGACAACTAATTGAATAATATATATATATATATATATATATATATATATATATATATATATATATATATATATATATATATATATATAGTATAATTTGAAACTCTTGAGTTATAGTAAAATGTAGTTATATTCCTATATGTAACAAAAAATTTATAGTGACATGTTTAAATGTAGTAAGGTTTAATTACATGGATAGATGTGACAAATTTTACTACATTTTCAAGTGTAACAAAATTTACATATATTTTATGTGTAACAAAATATATTGATGCATGTATTGATGTAATTAAATTTTGCCACATCTAAAGATGTCATAAATTTTGTAACACTTCTCTTGGTGTCACTAAAAATATGTAACTACTAGACATTTTTTTGTAGTGGTAGATTGGTCTCACAACTTTTGAAGAGATAATTATTTCCTAAAAATGAAACATGTTATCTTGGGTGGAATAACAAAAAAGAAATACAAGTCATCTTGGATGGGACAAAGGGAGTACAATTTTGGCGATCTCTCTAATTATTCAATTTTGGTGTTCCGTTCTATTAATGTTTTAATTTAATGTCAAATATTAAGAAAACGCAATATCTATTATGTGCGACTTAACAATTTATATGACCATTATCCACTGAACTAAATATCGAGATTGGGACTACATAAATTATAATTTCAACTATTTAGGTACACTTTAGATTGGCTCAATGGGCGAGCCTATTAACAAATAATGTGAGCCCTTTACCCATAAAATCCAAGTGTTAAGTTAGAAACTCATATTTTATCGAGTAAAATGAAATACTTTTCAAGAAAATTATATTTTTAAGCAAAAATACTATTTCTCTTGAATAATAACAATACTTTTCGCCTAATAGATTCTACTTCCAATTCCAATATAAAAGTAATATTTTTTTCACTAAAGAGTTATACTTTAATTGGGTGTGAAAGGACATTTTTCGTAAAATATAATATTTTCTTAAGGAGATGGGATTTGGATCATCTATCTCATTAATTTGGTGTTAAGACGATTCCTTTCTTTTGTCTTGTTTTTTTCCTTTTCTTTAAGGAGAATGTTAACAAAATTCATTTATGCTCTTTTGGGTTCGAAAAGCTCGTCAAATGTATTTTGGAGTGCGCTACTTAGATGGAAAAGGATCCTTCAATGTATAGATTCTTCTATAGTAACGTTGGTCGTATTAAAACCACACATCAAATCACAATTTTAAAATCAATAATTGTTAATGATTAGTGACTGTTTAATGCACTACATCCGTCCATTGTAGTAAATAACTTAGAAAAATTAATATTTTAAGATTCACAGACAAATGACATTCCGATTATTACATGGTAATTTCATCAATAATAATGGTTTGTGGCTATTCCCTTAGGCCTAATCTCGCCTTATTTTCTATGTGATTTATGAACCGAAGCAATTGTTTATTTATTATTAAATTCAGGATGCATTTAAAATTTGAGCACCGAGCAAGTACATTAAACCCCTGACGTGATCATTTAATTATTTTATTGTTTCTTGCAATCAAATTGGCCCCCATTTATAAAATCCATGTCAGTGATATGATCAAAAGTTTGAGCTACGATTGCGATGGGATTTTTCTTTTTCCTTTTTCGTGTTGTAGACTTGAATTAGTTAAATGTACACATCAATTTCCATTGAAGTACAAACATCAAAAGCTAGGATGCTCAACTAATATTTAGAGACCATATTGTTCAATTAGTCAATTCTTACTGCGTAATGACAAGGTTGTTTGTGAGATGAAGGGATAATGTCTATGTTAACTTGTTTCCATTTGAAAATATAATAAGTTTAGTTGAAATAGAATAGATAAAATATCCTAGCTAGCTAGTTGGAGTTGGTAAAATACATATTTCATGTAATTACAATTTTAGAGTCTTGATTTGTTTGATTTGAAATCACGTATGCCTTTATTGGGTCCGAAACCAAATAATTAGACATGTTTTTTGAAACATTATGTTCTTACTATTAAAAATAGAGGTGGTCTCAGGTGCTGGTGCCACGTGGAAACCACCACCATTAATTAGTTAATTAGTTATTAGCTATTAGTTAAGATTTATTAACTTTAAATAAGATTTAATAAATTTAATTGAGGATTAATAAATCATAATTCAAAATTAATAAACTCTAATTCACTTTAATTAAAAATTAATTAAATCTAATTGAAAATTAATAAATCCTAATTAAGAATTAGTAAATCTTAATTATCTTATTCTAAGGGAGCACGAGGAAGAGCTCACACAAATTTTTGACTTATAAATAATTCACATAATAGGGCATGGTATAATTTGATTCTCATAACCTTGATTCAATATCTCTAAGATGGAAATCCAAGAAAACAGTCTAAGTGGAAGCATATATAAATTCGTATTAAAGTTTTTGAATTACGTTCCTGAGGGATCTTCCAAACGATCGTTATTATATCCTTAGAATTTTCTTTAGAAAATTAACTATGTAGAAGGAATTCTATTTTTACCTATCACTCTTGATTTACAATTCGATCCATCAACAAATTATTATTCCCTTTATGGTATATATTTTTATTTTCATGACAGTTTAGTACAAATTAATCCATAATTAAAATGGAACAACTCGTACTAATAATATGTGAAAATCTATATATATGTCGAGGTAGTCCTGCTTAGAAGACTGTTTCCGAAGGCCTCCAAAAATCTCTTAGGATCTAATAATATGTGAAAATCTATATATATGACGGGTTCTTTAGTTTAAACTTTAAATTGTATTTGTCCATTGGAAATTTGGAAATTTGTAAATTTCCAAATTTACTATGACATAAATATATATATATATATATATATATATATATATAATTAATACATATTATTATACACTTTATAATAACATTTGGAAGTTTGGAAATTTGGAAATTTACACATCAATGTAAATTTTGTAAATTTGTTTATATATTTCCTAGCATCCTAGCTTTATTCCAAATTTCTCAATGTAAATTTGGAAATTTGGTCTACCAAATACGAAAATACAATGATACAAATATTAAGAGTTGGTTTTGGAAGTTTGGAAATTTGGAAATTTACACATCAATGTAAATTTGGTTATTTCCTATCATCCTAGCTTTATTTCCAAATTTCTCAATGTAAATTTGGAAATAAATTTACAAATTTGGAAATAAAGCTAGGATGCTAGGAAATAACCAAATTTGGAAATTTGGGGGATTTACATACCTTATCTTCAGAAATCAACATTAATTTTCCGAATTCAAATTTGGAAATAAAGCTAGGATGCTAGGAAATAACCAAATTTGGAAATTTGGGGGATTTACATACCTTATCTTCAGAAATCAACATTAATTTTCAGAATTCAGACTTTTCAAATGAGAAGAATCACGATTTTGAATATTACAAGCCGCCTCCAATTTTCCATGCACCATACCTTATCCACCTATACATATAAAATATGCACCCTTCCAACAATTCAACAAACTAAACAATATCTTCATTCTTTCAAGAAAACTGAACTTACAGCTCAGACATTCATTTTCTCACACCCCTTTTCATGCTGAAGAGGAGTTGAGATCATCTCTAACGACTCCAAGTTTAAAGGAAAAAACAAAAAGTTGTTTTGAGAGGGTTTCTAGTAAGAAATGGATGCAGGGGATCTGTATAAAGTTAGCAATAGCTCCAACATATGGAGGGACACAGGAATGGAGGTTTTCTCTCGATCGTCGTGTGAGGAAGATGATGAAGAAGCCCTGAAATGGGCAGCTCTCGAGAAGCTGCCCACCTTCGATCGTCTCAGAAAAGGGCTCATCTTCGGATCAAAAGGCGCAAACGAGATTGAGGTTGAGAATCTTGGCTATGAGGACAAGAGGAAGTTGGTGGAGAGATTGGTTACCAATGTGGAGGATGATAATGAGACGTTCTTGCTCAAGCACAGGAACAGACTTGATAGGTAATTTTTTTGTTTTTTTTTTCTGTTTTTTTGTGTGTAAGTGTGTTTGTTGATTGGAGGTGTGAATGTGATCTAATGTTTATATATTTTGTTAGGGTTGGGATTGATATACCAACAATTGAAGTGAGATATGAGCATCTCAATATTGATGCTCGTGCCTATAGTGCAAAGAGATCTCTTCCTACTTTTATCAACTTCAACATCAACATAATAGAGGTATATTGTTTATTCGCCATGTATAATTAATGTCATAATTATTATATACGTGACATGTACTGACTGTTTATTCGTCTTTTCTTTTCAGGGATTCTGAACTCCTTCACATACTCCCCAGCAGAAAGAAGCCCTTCACCATTTTGAAAGATGTTAGTGGGATCATCAAGCCAAGCAGGATGACTTTACTTTTAGGCCCTCCAAGCTCTGGAAAACAACCTCTTGCTTGCTTTGGCTGGAAAGCTTGATCCATCACTACGAGTAAGATTACTTAATACATATATATATATATATATATATATATATATATATATATATATATATATATATTGAGATTTAAATAAGAATTATTATGAAAATGTAATACCTCGCAGATTAAATGCCTAATTACGGTATTTAAAAACCCGTAAATTAGAAATTCGCTGAGATGATTCAATCCATAAGATATCGAATAATAATTTCGATTATTTACGAAGGAATGAATTCCTATTTTATATTCATGGAGAATTGTGAATTAAGAAATAAAAGTATTTGAAGTATATCGGCAGTATTATTTTAACGTCGATCGCGTATCGATAGTTAAAATTCATGATATTTTCTAAGCAATTAAGCTTAGAATTAAATTCCATTATTAATGGAATAATGTAATAAAGTGATGACGACCATTTCAAGATGAGTCGATAATGAACGTTTTGCAACGTTTACAAACGTTAACGTTTTGAGATGAAACGAAAAGCGTTTTAATCGATCAAGAAATTATAGGAATTAATTTCCTATGATTAGTATATGTAATTACAGTATTATTAAGCATTAAATCAATGCTAGATCATCAAGATTCGATAGTGACCAATTTTTCAAACGTTCGAAAACCCTAATTTTCGAACTCGATTTTTGTCGCATAAAACGATGCCACTAATTTATCCTATGATATTATTTATCATCTAAACTATATGTGATAACATATATCAATGTTGGGCATGGAAAATAAAAATTTGACCTATGGTTTATGTGTAATAGCCGAAAACCTTGAAGGTGTAACAAAGTGTGTTGTTGATTTTTCCTATTACATGTATCTAAGTGACTTGGATTAATTATATCCTAACTACACCATTAAAATCTGAAACTTATACATATACATGAGTGTGTGCGTAGGGTGTAGTGTAGTGTAGTTGGTGTGTGTAAGGAGGTGTTCATGTGCATGTACTAAGGGTGACAAATGTCACCCACAAGAACCCCACTACCACCATACCTTCAGCCATTCTCCTTCTCCACAACACCAGAACTCAATTCCTTCATTTTCGCCTGGAAATTCAGCCCCATGCCTCCCACACCACTCTTTCTCGCCTCTCTCATCTCACTATCACTCGGCAATGCGAAGACATGGCCAAGGACCAGAGCTCGACCCAAGCCACAAGCTTCGTTGCATCTCCCTCGACCTCTGGCTAAAGTCATTCCTAAGGTAGGTATCCATACACCTCAACTCGTGTACCATGGCCAAATCATACATGCATGAGTAGCAAAACACTTATATTGTGTGTTTATATGATTGCATGTTGTTGATCTGGACGAACAGTGACTTTATAAAATTTATAGACTAAGTTACAGTGATCCGATGATTGTGAATTTTAATATGTTGAAAATATATGTGTCTAGTATGCCTCTGTAAAATTTCAATTCCATCAAACTTGATTTGATATTTTATTTGTATTTATCAAAACACTGCACAAATCTGCGAAATCGCCGTGTTTATCACCCATAGTGCGTGGCTTTCGTTTTAAGTTTGGCTAATGATAAAACTCTTAAATTTGGCAGAAACATAATTTAGCATGTCTAGAAGATGTATGTAAATTTTCAGAATTTTCTAAAAGTCTTACTATTTATTCCAGATTTTACAAGTTAACTGCACAAAACTGTCACGGGAATGATAGCTTGTGGTAAAATATTTTAGCTCCCAATCTATTGTGAATCATTGAGTGAGGCTTTTCTGGATAAAACTAGACTTAAGTGGCTTTTCAATATGATTGGTTTTATTTCCAGATTCCTTATAATGAACTCACGGTGAATTTTAAAGTTGACGCATTTCAGTAAGCCTTTTGGACAAACTGCCTTAGAAAATTTCTATGTTAATAGGCTGTTCGAGTATGACTTTTACGTGAGATGTTCAAGCCATTTGTAGTCCGATTTGGACTTTGGTTTCTTCATAAGAAATGTTCCCCACCATGTCTAGTTATGATCTGGAAAGTTTGATCCCAAACCAAGTTTTATAGGTATACCTTTCATCGACCCAAAGTCACCTACTGAAACTGTCCATTTCAACTAGTCAACTTTGAGCTTATGTATTTCTCAATGCGTCAGATATTTTCCAGTATGTTCTTCATGACATATGTAGTACTTGTTACAAGGTTTCTAAATTGGTATCCTGCAGCCATTTTGGCATTGTGAGTCAAAAGTTACGAGCCTCGCAAAACCCTCGTCGTTAAGCTAAAACTGAAAATTCTGAAAATTTTCTAAGTATAGAAGTCAGTTTAAGTTGCCCACTTTGAGACCCTATATCTTCAGAACCACGACTCTTTTGGATTTAATTCCTTCTTAGAACTTGTAGTACATGTTTAGAGGTTTCAGAATGTATCTTTGTGCGACCATACGTATTCTGAATCGAGAGTTATGGATCGTCAAAGTATGTCACTTGGGTTGTTTCAAGCTGTTTTGCTGAAATTAAAACACTTGAAATTTGACTAAGTGTTAGAAACCCCTATGTGAAGCATGCCTTATGTGACTAACATGCTATTAATCGATGCATTCATTATGATTATGTCGCAAGTGCGATAGAGCATTATAAGATGTACGAATTATGATAAAACATCATGATACGATATTTTCACGAAAGCATACCTTAACGTGAAATATTTGACTAGGTGCTACCACATGGTCAATTGAGTGTATATCATACCATGATATACACTAAAATAGAAATATGGGTTCTAAGACCCAATGGATTTTTCCAGCTCCAAAACCTCAAGGCCAAGAATAGATAGGCTAAAGCTAGGACTTACAGTCCAAGAAATGGGATTAAGGCAATCTACAGTCCAGGTGGGCTTTACTCTACTCAAGAATAAAATGCTTCTGAAATATTTATTTACGATGCTTATTTCAACTGTTGTTAAATGTTTACAAGATTACCTGCCAAAAATGTTTATGTTTTGTGTATGTATCCTATCCATGAGATTGATATGAATGACATGAATGATATGAATGTGTTGGGTCACTCCCAACTTATGAATGAAATCGATATCGGATCCTATGCCGGAAGGCTTATACCTGGCTAGGATTAACGTGTACACTAAGGTGACTGTGTGCTGTAAGGACAATTCACGGCCGGTCACGGCGTCGTAGAGGGAGGCCTCCTTCACGACGTTCGACTATGATGTTATGATGAATGATGATAAGGGATATGGATCAGACACACCAAGAAAAATGCCTGGCCAGGCGATGATTTTGAGAAATGATGAAAATGATTTTAGTAAGCACAAGGCATTTTCAACTAAAACCCTTGTGTCTTACCATGATGTGGCAGTGTAATCTACCAATGATAAAATGTTTTTGGCATGAGTCCACTGAGTGCATTCTTGTACTCAGCCCTGCATGTTTGTTTTTAAATGTGCAGGTTGAGCAGATGATGGATGGAGCAGTGTTGAGCAATAGGAATGTTGTCGCTGATATGTTTATACCTTGATAGTACATCGTCATATGTACTTATCACATGTCTTCCGCTGCTAGAACTTAAATTATGTACTAAAGTCCAAGAACATACTTGTCGTATGTATTACGCTTTTTATTAAAGAGAGTCTCCATGTTTGTTCATTCACATGTTTAGAGTTATAGTCCCTGTTAATCCGTACTTAGGATTGTGGGGCTGTGACAGAGTGGTATCAGAGCGGTTCGCTCTTGAACCCAAAATCTCCTTTAAGGTTAAGTCTAGATTGAGTCATTAGACTTTTAGAGATCGGTGACAATGCTCAACACTCCATCACATCAAGCTCAACCGAAATAAGGTAAATGACTCTTTTCCAAAGTTTTGAAAATTAGCTTTGCCGGATGAATATTTATGAAATTATTTTCTCAAGTTGAAAGCGAAAAGTTTGAAAGTGAAACAAAATCTTATCAAGCGAAATGAAAGCTATGAGAAAGGTTGAGAATGAATGTTATGACAAATGATTTGTTAAGAAAGTTATGAAAGAAGGAAGATATAAAAGATGATGACAATGATATGAGAAAGTTTGGCACGATATGCCAAAGATGAAATGTTTCAATTCACGAATTTAATAAGGGTTCATTATTATGAACAAAGTTATGATTATTCATGTTTTAAAATGATTGAGATTGGACATTGAATTGTCAAATATGATATGTTGAATTCTTTAAATTTAACGAAATACATGCGTACAAATGAGCTACGTATGAATATTTGATGTTTTATTTCAAACCTCAAAGTTGATTATGATGATGAATATGCTAGCTCAATGTAACATAGATTTTTTTAAGAAGCATGATCACTTTCTACGAAAGAACATAGAAGTAAGAATTTCCTTCAATTACAAGAACAAGATTAGTGATGGATTTGAGAACTTCATTCCATCTTGAGTGAAGAAAAGTGAAAGATTTATACGAAATTGTTCGACCTCGGCATGTGCGACTGTCGACTTCGAAATCGGCATTTATAACACCGCCTTTGACATATCGATGGGGTAGTTTGTCTGACCTCGTGTCGGCAATATTCTGTACTACCTCGGCATCGGTAACGGCATACATGAACTTGGTGTCGGCATCGTTTATGACTTCGCGCGAACGCGTATAAATTTCCCTGCACTGCGCAGTGATTTTGTTTTGACTAGTTCTTGATCGTGTGAACTCCGATTTACGTATGGTTTTCGCCTACGTGCTCCTAATGAACTGTACTTCATTTCTTATGGAGGATCAAATTCCTGATTCCTACTCCAGAATTCATGAGAATCAGTTGAAGTTAGTTCTATGATTTGAAAAGAGTATGACTGTTATAGTATGATACGAATCCTAGAAAGTTACTAAGAAAGGAAGATCTTCAGTAATACAAGTAGAACCTTGACATACATGAGAACTTTGATGATGACCTATTACGGGTATATAAGTTTTCAAATTATATCCATTACCCAATTTCTGTCATTGAGTTTAACTCTATGACCTAGTTCCAATTGAGAATTCATTCGAGTTTCTCATTTTTTTTGAAGAAAATTTTCAAACCCAAAAATTTATAAAGTGTCCTTTTGAACCCAAAGCCTTATGTGACTGAGAATATAATTGTGACGGGTCTGGCCAGCCCATATGAACAAAGAAATCTCAGTAGTCGTCATTTTGGTCTTCGGACCCTAGAGCCCATTTATTCAGTCCAAGGAACATATCGATTCAATCATTGAAAAGATGTTATCTTGATGGATTAGACAGTACCTCCTGTAAGTAGTCGTGATAATCTCTTCTCGACTCTTGAAACCATCAAGTAAGATGAAAGTTGACTTACCTTGTCACCTAAATGCGAATTAGTAAAGCGATCAATATTAGACATGAAATAGGTTGACTTATTTTAGTCACCCAAAAGTTTCAAACCAGTAAAGTGATAGACATCAAGAAATTATGATGTAAAGAAAATCTCGATGAAATGAGATATTTTTCCTATGATACACATGAATGTGATGACCCTTGATGGGCTTTACAAAGATTGATGATAGTGAAGTTATATCATCATACGACTGTTATGATAACAAAGTTATGAATAAGATACTCTTTAGCATTGAATGCAAAGAGTAAAAGTAAAGAAAAGTATATGATATCTGTGGGATATTAATTTCCCTTATTATGTCATGACGAGAGCGATTACAACTTATCTTTAAGATAGTTGGATGTCCTTGAAACCTCGTTAGTAGGTTGGACATGTTTAAAAAGAATGAAGATGCATACAAGATATTCTTTTCAAAGAATATATATATATAAGGAAATGATAGCGTCTCAGACAATAAATCTCGCCTTATACCTAAGTTAATGAGATTATGCTTGAGCATAATCGATTCCAAGTAATTGAAACTCGGTTGGACGAATGATAATAGGATTTAGAGATCATAATCTTTGAGATGTGTGAATAGCTAGGATATCCCTAGTATGTGAACTAAGTATGGAGGAAATATCTCCAAAGTCAAGACATGGCAATAAGATGCTTAGAATTTAAGTTATGAAGTACGAATGTACTACCCTACCAAGCCATATGACGATGATAACGGTTTTAGTCCTAAAAATGGAAACCGAAGTATAACGAAAGTAAGATTTCTTTCAAATACCATGCTCATGAAAAGCATAAAAGTCAAAAATAGCGTAAGAAATTACGAGCTATACAATTAGATAGTTCACGATATGACATAAGTTTGAAATGTTATGACTTGATAAGTAAGGTAATTCCACGGAAGTAAAAAACGGATTAAGAAATAGATTCATTATTTTGAAATAAATCTTAATACTCTAAGTTATAATGACACGAAACGCTTGTCTTGTGTAATTTAATAATTAACAAGCAAGATAGCTTCTATAGATCTTGCAAAGGAAATACGCCCAAGAGAACACGTGAAGAGATTCTCATTGAGGACTTTAAGGTAAATCCAATTGGAAAGATTATCCCTCATACTTTTGCGACGATCAATAAAGTGAGATATTAAGCATCTCGGACATGGGAATGAAGCATTCATTGAATGTCAAGAAAATGGTAAAGATTTTTGACGTCAAGGCAAAAGTATAATACGTCCCTAGTGGACAAAGGATTTTATCTTATGCGAAATTGCACGATGAATCAATAAAAGATTAAGAAGAAATGACTATATCCAAAAGGGATATTACAAATGATGGCGCTAAAGGCCAGTACAAGGACTCCTCTGGAAAAGAGTTTAAACTAAGAATATATGAGAAATATACTCCTAAGATCGATAAAGTGAAAAATGTAATCATTCATACTGGATTAGGAATGAATGATAGTGATAGAGACATGACGATCTCTACGATAGGATTTCATTATTGAAATATATCAATATCAAAGGATAGGTTGATGTAGACCTAACCACGAATGCTATTGGTAAAAGCATAACGATACGGATACCCGAGAAGTATAGGGTGAATGAGACAACAGAAGACCACAGCAAGGGAACATAATGTCCCAATAGAAAGGACCATGACATATGAAATAGACGTTCATTTGAATAAACGGGAAGACCGTTGACCAAAGCATATACTTCGCATCGAAAACAGAACAAACAGAACCAAAAGGCAGAATATGTATGAGGAAAAATTTCTTAGAATAACCATAAGATTTAGTTCAATTTAGGTGCTTCGCTTTTTGACATCGCACAAGTATGCGTAGAAGCGATAGAATCCAACTCAGGGTAAGCGAATCAAGAAATGAAAATCCCCTTACCTATACGAGAATTTTGACCATCGCAAATGTTGCTCAAGCTCAGAATTGAACCTAGAATCGCCTAAAGTTCTATCTAATGATGTGGATCATTATATCTATGTGGAACGTAGATATAATTTTAGAGACAAGAAGTTTCGGAAATGGCTGTCATTCATGCGATTAGTGACCGGGGCCTAGCCTTTTCGTTAGAGGTTTTGCACGACAGAATATCAGTACCCACTGTTCGCCTATGCGAATATCTTTAAGGCAATATACGACTGAAGATGTAAAACGTAAAATGAGTATTAAGATAAGTATCATGAGTCGTGTCACAAGTAATCTACAGGTTATATACGCCTTAAGGTGTATAATTCATTAAGAGATCATTCTTATTAAAAATTCCCTCCATTGCTTAAATTAAGTTGGATTTATCTAGAAATATCCGTTTACGGATGACAAGAAAAGGGAGTTTAACGGGTAAGAGTTAACCCCAAGGCCTACAAGTTTATAACTCACATGAGCGTATCGGCTCTTTTAATATGAACTAGGAATGAATTTAGAACAGTCTTGAAGAAATTTTTGCACCTCTGGATGGATACTTGTAACTATAGAGTGTCGAATGAGGATGGTACCTAACGACGATTCATCATTTGCCAACAGATTGGCAGAATTTTTGCAAAAGAAGTATCAAGAGAATATTTTCTCCATGATAAAGATTCCAAAGTCTGGGCAGACTTACCAGGATTTATCAACAGGCTCAAGTACACATATAATGCGTAGGGAACGATACCTACGAGTACTTGTCCTGAACCTCGGCAAGTTACACAGCACGGCATAAAGGAATGGTTGTACCATGATGTTCCAAACGCCGTCCCACGCCATGTGCCATCAATGGTACCGAGAAGAGCGAAAATGGCAAAAGGACGGGATCTTATCGCCCTCGCGGATTAGGAGAATTACCGCTACCAACCCAACCATACTTTCTGATAAAAGTAACACCAACTTCTAGTATTGAAGAAGAAACGGGGAGCAACTTGACCCCTGGCTCTCTGGAAGAGAATAATCATCGAAATATGAAACAAAAACGTACTTGGAAAAAGACAAGTTTCCAAGGGTGGAGTACGACTCCGACGAAGGTCACTCGGAGACCTAGAATCCTAGGATCCTATAAGACTTATATGTAGATAATGGTTGATGATGAAAATGATGTGATTATAATATGTAAAATAAAAGTAGTTTGGAAGAGTTTATGAATATAGTGAAGAAGTGTCAAACTTTTGAGTATAAAAGAGCTAGACGCTTGTAATCGATCATTTCGATGAGACCGACCTCGTAAGTAATGTATGAAAAGTCCTCACTGAGGCATTATGATGTAATATTATATGGTCTTGAAGAATGGTATCCAAAATAAGGAAATGAATTGTTCTGAATAAGATATAGTTACTATGAGATAATAGTTATGCCCTTCGAACTAACCAATGCACCAGCCCTGTTCATGAACCTCAAAAATCGAGTGTTTCACACATACCTAGATAATTTTTATCTCAATCCTTACGGATGATGTTCTTATCTATTCAAAGAACGAGAAATAACATAAAGAAAATCGAAGGGTCGTCTTACGACTTTTAAGAGAGGCAAAATTTTGCAATACGCTTTTGTAAATTTCGGCTTAAAAGAGAAATATTCCTCAGGCACATAGTGTCTTTAGAAGAAAACAATGTAGATCTGACAAAGGACAAAACAATTAAAGATGAAAGACGTCAATGACCTAAAATAAGATCAGGAATTTTATAGATTAATTGACTTCTGTTAGAGATCCATTAAGAACTCTCTAAGGTAACAAGGCCAATAACATAGCAACCCCAAAAAGGAATCAAATTTACATGGGTTAATAAGTAAGGCTATGTATTAATATGAGATAAATAATAACTTATGTGTCACGATGACTTAGGCCACATGAACGGAATTTCCCAACTCATGACTTGAAATAGTGACAGAATCTGAATTAAGAAAAAGGATCGTCGAGAGACAAAGGATGGAGGAAAAGTTAGAAAAGATCCAGAAAGGATAAGGGCTGGAGAATTTAAGAACTTCCGAGGCGTCGGACAACGCCTTATTGTCTCGAAGGAAGAATATGCGTTCGCACGACGCAAAACTTCAAAATAAAATAATGAGTGAGGCTCACCGCCCAGATAGTACTAAGATGTACCAAGACCGAAAGAAAAGTTTTGGTGGGAAGGCATGAAACGAGACATAGCTTTCGTAGAACACTGTCTTGTTTGCCAGCAGATGAAAGCGTTACACCAACGTCCATACGGAAAGTTACAGCCGTTGGAAATACCCGAGTGGAAATGGGATGAAATAACGATGGACTTCGTTACGAACTTACTCAAATCAAAAAGAGGGAATACCGCCATATGGGTAATTGTTGATAGACTCACCAAGAGTGCTCACTTCCTACCAATCCAAAGTACTTGTGGATCTGACAAGTTAGTCCAGTTGTATGTAAAGGAGATTATACGACTTCACGGAGTGCCAAAATCTATTACCTCTGATAGTGACAGTAGTATAAATACCAAGTCGCGAGGACATCACTCCTATAACAATAAGTTAAGAAACCTTCACAATTCACAAAAGTTGAAGTTATTCGTCGAGCCAAGAAACTTGGATACAGGATAGAAAAGATGGCTCGAATCAGTAAAAGATTATAATTATGATAAATAATCACCTAAGGAAGGATAATGTAGAATTTAATGCCTAAGATATAAAATTGATCTAAATTATGGTATGTCCTTATAGAAAAGGAAAACCCATTGGAAATTAAGAAACGAGAACAAGAATAGTCGGGCAATCGGGACAAATGTAAGTAGTATTCCCACAACCAAAGTGAAATATGACAAAAAAGAGAGAATGAAGATGGGAATAGAATACGAATTAAGATTAGAAATGAAGAGCTGAAGGATTTTAAGGAGCGTTGGACAATGTTATTGTCTAAAGGAGATATATATATACATATATTTCAAGCAATAATAAGCTTAGAAATGAAACCAAGAATGAATTTCATGATCCTTCTTAGACCGCCCAACCGGCATTATTAAGTGACATTGTGAATTATGAGAAATGTTAGATAGGAAGGAATGAGATAAGATATAACCATATTGTCGAGCAGTTTCTCGGTTACCAATAAGTAAAGGCATTGTATCAAAGGCCTTATAAGAGAGTATAATCTCTAGAACTACATGAATGGAAATAGAATGATATAGAAATAAATCTTGTGACAGATTTTACCAAAGTCATAAAGAAGTTGCACTACTATATGGCTAGTAGTGGATTGACTCGCCAATTATGTTTTGTCTCTGCCTATTCAGATGACTCGTAGATCCAATAAGTTAACTCAGTTATACAAAAAGGAAATTTTATATTTACAAGGAGTACCAAAACCTATCGGTTCAGATAGAGACTTGAGGTACCCCTAGATTTTAACTAACTCCCAAAAGGAGTTAGACACGAGATTGAGCCTTAACATAGATGTCCACCACAGCGTAAGGGCGATCAAAGGGACAATATGAATGTTTAAGGATACGATAGAACACAAGTGTTAAACCAAGATGCAAGTGAGAACGATTGTACCACTTGGTAAGTTTACGACGACCATAGCTACCAAACAACGATTAATGTAGCCTTATGAGGCGACATTGCGAAAGAAGTATTGACCACCACTTTATTGTAACAAAGTAGGTGAGAAAAGGTATAAAGTCCGATGTTGTAAATGAAACGATTAAGATATCGCCAACGAGGCAAGGAATAAGAAAAGCTCAGACGAGATAAAAGTCTTACTGATGTACGCCAGAACCCGAACTGCATTCTTGAATGCGGAATTAAAGTTTCTTAAGATTTCTCCATCTAGAGGAATTATAAGTTTAGATACAAGAATGATGAGACCACGTTTTATAGCACCTTACGAGCTCCTAACAATGATAGGCCTAGTAGCCTATAGCTTGGTACTTCCACCACATCTGGGGGAAAGTACAAAATGTTTTCCTCGTGTCGCAGTTAAGGAAATACGAAAATGACCCAATTCACGTAAACCAACATGATGATGTGACCTTTGACTCAGATGGGTTATGATGAAAATCTACGACTAATTTGATCGTACGATTCAACGATTAAAGAAGCAAGTTTGGGTCTTATAATAAAAGTCCAATGGAAGAACCATGGACGAAAGAAAAGCACATAGAAAGTTATGATGTTATGATGTTAAGATACCCATACTTTATGAGGTATGCAAATTTCGGGACGAAATTTCTTTTAAGGGGGGTAGGATGTAATACCCCGCAGTATTAAATGCCTAATTACGGTATTTAAAAACCCGTAAATTAGAAATTATTGAGATGATTCAATCCATAAGATATCGAATAATAATTTCGATTATTTACTGAAGGAATGAATTCCTATTTTATATTCATGGAGAATTGTGAATTAAGAAATAAAAGTATTTGAAGTATATCGGCAAGTATTATTTTAACGTCGATCGCAGATCGATAGTTAAAATTCATGATATTTTCTAAGCAATTAAGCTTAGAATTAAATTCCATTATTAATGGAATAATGTAATAAAGTGATGACGACCATTTCAAGATGAGTCGATAATGAACGTTTTGCAACGTTTACAAACGTTAACGTTTTGAGATGAAACGAAAAGCGTTTTAATCGATCAAGAAATTATAGGAATTAATTTCCTATGATTAGTATATGTAATTACAGTATTATTAAGCATTAAATCAATGCTAGATCATCAAGATTCGATAGTGACCAATTTTTCAAACGTTCGAAAACCCTAATTTTCGAACTCGATTTTTGTCGCATAAAACGATGCCACTAATTTATCCTATGATATTATTTATCATCTAAACTATATGTGATAACATATATCAATGTTGGGCATGGAAAATAAAAATTTGACCTATGGTTTATGTGTAATAGCCGAAAACCTTGAAGGTGTAACAAAGTGTGTTGTTGATTTTCCTATTACATGTATCTAAGTGACTTGGATTAATTATATCCTAACTACACCATTAAAATCTGAAACTTATACATATACATGAGTGTGTGCGTAGGGTGTAGTGTAGTGTAGTTGGTGTGTGTAAGGAGGTGTTCATGTGCATGTACTAAGGGTGACAAATGTCACCCACAAGAACCCCACTACCACCATACCTTCAGCCATTCTCCTTCTCCACAACACCAGAACTCAATTCCCTTCATTTTCGCCTGGAAATTCAGCCCCATGCCTCCCACACCACTCTTTCTCGCCTCTCATCTCACTATCACTCGGCAATGCGAAGACATGGCCAAGGACCAGAGCTCGACCCAAGCCACAAGCTTCGTTGCATCTCCTCGACCTCTGGCTAAAGTCATTCCTAAGGTAGGTATCCATACACCTCAACTCGTGTACCATGGCCAAATCATACATGCATGAGTAGCAAAACACTTATATTGTGTGTTTATATGATTGCATGTTGTTGATCTGGACGAACAGTGACTTTATAAAATTTATAGACTAAGTTACAGTGATCCGATGATTGTGAATTTTAATATGTTGAAAATATATGTGTCTAGTATGCCTCTGTAAAATTTCAATTCCATCAAACTTGATTTGATATTTTATTTGTATTTATCAAAACACTGCACAAATCTGCGAAATCGCCGTGTTTATCACCCATAGTGCGTGGCTTTCGTTTTAAGTTTGGCTAATGATAAAACTCTTAAATTTGGCAGAAACATAATTTAGCATGTCTAGAAGATGTATGTAAATTTTCAGAATTTTCTAAAAGTCTTACTATTTATTCCAGATTTTACAAGTTAACTGCACAAAACTGTCACGGGAATGATAGCTTGTGGTAAAATATTTTAGCTCCCAATCTATTGTGAATCATTGAGTGAGGCTTTTCTGGATAAAACTAGACTTAAGTGGCTTTTCAATATGATTGGTTTTATTTCCAGATTCCTTATAATGAACTCACGGTGAATTTTTAAAGTTGACGCATTTCAGTAAGCCTTTTGGACAAACTGCCTTAGAAAATTTCTATGTTAATAGGCTGTTCGAGTATGACTTTTACGTGAGATGTTCAAGCCATTTGTAGTCCGATTTGGACTTTGGTTTCTTCATAAGAAATGTTCCCCACCATGTCTAGTTATGATCTGGAAAGTTTGATCCCAAACCAAGTTTTATAGGTATACCTTTCATCGACCCAAAGTCACCTACTGAAACTGTCCATTTCAACTAGTCAACTTTGAGCTTATGTATTTCTCAATGCGTCAGATATTTTCCAGTATGTTCTTCATGACATATGTAGTACTTGTTACAAGGTTTCTAAATTGGTATCCTGCAGCCATTTTGGCATTGTGAGTCAAAAGTTACGAGCCTCATAAAACCCCTCGTCGTTAAGCTAAAACTGAAAATTCTGAAAAATTTTCTAAGTATAGAAGTCAGTTTAAGTTGCCCACTTTGAGACCCTATATCTTCAGAACCACGACTCTTTTGGATTTAATTCCTTCTTAGAACTTGTAGTACATGTTTAGAGGTTTCCAGAATGTATCTTTGTGCGACCATACGTATTCTGAATCGAGAGTTATGGATCGTCAAAGTATGTCACTTGGGTTGTTTCAAGCTGTTTTTGCTGAAATTAAAACACTTGAAATTTGACTAAGTGTTAGAAACCCCTATGTGAAGCATGCCTTATGTGACTAACATGCTATTAATCGATGCATTCATTATGATTATGTCGCAAGGTACGATAGAGCATTATAAGATGTACGAATTATGATAAAACATCATGATACGATATTTTCACGAAAGCATACCTTAACGTGAAATATTTGACTAGGTGCTACCACATGGTCAATTGAGTGTATATCATACCATGATATACACTAAAATAGAAATATGGGTTCTAAGACCCAATGGATTTTTCCAGCTCCAAAACCTCAAGGCCAAGATTAGATAGGTTAAAGCTAGGACTTACACCCAAGAAATGGGATTAAGGCAATCTACAGTCCAAGTGGGCTTTACTCTACTCAAGAATAAAATGCTTCTGAAATATTTATTTACGATGCTTATTTCAACTGTTGTTAAATGTTTACAAGATTACCTGCCAAAAATGTTTATGTTTTGTGTATGTATCCTATCCATGAGATTGATATGAATGACATGAATGATATGAATGTGTTGGGTCACTCCCAACTTATGAATGAAATCGATATCGGATCCTATGCCGGAAGGCTTATACCTGGCTAGGATTAACGTGTACACTAAGGTGACTGTGTGCTGTAAGGACAATTCACGGCCGGTCACGGCGTCGTAGAGGGAGGCCTCCTTCACGACGTTCGACTATGATGTTATGATGAATGATGATAAGGGATATGGATCGGACACCAAGAAAAATGCCCGCCAGCGATGATTTTGAGAAATGATGAAAATGATTTTAGTAAGCACAAGGCATTTTCAACTAAAACCCTGTGTCTTACCATGATGTGGCGTGTAATCTACCAATGATAAAATGTTTTTGGCATGAGTCCACCGAGTGCATTCTTGTACTCAGCCCTGCATGTTTGTTTTTAAATGTGCAGGTTGAGCAGATGATGGATGGAGCAGTGTTGAGCAATAGGAATGTTGTCGCCGATATGTTTATACCTTGATAGTACATCGTCATATGTACTTATCACATGCCTTCCGCTGCTAGAACTTAAATTATGTACTAAAGTCCAAGAACATACTTGTCGTATGTATTACGCTTTTATTAAAGAGAGTCTCCATGTTTGTTCATTCACATGTTTAGAGTTATAGTCCTCGTTAATCCGCATTGGGATTGTGGGGGTGTGATGAAAATGTTATTACATTCATCGAAAAATTATTGAATCCACAACATTCGAAATTTTCGTTTGGGTCAAATCTCATAAGGGACGGAAATTCCATTTTTTTTATTCAATAACTTTTCAAACGAATTCATCTTTTTGGTTCTCACGTTGCACCATAAAATTGTTCTAGGTTCGAATCCATGAGGCTAAAATTGCATATTTTTTAAATTCAGTAATTTTCCAACGGATTCATCAACTTTCATATGTAATTCATTTTTTATGCTCGCTATAAAAATAATTTTCAAGTTAACCTCACCTATATATATTTCATTAGTACCAAATTTCACTAAATAAACACGATTTTGATTTAATACATGATATATTTCACCGGTGTCGGGCATAGTGACTTACAATGGACATGGAATGGAAGAGTTTGTACCGCAAAAACTGCAGCATACATTAGCCAGCATGATCTCCATATTGAGAGATGACTGTTAGAGAAACCTTAGCATTTTCCGCAAGATGTCAAGGGGTGGGCTCACGATACGGTTCGTACAATTACAATACAGTAATCCTGATTTTGATCGACTCTGAAATTTCAAAGGCTTGATATTTTTGAGTTCGAACAGAGATGCTTGCTGAATTGTTAAGGAGAGAGAAAGCAGCCAACATCAAACCAGATCCAGATATTGATATCTACATGAAGGTATGTTATAAAATATATTTAATTGAAAAAATTATGTATTGTTAAAGAAGTATGGCTTGCGAATTGTTTGTTTGCGTTCCTATTCATAGTCGATTCATTTATTGGAAGCATGTTCTATTGTCCCTCTATATAGTATGATCAATATATACCGAAATAGCATACCCATAATGTATACATTAATGAGCGCGGACGTTATATAGCCATCTAAGTTAAGGAATGTCAAATTATAGTCACGAACATAAAAATGTCAAATTATAGCCAAATCGTTGGCCCCATTGGGACTATTATCACCTATTGGTACTATTTGGTGATAATAGTCCCAATAAGCCAACGACTGGCTATAATTTGACATTTTTATGTTCGCGCTATAATTGACATTCCTTAACTTTATATATATATATGTATTTCACATATATTATTATATAACTATATCTGAATAAAATATGCTATATTTTATATTTAAAAGTAGATTTACAAGAAAACAGTATTGGTTAAAAAGTATTAAAGTAAATTAGTTAGTTTCTCAAGCAAAATTAAATTAAAAATGCAGGCCTCAGCAACGGAAGGCGACGCAGCAAATGTCATCACTGATTACGTACTCAAAGTTTTAGGACTCGACATCTGCGCTGACACATTGGTCGGAGACGAGATGGTCCGAGGCGGTGGCCAGAAAAAGCGTGTCACAACCGGAGAAATGCTGGTCGGACCTGCAAGAGCTCTGTTCATGGACGAGATCTCCACAGGCCTCGACAGCTCCACGACTTTCCAAATCGTGAACATGCTCAGACAACTAGTCCACATCATGAAAGTCATTTAGGCATCATAACCTCTAGGATCTATATAAACATGTCCAAAATCCCATTAAAAATTATTTTCCTACCCATTCTTATCCCAAACCCGTAGTAATTCTCGCTAATTATTCAAACTCGCTCAAATTTATAAAATATTTAAATAATCAACTAAAAATTGTTACAATAATTGATTATCGGTTTCAATAAAACTCAAATATTTTAGAGTAAACATTAATAATAAATCGCATAATAACAAATGGGTCGTATAGTATTTCCAAAAAAAAAAGATTTATCTATTCTTAAAATCCCAACTCCGTCCCTAAAGCAAACGGTCTTTATATCAAAGCGATGCTTTGAATATGATATATAAATTGTATTTCATTGAGCAATTATCCTACGTTGTAATTTATAATGTAATTTATAAGGAGAAATGTAAAAAATAACTTAATACTTAGCTAGAGTTCATTCGTCCTCATTTGTTGACCGCGGCGGAGCACGACGATGAAGTAAAACAATGATGCTAGAGTTTAACCATTTGGAGTCGTTGATTGGGCGGAACACGGAGATGAATTGAAATTATGAGGCTAGAGTTTAGCCACTCGAGCCGGTTTAGAATGTATGTATACGTATTCGTCCCAAACTCGAGTAATATCCAAATCCATTTTAATTGATAAATAAAATTTGTTACAGTCATTGATTATGTATCCCAATAAAAATAGAACATTACAATGTAAACATTAATAATAAATGGTACAAATAACGAAAGATTAAAAGTTAGAGAAAATTCCGCATAAGTATGTAGATTAATGGTCGAACTCGTTTAGATTTTATGTACACATATATCTTACAAACTCAATTTAATAGATATTTTACTACCCTTTCTCATCCCAACCCTTATAATAATAATACTCGCTAAATATACAAACACGTTTATATTTATAAATATAAATTGTTATATAATTGGTTATCTGTCTCAATATAGACCTGGATATTGTAGAGTAAATATTAAAAATAATAATAGAAATAACAAAAGATTAAAAAATCAAGAAAATTTCATATAGGCATGTCAAGCAATGTTAAAATCCCTTTGAAATTTATATACTCATACATGCCCCAAATTCAATTAACTATATTATATTATATATATATATATATATATATATATATATATATATATATATTTTCGAATAATAATTACATGCAATACTATTTAATTGTACGGTATATATAGATATATATATATATATATATATATATATCTGAAAAGGAAATCAAAGTGAATCATTTAACATATTATCATTTATTCAATTACTTGCAATTTATTCACATAATTCTAAATGTAAATTATGATGTCCAATTGTCAAAATTTAATTAATTAAATATTTCATTGCAGAAAATGTCATGTTGAAAAAAATTCAAACAGAACTCAATCGGAAAAAAAATTAAAATATAAAATTGTAACATTAATCAACATGAGTTCTATATAGAAGAATGGAATTTTCGATCGTAATATGGAACATATTATGTTGGAATTCTTTGTCTTATTTGGTAATCCATTTGTAATGATCAATTTTGAGTTAACATAATTAGTTAATAAAAATATAAGTAATTGAGGAAGAAATAGACAACCGATAAAATGAAACGAATAACAACAATTTAAACTTTGATATAACTATGATGATCAATATTTATACATTCTCAAATATGTATACTTATAATCCAAAATTTCTTGAGATAACACCTAACATGAAGATGTACATTTTTCGTGAAATATTCATCTTCATTGGAGCTTTTAGTAGTTATTGTGACCAACGACCATCATTTCATAAATTAAATAAAAATATCAAAATTATTATTATTATTTAACAAATAAATACATGGTTATAATTTATATTAAATTGTTATAGAGAAACGTAACATACAATATCTAAAATGTTAACACTCAATCAAAAACTATAATATAACTACAAAAATGTCACAATTGAGATAATTATACTATGTTAGGACTTCGTAAGCAAACACAAAAAAATCAATTGTAGCATCCAACTGATTCGAAACGACCAATATTTTTGATAGAAGACAATGTTGGAGACATACTGAAAGTTTCTTTCGATTTGATATTCAAGACAAAAAATAAATAATAGTGAGAGATTTTTTTCAGATTACTAAAAGAAAAAAAAATAGAACTAAGTAAAATTCATTTTAACATAATTTATGCCAGAGTATTTGGTGTGAGTAAGTGAAAATTCAAGACATAATGTTGGAGACATACTGGAAGTTTCTTTCGATTTGATATTCAAGACAAAAAATAAATAATAGTGAGAGATTTTTTTCAGATTACTAAAAGAAAAAAAAATAGAACTAAGTAAAATTCATTTTAACATAATTTATGCCAGAGTATTTGGTGTGAGTAAGTGAGGTTGGAAGTATACTACCCCTCTATTTATAATTACAAACAAGTTATAATTTGCAACATAATTTAAATTAATTTTATTACTTTATATTAATTTAATCTAATTTATCTACTTCTATATTTACATGCATTTCATATAAATGAAGATGAACTAATTGACGTGTTCCTTTGTTGATTTGCTTCCACATCACATGCATTTTATATAAATACTAATTAATTATTTGATTGATTATAAAGGAATATGCATGATTTGTGAATTGTTCATTTTGAAACATGATTTGTGCATTGCTTTTTGAAACGGAAATTTAATAAAGGATTTGACTTTTGGAATTTATTAACATTCTTATGAGAGGATATATGTATCAATGCATATTTTGTGGAATTTAGAAAATAAGAACAAAAATTCTTAAAATTCCACGTAGGATTATGGATGAATGAGGGCTAGGAATATGTAATCGTATTATAAATTGATGACACTGAAGATGAAATACAAAGTAACTTTCCTTTCATATTTTACATAGTTACGTTAACATCAAATAATCATTGTCTCATACATTATCTGTTTGTATAAAACTGCAGAGGATGTGAAGAGTTGGTGGATTTGGGGATACTATGCCTCACCTTTGATGTATTTCCAAAATGCAATTCTTGTCAATGAATTCACAGCCCACAGTTGGAGCAAAGTAAGACGTTATTATTATTACATCAATCTTTGCTATAATTAATCCGATTTATTGAAGTATTTACATCTCACAACTAAACGACTGCATGCGTGGACGTTTGGTTTCTGTTTTAGCTTTGCAGTTATTCTGTTAGAAGTTAGTTGAAGTTTGTTAAATGTTAGTTACACGTCTGTTTAGTTTCTGTTTTCTTTTCTGTTTCTAGCTTGCTATAAATATATTGTATAGCAGCTTTGTTAAACAACTCTTTTCAATATAGAATCATTTTCCTCATTGCTAATGTTCAGCTTATATCTCAATATGGTATCAAGAGCCTAAAAGTTTTTTCCATGGCGTTGTCTTCTACTTCGTCTTCAGTTTCGACGCCATTGCCGAACCTTCATCCTATGTTTCTTCGGCTTGATCGAAACAATT
Organism: Salvia rosmarinus; assembly: GCA_036937905.1. Lineage (NCBI taxonomy): Eukaryota > Viridiplantae > Streptophyta > Magnoliopsida > Lamiales > Lamiaceae > Salvia > Salvia rosmarinus. The sequence continues at coordinate 1,603,899 of JAODLM010000210.1, forward strand.
ATGCTTTCTGGCGCATTCAAATTTTATCTACAATTCGAGCTCACGGCTTTGATGATTTCATATCTTCAACAGCCTCGGTTCCTTCTCCATTCCTTCCTTCTTCGTCCGTGATGGCGGAGAGAATTCCAAATCCAGAATATTCTCAATGGATTCGCAGAGATCACTTCCTCATGAGCTGGATGCTGGCTTCCATTAGCGAATCAATGCTTGGACATGTTGTCCGTTGCACTACCTCGCGTCAAATGTGGCAGATATTGGAGCAATTATTTCAATCTCAATCAAGAGCTCATGTTCTTCAGTTAAAGAAACAGCTGCATTCACAAAAGAAAGGTGCTCTATCCGTGGATGATTATTTTTTGAAAATGCGTAGTTTTGCCGATCAACTATGCGCCACGGGTCATGTTATTCCTGATGATGAACTAGGTGATTCAATTCTAAGTGGTTTTGGTACTGAGTATGAATCCATCGTCATAAACCTCATGCATCGTCTTGAGCCGCCTTCGTTACAAGAAATGCAGTATGCTCTTCAATCGCATGAAATCCGTCTGCAAGAATCTGCCTATTCTATAACTGAACCTATGGCTCACTATGTGCAGCGAGGTGGAAATAGAAGTGTTCGTGGTCGTGGTATGGTTGGTAGAGGAAGAATTCGGTTTTCTGGAAAATCTCCTATTGTGTGTCAACTTTGTGGGCGAACAGGTCATGTTGCGATGAAATGTTATAAACGCTTTGATGTTAACTTCACGGTGCCAATGCAGCTCCCACCAATTCCACTCGCAAGCTTTTGTTGCTGAAAATCAGAAATCAAATGAATATGAGTTTGATGAGGAAGAAGGCGTATGGTATGTGGACAGTGGAGCTACTAATCACGTCACCAACACTTTGGGAAATCTGCAGCTAACTACACCTTATCATGGCACTGAAGCTCTCACCGTGGGCAATGGTAAGGTTATCCCTATACAGATCTATTGGTCATAGTAAAATAGTGTCTTCTTCTTCCTCCTCTCCCAACTCCTCATTATTACTCAATCACATACTATATGTTCCTCAAATCACAAAAATCTAATCAGCATTTCTCAATTTACAAAGGATAATGATGTCATTTTGAATTTCATGACTCTTGTTGTCTTGTGAAGGACAAACACAATCTTCAAGTCCTTCCGACGGGAAACTCCACAACGGGCTGTATCAAGTTGATCTATCAAAAATATGTACTCGAGCAGCCAACTCTTCTTCTCGAGCAGTCACTTCTTCTTCTGTTTTTACTTCATCTTGTGTTTCTAGAAATAAGAATCCAGCCTTAGTTTCGAACAAATGCTCTCTCAATAATTCATCTCCTAAGTGTAATGCATATTTGTCTTCTACATGTAATGCAAAAGCTGCACTTACTGTAACTAACACTACTTCAGCTGTCAATAATACTTCCATTTGGCATCAAAAGTTGGGGCATCCTCACCCTACTGTTCTTTCTCATATTCTTAAATTGTTGCGTGTACCAATACATTGCTCTTCTCTCAGTTTTTGTGAAGCTTGTAGACTTGGAAAATTGCATCAAACACCTCATGTTACTCAACCTCTTCGTACTACAAAAGCTTTTCAGCTTGTTCATTCCGATCTCTGGGGGCCTACACATCTTCCTTCTACTCAAGGCTACAAATACTACATTCATTTTGTTGATGACTTTACAAGGTACACATGGATCTATCCTCTAGCTGCAAAATCTGAGGCTTTTTCTGTGGTTAGGCAGTTCTTTAAAATGATAGAATGTCAATTTCAAGTTCATATTCAATCCTTTAGGTCAGATTGGGGGTGAATACAGAAAGTTGGTTCCTTTTTAAAGATTTGGGTGTTAAATTTCAGCACCCGTGTCCTCATGTTCATTCTCAAAATGGTAGGGCCGAAGAAAACATCAACACATTGTGGACATGGGATTAACTCTTCTCAGTCAAGCTCATCTTCCTGTTTCCTATTGGTGGCATGCGTTTGAAGCTGCTACCTATCTTATAAACAGATTACCCACAGTCACCTTAGCTATGAAATCTCCTTATCATGTCTTGTTTAATCATCTACCCAATTACTCATTCTTGCATGTGTTTGGTTGTGCTTGTTTTCCTCTTCTTAGGCCGTATAATTCTCATAAGCTTCAGTTTCGTTCTCAAAAATGTATATTTCTTGGTTATAGCAATAATCACAAGGGCTACAAGTGCCAAAACGCTGAGGGAAGAATCTATGTTGTTGACACGGTTCATTTTAATGAAACTGATTTTCCTTATCCTACATTATTTCCTAATACCAACTCGAGTTCTCCTCCTCCTTATGTCTCGCCTCCACTTCCAGATGTCCCTATATCACTGCATTTCTCGGTTCCACCTTCTCCTTGACCTCTTCTCATTCTCCTATTTCTGTTTCAAGTTCTGGACCAGATGCCTCACCCTCTCATCACTCATCCTCTATGTCCATGTCTCATTCTCATTCCTCTCCTTCTCCTCCACCTTCTCCTCTCCACCAATCAACTCTCATACTATGCAAACCCGCTCCAAAAATGGTATCCAGTAAACCAAAGGTCTATACTGCCGTTCTCTCACAACCTCCTGTCTCCTCACATATTCCACCCTTACCATTGTCCTTGGATGATGCTTTAGCACATGATGGGTGGTATGAGGCAATGGCAAAGGAGTTTGATGCCATTCTTGGAAAAGGAACGTGGATCCTTATACCACCAGATCCAAGTCACAAAGTGATTAGCAACAAGTGGGTGTTTAGGGTTAAACTTAATCCTGATTACACCTTGGATAAGCTAAAGGCTCGATTAGTTGCTAGGGGTTTTGAGCAAATGGCTGGTGTTGATTTTGTTGAGACTTTCAGCCCTGTTGTCAAGCCTTCTACCATTCGATTGATGTTCTCTCTAGCTGCTACTAAAGGTTGGAGTATCAAACAAATTGACGTCAATGCTTTTCTCAATGGAGAGCTCACGGACACTATCTATATGGCTCAGCCGGCTGGCTTTGAAGATCCGGTTCATCCTACCTATGTCTGTAAGCTCAACAAAGCTTTATATGGCTTAAAACAGGCGCCACGTGCTTGGTATGATAAGTTACGTGCTGAAATCTGTGGTCTTGGCTTCAAGCGATCTGCCTCAGATTTTTCTTTGTTTTTCCAGAAAACTGAATCTTCCCTCACACTTATTCTTGTTTACGTGGATGACATCTTGGTCACCGGGGATGATTCGGATAAAGTGCAGATGATTGTTGACACTTTGCATTCTAAGTTCTCTGTCAGGATCTTGGTCATGTAAGCTACTTCTTGGGATAGAAGTTCACCGATCCAACAAAGCTTTCATTTTATGTCAACATAAGTATATTAATGAGTTACTTGTGAAGACTAAAATGGTGAACTGTAAACCATGTTCGACACCTATGACGCCTGCAACGAAGTTAGCAAGGGATTCTGGTGAAAGTTTTGATGACCCTACATTGTATCGAAGCACGGTGGGTGCTCTTCAATATTTAACGCCACTCGATCGGATATTTCTTTTACAGTCAACAAGCTGAGTCAATTTCTTGCAAAGCCTACAAATCTGCATTGGGCTGCCTGTAAAGGTTGTTGCGTTACCTAAAGGGTACTACTTCTCTCTCTCAATTTCACTCCATCCTCTTCATCGCAACTCATCGCGTTTTCAGATGCTGATTGGGCCACTGCTTAGATGATCAAGGTCCACTGGTGGTCATTGTATTTTCTTGGGCTCAAATTTGATATCTTGGTCTGCCAAGAAACAGGATGTGGTTTCAGAAGTAGTGCTGAGTCCGAATACAGAAGTATGGCCAATGCCACCACTGAACTCGTCTGGCTTGTCTCGCTATGTACTGAACTTGGTATCTCCATTTCCGCTCCACATAAGCTTTGGTGTGATAATGTCGATTGCAATTGCATTGGCTAACAATCCGGTGTTTCATGCAAGGACCAAACATATTGAAGTTGATATTCATTACATACGTGAGAAAGTGCTTGACAACACTATCGATGTAGGCTATGTTCCATCTTGCGATCAATTGGCAGATATATTCACAAAAGCTCTTGCTGATACTCGGTTTATTTTACTTCGCCGTCGGCTGAATCTTGCAGAGTTCAATACCGGCTAAGTTCTTGGGAGTGTATTGAAGTATTTACATCTCACAACTAAACGACTGCATGCGTGGACGTTTGGTTTCTGTTTTAGCTTTGCAGTTATTCTGTTAGAAGTTAGTTGAAGTTTGTTAAATGTTGTTACACGTCTGTTTAGTTTCTGTTTTCTTTTCTGTTTCTAGCTTGCTATAAATATGTTGTATAGCAGCTTTGTTAAACAACTCTTTTCAATATAGAATCATTTTCCTCATTGCTAATGTTCAGCTTATATCTCAATACGATTGAACAAAAAGTGATGTTATGTTGCGATCATTGTTTGTAGGTGGTAAACGGTACGAAATTAGGGGTTCGTGTCATGGAAGCGAGAGGATTCTTCCCTGACGCGTACTGGTACTGGATCGGAGTAGGGGATTCCGTTGGATTCCTGTGGCTATTCAACATTCTCTACCTTGCTTGCCTTACATACCTCGATCGTGAGTATTATAACTTCATCAGTTTGAAGTAGTTACCAGTGTTGAATACTTGTGCTAATAATGTTTTTTATAAAAATGGTGCAGCATTCGAAAAGCCTCAAGCTGTCTTACCAGAAGAGGAAGATGATAATGTTGCCACTGGAGGAGACATTGTTGAGGCGACTGGGAACCGCAACAGAGGAATGGTTCTTCCATTCGAGCCACATTCCATCACATTTGACGACATTAGATACTCAGTTGACATGCCACAGGTAAGTTGAAGATTTAGAGATCGAGAGAGAGAGAGATGTGTTTATTAGATATGAAGTAGACATTCAACTTATTTTGATTTGGCAGGAAATGAAAGCTCAAGGAGCCAGTGAAGATAGACTGGAACTGTTGAAGGGTGTGAGTGGAGCTTTTAGGCCCGGTGTTCTTACAGCCCTGATGGGCGTTAGTGGAGCAGGTAAAACTACTTTGATGGACGTTCTGGCCGGAAGGAAAACAGGCGGTTACATTGACGGGGAGATCAAAATCTCTGGTTACCCAAAGAACCAGGCAACATTTGCTCGGATTTCTGGATACTGTGAGCAGAACGACATCCATTCTCCAAACGTAACTGTGTACGAGTCCCTTGTTTACTCAGCGTGGTTGCGCCTGCCAAAAGAAGTCGAGTCAGAGACTAGAAAGGTTTCTATGTATAAATATATTTTCAATGATAGAAAGATTTTCAAGAATGATATTGATAATCCATTGTGATGACAGATGTTCATTGAGGAGGTGATGGAGCTTGTAGAACTCACGAATCTGAGAGGAGCGCTAGTAGGGTTGCCAGGTGTTAACGGGCTCTCAACCGAGCAGCGAAAGAGGCTAACAATAGCAGTTGAGCTTGTGGCGAATCCTTCCATCATATTCATGGACGAGCCAACCTCGGGCCTCGACGCCAGAGCGGCTGCAATCGTCATGAGAACTGTCAGGAACACTGTCAACACTGGAAGAACTGTGGTCTGCACGATCCATCAGCCTAGCATTGACATCTTTGAAGCTTTTGATGAGGTACGCTACCTACCTATACACTCTTATCGTATACGAACCACACGCACATAAAAAGCAATAATTATGATTATCATGTCTCTGGCAGCTATTCTTGATGAAACGGGGAGGAGAAGAAATCTATGTAGGACCTCTGGGTGCCCAATCGACCCATCTCATCAAATACTTCGATTCAGTTGAAGGAGTATCAAAGATCAAAGATGGCTACAATCCAGCTACCTGGATGCTTGAAGTCACTACTTCATCACAGGAACTAATGTTAGGGGTCGACTTTGTTGATCACTACAAGAAATCAGACCTATACGCGTAAGTCAAATTCCACCAACATTCATGATATCAATCCATTCCCCAAATGCTGATAATCTTGAGCTCTTGCAGGAGGAACAAAGCCTTGATCAAGGAATTGAGTTTCCCTCGCCCTGGCTCGAAAGATCTCTATTTTCCTACTCAGTACTCCCAACCTTTCCTCACGCAGTGCATTGCTTGCCTGTGGAAACAACACTGGTCGTACTGGAGGAATCCTCCTTACACGGCCGTCAGATTCTTGTTCACAACCTTCATTGCCCTCATCTTCGGTACAATGTTCTGGGACCTCGGCTCTAAATGGTAACTAAAACTCAAGACTTCAAACAAACTCAAATTGTACCTACTCTTCTGCTAAACTTACACATGTCGCTAATTACAGGAGAGGCAACAAGATCTGATCAACGCAATGGGTTCCATGTATGCTGCCATCAACTTCTTGGGGTTCCAGTACGGTTCCACTGTCCAGCCCGTGGTGGCTATCGAGAGAACCGTCTTCTACAGAGAGAGAGAGCAGCCGGAATGTACTCAGCCTTACCCTATGCATTCTCACAAGTAAGCAAGCATCAAATTCTGCATACGCCGTCTCAAGTTTCTACCAAATCCCATTACTAACAAACAAACTGTTTCTTGGTACAGTTTCTGATCGAGATCCCTTACGTATTCGCCCAATCCGTAGTCACGGCCTCATCGTCTACTCCATGATGGGATTCGACTGGACTGCTGAGAAATTCTTCTGGTTCTTGTTCTTCTTCTTCTTCTCCTTGCTGTACTTCGTCCTCTACGGAATGATGACCGTCGCCGTCCTCCCAACCACAATGTCGCCTCCATCATCTCTTCCTTCTTCTACGCAATCTGGAATCTCTTCTCAGGATTCGTCATCCCACGACCAGTAAGTTTCAGTCACGCCAACATACATAACAAATAGTAATAATTATGATCAACATTACAATATGATATTCACCAAAACCGCTTCACTTTGTGTAACAGAGAATCCCAATCTGGTGTAGATGGTACTCTGGGCAACTCCCATGGCGTACACATTGTGCGGCATGATCATCTCACAGATTCGGAGACCGAGGATGTCATGGTCATACATCGACAAGACGGTCAAAGAGTACTTGAAAGACTACTACGGTTTCGAGAGGAGCCAGCTCGGATTGGTTGCGGAGTGCTTCTCGGATTCGTCGCTCTTTTCACTTTCATCTTCGCCTTCTCCATTCGGACATTCAACTTCCAAAGAAGATAGACATTGTTGGAAATCGCGAACATATATATATATTATATATGTGGTCAAGTTGCCCGAAGCTATTTTGACCAAGATTTTGAGTGACGTAACGTTTAATTTTGTGAAATTAAGCGGCATAGGATCGATCTACGTTCCGAGTAGATGATCGTGGTGTATTCACATTCTCAAATTCGATTTCGGTGAGTGAGAAATAATGGATCAAAGTTGGTCACTTAAACATGGAGTTATGTGATTAATGGGATAAGCATGGATTGATTAATCCTTATCCCACATTGATTAATGTACCTTCATTAATTGTCTATATAAGTGGTTCATTGAACACTTAGTATAATTATGTACACAAGTGATGGGTGGAAAGCCCACGCCGCCGCCGCCGCCCGTCCGGGCCGGTGCCGGCCGGCCGCCGCTGCCGGCTCGGCTCGGCTCCGGTTCGGTTCGGTTCTATGGTCCGTGGATCGTGGATCTTGGCAATTGGTCTTTGGGTGGTCTTTGGGCTGTTCGTGGACTGGTTCCGTGGTCCATTGCCCTATGTTTGATCGAGTCGAGAGATGGAGTTGGTCCGAGGCCCAACTCGTGTAGCCCAATTCGTTGGGCTGCTGTGCACTGAAGAGACATCCGGATACGTCCAATGGACCTAGACGCAGCGTTGTCGGATTCGTCGAACCGTCGGTAACGCCCGACATGAAGGCTCTGCGGAAGCGTGCCCACGTTGTCTCCGAAACCGCCCAGACTCGATAGGGGACATAACTCCGTAACACCCGACATCAATACGGTGTTGACTCAAAGATGCTCCCCATGAGGGAGACGACGCCTATAAATAGGACATGTCTCCCCAGCATAAGCCACCTACTGCAAAAGCATTCCAACATACTTTAGAGCACTCCCTGCATACATACTTTGTGTCCAAGCTCTGTCCTCACCTCCGTCCGGTTCGCGGAGCTCGGTGGTCTGCGGTCTTTGCCACCTACGAGACGCTGCTTCATCTTTGGGGACGATACGCGGAACCGAGAGCACTACCGGGCGTATCTCGTCTTATGGAAAGAGGCCTCCTCGACTCGGCATTTAACTTACGGTTTTGTTTCATTTTAGTTTCGATTCGCTTAAGTTTATTGTTAGTTTTAATCTCCTACCTTCATTTCACGTTGTAATACGCCCGGCAAGTTCTGTACTATTTTGTACGTTTTCCAACAATCGCAAGACGAGATAGCACTTGCCAAGGAGTCCAGACATTAAAATTGACTTAAAAATTTTGAAACTAATACCTTTGCTTGGAGATGTCGACCGCACCGCCACCGACTGCCTTCGCTTGCTTGCCGCCATCGCTGCTGCCGCCGCCAATTCGCACAATGACTTGATCATGTTTGGTTCGATGCCTTGAGGTCAACCATGGGACCCTTTGGGTCGATTGTTGGTTCCACTTTTAGTGGTTCAACAATTGGTTCCACTTTTAGTGGTTCCTTTGGTTCGACGACTGCACTTTTCAGTGGGTCGACTGTTGGATCCATGGGATCTAACACTGGTGGTTCTCATTCGAGTTCCATGTTCCAGCACACTTCAAGTGATGTTGGTGGATCCGATTTTGGATCGATCTCGGCGTCTGTTCATACCGCAAGGATGATGCCGCCCGCCGAGAAGCCGCCGAAGTTTGGAGGATCCGACTTCAAAAGATGGCAACAAAGGATGTTGTTCTACCTCACGACGTTGGGCTTCGCCAACTTCTTGGTGGAAGATGAGCCCGCCGTTCCGGGGACTGAAGTGACGGACTTTCACGTCCGAGCAGCATATGATAATTGGCGCACTGGAGACTATCTTTGTAAAAACTTTATACTTGGTAGTTTAGAAGATAGTTTGTATAGTGTATATGTTGTTGTAACGACATCCAAATGTATGTGGGATGCGCTAGAAAAGAAGTACCGTAGTGATGATGCAGGTACAAAGAAGTTTATTGTAGCCAAATATTTGGACTATAAGATGGTCGATTCTCGACCGATCATGGACCAAGTGCAAGAGTTTCAACTCATTGTACACGAGGTTCAACCCGAAGGGCACACTATTTCAGACGGCTTTGTCGTCGCTACATGATGATGAGAAGCTACCTGCGGGTGGAGAGACTTCAAGGTCTACCTTAAGCACAAGCGAAAGGATATGACACTTGAAGACTTGATCGTCAAACCGCACATCGAGTCGACGTGAAGAAACAAGATTTAAAAGCGAAGGCTTGATCGATGCTAAAGCCAACTGTTTGAGAGGCGGTCCTCCAACAAACGTGTTCGTCCCAATGTCAAAGACAAAGGCAAAGGAAGGTGGTTGCCCATAAATTTGACGGGATCATTACAATTGTGGCAAGTATGGCCACACGAGTAAGGACCGTCAGAAGCCAGAAGAAGAAGGCTAAACAAGTTACCAATGTTGTCGAGAAAGACTTGACAAATGGGACAAGGATGACTTGGCTGCTGTGGTGACCGAAGAAGTCAACCACGCCGAGAATCAAGGTGGATGGTTCATCGACATCGGGCGAATCGTGCACGTCTGCGCCGAAAAGATGCGTTCTCCACCACAAGCTCGCTGAGGGAGGAAGCTCAACATGGGGAACCAAGTCGTCCGAGGTTGCGAGTTGGTGATGTGGTGCTCAAGATGTCGTCCGACATTGAGATCACGTTGAAGGATGTCTTGCATGTCCCGACATCCGCAAGAATTTGGTGTCGGGCTCATTCTAGTTAACAAGGGTTTAGACTAGTTTTGAGTCGGACAAGTTTGTCTTGACTAAGTTTGGGAAGTTCCTTGGTAGGGTTATCTTCTTGGGGTCTTTTCAAATTGAATGTAATGGTTGTGCGCCATGTACCCAAGATTGCTATTAATGAAAATGCATCTACTTCCTCTTACTGACCGAGTGCTTTCGATTTATGGCATTGTAGATTAGGACATGTTAATCTAAATGCAATAAAAGATTAGTAAATTTAGATTTACTAAAGTTAAATGAAGTTAATACACAAACGAAATGTGAGGTTTGTGTGGATTCGATAGAACAGAGCACTAAGCCTCTAGAACTTATTCACACCGATGTGTGTGATTTAAAGTTTGTACAAACTAGAGGTGGTAAAAGTACTTCATCACGTTTATTGATGACCGTACAAGATATTGTTATCTTTACCTTCTAAGAAGTAAAGGCGAGGCTATTGAAGCTTTTAAAACTTCAAGAACGAAGCCGAGAATCAACTAATTGTCGAATTAAGACTGCTCAAGTGATAGAGGGGAGAATATGTAGCTCCGTTTGAGGCATTATGCAATGAAAGTGGTATAATACATCAAACGACAGCCCTTATTCACCTCGTCTAATGGCGTTCTTGAACGTAAAATCGAACACTTAAGGAGATGATGAATGCTTTGTTGATTAGTTCAGGTTGCCAGAACTTGTGGGGGAAGTGTTTTGACACCAACCACATCTTGAACAAAATTCTCAAGAGTAAGGATGTCACCTCACGAGTTGTGGAAAGGAAGAAAGCAATCATACAAATATCTCAAAGTGTGGGGTGTTTGGCGAAGGTTGAGGTGCTCTTCCTAAACAAGTTACAATTGGACCTAAAACAATCGATTGTATCTTTATTGGGTATGCACCGAACAGCAGGCGCTATCGTTTCGATCCACGGTCGGAGGTACCAGATATGATCGTGGGGACGACGATTGAATCAAGGAATGCTATATTCTTTGAAAGTGTTTATCCACAGAAAGACAAGGATAAAAGTGAAGCCAGCTCTAGCAATAGAGGCGATGGTGGCTTCGAGTTCTAAACCTTTGGAGGAAGAACCGATATCGCATAAGCGATCGAGGTCCGATCCGAGGGTCGGAACCGAGACGAGGCGAGAGTCGAACGCCAAAGGATTTTGGTCCCGATTATATTGCGCTCATGTTGGACGAAGAACCAACGTCGATCAAAGTAGCCTATGCTCGGCGGACGGGATGCTCCGCGAGAGGTCGCTCAAAGTGAGATTGATTCTATTCTGCAAAACCACACTTGGGTGCTGGTTCATTTTCCAGAAGGTTGTAAGCCCTTAGAATGCAAATGGATCCTTAAAAGAAAGTACAAGGCAGTTGGATCAATTGAAAAGTATAAGGCCCGTTTGGTTGTCAAAGGGTTTAAACAAAGAGAGGGTACGATTTCTTCGATACCTATTCACCTGTGACGAGGATTACGTCTATTCGGGTGCTTCTCGCAGTTGCTGCTTTGCACAATCTTGAGATTCATCAAATGGACGTTAAGACTGCGTTTTTAAACGGTGACCTCGAGGATGAGGTATATATAGAGCAACCCGAAGGGTTTGTAGTACCGGGTCAAGAGGACAAGATATGCAAACTCGTGAAGTCTCTATATGGTTTGAGACAAGCGCCGTTGCAATGGCACTTGAAATTTGACAATATAATGTTGGCAAATGGTTTCAAGATCAACGAGTGTGACAAATGTGTCTACGTTAAGAACACGATAATGGTTATGTTATAGTATGTCCGTATGTAGATGACATGTTGATCATGGGTAGCAATACTCAAGTCATTAATGACACAAAGCGCATGTTAAAAGAAATTTTGACATGAAAGACATGGGATTAGCTGATGTGATTCTTGGAATCAAGATTCTAAGAAGATCGACGAATTATCTTGACACAATCTCACCACGTCGAGAAAGTGCTTAAGAAATTCAACGCGTTTGACAGTTTACTGCTAAGACCCCATTGGAGCTCAATGTTCACTGAGTAAGAACAGGGTGAACCCGTTGGACAAGAAGACTATGCTAAGGTCATCGGTGTTTGATGTATCTTACAAATTGCACCCGACCCGACATAGCTCATTGTGAACAAATTGAGTCGTTACACGAGCAATCCAAGCAAGGAGCATCGAAGGCTCTAGTGAGAGTTTTGAGGTACTTCAAGTATACTCAAAATCATGGGCTGCATTTCACGAGATATCCCCGATTGAAGAAGGCACTTGTGATGCCAATGGATATCGACACGAAAGATTCACTTTCTACAAGTGGGTACGTGTTCACGATTGGGGAGGTTTGTTTCTTGGAGATCCACGAAACAGACGTGTATAGCCCGATCCACCATGGAATCAGAATTCATAGCTTTGGATAAAGCTGGTGAGGAAGTCGAGTGGCTCCGTAATTTTTTGGAAGATATTCCATGTTGGTCTAAACCTGTGCCACCGGTGATGATTCACTGTGATAGCCAAGCGGCTATTGGAAGAGCGAAAAGTGGTTTGTATAATGGTAAGTCTCGACATATACGTCGGCGACATAATACCGTGAGGCATTTGATCTCAAGTGGGGTTATATCAATTGACTATGTCAAGTCAATAGATAATCTGGCAGATCCGTTAATCAAAGGGTTGAACCGGGATCAAATGATCAAGTTGCTAGAGGGAATGAGATTAAAATCCACATCTTAAGAACAATCATAGTGGTAACCCAACCATGATGACTGGAGATCCCAAGAACTTGGTTCAATGGGAGAACTAAGCTATAGGAGTTCGTGTATAAACACTAAAGTTAGTCTGTTCCCTATAAAGCAAACGAGTGTTGAAAAACTTACCTAGTGATGAGGTTGAGTCGTTGACTCTTAATGATTCCTAAGATACCTCGAGGAGGTTGAGTATGGCAAGATACTCGGTAAAGAATCACCTATGTAAGTGCGAAGTGGGGCCGCTTCAAACAAAACACTTATGAATCCAAAGTGGATGTCCATGGCCAAAATGGAATCAAACGTGAGAACAGATGAGGTTGAGGTGTTAAAGTATTAATACCATTGTCTCGAGCACGTTGTGGGGAATAGTTCGGCATCGTGTCCACTAATCCGCCTGTACTCGATGGTACTAACTATAGAAGGTTCAAGGCCATAAACCACCTGTCCAAATATTTTAACATCTCTTGAGGATCGAGTGTGTCGCATACATGCATATGGCTATTTCCACTCATGTGGGGATTGTTGGAAATCGCGAACATATATATATAATATATATATGTGGTCGAGTTCGATGAAGCTACTTTGACCAAGATTTTGAGTGATGTAACGTTTAATTTTGTGAAATTAAACGGCATAGGATTGATCTACGTTCCGAGTAGATGATCGTGGTGTATTCACATTCTCAAATCCGATTTCCGGTGAGTGAGAAATAATGGATCAAAGTTGGTCACTTAAACATGGAGTTATGTGATTAATGGGATAAGCATGAATTAATTAATCCTTATCTCAAATTGATTAATGTACCTTCATTAATTGCCTATATAAGTGGTTCATTGAACACTTAGTATAATTATGTGCACAAGTGATAGTTGGAAAGCCCACGCGCACACACGCCTGCCTTGCCGCCATTGCCGTCGCGCCGCCCGCCCGCCGCCGCCGCCAGCGCCCGTGCGTTTCGGCTCCGGCTCCGGCCCGGTTCGGTTCCGTGGTCCGTGGATCGTGAATCTTGGATCTTGGATCTTGGCAATTGGTCTTTGGGTGGTCTTTGGGTCGTTCTTTGGGCCTGTTCGTGGGCTTGCTTCGTGGGCACGGTTCGCGACCCATCGCCTATATTTTGGATCAATGTTTGATCGAGCCCAGAGATGGAGTTGGTCCGAGGCCCAACTCGTGTAGCCCAATCCGTTGGGCCTGCTGTGCACTTGAAGAGACGTCCGGATACGTCCAATGAACCTGGACGCACGCGTTGTCCAGATTCGTCGTAACCGTCGGTAACGTTCCGACATGAAGGCTCTGCGGGAAACGTGCCCACGTTGTCTCCAGAAACCGCCGCGCACTCAATAGGGGACATAACTCCGTAACACCCGACATCAATGCGGGTGTTGACTCCAGCATGCTCCCCATGAGGGGGACGACGCCTATAAATAGGACATGTCTCCCCAGCATAAGCCACCTACTGCAAAAGCATTCCAGCATACTTTAGAGCACTCCCTGCATACATACTTTGTGTCCAAGCTCTGTCCTCGCCTCCGTCCAGTTCGCCGGAGCTCGTTGGTCTGCGGTGCTGCCACCTACGAGACGCTGCCGTTTCATCTTTGGGGACGATACGCCAGAACCGAGAGCACTACCGGGGCGTATCTCGTCTTGCGGAAAGAGGCCTCCTCGACTCGGCATTTAGCTTACGGTTTTGTTTCATTTTTAGTTTCGATTCTGTTTAAGTTTATTGTTAGTTTTGATCTCCTACCTTTCTGTTTCACGTTGTAATACGCCCGCAAGTTCTGTACTATTTTGTACGTTTTCCAACAGACATCATATCAGATATAAGGCCATCGCCATTTATCTTTTTTTAGTTTTTCTTCACTTCTTTATGCACCATCCATCAGATGATCGACTCATATCCTTCTTAAAGTCAAAACACTACTACCAAATTATCCGACTTAATTTCTGATTTTTAATCTTTCAGTAAATAAGTTACTTTTTTAATTTTTTTTTAACGATTTAAAACTTCCCTTCCTTTTGATTGTTGAAACTTGAAACCTCTCATTAAGGTAAAGCATTAATTAAATTCATTATTTTCTTTTCCTTTATGACTAATCTGGATGAAATATCCCCCTCTCTAATGCATTCGCCAGTTACGCATCAAACAAAATTGGTCCATAATCATTAATCATTTAGTTTGGGGGAAAAAAATCAATCATCGCCAATTATAAGTTGTTCTTTAAACCGTAATAACACTGATGTTTTGAAATTTTAATTCAACATGGAATTTTCGATATAAATTTTATATTTTCCTATATTTTACGAGATTTTATTTTAAGGTGGGGATTTTTGTCTTTAAATTAATTTATTAATCCTCTAACAAGAATCAGAATCATATTCACCAATGGCAACTCCACTCCATGACTGCTGTCCATCTACTCCTCTCATCACCAAAGTTGTGTCGGAAATGAGGCGTACATAATAATATTAAAATTTATTGGACGATTATAACTTGAAACAAAATGTAGAAAAATGGGATCAAACTAAAATTAAACATAGACGAAATACAAATCGAAACAAATTAATCGAATGCTAATGCCGAGTCGATGAGACCTCTTTCCGTAAGACGAGATATCGCCGATAGTTCTCTCGGTTATGGCGTATAATCCTCAAAGATAAACGGCAGCGTCTCGAAGGTAGCGATGCCGCAAACCAACAAGCGTCGACGAACTAGACTAAATGAGGACAAAGCTTTGACATAAACTATGTATACAAAGGGTGTTAGAGAATGCTGAAATGCAGATTAGCAATTGACGGGTAATGAGGGAGACATGTCTATTTATAGGCGTCGTCCGTCATGAGGAACTTCTTTGGAGTCAACGTCTGTATTGACGTCGGGTGTTACAAAGTTATGTCCTCGTTAAGTACATAAGGGGTTATGCGGCGGTTTATGGAGACAAAAGTTACAATGAATCTGGACAATGCGTACATCCATGTTCATTGGACGTCTCTTCAGTGCATAGCAGACCTAACGGATTAGGACCCGTTGTTCCTCAGTAGCTCGTGGAGAGCGATCAATGTTAACCGATTGGTGCGAGTTCGAATCCTACTTGGAGATATTTGATTCATTCGAATTAACAAATTCGTAATAAATGGGCCTCAGACTAACTCCAACTTTGGGCTCGATCAATTGATGATCCAAAGGTAAGGATATTGGGCTCCAAACCAAGCCCATGAAACAAGCATATGAACAACTTAAAGACCAATTGTCAAGATCCAAATCGAAGTCCAAGTCCGTCTTTGGGGCAGACCTTGCAGCTACAGCGACGCGTGGGTTTCAAACCCATCACATGTGCACATAATTATACTAAATGTTCAATGAACCACTTATATAGACAATTAATGAAGGTATATTAATCAATATGGATAATCATTTAATAATCTACGCTTATTTACTTAAACACATAACTCTATGTTTAAGTGATCAACTTTGATTCATATTTCTCACTCACGGGAAATCGGATTTGAGAATGTGAATATATCGTGATCATCTATTCGAAACCGTTTAATTTCATAAAATTAAACATGACGCTACTCAAAATCTTGATCAAAGTAGCTTACGACAACTTGACCAAACGCGCACACACATACATACACACACACACACACACACACACACATATATATATATATATATATATATATATAGAGTGAGGTTCAAATAAGAACCAATTTTAACGTGAGAACTAAGAACTACGAAATTTTTACGAACAAAATGAATTTGCTATGAAAGTTAATGAATCTGTGGGAAAGTTATGAATCCAAAATTGTAATTTTACCGTGGTTCGAATCCCATGAGAGGCGAAAATTCCATTTTTTTTGGATTCAGTAACTTTCCCAACGGATTCATCAAGTTTCACACTGAATTCATCATTTTTTGGTTCTCACGTTCTCACAATAAAAATGGTTCTTACGTTAACCCTCCCCTATATATATATATATATATATATATATATATATATATATATATATATATATATATATCATCGCCTCAATATTCATGACTCTTTTTATACGTAGATTAAAGAGAATTGTGTTTTGTGTGTAAAGTAGTGTGTTGCACAAAATTCGAGTACTTTTATTGTAAAATTATTTCTTTTTTGAACGGGCCAACTTATTGGGACAACCCAAAAGGAAAACGAGCCAACAATAATGTAACGGAAGGAGTATATATATATATATATATATATATATATATATATATATGTGAGTTAGTTACGAGGAGAACCACTATTAAGATGAGAACTAATAAGTAATCTTTACCATAGATTTTATTTGATCTAATAGATTATATTTAGTCATACTTAAAAACAAATTTCACTATTTTTATACTGCTTTTATGGTTGTAAACGTTTGGGACACTAAGGTCATTTTAAAGATTCACCATATCCCCGATTTTCACATTCTCTCTACAATTCGATTTTCTTTATGAAAATAGTAGTTATTGTACATAGAATTGTAATGATTGTGTATATGAATCTTAGTAGTTATGCTAAACATAACAGGCACTAAGAATCAAACTTATAAAATTGAGATTATTGTTTGAATAATAATTAATAAAAAAATAAAATTTATAAAATTACCTTAAAATAAAGATCATATGTAAGAATTTGACACCGCAAATCCCTCAATTTGTGAGTGAGAAAATAAATGATAGATATACAAATATGGTTATTCATATGATTTTGGTAATATGCATAACTATATAGTAGTTGAACAAATAATGGATTAATATATACGGTTTAGTATAGTATGAACAAATATAGTGATTTAAAGCATAAGCTTATGAACTCAACTAGTTATAATCTAATTACTTTCGATGATCAATTGTAAAATAAAGAATTAAAACCATTACTTTTGATGATCGATACTGTAAAATCACATTAAAAAATAATTATTGATGGATCGATTATATTGTTTGATGATTTGCATATTAAAATTACAGATAAAAAAAGATATATAAAATCAAAATACCATAAATATAAAAGGAAGTCTTTTAAAACACTCACAAAATCGATTACATAAAAATAGAAAATTACTATAATATCCTTAACAATAAAATCTGAAAAACAAATACCTAAAAAATCTAAAAAATCATGACCATTAGATTACACAAAACAAACGCACTAGATTAGTTCTCGGTTCTCAAAACATATATGGTTCTCATTTGATTCATCCTCTCTCTATCTATATAGAAGAGTTAACGTGAGAACCATTTTATTGTGAGAATGTGAGAACTAAAAATGATAATTCACCGTGAAAATTGATGAATCAAATGGGAAAGTTATCGAATCCAAAAATGAAATTTTCACCCTCATGGGATTCAAACCGGGTAAAATTTGAATTTTTAAATTCAAGAACTTTTATCAACAGATTCATTAACTTTCATAACTAATTCATTTAGTTCTTAGTTTTTAGGATAAAAATGGTTCTCATTTGAACCTAACTATATATATATGTACACACACATTGATTTCCAACAATCTCCACATGAGTGAAAATAGACATATGTATGTATCCAGACATAACTCAGTCCTCAAGAGCTGTTAAAATATTTTGGAATATGGTTTATGACATTGAACCTTCTATAGTCAGTACCATCGAATACACATGCGGATTAATAAACATGATATCTTGAATTATTCTCCCACATCATGCACTGGGATAATGGTATTAATACTTTAACACATCAACCTTATCGGTTCTCAAGTTTAATTCTATTTTGGTCATGGACATCCATTTTGGATTCATATCGTTCGAAGCGGTCCCACTTCGCACTTACATAGGTGATTATTTACCAAGTATCTTATCGTACTCAACCTTCTTGACGTATTTAGAAATCATTAAGAGTCGAAGACTCAACCTCACCACTAGACAAGTTTTCAATACTCGTGTTCTTTATAAGGAACATACTAAGTTGAGTGTTTACACATGAACTCTCATAGCTTAGTTATCTCATTGAACCAAGTTCTTGTGATCTCCAGTCATTATGATTGAGTTACCACTATGATTGTTCTTAAGACGTGGATTTTAATCACATTTCCCCTAGCAACTTAATCATTTGATCTCGATTCAACCATTTGATCAATGGATTTGTTAGATTATCTATTGACTTGACATAATCAACTTAGAGATAATCCCACTTGAGATCAAATATCTCATGATATTATGTCGTCGATGTATTTATCGAGATTTACCATTATACAAACTACTTTTCGCCCTTCCAATAGTTGTAATATTCCGGAGAACTACCTGCTAGTAATGAACCTTAATAAAATATGTTAATTATAAATTTATTTTTCTAGAGAAAATCTTTGCTTCTAAAACCAATTAAAAGCTTGAAATCTTTTCTCATTCACATGCATATCATGATGTGTGAAGAATTTTGAATTACTAATCTCATTTTCTGATTAATTAAATTAAGTGCAAATATATAATTCAGTTACAATAAAAATAATAAAGTATATATAATTGCAGGAAGCTAGTACTGTTAAATACAAAGATGGTGATAATATAATTCAGCACCTAGTGTGCCTGTAAATTAGATTCTTATTATTTAAACTACTAACATATTGCCTTTACGTGTAAGGACAGGCCAGTTACTTGATAAATAAATGTCTAGATAAAATAATATATGCATATATTCTTGTAAGAAAATGATTAGAAGTTCTCTATGTGAATTATATGCTATAACTTGCACTATGTCAAATATTAAGTGATAATTTGATTAATTATATAGCCTAATTAAATAACTAAATACATATATACATAATATTAGTTGAGCAGGTGTGCCAATGTGTATATATATATATATATATATATATATATATATATATATATAAGAACCATTTTCGTTTAATTCATCAATTTTTATATTGAATTTATTATTTTTGGTTCTCACGTTCTTACGATAAAAATGATTCTTACGTTAACCTTTTCTATATATATATATATATATATATATATATATATATATATATATATATATAAGTGGGTGGTAGTGTGGATGTGTCATGCATATTGTAGCAATAGAGTGTGTGTGCGCATTAGATGGGTGTGTATAGGCATGCATGAGAAATATAATGACATTTGTCACTCTTGTATCCATAAGCCTCATACCCAACTCCTACCCTTTAACCCCTTCGGCAGACCCGTTGATCGACGACGGTCGTGCGTAGACAACTGCGACGTCTATATCCGTCGTTGATCTGCCGGTGATTTAATTACGGACCCGTAGTCCGTCGTTGATCGGAATAACGACTATGCTTTTACCGACGGCCTTTTTCCATCGTTGTTCCGTCGTTGTTTAAGATCACCGACAGACTTATTCGATATAACGACGGAAAATTACGTCGTTGATCGCGCATTTTCTTGTTGTGACACAATTCATTTGGGAAGCAACTCAACTTCACACAACTATCTATCTTATCTATCTTATTTCTCTAATTCTCTACTTAAAATCTGTGAGAATATTCATTTTACCTCTCTATACAAACGTCTCTCACCTCCCTTCTTTTCACTTCTCGGAAACTCCAACCTACACCCACACACTTCTCGCTATACCTCTATCGATGACGATTCTAAGGCAGGATTAAGTGGCCAACGGCCGCCCTAGCCAAGAGGAGCAACCCCCACTCCACCATTTTAAGAAAGATTCCGAGCTCCTAGCTCAAGTGGACGGCTAGAGCTCAAACCCGACATTTTATCTTCATTTGTCCATCCCTCTAATTTATTTTGAATTCAACCCTAAGGTAGACATCTACTCCCTTAATCCTTGAAAGTATCTTATATCATGTGCGTCAATGTTCTTAATTGTGTCGATTCTACTCATATATGAATTGCATGTTGATAGATTTTTAGAATTAGGATGCTTAAATTAGTTGCATGCTGATTTCGGTAATGGTTTTATGTAGTTATGAAATCGAATTGTGAGATATATGAATTAGGGAATTTCACCAACTTATGTGATTATATGTGCATGAGCTAATTGTTGAATTGCATGTGCGATCATTATGAAACCAGTGAGCAACAATCGAACTAAGCAGTTAATTCATGAGAACTGGGAGTAGCTTGCGAAAATCATTAAGAGGGTGTTTGGCTGAGCTTATAAGCTCCCAAAACAGTTTTGGGAGCTTATAAGCTCAGCCAAACACCCTCTATAAGTTTAGGAAATTAATTGACTAACTTGTTATGGTCATACGGTTATAAAATTTTAGTAAATTGAACTTAAGTACGTCTAGTACATCTTTGAAAAAATTTATCTCAAACCAAGGTGTTTTACGATTTAAAATGATTTTTTCAAAATCACTGCTCAAACTGTAAAATTTACTATGTTCTGCACTCACGGTTTTCGGGTTTCGTTTAGATTTCGGATATTAGGAACATGCCCAAATTTTGAAGAAAAACAATATAGGGAGCTGTCTAGAAGCTCTATGTAATTTTTCAGAATTTTTGAAAAATATTTACTATTTATTTTTGAATTTATAAACGAACTGTGCAATACTATCTTGGCAGGATAGCTTGTCGTAATTTTTAGCTCCCAACCTATTGCACATCTTTGAGTGAAGCTTTTTATGAATTAAACTAGATTCAAATGTCTTTTCAAATTGGTAGGTTGCATTCATAGATTCTTTATAATAAGCTCTCAGTAATTTTTTTAAATTAATGCATTCCAGTGAATCTTCTTTAAATTAATTTATTAATCCTCTAACAAGAATCAGAATCATATTCACCAATGGCAACTCCACTCCATGACTGCATATTGTACAAGTAAAACGACGTCGTTTTAATAATGTGATATTACGTCGATTGTTATATCAGCTTTAATTTTGACCGTCATTCAATTTGTAAAAAAATTACAATAATGTTAAGTATGTATTATTTGACAAATTTTTAAAGTTCGTGGGAAAAATCAAAATAGACCCAAAGTTCATGTATTTAACCGTCAATTAAAATATATTGTATAAATAAAACGACGTCGTTTTGATGAAGTAGTGCCACGTCGACTGTCACGTCAATTTCAATTTTGACCGTTTTTCAATTTGTGAGAAAAATCACAATGATGTTAAGTTCATTTATTTATTGACAATTTTTAAAGTTAGTGGGAAAAACCAAAATATGCCCAAAGTTCATGTATTTAGGCGCCAATAACCCTTATTATAATTTTGATTTTTATGTAACCAACTTTGTGAGTGTTTTTAAGGGATTTTCCTTTATATTTATGGTATTTTGATTTTGTATGTATTTTTTTATACATATTTTATCTACCAAATCATCAAATAATATAATCGGTCCAACAATAATTATTTTTTAAATCTGATTCTTGAATATCGATAATCTAAAATAATGATTTTAATTATTTATTTTGTAATTGATCATCGAAAATAATTAAATTATTATCAGTCGAGTTCATACGCTTATGCTTTAAATCACTATGTTTGTGTACACTAATACTGAACGATATGTATATTAATCAATTTATTTGTGCAACTACTATCTTATGCACAATTACTATATAGTTATGCGTATTACACAAATTACAAGAATAATTAAAGTTGTATATCTATCATTTATTTTCTCACTCACGAATTGAGAGATTTACAGTATCAAATTCTTATCCGCGATCTTTATTTTAAGGTAATTTTATAAATTTTATTTTACATTAATTAATATACTTAATTAAGAAAACTAAAATAAACCCTAATGTATATCCCATTCCCGTCCCTCCCACCTAGGGCTGTGCATCGGTTACCGACCGACCAAATATCCACAAACCGAAAACTAAACCGAATTATACTTTTTCGAACCGAACCGACCGATCGGAATTGTCGGACCGACCAAAAACCGAACTGAAAAAATCGATCGGTTTCGGTTGGACCAAAAAATCGACCGAACTATGTATTATATATATAATATATTCTAAATAAACTTGTTTTATCTTTACATCTATTTAATTGCTGAAATTCTTGTTACATATGACACATTGGCACTTTCTTACACTTTAGCCCCAATCTCGATCACCAATGATTCACCATCAATATATTCACCATCAACAAATTTACAATCAAATGGTTTGATTTATGCTACATATATTAGGCGTCAGATCTGATGGCGAAGCCACGTTAGGCTCGGGCCCCCAACTTTTTGAAAAACTAGTCATATATTTGATAGGTTAAAACATGTTAAAGAAATTTGTTTAGTCTGATGGCTAGAGTTCATCATTATATCAGGGAGGTCCCGAGTTCGACACTCGGCGCTTGCGCTCTTCCCTTCTTTTTCTTCCTTTCTTTCCTGCGCCTCTTCCTTCTTTTTTTTTTTCTTTTCTTTTCCTTCTTTTTTTTTTTTTTCCTTCTTTCCTGCGCCCCTTCCCTTTTTTTTCTTTCCTTCTTTTTTCTTCCTTTCTTTCCTTCTTTTTCCTCTTGTGTTTTTGGCGTTTTTTTCCCTTTTTTCTTTTTTTTTTCTCTTTTCTCTTCCTTTTTTTTCCCACTCTTTCTTTATTTCCTTCTTTTTTTCCTTTTCTATCTTTCTTTTTGGTTTGTACCTTTTTTTTCCCCTCTCTCTATTCTATTTTTTCTCTTTATTTTAGGATCTTTTTTTATTTTTTCTCTTTATTTTAGGATCTTTTTTTATTTTTTCTTTCTTATATAATTTATTTTCTTTTGATAAAATAAAAAATATATATAAATAATAACACTATATATGTGAATTAACTCTTAGCTAAACATGTGTGCTCTCTCTATAGATATTTAACATTTAATAACTAAATCTATTGTAATCTAATAGGTTATGATTTATTATTATATTATTTAAATTATTATTATTTTATAATTTTATTTAAAATTTTATTTTATTATCTTTTAAAAATATTATTAATTGGGCCCCCCAGGAAATATTTCCTGGCTCCACCACTGTCTGTATATTAATCTTTTTGTCTTACACCTTATTATTATTTTCTTTTAAAAAAAAGTGCAGTTCCAAAAATTAGTTTTCATAAAAACTGTAATCTCATTTGCTTACTTTTTAAAAATCAAAAATCATGGATGTGTGCGAGAGCTTCAGTGTTTAACAAAGTTTTTGATAAAGTAAATGTTTACTCATTTTTAATTCTCATTGAAGTTCAAATCTGAGCAAATAGGAGCTATATGTTACGAAGGAGCAATTAGCGACATACCTATAATCAACGACGCTGGAAAGGCAGAAGGAGGAGGCGTCGAGGCGGTAGGACCGTGGGAGGAGGCGGTGGACGGCGTCACGATGATGGAGGAAACCGTGAGGACTGAGGAGGCGGTAGGGAGATGGAGGCGCGGCGCTGAGGGAGTGAAATGAGAGGAGGAAGAGGCGCCAACCGAGTTGCGGAGGAGGGCGGCAAGGCATGACGACTTGATTGAGAATTTGAGAGGCAGAATGAGGGATGGGGTGGGAGGGACGGAATGGGATATACATTAGGGTTTATTTTAGTTTTTAATTAAGTATATTAATGTTAAATAATATAAATATATATATATATATATATATATATATATATAATAATTCGGTTCGATTACCGATCGAACCTAAAATCCGAACCGTAATCGAACCGAAAACCGACTTCACCAAAATTTATAAACGAACCGCTAACCGATTATTCAAACAATTGAACTGAATCGACCGAACCGAATCGGTTCGATCGGTTTTTTCGGTTCGTTTCAATGCTTGCACAGTCCTAGGAATGACTTTTAAGTTTTCGAAGAATAATGAAAATCTCTAGAAGTTTCCGCACTCAGAAGTATATTAATGGACTGAGTTTCCAGCATTCTAGAAGTATATTAATAGACCGAATGAATATATATATATATATATATATATATATATATATATATATATGGGTTGAATCTAGAATTCATCTTTTGAGAATTGAAGAATTATACATAAACGTATAAAATAGATGAACAAAATCTATAAAATTGTGCACAACGAAAACATTCTAAAATGTTACACAACAAAACAATTTTAGAAAGTCTTCACAGTGCATAACTTTATACCGTTATTTACATCATCTTTACACGCCTTATGCATAGTTCGTAGATTTCACAAAAAAAATGTTGTTCTAATTTGATTCACTATATATATATATATCATGTAGAAATATAAATATTAATAAAAAATAGAAAATTATACGGAACATATAAAGTTCTTATATTAAACATATAAAGTGTAGCATTAAACCTATAGTTATTGCATCGAATTTAGTGCAACAAATTTATATGTTTGGTGCAACAACTTTATACGTTCAGTGCAACTATCTTTTTTCTTACCAATATTAATATACAAAGTTATTGTACTAAACGTATAAATTTGGTACAATACAAATTTATACATTTAGTGCAACAACTTTATACGTTCATTGCAGTTTTCTTACTTCTTACCAGTATTTACATTCCTATGTAAACAACAACCAATATATATAAGGGACGTTTAACATGAAAATCATTTTTATTGTGAAAATAAAAAAAATAAAGAATTCGCTTTGAAAGTCGATTAATCCGTTGGAAAAGTTACTGAATAAAAAAATAAAATTTTCATCCCTTATGGAATTCGAACCCATAAAATATCGAATTTTTGGATTCAGTAACTTTTCCAACTGATGCATCAACTTTCATAGCAAATTCATTTTTTTCATAGCGAAATTTTATGATTCTTAGTTGTCATGTTAAAAATACTTCTTATTTGAAGCTAACAATATATATAGGGGTTGGTTACATGAAGAATCACCACTATGATGAGAACTAAGAACTAATCATTATCCTAGATTTCATCTTATTTGATGGATTATATATAGTCATGCTTAAGAACGAGTTTGACTATTTTTAATAGTAGTTATACATATGATTGTAATGATTGTGCATATGATAACTAGTAGTTATGCGAAACAAAACAGGAACTAAAAATCAAACTTATAAAATTTAGAATTATTGTTTGAATAATAATTAATGTAAAATAAAATTTATAAAATTACCTTAAAATAAAGATCGCGGATAAGAATTTGATACTGTAAATCTCTCAATTCGTGAGTGAGAAAATAAATTATAGATATACAACTTTAGTTATTCTTGTAATTTACGCATAACTATATAGTAATTGTGCATAAGATAGTAGTTGCGCAAATAAATTGATTAATATACATATCGTTCAGTATAGTGTACACAAACATAGTGATTTAAAGTATAAGCGTATGAACTCGACTAATAATAATTTAATTATTTTCGATGATCAATTACAAAATAAAGAATTAAAATCATTATTTTAGATTATCGATATTCAAGAATCAGATTTAAAAAATAATTATTGTTGGACCGATTATATTATTTGATGATTTGGTAGATAAAATATGTATAAAAAAATACATACAAAATCAAAATACCATAAATATAAAGGAACATCCCTTAAAAACACTCACAAAATTGGTTACATAAAAATAAAAATTATAATAATATCCTTAATAATAAAATCTGAAATAAGAATATATCACATCCACACATCTAGTTCATATCAACGGTTCAAATTAAATAGAATTTAGTTTATGATTTTAGACTTTATTTTATTAAATAATCCGAATAAGGATAAATTTGGTATTAAAAAAATTATTTTCTCTGCAAAAACAGATGTAAATCTCATCAATCCCGATAATTTCTCCACTTACTGAAAAAATAGGGATTTTATCATTTGTTCAATATAATGTTGCACAAACTAACCATTCTATAGCACATATTTAATAAATATATGACACACATTACACATCATAATATAATATTACACTATCTATATTTTCTGTAGCATATATATAATACAAACAATGCACATATTTAATAAATTTATAGCACACATTACACATCACGCAATAAAATTATTGTACAATAAATGCTACGAATTTATTTCACACGTGCAATAAAAAAATATAATACATCTAAAATATGATGTTACAAGATAGATTACAACAAATCCCTAAAATCAAGGAAATAACCGTTTTTAACATAAAATAAAATTACTAATATAACCTTTAAATAAATCCTTCAAAATTACAGTATAGCATATAGTGATGTACTATATCACAACATAATTAAATATTGTCCATTGATTTACTGGTTTGAATTTATTTTTATTTCTTATAAATAATATCCATGCTCTATATATATATATATATATATATCAGCCCGCAAAAAGCCTTTGCTCTAGTACTACTTTTGGGCATCCAGCCCAACTGAGGATTCTTTGTATTATGCTTGCGCAAAGCCCATACTAGTAGTAATAGATTGGGGATCTTCGGACTAAACCCAACAAAATTTCGTTGGTGACGACGCCGTTTGCCAAGCCCTAATTGTAGCCCCAAATCGTATTCCTACGCCCTAATTATCGTCCACAATCCTCAAACTGAGCTTGATTTTGCGGTTCCTGTAGCAGACGGCGTCATATAATGAAATTCTGTGGCTGAATTGCAGTAAGTTTTGCTTTTTTTTTTCATAACTCCATTGTCGATTAAATTAAGGTTTGTTGCATAAATTTTGGGGTTACGGTTTCTTGCATTTTTGTTCAGTGCAAAGGGCTTGATATTAACTTGTGCCAATTAGGTTTTGCTGCACCATTGGTATTTCTTTTCAGCTGCAAGGGGGATTTGGGCATGTGGGTCCAGCTCTAACCAATGAGGTTTGAGTAGGGTTTCGTTTTTTAGTAGATTATGGCTGTAAAATGCGTTATCATGTTGGTCTAAAATTGATCCAACGAAGGGTCACCAAAAAAACAGTGACAAAAAATCTAGCTTGTAGATTTTTTTGACCTTTTGATAAGATATAGTAAATACTAGTGCTGCTTAACTGCTTAGTGTGCAATGAACTACAATGGTGGATGGTAATGAAGACTGAAAATACATGAAAGGAAATGCAGTATTTAACCTAGAAAATATTTATTAAATATAATCTAGAGGAACATTAAATAAATACTTTAATCACAAAAAATTAAAGAAAGCTTTGATGGTCTACAAATAGTACAACAAACTTCTTTGAGATTTCTGATACCGAATCTTTAACTTTTTCTTGGCTCTTTATACCTGAAGTGCAAAATGTTGGTGGGACGTCGACATTGAACTTGTTTATCGTCTCTGGAAGTTGAGTGTCCTGATGGAGAATGCAAATATCAAAGTGATAGCAATGATGAACAGGAGAAGCATCGATGCCACAAACCCGGCATTTTGTGTTTGAGCCCAAAGTAGTTTCTCAAGAATTCTTCAACTATTTTCCAGACTCTCATCCGATTTTGTTTTTGCCTAAATTGTGTGACGATAACACCATACAAGCTATAAGCAGTTGAACTTAGCCAGTAGTACCATCTCATATATACAGGCATTTTCTGTTGTTCATAGAAGCAGTTAATTTTCCGGTGATGTCATCTGTTAATATTCAGAATAATTGAAAATATTGCTGGAACTTACTATTGTGGGATGACGAATCCTGAGAAGAGATTCCACAGTCCTTAAAAGAAAGACGAGAGATAATGCTGGCTACATCTTGATTAGGAGTGACTGCCATGGTCATCATGTCATATAGGACAAAGAACAACAATGTGATGAACAGGAGATACAAGAACCAGAAGAATTTTTCAGCATTCGAACCAATCCCATCATTGTGTAGATAATGAGACCATAGACAATGCTTTGAGCTAAGACGTATGGAATCTCGATGAGAAGCTGTAATAGAAAAAGGCCCGTTAAGTAACTACAAACTTATGAGGTAACTCACATATGAGAGTCCTCACTTGTGAGAGTGCATATGGTAGAGCTGAATACATTCCAGCTGCTTTTTCTCTGTAAAAGACAGTTCGTTCAACGGACAGTACAAGCTGGCCTGTCGAGCCATACCAGAACGCCAAGAAGCTGATGGAAGAATACATAGAACCAATGGCGTTGAAGAGATCTTGTTGATCACTCCTGCAATTCATGCCCCATAGTATATGAGAAGTATTTTGACTAATCAAAAGTTCATGAGGTTCCTTTTGGCGACTTGCGTTTTTTTAGCCGAGATCCCAGAAAATTGTCCTGAAAGTAATGGCTATGAAGGTTGTGAAACTGAATCTGACGGCTGTATATGGAGTATTTATCGATTACCACCACTGTTGTTTCCACGAGCATGCTATGCATTGAGCGAGGAAGGTTGAGAATATTGCAGAGATCTTTTGTGTCAGGGCGTGGGACGCTTAGTTACTTGATCATGGCTTTGTCCCTCCTGCAGTATTGTATATTCGAGATTATTAGCTTGTCATAACAAAAATAGGCCCTAAATACGATTTATTTTCATTATTGCATATGGAGTTCATAACAAACATGTATAATTCTGTTTTTTTGTATAAATCTGCAAAGTCAGCTTCCAATTGAAGCTCTTGTGCTGAAGAAATAACTTCCAGCATCCAGGTAGCTGGATTGTGTCCATCTTTAATCTTTGCTATGCCTTGTATTGCTTCAAAGTAGTTGATCAAATGGGTCGAGTTGCAACCAAATGGTTCTACATATATTTCTTCACCTCCCCTTTTCAAGGCCTCTTCATCACGTGATGAACACTTATGTACCCCTCCATAAACGCATGCTGTTTTGCCTCAAGCTGGAGCTCAACTAGGAATGTCAATGGATGAGTTTTACTCGGACCAGAACCAATAAATAAGTAACGGTTCTGGTTCGGGAACCGACCCATTAGATATTGGATTCGGATTTGACCGGACCCGACCCGGACCATCAACTATGACCGGTCTGGATCTGAGCGAGTCTGGAACCATAACTGGAACCGAAATCGTTGCTTTATAATTTAATGGCTGTGAGTGATTTCGAATCGATATGAATAATACTAGCTCATTGACAAGCCTATTTAAACTTAGGTTTGTCAACATACGGGTTTTATTCGGACCAGAACCAATAAATAAGTATTGGTTCTAGTTCTGGAATCGAAACCAGATCCGGATCAGACCATCAAACTATGGATCTAAACAGTCCGGGTCTAAAGCGGGTCTGGAACCGGAATCGGAACCGAAACCAGAATCGCTGCTTTAAAATTTAATGAATTTTGAACGATTTCGAGTCGGTCCGAGTAAAACTCACTCATTGATATCCCTAAGCTCAGTCTACTGTTTGCTCTCCATTTCTCTATCCAGAAAAAATCACTATGCCACTAATTTAATTAGCACTACACTAACATGTAATCCTTACTCTATTCACAATACACTCAATAGTTTTTATTAAAACTCGTGTTGAAGATTCATAGAAAGCAAATTGGGAGAAGGAATGAGTAGTTAAAATTGAGGTTGTCTCCCGCATGATTGATACACTCTAATTGGAGACTAAAAAATCTTAATTAAAATTAATAAATTTTAATTGGATGTGGTCAACATGTATATTTCATGTAATAACATTCTTAAAGGTGACTGTCATTTAACTTTTTACACTCAGTTGAATTAGGATTTAGTAGACCATAATAAACATTATTAATCAATAACTAAAATTAATTATTAATAATTATAGAAACTATCCCACAAAAATACTCCATATTTATTACAGTTAACAATATCATTTATTTACACATTGTATCATTCATGCTCCACCATTATCCATACTTATTACTTTCAACAATACCACTTATTTACATATTCTATCACTCATGGCTAACTACTAATTAATTTAACACTACACTAATATGAGATTCTTACTTCACTCAAGAAATACTTAACAACTTTTATTAAAATATAATTCGAAAGATTCCCAGGAACATATTTGGGGATGAAGAAAGTATAATTTTTTTCAAGAAATATCCATAACTTCCTTCTTCAAGTTTTGACAAATTATTTAATTTCATGAATATGTGCTTTTAGTTATCCAAATAACGATATATTTTAATTCGTTTTCGTCAAAAAGAAACAAATTAATTCACGAAGGTTCCTAATTGGGTTGTTTGTTGCAGATTACTCTACTATGTATTTGAATATCATGGATATATACCACGTGGTATAAACTATCGAAATAAAAGAAATTTTAATGAATAATGAAAGAAGAAATTTAGTCCAGACTTGATAAAACAAACTACGAAATTAAATAAGGCATAAACGTCATATATATTGTGTATAATGAAGACTTTTGACTTAATCCTTATTCAATTGATATCTAATCCAAATATTCTTGCAACTGACTGTTGACGTTTGTAACACATAAATATATACAAAAATTCTTCTACATCCGTCCATATTATCATTTGTTATTAAGAAAGTATTATTTACATTATTTTTGTTTAATTATCATTTATATGAAGAAAAGATCATATATTATTTATATCAAAAAATATCAAAATCCATATGTTTGGACGGATGTACAAAGACTACCTTATAAAGTTTTGAAAATGCCGTGTGGAAGTTTCTAAGCTTTGAAAATACTTGTATTAAGATTTAAAAAAAGAAAAAGGAAATACTTATATTAAAAGCCAGTACAATAATGTCACAAACCATTATTTTCTTTCATTTTGATATTCTCTTTCTATCTAGAAGGTTTTTGACCTTTACTCTTGTGATTTGAAGAAAGATTATGTATGTACAGAAGTTGGTAGAGTTTGAATTAGGATGATGATGCGTGTGTAGATGTTGGGAATTTTTAACCATCAATTTTTATTAGAACACAAAATCAAAAAAAAATAATCAAAAAATATTCCATGCACGGGGCCGGATGACGAGAAAATCCTTAGTTAATTTCAATACTGTAACTTAAATTACAGCTGTGGATTTTGGACAAATGACTTAAACCTGGAACTGTGTGAGATTCGTCAAAATAATCTTTGCATAAAGTCGTCAATTACTAATAACAGGACCACAATTGAAAATGCATCATGTTTAATATTAAAAAATCAAGGGATTTCACAAAAATATGAAAAGAGAAAAGAAATAGATGAAAAATATATAAACCTTCCTTGATTTCTTTATTCCAAATAAAAAATGTGTGTGTTAGTGACTGCCTTTCATTCTTGAACGGTCGATAAGGGCAAAGACTTCATGGATAGATTGAACAAAATTAATTCACCTGAATTAGTAAAAACAGAAAAATTAAATAAAAGGGAACGTCAAATGCATCTAGAGTTTGCAACTTTTCAACTTTTGAATATGTCAGAGTTAATGCATCTAGAGTTTGCAACTTTTCAACTTTTGAATATGTCAGAGTTGGTTAACTCTGACTAAGTCTCCTCGTTTCAAGGAGTTAGTTATTTTGTAGTGTTTTGCCTTTTTTCTCTTTGGTGTGCGATTACGAAATGTGTCATGGATGCGATGAATACAATCAAGAACACGTAAATGATGCTAGAGATCAAGGTGGACTAAGTGCATTCGGTTCCTATTTTCCAAGAGCAAGTTAAGCAACCATCTACCACGACTTAGTCACATCCTTAGTGGGCCAGATCGTGGTCCAAGACATGCAGCTGAAGGCCTCTCAACGTCTATAAAAGGAGAGGCAAAGCGACTGCAAAAGTGTGCAATTCCTGAAGAATCATCTGAAGATCTGTTTATGTTGTTGAGTCTGTTTTCGTAACATTTCCAATATCACACGAGTGTTTTAACTTCTAATGGTGTTAGAAGGTTGTTCTTTTCAGTACACGAGTGGTGTGAGGAAATCTTTAGTATTTTTTCATATATCTTGATAGATAGCTTCTTAGATTTTTCATAGATCTTGATAGATAGTTTTAGTACTCAATTTTCCGACTTTATCTCGTGGTAAAGTAGTGAGTTTTTGTAACGTTCACTGTAAAAACTTATAGTGAATAATTTCGCCATATTGGCATCTGCATTATAATTTAATCAGAGAAAAGTTTACTCGTTGTTCTTCAAGTTTTTAATTCGCTGTTTTACTACGTGTGTGGATAATACCACATAACAATTGTGTGTTTAGGCGAAGCAACACTTTCAATTGGTATCGAGCTACATTCGATACATCGAGTGAGATCTGTCCGTATCTTCGTTGTAATTTCGCCATGGATTCAAACAATTTTGGGTATTATCGACCACCAATCTTGGATGGATCGAATTATTCATACTGGAAGACCAGAATCCGCTCATACATCAAGTCCATTGATGTCAAAGCATGACATCCGTGGAGAACGGATGGTCAGTCCCAAAGACCACTGATGTTTAGGGCGATGTTACCCCAACACCGTCTGCACAGTGGACAAGAGATCGTCGACGACGCAAACTTCAACGAGAAGGCCCTCAATGCCATTTACGCATCCGTGGACATGACAATGTTCAAATTGATCAAGAAACGGTAGCGTCTGCGAAAGATGCGTGGGATGTTCTTCAACGGAATTGTGAGGGTGATATAAGTATAAAGGAGTCTCGACTTCAGATTCTCACTTCCAAATTCGAGAATATGAAGACGGGAGAAGAAGAGAACATCAACGACTACACCAAGAGAATATTAGATATTGCCAACGAATGCCAAGATCTTGGTGATGCGATAAGTAACAAGTTCTTCGGTGTCCGAGGCTCTTCAACCTTACCCGCAAGATTTGAGATGAAGGTCACGGCGATTGAAACATCTCAAACGGTTGCAGCCATTGAGTTCATGGATCTCATGAATTCACTCAAGACATACGAGATGAATCTGGAGGAGAAATGTGCAATCAATAAGAAGTTCGATTGTTGCCTTCATCACGGGCGCAACATCCAAGTGGAACATCCCGGAGATAATCGAGTTAGATGATGAAGAGGAGCTGCAGGAGATCAATGCTGGCGATGATGTTGCTCTAATCACCAGGAAATTCAACACTATGGTAAGGAAGATGAACAAGGCAAAGGTTCAAGCTAGGCCTATGGATCAAAATCATCGAATGGTCGAATATCCACCTTCAAAACCTCAAAGCTTCACTCCACCAAGACCAGTGAGGAAGTCCTTTTCCTCAGACACGTTTAGGTATGATTCCTCCAACATTGATAGTATCCAATGCCGTGAATGCAAAGGGTATGGTCACTATGCGAATCAATATGCGAAAACACTAAGAAAGAGATGAAAGTCGTACTGGGTATCATGGAGTGATGATGAAGCTGAGTTCTTCGAAGAGGTAAATAGTGATAGCGACGCTGCGGCCAAGATCATTGCCACAAAGACTCACGTCGTAGTTGCGTAACATTGTCGACGATGAAGGAGATGCGCCGCTTTTGATCCAAGATCAAGCGTGTATGGTCTCGACTATTATTCAAGTTTGTTTTGCTTAAATGCTCTTGTGAATGATACAAATTGTGAGGGCGATTATGATGAAGACACTATCGCCATAGTAAAAGAGTTGAAAAAGCTATACGACGAGCTACTTGAGAAATGGAAGGCAAAAAGTCGAGATCTTGAGCTCACATCAAGAGAGAATACAAGGTTGAAAGCATCTCTGGATAAGCTTGAAGTCTTGGTAACACAAAGGGAAGTCGAACTAAACAAGGTGACTTGTCAACTTGAAATGGCACAAGGTACGTTCAGAAAGTAGAACACATGTGCGTCTAAATTAGATGAAGCTTTATTAATGGGTAAAACAGATACTACTGGTTTAGGTTTTACACATGTTCCTAACACTGTTGTTCCCACAATTGTTGCCACAAATGGGAAACCATTCGTTAAAGAAGGTGAACCGGTAAAAAGGGTAAAAATGACACGAAGAAAACATAGAAAATACGTATGTCATTACCGCTCTACACTGGTCACATTAGGCCTTCATTATAAATCAAGGCTGATTTTAATGGACATAGGATGATGCCTAGGTCATGTTATATGAACACTTCGTGCACGTACCCCAAGATCGCCTCGCACACACCGCAAGCAAACACGACCAACAAGGGAACTGACTCAAAGAAAGTTTGGGTCAGGAAAGATGATGTAAAATGTCATGTTGTTTATACTGCATTGAAAACTAACATTTCGTGTTCATGGTATTTTGATAGCGGCCGTTCTCGCCACATGATCGTAATGTCGCTTTGCCAACTATGAGTCGTATGATGGGGTAGTGTATCATTTGGAGGTGGTTCTAAAGGAAAATCATAAGCAAAGGACTCCTAAATGTTCAAGGTTTACCTAGCCTCAAGAATGTCTTGCACGTACAAGGTTTAATGGCAAATCTTATAAGCATAAGTCAATTATGTGATGAAGAGTTGCAAGTGAAATTTGACAAAGATTCTTGTGAGGTCTATGATGGTAAGAACACATGTCTCATGAAAGTATAGATGTCAGCCGATAACTGCTACATGGCCGACAAACCAAAGTGCAATAAGGCACAAATTGATGAGAGTGTGTTATGGCATCAAAAGTTAGGACATACTAACTTTAGAAATCTTGACAGGTTGAACAAAATGGAAGCAGTACGTGGACTACCCAAGTTGGCAGAAGCTGGAAATGTGGTATGTGGTGATTGTCAAATGGGAAAACAGACCCATGTTCCCCACGCTGTTGTACAACATCGCGAACAACATTATGGTACAACACGTTGTTTTGAGCTGCTCCACATGGATTTAGTAGAACTGCCGAGATCGAAAGCTTGTGGCAAGAGATATACATATGTCATTGTGGATGATTTTTAAGGTACACATGGACATTCTTTACGAGAAAAATCGACATGTTTGAAACGTTTAAAACTTTTGCTAGAATTTTAACATGTTTGGTGTTCAAGTGTCAAGGATCCGATCGGATCATGGAAGAGAGTTCGAGAATATCTCTTCACAAATTTTTGAGAAAAAGGAATTTTCCGAGAATTCTCCGCGCCAAAACACCTCAACAAAATGGTGTAATGAGCGCAAGAATCGAACTCTAATAGAAATGGCACGAGTTATGTTAAGCTCGAAAGGCCTGTCTAAACGTTTTTGGGCAGAGGTCGTTAACATCGCATGTCATATTAACAATCACGTGAACATTCGACTGTGTTCCTTCAAAACACCATATGAAATTGCGAAGGAAGGAAACCTAATCTCAAATATTTTCACGTGTTGTGTTTGCTACATCTTGAATGATAGAGTATCTCACCAAGTTTGATGAGAAAAGGATAAAGGAATTTTCGTAGGTACTCTCTAAATAGTCAAGCATACCGTGTGTATATCCGAGATTACGGACCATTCAAGAGTCCGTAAATGTTGTTTTTGATGATCTTGCTAATCTCGCAGGGAAAAGGCAAGATAAGAATATGGCTGAATTGATAGAAGATTCAGAGACTCCTATCCAACAGGATGTTAGCGGCAGTGATGTCCCCACTGCTGAAGCCACAGCCACTGGAACAGCTACACAAACATCTGAAGGTTCCAGTGACACGGAGGATGAAGCTGAAACTGAAGTCCAACAACAAGAAAGACGAGATCCTCCAAGAAGAATACGTAAGAATCATCCAATCTCTCAAGTCATAGGTGATGTTCAAGATGGTATTCGAACACGAGGTACAACACCATTGAACTACCGAGAGATGGTATGTTTTTCATCCATATGTGCTTCAATGCCAGGTTTTATATGTTTCGTCTCTAAAATTGAGCCCAAGAACATAAAAGAAGCTTTGGGTGATGAGTTCTGGGTCGTTGCTATGCATGATGAGCTTAACCAATTTGTTCGAAATGATGTGTGGTATCTTGTTTCGAGACCTGTTGACAAGAATGTGATCGGAACAAAGTGGATTTTTAAGAACAAATCGGACGAATTTGGTGTCATAATTCGTAACAAAGCTAGACTTGTCGCACAAGGATACACTCAAGTGGAAGGCATAGACTTTGACGATACATTTGCACCGGTTGCAAGCATTGAGTCCATAAGGTTGCTCCTAGCCATTGCATGTTATTTGAATATCAAGCTATATCAAATGGATGTCAAATGAGCATTCCTAAATGGTGAACTCAAAGAAGAGGTATACGCCGAATGCCCCAAGGGATTTGAAGATCCAAATAAGCTCAACCATGTTTTCGTGTTAAAGAAAGCATTATACGGTCTTAAGCAAGCACCGAGAGCATAGTATGGTCATTTAACAAAGTTCTTAATTGATTTCGGGTTTGTTCGAGAAATGTCGATAGAACATTGTTTATAAACGAAATCAAGACAACATTCTTATCACACAAATTTATGTGGATGATATGATAGTTGGATCTACCTCACAAAAATGCTTGATGAGTTTGCGGTGCTATGTCGTCTAAATTTGAGATGAGCATGGTAGGATAACTAACGATTTCTTAGGTCTCCAAGTCAAACAAATGGATGATGGAATTTTCGTGTCCCAAAGCAAGTATGCAAGGATATGGTGAAAAATTGAAATGGAAGGAGCAAAGCATATGAAAACGCCAATGGGTCAAGTGACAAACTGACCAGAGATGATGCTGGAGAAGATGTTAACCCAACACTATACGGATCAATGATAGGAAGTCTCCTATATCTCATGACCACACGACTGCATTTAATGTTCGGCGTGTGTGTTTGCGCCAGTACCAAGCTAAGCTTAAAATGTCACATCTAAAGGCTATCAAACGTGTTATCGGGTATGTTTGGAACATAGGACCTGGCATTTTCTTTTCAAAAGACACGAACACTAATTTGGTTGGTTTTAGTGATTGATTGAAATTGGGGATATCGATGATAGAAAGAGCAGTGGGGCTGTTTTATCTTGGAAACAATTTGGTGTCTTCGCATAGTCGTAAGCAAAACTGTGTTTCTCATTCATCGCCGAGGCGTAGCACGTAGCGACGGAAGTTGTTGTACACAACCCTTTGGTTAAAACAAATGTAACGACTACGGTATTGTGAGCACCGAGCTTTTAGTATATCGTGATAAACGCGCATTTTACACGCTTATTGTTGATATTTAAAGATGATTTTAGATCAATAAAGTGCATTTATGTCTTCGATCTCAATGCTTTTACATATTTTTGGAAGATAATGCTCTTGGGTTCCGTTTTGGTGTTTTGTAAGCTTATAAGTTGAAAACCGAAGCATGGAACGAAGGACGAGCAGACGAGGGCGAAATGAGGGCCTAGTGACCGCCTTCGCGGCCGCCAGCCAGGCCGCGATCCATCACCAGCAGCGAGCGCATGCATGCTGTGTGAAGAGATACCGCGATCGCCGCAGCGACCGCTGGTCGGCCACGAGGAAACGCTAGCACACGGGGCGAAGGCCATGCACGCGAGCACTCCGGGGCGCGAGTCGTGCCGCGAAGATTTTCTTACGATGCGACCACACCTAGTGACCGCGAGGTGTGGCCGCGAGGCAAGCACGGACGCGCGCACTGCCGAGAGTTTGATGCCCGGCCGAGATGAAGTGATCCCTCGCGATCGAGCTCGCGACCGCGAGGCATGGCGGCGGACGTGAAATTTAGGGTTTCAGCCCTAAATCTATAAATAGGGCATGACCCCCTCGCGCCTCCAAGAGACCCCAGACCTATTTTACACGTTTTTCCTCAGTTTTTCATAGTTTTTCATTTATTTTCGCTTTAGTTTTGGTTTAGATTAATTCAAGCATTAGTTTTCCATCGTTCTAGCATTCGTTCTACGCTTTGTTAACGTTTTGGAACGGTTTCTTCCGAACGAATTGCATTCTTTTCCCGTTTTCCGTTGAAGTTGGAATTCGAACCAACGATTGTTCTTCAGACGTCACCCTACGGGTTTTATCTATTTAATTTCTTTTTTTATGATTATTTCGTATTTTATTTCGTTATTTATGTCTAGCTAAATTTACGTTCTAATCTAGGGTTTGCATGATTCTATCCTATATGTTGTGATTCCGCCATCGTTATTTACCTTCCGGCATTGATTCATGATTCTTGGTGCTTATTTATATGTGTTGATTTGATCAATCTTGATGCATATCATAGTTGCCGATTAATTACGTAACAATTTTAATTGTCAATCGATCTTGAATGCATGATAGATAAGCCTCGAGTCGTAATGAGATAGGAACATTCGTAGGAAGCATATTCTTTGTGATCCTTTGGAGTTGCTTATTTTCCTCTAGAGACTTACGAGTAATAGAGAAAATTAGTAATCAACTGTCACAATTGTCGAATCAAGTTGTTGCTATATATGTGATCTTCCATCTTGTGCGGATTAAAACGGTTAATAATAAGCGGGATAAACATACGTTGTGGATAGGATTAATGCATCCCTAGGGTTAGTCTTTCTTGATATTTGTCTCTTTGAGTTTTTATTGCTTTCGTTTATTTTCTAGTTGTTACCTTTGCTTTGGATTTAATTATCTGAAGCCATAAACCTGTTCAACCCAAATCTGTTGCTTGGATAATGATGAATTATCGTTGAGTTAGCTTCTGTGTTTTCGGATTGCAATCCATGTGGATACGATACTCGACTTACCTTATACTTGCGCGTTTCTCGTGCGAGAAAAGTGAGCGATCAAATTATGGCGCCGTTACCGGGGATTGTTAAGATCACATAGGAATAATTTGACGATTTGGATTTATTAATTCAAGTTATATATTATATTATTTATTTATTCTTGTCAGAGTTAAGCTCTCTCTTTTTCTCCAGGTAGTTTATGATCACAAGATCTCGGGGACAGCCTGAACAACCTTTAGACCCCGAGCTCGAAAATTCCCAAAGGAAAAGGAGACGAGAGAGAAGAAGAGCTGCAATGGCAGCTAATCCGCACAACGGAGATGTTCCTCCCAATGGGGGCATTCCTCTCGAGCAAGCTGCACGTATGCTGGCTATTTTGCAGAGATGCAGCGCCAGATGGCGAATATGGGACTCCTTGTCCCTGCTCCAGAGGCAAGGCCTCTGAATTGCATGTACCGACCTCCCACTGAGCAATTCCAAGGAGGAGGATGGGGCCCGAAAGTGGACTCGAACAATTTTGAGCTGACACCGGCCCTGATCAGTAGGTTCAAGGAGAACAGTTTGGGGGAGGAGTCACGGAGGATCCGAATGCTCATCTGGAGACATTCCTCGATATATATGATACCATCAAGCGAGAACGGGTGCCACAAGACACGATCCGATGTGCATGTTGGATTCTCTCGCACCTGAGCCAAAGATCGTTCAAGAGCCTGACCGAACCGGGATAGATACAGGGGAAACTTTGCAGAAGTTCTTTTCTAAGTATTTTCCGCCACCAAAGCCCGTAAAAGACAGCCAAGGTCTCCCACTTTGCCAACAAGGAGACGAGTCACTATTTGAGGCATGGGAGATTCGGGGCTTCTTGTCGAGGAAGTGCCCACAACATGGATTCTCCAAAGAGCAAAGCAGATCACGTAGCTTCTACGGTGGACCGACGTTGCATACGAGGAGCATAGTGGAAGCGTCAGTAGGGGGATGCCTGTTGAACCGTCAAGTAGAGGAGGCCAGCCGCATCATAGAAGAGATGGCGGCAAATAGTTATCAATGGCCGATGGAGAGAACGCCCATGGCGAAAGCAGCTGCTGTAGAGGTTGATTCGAAATATGAAAATCTGATGAAGAAGTTCACCCTCTTGAAGAGCCAGATCGAGACAGAGGATATCAATTACATCAATCAGAGGAACCATGGAGGAATCAGGCATATCATCCGAACAATAGGAATCATCCGAATCTGTCGTATGCCAATCCCAATAACTTCCAACAATCTCCAAAGAAGCCACGTGCGTAATGGTATGATTCAAGAGTCAAGAAATGTAATTTGAGTAGATGATGCAGCAGTTGGTTGTAAGCAACCAACAACGGGCGACGCAATGTAACTCATTCATCAAGAACACCACCGTAAAGTTACACATTGGAATCCACCATGGCGCTATGGGCAAACACTTGAAAATCTTTGGAGAACCGGATCGTCCGATGGTCGCACGCAGTAATGCACAGCCAAAGACGGGCCAATTTCCGAGTAATACTGAAGTAAACCCTAAGAATCGGTGCTTATCCAATCGATTGAGGAAATGAGCGACTTATCGTAACCATCCGAACGACGAAGGAGCAACGGGAGGGCACCTCACGACCGAGCTCACGACCGCGAGCCCGGCCGTGAGCCATCACGCGGCGATAATTCCCGAGGAGCACGCGGGTGGAAAGGCGGCCGTGAAAGAACAGCACGTCGCGACCGAGCTCGCGACCACGAGAGACCACGCAAAGATGCAGGGGGACGAGCCCACGCCCGCGCGCCCAGACACGAGGAAGAACGCCGAAGCAACATGCTTCCCTAGTGACCATCCTAGCGATCGCGAGGAAGGCCACGAGGGACGCCTAGAGCCGAAATTCCCGACGTACACTCCTGTGATTCCGTTTCCGAGTCGTCTAGCCAAGCCCAAGCATGATGAGAGGCTGACTCGATTTCTAGAGATGTTCGAGAAGGTGAATATCAATATTCCTTTGCTAGATGCACTCAAAGATGTGCCGGGTATATGAAATTTCTCAAGGATGTCGTTACCAATAAAAAGAAGCTAAAGAAATTTGAGACG
Source organism: Salvia rosmarinus (assembly GCA_036937905.1). Lineage (NCBI taxonomy): Eukaryota > Viridiplantae > Streptophyta > Magnoliopsida > Lamiales > Lamiaceae > Salvia > Salvia rosmarinus. The sequence goes on from JAODLM010000210.1 coordinate 1,644,980, forward strand.
GTCAACTGTCTCAAGAGTGCAGATCAGGTCGCAAAAGAAGTTGCCACCAAGCGTAAAGATCCGGCAGCTTCGATACCGTGTGTCATTGGAGGCATACCTCTCCAAAGTGCTATGTGATTTGGGGCAAGCATCAATTTGATGCCGTTGTCCATATTTAATAAATTGAGATTGGAGAATTGAAGCTACTACAATTACCTCCAAATGGCGCACGATCCGTCACAAGGCCAAAGGGATAGTGGAAGACGTCTTGATCAAAGTCCAAGGATTTATCTTCCCAAAGAAATATTGTGGTCCTCGATATGCCGGAGGATGGGAACACGCCTCATTCTAGAGAGACCGTTCTTAGCCACGTGCAAAGCTCGATCGACGTGCGGAGGGTGATTTCACCTCCGTGTGAACAAAGACGAGTTAACAATCTCAATTTATGATGCCATCACGGAGATGATAACTCAACATATGAAGAGTGCTATTCGATCACTCATCACATCGCTAGTCAAGTCTCGCGCTTGAAGGGCAACCGATCACCGACGGGCATGCCGAGGAAGAAGTGGACTCGACATAAAAATCCGAGTGATTCATTCAAGTTCGATGGAAGCCATCCTTGTGCCAATTGGTGGGCAGTTGTAAATGCTAAGTACGACAAATCGAAGTTTGGAAAGCTCTCAGTTGTCAAATCGCCTGATTGATAAGAGGTAACATCGAGCTAGCGACGATAAATCCAGCACTGGTTGGGATGTAACCCAATATTTTACGTGCTTTATGTTTTTCGTTTTGTTTTTCTTGTTTTGTTGTGTCTTGTTTGTTTAAGTCCCAGGTATATCATCAATGGCGAGTCTATCCACCGAGTAGCGCCGACATTTGAGGTACGGTCTCTTCTAATCACTTCTTCGCAAACATTATCGCCTCCATTGCACACCGCCGACAATAAGTTTGGGGAGTGGTCGAGTGTGATGTGGTTGAGAGTCCTTGTTATGTTTATGCTGTTTTGTTAAGTTTTTATATGTTGGGGCTTTTGTCGTGTCTTTTGTGTTTTTGTTGTCTCATCGATCAACGAGTTAAGTGAAGTGTGTTAATCCATGGCCAATGACTATAGAAATTTTTGTGATATTTAATGATAGTGTATATGATATGTTAGAAATGACACATGGATGACTTGAGATTGCTTAGCTTGTTGTTTTTAACCATTTTGCTAAAACCGTGAGACTTAAGCTTCACTGTATACACATCTTGTTACAGTTTCTTTTATCTGTGTGATATCGTGCATGTTATTATCTTCTAGAACTTGCCGTTTTTCTGTGTCGAGGCTGCAATATGTGTTTTGAATATGGAAAGGATAAAAGGCCATCTTTGTTAAACCACATATTTACCCAAACACTAGCCCAATGATATATACCATTTGTCGCCTTCTTTGAGCCTTTATTAGACCGTATTCTTTTTTTAACCGGATGATAGGAGGTGAGGATAGATATGGGAATCAAATGGGAGAAAAATTTGTTTTGATATGCAAAGTAGGGATAAAAGATAAAGGATGGTACCCGTGTGAAAAAGAATAGACCCTATAAGCTCTATTACAAAGTCAAGAAAAGAAAAAGAAAAGTTGAAAAAAATGTGAGCATAAAGGAAGTCAATTATCATATTATATGGTACCTTGAGTTGAATAAATGTCGAAATAGCATGTTGGAAAGGAAAGGAAAATGGACAAAGTCCATATGTGTTGATTGAATAGATGGAAGTGCTTAGAGTATACTTGTGTCACTTAGCCATATATTATCCTATCTTAACCAATGTGCCTACAATACAACCTATGAAAAGTCATTTTTTATCCTAATTTGAATGCATTTGATGTGGTGGAGATATTAGAGAAATGGCAAGCCTATGGTGAGATTTTGCATTGCATTGATTATTGAGTGCATACACGTCCTTTATTTCTTTATGAGTTGAGTGTACTCTATATATTACGCACATGTCATTGTGAGGGTTGAATTGAATGAGATTTTTGCTTTCAATGGTTGTACATTGTCGATTTGACTAATGTCGTCGTGTGCACTAATGATTTTGAGCTTTGAGATATTTCTAAGGCTTTATTGGTTAATCACCTTTGCTGACGCTCGTTGATCTTGTTTTGTGTCTCTATTTCTTTTTGGTTTTGCTTTTGTTTGAGGACAAACAATGATTTAAGTTTGGGGGGTTGATAAACGCGCATTTTACACGTTTATTGTTGATATTTAAAGATGATTTTAGATCGATAAAGTGCGTTTATGTCTTGGATCTCAATGCTTTTACATATTTTAGAAGATATTGCTCTTGGGTTCCGTTTTGGTGTTTTGTAGCTTATAAGTTGAAAACCAAGCATGGAACGAAGGACGAGCGACGAGGGCGAATGAGGTCCTAGCGACCGCCACATGGCCGCTTGACCAGTCGCGATCCATCACCGCGAAGCGCGAGCGCATGCACGCGAAAGAGATGCCTCGCGACCGGCCTAGCGACCGCCAGGTCGGCCGCGAGGAAACGCTAGCACACGCCAGACGAAGGCCATGCACGCGAGCACTCCCAGCGGACGCGAGTCGTGCCCGCGATGATTTTCCTTACGACGCGACCACACCTAGCGACCGCGAGATGTGGCCGTGAGGCAAGCACAGACGCGCGCACTGCCGAGAGTTTGACGCCCGACCGAGACGAAGTGATCCCTCGCGACCGAGCTCGCGACCGCGAGCCCGGCCGTGAGGCATGGCGGCGGATGTGAAATTTAGGGTTTCAGCCCTAAATCTATAAATAGGGCATGACTCCCTCGCGCCTCCAAGAGACCTATTTTACACGTTTTTTCTCAGTTTTTCATAGTTTTTCATTTATTTTCGCTTTAGCTTTGGTTTAGATTAATTCTAGCATTAGTTTTCCATCGTTCTAGCATTCGTTCTATGCTTTGTTAACGTTTTGGAACGGTTTCTTCCGAACGAATTGCATTCTTTTCCCGTTTTTCGTTGAAGTTGGAATTCGAACCAACGATTGTTCTTCAGACGTTACCCTACGGGTTTTATCTATTTAATTTCTATTTTTATTATTATTTCGTTATTTATGTCTAGCTAAATTTTTGTTCTAATCCTGTGGTTTGCATGATTCTATCCTATATGGTGTGATTCTCGCCATCGTTATTTACCTTCTGGCATCGATTCATGATTCTTGGTGCTTATTTATATGTGTTGATTTGATCAATCTTGATGCATATCATAGTTGCCGCTAATTACGTAACAATTTTAATTGTCAATCGATCTTGAATGCATGATACGGATAAGCCTCAATAAATGTAGATAGGAACATTAAGTAGGAAGCATATTCTTTGTGATCCTTTAGAGTTGCTTATTTTCCTCTGAGACTTACGAGTAATAGGAAAATTAGTAATCAATCGTCACAATTGTCGAATCAAGTTGTTGTTATATATGTGATCTTCCATCTTGTCCGGATTAAAACGGTTAATAATAAGCGGGATAAACATACGTTGTGGATAAGATTAATACATCCCTGTGGTTAGTCTTTCTTGATATTTGTCTCCTCGATATTTGTCTCTTCGAGTTTTTATTGCTTTGCTTATTTTCTAGTTGTTACCTTTGCTTTGATTTAATTATCTCAAGCCATAAACCCGCTCAACCCAAATCATTGCTTCGATAATGATGAATTATCGCTGAGTTAGCTTCGTGTTTTCGGATTGCAATCCTCGTGGATACGATACTCGACTTACCTTATACTTACGCTGCTTCGTGCGAGAAAAGTGAGCGATCAAAGTGCAATTAATATCTCTAAGAACCCCGCTCAACATTCTAGACGAAACACATAGATATACGACACCACTTTATAAGAGATTTGGTGGAGGATGAGGTAATCAAGTTAGATTATGTGAAACCGAAACCAAATCGCTGATATTTTCACAAAGCCCTAGATCACGAGAGTTTATGAGTCTTCGAGATCTCTTGGTCTTCTCTCGCCAATAAAGCTTGAATGTGTTTATTTGTATCACAAAAATCAAATATCCGAAGGTGATACAACTGCTCATTTGATAACACTTATTGTGTTAATGTTTGTTATCTAACATGTTCTTCTAATGCATACCCACATGATGAAGAATATTTAGTAATACGTAAAATACCAAAGTAGTTGGGGGCACGACGTCATAGCCGACGATGCTACCTTACAAACAGTGCGACCATGATTGCTTTTGAAAGCCCGACAACAAAGGTAATCGAATTTTACATGGGACTCAGATTTATATGTTTTATTCGATTAAAATGAGCCTATGTTTATGGAGATGTTATGATAACAACCTGTAATACCCCTATAAATCCATGAGTAATCCTGCATTTTTCTACAGTTTGTTCCTTTATTCCCTATATTTTTGGAGATATCAGCGAGAGTTGGTTAAGTAGGTATCACATTTATCTTAACCTGCTTTTATCTCAACTAATCCCCATATATTTCTCCTGTTTTAGTGGCGCCGTATGTTGTGGTGTTTGTTCCTTTAAACTAGGGTTTGTTAAATGAGATATATCTTGGATTTATGTCAAATCAGTTGCATGCCTATCCACTTGACCGAGACTCTGCGTATAAAGCTATCACACTGACACGATCAAATCACCGAGCTCTCTACTCATTGCAAAAGGCTGAAAAACGTCTCATTTTATCAGTTTCATTTATTTTGGTACGTTTAACCTTTCTCTCTCCAGAAAAATGGATCCAGCCACCTCTACCTTGCTCGCCGGACTTGCAAAATTTCTGGAAAGCTCTCCCAATTTTCAACAGGCATTGGCGGCGACCCAAACACCATCCGCGACACCTGGTCCAAGTGCGACGCCAATGGATGTATCGGAGAAGGTTCTAGCCTTGGAGATGAACCATTTAAGGCAACCCCTATTCTGACTATCGATCCCGAAGAACGTGAGCCATCAAAACGTATGGAAAAGGGGAAGAAAATGAAAAAGGCGATCGTGCCAACAAGGAGGTCGGAGCGTATACCATGTCAATCACGTCGAGGAGGCCCGAGCTCACCGATTCATATTGACATTACTGGTGAATCACCGGTAATTTCTCTACCGTCAAAGGCCCAAAAGGAAAAGAAAGTTCCACCTCCCAGAGAACCTACTCCAAAATCTGACTACCCTCATGACGGTCAGACTGCCTCGGAAACATCTTCGGAGTCAAAGGGGATAACATCTGGATCCCATAGCGATTCATCAGATCCTCAGGAGGAGGAAACGAGTTCAACGCTGAACAAAAAGTCAGACCAGTCTTCGTCGAAATCAAGTGGTGAAGATGTCCCACTAGGAGAAATTCTAAAAAGACTGAAAAGAATGATGATCGAGAAAGGGAAACAAAAGGAAAGTGTTCCAGAATCAAAATCCAAACCAGCTGTTTCACCAGTTGTTCCACCGGTTGCCCCTGTCACAGATGAAACAACAGTGCCTCCAACACCACCTAGCCAATATTCCGAGGAAGAAAATTGGGATTCTAGTTCCGAGAACCCATCAATGTTTGTTGATTCGGACATTGAAATGGAAAGAGCCCTCTCTTTCAAGTTTTACTCAAAGGAATGCCAAAAGCGTTGGGAGCAATTCAAGCACTTAAAATGCTTGAATGAGAGGAAAATTGATTAGGTAACCTTTCTCAAGACAACCTTGTTGATTTTCTTAAGGAAATAGGGCTTTTGAACAACATCACGGCTATATATCCCTATCCAAGAATGTTATTAGACATATCTATGCTAATATGGATCAGTTTTTGTTGATTGCACGTCGAATAAATCGCAAGGTGTATTTGAGACTTAAAATTTTAACATTTCTGCGTGCGAAATTAATGCATTCTTTGGGATAGATGAGTTGATTAACGATGTGGCTGTTGAGGACTATGATCTAGTAGCAGAAGAGATCACAGGTGGGCGAGTCAGGAAGTGGAAAAATCCGATGTCAAGTGGTACCCTGACATATATCCACTCTATTCTCTACAAGACTATGACATCAAACTCGATCGCGTCCTCTAACACTAAAGTTGTGACAATGCCCCATGATGTTTTGTTGTATAAGCTGCGAAAAGGAATCCCCTTCAACCTTGGAAAACTCATTGTGGAACAAATGGGAGCTATCATTTGCTCGTCCAGAATCTCGATTCTTTGCCGCTTCCTTCATTGTTATATCAACTGTGAAGAAACAAGGTCTCCGATGGAACTCGGGATGCCTTGCTTGAAGACTTTCAGACTTCACCATTAGCAATACCTTATTTTCGGTAATAAGCTTCCGAACCTTCCATGGACTAACCCTTCTAAAGGGATCGACGAACAGGTTTGAAGTCGCCCAATAAAATGGTGACGCCCAAAGTTCACGGTTCATTCAATGCTTGAACGCATTTCAAAGTGGAACAAACCTTCTTCGAAAGTCTTGAAGTGCACATTGAGATGAATGATTTGAAGATCGAATTACTAAGCCTTCTTTCTTCCCAAAAAGGAGGAGTAGAGGCAGGGGGAGCAGCAGCATCTAGATGTGAAGATATGGAGGAGGACTGAAAGTGGAAATGGAACTTTGCAGTTTGCAGAACTATTGAACCTTTTATCTTTGATTTGAACATGTTTTTATGTTGGTTGTTTGTTGATGCTGGACATCCTATAATTTTTGCTGGACATCGTATGTTTTCTTTTGCTTGGTATTTATGCTAATCGAATGCATGTTTTTATGCGATGTTTGCTGTTTGTGTTTGAATGGTTTACGATCGATGGTTAAATTGTTTCTATGGTTGTTCTTGAATCGCGCGAGGAACTTGTGATGATATTTATATAAATGGAGGAGAATGTTTATGTGAAGTGTATTCTGCTTTTATGTATATATTTGGGATTCGAGAGTCTTGATATATATATTGTAAATAGTTTTGTATATGCCGGTTTTGTGAAGAAAGGCAAAAAGGGGGAGTTTGTTAGAGTTAGTTAACTCTGACTAAGTCTCCTCGTTTCAAGGAGTTAGTTATTTTGTAGTGTTTTGCCTTTTCTTCTCTTAGTGTGTAGATTACGAAATGTGTCGCGGGATGCGATGGTAACACACTGAAGAACACGTAAATGATCGCTAGAGATCGTGGTAGACTAAGTGCATTTAGTTCTTATTTTCTAGGAGAGAGTTAAGAACCATCTACCACGACTTAGTCACATCCTTAGTGGGCCGATCGTGGTCCAAGACATGTGACTAAAGGCCTCTCAACGTCTATAAAGGAGGCAAAGCGATCGCAAAGTGTGCAATTCTCAAGAATCATCTGAAGATCTGTTTATGTTGTTGAGTCTGTTTTCGTAACATTTCCAATATCACACGAGTGTTTTAACTTCTAATGGTGTTAGAAGGTTGTTCTTTTTAGTACACGAGTGGTGTGAGGAAATCTTTAGTATTTTTCATATATCTTGATAGATAGCTTCTTAGCTTTTTCATAGATCTTGATAGATAGTTTTAGTACTCAACTTTCCGACTTTATCTTGTGGTAAAGTAGTGAGTTTTTGTAACGTTCACTGTAAAAACTTATAGTGAATAATTTCGCCATATTGGCATCTACAGATTATAATTTAATATGTAGAAAAGTTTACTTCGGTGTTCTTCAAGTTTTTGATTCATTTTTTACTCGTGTGTGGATATGATCCACATATGATTGTGTGTTTAGGCGAAGCAACACTTTCGAATATAGATGAGTCTTCCCTAAGTCTTAACCATTGCGAAATTTATTGCGCATCTAGATGGTGCCTCTTTTCTTTTACTTTTTTGGAAATGATTATGCTAATTTTCTAGCAAATATAATATTTCAAGTCCTCTATTGCTTATATTCAGTGCCTAAAGTACACAGTAAATAACTAATTAGTGTGTGTGTGTTGGCCTAGTGGTAGAGTGGTTAATGCCCGAGACCAAAGGTCTCGGGTTCGAGTCTACCGTGACGTAGCCTTTAAAATTTCGTATTAAATTACCAAATAACTAATTAGTGTGTGTGTGTTGGTTTAGTGTTAGAGTGGTTAATGCCGGACCAAAGGTCTCGGGTTGAGTTCATCGTGACGCGGCCTTTAAATTTTTGTATTAAATTGACCAAAAAAAATAACTAATTATGAACGAGTAAGAAACAATAGTTGATTTAGAGTCAATGAATAATTAAAAATAGTGAACTTGGCCGTTCTTGCTAAAATTTGTTCCCATTAGTAATTAGTATTAGTGTTTTAAGAAAAATGAAATCGAACCTGATTAGAGACCAAATGTGAAATATTTACCCTAGAAAGATATTTGAGGATTTGCAATCATATATATTTACCCATATATATATATATATATATATATCCTATATATATATATAAGATGAGGATAGCAAGTGGATGGTTATAGTGAAAACTTTCCACACCATAGAAAATATTTAACCATGCTGCTTTATGTATATACATACATTAGTGTTTACTTCATATTATTGTTTTTTATATGACAATCATAGATTATATGAAGATTCAATGTTCAAATTGATCTTTAGTTTATATACGAAAAAAGTATTTCTTTGATCCTCTCCCAAAGATTACATACCATAAGATGCATATGTGTTTGTGTTTAGAAATAAATATATTCAAACATTCAATTACTCTATCAATCTAAAAATAATAAATAATATTTACAAATTATGATGTCGCGCTAGTAAGCATACAAATCTTAAACATGACATTCAAGCTATCGGAAAAGAAACTAAATATATCTCAACTTTTTTTATAAAATAAAAAGTAAAATTAAGTTATAATACTTTTATTTCTAAAATTCAATTCATATTTTTTTTTTTTTTTTCTATAAAAGCTGTATATCGTATGTCTGGTCAATACCATATGACATTGTAAGGAAATGAAATGTAATTTTAATGTGTGTGTGTTGGCCTAGTGGTAGAGTGGTTAATGTCCGAGGCCAAAGGTCTCGGGTTCGAGTCCACCGTGACGCAGCCTTTAAAATTTCTGTATTAATTGACCAAAAAGAAATGTAATTTTAATGCAAATGGAAGCATATAAATTTAAATATTTGTATGGCAAAAGTAAAATAAAGTATGGGAGCCAAACAGAAGAGTAGAATAAGATTTGGGCTGAAAAATATGGAGTTGCAAGTAATAGTACAGACACTCTTATTTTGGGCCCACGAAACGAGAAATAGTACCTCGCTTACCTAAATTTAAAACTTGGATATCCCAGTCTCGCCCTTACATTCCTGCAAATTAAAGAAGTGACTGAAAAATATTTAAAAAAGAAGCACAAAACTTTCAGGAAACTAACAATGACGTCAACACATTTCCTTCATTGTTGGGATATTGCATGTCTGTACAGTGTACAGGGCAATAATTCAAAATCTGGTTCAATTGCTCGTTTCACACCTGCCAACATGGTGGGGATGGCGGAAGGTGCTGAGCAACGAGGCAAGCGCGTCTCTCCACAACGAGACTCTCTTTCTTTCTCCTCTAGCTGCTGCACCGCGTATTCTAAAGCTGATTCAAGCTCGTTTATCCTTTCCTGCTGCCTCTCCTCCAAAACTTGGTACAATTTTCTCTCAAGATCTCTCGAGATACGCCGTGAAACTTGTCCCGTTGAATTTGCACTCTTCGCAGCACATGTTGAGGCTCAATACAGGTGCATTTTGCTCCACATTTACGTGTGCCATCATAAAATATGGACAAAATCAAGAAAATGATGAAATAATCAGATTCATGTAGTATTCAGGACTATCTACATACAACCACAACTCAAATCTCAATGAAGAATCACAAAAAAAAAATGAGGCAAAATGGATTGCTGCATAATATTGATTCATGAAAATATTATTAGTCAATACAAAATAAACTAGTATCTGACATTTGTACCTCCGGATATGAGAATCGTACATCCTCTTCGAGTTGTAGACGACCGAGTTCAGATTCGAGTTCTGCCTCGAGTTGATCCATTCTCACACTACTCTCCCGCCTAAATTGATCGCAACGAACACCAAATTTGACATCATTTGGAGATGAACATTGAACCGAATAGTGTTCCTCTGCATACATGATTTTTAGGAAGAGATGAACAAATGCTGGATGCGGAGGGCGTGTAAAGATGTTCGTCGTCTTGATTTTCGATCTCTGTTTGGAGATGCTGCAGCAACGATTCCATTCTTTTCCGCAACTCAACCATCTTGTTGAGCTCAATTCTAACAAGATAGATCAGATCAAACCCAAATTTAAGGTTGAAAAGCCTCTTTTCCAATCTCTGCTACACAAAGATATGCAGAAAGAAACTTACAATTCACAAACAGTTCCATTGAAGCTACATCTGATGAGATATAATTGCATGCTAAAATTTAAAAAGTTTACCTGAAAAATCTTCCGTTGAAGGAGAAGGTACAATCCCTATTTCTCGCTGTACATCTAGATCCCCAATGATTTTCCCCTTTCCCCAATTTCTCTGCGCAAATTTTGCTCTCGGTGACCTAGATTTCCCGCCATTGAACCAACGCCGGAAGATAAACGATGGCGAAATACAAGTGAAGCTCCGGCAGATTTCTCTCCTCCGCCGAGGACTCCGGTCATTCGCCGCCGCTGCGGCGTTGCTGTCCAGTCCTTCGCACCTCATTGTGGAACAATACGAAGAAGCTCTGCTACGGTAGGCCTACTCTTATATCCGGAATTTCAATTGAATGGCTAGATTTAAGATTAATACATATATCTGATTTCTAGTTTCAATTAATTGCGGGAAGAGAAATTGAAGAGCGTTTGGTAAATGAGCAAATATATCGATCACGGGTTTGAAGTGAGACGCTTTCAATTGTTGAAAGGTGGAGGGAAATTTTGAAAGCTGGCAATTTTCGAGATTTTGGTATTTATTGAGGTACCTAACGCCAATCCCAACAATTAATAGCCTTGAATGGTAAGTAGGGATGGCAATAGACCGGATTTGGATCGGATCCTACCAGGGCCCGGATTCGGATCCGTAATTTTTCTTTGGATTCGGATCCGATCAGGATCATTCGGCCCAAAAATTGATCACGACCCAAATCCATAAGATCCATAGGGTCCAGGGTCTAAACCCGAATCCATATATTTTCTCTTCTAAAATAAATCTTAAATCAAATATAATTCATAACACATAATAATAATAATAATAATCTAAATACATATAACGATATAATAATTATTTCAAAATTCTACAATCATCACTATCTGAGAAGATGTTCTTACAAATTTACTTTTGTTTTCACGACAACAAATAATATTTAATAGTAATAGAAGAAGTAGCACATATTTTAGCAAATAGACCATTCATATACAAAATTTTCTCAATTACAAGGTACAAATTTATAATATTATTAACATACTATCCAATTTAAATAACCTAATTTATCCAATTTCGACTAGAAAGAAAAATAATATAATACACTTATAAATATAAATATAAATTATATATACATATGGATCCATGGACGGATCGGATCTCGAAATCGAGATCCGGATCCAAATTTTAAAAGAATTATCAGGATCAGGTCCGGATCCGTCGGATCCTATTTTTGAAGATCAGGATCACGAAAAATGGATTCAATTTACTTGATCTGGACCGAGTCCGAGATCCACTGCCATCCCTAATGACAAGTGCTTCTAAAATGACTGCTCGAACTAAAGAAAGATGAAAAATTATAATAGCCACGTTTGAGAACTCACATGTTAAAAGTACCTATCTTTATAAAAGCACATTAAATAGAATGCAGACTTTGAAGAGAGGTCCTCATAGACTTAGTTCCATTGGTTAGGAGTTAGCAGATTTAGAACAAAGACTAATGATCGAGTTCTAACAATCGTAGTATGAGAGTTTCACCCTTTTTATGGTAGCTTTTTGAGGGCACTATGCAAAGTTCTCATAGCTTCTTAACCGTCGAGCCATCGTGATCTACCCCATCACATTCACGGGACCAATGATCGAGTCATGCGATCGCGGTGATACGATCCTCGATGCACGAAGGATTTATCGACACTGTGACGGAAGAGCGAACAGATGGAATATCCCAAAACCTCACGAATCAACCACCGAGTGATATGGGTCAAGATGTTGCCTATACTGACTAGATAGTTATGTGACAACTCGGGGCGATGAATGACACGAGCGAGGATGAATGTCTCGTCGATCGTCGATAATTGAATTCCTTGGCAAACACAAGAAAATTCAAGAGCTAATGAAGAGAATAAAACTCACATTTATTGATCAATCAAAGTTGAATATTTTCATTATCTTACAAAGCTTTATATAGCTAAAAATAAAGAACCCTAATCCTTGTCAAATAAGATTCCTAATCAAAACAGGAAAATAAAGAACCATAATCCTTGTCGAAGAAGGATTCCTAATCAAAGCAGAAACTAATTAATATAAGAGACCTAATTAAACTAGGATACTATTTAATCTAACATTTAAATGATTGTGAAATAATTAGAACTAAAAGCGTGCCCAACAATATCGGACTCCATCATTCCCTCCTCTTGAGAAGGTTTGTCCTCAAATCCAAGTCGTCACTACATCAACCGGACTCACCCACCGATTCATACCATGAGATACGAATATCGGAGGCGATGTGGGCGTCCATCATCGATGATCGAGGCATTCCATGAGAGCTATCTGGGTGGATATAAGGTCGATTCCACATTTGGTATCTTGCAGGTGGGTGAATTGGTGAAGTAGTGGTTGATGTTGAGTGACGACTGATTTGAGGACAAATCCTTCTCAAGAGGAGGAATGATGGAGTCCGATATTGTTGGGCACGCTTAGTTCTAATTATTTTCGCGATTCATTTAAATGTTAGATTAAATAGTATCCTAGTTTAATTAGGTCTCTTATATTAATTAGTTTCTGTTTGATTAGGAATCCTTCTTTGACAAGGATTGTGGTTCTTTATTTTCTGTTTTGATTAGGAATCTTATTTGACAAGGATTAGGTTCTTTATTTTCACCTATATAAAGGCTTGTAAGCATACTTAAAATATTCAGCTTTGATTTACGAATATATGTGAGTTTTATTCTCTTCATTAGCTCTTCAATTCTTGAGATTTGTCAAGTAATTCGTTATCGACGTATCAACGAGACGATCATCCTCGTTTGTGTCATTCATCGCCCCGAGTTGTCGTCAACTATCTAGTTGAGGTATAGGCTAAAACTTGACCCATATCACCGGAGGTTAGATTCGAGGTTTTGGATATTCCATCTGTTCGCTCTTCCGTCAGATGCCGATAGATCCTTCGCACTAGCGAGGATCGTATCACACTGATGTGAGTTTCATCCCTTTAGGGTGACTGTTTGTGGACACTATGTAAAATTCTCATAGTTTCTTAACCGTTGAGTCACTGTAATTTACCTCCTCATATTATCATGAGACTGTGGTGTAGAGACTCCGAGGGAGAGCTTTCTCTTTTTGAAACAAAGATTTTGAAAGAGAGAAAAAATCAAATTTCAAGATATATTGATTGTTGACTACTTTTTTATTAATAACCTCTACCTACTAGATAAGTGATGGAATCTGGTCATGGTTAGAATTTCACAATACGATTGTGATGCCTAATTTTTGATAGTTTTGAAATAGTGGGTTGATTTTTAGAATAGTTATTCAATTAATATTTAAAAAAATCAACTATCTATTGTAAAAATTGTCACTATTACTTGTCACGAACATAAATTTTTTCATCATGACGTGTGATTGACGATAGTAAAGTTAAATTTCTAGACATATTAACTACTATTATGCATATAAATCAATTTAAATGAAATATTTAACACATGGATACACCAAAAACAAAAAATATTTACAAAAACTTCATGCACCCGTCAATTCCAACAATTATTAGGCAATTATTATTGGAGATGCAAATAAAATTATTGGAGATGCAAATAAAATTGACTAACTTCGTGTCGTTGATCAACAACGGAATGACGACGGAATGTTTTACATATATAGAAAGCGAGATCCCGTCTTAAGATCGTCGTTGTTCCGTTGGAGATCTACGATGAAAATTTGTCCGTCGTTGTTCGAGCGCATTTCTTGTAGTGATATCGCATTATGGATCAAATCCAAACCAAACTTGACTCCAGTGAACAATTTTTTACCATTTGCAGCATTCTGCTTTCAACACTCCAATCACCATAACTTGGCTCTACTATTGTCGGAAGAATTAATAAAATCTATCATATTGCTCCACAACTTTTGCTGCATTAATTCTTGAAGAAATATGCAAAAGAAAATATCAAGAGAAAGTTTTGTTGTATTTTATTCATTAGAGTGCAGATCGATCTGCATGCATGAGTTATTTATAGAAGAAGATAAGAGAAAAATATATAATCTAGCTAACAACCATCCTAACAATTATGTAACTAACTTGCAACAAACTGTAACTACATTAAACAGCTTTCAAGTTGAGTAAAGCCACGTGGCAGCTCTTCAGTCTTCATGTAGCAAGCTTTCTTTATATATCATATAACAGACTTCAGTAATAACGGTCTAGCAATCTTCTTCTAACCTTCAGCAGCAATCTTCATGCTTCTGCTTCTTCTTTGTGAAATCGAAGTCGATATTTCATTGCACGTAAGCACGTTTTGAGGTATAATGAATTGATTATCGTTAATCGTACTCTCCGATTGTGGATTAGATGATCTCAATTCATTACTACACTAATCGAGTGCATTAATAGCATATACACATATAATTGAGATTTATCTTCTCATTTACAAGACCAATTTAATCGATTGTTTTAGAATTTTTGGGGGAAGATTTGTCGTTTAAGCACTTTGCGCCCCTCCTCTGAGAAATAAGTGTAAAATGCAACTACTTGGATTGAATCATTTAATCATAGCTTTTCAACAATGAGATTTTTTTAAATAACAAATGAAATTATGCACCCACAGAAAAAGTTATATTATATAAATAATATTTTGCTCGAATGCAAATGAATTTTTTCTTAAAATAAATGAGACTTTTTTAATAATAAATAATTTTATTTTAGAGTAAGTGATACAAAGCAAATAAATTTTTTATTTACAAATCTAAACCCTTATTTATTTACAATTGGGACTTTACTTAAAAGTAAATTATATATTTATTTACAATAAGTATGTTTGTAATAAAGACTTTTCTTAAAAGCAAATGAAACGTTTACTTATAACAAGTGATACAATAAACATATTCACTAATGAGACTTTCTTGACCACAAATGTGACATTTTATAAAATTAAATGAGATTTTTTTTATTGCTGAGTGGATCGGACTGATCTGGTCAATCGGGTCTGGGCATGGAGCTCTATCCGCGTAGATGTGAATGTCCATGTGAGAGCTCTTGCGTTTTATCAGTACATCTATAAACAACGATGTAGCCACGTATTGGCCCCCAAAAATTTAAAAGTTATACTCCCTCTGTCCACCTAAATCGTTCATTGATTTTGGTGGTACGAGTTTTAATAAATTGTAATGAGTATAAAGTAAGTGAGTATAAAAATGTATGTCATATGGATAATAAATAAATATATTAATGGATATTGAGTGTAGAAAAGTGGGCAATAGGTGTTTTTTGTAAATAAGTAGATAGATTTATGGTAAAAATGTAAAGTTGATGTTTCAAAAAAGGAAGTCATAATTTTGGACCAAAACTAATTAAATGTATTTAATTTAGTGGACGGAAGGAGTATATATTAGTATATAGTTTATATATATATATATATATATATATATATAATAATTATAATCAACAAATAAAATGTTTTAATATTATATGTGTCATAATTTAGAAAAGTAAATTTTAAATATATTGTTTATTGATTTTATTTCTTCTAATCTATATATTTCTTACTCATCTTAGTGTCTAATTTAGATTTAAAACTAATGGTGTATAAGAAAATCAAGATTTGAATTTTATAAGATAATATCTTTTATATTAACACTTATATATTTTTTAATTTATAATGTTCAATTATTATTTGTTATAATAAAATGAATTTATAATTAATATTAATTGTTATTATTTTTGTCCTCATCCATCAAATAAATGAAATGGATCATTCCTTATTATATTGAGTTATTTTAATAATTGTACTATACTTGATTGTTTATTTAATTATTTATAAGTAAATTAAATTATTCTATTTTTATAAGATATCAATATTGAAGTATATAAGGGGGAAATTGTACTGAAAAACTACTCCTTTATAAATGAAAGTTATTATTATATATGATATTGTTGAGAGTTGATTGTAAAATGTTTATATAGTTGCTAGCTTGAACTAGACATTGTTCATTATTTAATTATGATTAGTTGAACTTGGACCCCAATAAATTATTATTGGCTGTGTCTTTGTCTATAAATATGCTATTATAACATGGTATACAATAATGAATCAGATTATATTAATTGTTCATGATGTTCTCTGGTTAAGAAATAATCACTCTTGCTCGATCTCACATGTACTTTACAAGCTTCATAATTGTTCACTAAATTACTAAAAAGACTAAGGAATTTTTTCGTAAAGGAAGATTTGGTTTGAGAATAGCGGTATTAATGTTGGAAAATTGGAATCAACGATTAATCATAGTATAAAACTCAATCACGATTCCTTGATTAGTCGAAAGCTGCATAAACTAACTGTCGTGGAAACACGTGCACGTGAGAATTAGTACAACATGAAAGTGATGGGAGAACGAGTATGAAAGGAACAATAACACATCTGTTATTATTTATGTCATCCGTTATGATGGGATACCAACCGCCTGCGCCCACAGATGCGCCAAACGAAATGCCGACATTAAGAATACCTACGTATGGTCCTGGCCGTGTGCCTTCAAACCCTAAGGCGCCAATGAAAGACATCAACGACCAGCCACCGCCCAATGGAGACACACCCCGTAAACAAAGTCGACGCCACCTCCACGTGGGCGACGTAAAGCGGCGCGCCCCGCTCCGATCAATGGAGGCACGCCGGAGGAAGAGTCACGACCAATAGAGAGGTGGAGCACGCCCGATTCGTGCCCAAGGTTGTATAAATAGAAGGAAGGTTGACATTAGAAGGTTGGTAATTTATTGAATAAAAGACTTGTAACCACAATCTCAGATCAATTCATAGTGAAAATATTGAGGAATCACTCTCCGTGGACGAGATCTCATTAACGATCGAACCACGTAAAAGTCTTCGTGTTCTTTATTGCTTTCATTAAATCTCTTACACTCACGTAGCTAGATTTATCATTGGCGCCGTCTGTGGGAACATCCGAACAAAAAGTTTCATCTTCCCTACAAATCAATGGCAAGAACACGCGCAGACACCGGCAACAACCGCGGTAAGGGAGTGGAGGATGCCACCAGCGACAACACGCCTGATGGTCACATGGAAAACACCTCCATACACCCTCGTGATCGCCGCCCAAACGAGGAAGAAAGAGCCGACTCAACACGGTGAATGCGCGGTTCACTGCCTCATGAGGCCTCGGCCGAGCCAGGTCCGAGTTCCTTAACGCAAACCTCGCCGGCCCAAAGCTTCCTCCACCAAAGGACGAATGGGCGGGCACTCTCGAGTGCCCGAGCCGCAGACGCCGCCGCCCGAGGTCATTCACCCCATCGATCCGCCCACGCTTTCGGCACGACACCGAGAACGCATGCGCCGCCAGCCGCCAGAGCCGCCTCCCCACCAAAGTGGTCGCAACCTTCGCCCGCACCGCCAACAAGACCCGCCGCCACTCGGAATACCACCGGGGCCGAACGGGCGGGCAGAGAGACGCAATTAACCTCCTCGGCGAGACGACAGCATCGCATCGGTCCCCACACCCGGAGAGATGGTAACGATCTCGGGGTTCGACCGACACGGAGAATTATCTCCCTTCTCCGAGAAATTCGACACACCGCCTCACGGCCGATACCGGGCCCCAACATCGCGCCTCACGATGGTCTTCGAGATCCTCCCACTTCTCTTCGCCACACCACCAATATGGCGAACCCGGGGATGGAGGACTTCCACATGTGCAAGATCTTCCCCGAGGTGCTAATCTCCAACGCCCGACATCGTTCACCTCACCTCGCCAAAACAAGCGTGGCATCGCCTGTGATCTCATGGATCGCCTCAAATGGAGCTTCTACCGTAAGATGCCGCCCAGAACCCGTGTCCGACCGCTCACATCCGCCAAGGACGGACGAAACAATGTCGAACTGCCTCGAGGTTCATCAAGGAGTCCCCAAAATCGATGAGAGCAACGACTCTACATCATCAACGCTGCTCAAGAATGGGATCCGACCCGCGCTGAACAAAGAAATCACCTGGAGAAGTTTAAGACGGCCAGCCGCCTCGACCCCGGTCGACAAGGGAGACGAATCGAACGGAAGAGTGAGGTGCGGGACGAGCAGAGGGCTGAAAGGAAAAGCCGACGATCGAGGTCAAGCGCCTCGCCAAGCGCCGAGAGAATCCGAAGGGCTCGGTGGAGTCCGTGCTTGACCTCGCCAAACCCCTCGCAACAACGCACTCGCCGCCGCCGAGGCGTAGATATTTGAGCTCCACCGAGCTCTTCCCTAAACCATCTCCCATGAAGGAGGGTCCAAAAGAAGCAAACGGAAAAGTATTGCACTACCACCGGGGGTACGGTCACGATATTGAGGAATGCAGAAACCTGAGCTCGCAGATCGACGAGCTCGTCGAGAAGGGCATCAAGAAGACTCGCCGACTGGTCGGGGGTAAAAGCGCAAAGGAATGGAGGCGGAAACAACTGCGGGCCGACCTCAACAACGACCCAACCCGAGGACGACGAGGACGAAGGTCCCAATGTCATGGAGCAGGTCTACGTAATAACCGGGCTGCCAATCGGAGCGACGAGGGCATCGGTAAAAAGCGAAGCTCGGAGGCCGGCCACCGAGGAACCGAAGAACAAGCGACTCCGGGACGGCGAGAACATAGTATTCTCCAAGGAGGACCCGGTACCCAAGATCATGCCGCACCAGGACGCCATCACCATACAGGCCGTGGTGGGCAACAAGAACGTCCACCGGGTCTATGTCGACATCTGAGCCTCCGTCAAGATCATTTTCCGTAGCGCTCGATAAACTCGAGGTCGGAGGTATTCAAGTACTTCCCCGCCTCCCGCCCACGGAGCTTCACCCGGAGGCGGTTAAACCCGAGGCGCCATTACCCTCCGATTCACGTGGGACGGCTCCCAAGTCGGTCACCGTGGCCGCCAAGTTTTCTGGTCCAAGCTCCCTCCGCATAACATTATCCTGGGAGATTGGTCAGACGCCACCAAGGCCGCCCCGCCGGCCTACCACCACGATCAAGATGCCCGCTCCGGTGGGAGTGCTAAGTATCCAGGAGACCAAATGGCAAAGAAAAGAACGCTCGCGAGTCTCAACCTGCGACGCAACCCCACGCAAGCATAGCAATTACGTAACCCCAAGCCGCCGCCTCGGACGACCTAACCGAGAACATTCATTTCACGACAATGACCCATCCAAAGTTGTCAAGGTCAGAAACCAGGGCCCATCTAATGTTCGGCAGAGCGCCGAGCAGCTTCTGAGGGAATACAGGGACGCCTTCGCATGGTCCCCGCCGATATGGCCGAGTGTCGCCCAACTCATAACCCATCGCCTCAACATAGACCCGCCACCAAGCCGGTCCGCGAAGAAAAGGGTGTTCATGGCAGAGCGCACCAGTCATAAGGGACGAGGTGACTCACTCGTAAGGCCAAGATCCTGCTCAAGTCAAATATCCGACCTGGACGGCCAATCCCGTCGTAGTCCGGAAGCTGTGAGGGTGGTGCATGTGCGCCGATTACACCGACCTCAACAAGCACCGCCTAAAAGATCGCTATCCTCTCCCGACATCGACAAGAAGGTGGAGGCGTTGCAGGCCATGAGATGTTCAGCCTCGACCTATACAGGGTACCACCAAGTCCCGATGAGCCGGAGGATGCCCTAAAATAGCGTTTCATAATCGACTTGGTGTCTTCGCGATACCGAAGATGCCCTTCGCCCGAAAACGCCGAGCAACCTACCAAAGGATGGTAGACGCGATATTCGTGGATCACATGGGGAGATCGTCAAGTCGCCGATTTACATTGTAGTCAAGAGCCAAAAGATTGAAGTGCGCCGACGACCTCGTAACCATCCTCCAGCCTCCTCGTGTCGGCCAACCTCAAACTCAACCCCCAAAATGCACGCTCATGGTGAAAACCGGAAGTTCTTAGGGTGCCGGGTTTCCCAAGAAGGCTTAAAGGCGAACCCCACCAAGGTAAAGCGGTGCTCGACATGCAAGTGCCAAAACCATCCGCGAGGTCCACAAACTCACCGGTGCCCGCCGCCTCAAGTGGGTTCTTTCCCGGCCGCCGAGAAGTTAGCCCCATTCTTCAAAATCTTAAGGAGGCTCCTGACTGCATGGCGGGAAGAGCACCACGCCGCCTTCACACGGTGAAAGAGTACCTCACGACCGCCCACCTCGACCGCCCAAAAGAAGCGAACCTCTACTCAGATTGCCGCTTTGACGAGGCAACATGCATCAAAGTGACGAGGCGGGTCGGGTGACTTCCTATCTACTTCATCACCGAGCACTCAAAGGACCGGAGACGGTGTATACCGGCTTTGAAAAGGTATACTGGCATCGGTGAATGCCAAGCGACGACTCCGACCCTACTTTGTTTCACTCCATCTGTAATCGACCGACTTATCCCCGAGACAAGTCTTGTCAAACCCGAGTCATCCGGACGATAGCAGTGGGCACTGGAGCTCGCGAGCACGATATCTCATACTCTCCTGCACCGCCATAAAAGCGGCAAGCTCGCCGATTTCCTGGTAGAAGCCAAGTTTGCTGAGCCCGGTCCAACCGCTAAGATTAGCTCCGCCAATGCCTCCGCCTCGGTCATTCCTACCGACACGGAGGAACCCGACTTCAATCCACCGGAGATTGGCGCGATGTACGTGGACGGAGCTTCAGGCAAGACGGCAGTGGAGCGGGCATCCTCCTACCGCCCGCATAAGCAAGAAGTGACCTCACGCCCGATTTGCCTTCCCACCACCAACAACGAGGTGGAGTATGAAGCGATCGACTCGACCGCAAAGGAATTGAAAGTGGATAAGGTCCAGATCTTGGGGACCCTGTGTCGTGGTCAACCGTGTCCTAGGCGATACGAGGCCAAGGAGGATCGAATGAAGCAATACCTCAGTAGGCGAACGAGATGTCGACCTCGCTCGAGTACTTCAAGATCCATCGAATCCCACGAGGGAAACAAAGAAATGACATCCTCGACCAAGTTAGTCAATGCCATCAACAAGTCCACCAAGAGGAGATCCGTATGAGCATTGCGGAATCCCACATCGGCATCATCACCAAGATAGAGCCGAATCGACGTCTCCCATAAAGGCCTATCTCGAAGATGGCGCGCTATCTCAAGATCGGCTCAAGCCAAAAAGATGATGGCGAAATCCCGTAAGCACCTCATACACGAGGTGCTTTCACCGGAAGTCGCACTTCAACCCTCCCCGAGTGCCTCGCCGTAAGGTTCGACCACGTACTCAACGAGATTCACGTAGGGTCTTGCGGAAGCCACATCGATCGCGAGCTCTCTCAAAGAAAACAACGAGGTCGATACCACCGCCTACCTCATTCAAGATTGCCGACGTCAAAAAGTGCCCGGCGTTACTTCATTCCACGCAAGAAGTTACCCCGCATCGAGTGAGCGGCCTGCAGTCCGTGGCCCTTCATGCGGTGGGGAATCGACATCGTCGGTCCGCTCGACCGAGCACCGATCGCCTTCGATACCTAGTTGTAGCCATAGACTACTTCACAAACGGGTCGGCCGAGCCACTTCGAGCCTCACAAGCAAGAGGATTCAAACCTTGTGTGGAAAACATAGTATGCCGCTTCGCATACCGCACATTCTCGATCTCTGACAACCGCACTCGAGTTCGCTGACAAAATTTCAAGGAATGCGTGAAGAGCTCCAGATCATACAACGGTTCACCTCGGTCAGCACACCCACAAGCGAACGGTCGGACCGAGGTAACGAACCGCACGATCGTACAAGGGCTGAAAAAGAGGCTAGACCGGGCTAAAGACGACTGGGTCGAGAACCTCCCTCAAGTCCTCTGGTCCTACAGAACTACACCCTGACTTCGCACGAGAACGCCTTCACCGGGTTCACGGCACCGAGGCCGTTATACCGGCCGAGATCGGTGCACCGAGCCCACGCACTCTTCACTTCAACCGTGAGGACAACGAGGAAGACCTACGTGTCAACCTCGACGCCTGAGGAGAAGCGCGAGTGGCCTTCATAAACGAAGCCAAGCACAAGAGCTGTGTCACACTACAACAAGAGACAAGCCTCCACACCCAAGTAGGCGACTCGCCCTACTAATAATGAAGCTAGCCGAGCCGAGCTGCCTTAACAAGCTAGATCCGATATGGAAGGACCATACCGCGCTCACGAGGACCTCTAAAGGGGCCTATAAGCTTGCTCACCGTCCGAGCACTTATTCCCCTAACCCGCATATAGCTCATCTAGGAGGTACTTTACATAGCTTTGATTTCGATCGGCAACATGTTAGCCCTCCTATTGTTTTAACCGATGTCGCGATCTTGTTTACTTATTTAATGAAACATTTGTTTATTTAATGAAACATTTGTTTTTCTAATGAGTATTTCACTGCCTCGCCTTACATCTATGTGAACATCCATTCGATACACCACATTTAAACCTTCACAAGGGACGCCTTACGAAGATGAAAATCCCACTAAGTAGGTACGCATACAGACTACTCATTAAGTAGAACGCTCACATGCAAAGCATACAGACACCCATTAGGTTGGACGCTCACACGCACGCGACATCCGACCGATCTCGCCAACTTACACCCTTCATTTGGGAAGATATGCACTCCAGCATACGCCTAAATGCATTAACGACTACAAACCGAGTTCCAAGTCATATACAACTCAACCGGCTTCCGAGCTCGCTTATACCTCTTTATTTGGGAAGATACACATCAGATACGCCTAAATACATTTACGACCAAAACGAAGTCCTAAGCTATGTTTGTACCTCTCAAGGGGGAAAACATACACTTCGGAACGAGTCTAAATACATTTACGACTACACACAAAGTTCCAAGCCATATACAAGTCAACCGGGCTTCCGAGCTCGTTTATGCCCCTTTATTTGGGAAGATATACACTTCGGTAAACAGTATGAATACATTCACGCAAAAGAAAAACCAAGTTATAAGCTATATTTGTACCTCTCTAGGGGGAAAATATACACTTCGGTACAAGCCTAAATACATTCAATACTATACACCAAGTCCTAAGCTATATACAAGTTACTGGGGTTTCCGACCTCCTCTTCGCCAGTCTCACCAAGTCGCACTCAGATTCATAAAATCTTCAGTCGGCGATGAACACCTAGAACGAAATCGGTGCCTTCCACCCAGTCGATGAGGTCGTCAACCCCACGCCCTGCTCCGGGAGGGCTCGACACACCACCGGGGGTACCCCGACCAAGCTGAGACTCGGAGTGGAAACCAACTCTGCCCTGTGATCCCGCCCGCTGGTAGTCGCGACCGCCTCGGCTGCCGCCGCCTTCGCCGGCTCGCGCCACTTACCGCCGGTCCGTCGCCCGCCTTGCCGACCGACGGTCCTCCCTTGCCGACTGCCGTCCGACCTTGCCGACTGGGCCCTCATTCTGGAAGCGGGTCCCAAGAATCAAGCACTCAAGATGGTCGGCGAGCCGCCTCCTCGGGTTCTTCAACAATCACTGGGACCAGCCCTGCCTGTCAGTGGACTGGGCAGATGACGCAAGCGGACGATCTCGACATCTCGAGATACTTGGCTGGGATTGAGGCGGGCCTCAAATCTTTGCTATTTGGCCCTTCCTCGCCCCTTAGCACCATCCCTCTGGCGAAAGGGTGCTCGACTCGCTCACCACCTCGGATATGGTGACACCGCCACTCGGTGGATCACCAGACTCAACATGCTCCTCCGAGATCGGGACCAGCTTCTCATGCACCACCGAGTTCTTCCTCACACCGCATGAGCGCCCATGAACGATATCGGCGGACAAGTCCACCGAACTCAAACTTGTGAGTTTTAGCTTGAGCCTCGTTCTCGCAAGGAGGGCGGGCCTCCGGTCCGACTCTTGCGCCTCACCCTTAGCTCGGCGGATGATGCCGAGCCGATCTCCATGTCGCAAGGTCCTGTCAACCGGCGATCGGCTCCTCCAACAACACCTCTTCCTCCTTCTCGCGAAGGCACCTCGGCCTCCTTCGGCTTGGTCACAGATAATGATCAAGCCCGCGATCGGGAATCGTGGTGCTAAAGTAAAAGACACACATTTTAAAGTCAGAATGTTTTCATTCATAATCAAGAATTTTTACAATGCCCGGGTCCTATCGACCCCGACAAATCACCTATTACATCCGGGTCCACCGACCTCGTGCTCCTGCGGATTCGCCCACCTCGTGGTTCTCTTGCTGCTGCTGCTCGCCGTCTTTGGGCCGACTGTCCCGGAAGGAGCTCCGAGCGGGCATCCCTCCTCCTCCTCCTCCCACTCCTCCCCAACCGCCACGGCTTCAGCCCACTCCTCGGCAAGAAGCTCCCAAGCTCGTGATCTTCATCTACCCCACACTTGGACACGGCCTCCGCCGCCGAGCGAGTCGAGGAAGCCAAAGCCTCCACCACAGGAAGGGGCCGCCGCCATCACGCTGGCGCATCTTGTTTACCTCCCTGGGGTCCACCTCCAGACCAGCCGACTGACCTTATCAAAGTCGGGCATCGAGGCCGCCAACTTCTCCGTGTGGGTGGATATCACCGCGCCTCATCACGGCGGCAGATCGAGATGAAAGCGGAGAAGGTCTCTGACCCACGATCCATCGTGAAGGCCTTCAAGATTGGTCCCGCCCGCCAGAAGGCGCCGTCCGATCGGCAAGCTTCTTCTCCGCCTCGCCGCCGCCTCTCGAGCGGTCTCTACCTCAAGACGGCCGCCTCAGAGCTCGATCCTTCTTCTCGTGGCGGCCTCGGCGGCGCGCCTGAACCTCAACCTCCTTCCTCGCAGCACCCGAAAACTCGGCGGTGGCCGCTTCCTCTCCACCTCCTCGCTCGGGAGGACACGACGTCGGCCATATGGCGCAGCTGCTCGCTACCGAGGGCAAGTCCGAAACCAAATAGTCAGTAGCGATAACAAGGGAAACACTACCATAGGAAAGGAGCGAAGATGGTTGGAGATCGGCACTCACGGGTCACGGCGCGAGCCTCTATCTCCATGCCCGAACTCCGGATCGGCCGAGGACCCGCCATCGCTCGCCAGCGCCCACTACCACAGTCGCTTGGTGAGGTCCACCTCGCCTTCTTTCCGTGGCGACTTCCGCCCAGATGGAGCATGGCGAGACTTGGCCGACGCCTTCTTTCCTTCTCGTGATCAAGATGCACCGCAAGATGTAAGAAAACCACATTTAACACAACGAGACAGAATTTAGGAATAAGAAGAGAAGGGTGCCTCACCCGCCCGGACCCCGCCCAGGACCTTCGACACATGCACGCCAGCCCGCCTTATTAAGGTCGCCCTCGGTGAAACTAATAAACTTCACCGAGCTGATTGAGCTCTTGCTCTACGGCCGAGAGGGCTTCACCTGTGTCCTTCATCATACCCAACCCCATTCATAGATCGGATGCCTTCGCCCTCAAAAAGAAAAATTTATCCTGCCACCGCGGCACCTTCGAAGGTTGCTTAACCCTAAACGGTTGACGAGGAGAAAAATAGTACTTCCCCCCCGTGAACTTGACGCTAAAAATCGACAGAGCTCAAGGCGAATTCCTCTCACACGCCTGAACAGAAAGCCCCATCTCGACCACCGATCTAATGGAGTTCGAGTAAACCCACGATAGGAATTTGGAAATATTCTCGATCCGCAAAAAATGGGGCTAAAGGAACCTAAGGCCGGCCTTCAAGGCATCTACGCACATCGTTAGGAAACCTCCGGAGGGCTACCGCCTCTGTCACCGGGCGGGAACACACCACCTGCGCTCACCGGATGCGATATTCCTCCCTATCTTTACTATATCATCAAGATCGAGACGATTTTGCGCCCCGACCGTGAACAAGTCCCACGCAGACGATATCGCCGAATCCTAGCGCTAAGCATCCTGACTTACCCGACAAGGTACGACATGTAATCCCTAATCTCGATTTCGCTATCGGGGACTAAGACGATCGGTTCGTCTCCGAAAACTTCCGCTGGAGTCGACCGAAGGCTCGTATATAGATGAAGGGAATCGGAGCAAGAGGAAGAAGACATACTTACTTTTTTCCTGCATCAATTCGAAGATGGTCGACAACCTCTCCGATTTCGAAAGTTTTCTAACTATGGAGGAGATGAAAAGTTTTAGTAGGAGATGAGCAGGCCCTAGATACCGGGCGATTTAAGTGCAGACGGCGCCCAAAACCGCCGTCAAGCTTTCCACGTGCTCGCCGAGATCGACGTGGACTACACGCCCGCACGTGTTTCGAGCCCACAACAACCGCTCGCCATGCAGTGACGTATCCTAGACGCACCGACAGACACCCTAGAGAAGCGCAATCATCACTTCAACTCCGCACTTCGCATTGCCAACGCAGTAATGCCACCAAGACGGACCCGGTCATCCGGCGATATCGCTATCCAGATCGGTCTTCGCACTCGCAGAATCGACTCCGCTCGTGACGGGCATCTCGATCGCTCCCAAGCGACGCGAGCCCAACCAACCTCGCCACCCGCGTCCGATAAACCCGCATCAAGCCCCGCAACCCGCCAGATATCTCTGTCAGATCGGCAATCGCCATCCAACAGATATCTCTATCCACTTTAATCGGCCATCCAACAGATATCTCTATCCACCAAAGAATCGGGTCATCCAACAGATATCTCTATCCAGCCCAAGACTCGGCCATCTAACAGATATCTCTATCCGCCCAAGACTCGACCACCCGGAGGATAGTTCTAACCCGACCGACCCATCGCTATCCGTGTCTGACCCCAAGATCCCCTCGAGAACATGTTTTTCCAACAACAGCGACTCCGCTCGGTCTTCCACAAGCGAGGCATGCCCACAACGACAGACCACCCACTCGGGCCGGATCCGCATCGCCGACAAACCCTCACGCCACTAACATAGATCTTCAACAAGAACCTCACCGAGCAACATTCTACCTCGGCAAAGCGCTTTCTTCACTCCACCGCACGGCATGTTACTCGACTATTCGTGGCTATGATGGGATATGGCCCAACCGCCAGCCCACGCACAGCCCAAACGAGCCTGGGTCGACATTAGTAGTGGCCCATGTGGTTAAGCCTGCCCACCTTCAAACCCTAATCAGGCCCCAAGGCCAATGAAAGACATCAACAGCCAGGCGCCACCCTCGCCCAATGGAGGACACACCCTGTAATCCAAAGTCGCGCCACCTCCACGCGGGCGCACGAAGGCGGCGTCCTCGCTCCGACCAATGGAGGCACGCCGAGGCAAGAGTCACGACTAATAGAGAGGTGGAACACGCCTTGATTGTGCCCAAGGTTGTATAAATAGAAGGAAGGTTGACATTAGAAGGGTTGGCAATTTATTGAATGCAAAAGACTTGTAACCACAATCTCTGTACTGAATTCATAGTGAAAATATTGAGGAATCACTCCTCCGTGGACGTAGATCTCATTAACGATCGAACCACGTAAAAGTCTTGGTGTTCTTTATTGCTTTTCATTAAATCTCTTACACTCACGTAACTAGATTTATCACGTTATAATTTTGATCGACTCAGGCAAAACAGTCAGATCCGACGCGATCCCAACATTCTCTTAATCCAAAAAGAAATATATCATATGTAATCTTGTCGAAAATCTAACAAGAAATTAAATGGGAGATACCTCTTTCCCCACACGCTCTTCGCATCCTTAATTTGATTCCTCTCGAAGCCAAGCTCACCCACACACAACACAGACTAAGTGTGATTGTAAACGTCTTTACGCATGCATATCTAGCTCTGTTTCTGATTTCTGTTTACAAGATTTTGTAATCTGGGGAAAAAGATGATTATGACACGTAAATTTCTGGGCTGTCTGAGCGAAATTTGGGTGGTTTAGGTTTCGTGATTGTGGTAAGATCTTCGTGGAAAGATGGCTCTTTTCCGCAAATTTTTCTACCGGAAACCGCCGGAGGGCCTCTTGGAGATCTCCGAAAGGGTTTATGGTACGTGATTTTGTGTGTGTTTTCTGTTTTCGTTTGAATTGTCAAATTTTCTTGATTTTTGAATGAATACTTAAAAATTGTTGATTTGGGGCTATCTGTGGATGTATCCAACTCATTATCAGTATTAGAATATGTCCGCAAACAATAGAAGTTTCACATGATTATTAAGTGAAATGTACAAATTTAAGGGTTGAATTTAGTTATTGCACTTATATAAGGTGAATTCACTGTAGACTGGCTGATAAGTAATGAGTAAATTGCGTGATTCATGTAGTCTTCGATTGCTGCTTCACTACAAATGTTTTGGGTGGTGATGAATATGAAGTCTACATAGGGCGTATCGTGGATCAGCTCCGCGAATACTTCCCCGGTTCCTCGTTCATCGTGTTTCGTTTCGGAGATGGAGATTACCAAAGAGAGATCACAAGTGTTCTAGCTAAGCACGGCATAACCGTGGTGGATTACCCCAGCCAGAACGAAAGCTGCCCGGTGCTCACGGTGGAGATGATCCACCACTTCCTTAGGTCAAGCGAGAGCTGGCTTTGCATCGGGCAGAGGAATGTGCTCTTGATGCATTGCCAGAACGGGGCTTTCCCTGTGCTCGCCTTCATGTTGTCAGCGTTCTTGATATACAGGAAGCAATACAGTGGGGAGAAGAAGACTTTGGATATGGTGTACAAGCAGGCGCCTCACGAAGCTATGCACTTGCTATCGCCTATAGACTCGTTGCCCTCACAGCTGAGGTATCTGCAGTATGTGTCAAGGAGGAATATTGGGTCGCGTTGGCCCCTTGATAGGGCGCTGACGTTAGATTGTGTTATCCTTCGAGCCATCCTCATATGGACGGAAAGGGGGCTGCCGGCCAATATTTAGGGTTTATGGACCGGATCCGTTGATGGCTTCTGATCCCAAAACTAAGCTGCTTTTCTCTATGCCTAAAAGTAGCAAAGCTGTGGGTTATTTTAAACAGGTATTTTGTCGTGATTTGAGGTTTTTTCACATAGGTTTAAATCTTATGATCCTAAGACTTGACGCGTCCTGCCACTAACAATGTTGACAATTGGTTCATGATTTATCAGTAGCAGTATGCATTAAAAGTAGTGGGATTTCATGAATTTCCAATGCCAATTGCCACCTTTGCTTATAAAATAAAATAAAATAAAAGAACTGTTAATTGCCACCAAATTTGTGACAGATAAGCTTTATTTCTATTCAGGTCAACTCAAATTAAATTTAGGTTCACTTTTTGTTGATATCAATCAAGAGTGCGCACTTTATCTACTATTCATTCGTCTATCCAAAATGATATATATTTATTTTTAGGTTGTCCATCCAAAACGATATATTTCATTTTAGTGAAATAATTATCACTTTAAATTATGAAATCTACCTACTTTTATCACGTTATTCACTTTATATTATTCTCCTGTAGAGATAATCGAGTTGGATAAAAGAACCCATTTAACTAAATTGGTAACTAATTGGATCGAATTGGTCGTGGTGGTTTGATCATAATCATTTTATAAAAATTATGGCTATGTTATTTTATTAACTGTGTATTGGTTGATAAAATTACAATTTTAATTTCAGAAAATCATTAACTACACTGGGCAAAACAGAAGTTCCAATAATAAATATAAAAAAAATATACAATATACATGACATTTATATTATTACATAAATCAGAACTGATTTATTTAGGTAATTATATTAAATTTTAATATAATTATATAAAATATAGGTAATTGTGTTTTTTTAGTTTGTTTTGAAATATGTTTCATATAATATTAAGATTTAATAAATAAAGAAGAATATTATGAAATATTTTGTTTCTACTGTGAAATATAATAGATATTTGAAAACGAAATAATGTTTTTACTATAAAATAGAGATAAGTCTACTGAAGATAAAATTGAAACAAAAGATGAAATTGATGCATACATATAATAGTTGATGCATACATATTATGTGATGAATATCAAATAAAATTGAAATGAAAAGATGAAATTGAGCATATAATAGTTGAATTAGAGCATAAACTAGTTAGAAAACATACGTGATGTGTAAATAGACACATCATCTCTTACTTTCTTCCCCAATGGAAGATGGATTTATTCATATCTCTATCTATTCGTGATTTCTGGTGACGTGGCCCATTGGGAGCTCACTCTTCACTATATCGCCAAAATCATGGATTATATATATATATACAAACTCTCAGAGTGCTACTGATCTGACCTCTGTTATTGCTCCACCCAAAAGCAATATACACTGATACACAAACCAATCCACCAACATTTTGTTTAGTCATCTATCCCTGCATTTAATCCAACCCTTCATTTTCCATCATTTTCACACACACACACGCACTGTATCGTTCTTGACTGAGGTCAAAAACAGAGCCCACCTCAAGAACTCTGCATGAACATAGACTAAAGTTGCTATCTTTTTTCTGGGAAATCTGCAATCTTGATATTTATAAACATACAAGATGGCTTTATGTCCATTTGCATTTTCTGGGAATTTGAGCAAAGGATTAGTAGCTGCAGAAGCTCAGAAGCACACCAGATTCTGCTCTCAGTGGCTACATGGTGCAGATCTACCCTTTCACCCCTTCTGCAAGAACAACCAGGTCCAAATTTTGTTTTTTATCTTGTCATGAATAATACATAAATAAATAAATTCCTAGTGGTATCGACTTTCGAGGCACATAGATGCTACATTTGATGAACGATCGGGCATTAGTCCGACTATTTGATAATCTTGGACAGCAAAGTTACCAATGTTATCAAGATATAATTTTCACCACTTTTAACTTCATTAGCTGTTATGATATAGAATTCTAGATTTCTTGATTGGGAAGATAGTTTGTGTACTATCATTCTTACATTAATAAGTTTTTTTTTGGGTGCATGCTAGAAATAGGCTGCATTTATCTTCAGCTGGAAGTTTAAGGTTGCAAAATTGATTGAAATGTTTTTTTTAAAAATTGAAGGTTAGTAAAACTCAACAGGAATTTATGCAACACTGTCTGAAAGAGGGAATACTTCTCACAAAAGCCTCCAACTCCTCTTTTAGATACCATCAACTATCCAATTCACATGAAAACCTCTCCACTAAGGTATTTACCATACATATATATACATATTTTTTTCCAAATATCTCAAATTTTATGAAATTTGAGTGAGTCCTGTTTTCCTAAAACTACTGAATCTTGAACTCAGGAACTGCAACAAATTGCCGACGAACCCGATCCGACGTCATCTTCAACGTGTCCAAGACTGGGGTCATCTGGGATCAAGCCTTGGTGTGATTGAGCTCACTGTGGCTCTTCATTATATATTCAGTGCTCCTCAAGATCGAATTCTGTGGGATGTTGGGCACCAGGTGATGATGATGATTCTTTTCATCACACACAGCTTGTGAGAGTTGAACTCTACGACTATGAAGTTGTACTTTCTCTGAGGTTCTTGTTTTGAGTGCTGATGGTCTGATTCTGCATGCTGTAGGCTTATCCACACAAGATTCTGACTGGAAGAAGAGACAAGATGCCGAGTTTAAGACAGACCGGAGGTCTCTCGGGTTTCACTTAAGCGGTCTGAGAGCGACTATGACTGCTTTGGCGCCGGTCACAGTTCTACAACTATCTCTGCTGGATTAGGTATAATATTCTCCTTTGAAATTGACCTGTTTATATATAAATTAAGTAGACAAGATAATATAAATCTCATGTTACATTGAAATAAATAACTGATTTAGGAGTGGAATTTTCTTGGCTTGCCAGGAATGGGTGTGGGAGGGATCTGAAAGGAAGAAAACAACGTTGTGGCTGTGATAGGTGACGGGCTATGACAGCCGGTCAGGCCTACAAGCAATGAACAACGCTGGCTACCTGGACTCGGACATGATCGTTATTCTCAATGACAACAAGCAAGTTTCCTTACCAACTGCCAATCTGACGGGCCAACCGCTCCTGTGGGAGCCTTGAGCAGTGCTTTGAGTAGGTTGCAGTCGAACCGCCCACCAGAGAGCTCAGAGAAGTTGCTAAGGTTAGTATCACGAAGAGAATGTTAACCTTCTACTGTCTGTAGAATGTGTTGAGAACGGTTGAGGTTGTGGTTTTCTCAGGAGTCACCAAGCAGATTGAGGGCCTATGCACGAGCTCGCTGCAAAAGTCGATGAATATGCTCGTGGGCTGATCAGTGGCTCGGATCAACACTCTTTGAAGAGCTAGGACTTTACTACATCGGTCCATTTGATGGCCACAATCTCGATGACCTGACAGCAATTCTTAGAGAGGTCAAGAGTACTAAAACGACGGGTCCGGTGCTGATCCACGCCGTGACTGAGAAAGGCAGGGATATCCTTATGCAGAGAAAGCTGCAGATAAATATCATGGTAAATGATTATTCATAAGACCTAGTAACCTAGTAAGGCTCCAAGAATTGGTGCACCAAGTCATGAGCTTACCTTTTGCAGGAGTGACCAAGTTCGATCCAGCAACGGGGAAGCAGTTTAAGTCGAGTGCTCCAACTCAGTCTTACACGACCTACTTTGTAGAGGCTCTGATTGTAGAAGCCGAGGCAGACAAGGATATTGTAGCAATCCATGCAGCAATGGGAGGTGGGACGGGTTTGAACCTCTTCCAACGCCGCTTCCCAACAAGGTGTTTCGATGTTGGAATAGCAGAACAGCATGCTGTAACTTTTGCTGCAGGTTTGGCCTGCGAGGGATCAAACCCTTCTGCGCGATCTACTCATCCTTCTTGCAACGAGCATACGACCAGGCAAGTTTAATGCCTCTTTTCCATGTCGATTTTTTCAATAAGCAAGAAGTCTTACCAAATTGTTCTTTCCGATGGGAAATAAAACGCAGCCACAAACGGTAAACAACAAATGCGGAATCAATCTTCGTTTGGCTAATTTTCCCGACCCGTATGAACCTTTGAGGAAGCAGACAAATATTGATTAACAATTATTGATTTTAAAATTGTGATTTGATGTGTGGTTTTAATACGACCAACGTTACTATAGAAGAATCTATACATTGAAGGATCCTTTTCCATCTAAGTAGCGCACTCCAAAATACATTTGACGAGCTTTTCAGAACCCAAAAGAGCATAATTGAATTTTGTTAACATTCTCCCTTAAAGAAAAGGAAAAAAAAAAAAAGACAAAAGAAAGGAATCGTCTTAACAGCCAAATTAATGAGATAGATGATTCAAATCCCATCTCCTTAAGAAAATATTATATTCTACGAAAAATGTCCTTTCACACCCAATTAAAGTATAACTCTTTAGTGAAAAAAATATTACTTTTATATTGGAATTGGAAGTAGAATCTATTAGGCGAAAAGTATTGTTATTATTCAAGAGAAATAGTATTTTTGCTTAAAAAATATAATTTTCTTGAAAAGTATTTCATTTTACTCGATAAAAATATGAGTTTCTAACTTAACACTTCGGATTTTATGGGTAAAGGGCCTGTTACTATTTGTTAATAGGCTCGGCCCATTGAGCCAATCTAAAGTGTACCTAAATAGTTGAAACTATAATTTATGTAGTCCCAATCTCGATATTTAGTTCAGTGGATAATGGTCATATAAATTGTTAAGTCGCACATAATAGATATTGCGTTTTCCTAATATTTGACATTAAATTAAAACATTAATAGAACGGAACACCAAAATTGAATAATTAGAGATCGCAAAATTGTACTCCTCTGTCCCATCCAAGATGACATGTATTTCTTTTTGGGTTATTCCACCCAAGATAACATGTTTCATTTTTAGGAAATAATTATCTCTTCAAAAGTTGTGAGACCAATCTACTTTTTATCACTTTATACCATTCTCTTAAATAACCGGACATAAAAGAAATGAATCGTATCGGGTGTGATGGAAGAAGTATCTAAGAAGAAAATTCATGAAAACACGGACACCTCAATTAATAGTATTCACGGATCATACATATATTTCTTCTTGTTTTTCACTTGAGTGATAGAATACTGATTTATTCAGTATTAAAATTAAAACTCAGAAGAAAAGAAGTATATAATGAAATTTATGACCAAAATTTGTGTGTCAATATCCACCAGATAAAATATTTGTATCCAAACTTATATCCAATGATATATTTGTAATTTCAATATTATTTGATAATTTTTTAAGAAGCGGCACAAATAGACCTTAATTAACGAGATAGATCGTGTGTGTGTTGGCTAGTGGTAGAGTGGTTAATGCGAGGCCAAAGGTCTCGGGTTCGAGTCCACGTGACGTGACCTTTAAAATTCTGTATTAATTGACCAAAAAAAAAAAAAATTAACGAGATAGATCAAAGAAATAATTCTAATCCTAAACGAACTCATAAGTCATAACCTAACTAGGAGAACTTAAGACGAAATTAAGCAAATCCAATAAACACATTACTTAATCTAATCTCATTAGGATTAGGAAGAACTAGTCTCGGTAGATATTACATTTCCAAATTTGGTTATTTCCTTGCATCCTAGCTTTATTCCAAATTTCTCAATGTAAATTTGGAAATTTGGTCTACCAAATACGAAAATACAATGATACAAATATTAAGTGTTGGTTTTGGAAGTTTGGAAATTTACACATCAATGTAAATTTTGTAAATTTGGTTATTTCCTAGCATCCTAGCTTTATTCCAAATTTCTCAATATAAATTTTGTAAATTTGGTTATTTCCTAGCATCCTAGCTTTATTTCCAAATTTACAAATTTCCACTTGAAGACAATGGACATATTTTATTTGCACGAAAATCAAAATGTATTATTGAGATTGTGACTTTTGTTGCAATTAACCCTATACAGTAAAACATCTTTAAATTAATATCCTTGGACTATGGAATTTTATTAATTTAGAGAGATATTAATATATCGATAAATTAATAATTTATTAATTAAAAGAGAGACTTTTTAAATTCAGCAAATTCGGTACATGTATTGAAAATAAATGAATTTATTATGTTTCAATTAATTATATTCATGTATCAACAACCAATTCATTGTGTATCTACTTTAATATATTCATGCAATTAACAATTACATACATGTATCAATTCATTGTCAATTAAATATATTCATGCATCATAAAGGAAACATATACTATATAAATCTCGATATGGAAATAAAATAATTCATAACACCCAAGTCCCAACTATGTCTTCTCATCTAAAAGGCATCACAAAATCACCCATGAATGATCAAATGCGTAAAGCATTATGTGAGTATAAGAGAGATCATCCCACATGCACTCAATAAAATGGACGTCAACAAACTGGTGGACTATCCGAGCGAAAATGATGAATGTGCAATGGTTTAAAATTTAGAGGAAATTGTTGCTGATATTATTGAAGATCCTACTAATGACGAGGCTGAAGGTGACTCAGTACCGTTGGAACCAGTCACGAGAAAGGAGGCTTTGAGCGCGACAACAACTCTTCACAATTTTTGTTGCAGCTAGAGAACTCGACACGGAACTCTTGGCGACCATTAAAAAGTTAGGATGAAATCCAATTAGATTTAAATTTTAAGAAAAATCAAGTAACAATTGATTCATATTTTAGCAAATTACCATAATATTTATAATTTTGTAATATTTATGAATTATTAATTTAGAGTTTTGATGGGACCTAATATTTATAAAAGGATTCTCCAAAACTTATTATTTTATTATCTTATCGAAATTGATGATTTTTACAAAGGCCCAAGTCGGTGCGGAAGATTTTATTATTTTAGAGATTATTAATTTATCGAGTATTAATTTATAGAGGTTTTACTGTATTATGTTACTATAGGTCGCACCTAGATGTTTATACATTGTATACATATATATACTATATATATTGCTCGACAAAAACATAATGTAGGAGAGGTAGAAGAACAGTTGAAATCGCGTGTATATATATATATAATATTATATATGTGTCAAGTTGCCAGGAAGCTACTTTGACCAAAATTTTGAGTGACGTAATATTTAATTTTGTGAAACTAAATGGCATAGGATCGATCTACGTTTTGAGTATATGATCGTGGTGTATTCACATTCTCAAATCCGATTTCCGGTGAGTGAGAAATAATGGATAAAATTTGGTCACTTAAACATGGAGTTATGTGATTAAGGGGATAAGCATGGATTAATTAATCCTTATCCCACATTGATTAATGTACATTCATTAATTGTCTATATAAGTGGTTCATTGAACACTTAGTATAATTATGTGCACAAGTGTGTAGGGAAAACTATGTTTAGCCCTCGCCCCGAGGATCTATCTTGGGTGTTTAATTCACCATACATTGATTATATTCCTAGCATACGTCTATATAATTAATTGCAACACGTAGGGGTTTTCGCGTGTTTACCTTTGGATCTGTAGAGGTCGGTCGAACAGGACGAACGGATGGAACGGATCGAGCGGATCGAGACTCGTGCTTTGACCTTCTGGACTGTATCCCGGTTGCCCAATCTCCAACGTCGAGTGAGGACGATCTATGGAGAATGTTTCGGAAAAACACCCTCAAGCTCTCTCTCAACTTTTTCGAGAATCCTCACAAATCACACATGTGATGCTCGAAAATTGTGATGTTAATTAATGAGCATTAACCTAGACTTTATCTCATACCTTATATTTATAATGCACTACCTTAATCCCATATGGAAATTACCATAATCCTATATGGAAATTACCATAATCCCATATGGAAATTACCATAATTCTTTATGAAAATTACCATACTCCCAGGATTATTACCATACTCCCAGGATTATTACCATAATCTTATATGGAAAGGATCTATGTATATACCATAAATATAATAATATCCTTGTAGGATAAAGAGAATAAAATCTTGCCATGAGAGCTATAGGACCGATTTTCTTACTAAGCTATGGGCTGGATGGGCCAAATTGAGGATCAAATCTGAGGAATAAAGATGAGCCTCGAATAAATTAATTATCTTATGTTCAAATTTGTAACATAAATCAATTTATAAACATTTATTCATGCCACTAGAGAATAAATCTTGACTTACCCTTTAATACCAAAGTTGAGTAGGGCTTGCACTTAGACATTACGAATCCCGTATTTAAGATATCGAACGTCCATTAATTATTTATAGCAATCATTGCTTAAAATAATTAATATCTTTAATTCCTTAGCGGTACCACTCAACCTTATTATTGTACTTGAGCTAACTCAACCCGCAGGTTTAGTACAATAAACATTTTGAGCTCCTTATGGGACGTCATCATCCTAAACGGATACGGTGACTGACATGATAACTAGCGTGACATACAAGATCGCCACCACCCAAGATGCGGAGAATCTTGGGTTAGAACATATAACCTCACCCATAACAAGTCAAAGTGATGGTCAAGAACTCATACTCACCTAATACCTTATCGAGGTTTAGTTCATCGTAAGTCACCGAGATCTTGGTTCTTCACGACGGTCCGATAGAAGAACACATCTCACCGTGATCCTTCAATACGCCGAGACATACCAAAGATAGACAAGTAACCAAGTCAAGTCACTTCTTCTATATATGGCTTATACCGACAACTCGTCCTCAAGTTGTCTCGTTTGTGAAACTTTTATATCTCATTAAGCTTCGACCAATCATACGGACTTCGTGATCTTACACATCGTATGATCTAACTTATATATGAGATAAGGGGACACAGATATATGCAATCAAGTATTCAATTCAGATAGGAGATTGTAATAGTGGTAACGAGAAACATTGTATACAAGCTCAACCAAACGCTTTATACAAACCAACAATCTCCCACTTATACTAAAGCAAACTTTTAGTATACAATGTGTCTCTCTACTAGCTATTACAAACAACCATCACTTTGCTTCTCCCACTTATACAAAAGTTTCATTTCTAAGTGGGTGCCATCATCCGCAAACCAAGTCCTCTAACGTGTCCATCGTAGACTTTTTACGGCAGGCTCTTCGTGAATGGATCCGCTAGATTTTCCATCGTATCAATCTTTTCAATCAGCACGTCACCTCGACTAACGATTTCTCGTATGACATGGTACTTTCTCTCTATGTGTTTGGTCGCTTGTGGGTCCGTGGTTCCTTCGAGTTTGCCATCGCACCGAGTTATCACGAGAAACTATGATACTCTTGGGCAAACCGGGTACCACACCTAGATCCATGAGGTAGTTCTTGAACCATCTGAGCCTCTTAGAAGCCTCAAGGCGGCTACATATTTGGCTTCCATGGTAGAGTCCGCAATGCATCGCCGCTTTGCACTCACTTGAGATACGGCTCCACCCCCAAGGTAAACACATAGCCGAGGTTGACTTTTCTCATCACGGTCGACTTGGAAACCGAGTCCGTATAACCCAAAGGTATTAGACTATCGCATGGTAAACTAGCCTATAATCTCGAGTCCTTTTCGTGTGCTTGGTATATGCTTTCTTCGCAAAGACAATGAGCTTGTCCGAGGTTAAGCGATATCTAGCTACTATGCTACCGCGCAGCGAGATATCGGGTCTCGTACATAGCATTGCGTACATGAGACTTCCTACGGCGGAGCGTATGGAACTTGTCTCATTTCCTCTATCTCCTTCGCGATCATAGGTGATCGCCTTTGCTGATAAAGGAACGCCATGTCCGAAAGGTAGCAATCCTTTCTTGGCGGTGCGCATACTAAAGCGGTAATCACGGTATCAATGTAAGATGCACGAGATAAGCTCAACATTTTCTTCTTGCGATCTCGGTAAACCTTGATCCCAAGAATATACGCTGCATCTCCTAAGTCTTTCATTTGAAACCGATCGGATAGCCAACTCTTTACGCCGTCGATAACGACTTCACGTTGTTGCCAACTAGAAGGATGTCATCTACATAAAGTGCAAGAAATACCACATCACGTTGACATCTAACCGATACACACAACTCTCGCTAGGCAATGGGTAAATCCATAGGACTTTACTACCTCATCAAAGCGTAAGTTCCATGATCGGAGGCTGCTTAAGTCCATAAATGGACTTCTTAAGCTTCCATACTAGATGCTCTTCACCTTTACCACATAACCTTCAAAGTTTGCATATAGATGTCTCTACCTTCCTCAAGGTAACCGCTTAGAAAAGCGGTTTTAACATCCATTTGCCAAACCTCTAGGTTCAAATGGGCTGCTATGGCGTAAGAATTACGATGGACTTGAGCATTGCTACTGGCGAAAAGGTCTCATCAAATCGATGCCCTCAACTGAGTGTGCCCTTTCGCCACAAGCACGGCTTTAAAAGCGAAACCTCTCCATCGAATCTCTCTTCCTCTTGATATCCACTTACTACCTATGGCTTCCTTGCCATCCGTAGAGGTGTCTTTCATATACATCCATAGCCGTTATGGACTCCATTTCTAAGTCCATGGCGGTGTGCCATGATCTTGCATCAATATCTTCAGACGCCTTCTCAGATGTCCATGGGTCGATTATTGCTGTTCGTCTCACGGGACTAAATCCGAAGATTCACCCACGAACATAAATCGCTCGGGTCGACGAACAACCTCCCACTACGACGAGGTTCTACAGCACAATGGCAGCGGTGGGTGCGAGATACTTGTGGTTCTATATCTTGCACAACTTCTTTGGGTAGGTATCACATGTACGGTCGGTATCTCGGTGGAACTCAACCCACTTCAATTTCTTGAAGTATCGGTGCCGATCCTCCCACTAGACTCGACATCTCGCACCTTCGCCTAATCGGTGGTGGAATACAATCATCTTCTAATTCTTGAAGAATGATTTCAACTTTGATTTATGATTTTTCATGTAGTCTCTTCTAAGAATCGGGCATTAGTGCTAATAATGACCTTCCGATCCTTAGGACTATAGAATAAACCACCTTCGTTCCTCTAGGATAGCCAATAAACAGACCTTGCGTCGGATCTAGCCTCCAACTTGTCGGCCTTCTTGTTCCGCGACGTCTTGGATCGCCCATATCCTTATGTGGTTTAAAGCGGGCTTGCGCCCAAACCACAACTCGAAAGGGTCTTTTCGATCGACTTGGATGGTACTAGATTTAGCAAGTATGCCGTCGCTTCTAAGGCATACCCAGAACGAAATAAGCAATGTTGCATAACTCATCATTGATTTAACCATTTCAAAAGAGTCCTATTTCTTCGCTCGACACACCATTTTGCTGTGGTGTAGGGGTGAGCAAAATGTCTAATAACCGAATAACCGAACCAAACCAAACCGAAATATCTAATTCGGTTCGGGTAAATCGGTTATTTCGAACAATTTGGTTATAACCGAAATATATTTTGGTAGTTCGGTTTTCGGTCGGGTATGAGTTTTTTTACCCGAATATCCGATACCCGAAATTTATATTTATATATAATATAATAATATTATAATTATATTAATATACATATTTGATAGTTGCCCTAAACCTAAATCTTTGAGTTCTTGCCGCCCACAATTCCACAAACACAAAACATAATACATTCTCTCTCAAGTCTCAAGACTCTCAACGCCGCCACAACCACAGTACCGTCTAACACCACTTCCACCGCCGTTGCCGCTTACGCTTCCACCGCCGCCGCCGATCGCACATAAATCCATGTCGCGCCGTCTACCGCTACACTGTCGCTGAGTCGCCGCCGCAGTCGCTTTCAAATCCTGTTGCCGCATCGCCACGCCGCCGCCGCTTGCTCGTTAAATCTACCGCTTCCACCACCGCTGCCGCGCCTCTGTTGCTCGTCGCCACTACATTTCTGGTGTCGCTATTCTTTGGAGAATTTTGCCTTTTGTGTTAGTCGAAGCCTATAGCCCCTTGTAATAAGTTGTATTGTTTGGGATGATTACGTATTGTTTGTATTGTTTGTGATTATTACGTAAAAATTTGGTTATAACGAAATATCCGAAATAATTTTCGGTTATTTTGGTTTGGTAATCGAAATTATTTCGCTCGTTTCGGACATCATTTCTAAAATTTCTGTTATTTTAATTCGGATATTTTTCGCCATACCCGACCCGACACCCGAATGCTCACCCCTCATCGTGGTGTGCCGGTGAAGTCTTGTTGGGATGTAATCCCACACTTCACTAGATAGTCCATAAACTTCGTTATTGAGGTATTCGCCACCGCGATCGAGCGCAGATGACTTGATACTCTTACCAAGCTTCGTCTCCACTCCGTCTTGAACTCTTTGAATTTCTCAAAACATTCGGACTTGCGGTGAAGCGGTATATGTATCCGTGCCTTGAGTGTCGTCAATGAAAGTGACAAAATACTCGTACCCTCCACGAGCTTGTGTGGACATTGGTCCACACAGTCGAATGGACTAGCTCTAACATTTCTTTGGCTCTATAACCCTTCGCTTTGAAGGTCGATCGACATCATACCTTCATATAGGATTCACAGATCGGGAGCAGTAACCGTGAGATTACCCAACGCCCATTCTTAGCCGTCTTTGGATCCTATTTAGATTGATGTGACCTAATCTAAGATGCCGAGAGAAAAGTAGTATCATGTTCGAAGAAAACTTTCTCTTTTAGGGTTTGATGAAGATGCAACATAGTTATAGGTATTATGTTTTGCGAGAAATAGTATAAAGAGAATTATATAACGTGCAACACGAGATAACCGTCATTTCTTATGATAGAATCACCACTATCAAAAATAATGAATATCCATGAGAAAATAATTTCAAAGCGAAACAAGGTTCACGAAAATCCGGCACATATAAAACGTCTTTCAAAACTAAACTGTTGTCCCAAAACATAAAGAAACATCTCCAATCGCAATGACCTCGACTTTCGTCGCGTTGCCCATGGAGATCGTTATCTCGCCATTAGCTTGACTCCTTGTCCGCAGGAACCCCTGCAAGGTGTAACAAACATGATCAGTCGCACCCGTGTCTACTACCCAAGAATGGGTAGAACAAGTTGCTAAACATGTTTCCGTTACTAAAGCAAACGGCGTATCTTGAGCCTCGAGCATAGGGCACTTAGCCTTCCAATGCCCGGTCTTACCGCACTTGAAGCACTTGCCCTTCTCCTTTGGCTTCTTCAAGCCTCCGGTGGCAGCCATGTTCTTGCTCCCATTACTCCCACTAGATCCCTTGCCTCTACCACCTTTGGTGCCCCTTTTTCTTTTCCCATTTTACAACGGAAAATTTGGGCCCTTAGATGTGCTAGCAAGAGCATGTGCTCCTTTTCCCATAACTCCTTCCGCAGCCACGAGATCATTAAGCAACCGACTAAGTGTAAACTCGGTCTTGCTCATGATCGCATTCGAAAGTTCTCAAAGACTCGACGGTGTATTGAGGATGATATCGATGATATCGACCTTGGCCGCCGTCAATACCTCCTCCCAACCGATCAATACTATCCATGAGATGAGTCGTGTGGGAGACATGTTCATGGACCGAACTTCCTTCTTCCATCTTACACGCCAAGATTTCTCTCATTGTGTGAAGCGATCGTCCGATCCGATCGCCCAAACTTACTCGAGACTTGACCAAATATCGATCGCGCTCACCATCGACGATGTTGTACCTGCAAGCCTTTGGACATAGTAGTCATCATATAACATTTAGCCATATTGTTTGACTTATTCCAAAGTCATGACTCTCTCATCGCTCATTAGTCGATGCGTCGATAAGGGCATCGGGTTTAGGAGTAGTGAGAACAAACATGTGTTCTTGATAAGAACATATTCCATGTTTCGCTTCCACTCGATAAAATTTGGACGGATAGCGGATTTTGTGCGAGCATATTGATAATCGCGAAGAGACATATCGAAGCGATAATGTAAACACATAAGCATACGATCGCATATAATTCGTAACAATAATATTGTAACTTTTGATAAAACAATATTAATTGAAACCTCAATCGCCCAAGGAATCCCACATGCAAGCCCGCGTGTGGGCGTTTACATGAACCCCCACCGGACTAAAATATACCTTTTAGTCGTTTAATTTCAATCCATGTCAACTTATCCTTATGACAAATGAAATTAACGATTGGACCTTACTAGACCACATCACTATCGCAAGAAGGGACTTCATGAAGTTGTACTTGAGGTGATGTCTAAGCAATGACCATATTTTTTAACGAAAACGAATTCTTAGAATTAGCATACTCACTAGGACCATACCGCCCAATTCAAATTCTTTTGTTATCTCATTTTATATCTATCTCTAGAGAACTTATGAAAATCGCACATGCAAGCCACGCGTGTGAGCGTTACATGAAACTCCCACTTCTCAATAGATTTAAAAAATTTATTTAGAAATCTCATCTAACAAACTTATGATAAGCGGTTGTAAGCAAGCCACGCGTGTGGGCGTTTACTCACGGTCGTCTCACTTTGTTTAGAGATCAAAAGTGGAGGTCTTGACATTTTAATTCAAAAAATTAATTTGTCGGGTTACTTGCTTAGTCTTTTATTCAAAAGGTTTGGCCATGCAGATCACGTAATCTAGCGAGGCTTTTCTATAGAACTCAACATGTAAAACATGCTCGCAGAATTCTAAAATATGCTTGATAAACGCGATAAACCTAGCATGCTTACTATGCTTATCGATTACGTAAAACACTTAAAGGTTTGTCGGCGTAATTTAAACATACATAACATACTACCGCATAATTTAAACATCCGACATACATATGAGCGATAAAAATAAAATAAAGCGCTCATCGTGGCCCATTCGTGAAAACACGCACATTCTGTCTAATCTATTACATAGATTTGCAAAGTACACAATTAAACTTGAAAACGGGCCTCGCGTGCGGGCGCGGACCGGATTCATCAAGCGGGCCTCGCGTGCATGGGCGCGGACCGGAAAATCTGGTTTGGGTTGGAAGCGGTGCGGGCGGGTCGGCCCACATCTTTGGGCCGCAGCAGGGAAAAAGCCGATCTGCGCCCCCGCTCGCCTTGCAGCCGCCAGCGTGCTCCTCGCATGGGCTTCCCGCGGTCGCCACCGACAAGCACGCGTCGT
Organism: Salvia rosmarinus; assembly: GCA_036937905.1. Taxonomy (NCBI): domain Eukaryota; kingdom Viridiplantae; phylum Streptophyta; class Magnoliopsida; order Lamiales; family Lamiaceae; genus Salvia; species Salvia rosmarinus. Next base: position 1,689,207 of record JAODLM010000210.1, read on the forward strand.
GGCCTCCCTCGAGCGCGAGCGCCCGCGAGAGACGTCGTCGCCAGCGGCCGATACCGCGACCGCGAATCGCTTCGGATGCGGGTATCTCACGCGTGAGCGTGCGCCCGTCGCCCGCTAGCTCGCTTTGACCGCGTTGCCTCGCGGTCGCCCCGCGACGCGACTTTCTCGCAAGGCGCGAGGATCTCGCGCGAATCGCGCACCGCCGCCCGCGCCTCGTGATCGCCCACGCGATCGCGAGGCTCGCCATGAAACCGCCGAGGGACACCGCGAGACTGTTTTCCCCATCGTCTCGTCTTTCGTGCTTTCGTCTTCGTTCTTCTTTTACAGATAAGATTTACAGAATAATAAATCTAATCTAACCACGGATTTTCTCGTGGTGTAAAAACAAAATCCGACAAAATAATAAACGAGCCACGATGAACGACAGAACCACAATTAATTAAACGCACGTAATAATCAGCGTGAATTAATCCAACAGAGCCAAGATATCGATCCGTGCTCTGATACCAATTGTAGGGAAAACTATGTTTAGCCCTCGCCCCAAGGATCTATCTTGGGTGTTTAATTCACCATACATTGATTATATTCATAGCATGCATCTATATAATTAATTGCAACACGTAGGGGTTTTCTCGTGTTTACCTTTGGATCTGTAGAGGTCGGTCGAACAGGACGAACGGATGGAACGGATCGAGCGGATCGAGACTCGTGCTTTGACCTTCTGGACTGTATCCCGGTTGCCCAATCTCCAACGTCGAGTGAGGACGATCTATGGAGAATGCTTCGAAAAACACCCTCAAGCTCTCTCTCAACTTTTTCGAGAATCCTCACAAATCACACATGTGATGCTCGAAAATTGTGATGTTAATTAATGAGCATTAACCTAGACTTTATCTCATACCTTATATTTATAATGCACTACCTTAATCCCATATGGAAATTACCATAATCCTATATGAAAATTACCATAATCCCATATGGAAATTACCATAATTCTTTATGAAAATTACCATACTCCCAGGATTATTACCATACTCCCACGATTATTACCATAATCTTATATGAAAAGGATATATGCATATACCATAAATATAATAATATCCTTGTAGGATAAAGAGAATAAAATCTTGCCATAGAGATATAGGGATGATTTTCTTGCTAAGCTATGGGCTGGATGGGCGACCTAGGATCAAATGCAAGGAATAAAGATGGGCCTCAAAAATTAATTATCTTATGTTCATTTTAACATAAATCAATTTATAAACATTTATTCATGCCACTAGAGAATAAATCTTGACTTACCCTTTATTACCAAAGTTGGCGGGCTTGCTTAGACATTCTGAATCCCGTATTTAAGATATCGAGCGTCCATTAATTATTTATAGCAATCGATTGCTTAAAATAATTAAGATCTTTAATTCATAAGCGATTACCACTCGACCTTATTATTGTACTTGAGCTAACTCAACTGCGCAGGTTTAGTACAATAAACCTTTGAGCTCCTTAAGGGGCGTCATCATCCTAAGCGGATACGGTGACTCGTCTGAGATAACTAGCGTGACATACAAACCTTTGCCACCACCCAAGATGCGGAGAATATTGGGTTAGAACATATAACCCTCACCCATAACAAGTCAAAGTGATGGTCGAACTCATACTCACCTAATACCTTATCGAGGTTTAGTTCATCGTAAGTCACCGAGATCTTGGTTCTTCACGACGGTCGGATAGAAGAACACATCTCATCGTGATCCTTCAATACGTCGGAGACATACCGGCATAGACAAGTAACCAAGTCAAGTCACTTCTTATCTATACTGCATTTTATACCGACAACTCGTCCTCAAGTTGTCTCGGTGTGAAACTTTTATATCTCATTAAAGCTTGACCAATCATACGGACTTACGTGATCTTCTACACCTTGTATGATCTAACTTATATATGAGATAAGGGACACGGATATATGCAATCAAGTATTCAATTCAGATAGGAGATTGTAATAGTGGTAATAGAGGAAACATTGTATACAAGCTCAACCAAAGCGCTTTCGAAGATACAAACCAACAAAGTGATGGGCGAGGAAAGCCCATGCGACGTTGCCGCCGCCGCCCGTCGTGCTCGGGCCCGGTGCCGATGCCAGCCGCCACGCCCGTGCCGGTCGGCCCAGCTCCGATTCGGTTCGTGGACCTTGGTCCTTGGATCTTGCATTGGTCTTTGGGCATTCTTTGGACTCGCTCATGGGCTGGTTCCGTGGCCCATTGCCGTATATTTGGATCAATGTTTGATCGAGCCCAAAGATGGAGTTGGTCGAGACCCAACTCGTAGTGATCCGTTGGGCTTGTGTGCACTGAAGAGACGTCGGATACGCCCAATGAACACGGATGCACACGATGTCCAGATTCGTCAGAAGCGCGGTAACGTTCGGACATTATGGCTCAAGGAAGCGTGCCCACGTGTTCTCCGTAAACCGCCACAGAACCCTCTCGCACTCAATGGGGACATAACCCGTAACACCCCACATCAATACGGTGTTGACTCCAAAGATGCTCCCCATGAGTGGGACGGCCTATAAATAGGACATGTCTCTCAAAGATAAGTCACCCTCTGACAAAAAGCATTCCAAAGATTCTCTCAAAGCACTCCCTGCATATATAGCTCGTGTCCAAACTCTGTCCTCATCTCCGTCCAATTCGTCGGAGCTCGTTGATTTGCGATGCTGCCACCCACGAGACGCTGCCGTTTTATCTTTAGAGACGATATGCCAGAACCGAGAGCACTACCGGGGCGTATCTCGTCTTGCGGAAAGAGGCCTCCTCGACTCGAAATTAGCTTACAGTTTTGTTTCATTTTAGTTTCAATTCTGTTTAAGTTCATTGTTAGTTTTGATCTCCTACTTCTACATTTCTATTTCGAGTTGTAACACGCCCGGCAAGTTCTGTACTGTTTTGTACACATTTTCCAACAATCGCAAGACGAGATAATACTTGCCACGAAGGAGTTGAGACATTAAAATTTACTTAAAACTTTCGAAACTAAATACATTTGCTTGGAGATGTCGACCGTACCTGCCACCGACTCCGCCCGCTTCTTGCCGCTTGCCTCTGCCGCGCCTCTGCTTGTTGCGCATTACCGCACAATGGCTACGGCCATGTTTGGTTTGATGTCTTCGGTCAACCATTTGACCCTGGGTCGATCGTTGGTTCCTTTTTAGTGGTTCAACGCTTGGTTCCACTTTAGTGGTTCCGTTGGCTCGACGATCGCACTTTTCGATTGGATCGATTGTTGGATCCACGGGATCTAACACTGGTGGTTCTCATTCGAGTTCCATGTTTCAAAGACACTTTGAGTGGTGCTTTGGTGGATCCGTTTTGGATCGATCTTGGCCTGTTCATACCGCAAGAATGATGCCACCACGAGAAGCCGTAGAAGTTTGGAGGATCCGACTTCAAGAGATGGAAACAAAGATGTTGTTCTACCACGACGTTATTTCGCAAATTCTTGGTGGAAGATGAGCCCGCCGTTCGGAGGCAAGTAGCGGACTTTCACGTCCGAAAGCGGCATATGACAACTGGCGCACTGGCGACTATCTTTGTAAAAACTTTATACTTGGTAGTTTAGAAGATAGCTTGTATAGTGTTTATCTTGTTATAACGACATTGATAAACGCGCATTTTACACGTTTATAGTTGATATTTGAAGATGAGTTTAGCTCGTTTAATGTGCGTTCACGTATCGATTCCTAATGTTTTATCTATTTTTAGAAGACTGCTCTTGGGTGTTCTTTTGGTGTTGTGTAGGTCTATATGTTGAAAATCGAAGCAAGGAGCGACGCACGAGCAAAAACACAATCTGGCGTGTTTCTAGCGACCAACTGGCGGTCGCTAGGCGGCCGCTAGGAAACACGCGCGAAGAACCAAAGATACCGCGATCACAAATCGTGCTCATGACGAAGCCTAGCGTCGAGAAAGCCATTCGACGATTTCTCGCGACCGATCAGACTTCTGGCGACCGCTAGCCATGGTCGCGAACCAACCAAGCGGCGCAGAAGCGACCAGCATGGCGAGAAGGCACAGAATTACCTCGCGACCACCTGGCGACCGCGAAGGGTGGTCGCGAGACGCAAGCAGAAGGAAAAATTAGGGTTTGGGGTGTGCTATATATGGCAACACCCTCGCCTCCAACTTGAGACCCACGATTCGAGCCTCTTTTCTCGGTTTTTCATAAGTTTTCGAGTTTTAGCTTTAGGTTCCATATAGTTTCATTCTAGATTTGTTTTACGTATCGTTCTTCGTTAGTTTACGTTTTGTTTCTGATCCGGAACGTTTCGTCCGGACGATCTCTCGCTATTTTCCGTTTTTACCGAGGTTGGGATTGAAGCCCAACGTGTTCATCAACGCTACATCACGGGTTTTATATATTTAATTTCCGTCTTTATGGTTAAATCGTATTTCATTTCGTTTATTATATACAGCTGGTTTTCGTTCTAATCCTAGGGTTTGCATGATTCGATCCTATATGTTGTGATTCCTGTTATCGTTATTTACCGTCCATGCATTGATTCATGATTCGATTGTGCTTATTTATGTGTGTTGGTTTCTGATCAATCTCGATACATATTTAGTTGTCGGTTAATTACGTAATTGTGTTAATTGTCAATTGATATCGAATGCATGATACGAATGAGCCTTGAGTCGTAGCTGAGATAGGATATTCAGTAGGAAGCATATTCTTTGTGATCCGTTTGGAGTTACGTGTTTTCACCTAGAGGCGTATGTGAGAATAGGGAAAACTCGTAATCTCTGACCGCTTTTGTCGTAATGGAAATTGTCGGTTATATATGTGATCTTCCATTTTTGTCTGGATTAAAATTGGTTAATAGGAACAGGATAATCATACGTTGTGGATAGGATTAATGCAGCCCTAGGGTTAGTCGTCTTTATCTGTTTTTAAACATCCGTGTGTTTATTGCTTTAATTTACTTCCTGTTTTGTTACCTTTGCTTTGGATTGAATTCCGAAGCCCTAAAATCTCACAAAACTCTTTTTGTTGCTTGGATAATGATGAATCCTTGTTGAGTTAGCTTCTGTATTTTCGCATTACAATCCCTGTGGATACGATACTTCGCTTACCCTATATTTACACCTTTTCGTGTTAGAAAAATAAGCGATCAAATTTTGGCGCCGTTGCCGGGGATTGCCTGTTGAACAGACATGTAGACGAGGCCAGCCGTATCATAGAAGAGATGGCGGCAAGCGATTATCGATGGCGATGGAGAGGACACCGATGGTGAAGGCTGCTACCGTTGAAGGTGATTCAAGCACGATAACATTATGGGCGATTCACCTTGTTAAGGAGCCAATTGAGAAAGAAAGGAAAGGAAAGAGTGTGGCCCGGATCAATCTCACGAGTCGAGGTAAATGAGGTCGGGCGTGAATTATATCAATCGGAGGAACAACCGTCACCGGGGAATCCGCGTACAATCCGAACAATGTAAATCACCCAAATTTCTCGTGACGCTAACCCCAATAATTTTCAACGCCTCACCGGTTTCTCGATTCGAGCGGGTGATTCAAGAGCGAAGAAGCCGAGTTTGGAGGATATGATCTGACGATTGGTTATAAGCAACCAATAATTGGCAACGAATCGAGTCGTTTATAAGCAACACCGGGCGAGAAGATCAATCATTTGGAATCCATCGTGACGGCCATGGAAAGCACATGAAGATGATGGAGAATCAAATAAGTCGGATAGCCGCTGTGAATGGGCGGCACAAGTCGGGCCAATTTCCGAGTGTCTGAGGTAAACCCAAAAATCATTGTAATGCCATTCAATTGAGGGTGGACGAGCTTATCAAAGTCACGAGGAGGCGAACGGGCAAGCGGGCAAAAGAGAGAATCATGACCGAGCTCATGATCATGAGCCCGCCGCGAGGAATATGGCGCTGAGTTCGCGAGGCTCGGGCGCAATAAGTCAAAACGCCGCTGACTGGTCGATCCGAGGGCCTAGCGAGCGACCCAGCGGTCGCGAGTAATTCAAGCGACCGCGAGAAATCATCTGAAGCTTCAGACGCGCACCTAGCGCCCGAGCGCCATGCCGCACAAGAGCGAAGGAAGACATGTACATTTGCTAGCGATCAAGACACGCGGTCGCGAGTCGATCGCGAGGACAAGCTATGAAGAAATTTCCACGTCGTGCCTCAATTCCGTTTCCAAGCCGTTTAGCCAAACTAAATACGACGAAGTTGACGAGGTTCATGGAGATGTTCCAAAAGGTGCACATTAATATTCCTTTACTTGATGCATTTGAGATATGCCGGGTTACGTTAAGTTTCAAGGATCGTTGCGATAAGAAGAAGCTTGGGAAATTCGAGACGATAACTCATCTCAAGAGTGCAAGGTTGCTTGCAAAAGTTGCCGCTCAGCGAGAAAGATCGAGCGGCTTCACCATAAGATGTGTCATCTGGAGGACGACATTCTCCAAGGTTACGGTGATTTGGGGCAAGCATCAATCGATGCCGTTGTCCATTTTAACCGATTGGAGATTGGGAGATCAAGCCGACCACCATAGCTCTTGGATGGCGAGCACACATCGGTGACTTATCCGAAAGGGATAGTGGAGGACGTGCTCGTGAAAGTTCGAGATTTCATCTTCCCGGTGATTTCGTTGTTCTCGACATGCCGTAGGATGGAATACACCTCTTATTCTCTGCGACCATTCCTAGCTACCGGCAGAGCACCGATAGGCGTGCAAGATGGAGATCTCACCTTCCGAGTCAAGCGGCGATGAGATGAATCTCTATATATGATGCTATGAAGTACTGACGAGACGACCATGGAAGATTGTCGAGTTATAGAGCGCTTGTCGCCCACTCATTTTCAATCGGTTGATCCGTGGAGTTTTGTATGCAGAACTCGATTTTTCTCCCACGACCTTGATGAGGCGTGTGACGAGATTTTAGAGTATCTTGAGTCCATCGATGAAGTCAAGGCCCTCCCGAGGAGTCGATTGCCTTATTTGGACGTGAGGAAGCCGATTGGAGGAGAGGACGCCGTGAAGACGAAGCGAAGAGACTACAATCAAGATGGAGTTGAAAGAGTTGCGGACCACTGCAGATGCCTTCTTAGGCGGCGATGAGACGTGCCGGTGATAATATCTTCTTTGGTGATGAGGAGACACGTAAACCGATGGTCGTGTTGAAGCGGTACAAGTCTGCGATTGGGTGGACGATTTCGATATCGCGGGTCACCGATTTGCATGCACCGGATCCCGCTGGAGAATGAATACAAGCCAAAGGTGAACCTCAACGCCGATTGAATCCGGCAATGCAAGAGGTCGTTAAAAGAAGTGTTGAAGCTCTTAGACGCAGCATGATCTACGCCATATCCGACGGCGAGTGGGTTAGCCCTACTCAAGTGGTATCCAAAGGGGTATCACGGTGATCGAGGCGAGCGAACGAGCTTGTGGCAACAAGACTCGTAGAACGGATGGCGAGTTTGCATCGACTATCGTGCTCGAACACGCCCACGAGGAAAGACCATTTTCCCCGTCCCTTATTGATCGATGTTGGGCGGACTAGCGGGGTATGAGTTCTACTGTTTTCTCGATGGATATTGGGTACAATCGATTGCCATCGCCTCAAGATCGCGACAAGACGGCGCTTACGTGTCCGTATGGAGTTTTCGCTATAGGCGAATGCCGCTTGATTGTGCAATGCTCCACCACCTTCCAACGATGTATGATGTCTATCTTCCATGGGTTGATCGAGAATATTATGGAAGTCTTTATGGACGACTTTTCCGTGTTTCGCTCTTCGTTCGACCATTGTCTCCATAATTTGTCACAAGTCTTTGCAAAGATGTGAGGAGACAATCTTGTTCTCAATTGGGAGAAGGCTATTTCATGGTGAAGGAAGGGATCGTGCTTGGTCATAAAGTCTCGCCAAGGGTTTGGAAGTGGATCGAGCAAAGATAGTCGCTATCGAGAAACTGCCTCCACCTACAAATGTCAAATCGGTGAGGAGTTTTCTCGGTCATGCGGGTTTTTATAGAAGGTTCATCATGGTTTCTCGGCGATCACGAAGCCATTGTGTGGATTGCTCGAGAAAGATATGAAGTTCAGATTCACGAAGGAGTGTTTGAGGCGCTCGAGAAATTGAAGTTAGCCCCGATCTCGACTCAGCTTTGATCTCACCCGATTGAGTCAACCGCTCGAGATGATGTGATGCGAGTGATTGGGCATTAGGCCGCTTGGGGGCGTAAACGAGACAAGCTTTTCCGAGTCATCTATTATGCAAGTAAGACTCTCGACCGCTCAAATGAATTACACCACCACGGAGAAGGAATTACTTGCCGTGGTCTATGCTTTCGATAAGTTTAGACCTTATTTGGTGGGCACCCACACCATCGTGCACACACCGACCATGCCGCCATTCGCCATCTGTTCGCGAAGAAAGATTCGAAGCCAAGATTGGTGAGATGGATCCTCCTTCTTCAAGAGTTCGACATGGAGATCAAAGATAGAAAGGGTTGTGAGAATGTGGTTGCCGACCACTTGTCGCGATTGGAGAAGCTTGATCGAAGGAGGATATGAAGATCGGCATAAAGGAGAACTTCCTGCACGAGCACATCTTGAGCGCCATCGATCACACACTATGGTACGCTGATTTTGTCAATTACTTGGTGATTGAGTTTTACCTCCATCGCAAAGGTAATTTGAAAGAAGTTTCTCCACGATGTAAAGTTCTATTATTGGGACGATCCTCATCTCTACCGCCGATGTGCCGATGGTTTGATACGTCGTTGCGCTCCCCAGGAGAATGGGAGAACATAATCCACGAGTGCCATAGCTCGCCGACCGAGGCCATTTTGCAATGGCAAAGACAGACGCAAAGATTTGCCACAATGGATTCTTTTCGCCTTCGATATTCAAAGATTGCCAATCCTTTATCAAGAGTTGTGATCGTTGTCAAAGAGTGGGAATGTCACTAAGAAAGACGAGATGCCACGTAAAACCATCATGGAGGTGGAACTATTCGACGTATGGGGATCGACTTCACGGGTCCGCTCCCAATGTCTTGTGGCTACACGATATTCTTCTTCTTTGGAGTCGTTTCCGTTGGGTAGAGGCGATTCCGACCGTCACGAACGACTCCAAGGTAGTGATCAAGTTCCTTCACAAGAACATTCGACTGATTTGAGTCCCGAGGGCGTTGATCGCTGATGGGATCGCACTTCAATAATAAGTGGCTAGGCAACGTTCTAGCCAAATATGGTGTGAAGCATCGAGTTACCTCCCTACCATCCACAGCAAACGGGCAAGCCGAGCTCGCCAACCGAGAGATCAGCGATTCTAGAGAAATCGGTTGTTCGCAGCAAAGGATTGGGCAAGCGGTTGGATGACGATGCTCTTTGGGCATCTGGGGACTGCGTACAAAGCTCCCATCGGTTGTCTCCATATCAAATGGTATTTGGTAAATCCCGCCATTTACCGGTTGAATTGGAGCACAAAGCATATTGGGCCACGAGGAGAATCAACATGGACTTCAAGGAGGCGGTATGACGAGAAGTGACCAACTGTTGGAGCTCGACGAAGTGGAGAAATGAGCGTTCGAGAATTCTCTGATATACTGGAAAGAGCTCGGAAATTTCACGACCTCCTCATTCGACCCAAAGGATTTTCTCCGGGTAATGAAGTGTTACTCTACAATGCTCGACTCCGCCTATTCCCGGAAAGCTAAAGTCAAGATGGTCGGGCCGTATATCGCTTACCGTGCGCTTTAATGGGAGTTACGAGCTCCTGACTCGGGGCAACATTTTTAAAGTGAACGCCAAGACCTCAAAGCATACTTCAAGTCACACTTCGACCGAGAAGTCAAGGTGACCCGCCTAAACGAACCATGATACGAGGTACCGTCGAGCTAGCGGCGATAATTCTAAGATCGGTTGGGAGGTAACCCAACAGTTTACTCGCTTCGCTTTTGTTGTTTTCGTTTTGTTTTGGTTGTGTTTCTTTGTTTGTGTCGTGTTTCGTTGTTTTGTTAGATCCAAAGTTTAATAGCTTTCTTTTAAAAAAAAAAAAAATAGTACCTAGCGACCACCCTAGCGACCGCGAGGTCGCAGGGGTGGTCGCGAGTCAGGCGAACATATTCTTTTTCGGCGGACAGAGCTCATGGCAAGCTCGCGATCGCGAGCTCGACCGCGAGATCCGTCGCGACCCGCGCCCTCGACCCGCGCCCGCTTCGTGACCCGCGTTTTACCCTTATTTCTCCCCAAAATTCTAACCTACACACACACACACACGTTTTACGAAACAAAAGAAAAGAACTTTCCCTCTCAAGCACACAAGCACCTCTCTTCCCCAATTTGCTTGCATTTCTCCGTCAAATCCACCCAAGGTATGCTATATTCGTTTAATTCTTCATGGGTTTACATTTATTGAGCATGATTAGGAAGGATTTGTCCCATTTATCCTCTTGAGGTGGGTTTAATTAACTTAGAGAGATTAGGGCTTATTTTGCTAGATTTGTGTGGTGTTTGAGCATGATTTGTCCAATGATAGGTTTATTCACGTTTATACACGTATATTGTTCGTCGAATGTGCCTACATTGTTGATTTGGGTTTATAAATTGTGCAATAGCGTTTGAAAATTTGTCGATACGCCGACACGATGATCATGCCATGGCTATTATGGCGTCAAGTATCAAGGCCATGCCATACGTCGGCCGCGTCGTCGTGACGTTGCCGTGCTCAGCGATATCCCTAGCGACCGCTAGGTCTCGAAGGGTGATCGCTAGTTTTCGCCGTAACGCCCAATTTTAAATTTTTTCGGCTGTGTGTGTGTTTTTCCCATTGTGTGTTATCTTGCAAGATCATATGACAAGATCGGGGAAATAATTTGATTAAGTTGAAGTTTGGGGGATCTATTTTGAGCATTTTGGGTTGCCGTTGTTCTGATTGTTTCACTCATACGCGCGCTAATTTTGAAATTCTTTTTAGGTACAAATATGCCGCGCACTCACGGGCACAAACGAAAGGGCAAGAGCATTGTCTCCACTTCCCGAGAGAGCCCCATGATGAACATCACGATGAACATCACGACGAGCCTCATGACGAGCCGCGTTTTATGCCGCATGATGAATTCGATCCGAGAATTTGGAATCGACCGCCGAGTGACTCGTCGAGAAGCCGTTGGGATCGATTGGTGAGATTACGGCATAGGCATTCGCGTTTCATGTGCCTCAATACGTGTCGAGATGGGCATCACCAATGATGTGGCGTGGTTGGTCGAGAGGTCCGGGCTGTACTCGATTATCACGCCCAATTATCTTACATACCGGATCCTCACTCGAATTCTTGTCGACTCTCCATGTTCACAAGACAAACGGCATGCGGACTACATCATGTTTCAGCTCGACAATGAGCCCCGTCAACTCTCCGTGAGCGAACTTAATGGAATCATCAATGGAGATCCGAAGGAAATTACATAGGGACGCCGAGTACATAGTCCAAAGCGTATGGCGAAGTTCATGGGCGCGGACTCGAGCACACTCCATATTATGATGCCTCGAGATCCGAGGCTAGCTCGATTCGAATCCGGTGTCCGTTACTTCCACCGCTCCTCACATTCACCTTGCATGGCCGTTCGACGCTAAGACCTTGTCCTTTCACAAGATATGAGCATTCTGATTGGAGCCGTGTTCAACCAGAAGATGCATGCCGGCATGTTCTTAGCTCAGCATTTCCATATGCAGTCCACAGTTTCGGGTAATTCGAAGATTTGTATAGGGGGATTCGTTACCCCCATTGCTGATTTCTTTGGGATTACGATTCGAGAGAGTCCGATCTCTCACGACATCTTCCTGGACAAGGCGTGCCTATCGTCGAGCGTTCTGAAGAAGCACCCCGGCGTTACTTGTGGCTGTTATATGATCAAAGCGCCAATCAATCTTACGCGCCCAATCCCGAGCTCACAAGCATAAGCCGATACTTTACCCGGATCTGGCGGAATATGAGCTCCCGCACATTATGCATGGGCGCGGCGCGTGAACGCGCAGCAAGGCGAGGTCGAGGCGAGCAACCGCGGGAGGAGCAAGCCGAGCAAGCCGAGCAAGCCGAGCCAGTGGCTCCGAGGCGGCGGCATATTACACCCGCCACCCGTTCGAGGCGACCGGGATTTATGGCGCTTGATCAAATAGATGGTCGTCTCGACCATATTGACGGGAACCTGACCTCGGTTATGGAGCAGCAGCAGGCCCTCTACGCCCAACAACAGGCACATCTCGAGCAACAACGTAGGATGATGGAGATGATGCAGCAATGGAATCAGTGGCGTGGATTTTATCCACCACCGATAGAAGGGCATTCAGGTAAGTTTACTCTCCCAACTACTTTTTTCTGCAAACCTTATTGTTTCCACATGTTCACAATAAGTTTGGGGGGAGTAGACGAGTTTGGTTGGTTGAGAATCCTGTTTATGTTTTCTATGCTTTTGGTTTAGTTGTTATTCTTTGGGGTCTTTTGTCGTTTGTTTTGGTTACATTTTTGTTTTTTTCGTTTTTGTATCCGCCGATCAACGAGTTAAGTGAAGTATGTTAATTCATGTGGCCAATGACGATAGAAATTTTGGTGAAATTTGATGATAGTGTGCATGATATGTTAGAAAATGACGCATGAATGACGTGAGATGGCTTAGCTTGTTGTTTTCACCATTTGCTTATCTGTGAGACTTGAGCTTCACCGTATACATATCTTGATACGCTTTACATTAATTGTGTGATATCGTGCATGTGTTGTCTTCTAGAACTTGCCGTGTTTACGTATCGAGATTGCAATATGTGTTTCAATTTGGAAAGGATAAAGGCCATCATTGTTAACCACTTATCACCCAAACACTAACCCGATGATATATACCATTTGTCGCCTTCTTTGAGCCTTTATTAGACTTTTCTTTCGATTAACCGGATGATAGGAGGTGAGGATGGATATGGGAATCAAAAGGGTGAAATTTTGATGTAGTGATGATGAGAAAAGTTTCGTTTAGAAAAACACATACGTGGTGAAGAATAGTACCTTTGTTGTATAAGTTAAACCCTATAAGCTCTAGAAAAGAAAAGAAAAGAAAATGTTAAGTTCACTATGAGTGTTGAGCATAAAGGGTCTTCAATCAAAGTATAGGTACCTTACGTGGCATTAAAAGCGTTGAGTTAGCACGTTGGGAAAGAAGAGGAAAATGGACGAAGTCGATGTGTCGAAAAAGTATAAATGGGGTGCTTGGAATATTCTTGAGTCACTTAGCCATATTTTATCCTACCTTAACCAATGTGCCTACATTACAACCTATGAAAAGACCTCTTTGATCCTAATTTGAACACAATGACGTGGTGGAGATATTAGAAAGCAGCAAGCCTATGGTAAGATGTTGCATTGCATTGATCGTTGAGTGTATACACGCCCTATATTTCTTTATGAGTTGAGTGTATCCTATATTTTACACACATGCCGTTGTGAGGTTGAATTAAATAAGTTTTGCCGTCAATTGTTGTTTGTGTTGAGTCAGCTAACGTCGTCATGTGCACTAATGTTTTGAGCGTTAATATGTTTCGAGGGCTAGAATGGTTATCATCTTTGCTACGCTCGTTGATCTTTCCGTTGTGTCTTCTGTTTTGGTTTTGTTTGAGGACAAACAATGATTTAAGTTTGGGGTTTGATAAACGCGCATTTTACGTTTATAGTTGATATTTGAAGATGAGTTTAGCTCGTTTAATGTGTGTTTACGTATCGATTCCTAATGTTTTATCTATTTTTAGAAGATCGCGCTTGGGTGTTCTTTTGGTGTTGTGTAGGTCTATATGTTGAAAATCGAAGCAAGGAGCGACGCACGAGCCAAAACACACCATCTGGCGTGTTTCTAGCGACCAGCCTAGCGGTCGCTAGGCCGCCGCTAGGAAACACGCGAAGAACCCAAAGCATACCGCGATCGCAAATCGTGTTCATGAGCGAAGCCCGCGTCGAGAAAGCCAGCGGACGATTTCTGCGGCGGATCGAATTTCCTAGCGACCGCTAGCCATGGTCGCGAACCAACCAAGCTGGCAAGAGGCAACAGCGGGCGAGAAGGCACAGAGAATTACCTCGCGACCACACCTAGCGACCGCGAAGGGTGGTCGCGAGGCTAAGAAGGAAAAATTAGGGTTTGGGGTGTGCCTATATATATGGCAACACCCCCTCGCGCCCCCAACTTGAGACCTACGATTCCAGAGCCTCTTTTCTCAGTTTTTTCATAAGTTTTTCAGAGTTTTAGCTTTAGGTTCCATATAGTTTCATTCTAGATTTGTTTTACGTATCGTTCTTCGTTAGTTTACGTTTTGTTTACGATCCTAACGCTTCGTCGGACGATCTCTGCTATTTTCCGTTTTTCGCTGAGGTTGGGATTCAAGCCCAACGTGTTCATCCAACGCTACATCACGGGTTTTATATATTTAATTTCCGTCTTTATGGTTAAATCGTATTTCATTTCGTTTATTATGTCTGGCTAGTTTTTCGTTCTAATCCTAGGGTTTGCATGATTCGATCCTATATGTTGTGATTCCTGTTATCGTTATTTACCGTCCATGCATTGATTCATGATTCGATTGTGCTTATTTATGTGTGTTGGTTTCTGATCAATCTCGATACATATTTAGTTGTCGGTTAATTACGTAATTGTGTTAATTGTCAATCGATATCGAATGCATGATACGAATGAGCCTTGAGTCGAGGGCGAGATAGGATATTCGTAGGAAGCATATTCTTTGTGATCCGTTTGGAGTTACGTGTTTTCACCTAGAGGCGAATGATAATAGGAAAACTCGTAAATCATGTACCGCTTTTGTCGTAAATGTAAATTATCGGTTATATATGTGATCTTCCATTTTATGCGGATTAAAATTGGTTAATAGGAACAGGATAATCATACGTTGTGGATAGGATTAATGCAGCCCTCAGGGTTAGTCGCCTTTATCTGCTTTTAAACATCCGTGTGTTTATTGCTTTAATTTACTTCTGTTTTGTTACCTTTGCTTTGGATTGAATTCAAGCCCTAAAATCTCACAAAACTCTTTTGTTGCTTGGATAATGATGAATCCTTGTTGAGTTAGCTTCGTATTTTAGCATTACAATCACAATGGATACGATATGCCACCCTATATTTACACCTTTTCGTGTTAGAAAAATAAGCGATCGACATCCAAATGTATGTGGAATGCGCTAGAAAAGAAAGCACCGTAGTGATGATGCAGTACAAAGAAGTTTATTGTAGCCAAATATTTGGACTACAAGATGGTCGATTCTCGACCGATCATGGACAAGTGCAAGAGTTTTAACTCATTGTACACGAGGTTCGTCGAATGGCACACCGTTTCGGATGGCTTTGTCGTCGCTACAATGATTGAGATTCTACCCGGTGGAGAGACTTCAAGGTCTACCTTAAGCCTGGCGAAAGGATATGACACTTGAAGACTTGATCGTCAAACCACGATCGAGTCCGATGTGAAGAAGCAAGATTTAAAAGCGAAGGCTTGATCGATGCTAGAGCCAACTCTGCTGGAGAGGCGGTCCCTCAACAAACGTGTTCGTCCCAATGTCAAAGACAAAGGCAAAGGGAAGGTGGTTGCCCGTAAGTTTGACAGGATCGTTACAATTGTGGCAAGCATGGCCACAGTAAGGACTATCGTCGACCGAAGAAGAAGAAGGCTAAACAAGTTGCCAACATTGTCGGTAGGACTTTGACAAATGGGACAAGGATGACTTGGCTCTGCTGTGGTGACGAAGAAGTCAACCACGCCGAGAATCAAGGTGGATGGTTCATCGACATCGGGCGAATCGCGCGCGTCTCGCGCTTAAAAGATCGCTTTCTACCTACAAGCCTGTTGAGGGAGGAAGCTCAACATGGGGAACCAAGCTTCGTCCGAGGTTGCGGAGTTGGTGATGTGGTGCTTAAGATGTCGTCCGATATTGAGATCACGTTGAAGGATGTCTGCATGTCCCGGACATCCGCAAGAATTTGGTGTCGGGCTCAATTCTAGTTAACAAGGGGTTTAGACTAGTTTTTGAGTCGAACAAGTGTGTCTTGACTAAGTTTGGGAATTTCTTGGTAGGGGTTATCTTACTAGGGTCTTTTCAAATTGAATGTAATGGTGTGCGTGTGTACCCAAGATTGCTATGAATGAAAATGCATCTACTTCTCTTACTGATCGAGTGCTCGATTTATGGCATTGTAGATTAGGACATGTTAATCTAAATGCAATAAAAGATTAGTAAATTTAGATTTACTAAAGTTAAATGAAGTTAATACACAAACGAAATGTGAGGTTTGTGTGGAAGCGAAAATGGCTAAGTTATCATTTCATTCGGTAGAGCGGAGCACTAAGCCTCTAGAACTTATTCACATTGATGTGTGTGATTTAAAGTTTGTACAAACTAGAGGTGGTAAAAGTACTTCATCACGCTTATTGATGATAGACAAGATATTGTTATCTTTACCTTCTAAGAAGTAAAGACGAGGCTATTGAAGCTTTTAAAAACTTCAAGAACGAAGCCGAGAATCAACTAAGTCGTTGAATTAAGGCGCTCAAGTGATAGAGGGAGAATATGTAGCTCCGTTTGAGGCATTATGCAACGAAAGTGGTATAATACATCAAACGACAACCCTTATTCACCTCGGTCTAATGGCGTTCGAACGTAAAAATCGAACACTTAAGGAGATGATGAATGCATTGTTGATTAGTTCGAGGTTGCCCCAAAACTTGTGGGGAAAAGTCTGTTTGTGACCAACTACATCGAACAAGATTCCATTGAAGAGTAAGGATGTCACCTCACGAGTTGTGGAAGCGAAGAAAGCCATCGACAAATATCTCAAAGTGTGGGGTGTTTGGCGAAGGTTGAGGTGCCTCTTCCTAAACAAGTTACAATTGACCTAAAACAATCGATTGTATCTTTATGGGTATGCACCAACAACATGGCGCTTATCGTTTTCGATCCACATGTCGAGGTACCGGATATGACTATGGGGATGACGATCGAGTCGATGAATGCTATATTCTTTGAAAGTGTTTATCCACCTCAAAGACAAGGATAAAGTGAAGCCGCCTAGCAATAGAGCGATGGGAAGCTTCGAGTTCTAAACCTTTGGAGGAAGAACCGATATCGCATAAGCGATCAAGGTGCGATCCGGAGGGGTCGGAACCGAGACGTGGTAGTAGAGTCAGAACACCAAAGGATTTTGATCCTGACTATATTGCGTTCATGTTGGACGAAGAACCAACATCGATCAAAGTAGCCTATACTCGGCCAGACGGAATGCTCTGGCAAGAGGCTGTTCAAAATGAGATTGATTCCATTCTGCAAAACCACACTTGGGTGCTGGTTGATTTGCTAGAAGATTGTAAGCCCTTAGGATGCAAGTGGATCCTTAAAAGAAAGTACAAGGCAGACGGATCAATTGAAAAGTATAAGGCCCGTTTGGTTGTCAAAGGGTTTAAACAAAGAGATGGGTACGATTTCTTCGATACCTATTCACCTGTGACGAGGATTACGTCTATTAGGGTGCTTCTCGCAATTGCCGCTTTGCACAATCTTGAGATTTATCAAATGGACGTTAAGACCGTGTTTTGAATGGTGACCTCGAGGATGAGGTATATATGAGCAACTTAGAAGGGTTTGTTGTACCGGTCAAGAGGCAAGGTATGCAAACTCGTGAAGTCTCTATATGGTTTGAAACAAGCACCGTTGAATGGCACTTGAAATTTGACAATGTAATGTTGGCAAATGGTTTCAAGATCAACGAGTGTGACAAATGTGTCACGTTAAGAACACCGATAATGGTTATGTTATAGTGTGTCCGTATGTAGATGACATGTTGATCATGGGTAGTAATACTCAAGTCATTAATGACACAAAACGCATGTTAAATAGAAATTTTGACATGAAAGACATGGGTTTAGGCGATGTGATTCTCGAATCAAGATTCTAAGAAGATCGATGGAATTGTCTTGACACAATCTCACCACGCCGAGAAAGTGCTTAAGAAATTCAACGCGCTTGATAGTTTGCCCGCTAAGACCCCATTGGAGCTCAATGTTCACTGAGTAAGAACAGGTGAACCATTGGGCAAGAAGACTATGCTAAGGTCATCGGGTGTTTCATGTATCTTACAAATTACACCCGCCCGACATAGCTTGTAGTGAACAAATTGAGTCGTTACACGAGCAATCCAAGCAAGGAGAATTGGAAGGTTTTAGTGAGAGTTTTGAGGTACTCAAGTATACTCAAAATCACGGGTCAGTATTTACGAGATATCCCCAAGATTGAGCGGTGCTTGTGATGCCAATCGATATATGACACGAAGATTCACTTTCTACAAGTGGGATGCGTGTTCACGATTCGTGAGGTGTTTCTTGAGATTCACGAACAGACGTAGTATAGCCCGATCCACCATGGAATCAAAATTCATAGCTTGGATAAAGCTAGTGAGGAAGCCAGTGGTCTGCAATTTTTAGAAGATATTCCATGTTGGTCTAAACCTGTGCCACCGGTGATGATTCATTGTGATAGCCAAGCGGCTATTGGAAGGGCGAAAAGTGATTTGTATAATGGTAAGTCTCGACATATACGTCGGCGATATAATACCGTGAGGCATTTGATCTCAGTGGGGTTATATCAATCGACTATGTCAAGTCAATAGATAATCTGGTAGATCCGTTAACCAAAGGGTCGAACCGGATCAAATGATCAAATTGCTAGAGAGAATGGGATTAAAATCCACATCTTAAGAAAAATCATAGTGGTAACCCAACCATGATGACTGAGATCCCAAGAACTTGGTTGATGGGAGAACTAAGTTATAGGAGTTCGTGTAAACACTCGTTAGTCTGCTCCTAGAAAGCAAACGAGTATTGAAAAACTTGCATAGTGGTGAGGTTGAGTCGCTGACTCTAATGATTCCTTAGATACCTCGGAGGAGGTTGAGTATGGCAAGATACTCGGTAAAGAATCACCTATGTAAGTGCAGGTGGGGCGCTCAAACAAAACACTTATGAATTCAAAGTGGATGTCCATGGCCAAATGGAATCAAACGTGAGAATGTATGAGGTTGAGGTGTTAAAGTGTTAATACCATTGTCTCAAGACACGTTGTGGGGGAATAGTTCGCGCATCGTGTCCACTAATCGCCTGTGTACTCGATGGTACTAACTATGGAAGGTTCAAGGCCATAAACCATTTGTCCAAATATTTTAATATCTCTTGAGGACTGAGTTGTGTCTGCATACATGCATATGGCTATTTCCACTCATGTGGGGGATTGTTGAAATTGCGTGTATATATATAATATTATATATGTGGTCAAGTTGCCAGGAAGCTACTTTGACCAAGATTTTGAGTGACGTAACATTTAATTTTGTGAAATTAAATGGCATAAGATCGATCTACGTTTTGAGTAGATGATCGTGGTGTATTCACATTCTCAAACCGATTTTGAGTGAGAAATAATAGATCAAAGTTGGTCACTTAAACATGGAGTTATGTGATTAAGGGATAAGCATGGATTAATTAATCCTTATCCCACATTGATTAATGTACATTCATTAATTGTCTATATAAGTGGTTCATTGAACACTTAGCATAATTATGTGCACAAGTGACGGGTGGGAAGCCCACGCGCGCCGCCGCCGCCTCGTCTCGTGTCCGGCCCGACGCCTTGTCCCGGTGCCCCGTGTTGCCGCATCCGTGCCCACGCCGCGTGCCCGCCCGGCTTGGTTCGGTTTCGTGGTCCGTGGACCTTGGTCCTGGATCTTCGCAATTGGTCTTTGGGTGGTCTTTGGGCCGTTCTTTGGGCCTGCTCATGGGCTTGCTTTGTGGGCCCGGTTCCGTGGCCCATTTCCGTATATTTTGGATCAATGTTTGATCGAGCCCAAAGATGGAGTTGGTCCGAGGCTCAACTCGTAGCCCAACCGTTGGGCTGTTGTACTTCGAAGAGACGCCCGGATATCGCCCAACGAACTGGACGCACACGTTGTCAGTTAGATTCGTCGTAATCGCTTGTAACGTTCGACATGATGGCTCAAGCGGAACGTGCCCACGTTGTCTCCGTAAACCGCCGTGTAACCCTTCGCACTCAATGGGGACATAACCCGTAACACCCAACATCAATGCGGTGTTGACCCAAAGATGCTCTCTACGAGGGACGACGCCTATAAATAGGACATGTCTCCTCAAAGATAAGTCACCTACAAACAAAAAAGCATTCCAAAGATTCTCTCAAAGCACTCCCTGCATACATAGGTCGTGTCCAAGCCTCGCCTCGCCTGCCTAGTTCATGGGAGCTCGTTGGTTTTTGGTCTTGCCACCCACGAGACGCCGCTTTATCTGGAGACGATACGCGTAATCGAGAGCACTACCGGGCGTATCTTGTCTTAAGGAAAGAGGCCTTCTCGACTCGGCATTTGCTTACGGTTTTGTTTCATTTTAGTTTCAATTGCTTAAGTTCATTGTTAGTTTTGATCTCCTACTTCTACATTTCTGTTTCGAACAGAACACGCCCTGCAAGTTCTGTACTGTTTTGTACACATTTTTTCCAACAAGAACATCAAAGCTTAAGGTCAGAAGAACATTAAAGCTTAAGGTTAGAGTGCAAGTTATGTTATATATAGAAAGCGTGGTTTTTATTCAATAAAGATAGTTTATATATGGATTGTCTGGCTCATTTGATAAGGTACCCACTTTTAAGCTTTAGGTACCACCATACATCTACCAAAGTGTTTTGCAACAATAGTTTTTAGCTAAACCATGAGCATATTATATCAATACACATCATTAATCTGTCATAGGTGGATCACATTTGCTCAATTGATTGGACCGTTGATAATCTCATAATTTATGATTATCATAAAAACTAGATCTTGTAATATATAAGGGTACGCATGAAAACTTTAGAAAGAATTAACGACACATTTTCCATTGTGATATTTTTCTGAAAATAGGAAAATAAATCTTGGGGGAAAGGGAGAGGAAAGCGGAGGTCTTTCGTTAACCTAATCCTCAAGAGCATATCCCGTGGCGTAGTGTTGCTTTGATCTATGCTTCCTAAGCCCTCGCTCGAGGAGAACTTTGTTTTCGGTGGGAAGTGACGTGTCATTTTCACTTCTTATTACTCTTTTCCTTCCTTACTCCATTTGAGGGTCGCTTTCCGCTAAGTAGATAGAATGGTGTAAGATATCAAAGAGTGTCAATTCTCCAAATCAAGGGTACGCTTGTGCTTTTGGATGGTTTGAAGTTGAAAATTAATATAAATTAATATTATATCTTTATACTTGAAAATCGGAATGTAGACAATATGTTTGAGAGATCAATTTCCGATCGACAAATGTTCGCCAAATTCGTAAGTATGATTGCATCATTAATTTAAGGTTTTTGAGTATTTTACACCCAAATATTTTATAATATAAGAGAATGAAAATCATTAGAAATGTTGATGGTGATTTTGGCCCTCTTTACATACTTCCATTTTCATCTTCGATGGATCGTGGTATTGCCGTGTATTAAAGATGCCTAGTCTCTTGTATTACATAAGGCGTTGACCACTTGATGGATTATTGATATGGGCAATAAATTCTCGAATTTTATTTATATATTCAATCGCCCTCTTGATTTGATATGGTATGTCATCGGATGTAATTAACTTATAAAAAATAAAATTAACCATAACTTTATTTAAAGAATGCATGTAATATAACGGGAAAAGGTTTGTCGCGTAAAACGGGGTTTCCATCTGCAAATGAGCTCAGACCGCAAGACAACCTATAACTAGAAATCAAATCCATTAAATTAAAGCAACGGTCCTGGTTTTGATTTCAGACCCGCTTTAGATCCGAACCGTCTAGATCCATAGTTTGATAGTCCGTGGGATGCTGTTCGATTCCAAAATCGTAACCAATACTTATTTATTGATTACGGTCCGAGTAAGTTCGCCTATTGACAATCCTAAGTTTAAATAGGCTTGTCAATGAGTTAGTTTATCTATATCGATTCGAAATCACTCATAATCTATTAAATTATAAAGCAACGGTTTCGATTCCATTACGGTTCAGTCGGTTATGGTTCCGCACTGCTCAGTCCGAACCATTTAAGATTCATAGTTGATGATCCGGGTCCGATCCGGATCCAGTGTTTAATGGGTCGGTTCCAGAACCAGAATCATTACTTATTTATTGGTTCTGATCCGGATAAAATCCATCCATTGACATCTCTACCCATATGTATGTACCTCACGATGTGCGTAAATAGACAAAATTTATTAAGACATTTGTAAGTGTACTATTAAAGCAGTTATCGAAAAATTTTATAGAACATGTAGGTGTACTACATTCCCTCTTACATGATAATATTTTATTAATGTAATTATATTAATAAAATATTATCATGTGAGAGGGAATGTAGTATACCTATATGTTCTATGTAAATTACCGCAGTTATCATAGATGAAACTTAATGACACTTTGAATTATTGCATTAAAGTTGATTTGACACGCCAACAAGATGCATCAGAGTGTACAGAAGTGTCCGTCAATTTCTTTTGCATTAAACTTACCATTTTAAATCAAATTTGAAAGAATGATCATCATATGTTTGATAATAAACTAAAATTTTTAAATAACTAAAAATGCATTACAATATTTTTTACGGGATTCTAAAATTAACTTATTAAAGCTATGCAAAGATATAGTAAATACGCGCGGACACATGTAGAATGAAATAAAAATATGGATAGGTGGACGTAATTTAATATAATCAGAGAGAGAAATATGACAAAGAGACATCTTATATAGTTTGCAGCCTATTGTATAAGAATAAAAGATTATTTTATTTTAATAAGGTAAAGAGAATTTACTTATGTTAAAATAAAAGCATCTTATCCCATATTGATTTTATGAACAAAGTGATGAGTTTTTAATGCATGCTGTATAAGAAGTATAAGGTTTTTTTTATTACAAGTGCACCAATCACTAAATTATAGACTAGTTTAAATTCATTTCTTAGTTTCTCTAGTGAGAATCTTGATAGAAGAGAGATAGTTTGTCAAAAACTTATAATAGTATAGGGGGGCTGAGAGAGATGTATATTTATCATATAATGCATTTTTCTTTGTGTGTTGTGGTTTTTCTTTGATTTTAGAGTTTTCTACGTTAAATTATTGTATTGAGATTGTTGTTATTTTCCTTCCTAGTTTTAGATTATTCGTGTGAAACATACAAAAATCACTGTTACACGTAAATGAGAAATTAATGCTAAATAATTGAAATAGAAAAAGTAAATATACAATTGTACAAGTTAAAAAAAGAAAAAAGAAACAGAAACTAGATGGAAGAAAAAAAAAACCAAAACTAGAGGTACTCGTTGTTTTAGCCTTTTCCCTTTTGATAATTTTTGCAGAATTCAAAATCGAACACTTTCTGTTTTCTTTTCTGGCAAACAACCAAAGCTAAAATATAGTTAAAAGCTAAAATATAGTTTGATGTTTTCTTTTCTGGCAAACAACCAAATGTACTGTTTTCTATATACAGTATAGGTGATATACAGTATGTATCCTAGACTAACCATTCACACAACGCCACAACATAAGCTGATGTATGACTGCCTAATTAGAGCATCTCCAATGCAAGGAGGCATTGGGGATGCATCCTCAATACTTATCATTGGGGGGAGGGGAGTGAGAAGGTAGTGGAAAGGTAGTGGGAGGAGAGATGAGAGAGAAAAGGTGGAACCACCTCCCGAAAGGCAACTCAAAATCTGTGCCACTTTTGATTTTTTTATTATTTTTTTCTATTTTCACCATATTTAATTTAATTAAAAAATCAAATATTATATATTTAATTTAATTAGAAAATCAAATATTATAGGATTTATATAATTAATTAATAAAATACCTACCCCACCCCACCGGCTAACCCTACTCCACGGCCAACCACCCCCACCGACCAACCACCCCCACCGGCTAACCCTACCCCACTGCTAACCCCCACCTACCAACCACCCCCACCGCTAACCCTACCCCACGGCCAACCGCCCACGGCCAACCACCCCACCGCCAACCACCCCCACGGCTAACCACCCCCACGGCTAACCCTACCCCACGACCAACCACCCCCACTACCAACCACCCCACCGGCTAACCCACCCCACTGCCAACCACCCCCACCTGCCAACCCCACCCCACGGCCAACCTCCCCACCGCCAACCCCACCCCACTGCCAACCCACCCCATGAATAACTTTAATTTAATTTAAATTTAATTTAATTTGTAGCTTAACTCAACGGATAAATATACGATCGTTGATCAACTGATAAAAATATGCTTATAAATATAAATCACTAAACAACATCATTCCTACCAACTTTTATATTTTCTTCTCCATTTACCTTAATATTTCTTCTTCTCCTAAACATTTTCCTATTATCGAATGAATAACGATTTCAAATTGGTCCATTCGGATATTTTGGATCAAATTCGCTTCAAATGTCCAACTCTAATCCTCAAAATCCCAACTTTCTTTCTCAAAATTCCAACTTCGTCAACAAAATCCCAACTTTCTACAAAATCCCAACTTCAATTACAAAATCCCAACTTTTATTGTCAAAATCCCAACTTGAATTTCAAAATTCCAACTTTCGTCCTCAACAAGATCCTACATATCCAAAGTGAATGTTCCAAGCTATCCATCCAATTTCCATCCGTGCTATCACTACAAGTTCGAGCTCCATCTTCCGACTCATCAAGAAAGATCAAGATAGATGGAGGAAGACCCACCAAGAAACGCCTACTGGAAGAGCATCGTCTTTCCAAAATTTTTCTTCTCGCAAGGTCTCGAGGCTATAAATCGAACTTCGATCAATAATCCGATGAAGAGAACAATGATATAAGTATAAGAAGATTTTGTACTCGAGAGAAAGTGCGAACATCTTACAAGGTGTTGGATCGATATTAGCATCGATTCGATCGCGGAAATGATCAAAAGATAGATCAAATGTGGGAGAGAATTACTAATGCCTACAACAAGGGTCGCCGAGCGTAACTCCGAGAGATCATCTTCCTCGCTCAAAACACTTTTTACAAACTTGCAAAGGAAACTAAATGGTTTAGTTCATGTTATTATAGGAGCAGAGATGTGGCCAAGCGGTGCAAGTGAAGTCGACATCATTCAAAAGGCACAAGATGAATATAAAGAGACTCACGGAACACGCGGTTTCGCATATATCGGAGTATGGAATTTGCTCAAAGAATGTCCAAATTCGCCATCAAGACAAGTGAGATTCGGGCAACAAAAAGGCAAGTCTTCTCAGACGGTGCCTACACCTCCGCTTCCAACCAAGATGAAAATGGTGATGAAACAACCACACTCGTCCAATTGGAAATAAAGGCAAGAGGAAGGCGGCGAAAGGAAAAGAAAAATCAACATGTGAAGCCAAAGAGGTGGTCGATGCGATCAACGCAAGAGCAAACTGCAACAATGATGGTGGCGAAGGCAATGGAGCAAAACAGAAGGTAAAAGAGCATAAAATTTCATACAAGATACTTCAAAGATGACGGAAACCCAACTACGACTTCATCTTAAGAAGTATTGCGCCCAAATCCAAGCAAAGTGGGAAGCGGACTAAGAGTAAAATGTATGCAAAATTCTACCGTTTCATTTTCCGTAATTGTGTGTTGTATTTTATTTTCTATAGTCAGATGTTGTATTTTATTTTACGCAATTGTGTGTTGTATTTTATTAGTTGTGTGTTGTATTTTATTTTCTCGCAATTATGTATTGTATTTGATTTTTTTAATTTAAATATTGTGTTTTATGTTGTACTAGTTGATTTAAATTAAAATGTCTTATCGATTAAAGGCCCATGTGAAATGCCGCAACAACTTTAATTTTATTATGCTTTTTGACCACCGCAGATCAATTATTTTTCTTTTCGATCACGCAACAACTTTAATCAATCACATGTGAAATGCAGCCTTTAATTATTTTCTTTGACCATTGAAAAGCACTTTATTGAAAGCACTTTAATTTGTTGCATGTTGGTTCAAACGGTCATTTAATTTGTGATCTATAAATCACAATCATCTCTCACACAATTATTCACACATTCTCGTTTTTTCCTCCTTATATCCTCAATATATTTTCTTTTCATATAATCGCCTACTCTCAACATGTCTTCATCAAACAAAAGCGCTAGCTCTAGTGATGATGAATATATTGATGAGGAGATGAACTCAATGATGGAGGACAAGGTCGCAGAAGATTACTTGCTCCAGTTAGTTGCACAACATACTTCTCGTCCACGAAGATATATCCATCTAGATCGTGAGGCTGCACACGATCGACTAATGAAGGAATACTTTGTTGAAAATTCAACTTATGGTGAAAGCGAGTTTCGCCGGCGAAATCGAATGCGCAAAGAGTTATTCATTCGCATTGTGAATTCTTCGAAGCGCGACTCCTCTCTTTCAACAACGCCGTGATGCAACCGGGAGAAAGGGCTTCACGCCATTTCGTAAATGCACGATGGCGATACGTCACTAGCGATGGTGGTCCAAATGATCACTACGATGAGTACTTAGGCGTTCTTGAATCAACAGCATCGAGTGCTTGCAAGATTTTTGCAAGTGTGTGATGAAGTTTTCGGCAACTATTACTTGAGGAAACCGACCGCAAATGACGCTCGAGGTTGATGAGAATGCATGAGGAGAAACACGGCTTTCCGGAATGCTCGGTAGCCTGATTGTATGCATTGGGAATGGAAGAATTGTCCAAGAGTATGGAAAGGTCAAGACACTCGTGGTGATATAAAGAAACCTACTATAATGCTTCAAGTCGTTGCTTCAAAATTTGTGGATACGACATGCATTTTTGGAGTTGCGTGCTCAAACAACGACATCAATGTGCTCTGACAATCACCATTATTCAATGATGCTCTACAAGGATTTGCACCGACGATCCCTTTCACAATAAATGGCACACAATACTCACAAGTTATTACTAACAGACGGAATCTACCCGAATGGGCGACATTAAGAGCTTTCGCATCCGCAAGATGCAAAAAGGTCAAGTTCAAACAAATGCAAGCTGCGAGAAAGGATGTCGAACGTGCATTTGGGGTTCTCCAAGCAAGACGGGCATTGATTAAAGGCTCATGTCGTCTTTGGTACCGAAAACTTAAAAGATATTATGTCAGTTTTGCATTATATTACATAATATGATAATCGAGGATGAAGGAAATGGTAAGCAATCGATAGACGATTTACGAGCAAATCACAAATAACCCTCCAATAATCCAAGGTTCGCCAAATAATTCGTAAATTATCTCAAGAGGTGCCAGACTACGTGATAAAGAAACTCATAATCAACTTCGAGCGATTTAGTTGAGCACATTTGGGCACACTTCGCAATGATGGATGATTAATTAGGTTTAGTATTAGTTTATTTTGTATGTTGTATTTTAATTTGTTAGATTTAAATTGTCTTTTATATCGTATAAGTTCTTTTTTAAAAGTTTCCATGTTATTGTGCAATTTTAATATGTACTAATATTTATATAATAATTGTTATTTGATATTAATTTTAAATAATATTAAAATTAATTTTATCAAGTTAGAATAATAAATATAAAATTTAAATAAAATTGTGAATAGATAATGAATGAGTTGAAAGTGAGTAAAAAGTGGGTCCATAATGATGTCAAGAAAACCCGAGTTTGGAAGGTATTGTTGGGGGTGAAAATAGGAGAAGAGAATATGATGATGTGTTCACGATGACGTCAAGAAAATCAATTTTATGATTGTTGGAGGTGCTTCTTGGTGAATGATTCAATAGTCAATATTAACGTGGATGTGACAGCCCATGCCTTTTCCAACAATACCCCTACAATCTAGAGCTCTATTTTTCTCGGTATGCACCAAATTTCAATTCTCACTTTAACACATACTCCTCCGTCCCGGCTTGGGCGTTTCTTTCAAGTACCGGAATTAAGGAGAGAGTTTAGTGTTTAAAGTGTATTGGTAATAAAGTGGTTTATGTGTTAAGTATATATATTTTGTATTTTATTTTATTTTATATTTAAATTTATTTATTTACTTAATAATTTTTTTTAAATTATCCTTAATTTAATTAGCATATTAAAATTAATTTAATTTTTTAGTTAATTTAATTATTTTAAATTAGCATATTAAAATAAATTAATTTAATTTTTTAAATAAATTATTTTTTTTTAATTTAATTTATTTAAAAAAATTAATTTTTAAATAAAATAATAAATTAATAAATTAATTTATTTTAGTTAAAATTAGCATATTAAAATAAATTAATTTTTAATTTAATTTATTTTTTTAAATTAAATAAATAAATTAATTTTTTTAATAAATAAATAAATTTTTAGTTAAAATTAGCATATTAAAATAAATTAATTTTTAATTTAATTTATTTTTAAATTAAATAATTAAATTAATTTTTAAATAAATTAATAAATTAATTTATTTTAGTTAAAATTAGATATTAAAATAAATTAATTTTTTAATTTAATTTTTTAAATTAAATAAATAAATTAATTTTTAAATAAATAAATAAATTTTTAGTTAAAATTAGCATATTAAAATAAATTAATTTTTTAATTTAATTTATTTTTAAATTAATTAAATAAATTAATTTTTAAATAAATTAATTAATTAATTTTTTAGTTAAAATTAGCATATTAAAATAAATTAATTTAATTTAATTAGCCAATAATCAACCCAATTAATTAACTGTTAATTGCAATTAAAATCCTTATTTTTGTTAATTATTTCCATTTATAGAAAACAAGACTCAAGTTTTGACGAACTTAAAACCAGATACTGTTCAAGTTAATGATTTTATGGAGTATTTAATGTATGTTTTAGGTAAAAGTCATTTTTTTAAAGTACTCAACAAACTGGGAACCATACATAGAAAAAATTAATACCCATCTGCCAAAAGTCAGAATAATTCGAGAAATTGTCTGCATTTGTTTTCCCAAAATATCATTATTCCCAAAATGTATTTAAATTGATTGCTATAATTTACAATTGGTAGCCAGATTGGGTTTTTCATCATAAGAAAAGTGGAGATAATGTATAAAAAATGAAAATTAATAAAAAAACATTTTATTTGTATAGTTTTATTAGCGCATTAAATTAATAGATTAATGATGTATGCAACTGAAATTTTAAATTCATTAAATTTGGATATTCATAAACTTGAACTCTCAAACTTATTTTTTAGTTAATTTTGATATCTTAAATCATCTATTTTATATTCTTTGCAGTCGACCTTTTTTTAGGATCACCAATGTTAGTTTATGCAAGTTCGTGGAGTTTCACGTGAAGTACACGTTGTATGCTAACTAATAGGGTGTCTAACTGTTCGGTTTCGGTTAATCGAACCGATTTTTTCTGCTAACCGAACCGAATTTCTCCAAAAGCGAACCAAATCAACTGTTTTAAATTTTCGCTAACCAAAACCGATCGGTTCCGACGGTTCGATTTTCTACAACCAAAACCAATTACAATTAATTAATAATAAAAACAAATAAAATAATAATAAAACAAATAAAATAGTAATTAAAATAAATAAAATAATAATTAAAAACTGAAACTTATTAAAATAGATAAAATATTTAACAATAATTAATAAAGTAATAATTAAAATTGATTTTCATAATTTTTAATTAATTAATTAGTAATTGAAATAATAATTAAAAATAAAAACGGTTTTAGGTTCAACTGTTCTGTTATTTGTTAACCAATAACCGAATTTTTTTTTCAACTCGAATCAAACCGAACCGATAACCGAATTTGTCGGTTTCGGTTAACCGAATTTATCGATTTGGTTCGGTTTTGCCTAACCAAAACCGAAACCGTTTAGACACCCCTACTAACTAATACTACCAAAACAAAGCCTATCTTATTCTTTGACATTAGACTAATTTAATTACATGATGCGATGACTATGAGGGTAAACGCTCCACGAGGAATGGGGCTTATAGTGGCATAACCTGCTCCGCCATGCATTCTTGTTTTACCAAAATAATTAGACAAAAATTTGACGAGCCCGACCACCGCGAATTTCAATTGCTTTTTTGTTAAAATAATTATATATTAATTATGGTGAGTAAGGATAATTAGATTTTGTTAATGTATAATTAAATTTATTAATTTTTAATTCAAAATTAGAATTTATTAATTCATAATCATGGTTTATTAATTCATTGAGTTTATTAATTCATAATTAAGGTTTTTTAATTCACAAGTAGGGTTTATTAATTCAAAATTAGGGTTTATTAAATTCATAATTAGGGTTTATTATTCAAAATTAGAGTTTATTATTTTCAATTAGGGTTTATTAATTCAAAATTAGGATTTATTAATTCAAAGTTAGGGTTTATTAATTCACAATTAGGGTTTATTATTCAAAATTAGGGTTTATTATTTCCAATTAGGGTTTATTAATTCAAAATAGGATTTATTAATTCACAATTAGGGTTATTATTTCATAATTAGAGTTTACTAATTCAAAATTAAGATATATTAATTCAAAATTATTATTTATTAATTTAAATTAAATTTTATTAAACTAATTAATTTTAATTAGAATTAATTAATTAATTAGAATTAATTAATTAGAATTAAGAATTAATTAATTAGTTAATTAAAATTAATAATTAAGGGGTGGTCTGCGCACAGGAGACCATCCCAAATAATTAATATAGATTATTAGAAGAGTTTATTAAACTTTTAACATATCTGCTTAAA
This sequence comes from Salvia rosmarinus, assembly GCA_036937905.1. NCBI lineage: Eukaryota > Viridiplantae > Streptophyta > Magnoliopsida > Lamiales > Lamiaceae > Salvia > Salvia rosmarinus. The sequence continues at coordinate 1,720,047 of JAODLM010000210.1, forward strand.
TATTCATTATCACATAGAGTCCTCAATTATACACTACGAAGTCCATCAAAATTCAACCGCATATGGCGTACGTCAGCCTTCCGGGAAAATTTATACTGCCAATCAATGTTGAATAATTATAATAAATACATAAAAACTCTATTGACTCATTCAGGTATATTACATAATTGATATGGCTCCAGCAGAATAGTCGGTCCTCCACCAAAATACGAAAAACAATTATGTAAAAGACTCCAATATTGACCAAGCCTGCTTTTAAATCATAAAATTAATCGTCACCTAATTAAAGTTTATACGTATTTAACGATGAGAATAAAATGGAAATTGAATTCCAATAGTTCTAAGTTAAGTATAATAAAAATAAAGTAATATTGCCGCATCTTTGTATGACTTTGTTACGGTCTAAATCAAAATAGCGACGTATATTTCGACTTTCCATCTTGACCAAATATTATCACAAGTGACGGTAGTAAAAAACCGTTGATATTATAATAGTATCCACCAACGTCTAAATTATGGTATGATATTAGGCTTCATGAATGGTGGTTTAAATTTTTCTCAATTGCTTTTAAGTCTAAAAAGGGATGTAGATTATGAAAGTTAAATGGGCTAGATTAGATTATTGGGCCTAATTAATTAGTTGTTGGACATTTAATTAATTAAGCCTAAAAGCCCATACAACTAGGTAGTGGGTGGCTATCTTTTATTAAGTAAGTTAATCATTGTGATTAACGTGAGAAGAGAACACAGAACACACACTACAGAAAACGATCGCAAAATCGAGCGAGATTCTGCTTCTCTCGCTCAATTTTGACATCGCGAATTGTTCACGCGGTGATTAAAGACACGCGATACCATAAGTAGTAAACGCCTCGAATGATTCATTGGAAGCTTTACTACTACCCGGGCGTAATAAACACGTAAGTCTTCGATCTTCGTGTTCTGCGCTCATCACACGCTTAATTATGATCTGATATATTCTCGATTGCTTTATTCCTGCATTGGCGTTAGACGTTGTCGAATTTAACAATGGTATCGTGTTCTGGTACCGATCTATAATTGATTCGTGTTCTAATTTAATCGTAGATTTATCGAAATTTTGAATTTCGATTTTGTTTCGATTTTATTTTCATTTCGTTTGATAATTCTTGATAATTAGATTATTAAAAGTAAACGAAAACGAAAACGAAAAAGGAAAAGAAAAATCGAAAGGAAAAATCGAAAACTGATTTCTGAAAACGAAAAAACAGAAGAAAATTGAAATCTGAATTTGATTCTGAAATTCGAAAAACTGGATTGTGTTTATGATAATGGATACGCCGGCGATGTTTCGCGTTTGACGGGAAATTCGATACGCCGGCGGTGTTTCGCGTTTGACGGGAAATTAAAAATCTGAATCTGGAAATTTTGTGTGATTGGAAATCACCGGTCACCGTCTTCTTCACCGGAGATGCGCCCCCGCCTCACCTTCCTGTTCACCGCCTGCTTTTGCGTCTTACGGACGGCGGTCGACGACGCGGCGCGCTCGTCGCCGCCGTCGATCCAGTGGCTGGAACCTCCTCGAACTCTCTGAAAACGCCGCCTGGTGGTGTCGTTGAAGCTTCTTCACGCCGTCGCGAAGGGCGGCGGAGGAGGAAGAAGAACGCGGTGGCTGCGGGAAAAGTTGAGTCGTCGACGGCTTGGAGTCGCCGGCGTCTAGACGACGGCAGAACACGGCGACGGGGAACGGAGAGGCGGCGCGACTCGTATGAAGAAACCCTCAGCGCGTTTTGGGCCTCCGGGGTCGCGTGCTGGGCTTCTGGAAAAGGGCTGGGCCGCTTTTCTCGCGTATGGGCCGTGGGTCGTGGGCTTCTACAGCTAGACTGTGACCTGTACGCTGGGCCGCGGTTTCTGGAGCTTTGGGCTGTTACAACCTAAAAAAAAAAAAATCTTTTATTAATTTAGAATTAATAAAATTTAATTTCCAATCACACAAAATAATTTATTAATTGATTAATAAGTTTTGTTTAATATTATTATTTTCGAAATAATAATATTAATTTCGATTTTGTATTAATTTAGAATTAATACAATATACTAATGTACATAGATTTAATTTATTAATTTAGAATTAATAAATTTAATCATAATTTTCAAATTAATTTTTAATTAGATTAATAAATTTAAAATTTATTATTATTTTTGAAATAATAATATAAGGTTTGATTTTATATTAATTTAGAATTAATATAATTTACATAATGTACATAGATTAATTTTATTAATTTAGAATTAATAAATGTAATCATGATTTTGGACATTAATTTATTAATTAGATTAATAAATTTTAACTTTATTATTATTTTGAAATAATAGTATAAAGTTTGATTTTATATCAATTTAGAATTAATATAATTTAGTTCATAATTAAAGATTCGATTTATTAATTAGATTAATAAATCTTATTAGATTATTATTTTAGAAATAATAATGTTAAATTAATATTATATTAATTTGGAATTAATATAATTGCCTAAATCCATTTTTAATTAGAGAATTAAATTATTAATTAGATTAATGAATTTATTCGTTGAGCCCTATTTGCTGTTTTCTGTGATAAACATGCTATTTGATTTTATGCTTATTTTAACTATAGTAGTTAGAGACCGTCATATTGTTTGGGTAGAAGGCACCCAATACTTGTAGTCCGTGTTACTATGTTTGGGTAGGCGGCGCCCAATATATGTGGTCCGCATTTCATGCCTGGGTAGGCGGCACCCAGTAATTGTTTTGATTAATATTAGATATTAAAATAAACAATTAGTATCACATGTTTTATCCCCACTAAATACAAGTCTCGTTTTTGAAACAAAACACATCGTCCATCATAATTGTATGAGGATCATAGCCTCTTTCGTTCAAAGAGTATTACACCAAAGTATTTACTCCGGAATCGACAATGCAAAGGCTCATTCATAGATGCATGGTTGGCATCGTGTGATGGGGTTGATTTGCTTAATTATTTTGAAACAAACAAAGCGATCAAAATAATTAGTGGATCATATTAATGGATTAATAAACCAAGAATTGAAAATTTATTGTTGTGATCGGTTTGAAATCGATCAAGTATTATTATTATAGTCATCACCAAGCAGAGGCTACAATAATATAAGACTCAATCACTACTGAATTAATGTTGATTGGCTTGGAGGCTCACCGAGTGATATTATTTACAATCATCACCAAAGTAGAAGTTCGTAATAATATCACTGGATCTTGGACTACTAAGATTTATAATTGTTATGAATCCGTATTTTGCATTTTAAAGTGCAATATATGTTAAAATTAGTGGGAGCTAATCAATACAATAAACCCTTGTTTGATTAGTGATACGATTGTGATCAATGTTTACTTTGTTCTAATTTTTGTTCCTTTATTTTCATTCGCTTGTTATGGCGACTATGTTGTATAAATGTTTGATGGAAACGAATTTGTCGACCGGGTCAAATTATCCTGATTAGCACGTTATGCAACGCTTGGTATTAAGGACGGATAAGATTGAGTATGTCTTGACAAACCAATCAATATCATCCCGATGAGTGTTCTCCCGAGTATGCCTCGCTTGGGTTGCTCATAAGAAGCACGTTGAGGATGCTATGTCGGCTCGGATCATTATATCGACTTCTATGAGTTTAGAACTCAAAGGCAACATGAATGCATGCTACCCTATGAAATGATTCAGCACTGGAGAGTTTGTTTGCCTCGAGGCATGCCTCGAGTATGAGATACTCGAGATCTCTCAAGAGCACGCCCACATGAAAAGGCACCGGAGAGAGATTGTCCAAAATTTAAGGCACAATGTGCAATGGGTGATAGCTCGGGCATATTTATCGTTGAGATAAATATGTCTAAATAATTCACATTCTTGGGTATTAGATACGGTGTGGCTCACACATTTGTAATAATGTGGAGGGCTTAGAGGCAGCGAAGGTGAATCACGGGAGGTCGACCCACGCGTGGAAAATGGAGCAAGAGTTGATGTCGAAGCGTGGGGACTTATAGATTGGATCTTCCTTCGGGTTATAGACTAGATTTACATGATTGTTATTTCGTTCCATCTATTTCAAAGAATATTATTTCCATTCCTATGTTGGACATAGAAGGGTTTTCCTTCCATTTGGAAGCAAATCGTTGTACTTTTTCGCTTAATGGAGTGTTTTATGGAAATGCCTTTCTTTCGAATGGTTTATATATGCTGAACGTGAACGAGATATTCTCAATGTGCAAAACAAACGACCTAAGCTAAGTAATCTGAATAATGCTACTTATCTTCGACATTGTAGACTGGTCATATCAATGAGAAAATGATAGCAAGATCGAGAAAATCGATTATCTCACACCATTTGATTTTGAATCATATGGTACTTGTGAATCTTGTCTCAAATGAAAGATGATTAAGAAACCATTTTACGGGAAAGGGTTACGAGCCAAAGAATTGCTAGAGTTAATCCACTCGGATGTGTGTGGACCATTTCAACTCAAGCAAGAGGTGGATATTCGCATTTCATAACTTTCACCGATGATTTTCAAGATATGGATATGTATATTTGATAAAACACAACCGGTGCTTTTGATAAATTTAAAGAGTTCAAGTTAGAAGTCGATAAACAACTTGGTAAAAGTATTAAGAATCTTCGATCGATCGAGGGCGGGAATACTTAAGCCGAGTTTCTTGATTACTTGAAATCACATGGAATCCGTCGATCGACACCTCCGGAACACCACAAATGAATGGTGTATCCGAGAGAAGAAATCGAACTTTATTAGATATGGTTCGATCCATGATGAGTTTCGTTAGTCTCTCTTTATTCCTTTGGGGCTACGCCTTATTAACCGCCGCTTATATTCGAATAGGGTTCCATCTAAATCATCGAGAAAACACCATACGAGTTATGGTGTGGTAAAATAGCAAGTCTTAAACATATGCGACTGGGGTTGTCTCGCTTTTGTTAGAAAGACGCTGATCGATAAGTTGGAATCAAAAAGTGAGAAATGTTATTTTGTGGGATATCCAAAGGAAACAAAAGGATATGAATTCTACTCACTGGAAGATCACAAGGTGATCATTTCTAGAATGTGACGCTTGAAGACTCCTATGTTTCCAAGGAACAAGGTCACAACGAGGTAGATCTTCAAGAAATTCGAGAACCACAAAATAACACAGAGGGACTAAAGATTGTTCAATGGTGTGAACAAGAATTCGGTGGGAGTATTTGACGATCTATTGGGAGGAAATGACTCTTGAGGTCACCTCACGACAACGAGACTCATCAAATACAAGATGACATAACAATTGTGCTATCCGATGACACAATAGTTGTGCCACATCCACCTCAAGAAATTCATGAGGAAGTTCTTGAGAATCTCCAAAATGTTGATGAAGTCAACACGGAGAGCCTCCTACTCACGCTCGTAATGAACGCTGAACCTCGCAAGAACAACCTAACTCAATAGGCCACGAGAGGACTCGTCGGCACCGATAGATTGAATCTAATGATTGAGAACCAAGATGATGAAGTCGAATCGGATGATGATGAACCTAAGACCTATAATGAAGCGGTGTCCGCACCGATTCAAAGACGTGCTAGAAGCCTTAATATACGAAATGGACTCGATGTATTTCAATCTAGTCCGGGAACTAGTTGATGACTTACGGATGGGGTTTACCCCATAGCTGCAAATGGATCTTCAAAAGAAAGAGATGCAGATGGTAAGATACAAACCTACAAGGCTAGGTTGGTGGCAAGGGTTATAGTCGAATGCATCGACTATGGCGAGACCTTTTCACCGATTGCAAAAATCAAGTCCATTAGGATATTACTTGCAATAGTCGCATACTACAATTTTGACATTTGGCAAATGGATGTCAAAACTGCTCTCAATGGAGAACTAGAAGGTGATGTCTACATGACTCACTGAAGGTTTTGTGTCCAAAGAGATACCGAATGCGTTATGTAGGCTAAAGAAGTCCATTTATGGACTTAAGCAAGCATCGAGGAGTTGGAACATTTGCTTTGTGAGCTATCAAATTGTTTGACTTTGTCGAAGCAAAGAGGATCCTCGCTTATAGTAAGCGAGAATGGAAACGTTGTCTACCTCAGAATATATGTCGATGACATTTCGATTATGGGGGCGACCGATCTATGATGCAATCCGTGAAAGACCGGCCGTCTAAATCATTTATGATGAAGGATCTTGGTGAGGCCTCCCACATCCTTGGGATCAAGATCTATCGGGATAGACCTAATAGATTGTTGGGGCTGTCACCACTTACATGTACAAATTGCTACGGCGTTTCTCAATGAAAAATTCTAAGAAAGGATTTCTTCTTATGGGATATGGCATCAAGTTGTCTAAGAAGGATTGTCCTTCTAATGACAAAGAAGTTGCTTGCATGAAAAGGATCCCATATGCTTGGCTATAGATCAATCATGTATGCCATGATACGCACTAGGCCGATGTGGCCTACGCTTAACATTACGCATGATTTCAACCAAAATCTCGTGAGGAACATTGGAAAGCTATTAAGACTATTCTTAAGTACCTTAGAAGGACTAAAGAATACTTAGTCTCTGGTGGGTGGCTGAGCTATCGATGACTGGGTACACCGATGCTAGCTTCCAAAGCACTACCACGCATCGTAAGTCTCGATGCCGATATGTTTTCATCCTCAATGATGGGCGGTGAGTTGGAACAGTTCAAATAGAAAACTACCGCCGACTCCACCACCGGCCGAGTATATTGTCGCATCTGAAGGCGCTAAAGGCGGTTGCCTGTTGGAGTTTGTGAAAGAATTGAGGTTGTTCCAGTGCAAGCCGTCCGATACCATTGTTCGCGACAATACCGGTGGTCGCGCAAGCAAAGGAACCAAGAGCCACAAATGAAACAAGCATGTTCCAAGACGATATCATCCGATTAGAGAAATAATAGAAATGGGGCATGCAAAATTAGGCAGTACCCACCGACGATAACTTAGTCGATCCTTTTACCAAGCCGTTGTGTATAGAAAACACAACAAACATTTCAAGGCTTGGGTGTTGACATGGAAATTGGCTTTGATTCGATTGGGAGTTTATAGTTTGTATGTTTTAGAAACTCCTTGTTGAGACGCACTTTCTATTGATCACAATCAAGATAATATTTTATCTATGAGTTTTGTACATTTAATGGAATAATTATTTTGATGTTTGTCGTTATTCTTTTATTTGTTCCCTTGAATTATCACCGCTGCTTTTTTGTGAGACATCAATGATATAGTATAATTTTAAAATAGCCCTAACCAATGATCATCAAGAATGAGATATTGATGATATGTTATAGGTTAGCATGTGGTCTGCATCACATTCTTAGAGAATGTAGTGGTTCTCACAACTACGAGATATTTGATATCCGTGATGGACACATGAATACTTTGGAGAGTATTGGTATACCCCACTATTAAATCGTTTGTTTGATGTCTATGATTTCTTAGTGTGTGGAGTATGTAATAGTCCTTAGACTTGAGGTCATTACACATTTTGTTTGTTAAGTGCTGTACTTTGACCAAGGCAACGCTTGCGAGTGGCAAGACACGGCTTGGATTGGGTACATCATGAGATAAATGAAAATGGTAGTTGAGCCAAGAATGTGATTCATTCCTCGATTAGATTTTCGAGTGAGCACTCATTTCTCTATATTATTCGACCATAAAGTCATTGGTCAATGAAGAGATATATTCAATTAAAGTAATGAATATGATCATACGGGTCTTATAATAAAGATGAGAAAAATAATCGAGCTATTGATCGATGACACGTAGCAAAATCTTAGCTCAATCGAGTGTGTCATGAATGAAAGGATATTACATAAACTTCATGTAAAGGTTTGTTTATCGCTTTCCACGTAAACGTCCGTCATATATCAAGTTCGCCGCACAACGCAGCCCAAGAGTTTTGTGCGGACTTTGATTAGATCATCACCTGGTAATGGGGCCTATTGGGTCACACTATCAAGTGTATTGTTAATCGCTCAAGGATATATGCATGGTGCACGGTATGTTGTCTAATGCTAGTCCAAGTGGAGATTGAAAGTTAAACGGGCTAGATTAGATTATTGGGCCTAATTAATTAGTTGTTGGACATTTAATTAATTAAGCCCAAAAGCCCATACAACTAGGTAGTGGGTGGTTATCTTTATTAAGTGTTAATCATTGTGATTAATGTGAGAAGAGAACACGTAACACACACTACAGAACGCGTCGCAAAATCGAACAGGAGATTCTTGGCTTCTCTCGTTCAATTTTGACATCGTGGAATTGTTCATGCGGCTGATTAAAGACACGTTGATACCATAGTAGTGGAAACGCCTCAAGGATTCCTGGAAGCTTTACTACTACACGAGGCGTAATAAACATGTAAGTCTTCGATCTTCGTGTTCTGTGGCTCATCACATGCTTAATTATAGATCTAGATCCGTTTCGATTGTTTTATTCCGCTGCGCATTAGATGTTGTCAAGAACGAATTCTAACAGATTATTTTTTCTAATTGTGTTTGATTAAGTACACATGCCATCGTACTATAGGTTTCACAATAAAAAAGATTCATGACTATCATCTAATCAGCATAGAAATTTCTTTGAGCATGTCTCGTATGTAGGGATGTCAATGAGTGGATTTTACCCGGATCGATCCGGAACCTTTCAAAATCCATTAAATTAAAGCAACGGACCTGGTTCCGGTTCCAGACTCGCTTTAGACCCGGACCGTTTAGATCCATAGTTTGATAGTCCGGTCCGGATCTGGTTCTGATTCCAGAACCAGAATAAATACTTATTTATTGATTCTGATCCGAGTAAAACCCGTCTATTGACAAACCTAAGTTTAAATAAGCTTGTCAATGAGTTAGTTTATCTATATCGATTCAAAATCACTCCTAATCCATTAAATTATAAAGCAACGGTTCCGATTCGAGCTCGGTTCGATCCGGCTCGTTCCGCATCTGCTCGTGTCCGAACCATTTAAGATTCATAGTTGATGGTCCGGGTCCGATCCGGATCCAGTGTCTAATGGGACGGTTCTAGAACCAGAATCATTACTTATTTATTGGTTTTGATCCGGATAAAATCCATCCATCGATATCCCTACCCATACGTATGTACCTCACGATGCGCAGAATAGACAAAATTTATTTAGAAATTTGTAAGTGTACTATTAAAGCAGTTATCATAGATGAAACTTAATGAAACTTTGAATTATTGCATTAAAGTTGATTTGACAGCCAACAAGACGCATCGAGTGTCTGTGTTGTCCGGTCAATTTCTTTTGCATTAAACTTACCATTTTAAATCAAATTTGAAAGAATGATCATCATATGTTTGATAATAAACTAAAATTTTAAATAACTAAAATGCATTACAATATTGTTTACTTAGATTCTAAAATTAACTTATTAAAGCTATGCAAAGATATAGTAAATACTGTCATGGACACATGTAGAATGAAATAAAAATATGGATAGTTGGACATAATTTAATATAATAAGAGAGAGAAATATGACAAAGAGATAGTATCTTATATAGTTTATAAGAACAAAAAATTATTTACTTTAACAAGGTAAAGAGAATTTACTTATGTTAAAATAAAAACATCTTATCCCATATTGATTTTATGAACAAAGTGATGAGTTTTTAATGCTATATAAGAAGTACTCCCTCCGTCCCGCCATTCATGGCTCCTTTCTTTTTGTACGTAAATTAAAGAGAGTTGTGTTTTGTGTGTAAAAAATAGGTGGCACGAAATTCGAGATACTTTTTAATGTAAAATTATTTCCTTTTTAGGAACGTGTCAACTTGTTGGGACGCCCAAAAGGAAACGAGCCAAGAATGATGGGAATTTTAGGAGTATAAGGTTTTTTATTACAAGTGCACCAATCACTAAATTATAGACTAGTTTAAATTCATTTCTTAGTTTCTCTAGTGAGAATCTTGATAGAAGAGAGATAGTCTGTCAAAAACTTATAATAGTATAGGGGGCTGAGAGAGAGATGTATATTTATCATATAATGAATTTTTCTTTGTATGTTGTGGTTTTTCTTTGATTTTGGAGTTCTCTACGTTAAATTATTGTGTTGAGATTGTTGTCATTTTTCTTCCTAATTTTTCATTTCTTTACTAAGTATGAATGGGGACCCGATGTCCCAACAATGCATAGCAATATTGTTTATGAGATTGTAAAATTAACTTATTAAAGCTATGTAAAGATGTCGTAAATAAGCGCGCACACATGTAGAATGAAATAAAATTTGGATATGCGGACGTAATATAATATAATCGAGAGTAAAATATGACAAAGACATGGTATCTTATATAGTTTGAGCCTATTGTATAGGAATATAAAATTATCTAATAAATATAAAAAATAGCAATGGCAAGTCTCCACGACCTAAAAAAATAAGTAAATTTGTTATAATTCAATTAAGTGAGATCCAATACAATAAATAAGATGTCGAACGCAATACCCTTTAAAAAAAAAAAGGATGTAGAATACATTAAATGAGCACGTAAACTTTATGGAACCAGATTTTTTTTTGAATTTATGAAAATCCGCTATCTTTGGTATGCACTGGGTAAATCCTACGTTCATGTGCAATAGTTTGCAAAACACATATGACGAGTAAACTACACATAACAAATCAAATATGATAGATTCAGACCAATAAAGACGTTAGTAAAAATTCAAACTTGTGACATTTTGGCGAATGCGCTAGAAATTTATTAACTCCTAAATCGGCCATCGCACAACGAGTGGAACATATAAGGGGACAAATAGGTAAAGTGTACAAGTCCTCAAGTTCTAGTTAATTTGTACAACTAAATATTCATGAAAACATGACTTAAATCTATTATTAGACGGAAAATCAATTCAAATTGTTGGAACATAGAATCGCAGTTGAAAATTGTTGAAAGTTGGGTCGAACTTAGTTGATAAACATAATAAATAAAAATGACAAAATTATATAGTCGAAAATTCATTCGAGCTAACAAACGATAATATATATATATAGGAGATGGATCAGGTAGGAATTGATAATTTGGTAGGAAATAGGAATGAATTTTGGCCTTTGATTTGCTATATCAATGGTTGAGATTTAATTTTGGTAAGCGTACTATGCTTTGTGTTTTTCGTGCTATACGGATTATTGTGCAACACTATAACTCTTCTTGTGCTACGCTGCAATGAAAGATATGCTAAACTAATATATTTAGTGATAAATCTAATATATGTAGATATGCGAGATTTATGTAAAGCAGTAAAGAACACCAAGACTTTTACGTGGTTCGATCGTTAATGAGATCTACGTCCACTTATGAGTTGGTTCCTCAATACTTTCACTCTGTAGGATTACAATGAAATACACTGAAAAGCTCTCTAGTATTCTTGTAGTTGCTAACCCTTTTACCTTCAATCTAACTCCTATTTATACATGTCCGAGGGCTCCTAAAGGCGTGCCCATTCCTCCATCGTCCGGACTCTTCCCGGGCGTGGGGCTCTTCCTCGCCTGTAGGGATGCTTGCCTTCCGTGCGCCACGTGGAGGTGGCGCCGACTCAGTTCGGGGCTGATTAGGTTTGCCTTGGGCTTAACCGTGGGCACTGCCCATCAATGTCGAGCCCACTGCTTGGAACTGTCGGTGGGCCGGCGGTTGGGCCATATCCCATCATAGCTCTCCCGAATAGTCGAGAACAGCCATGCCGAGGTGAAGTGAAGAGTGAGCTTTGCCGAGGTGGGGTGTTGCTCGGCTGAAGTTGTTGTCGAAGGTGTCTCGATCTCTTTGGTGTCAGGATTTGATCGGTTCGCCTGGATTCGGTTTGGTGTTCTGGGCATGCGCCGCTTGTTGGGGACTAAGCTGGAGTCGCCCGTTGCTTGACAAAGATGTGCTGCAAATGGAAGTCGAAGTTCGACCTGGATAGAGATATCCGTTTGGGTGATACCGAGGTCCGACTTGAGACGTCTGATGGTGGGTGGCGATGTCTGTTGGTAGGATGCCGAGGTCCGACCTAAGTGGCACAACCTTCCTGGAGGTCTGACGCCTATCTGAAGGATGCCGGGGCCCGACCTGATTGGCCCATCTTTTTGGAGGATGCCGAGGACCGATCTTAATCGTCTGACGTTGGATAGCGACGTCGCTTGGAAGGACGAAGCCGAGGTCCGGAGTCAGAGTGATGATTGCAAGATTAGACCGGTTGTGTCAGCGCGTCCTTGATTGCGCCATACGCGCCAGACGGTTGGTCGGCGCTCGAAGCATGTGCGCGCGTCTACTCCACGGCAAATCACAGTTAGCCACGTGGGAAGTTGAAACGGCAGCTTTAGGCGGCACTTGCCCTATAAATAGTCCCATTCGAGGAAACTGTTCATTTCCTTCTTCATTTGCCTCAGAGAAAATCATCAGCGTTTCTAGAATTCTTCCTGAACTCATTGACGGAGCAATTTCTCACTTCCTGAAAAAAAAGTAAGTATGGCTTGTAGGGAAAACTATGTTTAGCCCTCGCCCCGAGGATCTATCTTGGGTGTTTAATTCACCATACATTGATTATATTCCTAGCATGCGCCTATATAATTAATTGCAACACGTTGGGGTTTTTCTCGTGTTTACCTTTGGATCCGCCGAGGTGAATCGAGCGGGATGAACGAATCGGCGGAACGAACGATCGACTCGTGCTTTGACCTTTGGATCAGATCCCGATTGCCCAATCTCCAACGCCGAGTGAGGACGATCTATGGAGAATGCTTCGAAAAATCACCCAATACACTCAATGAAAATTTCGAGAATCCTCACAAGAGCTATGTGATGCTCGAAAATTATGCTCTCAATTACAAGCATTAACTAGACTTTATCTCATACCTTATATTTATAATGCACTACCTTAATCCCATATGGAAATTACCATAATCCTATATGGAAATTACCATAATCCCATATGGAAATTACCATAATTCTTTATGGAAATTACCATACTCCCAAGATATTACGGACTCCCGTGATTATTACCATAATCTTATATGGAAAGGATCTATGCATATACCATAAATATAATAATATCCTTGTAGGATAAAGAGAATAAAATCTTGCCATAGAGAGCTATAGGGACCGATTTTCTTGCTAAGCTATGGGCACGGATGGGCCACTGTGGATCAAATGCAAGGAATAAAGATGGGCCTCAAATAAATTAATTATCTTATGTTCACCGTAACATAAATTAATTTATAAATATTTATTCATGCCACTAGAGAATAAATGCCGACTTACCCTTTATTACGAAGTTGAGCGGGCTTGCACTTAGACATTACTGAATCCCCGATTTAAGATATCGAACGTCCATTAATTATTTATAGCAATCGATCGCTTAAAATAATTAATATCTTTAATTCCTTAAGCGCACCACTCAACCTTATTATTGTACTTGAGCTAACTCAACTGCGGTGGTTTAGTACAATAAACCTTTGAGCTCCTTAAGTGGACGCCATCATCCTAAACGGATACGGTGACTCGACATGTATAACTAGCGTGACATACAAGATCGCCACCACCCAAGACGCGAGAATCTTGGTTAGAACATATAACCCTCACCCATAACAAGTCAAAGTGATGGTCAAGAACTCATACTCACCTAATACCTTATCGAGGTTTAGATCATCGTAAGTCACCGAGATCTTGGTTCTTCACGACGGTCGATAGAAGAACACATCTCACCGTGATCCTTCAATACGTTAGAGACGCATCAAAGATAGACAAGTAACCAAGTCAAGTCACTTCTTATCTATATCGCAGCCTCATACCGACAACTCGTCCTCAAGTTGTCTCACCGTGAAACCTTTTATATCTCATTGCTTGACCAATCATACGCACTCGTGATCTTCTACACAATCGTATGATCTAACTTATATATGAGATAAGGGACACGAGATATATGCAATCAAGTATTCAATTCGAGATAGGAGATTGTAATAGTGGTAACAGAAACATTGTATACAAGCTCAACCAAAGCGCTGCCAAGATACAAATCCAACAATCTCCCACTTATACTAAAGCAAACTTTTAGTATACAATGTGTCTCTCTACTAGCTATTACAAACAACCATCACTTTGCTTCTCCCACTTATACAAAAGTTTCCTTTCTAAGTGGGTGCCATCATCCGCAAACCAAGTCCTCTAACGTGTCCATCGTAGACTTTTTGCGGCAGGCTCTTCGTGAATGGATCCGCTAGATTTTCCGTCATATCAATCTTTTCAATCAGCACGCCACCTCGCCTAACGATTTCGTATGACATGGTACTTTCTCTCTATGTGTTTGGTCGCTTTGTGGGTCCGTGGTTCTTCGAAGTTTGCACATCGCACTGAGTTATCACAGTAAACTATGATACTCTTAGGCAAACCAGGTACCACACCTAGATCCATGAGGTAGTTCTTGAACCATACAGCCTCCTTAGAAGCCTCCGAAGCGGCTACATATTCGGCTTCCATGGTAGAGTCCGCAATGCATCGCTGCTTTGCACTCCGCCAGGATACGGCTCCACCTCCCAAGGTAAACACATAGCCCGAGGTAGACTTTTTCTCATCACGGTCAGCTTGGAACCGAGTCAGATAACCCAAAGGCATTAGACTATCTCGCATGGTAAACTAGCCTATAATCTCGAGTCATTTTCGGTACTTGAGTATATGCTTTATCGCGATCCAATGAGCTTGTCCGTGGTTAGATCGATATTCAGCTACTATGCTACCGCATAGCGTATATCGGGCCTCGTGACATAGCATTGCGACATGAGACTTCCTACGGCGGAAGCGTATGGAACTTGTCTCATTTCTCTATTTCTTCGCAATCATAGGTGATTGCCGCCAGATAAAGCGAACGCCATGTCCGAAAGGTAGCAATCCTTTCTTGGCGACCCGCATACTAAAGCGTAGTAATCACGAGATCAATGTAAGACGCCCGAGATAAGCTCAACATTTCTTCTTGCGATCTCGGTAAACCTTGATCCCAAGAATGTACTCTACATCTCCTAAGTCTTTCATTTGAAACCGATCGGATAGCCAACTCTTTATGTCTCGATAATGACTTCACGTTGTTGCCAACTAGAAGGATGTCATCTACATAAAGTGCAAGAAATACCACATCACCGTTGACATCTAACCGATACATACAACTCTCGCTAGGCAACTGGTAAATCCATAGACTTTACTACCTCGCCAAAGCGTAAGTTCCATGATCGGGAGGTCCGCTTAAGTCCATAAATGGACTCTTAAGCTTCCATACTAGATGCTCTTCACCTTTACCACATAACCTTCGTGTTGTCGCATATAGATGTCTCTACCTTCCTCAAGGTAACCGTAGGAAAAGCGGTTTTAACATCCATTTGCCAAGCCTCCCAGTTCAAGTGGGCTGCTATGGCCGAGAAGAATTCGATGGACTTGAGCATTGCTACAGCGAAAAGGTCTCATCGAAATCGATGCCCTCAACTGAGTGTACCCTTTCGCCACAAGCCCGGCTTTAAAAGCCGAAACCCTCCATCGGAATCTCTTCCTCTTGTATATCCACTTACTACCTACGGCTTCCTCGCCATCCGGTAGAGTGTCTTTTCATATACATCCATAGCGTTATGGACTCAATTTCTAAGTCCATAGCGGTGTGCCATGATCTTGCATCAATATCTTGTATCGCCTCCTTGTATGTCCATGGGTCGATTATTGCTCGCTCGCTTCTCAGGACTAAACCAAGATTCACCCACGAACATAAATCGCTCGGGTTGACGAACAACCTCCCACTGACGAGGTTCTACAGCATAATGGCAACCTGGGTGCGTAAACTTGTGGTTCTCTATTTTGCACAACTTGTCGGGTAGGTACCACTTATGCGGTCGGTATCTCTAGTGGAACTCGACCCACTTCAATTTCTTCAAGTATCCGTGTCGATCCTCCCACTAGACTCGACATCTCGCACCTTTGGTCTCGGTGGTGGAATACAATCATCTTCTAATTCTCAAGAATGATTTCAACTTTGGACTTATGATTTTCATATAATCCTCTTCTAAGAATCGGGCATTAGTGCTAATAATGACCTTCCGATCCTTAGACTATAGAATAAACCACCTTCGCCCTCTAGATAGCGATAAAACAAATGCGTCGGATCTAGCCTCCAACTTGTCGCCTTCTTGTTCAACTCTCACGTGTCGGATCGCCCCATATCCTTATGTGGCTTAAAGCGGCTTCGCCCAAACCACAACTTCGAAAGGGTCTTTTCGATCGACTTGGGCGGTGCTAGATTTAGCAAGTATGCCACCGTTTCAAGGCATACCCCCAGACTAAATAGCAATGTTGCATAACTCATCATCGATCTAACCATTTCCAAAAGAGTTCTATTTCTTCGCTCGACACACCATTTTGTTGTGGTGTGCCCTGTGAAGTGCGTTGAGGTAATCCCACACTTCACTAGATAGTCCATAAACTCGTTCTTTGAGGTATTCGCCACCGCGATCGTAACGCAATGACTTGATACTCTTACCAAGCTTCGCTCCACTCCGCCTTGAACTCTTTGAATTTTCAAAACATTCGAGACTT
Source organism: Salvia rosmarinus (assembly GCA_036937905.1). NCBI lineage: Eukaryota > Viridiplantae > Streptophyta > Magnoliopsida > Lamiales > Lamiaceae > Salvia > Salvia rosmarinus. Next base: position 1,736,674 of record JAODLM010000210.1, read on the forward strand.
GCGCAAGCGGTATATGTATCCGCACCTTGAGTAATCATCAATGAAAGTGACAAAATACTGCATTCTCCACGAGCTTGTGTGGACATTGGTCCACACAGTCGAATGGACTAGCTCTAACATTTCGCTCTATAACCCTTCGCTTTGAAGGGTCCGATCGACATCTTACCTTCTATACAGATTCGCAGGTGGGAACAGAGTAACCGTGAGATTACCCAACGCCCATTCTTAGCCGCTTTGGATCCTATTTAGATTGATGTGACCTAATCTAAGATGCCAGAGAAAAGTAGTATCATGTTGCGAAGAAAACTTTTCTTTTAGGGTTTGATGAAGGTGCAACATAGTTATAGGTATTATGTTTTGCGAAATAGTATAAAGCTTAATTATATAACGTACAACACGTATAACTTCGTCATTTCTTATGATAGAAACACCACTATCAAAAATAATGTAATATCCATGAGTAAATAATTTCAAGCGAAACAAGGTTCCGACGAAAATCCGGCACATATAAAACGTCTTTCAAAACTAAAACTGTTGTCCCAAAACATAAAGAAACATCTCCAACTGCAACAGCCTCGACTTTCGCCGCGTTGCCCATGGAGATCGTTATCTCGCCATTAGCCAGCTTCCTTGTCCGCAGGAACCCCTGCAAGGTGTAACAAACATGATCAGTCGCACCCGTGTCTACTACCCAAGAATGGGTAGAACAAGTTGCTAAACATGTTTCGTTACTAAAGCAAACAGCGTACTTGAGCCTTGAGCATAGGGCACTTAGCCTTCCAATGCCCGCCCACCGCACTTGAAGCACTTGCCTTCTCCTTCGGCTTCTTCAAGCCTCCGGTGGTAGCCATGTTCTTGCTCCCATTACTCCCACTATTTCCTTGCCTCTACCACCTTTGGTGCCCCTTTTCTTTCCTATTTTGCAACGGAAAATTTTGGGCCCTTAGATGTGCTAGCAAGAGCATGTGCTCTTTTCCCATAACTCCTTCCGCAGACCACGAGATCATTAAGCAATCGACTAAGTGTAAACTCTGTCTTGCTCATGATCGATTCTGAAAGTTCTCAAAAGACTTAGGCGTGTATTGAGGATGATATCGACTTGGCCGCCGTCAATACCTCCTCCCAACCGATCAAGACTATCCATGAGATGAGTCATGGGAGACATGTTAATGGACCGAACTTCCTTCTTCCATCTTACACGCCAAGATTTCTCTCATTGTGTGGAAGCGGACTGTCCGATCCGACTGCCCAAACTTACTCTCGAGACTTGACCAAATATCAGTCGCGTCTACCATCGACTGATGCTGCAGCTGCAAGCCTTTGGACATAGTAGTCATCATATAGCATTTAGCCATATTGTTTGACTTATTCCAAAGTCTTGACGACTCGCTCATTAGTCGATGCGTCGATAAGTGGCATCGGGTTTAGGAGTAGTGAGAACAAACATGTGTTCTTCAAATGATAAGAATATATTCCATGTTTCGCTTTTCACTCGATAAAATTTGGACCGGATAACGGATTTTGTGCGAGCATATTGATTATCGGCGTAAGAGACATATCTGAAACGATAAAGTAAACACATAAGCATACGATCGCATATAATTCGTAACAATAATATTGTAACCTTTTGATAAAACAATATTAATCAAACCTCCAATCGCCCAAGGAATCCCACATGCAAGCCACGCGTGTGGATGTTACACATGAACCCTCGACTGGACTAAAATATACCTTTTAGTCGCTTAATTTCAATCCATGTCAACTTATCCTTATGATCAATGAAATTAACGATTGGACCTTACTAGACCACATCACTATCGCAAGAAGGGACTTCAAGGAAATTGTACTTGTGGTGATGTCTAAGCAATGACCACATTTTAATAAAGAAAAACAAATTCTTAGAATTAGCATACTCACTAGACCATACCGCCCAATTCAAATTCTTTTGTTATCTCATTTTATATCTATCTCTAGAGAACTTATGAAAATCGCACATGCAAGCCACGTGTATGACGTTTACACATGAAACTCCCACTTCTCAATAGATTTAAAAATTTTATTTAGAAATCTCATCTAACAAACTTATGATAAACAGTGCAAGCAAGCCACGTGTGTGGATTTACATCACGCAAGGCCTCACTTTGTTTAGAGATCAAAAGTGGAGGTCTCGACATTTTAATTCAAAAATTAATTTGTCGGGTTACTTGCTTAGTCTTTTTATTCAAAAGGTTTATCCATGCGAGATCACGTAATCCTAGCGTGCTTTTCTATAGAACTCAACATGTAAAACATGCTCGCAGTAATTCTAAAATATGCTTGATAACGCGATAAACCTAGCATGCTTACTATGATTATCCAATTACGTAAAACACTTAAAGGTTTGTCAACGTAATTTAAACATACATAGCATGCTACTGCATAATTTAAACATCCACGACATGCATATGAACGATAAAAATAAAATAAAACGTTCATCGTGGCCCATTCGTGAAACCTGCACTTTCCTGTCTAATCTATTACATAGATTTGCAAAGTGCGAAATTAAACTCAAACGGGCCTCGCGCGTGCCCGCACGGACCGGATTCGTCAAGCGAACCTCGCGTGCATGGGCACGGACCGGAAAATCTGGTTTGGATTGAAAAGCGAGTGCGGGCGGGTCGGCCCAATGCTGTCTTGGGCGGCAGGGCAAAGCCCGTCGTGCGCCCGACCGCCGCGCCGCTGCCGCGTGCTCCTCGCGGGTTTCCTCGCGTCGCTAAAGCAACCGCGACCAGCGAGCACGTGCGTGGCCTCCCCTCGGCGCCGAATATGCGCTGAGGCGTCGTCGCCCGGCCGATACCGCGATCGTGAATCGCTGAGAAGCGCGGGTGTCTCGCGCACTAACGCGCCCCATCGCCCGCTAGCTCGCCTTTGCCCGCGTTGCCTCGCGGATCGTCCTCGCGACCGCGAAGCCGCAAGGCGCCCGGGGATCTCGCAGCGAACGCTGCCCGTCGCCAGCGCCGCTCGCGATCGCCACGCGACCGCGAGGCTCGCTCGGAGAAACCGTCCGTGGATACCCGCGAGACTGTTTTCCCATCGATCTCGTCTTTCGTGCTTTCGTCTTCGTTCTTCTTTTACAAATAAGATTCTGAATAATAAATCTAATCTAACCACGTATTTTCTCGTGGTGTAAAACAAAATCCGATAAAATAATAAGCGAGCCACGATGAAGGCGAACCACAATTAATTAAGCGCATGTAATAATCAAACGTGAATTAATCCAACAGGCCAAGATCTTGATCCTGTGCTCGATACCAATTGTAGGAAAACTATGTATAGCCTCGCCCGAGGATCTATCTTGGGTGTTTAATTCACCATACATTGATTATATTCCTAGCATGCGTCTATATAATTAATTGCAACACGTTGGGGTTTTCTCGTGTTTAGCTTTGGATCAATCGAGGTGAATCGAGCAGGATGAGCAGAATCGGTCGGGCGGAACGATCGACTCGTGCTTTGACCTTACGGGCTGTATCCCGGTTGCCCAATCTCCAGCGTCAGTGAGGACGATCTATGGAGAATGCTTGGAAAAATCACCCAATACACTCTATGAAGATTTGAGAATCCTCACAAGAGCTATGTGATGCTCGAAAATTATGCTCTCAATTATGAAGCATTAACCTAGACTTTATCTTATACCTTATATTTATAATGCACTACCTTAATCCCATATGGAAATTACCATAATCCTATATGGAAATTACCATAATCCCATATGGAAATTACCATAATTCTTTATGGAAATTACCATACTCGAGATTATTACCATACTCGGGATTATTACCATAATCTTATATGGAAAGGATCTATGCATATACCATAAATATAATAATATCCTTGTAGGATAAAGAGAATAAAATCTCGCCATGAGAGCTATAGGGATCGATTTTCTTGCTAAGCTATGAGCACTGGACGGGCCACCGTGGATCAAATGCAAGGAATAAAGATGGGCCTCAAATAAATTAATTATCTTATGTTCACCAGAACATAAATTAATTTATAAACATTTATTCATGCCACTAGAGAATAAATCTTGACTTACCCTTTATTACCAAGTTGAGCCGGCTTGCACTTAGACATTACGAATCCCTCGATTTAAGATATCGAACGCTAAATTAATTATTTATAGCAACTCGATCGCTTAAAATAATTAATATCTTTAATTCATAGCGAAGACCACTCAACCTTATTATTATACTTGAGCTAACTCAACTGCGGGGTTTAGTACAATAAACCTTTCGAGCTCCTTAAGGGACGTCATCATCCTAAGCGGATACGGTGACTCGTCTGAGATAACTAGCGTGACATCTGACCTCGCCACCACCCAAGATGCGGAGAATCTTGGGTTAGAACATATAACCTCACCCATAACAAGTCAACGTGATGGTCATCAACTCATACTCACCTAATACCTTATCGAGGTTTAGATCATCGTAAGTCACCGAGATCTTGGTCTTCACGATGGTCGGATAGAAGAACACATCTCATCCGTGATCCTTCAATACGCCGAGGCGCATCGGCACAGACAAGTAACCAAGTCAAGTCACTTCTTATCTATACCATGAGTTTATACCGACAACTCGTCCTCAAGTCGTCTCGTTGTGAAACCTTTTATATCTCATTGCTTAACCAATCATAGGACTTACGTGATCTTCTACACACCGTATGATCTAACTTATATATGAGATAGGGATACAGATATATGCAATCAAGTATTCAATTCAGGATAGGAGATTGTAATAGTGGTAATGAGAAACATTGTATACAAGCTCAACCAAACTGCTTTCAAGATACTGAATCCAACATGGCTTCGATTTCTCCCCACGTCGGTTCTTCCCATTCTTCTTTTTACCACGATAGCGAGATAGAGATAAAGGATTATATGTGTCATAACCTTGTGGGTAGATCTCAGGTCTCGTAGCTAGGATTCCGCTGATTCTCGCCCGGGATAAGTATAAGATTAGGGATGCCGATCATCTCCGACCATCGACGACGTGATTAGAATAGAGGCGGAATGTCATATTTTGCGAATGCCCGGTGGTGTCTCGCCGCCGACCTGGTGATGAGCGATGGCACCTCCGGAGGGTTTTATAACAAGATATCGTAGATGCATTGAAGCGGGCTTAGGTTTCCTAGCCAACATCTTGAATATTCGGAGTATTTTCAACCCTATATGCCGTTTTCCCCAAATTCCATTAGGTCGGTGGTAGGGATGGGGTTACTTTGTCACTGCGCTGTCGAGGGATTCTCCTTTGAGGTGTTGATCGTTTTTCGCGTCGAGAACATACGAGGTGTATACTATTTTTTAGCCTCGATGGCCGTTTAGGTGACCGCCCCTCGAAGGTGCGCGATGGCGCGAATAATTTTTTCGAGGGGAGGGGATCCGAGGTATGAGTGGGGTTAGGACAAATAAAGTTTGAAGCTGAAGCCCCTCGACTCGTAGAGGATCGACTCAACATCTTGGGTGAAATCTCGTAGGGTTCACCGAGGCGACTGAATAAGGCCGACCGGCGTTCACAGTCAAGGCCCTGTGGTCGGGGCTCGAGTGGTGAGGGCACCTTCTTCTTCCCGCTTCTTATAAATCTGACTTTCTTGTGCTAACGCTACTTTCCTCGGCTATGTGAGTAAACCGACGAAGAAAGAAGCGGCTCATGATCGCCGAAAGCGCGCCTCAGAAGAAGAAGGTTAAGCGGTCGGACCTACCAAGCTCCCGAAGGTCGACCATATCGCCCATCGGTGACGGGACCTCGGTAGAGGTCGAGCCCAGCATCGGAGGAGCAGACTCAGAGCACGCGCGAGTATGAGGTGCCGGGCTTTAGCTCTGGACGTGGCCTCACCAAGGTATAAATATCCTCCATATTTGGCTTATGTCTTTCAAATGACATATGCTAACTTTGCATTGCTTTTAGGATGCGAGCCTGGTGATGGGGCCCTCAGCAGGGCCGGAGAGTCAGACAACTTCCACTGGGCTGGTCGGAGAGCTCGGCCCGGTATGAGGCGCCGGAGGCGGGGAGCTTCTTGGGCACAGGCGGATCTTGATGCCGCCGTGGCAGCGCCAATGGGCGAGGCGCAAGGGATGCCGCGGCCGGGGCTGCTGACGAGGCCTACAGAAGAAAGGGCTTGGCGCTTGAGGCCGCGGGGAGCTCGAAGAGGCTCGCGAGGAGGTGGCGGGGTGAAGAATGGCTTCGCGGACGAGAGGGTGCTCGACCGCCGATCGGGGACCCCTGGCGAGGGCCCTTTAAAGCTCATCGAGTGGAGGCTTCTCGGCTTTATTGCCGACCGCCGCCGTGCACTCAAGCCCGGTGGTATCGGACCATCGGAGGGGGGCGGCGCCATGCCGACTTGACAAGGTCAAGCATGGTTGGGTCGAGGTCGCCAATCGTGGTGGAGAAGGCGACGCCGGGTGGTCTCGGGTCGGGTCCTTCCCGTGTTGGAGGCTTTGGTGTCCAGCTCTCCCTTCCCGGCGAGGCCGTTGCCCGGTCAAGGAAGGCGAAGATCCCGACCTCGGGGTTTCTTGCCGAGGCGAGCAGGCGTGGGAGGAGGAGGAGGAGCCGAGCTCGAGCTTCCTCGAAGAGGCCTTTGCGCAGCAGAAACAAAGAAGTGCAAGTGGGCGGCGAGCCCAAAGCCAGAGCCCGAGGTCGGTGGGCCTAATGTAATAGGTTGAAGCGCCGGGTCGATGGGACCTCTGAGCTTTGTAAACATTTTCACTTATGAATAATAAAAGTTGTAACTTCACGAATGTGCGTTGTTCTCAGATTTTAGCACTCTACTTCTCCATACATCGGCTCCACCACGACTTGTCGACTGGCGAGAGAGGCCCGAGGTGCACTTTAGCCGAGAAGGACGAGGAGGTGTTTTGGAGGAGCCGATCGTCCGAGCCGACTCTAGTTTTGACGACTATGGACGCTACCGGCGTCATCCGCCGATCCGAAGAAGAAGTTGCAGGGCCGATCGAGAAGTGGCCCGCTTAGCCGAGAACGAGGCGCTAAAGTTAAGAATCATACAACTCGAAGGTCAGGGGGCGGACTTATCTGCCGATGCGATCCATGGACGCCTGATACAATGTGAAGAGCAGCTCGAGCTAACGACAGAGAAGCTAGCTCGGATCTCGGAGGAGCACGAAGAGTATGAGAAGGTAATCCACCGAACTGGTGGAACTACCGTATCAGAAGCTGATGATCGAGTGCAGAGCTTGCTGGCGGAGGGCATGGTGCTGAGAGATGAGTTGGGGCCCAATAGCAGAAAGTTTAAAGACTGCGTGGATTCCATCGTGAAGTACATGCAGATGTACGAGATCGTCCGTAAGCGACGTATGCCCCAGCCCATCAGAGAGTCCACAGCAAACCCCATTGATCCCATCGTAGGGGAGCCCGAGGAGGAGTGCGGCTACGCCGATCATGCCGAAGTGCTTCGGTTGATGGGTCCAGCCGAGAGGGGAGCAATTAGAGGGCGGTCCTCGGCGGGCGGGAGGCGGCCGAGGTCCTCGGGTCCGCGAAGAAGAGCCTCGGGTAGGGGGCGAGGTCGTATCCCTAGCTCGGTGTCAAGTCAGAGGGGCCGGGGTGTGACCTCGGGTGCAGCCCCGTTCCCCGGAGCTCCCGTATTGACGCCTGCGCCGCTTCGAAGTGTCCCTGGAGTGGGTCACAGGGACCCAGGAGTCAGTACGTCAGGTCGGGGTGCCTCCGAGGCTGCGCCGAATGTGCCAGGAGCGGGTTACTGGGATGCCGGCCTCATCGACTGGGTTGAAGGCACCGAGTTCATTCCAGGTGTTCATCGCCGACCTGGAGATTTTGTGCAGGACTGGTGTAGCTTCAGAGAGTCGTGGCGGCGCGGAGCTCGGAAGCCCGAATGAATTGTATATAGCTTAGGACTTTGTATTTTGTCGTAAATGTATTTAGACTCGTTCCGAAGTGTATATTTTCCCCCTTGAGAGGTACAAACATAGCTTAGGACTTCGTTTTGGTCGTAAATGTATTTAGGCGTATACTGATGTATATCTTCCCAAATAAAGGGTGTAATTTGTACGAGATCGATCCGACGCCGTTGGCATGTAGGTGTTTCAAATGAATGAGTATCCCGATTGCTTGCTTGTACGGATCCGATCTGGACGTCGTTGGCATGTAGGTGTTTCAAATGAATGAGTAACCGATGCCTTGTTTGTACGAGATCCGATCTGGACGTCGTTGGCATGTAGGTGTTTCAAATTAACGAGTAACACAGCGTATGCGTGCATGTAGGCGTTCAATTTAATGAGTAACTGTATGCCTTGATCGAGACGCTCAATTCAATGAGTAATCTGCGGGTGCGGCGCGTAGTTGAGCACCCTACTTAGTGGGTTTTTCATCTTCGTAAGTATGTTCCTTGTGAAGGTTTAAATGTGGTATATCCAAATAGATGTTCACATGTGTAGAAGGCGAGGCAAGTGAAATATTATTCCGTAAAACAAACGTTTTATTGAGATAAATAATATCGCACTTGCAAAGCAATAAGGGGACTAACATGATGTTGATCTGAAATCGAAGCTATGTAAAGTACCTTCTTAAATGGGTGATATGCTAGGTTCGGGGGATAAGTGCACGGATAGGTGAGCTAGCTTGTAAGCCCCTTTGCCGAGGTCCTCGTGAACGCGGTATGGGCCTTCCCATGTCGGATCCAAATTGTTAAGATGCTCACCTCTGGCTTCATTATTTAAAGAGGCGAGGTCACCTACTTGGAGTCGGGCTTTGACCCTTTGTTGTAGTATCGTGCGACCGGCCCTCAGATTGCTTGGCGTTTATGAAGGCGAGCTCGCGTTCTCCTCGAGAGCATCAAGGTTAGCACGCAGGTCTTCCTCGCTCCCTGGCCCGGTCGAGTGAAGAGTGCGAGGGCTTGCGCGCCCGATCTCGGCCCGGTATGACGGCCTCGGTCCCGTAGACCAAACTCGAAAGGGTTTCTCCGGTGAAGTCCGAGGTGTCGCTCAGAGACCAGAGGACTTGGGGAGATTTTCAGCCCAATCACCCTTAGCTCGGTTAGCATCTTCTTCAATCCTTGTACAATGCAGTGCGGTTCGTCACCGGTCGACCATTCACTGTGTGTGCGAATCGAGGTGAAACGCTGTTTCGATCCGGAGCTCTTCACACCATTCCTGAAATTTTGTCAACGAACTCGTGCCATTGTCCGAGATCGAGATGTGCGGTATGCGGCGGCAGACTATGTTTTTCCACACGGGGTCTCAATCCTCCCGCCATGTGAGGCTCGAAAGTGGCTCGGCCGACCCATTTTGTGAAGTAGTCTATGGCTACGACTAACATCGGCGACCGGTGCTGGTCGAACGGACCAACGATGTCGATCCCCATCGCATGAAAGCGCACGGACTCGCAGTCGCTCGTGATAGGTCCGGGTAGCTGACCGTGGAGGGTGCCGCACGGACACTTTTTGACCGAGCTCACGAATCTTGAATGAGGTAGCCGGTAATATCCCGACCTCGGTGTCTTCTTTGAGAGAGCCGCACACCGATGTGACTTCCACGACCACGGTGAATCTCATTGAGCATGTAGTCGGCTCTTGGGCGAGGCACCTCGGGAGGGTTGAAGGTAAGACTTCCAGAGAGCGCCTCATGTACGAGGTATACGGGATTTCGCCATCATCTTTTCGCTTCGAGCCGATCTTGAGGTAGTCGCCATCTTCCGATAGCCTTTATGGGAGACATCCAGCGGCTCTATCTCGGTGATGATGCCGACGTGGGACTCGCGATGCTTCGGAATGAACCTCCTCCACCGGTGGACTTGTTGATAACGCAGCCTAACTTGCCGAGGACGCCAACTCATTTCTTTTCCTGGGATTCGACGAATCTTCAAGCACTGAACGAGGTCAAGATTCTCCTTTTCCTTCTCGGTATTGCTTCATTCGATCCTCCTTGGCCTCAGATCACGCCTGGGACCCGGTTTACCACGACACAGGAGTCCCCGAAGATCCGGACCTTGCCCACTTTCAATTCCTTTGCGGTGGAGTCCCGAGATCGCGCTTAGTACTCCACCTCGTTTGTCGTGATCGGGAAGATAAACCGGAGGACGAGGTCACTTGCTTATCCGGGCCGAGGAGGATGATGCCCGCTCACTGCCTGCTTTGCATGAAGCTCCGCCCACGCACATCTCGCCAAAGAACCATCGGGCGGTGCGAGGATTCATCTTCACGGGGTGGGAGTTGGAGTGATCTCGCCGGTAGAGCCGACGGTGGTTGGCCTCCACGGGAAGTCGTGAGCTTGCCCTTTATGGCCGGGCCTGGGGAGTACGAGATGTCGTGCTTGTCGAGCTCCGGTGCCACTGCTATACGTCGGATGACTTTGCTTTGACAAGACTTGTCTCAAAGGTAAGTCGGTTAGTACTGGACTGAATGAGCTTGGAAGTAGGGTCGGGCGCCGTGGCGTTTACCAAGGCTAGTGCTACCTTTTGAGGTCGGTGTACTCGCCTCCTGTCCTTTGAGAGAGCTCACCGATAAAATAGATGGGGAGTTGTCGTCCCACCTCATCTCGCATACCAATAAGGCCGATGGCCTCATCCGAGCGGCCGGATATAGAAAGGAGTTCACCTTCTTTCTGGGCGGATGTGGTCGGCGGTCGTGAGTACTCTTCCGGTTGCCAGAAGGCGACGGTGTTCTTCCCGCCAAGCAAAGTCCGGAGCTCTCCTCAAGATCTTAAAGAAGTGAAGCTACTTCTGCGGCTCGAGATAGGAATCGAGAGCGGCTGGGCACCCATGAGTTTGTGGATCTCACGGATGGTCCTTGCCACCGCATGTCGAGCAACTGTCTTCACCTTGGTGGGATGGCCTTCAGCCCTCTTGAGAAACCTAGCATCCGTGAACTTACCGTCTTCACCATGAATGTACATTTGGTTGAGCTTGGTCGGCCGACACGAGGAGTTGGAGGATAGTGCTCGCTGGCCGTCGCGGCTCTCCGTTTTCGACTTTGACCACGATGTCGCCGACGAGACCTCGAGAATCTCCCGATGTGGTCTTTGAATATTGCGTCCACCATCCTCGGTAGGTAGCTCCGGCGTTCTTCAAGCCGAAAGGCATCTTCCGACACGCAAAGACGTCAAGTCGGTGATGAACGCCTTTCTTGAGGCATCCTCCAGGCTCATCGATTTGGTGGTATCCTTTGTATAGATCTAAGAAAGGCCCTGTGGCTCACAAAGTGCCTCCACCTTCTTGTCAATGTCGGGAAGGGGTAGCAATCCTTCTAAGGCAAGTTGTTTGTCGAGGTCGGTGTAGTCGACACACGCGCGCCCTCTCCTCCTTTTGGACCACGATCGATTAGCCATCCGTGTCCTGTACTTAACCTCGAACAAGATCTTGCCTACGAGTTGAGTCACTTGTCCCTTACGACTGGCGCATTTCTGCCGCGAACACCCTCTTCTTCCGCCGGCGGCTTGGTGGGTCGGGTTAATGTTGAGGCGGTGAGTTATGAGCTTGGGCGACACTCGGTCATGTCGTGGGGACCATGCGAACACATCCTCAGACTCGGAAGCTTCATGTGATGGCGCGAATATCGCCTAGTTCACGGATGCCGACCTTGACAACTTTGGAGTGGTCATCGTCGATAGTGAAGGTTCCTCACGTCGTCCCGAGGTGGCGGCTTCGGGATCTCTGAATTGCTATGCTTGAGGCGGTGGCTGCATCACAGGTTGAGACTCGTAGGCATTCTTTGTCTGCCATTTGGTCACCCCGGATGCTTAACTTCAGGGGCGGGTATCTTATTGTGGTGGTATATACCGAGCATACCTGTGGTGGTCTGACCAATATCCGCCCGAGATAATGTTGTACGGAGAGAGAGCTCGTACCAGGAAGAATTGAATGGATTTCGTGATCGACCTGGGAGCGCGCCCTACGGTAACCAGAAGGGTGATGACTCCCTCGGGTTGAACCGCCTCCTAATTGAAGCTCACTTAGCCCAGGATGGCGCGGGATGTGTCAATTCCTCCGACCTCAAGTTTATCCGAACGACTACGGAAGATAATCTTTGACGGAGGCACCGATGTCGATGTAGACCCGGTGGGCGTTCTTGTTGCCCACCACGGCTTGGATTGTGATGGCGTCTTGGTGGCATGATTTTGGGCACGGGTCGTCTTTCGAGAAGACGATGTCCTCACCGCCCCGAGTCGCTTGTTCTTCGGCTCGCCGGGGCCGGCCTCGAGCTTCATTTTTACGACGACCTCTGCTCGTTGCCTGAGAGCCGGTGAATGGCATAGACTGCTCCATAGCGTTGGGACCTTCGTCTCGTCATCTGGGTTGGGTCACAAGGTCGGCCCGCTGTTGCCACTGCTATTTTCCCCTAGCGCCTTGCTCAACCCCGGCCCACCGATCGAGGTATTTTTGAGGGCTCCTCCCTTGACGAGCTCGTCAACGTGAGCCTGGTTTACGCAATCCCGGTATCGTGACCGCACCCCTGTGATAGTCACAATACCCTCTGTGGACCTCTTCGATCCTCCTTTCATGTGAGGGCTTGGGAAGAGCTCTGGCGGAGCTCGAATATTTCGCCCTGATTTGAGCGGGGGCGCTCCGCCGCTAGGGTCATCGAGGTCCGAGCACGATTCCAAGTGCCTCTCTCGATTCTCGTCAAGGCACTTCGCGATCGGCCGACTTCGGGTCATCCGCTTCTTTTCTCTCACCTGCCGTCCTGGATCTCCTCTTCTTCCGATCCGACTCGTCTCCTTTGTGAAGTTGTCTACTGTGTTCCAAAGTTTACTCGCCATCTTTGGTTTCTCACGGTGATTTCTTTGTTCGCGCGTGGGTCGGATCCGTTTTGTGAAGCGCTGATGATTTAGAGATCACCGTCATCAATTTTGAGCGATTCTTTGATGAATCTCGAGACAAAGTTCGACATCGTCTCGCCCCGCCCTTGGCGGATTGTGAGCAGTGTCGGAGGAGTCTGGCGAGGTGGCATCTTCCGATAAAAGCGCCATTTGAACTGGTCCATGAGGTCCCAGGCGGTGTATCTTGTTCGTGGGCGAGTGAACAGCGCGGGCGTTGGAGACCAGCACCTGGGGAAGATTTTGCACATGTGAAAATCCTCCATTCCTGATTCGTCGTGTTGGTAGTGTGGCGAAAGGAAGTCGGAGGGTCCCCGAAGGCCATCGTGGCGGCGACGTTGGGTGCCACATCGGCGGCAAGGGCGTGTCTAGAATCTCCCTGGAGAAAGGATAGATGATTCTCCCATACCGGTCGAACCCCGGGAGGTCGTTGCCATCTCTCTCGGGGGGAGCGGGAGATTGGTAGCGTCGCCTATCGTCCCTCTGAGGAGTTCGGCTTCGTCTCTCCTCCCTTTTTTCCCGCCCAGCCGCGTGAGTGTTGCGCCGGAGGTGGTGGCGGCTCCACGGAATCAGCGGGGTGAGTGGTCACGGTGGTTTGTCGCGCGATCGGCTTGGACGTCGGGCGGCGTCGTGTTCTCGCCATCGCTACCGGGGTGAACGCTGGTTGTCTCGGAGGGTGTCGACCTCGGGTGCCCGAGGTAGCCGATTGGGACTCTCGGGGCCCGCCCTTTCTCCTCCGGGTCGAGGAAGCTTTGAAATTCGCCACGGTTGGCGTTGAGAAATTCTGTCACAGCTCGGCCAGGGTCTCGTGAGATGAGCAGGCGTACTTCGTCATCGCCGAGTCGGCATCTTCTTCTACGTTGGGGAGGCGGTCACGAGGGTGTATGGGCGTTTCCATGTAGCCCTCGGGTGTACGGGTCATTGGTAGCGTCGGCGATCTCCTTCCCATGGCGTGTGACCACGTCGTTTGTCTTGGCGTGGTTGTTACCGGTATTGCGGCGGTGTTAACGTTTGCACGTGTTCTTGCCATTTAAATCGTAGAAAACAAAGCTTTTTGTTCGAGAAAATTTCCCACAGAGCGCCAATGATAAATCTAATATATGTAGATATGCGAGATTTATGTAAAGCGAGAAAGAACACAAGGCTTTTCGTGGTTCGATCGTTAATGAGATCTCGTCCACGGAGAGTTGGTTCCTCAATACTTTCACTCTGAGGATTACAATGAAATACATCGAAAAGCTCTCTAGTATTCTTGTAGTTGCTAACCCTTTACCTTCAATCTAACTCCTATTTATACATGTAGAGGGCTCCTGGGGCGTGCCCATTCCTCCATTGGTGGGACTCTTCCCCGGCATGTAGGGCTCTTCCTCTCACCGTAGGGATGCCGCCTTCCGTGCGCCACGTGGAGGGTGGCTCCTGACTCGAGTTCTAGGGGCTAGGGTTTTGGGGGCTAATTAGGGTTTGCCTTGGGCTTAACCGCGTGGGCCTGAGCGGCTGGGCCATATTCCATCATTTAGCATATGTGCTACGAATGGATGAAATATGTGCTAAACTAACATGTGCAATATAGTAATTCTGATTGTGCTACAAAATATGAAAGATGTGCTACTATTCTTATTTTCGTACATTAAAGAGCTTTCTCACCATAACCAACCCCTATATATATATATATATATATATAGGAGATGGATCAGGTAGGAATGGATAATTTGGTAGGAAATAGGAATGAATCTAGGCCTTTGATTCGCTGGACCAATGGTTGAGATTTAATTTTCGGGTGTGCTACAGTTTTGTATTTCGTGTGCTAAGCGGATTATTGTGCAACACTAAAACCGTTCATGTGCTACGCTTTAATGAAAGATGTGCTAAACTAATATGTTTAGCATATGTGCTACGAAAAGATGAAATATGTGCTAAACTAATATGTGCAACATAGTAATTCTGATTGTGCTACACACACATATATATATATATATAGGGGTTGGTTATGGTGAGAAAGCTCCTTAATGTAACTAAAGTAGGAATAATAGCATATCTTTCATATTGTGTAGCACAATCGAATTAATGTATTGCACATGAAAGTTTAGCACATATTTTATCTATTAAGTAGCACATATCTAAATATATTAGTTTAACACATCTTTCATTAAACAGTAACACAAGAAGAGTTATAGTGTTGCACAATAATCCGTGTAGCACACAAAACACAAAACCAGAAAGCACACGAAAATTAAATCTCAACCATTGATATAGCAAATCAAAGGCCCAGATTCATTCCTATTTCTACCAAATTATCTATTCCTACCGATCCATCTCCTATATATATATATATATAGGGGAGGTTAACGTGAGAACAATTTTTATGTGAGAACACGAGAACTAAAAAGCGATGAATTCCTTTGTGAAAGTTGATGAATCCGCTAGGAAAATCGAATCCAAAAAATAGAATTTTCGCCTCATGGGATTCGAACCGGGTGAAAAATTCGAATTTCTAAATTCATTAACTTTCTCAACAGATTCATCAAATTTCATAACGAATTCATTTGGTTCTTAGTTTTTAGGATAAGAATGGTTCTTTTTTGAACCAAACTCTCTCTCTCTATATATATCGATCGAATAACTTGAGCTCGACTCAAATAGTGATGATCATATACAGCCTCAAAGAGATAGATTTATGTTCAAAATTAAATAATTAAATGAAAGTGTGCAGATCGTTCAAATTAATTGGACAACATCGAATCTTGTATACTCAGCCGCCTGACCAATATTTTATGTATATAATTACAAAAGCAGTTGAATACATTGCTGTAGCTTAGCTACTTAGAATTGGAAGTTCATTCAAACGAGGATTCGAAAATTGAAATAAAACAAACGACTTATTTAATTAATTAATATGGATGCCTATATCCTCGGCACAGTTGAATGAAATATTTTATAAGAAAAGCATAACCTGATAAGTTAATTATATTGCCAGGAAATGTCTTTTGCTAGTGCTTGTTTGACTTCTTCTTTGGCCTGCAGCGTAGATAGAATACTATTAAAATCGAAGAGACTTACTAAAAATATTCACAGTTCAATTATATCTGCCACAGTTGTAATTAATGTTTCTAGTCAAATTAAAAGATCGATTTTCTACTTGTCTATATATATATATATAAAATGAATCATGAGCCTAAAGTAGTATGTAGTACTCAATCTCATCAACTCATCTCATAAATCATATAATGGAGATTTTTTTTGGATTTTTAAGCTTAATTTAGCTGATTTCGCTACAGTAAGGGTGAATTAGTAATTTGATTTGTTATGTGATAGCGAAAAACAAACCATGCATTTAGTTGAGCTGACTTATGCATTCAGATGAACACAAACTACATGCATTGAACATAATAATACATGTAGGTTGGAAGCGCGCGTTCGCACGCCCCTTAGCGCCCGTTGGTCAATAATGCATTTTTATGTTTTGTTAAATGCATTTTTGTTGAATGCATGTTTGTGTTTCGTGTCAACATATAGTTTTATGTTTTGTTAAATGCAGTTTTATGGTTTCCGACAACAAATCTATCATTCATCATTCTTCGTCAATTCCTCCGTCTCTTTTCCCACTAAGGACTGCATGTCTTAGACCACGATCTGGCCCACTAAGGATGTGATAAAGTCGTGGTAGTTAGTCGCATAACTTGCTTTTGGAAAATAGGAACTAGCGATCTGTTTCTGTGTTCTTCAGTATATTACCATTGCATCCCGCGAAACATGTCGTAATCTGCACACCAAAGAGAAGAAAAGGTAAAACACTAAAAATAACTAACTCCTTAAAATGAGGAGACTTAGTCAAAGTTAACCAACTCTAACAAACTCCCCCTTTTTGTCTTTCTTCACAAAACCTGCATATACAACACAATGGACAGTATATATATACAATATTCTCCCTGAATCCCAAATATATACATAAAAACAGAATACACTCTCCCTCCTGTAAACAATCTCCCCCTGTTTACACAAATATCATCAAAACATTTCCTGCCACACATTCAGCAACAATCAGCCAAACATATTAACCATCAGAGCAAAAACCATTCAACAAAAAAAAAAACAGCAGACATCGCATCAAAAAACATGCATTCGATCAGCATAAATACCAAGCAAAAAACATACGATGTCCAACATCATCAACCAACTAAACCTGTTTTAAACATATTCAAAGAAAAAAAAAAAGTTCAAGAGTTCTGCAAATTCTAAATTCAGATTAAGTCAGTCTTCATCCATATGATCACCACAGATCTTGGAGCTGCCTACGCCTTTACTCACTTTTTGGGAAGAAAGAAGGCTTAATAGTTCTATCTTCAAATCATTTAGATCTATGTGTACACTCCGAAGACTTTCCAAGAAGGTTTGTTCCAGCTTTGAAATACGTTCAAGCATGGAATGAACCGTGAACTTTGAAGCGTCACCATATCTTTAGGCGACTTCGAAACATGTTCGTCGATCCCTGGAAGGTTAGACCATGGAAGGTTTGAAATTTATTACCTGAGAACAAGGTATTGCTGATGGTGAACTGTTGAAAGTCTTCAAATAGTGCATCACGAGCTCCATCGGGGAGACCTTGTTTCTTCAACAGTTGATATAACAGTGAAGGAAATGGCAGCAATCCGGGATTCGGACGTGCAGCGATAGCTCCAATTTGTTCCACAATGAGTTTTTCAAGGTTGAAGGGGATCCCTTTTCCCAGCTTATACAATAACACACCATGAGGCATTGTCACAACTGTGGTGTTGGAGGATACGATCCGATTTGATATCATAATCTTGTATAGAGCGAGTGGAATCGTCAGGGCTACCACTGACGCGGATTTTTCCCTTCGACTCTCCCACCTGTGATCTCTTCTGCTGCTAGATCATAGTCTTCAACAGCCACATCGTTAGTCAGCTCATCTAACCCAAAGAATTCGTTAATCTCGCATGCAGAAATTTTAAAAATTTTGCGTCTAAAATATACCTTGCGGTATTTATTTGACGTGCAATCAGCAAAAGACTTATCCATATTAGCATAGATATGTCTAATAACATTCTTGGTAGGGATATATAGTCATGATGTTGTTCAAAGCCCTCTTTCCTTAAGAAAATCAACAAGGTTATACTGAGAAAATGTTACCTCATCAATTTTCCTCTCATTCAAGCATTTTAAGTGCTTGAATTGCTCCCAACGCTTTTGGCCTTCCTTTGTGTAGAACTTGAAAGAGAGGGCTCTTTCTACTTCAATATCTGAATCAACAAACAAGGAGGCGTTCTCTGAACTTGAGTCCCAATATTCTTCCTCAGAGTAGGGACTCGGAGATGTCGGTGGGTCAATAGTTGGGGATGCCGTTGGAACAGTCGGAGGAACAGATGGCTCAGCTACTGTGGGAACAGTGGGCGAAACAGTGGATCTGGTAGTCTGTACCATGCTTTCTTTTCTTTGTGCCCTTCTTCCTTGCTGCTCTCTTTAGCTTCTGAAGAATTTCACCTAGTGAAACGTCGTCATCATTGGAGTTTGAATCTTGCTGGCCATGCTCTTTTGGTTTCGAATCTATATCCTCTTCCTGAGGATCCAAAGAGTCACTATGGGATATCCATGTTTCTCCCTTTGATTCGGAGGATGTGTCAGTAGCAGTCTGGCCGTCACGAGGGTCGCCAGCTTCTGGAGTAGGCTTTCCTTTGAGTGGACCCTCTTGACCTTTAGACGGTGGGGAGTTTTCTGGTGATTCACCAGTAATGTCGATCCGTACTGGCGAACCCGGACCTCCACGACGTGGTTGCCTTGGGATGGTTGCCCTTTTTCTTTTCTTCCCCTTCTCCGTATGTTTTGATAGCTCACCTCCTTCGGGATAGATGGTCTAAATAGGGGTCGCCTTTAAAGGTTCCATCTCCAAGGCTAGAATCTTCTCCGGTACATCCATCGGCGTCATGCTTTGGGACCAGGTTTCACGGGTGGTGGTTGGGTTGCCGCCAACGCCTGTTGAAGTTCGGGAGAGCTTTCCAAAAACTTTGCAAGTCCGGCGAGCAAGGCTGTTGTGGCAGGATCCATTTTTCTGGATGACAAATGGTTAAACGTACCAAAATATTTGAGGAAATAAAGAGATTTTTTTTTTCTTTTAAGCCTTTGCAATGAGTAGAAAGCTCGGTGATTTGACCGTGTGATAGGCGGGCAGCTTTATACTCAGCGTCTCGGTCAAGTGGATAACCATGCAGCTGATTTGAAATAAATTCAAGTATATCTCATTTAACAAACCCTAGTTTGAGAAACAAAAAAAACACAGCATACGGTGCCACTTAAATAGGAGAAAAATATGGGATTAGTTGAGATACAATCAGTTTAAGATAAATGTGATACCAACTCAACTGATTTTTCGCTGATATCTCCAAAAAGATAGGGGATCAAAGGAACAGATGTTCCGAAAAAACTGGGATTACTTATGGATTTATAGGGGTAATTCTCTGGTTGTTATCATAACATCTCCATAAACATAGACTCATTTTAATCGAATAAACCATATACATACGGTCCATGTAAAATTCGATTACCTTGTTGTCGGGCTTTCGAAAGCAATCATGGTCGCATCTGTTTTTGTAAGGTAGCATCGTCATTGTGAGCCGTGCCCCCAAACTACTTTGGTGTTTTTCAGTATTACTAAATATTCTTCATCATGTTGAGTCGTACATTGGAGAACATGTTAGATAACAAATTTTAACACAGTAAGTGTTATAAAAAAGACAGTTATATCACCTTCAGATATCTCAATTTTTCGTGATACAAACAAACTCGTTCAAGCTTATTGGCGAGAGCAAAGACCAAGAGATCTACGAAGACTTGTAAATCTCTCGTGATCTAGGGGCTTTATGAAAATATCAGCGATTTGGTTTTCGATTTTCACATAATCTAACTTGATTACCTCATCCTCCACCAAATCTCTTATAAAGTGGTGTCGTATATCTATGTGTTTCGTCCTAGAATGTTGAACATGATTCTTAAAGATATTGATTGCACTTATGTTATCACAGTATACTAAAAGCTCAGTGCTCACAATACCATAGTCGTTAAGCGTTTTAACCAAAGGAGTTGTGTACAACAACTTCCCGCTGCTACATACTCTGCCTCGGCAGTAGATAGAGAAACACAGTTTTGCTTACGACTATGCCAAGACACCAAATTATTTCCTAGATAAAAACAGCCCCCACTCGTACTCTTTCTATCATCAGTATCCCCAGACCAATCTGAATCACTAAATCCAATCAAATTCATGTTCGTGTCTTTTGAAAAGAAAATGCGAGGTCCGGTGTTCGAAACATACACGATAACACGTTTGATGACCTTTAAATGTGACATTTAGAAGCAAGCTTGGTACTGGCGCAAACACACACAATGAACATTAAATGCATTAGTGTGGTCTGTGAGATATAGGAGATTTCCTATCATTGATCTGTAGAGTGTTGGGTCAACATCTTCTCCAGCATAATCTCTGGTCAATTTGTCACTTGACCCCATTGGCATTTTCATATGCTTTGCTCCTTCCAGCTCGAATTTTTTCACCATATCCCTTGCATACTTTCTTTGGGACACGAAAATTCCATCATCCATTTGCTTGACTTGGAGACCTAAGAAATATGTTAGTTCTCCTACCATGCTCATCTCAAATTTAGACGACATAGCACCTGCAAACTCATCAAGCATTTTTTGTGAGGTAGATCCAACTATCATATCATCGACATAAATTTGCGTGATAAGAATGTTGTGCTGATTTCGTTTTATAAACAATGTTCTATCAACATTCCCTCGAACAAACCCGAAATCAATTAAGAACTTTCTTAAATGACCATACCATGCTCTCGGTGCTTGTTTGAGACCGTATAATGCTTTCTTTAACTTGAAAACATGGTTAGGTTTATGTGGATCTTCAAATCCCTTGGGCTGTTCGACGTATACCTCTTCTTTGAGTTCACCATTTAGGAACACTCATTTGACATCCATTTGATATAGCTTGATGTTCAAATAACATGCAATGGCTAGGAGCAACCTTATGGACTCAATGCGTGCAATCGGTGCAAATATATCATCAAAGTCTATGCCTTCCACTTGAGTATATCCTTGTGCGACAAGTCTGGCTTTGTTTCGAATTATGACACCAAATTCGTCCGATTTGTTCTTGAAAATCCACTTTCTTCCGATAACATTACTGTCAACAGGTCTCGAAACAAGATACCACACATCATTTCGAACAAATTGGTTAAGTTCATCATGCATAACAACGACCCAGAACTCATCACCCAAAGCTTCTTTTATGTTCTTAGTCTCAATTTTAGAGACGAAACATATAAAATCTGGCATTGAAGCACATGTGGATGAAAAACATATCATCTCTCTATAATTCAATGGTGCTGTACCTCGTGTTCGAACACCCTCTTGAACATCGCCTATGACTGATCGCTCACTTTTCTAACACGAAAACGTGCAAGTATATAGGTAAGACGAGTATCGTATCCACATGGATTGTAACATGAAAATACAGAAGCTAACTCAACAATAATTCATCATTATCCAAGCAACATAAATTGGTTTGAATGGGTTTAGGGCTTCGGATATTTAATCCAAAGCAAAGGTAGCAACTTGAAAATAAACTAAAGCAATAAATACTCAAAGAGATAATAGAGAAAGACTAACCCTAGGGATGCATTAATCCTACCCACAGCGTATGTTTATCCCTGCTTCCTATTAACCAATTTTAATTAGGACAAGATGGAAGATCACACATGTAACCAACAACTTCAGTTACAACAATTGTGGCAGTTGATTACTAATTTTTCCTATTACTGTTACGTCTCTAGGTGAAAATAAGTAACTCCAAAAGGATCACAAAGAATATGCTTCTTACGAATGTTCCTATCTCATTCGACTCGAGGCTTATTCGTATCATGCATTCAAGATCGATTGACAATTAAAGCGGTTAAGTAATTAGCGGCAACTAGATATGCATCAAGATTGATCGAAATTAACACATAATTAAGCACCAAGAATCATAAATCAATGCCTCGAAGGTAAATAGCAATAGCAGGAATCACAACATTTAGGATACAATAATGCAAACCCTAGGATTAGAACGGAATTTAGCTAGACATAAATAACGAAATTAAATATGAAATAATCATAGGAATAGAAAATATATTGACAAAACCCGTAGTGCAGCGTCGGAAGAACAATCGTTGGGTTCGTATCCTAACCTCAGCGAAAAACGATAAAACAAATTGTTGGGACAAAAGCGTTCGAGCGTCGACAATCGTAGAACAAGAGTAGAACAATGCAAAACTAAAGCTAGAATGAATCTAAATCAAAGCTAGAGTGCAAAGAAGGAAAAATAATGGCGAGGAAAAACGTGTAAAATAGGTTTGGAGCGGCTTGGGCGCAGTGAGCCTTATTTATAAGCGGGTGAAAACCTAATTTTGGGCCTTCCGCTTTCGCTTGGCGGCCGAGCTTGCGGTCATGAGCTCGGTCGCTAGGTATCTTCGCGCGCCGTCTCTTTGAACTGCGGCGGGACTTGCGACCGCTAGGTGAGCCAGCGACCTCGCTTCATGATCGCTAGGTATGGTCGTTAGAAATCGGCGATAGCTCTTTTCAAAGGCTTCGCGCCGTCGGGTAGCTCACGGTCACGTCCTCGCGGTCATTGGGTGTGGCGGCGTCGTGTGGATTTTTTCGCGGCCGACCTGGCGGTCGCTGGGTCGATCGCGAGACATCGATGCGCATTGCTCTCGAGGCTCGTGCTCGAGCTAGCTGCCGTGAAGGTGGTCGCTAGGCCCTGTTTTTGCCATCCTTTCGCTCGTGCTTTGTTCCATGCTTCGATTATCATCTTATAAGCCTACAAAACACAAAAGAGGAACCCAAGAGTAGTATCTTCCAAAAATATATAAAAGCATTGAGATCGATACATAAAGCACTTTATTGATCTAAAATCATCTTTAAATATCAACAATAAGCGTGTAAAATCGCGTTTATCAAACCCCAAACTTAAAGCATTGTTTGTCCTCAAACAAAAGCGAGCGAAAGGAAGAGAGACACAACGAAAGATCAACGAGCGTAAGCAAAGATGATTAATACAAAGCCTCAGAAATATCTCAAAGCTCAAAATCATTAGCGCACATGACAACATTAGTCAACTCGACAATGTACAGCCATTGAAAGCAAAAATCTCATTCAATTCAACCCTCACAACGGCATGTGCGTAAAATATAGAGTACACTCAAACTCATAAAGAAATTAAGGACGAGTATACACTCAAAAATCAATGCAATGCAAAATCTTACCATAGGCTTGCCGTTTCTCTAATATCTCCACCACATCAAATGCGTTCAAATTAGGATCAAAAAGGGCTTTTCATAGGTTGTAATGTAGACACATTGGTTAAGGTAGGATAATATATGGCTAAGTAACTCAAACTTTACTCCAAGCACTTCCATTCATACATTCAAATCATATGGACTTTGTCCATTTCCCCTTTTCTTTCCAACATGCTAAATCAATCGTTTATGCACATAAGGTACCTTATACTTTGATAATGAAATCCCTTTATACTCACATTTTTTCACAAAATTTTTCTTGGTTAAATTTTTTTTTGTACTAGAGCTTATAGGGTCCATTCTTTTTCACACGGGTACCATTCTTTTACTCTTCATCTTTTATCCCATTTGAATATATCAAAACAAATTTACTCCCCTTGATTCCCATATCCATCCTCACCTCCTATCACCCGGTTAACAGAAATAAAATAAAGTCTAATAATGGCTCAAAGAAGGCGACAAACGGTATATATCATTGGGTTAGTGTATGGGCAAATATGTGGTTAACAAAGATGACCTTTTATCCTTTCCATATTCGAAACACATATTGCAGTCTCGACACAGTAACACGGCAAGTTCTAGAAGATGATTACATGCACGATATCACACAATTAAAAGAAACTGTATCAAGATGTTTATACAGTGAAACTCAAGTCTCACGGTTTTAAGCAAATGGTGAAAAACAACAAGCTAAGCAATCTCAAGCCATTCATGCTTCGTTTCCTAACACATCATGTGCACTATCAACAAATTTTTCAAAAAATTTCTATCATCATTGGCAACATGGATTAACATATTTCACTTAACTCGTTGATCGACAGACACAACAAAACAAAGACACGACAAAATCCCCAAAGCATAACAACTTTACAAGAAAACATAAAAAAACATAAACAAGACTCTCAACCAACCAAACTCGTCCACTCACAAAGCGATTGTTGTGGTGTGAAATGGAGGCAATCAAGCTTGCGTAAAAGAGTAATTGGGAGAGACCTTACCAAATACCGTGCTACTCGTGGCGGATAGAATCCTCGCCATGCGATCCCACCTCTGCATCATCTCATCATTTGTCTTTGGTGCTCTTGATGTGCTTGGTGTTGGGCGAGGAGGCTTCTTGTTGCTTGAATTGGGCTCTTCTTTGGGCGATATGGATGTGAGTGCTTTCGTCGATGTGGTCAAGTCGACCATCTATGCGATCTAGTCGTTCATATATTCCGGGGTCGCCTTGAATGGGTGGCGGGTGCAATATACCGCCCGTCTCGGGTTCTACCTCCTGCTCGGTTTGTTCCTCCTGCTCGGCTTTCTCCTCCTGCCGCTCTCCCTCAATCTCGCCTTGCGCATTCAGCGCCGAACCAGTGTGTAGTGAACACGGGAGCTCAGTTCAATTAATTTGTGGTGGCCTAAAGCTGCTTAAAGCGGTGATATCCGTGTTGGGAAGGCGAAGAATAGGTGGCCGTGCTTGTCGTATAGCGACCAGAGGTAGCGGCTCGGGTGTCTCTTCAAAACGTGCGGGCGTATAGGCGGGCTTGTCGAGAAAATATCTTGAGAGATATGACTCACGTATCGTCACCCCGAAAAAATCGGTAATGGGGTAACGAATCCCCTATGCATATCCTTGCGTTCCCCGAAACCTTCAAATTGGATGATTCTTACGCACTCTTCACGGAGGATCTCGTCTTTCTTGTTGGACTTGGTTTCGAACTTCATCCTCCGTGTCTTGGAACCTTCATATGTTTGCGAGAGATGTTCGATGGTTGTGGCTTCGATAGCGGTGACATCATCATTGCTAACATCACGTTGGACGGGATTCTCGAATCTTCTATCGGTTCACCACATTCTCATCTTGCCTTTTCGGTGAGATTAGCAAGATCATCAAAAACAACATTTACGGACTCTTGAATGGTGTGTAATCCCAGATTATACACACGGTATGCTTGACTATTTAGAGAGTACCCTACGAAAATTCCTTTATCTTTTTTCTCATCAAACTTGGTAAGATACTCTCTATCATTCAAGATGTAGCAAACACACCCAAACACATGAAAATATTTGAGATTAGGTTTTCTTCTTTTCAGAATTTCATACGGGGTTTTGAAGGAACTTGGTCGAATGTTCACGCGATTGTTAATATGACATGCGGTGTTTATGACCTCCGCCCAAAAGCGTTTGGATGGACCTTTCGAGCTTAACATAACTTCGTGCCATTTCTATTAGAGTTCTATTCTTGCGCTCGGCTACACCATTTTGTTGAGGTGTATTTGGCGCGGAGAATTCTTGGAAAATTCCCTTTTTCTCACAAAATTTGTGAAAGATATATTCTCGAACTCTCTTCCATGATCCGATCGAATCCTTGACACTTGAACACCAAACACATTAAAAATTCTAGCAAAGAGGATTTTAAACGTTTCAAACGTGTCGATTTTCTCGTAGAAAGAATGTCCATGTGTACCTGAAAAATCATCCACAATGACATATGTATACCTCTTTCCACCCAAGCTTTCGATCTCGGCAGGCCCTACTAAGTCCATGTGAAGCGACTCAAGCAGCGTGTTGTACCATAATGTTGTTCGCGATGTTGTACAACAGTGTGGGAACCTAGGTCTTTTTCCCTTGACAATCACCACGAGACCACATTTCCGACACTGCCGACTTGGGTAGTCCATGTCTGCTTCCATTTTGTTCAACCTGTCAAGATTTCTAAAGTTAGTATATCCTAACTTTTGATGCCATAACACACTCTCATCAATTTGTGCCTTATTGCACTTTGGTTCGTCGACTATATACAGATTATCGGTGACCTCGTCCTTCATGAGACATGTGTTCTTACCATCATAGACCTCACAAGAATCTTTGTCAATTTCACTTTCAACTCTTCGTCACATAATTGACTTATGTTTATAAGATTTGCCATTAAACCTTGTACGTGCAAGACATTCTTGAGGCTAGGTAAACCTTGGACATTTAGGAGTCATTTGCCTATAATTTTTCCTTTAGAACCAACCCCAAATGATACACTACCCCGTCATACGACTCGTAGTTGGAAAGGCGACACATTACGGTCATGTGACGGGAACAACCGCTATCAAACTACCATGAACACGAAATGTTAGTTTTCAACGCAGTGTAAACAACATGGCATTTAACTTCATCTTTCCTGACCCAAACTTTCTTTGAGTCAGTTCCTACGTTGGTCGTGTTTGATGCGGTGTGTGTAGAGCAATTTGGAGTGCATGCACGAAGTGTTCTTATAACATGACCTAGAATCATCCTATGTCCATTAAATCGACCTTGATTTAAAGCAGAAGGCTAATGTGACCAGTGTAAGCGGTAATGACATACGTAATTTCTATGTTTTCTTCGTGTCATTTTTCCCTTTTTAACGGTTCACATTCTTTAATGAATGGTTTTCCATTTGTGGCGACAATTTTGGGAACGACAGTGTTAGGAACATGTGTAAAACCTAAACCAGTAGTTTTTGTTTTACCCATCAATAAAGCATCATCTAATTTAGACGTACCTGTGTTCCACTTTCTGAATGTACCTTGTGCCACTTCAAGTTGACAAGTCACCTTATTTAGTTCGACTTCCCTTTGTGTTACCAAGACTTCAAGCTTAGCCAGAGATGCTTTCAGCCTTGTATTCTCTCTTGATGTGAGCTCAAGATCTCGACTTTGTCTTTTCCATTTTTCAAGTAACTCGTCGTATAGCTTTTTCAACTCTTGTACTATGGTGATAGAGTCTTCATCGTAATCACCCTCACAATCTGTATCATTCACAAGAGCATTTAAGCAAAACAAACTTGAATAATAGTCGAGACCATACCTGTTTGATACTGGATCAAAACTGACTGCATCTTCCTCATCGTCTGATAATGTTCTGGAAATTACGACGTGAGTCTTTGGGCAACAGGGGCTGGCGCGCGTCCTTCATCATTATTTACATCTTGAAGAACTCAGCTTCATAATCACTCCATGATACCCAGTACGACTTTCCTCTCTTTCTTAGCGTGTTCGCACATTGGTTTGCATAGTGTCCATACCCTTTGCATTCACGGCATTGGATACCTTCAATGTTGGAGGAATCATACCTAAACGTGTCTGAGGAAAAGGACTTCATCACTGGCCTTGGTGGAGTTAAGCTTTGAGGTTTTGAAGGCGGATATTCTACCATTCGATGATTTTGATCCACAGGCCTAGCTTGAACTTTCGCCTTGTTCATCTTCCTTACCATAGTGTTGAATTTCCTGGTGATTAGAGCAACATCATCGCCAAACATTGATCTCCTGCAGCTCCTCTTCATCATCCAACTCAATTATCTCCCACGATATTCCATGGATGTTGCGCCGGTGATGAAGGCAATATGCACCGCTTTATTGATTGTACCTTTCTCTTCCAGATTCAACTCGTATGTCTTGAGTGCATTCATGAGATCCATGAACTCAATGGCTGCAACCGTTTGAGATGTTTCAATAGCCGTGACCTTCATCTCAAATATTGCGGGTAAGGTTCGAAGAGCCTTGGACACCAGAAACTTGTTACTTATCGCATAACCAAGATCTTGGCACTCATTGGGAATATCCAATATCCTCTTGGTGTAGTCGTTAATGTTTTCTTCTTCTCCCATCTTCACATTCTCGAATTTGGAAGTGAGAATGCAAAGTCGAGACTCCTTTATACTTGTATCACCCTCACAATACCGTTGAAGAACATCCCATGCATCTTTCGCAGACGCGTTGTTCTTGATCAATTTGAACATTGTCATGTCCACGGATGCGTAAATGGCATTGAGGGCCTTCTCGTTGAAGTTTGCGTCGTCAACCTGATCTCTTGTCCACTGTGCAGACGGTGTTGGGGTAACATCGCCCTGAACATCAGTGGTCTTTGGGACTGACCATCCGTTTTCCACGGACTGCCATGCTTTGACATCAATGGACTTGATGTATGAGCGAATTCTGGTCTTCCAGTAGGAGTAATTCGATACATCCAAGATTGGTGGTCGATAATAACCAGTATTGTTTGAATCCATGGCGAAATTATAGCGAAGATATCTAACAGGATCTCACTCAGTGTATCGAGTGTAAGCTCTGATACCAATTGAAAGTGTTGTTTCGTCTAAACACAAAACTGTTATGTAGACTGTTATCCACACACAGAGTAAAACATCGGAATTAACAACTTGAAGAACACCGAAGTAACTTTTTCTACAGTTTAAAATTATAATCTGAAGATGCCAATATTGTGAAATTATTCACTATAAGCTTTACAGTGAACGTTACAAAAACTCACTACTTTATCACAAGATAAAGTCGGAAAGTTGAGCACAAAAGCTATCTATCAAGATCTATGAAAAAGCTAAGAAGCTATCTATCAAGATATATGAAAAATACTAAAGATTTTCTCACACCACTCGTGTACTAAAAAGAACAACCTTCTAACAACATTAGAAGTTAAAACACTTGTGTGATATTGGAAATGTTACGAAAACAGACTCAACAACATAAACAGATCTTCAGATACTTCTTCAAGAGTTGCGCACTTTTTGCTGTCGCTTTACCTCTCCTTTTATAGAAGTTGAGAGGCCTTCGACTGCATGTCTTCGACCACGATCTGGTCCACTAAGGATGTGACAAAGTCGTGGTAGTTAGTCGCATAACTTGCTCCTGAAAAATAGGAACTGAACAGCTGACTTCGTCCACCCTGATCTCTAGCGATTTGTTTCTGTGTTCTTCAGTGTATTACCATCGCATCCCGCGAAACATGTCGTAATCTGCACACCAAAGAGAAGAAAATGCAAAACACTAAAAATAACTAACTCCTTAAAATGAGGAGACTTAGTCAAAGTTAACCAACTCTAACATACAATATCTTAAACTAACGGAATAGATATAGATTCAAAGAAAGCATCTATAATTTGGTCAAGTGGGGCAGTCTGCATGCAGTCATTGCAGACAGTCACCAAAATTTAATTAATTCAAAGATTCGGACACTTCACCACTAAAAATAAAACACCAATCAATTCGACTAAATTCTATAGAAAAACTAAAAATAATGATATTCTATTATAAAAACTAAAATGCATGAACTTACACTAAACGGTACCTATGGAAAATATGATCCAACTCTTATATATATATGGTTGAGTTTTGATAGTACGTCTTGATTTTAGATAGTATATAGTATCAAATCTAGATCACATTATAGTTATGTGGACGCATTAGAATTGACATGTGGTAGTCCATTTTTTAAAATATTTTTTGAATTTATGTCTTGGTTCAAATCTCATGAGGGGTGAAAATTCTATTTTTTGAATTCATTAACTTTATCAGATTCTCATGTTCACACTATAAAAATGGTTTCACATTAAATGAGAACTACATTGTTTTTAAGAACTAAGAATTAATATGGTTTTTCCATTTTTATAATCTAACTAGCAAGACTAAATATCAATTACTTATTATCCTCATATTTTAATGAAAACTATTTTAGCCCTATAATAAAGGGATTTATATATTTATTTATGGTAACAGTTTTCACATGCATAATCATTACATTACAATTACATGAACAACCACATATTTACATACAAAGAACAAATAATTGCAATGTGAAAGATCTTATATACACACGAACAACGAGATCCCACATGCACAAGAACTATGATTACATGCACAAGAATTACGATTATATGAATAATGAATAATACGATGTGAAAGATTTTTTGGATAACAATCTTCAAATGGAAGATGAGAGATTTTCAACATGTGTATCTAGGGGTGTTTAAATGGTTTTCGGTTAGAACCGGAACGGAACCGAAACCGAGAAATTTGGTTAACCGAAAACCGAAAAATTCGGTTATCGGTGTGGTTTCGGTTCCAGAGTTGAAAAAAATTTCGGTTATTGGTTAACCGATAACCGAACGGTTCGAAACCGAAAAATCATTTTTTATTTTTCATTATTAATTAATTAATTAAAAATTCTAAAAATCAATTTTTAATTATTACTTTATTAATTATTTTAATTATTTGTTAAATATTTTATTTATTTATAATAAGTTATAGTTTTTTACTTATTATTTTAATTATTATTTTATTTATTTTTATTATTAATTAATTTTAATTCAGTTTTTCGGCTAACCGAAAATCGAACCGTTGGAACCGATCGGTTTTCGATTAACCGAAAAATTAAAACAGATTCAACTTGGTTCTATTTTTTTAGAGAAATTCTATTTGGTTAACGAAAAATTGGTTCGATTAACCGAAACCAAACCGTTTAACAGCCCTATGTGTATCTCCAAATAACAAAAAAATTAGGGATTTGACCATTTTTTTATCATTAATTAATTATGAGTTATTTGATCTTATTTAATCTAAGGGTAATTATTGGTTCTTAGTTCTTATCTAATAGGTAGTTCCTCCTACAACCAATCCATATATATATATATATATATATATATATATATATATATATATATATATATATATATATATATATATAAAGTGGATAAAATGAGAACTATATATTTTTAGAATTTGAGAACTATGCATAGGATGTGTAAAGTTGTTACATAAAATATATAAAATTATGCACAACTTTATAAGAATTTATTTTAGGGTTATTGACATATAAATACACGAACTTTGATATGATTTTGGTTTTGCACAAAAAATTTAAAAGAGTATATAAATTCACGATCTTTGATGTAATTTTGATTTTGCATACAAACTTTAAAAGAAGTATATAAATACACGAACTTATTAATTTTAGTAATTTTATCACGATTTATTTTTTCGACCAAATTAAAAGTGATATTGCATTAGATATGATGAGTTGATAACGACGTGTAAATAAATTAATAAATAAAATATAAAAGAAACATTTACACTTTTATAAAACATGTACATTGACTCATTAACACACACAAAACACATATACACTTCATGAGAAAGAAAAATAAAATAAAAGAATATAACACACACACACACAACGAAGAGAGCACTTCAAATCTTAAATTCACCATTTGTAAATGGAGTAATTGATTAACAAGTAGACTATTACAAATGTCTTCTTCTTCTTCTTCTTCTTCTTCTTCTTCTTCTTCTTCTTCTTCTTCTTCTTCTTCTTCATACAAGAACTTTAAGATTTTCATATCGTTGTCAACTCATCATATAAGTTCGTATATTTGTATACTCCTTTTAAATGTCGTGTGCAAAACCAAAATCAATCATAGTTCATGTATTTATATACCCTTTTAAAGTCGTGTGCAAAATCACATCAAAGTTTGTGTATTTATATGTCAATACAAATCTCAAAACCTTAATCATAAGATCGACCAAATACTCGTATTCTCATGATATTTTTTTTTGGTATCATGGGAAACTCATGACCGCTATCTACGGTCGTCTTGAGTAAACCCCACGTTTACGTATAATAATCTACAAACTACATAGGACAAATAAACCACATGATAAAGTTTTTTTGTCCCGTAATTCTTCTTGATCGCCCTTTTAATTGTTAGAAATGGTTTCTTGAGTTGGAATAGTTGAAGATGGGTTTCGTTGGTCTCCATCAATAAAGAATAATGAATTTGAAATTGAGCTATTTGATCAATTTATTTGCTTATTACCTTCCTTCGCATGATAAATGGGACAGGAAAGTTCTTTCTGCAATTTTTATAGCATATAATCTAAATTACATATATACCCTTGTTCTTTATTAAAATTTCAGGGATTTTCGGTACCCCCGGGCCATATGTGACTTTATAACCTTGGATATGGAAGACCTGAAGATCCACGTCATTAGTTTCATTCGACTATAAATTATCGATACACTAGTATATAACCCATCGAAATGAAATCATTTTATATCGTAATTTATAATCATACTTATTAGTCATCATAATTTGTTTAAAATTATAAATATAACTTGTTGTAATAATTGGTTATTCATCGTAGTAATAATTCGAACATTACAAAGTATATTAATAATAAATTAGAATAAATACCAAAATATTAAAAAAGTTAGAGAAACTACTTGTATAGAATTTATATATTCATACATGTCACAAACTCGATTGTTAAAATTGATTTTACTATTGATTCTTATCCGAAACTTATATAATAATACCAGTTAATTATCTAATCCCATTTAAAATTTATAAAATATCTAAATAATTAAATATAAGTTGTTTCAATAATAAATTCAATTGGAAATCACTTTATTAGATTTCATAATTTCAAAACCTAAATCTAAATCCACTCAAAACAAAAATAAATTAATAAATAAAATACTTGAATCCCACTAATTTTTATAAGACTTCACATATTCAAAACCTAAATCTATTTTTTGTAATATCCCAGAGAGCTGCCTGCTGGAAAACTCGGCTTAATAAAAGATACTAATAATAATAACAATATTTTTTTTTCTAAAGAAATCTTTTTGTTTAAAATCAATTAGGAGCTCGAAATAAGTTCTCATCGGCATGCATTATCATAGTATGTGAAGACCCATGAGTCTTTAACCTTGCTACCTGATTAATGAAATTAAGGGCAAGCATGTAATTCAATAATATTAATAATAAAACATTATAGCTACAAGAAGCTATCACCTATTAACTAGAAAGACAAGATAATATAATTGGATACTTAGTACCTATGCAAATTGAACTCTTGTATTTATCTATTAACATGTTGCGTTCCTATGTGCTAAATAAACACGAGCAAGCCCATTACTTAATTAGCTAATATAAACCTATGCGTTCATAATTACGTGATTAGAAAATTTCCCGTGTGATATCAACATATAAGTGAAATTAAATTGTCTAGCCTAGACAATAATTAAGTACAATTCATGTATACATTAATATATATATATATATATATATATATATATATATATATATATGTAAGAATGGATAATTTGGTAGGAAATAAGAATGAATCGGGCCTTTGATATCTTTGGATCAATGGTTGAGATTTAATTCGATTATTACTCTGATTTTGTGTTGTGTGTACTACGCGGATTATTGTGCGAAGACTGGAACCCTTCGTGTGCTGCTCGCAATGAAAGATGTGCTAAATTAATATATTTAACATATGTGCTACGAAAAGATAAAATATGTGCTAAACTAATATGTGCAACATAGTAATTACGATTGTGCTATACAAATATGAAAGATATGCTAGACTTACATATCTATTCCTATTTCCTACACTTATTTCCATTCTCACAGAACCATCCCTATATATATATATATATATATATATATATATATATGATTGGAGTGCATATGGATGCTTTGCTATGGAAGTGTGCGTGTGTGTCCGTATGATATGTGTGTGTGTGTAAGGTGTTAGGTGCATATGTGTGGTTGTGTGCATGTGGTGTGTACAGTGTAATGCATGCAGGAAGGGTGACATTTGTCACCCATAAGAACCCACCCCCAAATCCCATACCCTACGGCAACTACCCATGATCCCACACCCCAAAACATTTCTCTCATTTCTCTTCTCTCCATGAAGAAGCAGACCCACATTGAAGACCAACTTTTCGCCCTCTACATAGCTAGCGATGCCCCCTCTCGTCTGGGACGTCAAAGACACCCACACCACATGCTCCTATCTCTCCAAGTTCAAGTTGGCCGATGGCCACCTAGCTCGAGTATGGAGTTCTCTTACTAGAAGTGGACAACCAAGCATCTCTAAGCTTCGGACTCCTCACCTCCTTCTTCGACCTCTTCAATTTTTGGAATCCTTCTTAAGGTGAAGAACTTACATCTTTAAGCTAGTAATATTAGAAATTTTATTCATGCATATATGCTTGTGCACTTGAGGTCGTCATATGTGTGTTCAATTATGGATGCATGTTGATTTTAATGATCTTATGTTCAAGGTGTAGAATTGTATGTTGATCTTTTAACTTGGATATGAAAATCTGGATGTGAATTGGGGGCGATAAATTCATCATTTCATGAATTAACTGTACGCATATGTTGTGTTTGATAAAATGCATGAAAGAAATATAGCAAACTATGAACTAGTATAAAAACTGGGAGTTTGTTACGAAAACAGTAACTTCGTAGATTTATTTGACTAAGTTATTGTGGTCCGATGAATGTGAAATTTAACTATGTTCAATTTACCAAGTTTCAAGTCAATCTGATGTATTTTACTATTTTAATTATATTTTACAAAAACACTGCACAAAACTGTTAAATTACCCTGTTCATCACCCACGGTTTGTGGCTTTCGTTTTGAATTTGGTTAAATGGAAAATTATGAAATTTGGTATAAACATAATTTAGGATGTTTAGAAGCGTTCTGTAAATTTTAAAATTTTCTAAAAATGTTTACTATTTATTTCAGAATTCACATATGAACTGCATAATACTGTCTCCATGAGGATAACTTATTATAAATTATTTTTGGCTTCCAACCTCATGTGAATATTTGAATGAGGTTTTTCTGCATTAAAGTAGATTCAAATGGCTTTTCAAAATGATGAGTCTCAACCCTATATCCTTCTTAATAAACCCTCAGTGAATTTTTGAAGTTAATGCATTTCAGTGAATTTTCTTGGCAAGCTTAGTCCAAAATCCATTTTAATAAACTGTTCCAGTCTGAATTTTGTGAGAGATGTCACAGCCCCACAATCCTAAGTACGGATTAGCAGGGACTATAACTCTAAACAGGGATAAAAATACGAGGAGACTCTTTTTAACAATAAACGTAATATATATGTCATTTATGTTCTTGGACTATATTACATAATTTAAGTTCTAGCAGCGGAAAGCATGTGATATGTACATATGACGATGTACTATCAAGGTATAAACATTTCAGTGTCAACATTCCTATTGCTCAACACTGCTCCATCCATCATCTGCTCAACTTTGCACATTTAAAACAAACATGCGGTGAGTACAAGAATGCACTCGGTGGACTCATGCAAAACATTTTATCATTTTAGATTACCTTTGCCACATTATGGTAAGACACAAGGGTTTTAGTGAAAGTGCCACTGTGCTTACTAAAACATTTATCGTTCATAAAATCATCGCTTTGGCGGGCATTTTTTAAGTGTGTATGATCCGTATCCCTTATCATCATTTCATCATATCATCATAGTCGAAAGTCGTGAGAGGCCTCCTACGACCCCGTGACCGCCGTGAATTGTCCTTACGACGCGGTCACCATCGGTGTATACGTTAATCCTAGCGGTATAAGCCTTGGCATAGGATCCGATATCGATTTCATTCATAAGTTGGGAGTGACCCGACACATTCATATCATTCATATCAATCTCATGGATAGGATACATACACAAAACATAAACATTTTTGGCAGGTAATCTTGTAAACATTTAA
Organism: Salvia rosmarinus; assembly: GCA_036937905.1. Lineage (NCBI taxonomy): Eukaryota > Viridiplantae > Streptophyta > Magnoliopsida > Lamiales > Lamiaceae > Salvia > Salvia rosmarinus. The sequence continues at coordinate 1,772,209 of JAODLM010000210.1, forward strand.
CAACAGTTGAAATAAGCATCGTAAATAAATATTTCAGAAGCATTTTATTCTTGAGTAGAGTAAAGCCCTTTGGATGTAGATTGCCTTAATCCGTTTCTTGGGTGTAAGTCCTAGCTTTAACCTATCTATTCTTGACCTTGAGGTTTTGGAGTGGAAAAATCCATTGGGTCTTAGAACCCATATTTCTACTTTAGTGTATATCATGGTATGATATACACTCAATTGACCATGTGGTAGCACCTAGTCAAATATTTCACGTTAAGGTATGCTTTAGTGAAAATATCGTATCATGATGTTTTATCATAATTCGTACATCTTATAATGCTCTATCGTACCTTGCGACATAACATAATGAATGCATCGATTAATAGCATGTTAGTCACATAAGGCATACTTCACATAGGGGTTTCCAACACTTAGTCAAATTTCAAGTGTTTTAATTTCAGCAAAAACAGCTTGAAACAACCCAAGTGACGTACTTTGACGACCCATAACTCTCGATTCAGAATACGTATGGTCGCACAAAGATACATTCTGGAAACCTCTAAACATGTACTACAAGTTCTAAGAAGAATTAAATCCAAAGAGTCGTGGTTCTGAAGATATAGGGTCTCAAAGTGGGCAACTCAAACTGACTTCTATACTTAGAAAAATTTTCAAGTTTCAGTTTTAGCTTAACGACGAGGGGTTTTTGAGGCTCGTAACTTTTGACTCAAAATGCCAAAATGGCTGCAGGCTACCAATTTAGAAACCTTGTAACAAGTACTACATATTTCATGAAGACCATACTGGAAAATATCTGACGCATTGAGAAATACATAAGTCCAAAGTTGACTAGTTGGACATGGACAGTTTCAGTAGGTGACTTTGGGTCGATGAAAGGTATACCTATAAAATTTGGTTTGGGATCAAACTTTCCAGATCATAACTAGACATGGTGAGGAACATTTCTTATGAAGAAACCCAAGTCCAAATCGGACTACAAATGGCTTGAACACCTCACGTAAAGTCATACTCGAACAGCCTATTAACATAGAAATTTTCTAAGGCAGTTTGTCCAAAAGGCTTACTGAAATGCATCAACTTTAAAAATTCACCGTGAGTTCATTATAAGGAATCTGGAAATGAAACCAATCATATTGAAAAGCCACTTAAGTCTAGTTTTATCCAGAAAATCCTCACTCAAAGATTCACAATAGATTGGGAGATAAAATATTTTACCACAAGCTATCACTCCCGTGACAGTTTTGTGCAGTTCACTTGTAAAATCTGGAATAAATAGTAAAGATTTTTAGAAAATTCTGAAAATTTACAGGAATCTTCAGACATGCTGAATTATGTTTCTGCCAAATTTCATAGTTTTATCATTAGCCAAACTTAAAACGAAAGCCACGCACTATGGGTGATGAACACGGAAATTTCCCAGATTTGTGCAGTGTTTTGAAAAATACAATTAAAATAGTAAATCAAGTTGGATTGACTTGAAATTTTACAGAGGCATACTAGACACATATAATTTCAACATATCAAAATTCACAATCATCGGACCACTGAAACTTAGTCAAATAAATTCTTGAAGTTACTGTTCGTCCAGGTAATCAACATGCAATGATCAAAGTCTTGAATCTACCTATAAAACCAACATGCAATCACTTTCAAGCATAGACCCAACACATTCAAGCATATTGATGAACATGCATGTGTATATCTTGATCATCCCTAGGATCTAAGGAGGTGGTATCTACCTTAGCCACGAAATTGGCAGAGAATCGAGAGGGATGAAGAGTGGATTGGGGCTGTCCACTTTGAGGAGCCTTGCTGCCGTGAGAAGTGGAGGGTGGGGAGAGCTCTCAACTCCCTTGCAGATTTTTGAGAGAGGAGGAGATGAGAGAGTGAAGGGGCGTCTGAAATGAGGGGTGTGAGGGTGGTGTTAGGTGGTGGGAGAGGTATGGGGTGGAGAGGTGACAAGTGTTCCTATTTCACCATGCACCACTACACTTGCACAACATCACACACTCTCCTCTACACACACACATGCACGACCTTGTACACATATATATGTATATAAATCAGGTTTTAATCATTTAATTAGACCATTTAATTAATCACATTGCCATATAGTAGATATATGCAAAAGTGGGAAGATTAACATACATTTGTTACACACATATAACATTTTCGGCCCTTATGCCCAAACATAGACTAAATTTTATTTTCATGTTAAACATAGATATATGCATCATAGTATATGATTTAGATGATAATTAATATCATAGGATAAATTAATGACATCATTTTATACGATAAAATCGAGTTCGAAAATTAGGGTTTTCGAGCGTTTGAAAAATTAGTCACTATCAATTCTTGTTGATCTAGCATTGATTTAATGCTTAATAATACTGTAATTACATATACTAATCATAGGAAATTAATTCCTATAATTTCTTGATCGATTAAAACGCTTTTCGTTTCATCTCAAAGCGTTAACGTTTGAAAGCGTTGCAAAGCGTTCATTATCGACTCATCTTGAAATGGTCGTCATCACTTTATTACATTATTCCATTAATAATGGAATTTAATTCTAAGCAATTGCTTAGAAAATATCATAATTTTAACTATCGATCTGCGATCGACGTTAAAATAATCTGCCGATATACTTCAAATACTTTTATTTCTTAATTCACAATTCTCCATGAATATAAAATAGAATTCATTCCTTCGTAAATAATCGAAATCATTATTCGATATCTTATGGATTGAATCATCTCGTGAATTTCTAATTTACGGGTTTTAAATACCGTAATTAGGCGTCTAATTCTGCGGGTATTACATCTACCCCTTAAAAGAAATTTAGTCGAAATTTGCATACCTCATAAAGTATGGGTATCTTAACGTCATAACATCATAACTTTCCACGTGCTTTCTTTTTGTCCATGGTTCCTCATTGGATTTTCATTAAAAGACCCAAATTTGCTTCTTTAATCGTTACATCGTACAATCAAATTAGTCTTAGATTTTCATCATAACTCATCTGAGTCAAAGGTCACGTCATCATGTTGGTTTACGAGAATTGGGTCATTTTCGTATTTCTTTAACTGCGACACGTGGAAAACATTTCGTCTTCCTCCCAAATGTGGTGGAAGTATCATTATAGCTACTAGACCTATCATTGCTAGGAGCTCGTAAGGTCTATAAAGCGTGATATCAACATTCTTGTATCTAAACTTATAATTCCTCTAGATGGAGAAATCTTAAGAAACTTTAATTCGCATTCAAGAATGCGGTTCGGGTTTCAGCGTACCGCGTAAGACTTTTAATACGTCCTAAGCTTTTCTTATTCCTTGCCTCGTTGGTAGATATCTTAATCGTTTCATTTACAACGTCGAGTTTTATACCTTTGATCACCTACTTTGTTACAATAAAGTGGTGGTCAACACTTCTTTTTGTCGCCTCATAAGGCTACATTGATCGTTATTTGGTAGCTATGGTGGTATGTAAACTTAACAAGTGGTACAATAAGTTCCCACCGATACCTTGGTTTATCACTTGTTCTATCGTATCCTTAAACATTCATCTTGTCCTTTTGATTGTCATACGCTGTGGTGGACATCTATGTTAAGGCTCGATCTCGTGTCTAACTCCTTTTGGGAGTTAGTTAAAAATCTAGGGGTACTCTTGAAGTCTCTATCTGAGGCGATAGGTTCTAGTACTCCTTGTAAATATAAGATTTCCTTTATGTGCGAGTGAGCTAACTTATCGGATCTATGAGTCATCTGAATAGGCAGAGACAAAACATAATTGGCGAGTTAATCCACTACTAGTCATATAGTAGTGCAACTTCTTTATGACTTTGGTAAAATTTGTCATAAGATCTATTTCTATATCATTCTATTTTTATTAGGTGTAGTTAGAGTTATACTCTCTTATAAGGCCTTTGATACAATGCCTTTACTTATTGGTAACCGAGACCTTTGCTTTCGACAATATGGTTATATCTCATTTCATTTCTTGCTATTTAACTTTACTAAGTAAATCATAATACATCTTAATAATGCACGGTTGGCGGTATGAGAAGGATCATGAAATTCATTCTTGGTTTTATTTCTAAGCTTATTATTGCTTGGGAATATATGTATATATCTATCTCTTAGACAATATAACAACTGTCTAGTCTCCTTAAAATCCTTGACTCTTCATTTCTTATCTTAATTAGTATTCTATTCACATATTCATTCTCTTTTTAGTCATATTTCATCTTGGTTGTGGAAATACTACTTACATTCGTCACGATTGCCCGACTATTCTTGTTCTCGTTTCTTAATCTTTCCAATGAGTTTTCCTTTTCTATAAGGACATACCATAATTTAGGTGAATTTTATATCTTAGGCATTAGATTCTACATTAACTGTTCATAGGTGATCATTTATCATAATTATAATCTTTTCTTGATTCGAGCCATCTTTTCTATCACGTATCCAAGTTTCTTTGCTCGTGAATAACTTCAAACTTTTGTAAATTGTGAAGGGTTCTTAATTTATTGATATAGGAATGAAATTTCCATGACTTTGGTATTTATACTCTCGTTACTATCGAGGTAATAGATTTTGGCACTCCATGAAGTCGTATAATCTCCTTTACATACAGCTGGGCTAACTTGTCAGATCCATAAGTACTTTGAATTGGTAGGAAGTGAGCACTCTTGGTGAGTCTATCAACAATTACCCATATGGCGGTGTTCCTCTTTTGATTTGGGTAAGTTAAGTAGCAGAAGTCCATCGTTATTTCATCCCATTTCCACTCGGGTATTTCCAGCATTTGTAACTTTCCGTATGGACGTTGGTGTAATGCTTTCATCTGGCGGCAAACAAGGCGGTGTTCTCGAAAGAAGCTATGTCTCGTTTCATGCCTTCCCACTAAAACTTTTCTTTCGGTCTTGGTACATCTTAGTACTATCGGGTGGCGGTGTAGGGTGTATCGTGAGCATCACTCATTATTTCATTTTGAAGTTTTGCGTCGTGCGGGCGCATATTCTTCCTTGAGACAATAAGGCGTTGTCCGGCGCCTCGGAAGTTCTTAAATCCTCCGGTCCTTACCCTTTCTCGGATCTTTTCTAACTTTTCCTCCATCCTTTGTCTCTCGGCGATCCTTTTCTTAAATCGATTCTATCACTATTTCAAGTCATGAGTTAGGAAATTACATTCATGTGGCCTAAGTCATCGTGACACATAAGTTATTATTTATCTCATATTAATACATAGCCTTACTTTTATTAATCCGTGAGAATTGTGACTCTATTTTGGGGTAACTATCTTATTGGTCTTGTTACCTTAGAGAGTTCTTAATGGATCTCTAACAGAAGTCAATTAATCTATAAAATTCATGATCTTATTTTAGGTCATTGACGTCTTTCATCTTTAATTGTTTTGTCCTTTGTCAGATTTTCATTGTTTTCTTCTAAAGACACTATGTGCCTGAGGAATATTTCTCTTTTAAGCCGAAATTTACAAAACTGTACTTGGCAAATTTTGCCCGGCTCTTAAAAGTCGCAAGAGCGACCCTTGATTTTCTTTATGTTCTTTCTCGTCCTTTGAATAGATAAGAACATCATTTATGAGGATTGAGATAAAAAAAAAATTTATCTAGGTATGTGTGAAATACTCGACTTTTGAGGTTCATGAGCAGTGGCGCGTTGGTTAGTCCGAATGGCGTAACTATTATCTCATAGTAACCATATCTTATTGAACAATTCATTTCCGTATTTTGGATACTATTCTTCAAGACCATATAATATTACATCATAATGCCTCGGTGAGGACTTTTCATACATTACTTACGGTCGGTCTACAAGGTGGCGATTCTGGCGTCTAGCTCTTTTACACTCAAAACTTTGACAATTCTTTCACCATATTCATAAATTCTTCAAACTACGTTTATTTTACATATTATAATCATATCATTTTCATCATAAACCATTATCTACATATAAGTCTTATATGTTCTTAAAGTCTATGTCTTTGAATGACCTTTGTCAGTCGTACTCTCCTGGAAATTTGCCTTTCTCCAATCGTTTTGTTTTCATACTTTTGATGATCATTCTCTTCGAGAGAGCAGGGGTGTTGTTTCCGTTTCTTCTTCAATACTAGAAGTTGGTGTTACTTTTATCAGAAAGTATGGTTGGGTTAGTAGCGGTAATTCTCTTAATCCGCGAGGGCGATAAGATTTTGTCCTTTTGCCCTTCTCGTTTCTTTCTGGTACCATTGATGGCACAGGACATGGGACGGCGTTTGGAACATCAGGGTACAACCACTCCTTTATGCCGTGTTGTGTAACTTGCGAGGTTCGGGACAAGTACTCGTAGGTGTCGTTCCTACGCATTATATGTATCTTAAACTTGTTGACAAATCTGGTAAGTCTGTCCGGACTTTGGAATTTTCTCATGGAGAAAATATTCTCTTGATCCTTCTTTGCAAAAATTCGCCAATCATTTGGCAAATGGCGAATCGTCGTTGGGTACCATCCTCATTTGACACTCTATAGTTACGAGTATCCATCCGGAGGTGCAAAATTTCTTCAAACTGTTCTAAATTCATTTCTAGTTCATATTAAAAGAAGCGATACGCTCGTGTGAGTTATAAACTTCTAGGCCTTGGGGTTAACTCTTACCCGTTAAACTCCCTTTTCTTGTCATTTGTAAGCGGATATTTTAGATAAATCCGACTTAATTTAAGCAATGGAGGATTTCTAAACAAGAAGGATCTCTTAATGAATTATACACCTTAAGGCGTGTATAACTTGTAGAATACTTATGACACGACTCATGACACTCATCTTAATACTCATTTTACATTTTACATTTTCATCGTATGTTGCCTTAAAGATATTCGCATAAGCGAGCGGTGGATCTTGATATTACATAGTGTAAAACCTTTACTTGAAAAGGCTGAGCCCGGTCACTAATCACATGAATGACGGCCATTTTGAAACTTCTTGTCTCTAAAATTATATCGTTCGTTCCACATAGATATAATGATCCAAATCATTGGATAGCACTTTAGGCGATTCTAGGTTCAATTCGAGCTTGAGCAACATTTGCGATGGTCAAAATTCTCGTATAGGTAAGGGATTTTCATTTCTTGATTCACTTACCACGAGTTGGGTTCTATCGCTTCTCGCATACTTGTGCGATGTCAGCGAAGCACCTAAATTGAACAAAATCTTATGGCTATTAGAAATTTTCCTCATACATATTACGCCTTTTGGTTACTGTTTGTTACATTTTCGATCAAGGTATAAGCTTTGGTCTACGGTGTTCCGTTTATTTAAGTAAATGTCTATTTCATATGTCATTGTCCTTTCCATTGGGACATTATGTTCCCTTGCTATGGTCTTCTGTTGCCTCATTCACCTATACTTCTCGGTATTAGTATCGTTATGCTTTTACTAATAGCATTCATGGTTAGGTTTACATAAACCTATCCTTTGATATGGATATATTTCAATAATGAAATCTTATCGTAGAGATCGTCATGTCTCTATCACTATCATTCATTTCTAATCCAATTATGAATGATTTAATTTCCCTTTTCATTTATCGATCTTAGGGTATAATTCTCATATATATTCTTTCTTTAAACTCTTTTCTAGAAATCCTTGTCTTGGCCTTTAGCGCCATCATTTGTAATATCCCTTTTGGATATCGTCATTTCTTCTTAATCTTTTATTGATTCATCATGCAATTTCGCATAAGATAAAATTCTTTGTCCTTGGGGATGTATTATACTTTTACCTTGACGTCAAATATCTTTACCATTTTCTCGACATTCAATGATTTCTTCGTTCCCATGTCGAAGATACTTACTACCTCACTTTATTGATCGACACAAAAATATGGGGTAAGATTTACAATTAGGTCTACCTTAAGATCCTTCCATGTGAATCTTTTCCTGTGTTCTCTTGGATGTATTTCCTTTGCAAGATCTATAGAAACTATCTTGCTTGTTAACTATTAAGTTACACAAGACAAGCGTTTTGTGTCATTATAACTTAGGGTATTAAGATTCATTTCAAAACAATGAATCTGTTTCTTAATCCGTTTCTTTACTTCCAAGGAATTACCTTACTTATCGAAGTCATAACATCTCTGAAACTTATATCATATCATGAACTATCTACTTGTATAGTTCGTAATTTCTTCTGCTATTTTTGACTTTTGTCCATTTCCTTGAGCATGGTATCTGAAAGTAATCTTACTTTCGTTATACTTCGGTTCTCACATTCAGGGTTAGAATCGTCATTATTGTCGTATGGCTTGGTAAGGTAGTACATTTGTACACCATAACTTAAAGTCCAAGCATCTTATTGACATGTCTTGACTTTGGAATATTTCCTCCATACTTGATTTCTGTGCTAGGGGCTATCCTAGTCGCTCACACAATCTCGAGGATTATGATTTCTAAATCTTATTATCATTCGTCCAACCAAGTTTCAATTACTTGGAATCGATTATGCTCAAGCATAATCTCATTGATTAATTATAAAGCGAAAGATCTATTTTACGGGATGCTATCATTTCCTTATATATATATTCTTTGAAAAGAATATCTTGTATGCATCTTTATTCTTTTAAACATGTCCAACCTACTAACGAGGTTTAAAGGACATCCAACTATCTTAAAGATAAGTTGTAATCGCTCTCATCATGACATAATAAGGAAATTAATATCCGGATATAAATCTACTTTTCTTTACTTTTACTCTTTGCATTCGATGCTAAGAGTATCTTATTCATAACTTTGTTATCATAACGATCGTATGATGGTATAACTTTCACTGTCATCAATCTTTGTAAAGCCCATCAAGGGTCATCACATCATGTGTGCCATAGGAAGAATATCTCGTCTCATCGAGATTTTCTTTACATCATGATTTCTGCTTGTCATCACTTTCTTTGATGCGAAATCTTTGGGTGGTTGGAATAAGTCAACTTTCTTCTTACTTGATGGTTTCAAAATCGTGAAAAGTTATCACGACCACTTACAAGAGATACTATTTCACAATCGAAATAACATCTTTTAATGATTGAATCAATATGCTCTTTAGACCGAATGAATGGGGCTCTAGGGTCCGAAGACCGAATAGCGACTCACTGAGATTTCTTTGGTCATATGGGTTTGGCGGACCGTCACAATTATATTCTCGGTCACATAAGGCTTTGGGTTCAAAGGACACTTTATAAATTTTGGGTTTGAAAATTTTCTTCAAAAATGAGAAACTCGAATGAATTCTCAATTGGAACTAGGTCGTAGAGTTAAACTCAATGGCGAAATTGGGTAATGGATATAATTTGAAAACTTATATACCCTTAATAGGTCATCATCAAAGTTCTCATGTATGTCAAGGTTCTACTTGTATTCGAAGATCTTCCGTTCTTAGTAACTTTCTAGGATTAGTATCATACTATACTTGATCATACTCTTTTCAAATCATAGAACTAACTTCAACTGATTCTCATGAATTCTGGAGTAGGAATCAGGAATTTGGTCCTCCATAAGAAATGAAGTACAGCTCATTAGGAGCACGTGGCGAAAACCATCGTAAATCGGAGTTCACACGATCAAGAACTAGTCAAAACAAAATCACTGCGCAGTGCAGGGAAATTTATACGCGTTCGCGCGAAGTCATAAGCGATGCCGACACCAAGTTCATGTATGCGTTACCGATGCGGTAGTACAGAATATTGCCGACACGAGGTCGGACAAACTACCCGGTCGATATGTCAAAGGCGGTGTTATAAATGCCGATTTGAAGTCGACGATCGCAGCGTGCGAGGTCGAAGCCGAGGTCGTACATGTCGGTCGAACAATTTCGTATAAATCTTTCACTTTTCTTCACTCAAGGTGGAATGAAGTTCTCAAATCCATCACTAATCTTGTTCTTGTAATTGAAGGAAGTTCTTACTTCTATGTTCTTTCGTAAAAGTGATCATGCTTCTTAAAAAGTCTACGTTGTTGAGCTAGCATGCTCATCATCATAATCAACTTTGAGATTGAAGTAAAACTTGAATATTCCTCGTAGTTCATTTATCATACGTATTTTGTTGAATTTAAAGAATTGACATATCATATTGACAATTCAATGTCCAATCTCAATAATCTTAAACATGAATAATCATAACTTTGTTCATAATAATGAACTCTTATTGAATTCGAGAATTAAACATTTCATCTTTGGCATATCGTGCCAAACTTTTTCATATCATTGTCATCATCTTTCTTATATTTTCCTTCTTTTCATAACTTTCTTGACAAATCATTTGTCATATCATTCATTTTCAACCGTTCTCATAGCTTTCATTTCTTTTCAAAGATCATTTCATAAACATTCGTCCGGCCAGGCTAATTTTCAAAACTTTGGGAAAAGAGTCATTTACCTCATTTCGGTTGAGCTTGATGTGATGGAGTGTTGAGCATTGTCAGCTGATCTCTAGAAGTCTAATGACTCAATCTAGACTTAACCTTAAAGGGATTTTAGGTTCAAGAGCGCGCTACGATACCACTCTGTCACAGCCCCACAATCCTAAGTACGGATTAGCAGGGACTATAACTCTAAACAGGGATAAAAATACGAGGAGACTCTTTTTAACAATAAACGTAATATATATGTCATTTATGTTCTTGGACTATATTACATAATTTAAGTTCTAGCAGCGGAAAGCATGTGATATGTACATATGACGATGTACTATCAAGGTATAAACATTTCAGTGTCAACATTCCTATTGCTCAAACTTGCTCCGTCCATCATCACTCAACTGCACATTTAAAACAAACATGCGGTGAGTACAAGAATGCACTCGGTGGACTCATGCCAAAACATTTTATCATTTTAGATTACCTTTGCCACATTATGGTAAGACACAAGGGTTTTAGTGAAAGTGCCACTGCTTACTAAAACATTTATCGATTCATAAAATCATCGCTTTGGCGAGGCATTTTTACAGTGTGTATGATCCGTATCCCTTATCATCATTTCATCATATCATCATAGTCGAAAGTCGTGAGAGGCCTCTCTACGACCCGTGACCGACCGTGGTGTCCTTACGACGCGGTCACCATCGGTGTACACGTTAATCTAGCGGTATAAGCCCCAGGCATAGGATCCGATATCGATTTCATTCATAAGTTGGGGTGACCCAACACATTCATATCATTCATATCAATCTCATGGATAGGATACATACACAAAACATAAACATTTTTGGGGTAATCTTGTAAACATTTAACAACAGTTGAAATAAGCATCGTAAATAAATATTTGAAGCATTTTATTCTTGAGTAGAGTAAAGCCCACTGGGTGTAGATTGCCTTAATCCCGTTTCTTGACATGTAAGTCCTAGCTTTAGCCTATCTATTCTTGACCTTGAGGTTTTGGAGTGGAAAAATCCATTGGGTCTTAGAACCCATATTTCTACTTTAGTGTATATCATGGTATGATATACACTCGATTGACTCATGTGGTAGCACCTAGTCAAATATTTCACGTTAAGGTATGCTTTCGTGAAAATATCGTATCATGATGTTTTATCATAATTCGTACATCTTATAATGCTCTATCGTACCTTGCGACATAACATAATGAATGCATCGATTAATAGCATGTTAGTCACATAAGGCATACTTCACATAGGGGTTTCCAACACTTAGTCAAATTTCAAGTGTTTTAATTTCAGCAAAAACAGCTTGAAACAACCCAAGTGACGTACTTTGACGACCCATAACTCTCGATTCAGAATACGTATGGTCGCACAAAGATACATTCTGGAAACCTCTAAACATGTACTACAAGTTCTAAGAAGGAATTAAATCCAAAAGAGTCGTGGTTCTGAAGATATAGGGTCTCAAAGTGGGCAACTCAAACTGACTTCTATACTTAGAAAAATTTTCAGAAGTTTCAGTTTTAGCTTAACGACGAGGGGTTTTGCGAGGCTCGTAACTTTTGACTCAAAATGCCAAAATGGCTGCAGGCTACCAATTTAGAAACCTTGTAACAAGTACTACATATTTCATGAAGACCATACTGGAAAATATCTGACGCATTGAGAAATACATAAGTCCAAAGTTGACTAGTTGGACATGGACAGTTTCCAGTAGGTGACTTTGGGTCGATGAAAGGTATACCTATAAAATTTGGTTTGGGATCAAACTTTCCAGATCATAACTAGACATGGTGAGGAACATTTCTTATGAAGAAACCCAAGTCCAAATCGGACTACAAATGGCTTGAACACCTCACGTAAAGTCATACTCGAACAGCCTATTAACATAGAAATTTTCTAAGGCAGTTTGTCCAAAAAGGCTTACTGAAATGCATCAACTTTAAAAATTCACCGTGAGTTCATTATAAGGAATCTGGAAATGAAACCAATCATATTGAAAAGCCACTTAAGTCTAGTTTTATCCAGAAAAATCCTCACTCAAAGATTCACAATAGATTGGGAGATAAAAATATTTTACCACAAGCTATCACTCCCGTGACAGTTTTGTGCAGTTCACTTGTAAAATCTGGAATAAATAGTAAAGATTTTTAGAAAATTCTGAAAATTTACAGGAATCTTCCAGACATGCTGAATTATGTTTCTGCCAAATTTCATAGTTTTATCATTAGCCAAACTTAAAACGAAAGCCACGCACTATGGGTGATGAACACGGAAATTTCCCAGATTTGTGCAGTGTTTTGAAAAATACAATTAAAATAGTAAATCAAGTTGGATTGACTTGAAATTTTACAGAGGCATACTAGACACATATAATTTCAACATATCAAAATTCACAATCATCGGACCACTGAAACTTAGTCAAATAAATTCTTGAAGTTACTGTTCGTCCAGGTAATCAACATGCAATGATCAAAAGTCTTGAATCTACCTATAAAACCAACATGCAATCACTTTCAAGCATAGACCCAACACATTCAAGCATATTGATGAACATGCATGTGTATATCTTGATCATCCCTAGGATCTAAGGAGGTGGTATCTACCTTAGCCACGAAATTGGCAGAGAATCGAGAGGGATGAAGAGTGGATTGGGGCTGTCCACTTTGAGGAGCCTTGCTGCCGTGAGAAGTGGAGGAGTGGGGAGAGCTCTCAACTCCCTTGCAGATTTTTGAGAGGAGGAGATGAGAGAGTGAAGGGGACGTCTGAAATGAGGGGTGTGAGGGTGGTGTTAGGTGGTGGGAGAGGTATGGGGTGGAGAGGTGACAAGTGTTCCTATTTCACCATGCACCACTACACTTGCACAACATCACACACTCTCACTCTACACACACACACATGCACGACCTTGTACACATATATGTATATAAATCAGGTTTTAATCATTTAATTAGACCATTTAATTAATCACATTGCCATATAGTAGATATATGCAAAAGTGGGAAGATTAACATACATTTGTTACACACATATAACATTTTCGCCCTTATGCCCAAACATAGACTAAATTTTATTTTCATGTTAAACATAGATATATGCATCATAGTATATGATTTAGATGATAATTAATATCATAGGATAAATTAATGACATCATTTTATACGATAAAAATCGAGTTCGAAAATTAGGGTTTTGAGCGTTTGAAAAATAGTCACTATCAATTCTTGTTGATCTAGCATTGATTTAATGCTTAATAATACTGTAATTACATATACTAATCATAGGAAATTAATTCCTATAATTTCTTGATCGATTAAAAGCGCTTTTCGTTTCATCTCAAAGCGTTAACGTTTGAAAGCGTTACAAAAGCGTTCATTATCGACTCATCTTGAAATGGTCGTCATCACTTTATTACATTATTCCATTAATAATGGAATTTAATTCTAAGCTTAATTGCTTAGAAAATATCATAATTTTAACTATCGATCTGCGATCGACGTTAAAATAATACTGCCGATATACTTCAAATACTTTTATTTCTTAATTCACAATTCTCCATGAATATAAAATAGGAATTCATTCCTTCGTAAATAATCGAAATCATTATTCGATATCTTATGGATTGAATCATCTCAGCGAATTTCTAATTTACGGGTTTTAAATACCGTAATTAGGCATCTAATTCTGCGGGGTATTACAAGAGATGTACGAGCTGTTTTAGTCCGATTTGAATTTCGGTTTCTTCACCAAAAGTGTTCCTTACCATGCCTAGTTGTGATCTGGAAAGTTTGATCTCAAACTAAGTCTTTTAGGTATGCCTTCGTCAACCCAAAGACACCTACCCAAAGCGTATGTTTTCAATTAATCAATTTAGAGATCTGTATCTCCTTATGAGTCGGTATAATCAATACGTTATTCATGAAACATGTTTTCTTGTTACAAGGTTTCCAAAATGGGGTCTCTCTCCCATTTTGGCATTGTGAATCAAAGTTACGAGCCTTGCAAAATCGTTCTTCGTTAAGCCAAAATCTGGAAATCATGAAAATATTCTAAGTATAGAAGTTAGTTTGAGTTGCCCAGTTTGAGACCCTATATCTCCAGAATCACAACTCTTTTTGATCCGATTCCTTCTTAGAACTTGTAGTACGTGTTTAGAGGTTTCCATAACGTATCTTTATACATCCATAGGTATTTTGAGTTGAGAGTTATGAGTCATCAAAGTATATCCGTTGTGCAGTTTTGTTGAAAGTTAAAAACTTAAAATTTGACTAAGTGTTGAAAATTCCAAATGTTCACAAAAATATGTTTTCTAATTATGTGAAGCTACTTGTCTTATGTGCATACTTTGACATGGATTTCATTACGACGCTTAAATATTTTATGATTAAGATAAGTAAATACAACATGGTAAATTTTTATAGAAGCTTGACTTGGATGCAAGTATGTGACTAAGTATACATACGTGACTACATGATTTCATACCATATCATGACATGCATTAAAATTATTAAAATGGATCTAAAGATCCGACGGGAACTTTGACTCCAAATCCTAAACCTGAGAATAGATAAAACTAGAGCTTAAGACTTAGGTTTTGAGAAACCATTATTAAATAATCGTGCCTAAGTACTAGATTCATCTTGTAGGATGGTTAAAGTTTATCCAAGGACAACCGGTGGATATGTACGAGTATGATGAGTGTTGGTACCACTCCGTGTGGTGAGATCTATTTTACGCAATGTATTTGGGTTATTAAGCCCCAGATGTTTATTGAAATTGAGAATTGCATCTTGTTTTATGCTCATTGCTTGGTGTCGACCTTGGGCGGTTAAACCGCTACGGCTTGGCCGGGAGTAGTTAACGATCGTGCCTCGAGCTAAGTCTTGGGTGAGGTAGTGTACACGGAAGTCCGGGCTAGGTGAACTTGGCCAAGTTCCTAGTCTTGTGGCGGCCATTAGTGGAGCGTTGTTTCCCATGGTCGATGAGGTAGCAGATGTGATGAGCAAAGAAGTATATCGCGATCTGAGCTCGCTCGGAGAAAACTATGTTTTGCATATATAGGGATAAATTATTTTACTTTTAAAACCTCCCTATGATATGTGGTTTAGCATGCATTTTCTCAGCGCTTATGAACTGTTCTTTATTAAAATGGGTACTAGATCCTTTGATGCGCTAGTACTCACCAAAACTCTTTTCAAATGTTTTCGGGTTGAGGAGCTAGCATGGCGGCGAGGCGACTATGGCACTGGGCATTGTTGGTCAAGCCATCCAAAACTCTTGGTAGTCTAGTTTCCAATATCTTCTTGAAGCTATAAACCTGGGTAGTGACAGTGTCAAGTGTTTGCTTTCCATTTTCGAGTTGCTTAATCAAAAACGCATAGGCCCCTATATCTGAGATGACATTTGCACCACCCTGTTCTTATGATAATATTTTGACTATTTCACTATTTATTTGAATATGATTCCCTTTTAAGTTGTTTAATCGCTAAGATCTCGTCATAAGTTTGATGTTCTAACACATATATGTTATATTACTTCAACATAAATATAATATTATGTGTGTGACTATCTTCCTTCGTTCCCTTGTCAATTTTCTTATTTCACTCATAACCCCGTGATATCCCTTTGTCCCGACCTGACTGGTCGGTGGGATATTACATTTTTATTAAATATATCTAAATAATTAAATATAAATTAACACATTTACTTGGTTATCTATCTTAATAAATTTCGAATAGTATAAAGTAACATAACTAATAAATAGTATACTACATGCTAATTACCTAAATCTAATATATCTAAATAGTTAAATATAAACTATTACAATAATTTATTTATCTTAATAAAATCTTAATAGTATAAAGTAGCATTAATAAATAAATAAATAATACTTAAATCTCACATTATTTTTTATGATATTTCATAATTTCAAAACCTAAATCCATAAAAACCCAAATAAATAAATAAATATAAAAATATGGAATCCCATTAATTTTTATTAGACTTCACATATTCAAAACATAAATCTAAATCTATTTTTAAATTTTTGTTTTTAAGATTATAGTTTTTCTTAGTAAATATGTATTGATTCATGTATTAGTTGATATACCACATATAATTATATTTACGACTTCAAATTTATTTTTATCTTTTCATTTTTATTTCTACCACAATGGATTATTTTTTATTTTATTTCAAGATTGTATTCTTAGTGAATATGTATGAATTTTTTTTGGATGAGCTAGCTAATGAAATCGTGACACTTTTACTAATACAATTATATTAGATTTATTTTCTTAAATTACGTGAAAAAGGGAAAGAAATACTATAATGCATTCTAATTATATCCATACCACAATAAATAAATATAATTGGAATATTTTTATATAATGTATCCAAAATAGTTATCTTATTAAATAGTGCAGTAAATAAATTGTTAATTTGATCAAATTAAATATTCTAAATTAAATTAAAAACAATTTATTTGATCAAATTGAATTAAATAAACTATTAGTGTTGTAGTTTGATTGATATTAATATCAATTACTCCACCAATTAAAAATAAAAATTTGGTTGAGACCTAAAGAATATAAATATCCTTTTATATAGGTTCTTATTTGGCTATGTTTCATAAAAAATCAATGTGGGATTGTAGAGTGATTAGAATGCATAAAATGAAGAATTTAGAAAATTAAGAATAAAAAATTATAGTAAATTCCATATAGGATTGAGAATCAATGTGGTGCTTTTAATATGTTTTTCTATATAGAATTTTATAACCTAAATCCATTCAAAATCAAAATAAATAAATAAATAAAATACTTGAATCTCACATTTATTTTTATAAGACTTCACATATTCAAAACCTAAATCTATTTTTATATTTTGGTTTTTAAGATTATAGTTTTTCTTAGTAAATATGTATCGTAATAATTCAAATTTTTTTATAATATATCCAAAATATTTATCTCATTAAATAGTAAGTAAATAAATTGTTAATTTGACCAAATTAAATGGTCTAAATTAAATTAAAAACTATTTATTTGGTCAAATTGAATTAAATAACTATTAGTGTTGTAGTTTAATTGATATTAATATCAATCACTCCACCAATTAAAAATAAAAATTTGGTTGAGACCTAAAGAATATAAATATCATTTTATATAGGTTCTCATTTGGCTATGTTTCATAAAAAATCAATGTGAGATTGTAGAGTGATTAGAATACATAAAATGAAGAATTTAGAAAATTAAGAATAAAAAAATTAATTCTGTATAGGATTGAGAAACAATGTGGTGCTTTTAATATATTTTTCTATGTAGAATTTTATAACCTAAATCCATTCAAAATCAAAATAAATAAATAAATAAATAACTTGAATCTCACATTGATTTTTATAAGACTTCACATATTCGAAACCTAAATCTATTTTTATATTTTGGTTTTAATATTATAAATTTCTTAGTAAATATGTATCGTAATAATTCATATTTTTTATAATGTATACAAAATATTTATCTTATTAAATAGTCCAGTAAATAAATTATTAATTTGATCAAATTAAATAGTCTAAGTTAAATTAAAAACAATTTATTTAGTCACACTAAATTAAATAAACTATTAGTGTTGTAGTATGATTTATATTAATATAAATCCCTACACCAATCAAAAATGAAAATTTGGTTGAAACCCAAAGAATATAATTATCCTTTTATATAGGTTCTCATTTGGCTATGTTTCCTAAATATTCAATGTGGGGTTATAGAGTGATTAGAATCCATAAAATGATGAATTTAGAAAATAAATTATTTTTCATAATGTACCATAAATATTTATCTTATTAAATAGTGTTGTAAATAAACCATTAATTTGACCAAATTAAATAGTCTAAATTAAATTAAAAACTATTTATTTGGTCAAATTATATCAAATAAATTATTAGTGTTGTAGTTTGATTGATATTAATATAGATCACTACACCAATCAAAAATGAAAATTTGGTTGAAACCTAAAGAATATAAATATCCTTTTATATAGGTTCTCATTTGGCTATGTTTCCTAAAAATTCAATGTGGGATTATAGAGTGATTAAAATGCATAAAATGAAGAATTTAAAAAATAAACTATTTTTATAGTTTATCATAATTATTTATCTTATTAAATAGTGCAGTAAATAAACCATTAATTTGACCAAATTAAATAGTCTAAATTAAATTAAAAATATTTATTCAACCAAATTAAATTAAATAAACTATTAGTGTTGTAGTTTGATTGATATTATATCAATCACTCCACCAATTTAAAATGAAAATTTGGTTGAGACCTAAAGAATATAAATATTCTTTTATATAGGTTCTCATTTGGCTTTGTTTCCTAAAAATAAATGTGGGATTATAGAGTGATTAGAAGGCATAAAATGAAGAATTTAGAAAATTAATATGTTTCTAAATTAGGTTCCCATTTGACTATGTTTCCTAAAAATTCAATGTGGGATTATAGAGTGATTAGAAGACATAAAATGAAGATTTTTTAGAAAATAAACTATTTTTTATAATGTATCATAAATATTTATCTTATTAAATAGTGCAGTAAATAAAGTATTTATTTGGTCACACTAAATTAAATAAACTATTAGTGTTGTAGTTTGATTGATATTAATATAAATCACTACACCAATCAAAAATGAAAATTTGGTTGGAACCTAAAGAATATAAATATCCTTTTATATAGGTTCTCATTTGGCTAAATTTCATAAAAATTCAATTTGGGATTATAGAGTGATTAGAAGGCATAAAATTAAAAATTTAGAAAATAAACTATTTTTTATAATGTATCATAAATATTTACTATATTAAATAGTGCAGTAAATAAACCATTAATTTGACCAAATTAAATCGTCTAAATTAAATTAAAAACTATTTATTTGGTCAAATTAAATTAAATAAACTATTAGTAGTTTTATTGATATTAATATCAATCACCCCACCAATTTAAAATGAAAATTTGGTTGAGACCTAAAGAATATAAATATTCTTTTATATAGGTTCTCATTTGGCTATGATTCCTAAAAAATCAATGTGTGATTATAGAGTGATTAGAAGGCATAAAATGAAGAATTTAGAAAATAAATATGTTTCTAAATTAAATTTAAAAGTATTTAATTAATCAAATTAAATTAAATAAACTATTAGTATTGTAGTTTGATTGATATTAATATAAATCAATCCATCAATTGAAAATGAAAATTTGGTTGAGACTTAAAGAATATAAATATCCTTTTATATAGGTTATCATTTAGCTATGTTTCATAAAAAATCAATGTGAGATTGTAGAGCGATTAGAAGGCATAAAATGAAGAATTTAAAAAATTAAGAATAAAAAATTATAGTAATTCCACATAGGATTGAGGATCAATGTGGTGTCTCTAATATCAATCACTCCACCAATTTAAAATGAAAATTTGGTTGAGATCTAAAGAATATAAATATTCTTTTATATAGGTTCTCATTTGGCTATGTTTACTAAAAAATCAAAGTGGGATTATAGAGTGATTAGAAGACATAAAATGAAGAATTTAGAAAATAAATATGTTTCTAAATTAAATTTAAAAGTATTTAATCAGTCAAATTAAATTAAATAAACTATTAGTGTTGTAGTTTGATTGATATTAATATAAATCAATCCACCAATTAAAAATGAAAATTTGGTTGAGACTTAAAGAATAGAAATATCATTTTATATAGATTATCATTTGGTTATATTTCATAAAAAATCAATGTGGGATTGTAGAGTGATTAGAAGGCATAAAATGAAGAATTTAAAAATAAAAATAAAAATTATAGTAATTCCACATAGGATTGAGGATCAATGTGGTGTCTCTAATATCAATCACTCTACCAATTTAAAATGAAAATTTTGTTGAGACCTAAAGCATATAAATATTCTTTTATATAGGTTCTCATTTGGCTATGTTTCCTAAAAAATCAATGTGGGATTATAGAATTATTAGAAGGCATAAAATGAAGAATTTAGAAAATAAATATATCTCTAAATTAAATTTTAAAGTATTTAATTAGTCAAATTAAATTAAATAAACTATTAGTGTTGTAGTTTGATTGATATTAATATAAATCAATCAACCAATTAATAATGAAAATTTGATTGAGACTTAAAGAATAGAAATATCCTTTTATACGAGTTATCATTTGGTTATGTTTCATAAAAAATAAATGTGGGATTGTAGAGTGATTAGAAGGCATAAAATGAAGAATTTAAAAAAAATTAAGAATAAAAAATTATAGTAATTTCACATAGGATTGAAGATCAATGTGGTGTCTCTAATATCAATCACTCCACCAATTTAAAATGAAAATTTGGTTGAGACCTAAAGAATATAAATATTCTTTTATATAGGTTCTCATTTGGCTATGTTTCCTAAAAAATCAACGTGGAATTATATAGGTTCTAATTTATTTTGAATTCAACCCTAAGGTAGACATCTACTCCCTTAATCCTTGAAAGTATCTTATATCATGTGCGTCAATGTTCTTAATTGTGTCGATTCTACTCATATATGAATTGCATGTTGATAAATTTGTAGAATTAGGATGTTTAAATTAGTTGCATCTTGATTTGGTAATGGTTTTATGTAGTTATGAAATCGAATTGTGAGATATATGAATTAGGAATTTCACCAACTTATGTGATTATATGTGCATGAGCTAATTGTTGAATTGCATGTGCGATCATTATGAAACCGATGAGCAACAATCGAACTAAGCGATTAATTCATGAGAGCGGGAGTAGCTTGCGAAAATCATTAAGAGGTGTTTGGTGAGCTTATAAGCTCCCAAAACAACTTATAAGTTTAGGAAATTAATTGACTAAATTGTTATGGTCATCTGATTATAAAATTTTAGTAAATTGAACTTAAGTGCGTCTAGTACATCTTTGAAAAAAATTATCTCAAACCAAGGTGTTTCACGATTTAAAATGATTTTTCAAAATCATTGCTCAAGCTGTAAAATTTACTGCATTACGCACTCACGGTTTCGGGTTTCGTTTAGATTTCAGATATTAGGAACATGCCCAAATTTTGAAGAAAAACAATATAGGGAGCTGTCTAGAAGCTCTATGTAATTTTCAAATTTTGAAAAATATTTACTATTTATTTTGAATCTATAAGCAGGCGTGCAATCTTGTCTTGGCGGGATAGCTTGTCGTAATTTTAGCTCCCAACCTATTGCACATCTTTGAGTGAAGCTTTTATGAATTAAACTAGATTCAAATGTCTTTTCAAATTGGTAGGTTGCATTCATAGATTCTTTATAATAAGCTCTCAGTAAATTTTTTAAATTAATGCATTCCAATGAATCTTCTTGGCAGACTGTCATAGTCTAAAATATATTTTAATAAACTGTTCAACAGACCTTTGCAAGAGATGTTAGAGCCGCTTGTAGTCTGATTCTAATTTTGTTTTCTTCATAAAAAAATGTTCTTTACCATGTCTAGTTGTGATTCAGAAAATTTGATCTCAATTCAAGTCCTTTAGGTATGCCTTTCGTCCATCCAAAATCACCTATTCAAAACTGTTCGTTTCAACTAGTCAATTTTGAGCTCCTGTATATCTTGATGCATCAGGTATCATCCGAGTCTTTCTGAATTGAACATGTAGTTCTTGTTACAAGGTTTCCATAATGGATTCTCTCTCATGTTTTAGTATTTTGAGTCAAAAGTTACGAGTCTCGTAATATCCCTCATTGTTAAGCCAAATCTGAAAATCCTAAAATATATTCAAGTATAGAAATCAGTTCGAGTTGCCTACTTGGAGATCTCACATCTCCATAACCACTACTCATGGGACTCTATTCCTTCTTAGAACTTGTAGTACATGTTTAGAGGTTTTCAGATTATTTCTTTGTGCTTCCATACGTATCTTGAGTCGAGAGTTATGAATCGTCAAAGTATGTCACCTAAGTAGTTTTACTGGAAGTTAAATATTTAAAATCTGGCTAAGTATTGGAATTCACCTATATGAAACATGCCTTATGTGACTAACATGTTTTTAAGTGATGATTCATACATGTTATGTATCAAGCATGTTAGAGCACTAATAAGACACACAAAAAATGATAAAACAACACAACGTGATATTTTTATAGAAGCATGTCTTAATGAAAAATATTTGACTACATGCTACTACATGATCAGCTGACTACATATCATATCATGACATACACTAAAGTATAAATACGGGTTAAAAGACCCGATGGATATTTCAACTCCAAAACCTTAAGATCGGGAATAGACAAGCTAAGCCTAGGACTTGGATTTCGAGAAATTCTTTATTAGTAAATGTATTTTAAAACTAGATTTGTCTTGTAGGACTTGTTAAGGTTCACATAAGGCAACCAGTGGAGGTGTATGAGTAAGACAAGTTGTTGATACCACTCCGATGATAAGTAGGATCTATTTTCTATAATGTAGGATCTATTTTCTATAATGTATTTCAGGTTATTAAGCCCTAAGTTTTTACTTAAATTTGAGAATTGCATGCTATTTTATACCCATTGCTTAGTGCTAACCTTGGAGTGGTTTGTCCGCTAAGGCTTTGACCGGAAATTAGTTAACGATCGTGCCTCGAGATAAGTATTGGCTGAGGTAGTGTACACGGAAGTCCAGACTGAGTGAATTCAGTAGAGTTCCCCAATTTAGATTACGTTGACCATTAGTGGAACATTGTTTTTTCCTATGGTCAAGTAGGTAGCACAGATTCGATGAGCTACGATGATTGTTTGTGCACTAAGAGCTCTCCTCGGGAAAAACTACATTTACATGTATAGGAATAAACTTATTATACTTTTAAAATCTCCATATGATCTGGGGTTTATCATGCACTTTTCTCAACTGTCTATGAACTGTTACTTCTTAAAATTAGGTACTTGATACCACTGAGTACGTTAGTACTTATCCCAAAATCTTTTCAAATGTTTTCAGGTTAAGATGTTGGAATGGCAGAAAGAGACGACAACAATATCTAGGCATTGATTGGTCAAGCGTGTTATGCTTTTGGTAAATATAACCTTCATTGTATCTTGAGACTATGGACCCGACGATTGCATCGGTGTATGTTTTTCACTTCAAGTGCTTACTCAGCGCATGAGACCACTTATACGGGATGACAATTGCACCACAATGTTCTTATGTCAAGATTTTGAATTATTAGTTATTTAATTGGTCTTATTTTCCATTTGAAACATGCCTGCTCGCTAGAGCCTCGTCATAGGTATACAATTAGTGTCTGACTCATGTTATGATACTTATATATATATATATATATGTATATGTGTGTGTGTGTGTGATTATGTATGTATATTCCTCTTCATTTCTTTATAATCTATTTCTTTCCATTTTAACTCGTGATATCCCTAATGTTTCGACATGACTGGTCGATGGGATATTACAATACCGTTTGGCTATCATAGTGAATCATCACCGGTGACACGACCTTAGACCAACATGAAATATCTTTCAAAAAATTACAAAGTCACTCGACTTCCTCACAAGCTTTATCCAAAGCTATGAACTTTGATTCCATGGTGGATCCGATTATACACGTTTGTTTAGTGGATCGCTAAGAAACATCACCTCTTTCAATCATGAACAAGTACTGACTTATAGAAAGTGAATATTCTGTGTCTGATATCTAATTGGCATCACAGTACCCTTCAAGTACCAAGGTGTATCTCGTAAAATATAGCCTACGATTTTAAGTATACTTCAAGTACCTCAAAACTTTCACTAGAGTCTTCCAATGCTCCTTACTTGGATTGCTCGTGTCACGACTCAATTTGTTCACGACGCAAGCTATGTCAGATCGAGTGGGGTTTGTAAGATACATCAAACATATGATGATCTTAGCATAGTTTTCTTGCTCAACAGGTTCACCCATGCTCTTACTCAGGTGAACGTTTATCTTTAATGGGTCTTAGCAGATAAACCATTAAACAAATTGAATTTCTTAAGCACTTTCTCGATATAGTGAGACTGTGTCAAGACAATCACATCTGATCTTCTTAGAATCTTTATTCCAAGAATCACATCATCTAACCTCATATCCTTCATTTTATTTTATTTTTTAAAATACGTTTCGTGTCATTAATGACTTGACTATTACTAGCCATGATAAACATGTCATCTATATATAAGCACACTATAACATAGCCATTATTAGTTTCTTAACGTAGATATATTTATCACACTCATTGATCTGAGACCATTTGCCACCATAATATTATCAAATTTCAAGTGTCATTGTAACAGTACTTGTTTCAAACCATATAGGACTTCACTAGTTTGCATACATTGCCCTCTTGACTAAGTACTACAAATCATTGCTCTATATATATCTCATCATCGAGGTCACCATTCAAAACGCAGTTTTAACGTCTATTTGATGAATTTGAAGATTGTACAAAGCAGTAATCGTGAAAAGCATCCTAATAAACATAATCCTCATCAGAAGTGAATATGTATCGAAGAAATCGTATCATTCTCTTTGTTTAAACTCTTTTACAACAAAACAGGCCTTATACTTTTTAATTGATTCATCTATCTTGTATTTTCTTTTAAGGATCCACTTGCATCCTAATGGATTACAATATTCTGGCAAATCAAACAGCACTCAAGTGTGGTTTTGCAGAATGAAATCAATTTTGCTTTGAACAGTCTCTCGTTGGAGCATCCCGTCTGACTGAGCATAGGCTGCTTTGATTGAAGTTGGTACTTCATCCAACATGAACGCAATATAGTCAGGACCAAAATCCTTTAGCGTTATGACTCTACTGTCACGTCTCGATTCTTATCCCTCCGGATTAGACCTCGACCGCTTACGCGATGTCGGTTGTTCCTCTACAGGTTTAAAACTCAAAGCTTCACCATCATTTTTATTGCTAGAATTGATTTCACTTTTATCCTTGTCTTTACAGGGATAAATACTTTCAAAGAATATAACATTATTTGATCCAATCGCTGTCCTCACAGTCATATACGATACTTCTGACTTGTGGATCTGAAAATGATAGGTGCTATTGTTCAATGCATACCTAATAAAGATACAATCGACCGTTTTAGGTTCAATTGTAACCTGTTTAGGAAGAGGCACCTCAAACTTCTCCAAACACCCCCACACTTTGAGATAGTTGTACGATGACTTTCTTCTTTTCTATAACTCGTAAGGAGTGACATTCTTGACCTTAAGTGGAATCTTGTTCAGTATATAGTTGGCTGTCAAAACAGTTTCTGGAGCAACCCTGAACTAATAAACAAAGCATTCATCATCTCTTTAAGTGTTCGATTTTTATGCTCAACAACGCCATTAGACTGAGGTGAATAAAGAGTCGTCTTTTGATGTATTACACCATTTTTGTTACATAATACCTCAAACAGAGCTACATATTTTTCCTCTATCACTTCGAACAGTCTTAATTCGAAAGCTTAGTTGATTCTCGACTTCGTTCTTAAAGGTTTTAAAAGCTTCAATAGCTTCGTCTTTACTTCTTAAAGGTAAAGATAACAATATATTGTACAATCATCAATAAATGTGATGAAGTAATTTTTATAACATCTAGTTTGTACAAACTTTAAATTACATACATTAGAGTGAATCAGTTCTAGAGTCTTAGTGCTTTGTTCTATCGAATGAAACGTTAACTTAGTCATTTTGACTTCCACACAAACCTCATATTTCGTTTGTGTATTTACTTCTTTTAACTTTAGTAAATCTAAATTTAATAATCTTTTATTATATTTAGATTAATATGTCATAATTTACAATACTATAAATCGAGCACTCGATCGAGTAAGATGAAGTAGATCATAGCAACTTTGGGTACAAGACGCACAACCATTTTGACTTCCACACAAACCTCATATTTCGTTTGTGTATTTACTTCTTTTAACTTTAGTAAATCTAAATTTAATAATCTTTTTATTATATTTAGATTAATATGTCATAATTTACAATACTATAAATCAGAGCACTCAGTCAAGTAAGATGAAGTAGATCATAGCAACTTTGGGTACAAGACGCACAACCATTACATTTATTTTGGAAAGACCACCGATGAGATAACTCATATACCAAAGAAATTTTCAAACTTAGTTAAAACAAACTTGTCTGACTCAAAAACTAGTCTAAAATCTTTGCTAACTCAAATCGAGTCTAACACTAAAGTTCTTGCGGATGTTCGAGACATACAACACATCCTTCAACGTGGTATCAACATCGGACGACATAATTCATGTTTAAGTAACCAATTTTAATTCACTATTTCTCACTAACTAGAAATCGGATTTGAGAATGTAAATATACCAAGATTATCAACGCGAAACGTAGATCAATCTTATGTCGTTTAATTTCATAAAATTAAACATTACGTCACTAAAAATCTTGAGCAAAGTAGCTTCCAGACAAGTTAACTATGTGTGTATTTATATATATATACACACCCCATTATTTCTAACAAGATGAATTTCAACCATCCGATCTAAAAATTGTGGCGGAGATGGCGGTAATTTGAGCCGAGGGCCTCTCTGGCGGGTTTGCATTATTCAAATTTGAGCCAAGTTCTTTTCTTTCCTTTTTTGTTTAATGCATGTGTTAGAGTCAATGTTGACTCCAGTCCAATGTTGAATGGGATGTCGGTCACATTCGATGTTAGTAACATCCTGAGTACAGTCAACATTCCTGGAGTCAGCCTTAAAGCTGAAATTCGACTCTCCAGACGTAACTGTATATAAGTAATCTTTCCCTTCCTTTACGTTTTTATGTTTTATTTATTGTCTAATAAACGTGGATTGCAATTGGAACAAGTTTGAATAAGAGGAGGTTAGTTAGATCATGGTTACAAGATCATGGGAAGTTAGTTCCTATTTTCAAGGGAGCATGATCTCCACTAACATGTGCAGCACTTCCAGCGGCAGTTTACAACGGAGTGGATTGCAGCGGTTGTAGGAGGTTTATGGACGTGGGATTTGAAGCTTGAAGACCATGAAACACTGCTCTATAAAAGCTATAAGATAGCTCTCTCACACGCACGTTTCGAAAGGCTGAATTCAGAGAGAAATCCAACACTCTGATCGACTCGTCATTTTACCTGAAATGCAGAGAAGAAACGTGCCTTCAATCACACTTAAACTGAGGTCGTGTTAGGCAGCCAATCTGTAAACATCGACCACGGCATTGCTAGGAGAGCAAGAGTGGGGTTGAAGACCGAGTCGTCTTTTTTTGTTAAGGTTGTTTTGTCCGTTCTTTGTATCGGCTGTTTGCTTGTTGTTAACATTCGGTTTCTTTGTGTTAGACTAGGTAACTTATCATAGGCGGTAGTGCATCTCGTAGATAGGTCTTCGTGTATAACACTTGTGTCATTCTAAGTTATCAATAGAGCTGGTTGTCGCGAGACAACACGGGTTATATTCATAACCCACAAATTATCACGTGTGTTATTTACTTTTTCATGCGTGTTACTTGGAATGTTATTAACATTACTAGTAACATTACTCTTCAACATTCACACGGTGTTAATAAGTAGTAATTGAACCGAATTCTTTCAATTGGTATCAGAGCGGGTTCTTGACGAACTAAGATCGTTCTGTATGCCATATTACTCTCGATGGGCGCCACAAATGCTTCCGTTCGACCTCCAGCACTTGATAGCAGTGGGAAAAACTACGCCTTGTGGAAGTCGCGCATGATAATGTACATCCGATCCATAGATGAGCGTGTGTGGCTTGCGGTGTTGAATGGTGGACTCGTCCACGTGAGGCGGTGAATGATGTTGTCATAAACAAACATGAGAACCGGTGGACTCTGAAGAGACTCGTCTCTAATCTCAATGCGAGAGCTTTAAATGTTATTTTATACGTGTTGATGTCCTTGTTTTCTTTGATCTCTAGCGCATAGAGGCTCGAGATGCTTGGCTTATTCTGAGGAACAATGTGAGGATCGGCAAGTGTTAAAGCAACACGTGAAGGATGTTGACTATGAGATTTGAGATGTTGAGGATGCGAGAAGATAAGACCATATAAGCATACTATGAAAAGTTGGTGAAATTGCTTGAGGCTGTTGGACTTGGAGGCCCATTGCAAATGAGAGGTTGGTAAGCAAGATGATGAGGTCTGCACGAAAGGTATAACATGAAAATTTCCTCTATTGAAGATTAGTGCGATGTTACCACCATGAGGATAGGTGATCTTGTGAGTAGATTAATTACTTTTGAAATGAATCTTGACCAACAAAGATTAGCTATAATAAGTCGAACAAGTTGCTTTCCATCTTTGAAAACTCCAAAGTGGTCTCTAATCGTTTGATGATGTTGAGTATTCGGATCGGGAACATGAGCTCGATGAGGTTGATAGCAACATTGCCTGTTGACCCAAAATTCAACAATCTGGTTAAATCCTTGAAAATGGGAAACAAAGCTCAAATCGAAGGATATACGGAAGCGCTCTTGGAAAATCTCCAAGTCCTACTAACATTCCCAATGTTACTCGAACATTCAACAATCCTATATTTGAGAACAACGTTCTCGATAATGTGCGGTCGGGGGATGTTTAGGGATGTGACATTATGCTAATGAATGCCCTACAGTAGCAAGAAAAAAACAAACGTCTTCTCGACAGAGTGGAAAATCTAGCAATGTTGCTCATGCCAGTCATGTTGCTTCTTTAAGTGATGATTTCGAACGAGAGGAAGAAAGTTATCCTCATTGCAATGATCGATGATGTTGATGAGTCAAAAGCTGAAATGATTGAAGCCATAGTTGACATAGAAGAATGTTATGAGGAAGAGCTCTCTGACAAAGATGATGTGATGAAGACAGAAGAAGATGTTGGTCCAGAACAGAACACCATGGTTAACATTGATGGACACATCTTCCCAACATCAACAACAAACTGGTATGAAATGACTCTTCTTGATGAAACTAATGCTACCCCATAGAATGTTTGTTGTGTTGCAGTCCCTGAGGAAAATGAGTTTGATCATCTCAAAGCCATTAGTGATCTTCGAGTTCTCTGTGATGACATTGATGCTCAATGTGAGGAACAACGAAAGGACATCCTTGTGCTGTTGGATGAAAATAAAACTTTGAAGGATCATGTCATAAGGTTGGAAGTTCTCCTTACCAAAAAGGATGCTGAGCTTTTTGACTTGAAAGGTAAAGTTTACAAAGCTGAGAAAAACTTTGATAGGTTTAACAAAGGCACTGCTTGTCTTGATGAGGTGTTATCTCAGAAATCTGCTGGAATTCATGGTATTGGTTTTAATTCTAGTAACACTAACATGTTGAATGAGAACTGCAGTGCTCCAGTGTTTGTTAGAGAAGGAGATGCTAATGTGTTTGTGAGGTCAAATAGAGGAAAATTCCCAAAGACTAAGAAGATGAGCAATTTGAAAGGAAAACCTTATGTGTACCATTACTGTCAAGCACCAGGGCATATCAAAATTTGAATGATGTTGCTGTAACATCTGCAAATCAGATGTTTGAAGAATATCAGTCTGATGTTGGGAATTCCTTGAAAAATATTTCTTTCATGACTGACAACATTTTCTCCAACAAATGTAATGTTGTTTTCACTTCTCTTCATGCTAACATTTCCTGCAATTGGTACTTTGATAGTGGTTGTTCCAGGCATATGACATGCAACAAGGAGTTTCTAATCGATTATGTTCCAACAAATGTGGGAATGTTACTTTCGGAGGAGGTGCGAAAAGCGAGATTGTTGGAAGAACTTTGAATGTTAAAGACTTCCCAAAACTCAAGAATGTTCACCATGTTGAAGGCTTGAAGGCTAATCGATCGATGTCGACCAATTATGTGTGACGAAATGTTTGTCAAGTTTGACAAGAATATTTGTGAAGTGTTTGACATAACCAACAAATGTGTGATGGTAGGTAGCGGTCCTCGACAAGCTGCTACAAGGCCCGACAATGACAACGTCTGTCATTACGCCAAGATGTGAAGTGGATCTGTGGCACCAACGGTGGGACATGTTAACTGAAGAATCTCGAGCTCATAACAAATGATGTGGTTCGTGGACTCCCAAAGTGGTGATCAAGAATGATGTTGTGTGTGAACCATGTCGAAAGGGAAGCATGTCGAACTTCACATCGATGTTATCAACATGCATCACCACAAGATGTTTGAAATCCTTCATATGGACTTGGTGGGTCCCATTGAAGTTGAGAGCCTTGGTGGCGAGAGGTATGTCCTTGTGTGTCTTGATGACTACTCTCGGTATACTTAGGTTGAGTTCATGCGTGAAAATCTGAGACCTTCTTCGTTTCAAAAACTCTATAAAGGTTTCTTGCTCAATATGGTGAGAATGTCATCGGGATCGAGGCGATCATGGGAGGGAATTTGAGTGCATATTCTCGATTTTTGCTAACAACGGTATCTTTCATGAGTTTTCTGCTCCCAGACACCACAACAGAATGGTGTTCTTTGAGAGGAAGAATCGCACTCTCGGGAGATGGTAAGAGCAATGTTGCATACCAAAATCTCTCCAAAAGGCGTGGGTGAAGCGATTAACCTTGCATGTCACATCATCAGCAGAGTCTATTTGAGACACAGTACAATGTTGACACCATATGAGATCTTGAAGGGTAAAAAACCTAACCTCAAATATTTTCATGTTTTTGGTTGTGTTTGCTATATCCTGAATGATAGGGATCATAACTTGACTCTAAAAGTGACAAAGGAATGTTCCTTGGCTACTACGCCAACAACCATGCCTATAGGGTGTACAACCCCGGACTAAGACCATTCGAAAGCGGTGAATGTGGTTTTGATGATATGATGAGTATTGTAGACAGGTCTGATGAAGAAGATGTTTCTGACTTACTGGAGGATCAAACTATACCCGAGCAAGCTCATGAACAACATGTGCAACGATGTTGGTCCAACGTCCGATGGTGATACAACATTGAATGAAAACGAAGAGTGGTTACGGCGGTGATGGAGATGATAATGGTGGAGATTTTCTTCATGATCGATCAAACGTGACCTCCGGAAAAATTAGGAAGAACCATCCCAAAGATCAAATCATTGGTGAAGCCTCGGGTCAAATGCAAGCGAGGAAGAAAGGACGAGTGAACTACGTGATATGGTAAGAATTGCATGCATGTCTGTTGTGTGTGAAGAAGTTGAGTTTGTTTGTTACTTGTCTTCTGTTGAACCTAAGAATGTTAAGGAGGCTTTACTAGATGTTCATTGGATAAATGCTATGCATGATGAACTCAATCAGTTTGTTCGTAATGATGTGTGGGATCTTGTTCTTAGACCACGTGATAAAAATGTGATAAGTACCAAGTGGATTTTCAAGAACAAATCTAATGAGAACGAGAATGTTGTTAGGAATAAGTCTAGACTTGTTGCTCAAGGGTATACTCAAGTTGAACGGATAGATTTTGATGAAGAATTTGCTCCTGTTGCTAGGATCGAATCTATTAGACTCTTGTTTGCTATTGCTTGTCAACTTAGAATTTCTTTGTTGCAAATGGATGTTAAGAGTGCTTTCCTAAATGGAATGTTATCTGAGGAGGCATATGTTGAACAACCTAAAGGCTTTGAGGATCCCAACAAACTGAGCATGTTTATAAAGCGAAAAAACCTTATATGGATTAAAACAAGGCCCTCGTGCTTGGTATGAGCGTCTTCTTGTGTTTCTCATTGAATTTGGATTCACTAGGGTCAAGTTGACAAGACTTTGTTCATTAAAAGCGTGGTGGTCACATTATCATTGCTCGGATATATGTTGATGACATTGTGTTTGGTCTACTAACCTTTGCTCTTGTAGAAGATTTTGTGAAAGCCGTGTCAACAACTTTTGAAATGAGTATGGTAGATGAGCTCAACTACTTCCTTAGTCTACAAGTTAAGCAAACACGGAGGAATCTTCTTCTCACAAAGCAAGTATGCAAAGGGATGGTCGAAAGATTCGGATTGGAAAGTGCGAGCATATGAGAACTCCATGGGCTCAGGTGACAAGCGGGTAGAGATGATGTTGGCGTGGATGTTGATCCAACATCGTGCCGAGGAATGATAGGAAGTCTGTTGTACCTTAATGCAAGCGGACACGATATTATGTCTGGTGTTGGTGTGTGTGCTGCATTATCAATCCATGCCGAATGAGTCACGTCGAAAGCCGTCGAGATGATCATCCGCTATGTTCTTTGGAACAATGAATTTGGAATGTGGTATTCTAAAGACACTAACTCTAACATTGTTGGTTTTAGTGATCTTGATTGGACGGTGATGCGGATGACGGGAAGAGCACCGATGGTGGATGTTACATCTTTGGGCAACAATATGGTTTCATGGTGGTGTAAGAAACAAAATTGTGTCTCTCTCTACATTTGAAGCTAAATACATCTCTGCATATTGTTGTGCTCAAGCGCTATGGTGAGACAGATGTTAGAAGATTATGGTATGAAAAGTGACATCCTTACTGTGTTGTGTGATAATATGAGTGCTATTGATATCTCCAAAAACCCTGTACAACATTCTCGCACTAAACACATTGATATCAGGCACAATTTCATAAGAGATCTAGTTGAAAAGAACTTGATATGCATTAAATTCGTTCCTCTGAGAACAGTTAGCTGACATATTCACCAAAGCCTTGGATTACAAGAGATTTTCTCACCTTAGGAAGTCTCTTGGCCTTTGTTGCATCTAGTTTAGGTGTGTGTGGTCTGAATGTTGGGACTTAGGATTTTGTTTAGCCCCAACATTACATTTTGTTGCTTGTGTTTGTTTTCTCTTTATTTAGGCATATGCATGTGTTTTCTAATGTTCTTTGTCTTCGCATGGAGAAAGTAGTTACATTCTCACCTCAACTTATTTGTGTTAAGTGCCATAAATAGATGTTGATCCAAATAACATGTGATGTTATAAGACCGATAGCCTGAGAGTGAGGCTTAATGGTGGAAAATTTCACTAAAAGGGATGTTATTCAAAGATCTCATCTAAGTACTCGGGCATGGCGTTGTGGCGGCGATGTTCTCGGGGAAAAAGGGTGTTAGCAAAATAATCCCAAAAGCTGTTCTAAAGAACAAAGGTTTACGTGTAAAGCGACGAGAGATGTGGGGTGAGAATGTTGTGACTTTGACCTAACATTGACTACCAACATTAGATGTTGTTTGGCGTCTGAGCATCTGCATGACCCTTCTCTCTCGCTTTCCTTGTTATCCGGATCTTTGGTTGTCGAAGGTGATTCAAAATTTCGGAACTTATTTGATTCTTATCTTGAAGATTATCCTATCTCTTGATGATTGTATGGTGTTTATCCTATTGCTTAGTCATGCTTATTCTATGGGATTTGGAGATCTTTTTAGGGTTTTCTGAGTGTGGATGTGTGTTTGTCTTCTGGGTTATATATTTTTCTTTTGTGATCACTAATGTCAACTAACCCCTTTGCCTCTCTAGCTTCTTTGTGTTTCTCGATTTTTGTGCAGAATCGAAGCAACATGGATCAAAACTGGGCAAACTTGCTCACATCTTTAGTTAAAGACTTTGGAACACCTGAAGCTGCCGCCAAACACCTCCTCAAACTCCAAAAAGCTGAAACGTCTCAAACCCCCTCTCCAAATCCTCAGCTTCTATCTGCACAATCCTCTCTTCCTCAACCTTCTCTCATCTCTCCGTTTGTAAAATGGTGATGGCACCTGACCCGATGTTCTTGAAACCCGAGTAGGCTTGAATGTTGAGCTATAGCGATGATCTTGCGGGAGGACATCGAGACAAATCCGGATGATGTGCCTATCAGCGTCACATACTCAACAAAGGCGGGGCGAGAAGAGGGCTCGGAGAAATCAGCCTCATGGGAGAAGAGGCAGGCTCCGATGTCAAAGAAGGCGAAAACTTCGAGGATGATGCCGGAGAAACTACAACTTGTCCTTCATGCTTGAACCAACAAGCGAGGAATCCATAAAATCTCCTCCCAAAGCCCTACGAGTGCGGTGGTGATGATGCTCCTGATCGTGGAAGTATGCCATCCTCAACGACAGAGATGGAGGAAAACGTCGCTGCCCATAATGTTGCTGTGGAAAAGATTACAGAGGAAGATGTTGAACCAACAGGGAATGTTGCTGCGGAAAAGGTTATAGAGGACGATGTTGATCCAACATGGGATGTTGCTGCCGAAACCCTTGTTGGATCGGAGGATGATGTGCAAGTAATGAAGGAGACCAAATCTACTCGAAAGGATAAGGAAAAGATGATCCCCATGACTCCGATGGGTCCTCGTCGCACTAGATCAAAGTCCTCCCAACCTCTACCACAGAGCTTGAATCTGCCCAGACGACCGAATGGTGGTGTTACTGCAACATCCAAGGTAAAGCCGCTCAAAATCTCCGTAAAGAAGGAGACAAAAGGGAAAAAGACAAAAGCTCCATCTCATTCCCCGTCTAGTCGAAGCGCAACTCGAGACGAGACTCGAATCGATTATAAAGTAAGAAGGGCTTACTCACTTGCTTTTATTCTCGTGAGGCTAG
Organism: Salvia rosmarinus; assembly: GCA_036937905.1. Taxonomy (NCBI): domain Eukaryota; kingdom Viridiplantae; phylum Streptophyta; class Magnoliopsida; order Lamiales; family Lamiaceae; genus Salvia; species Salvia rosmarinus. The sequence continues at coordinate 1,807,197 of JAODLM010000210.1, forward strand.
AGCATCTATGAAAACCTTGTTATGAAAAGATCTTTTTAATGAAAGAAAGGTTGATGATGTTTTCTTCTTTAAGTATGGTTTAGATGTCTTGTTAAAAGAAAGAAAGTTGTGGAAAAGCGTGGTGATATCTATCCTTATGATGAAAATGTTGTGAGAGGAGTTCTCGCTAACATGTTGAAGGAGGTGTCGATGTTACGTCTAAAAATACGAGAAGGTGTATGTAAGAGGAGATCATGTGATTTCACTTTGCTGTTATCAACAAGATGTTCAAAGCGCGCGATGATGTTGATGAGAATTTTTAGGAGAAAGTATGATGAAGACCATTCGGCAACAAGTTGTCTTCATGGAAGCTTCAGGACGATAACAAGCTGCAGCGATGTTATATCGACCTTGCACAAAATCTGCATCTACTGGATGTCAGCAAGAACACAGCGGCTCTTGCAGAGATCAGTGAATTGATTTATAAAGTTGGTAAGTCCTTGGACTTCAACTTTGGTAAGCTTGTTTTGCTTGTATAACTCGTGCGACATCAAAGGCGATGGGCTCCAACACTCGCCATTTCAAGTCTCATCTATCATCTGCGACAACCAATGGCTTGAACACCTCCAAAGAGGAATTGGTGGAGGAAGTTAACACCTTGGGTTTGTCGAGATTGTTCGAGCATCGAGATAGGGTGAAGGATGCGCCTTACAAACCGGTGAAGGACAAGACATGTTGCTCGACATTCAATGTGGCGAAGAAAAAAGAGTTGTTGTCTCGAGGCTCGACTCTTTTGAGGCTCGATGAAGGATGTTGAGCATGGGGCGAAGTTGTTGTGGAGGAAGGCGAAGTTGAAAATTCGACCTCAGGCGAGCTCTTCTTCTCCTTCTTCCCAACATCTTGATCGGTACCTCGAGAAGGCGCCAGGCGAGGCTTCCATGGATGTTGATGAGGGCGAAGTCGCGACATCTGGATATTCTCGTGGATCCCAAGAACTTGACATGCTATCGAAATTTAGTGGTGTGAAGGCGGTGGACGATGTTGGAAGCTAGTGAGAAGCACAACTACAACAAGGAGGTGGTCGGGATCATCAAGTCCCAATTGATGCCTCGATCAAAAGTGCATGATCGCTCCTTCCTTTCTCCGACAAAAAGGGGTAGATTTAGATTTGCGCGCTACGGAGTAGATTGTTTACATTTCATTTACGATGTTCTTGTTTTTTAAGTGCTAGACACTTTGTTTTTTTAATGTCTTTGGACACATGTGTTTTGGTTTATGATGCATGGACATGAAGTTTTATTTATGGATGTATGGACACCTTTGTCTTGCTGCAATGATCTGATCGTTTTTGGTTTCATTTGTTATGTGCACTGATACCATGTTGGTTGCATTGTTGTTGGAATGTGATTCTTGTTTGCAGGTTCTTCTCAAGGTCTTGGCCTTGACCGACCTTCTCATATTTAGGGGTTTGAATCTCTTCCTTATATGTTTTAGAAGTGTTACTCTAACACTTTGTCTAATTGTTTAGAGGTTTACCTCTTGTTTGATTGAGGGGGAGCTTTAACACTTTCCTTTGATCTGATCCTGTAACATAGAATTCTTTCCCTGTAAATAGATTTTCTTTTGTTGTTTTCCTTGTTTTGTTGTAGGAAGGTTTTCTCATTTTCTTGCGGGAAGGCGAAGATTAAGGGAGATTGTTAGAGTCGATGTTGACTCAGGTCCAATGTTGAATGGGATGTTGGTAACATTCGATGTTAGTAACATCACGATGCAATCGATATTCTAGAGTCGACCTTGGTGAACTTGACTCTTGAGGCGTAGCGTATATAAGTAATTTTCCTTCTTTACGTTTTTATGTTTTATTTGTTGTCTAATAAGCGTGGATTGCGGTTAGAACAAGTTTGAATAAGTGGAGGTTAGTTAGATCATGGTTACAAGATCATGGAAAGTTAGTTCCTATTTTCTGGGAGCATGATCTCCACTAACATCTGCTGCGATTCAATGGCGATTTACAGCGAAGTGGATTGCGGCGGTTGTAGGAGGTTTATGGACGTGGGATTTGAAGCTTGAAGACCACGAAACACTCCTCTATAAAAGGCTGCAAGATAGCTCTCTCACTGCGTTTGAAGGTTGAATTAGGAGAGAAATCAGCGTTTCAAAAGGTGGTTTAACACATGAAAATTGTGATCTATTTAGCAATTAAAGCGAACATAAAATTTAAAAGCGACAAAAGTTATATTCAAATTAATTTTCCTGAATTATTCTTTATTTTCTACCCTTAATAATACATTTATGTAAATATTTATCCATCAACTAATTAAAAACGTAGAAACAATGATTAGTAATATTCTATTAATAATTTTTTCAACAAATATGGTTATTAAAATTGATTTATGCTATCCAAAAAAATCTCCCTAAGTCCTATCTAAGATTACTCATTTTTTTGGCACAGTTATTAAGGATATATATATATATATATATATATATATATATATATAAAATTATTAAAGTGATAAAAAATAGATAAAACTAAATACATTTGAAGATATAATTATTTTTAAATAGAAAACGAATAAAACTTAAATGGGACGATCAAAAAGAATAGAGACCATCATGATAAGATGGAGGAAGTATTTTTATTTTTAGTTTGAATTAAATAATAAAAAAAAATATTCTTTTAGTCTCATCCAAAATGATATAAAATTATATGTATTTTTTCTGGTTATTCTGGTTTGTTTATTATTTAAAAGCCGTGGTTGTTTAGAGTCTTTATTAGACTAATCTTCGTGATTTTCAATTATCACATGGAAATTTGTCCTCAGATTGAAAAATAAGATAACACTTTAATGAAGTTGATGTTGACTAAAAAAGGACACAGATCGACGAACATGCTTTGATGTGATTTGTGGGACCAGTTCGCCATTTTTCGATAGATTGGTCAAGTAACGCCAGTGAGATGTTTTGGATTTCGTTGACGAGAAAATGGGGAAAATCCACTTCAATTAAAACTCACTAGAGGCGTACATTTAATGCTTAAAAGTTAAAAGTGTGTGTGTGCGTGTGTTTATAAATGATGTAAGCATTTCATATCTCGCTCCAAATTTTCATTAATTTTCATTATCCCACCCTGTAAAATAGGAATATCACCAATTACATAAAGAAAACAACAGTGTGGAGTTAGCTAATCAAACATATTTTTATCTTGGAATTACCGCAACTATTATTTAGTTACAAAATGTTCATTCCGTCAACAATGTCATCTCAAAAACTTCAGAAATATTTAATGGTCGTAGATGACGATTAAAGGCGGCCATACCTCTCTGTCTTATCCTATCATTCAGGAAGTGGGACTAATTAAAATATTGCTACAATCGAGCATAGTGGTTTCAATATTATTATAATACATATGTATATATTTGGTCGAGTCTGTCAAAAGAAATAAAACACTATGTAAGCCCAATAAAAAGAAATAAAACACTATGTAAGCCCAATAAAGACTAATTAAAGTGAAATTTATGAGTCGCACCTCTCTGTAAGTTTACATCAGGTAATGCCCACAAATTACAGGCACCTCAAAATTTTTATATTTCTGATTTATAATTGTACAAATCACAATCTCTTAATTCATTCTCAATCTGATCTTTTAGTACTTTGGGTTATATTCTTAGTATCTACATATTTCCACTATTTTTATTCTATGGTTTGATATATGATGTAATATTAATTTTTTATTTTTATAATAGTTTAACATTCAACAATTTAATATATATATATATATATATATATATATATATATATATATATATATATATGTGTGTGTGTGTGGGTGGGTGTGGGTGTGTTTTGTTGGAAAAATTCCTAAGTATCGGGAATATTGGGAAATTCCTTAGTATCGGAAATATCGGGAATTAATCTATCTTAATTGTGTGTTTTCGATTATATCTCAAAACCTCTGATGATTGTTTTGTTGAAGTAACTAATGCTACTGACTTGTTTTGGAGTTATGCGTTTATGTTATAAGTTTCAGTCACGGGACTACCTGTTTGGACAAACTCAATACTGAAGGAGTTGAAGCGATTACTACAATCGATCATCTTGATAGAATATCGATGTCAGTATAATGATGAGAGCTAAGCGAAGAATTTCAAGCGAAGGCGAAGGCGAAGGAAGGTTAAATGATGTCTGAAGACTGAAGTCAAAGTGATGTTGAAGATCAGAGCTAGTGGAGTAAAGTCGAAAACTGAAGACTGGCGTCGGAAGACTGAAGCTTGAAGATCGAAGACTGAGACTCAGCGGTGATGGATGAAAATGAGTCAGGATATGACTAAGTGTCATATCAGACAGTCGAATACCCATGCGAAGTCAGCGGGTATCGGATCAAAGTTGGTACCAAAGTCGAAGGCGACTACGAGTCAAATCTAACGTTCAGTAGTCAAAGTTGTATATCAATAGTTAAAGTTGGAGACAAGTAGTCAAAGCTGGTTATATCAGTCAAAGCTAGCGGATGAAAAGTTAAAGCGACTATCTATCTATATCTAGCGAGATAAATCATCTTGACTCGAGTCAGAAGGCGACAAAAGGCGAACTGGCTAGCGATAAAAATGAGAAATAGCCTCGATTGTGACACGAAATCAATGTTGGAAAAACACAGAGTTAACTTAACTGAAGAAACACGGAAGGATTTAAGCCTTGAGTGTTTGACTCACCACGTGTGATTACGTGTATGCAAAAGATCATGACATGTCATACCACATTTTTAGTGTTGCAGAGCTACAGTGTACGATGATGCGACTTTTGTCAGAAGACGTACGAGGATTCTCAATGGGAAGAATTCAAACGACAAATAGAAGCATTTAAATGGTAGTCCCTCCAACAACTCTATTCTTATTCATCTTTATATATTTGTGCAGAATCCAACATTTGAAAGTTACCGAAACGTTGCAATTGAAATCTCAAAGCATTCAAACTCAAAGCTCAAGCCAATCAATCGATTTCAAAGAAGGAAATAATCAATTTTATCAATGAATCTCAAGATCTCACATATACTTATCAGCTCAAGATTTCAACATACACTTCCCTACGTCTAGGATATTTATCTTGTATATCTTAAGTCTAGACATCCTGAGTTTATTATATGCGATAACTCAGATCCCTAGTTAGAAAACTTATATACAAATCCCCCACATAATTGAGTAAAAGTTTGGGCAAGTAAGCAACAAAGTATCAATTACTGAAAGCTTGATTTCTAGCACCCTAGAGGTTAAGTCAGCTGTGTCCCGAAATCAATTATGATTTTATAGCACCAGCAAGCGTAGGAGGAATGCCAAGTTAGGCGGAATACTGTAAGGTGATCTCAGTATCTATGTTTACTCTTATAGCCGTAAAGCAAAACGATGCGAAGTTAGTGGATTGGTGAGCAATCGATGCATGGATGCATGAGTTGATATCTTCGAACCACATAAAAATTAACATGTAATTTACTTTTAGCATTACTTTAATATTACATGTTATTGAACTGCCATGAACAACACACAACAAAACAGTATAGTTTTAAAACCCTTTATCAGTATCCATTTGATACTGAAGAGATCTAAACTAAAAGTTGTCTAATCAATATTTGACTAAGTTTTTCAAACTGATTCTAAGTTTTCAGTAAGGCAACTACAGTAACCACCACATTCTGTACATATATCGATTATCGATCAAGCGACTTCTTTGCTTAGCGGTTAGTAGGTTTGCTAACCGATATCACTCGATCTGAAGACATCCCTTATCGAATCGACAAGCGATCTTGACACGAATGTTCTTTTGCTAGCTACCCGACTAGTTATTGTCAGCAACCAGTCAATCTTGTCTTAAGAATAAATTTAAATTTGCTTAACTGGTATATTACTCTTTCATACACCATTGAGTACCCAGTGGAACCCATCAATAGGATTTGATTCCGATAATATCATGTCATTAAATAACATGTAGTATTAAATCTAGATCGTACATTATATTCACATGGACAATCTAAATAAGTAAGATGTGACAAAACATTTTTTTTTATTTTAATTTTTATTTAGGGGTAAGATAATATTATTTCTTATTTTTCTTCTCAGCAAATTGTTATTGTTCATCAGAGAAGAAAGAAAACTAGGTGGCAGCAATGGCACGATAGACCAATCGCGACAGTAGTCGGTAATTGATAGTTGCTTGAAAGTGGAGAAAAAAGAAGAGAAAATCGAGAAAGATAATGGCTATGATAGTCTTTACAAGAAGTTCATCGGAAATCATAGAAGAAGACGGCAGAACTAGTGGAGCAGGATGAATGAATGATTTATTGTCGAAATTAAAGCATGCATATCACCAAACATAAATATGCATGCTACAAAATAGAAACATGCAAATTACAAAACAGAACTAGCTCTTTCTCTCTTCTCCAATATACAAAAATATTTTTCTTGCTAATCACTTTGCTTTATTTTTTATGATTATTTGTTTTCTTTAAAATTATGAAGTTAGAAGTAAGCTATCTAAATGAGAGAAGAATTCTGGACAAATTAATCTCATATGTATTTTTGTGTTCAATATTATTCAGTTTTTCTTTATAACAATATGCATGCTTTGTTGTTTAGTATCATATAACATATCAAATTGTGTAGTTTTATTTTCAACCCTATGCAGTTTTATGTATAATATTGTATAGTTTTGTGTTCAACCGTGTGCAGTTTTCTATATAACAATATCCATGTTTTGTTTTTCTATATCACATAACAAGTCAAATTATTGTCTTACCTTTGCTATATTGATATCGACACTTAATATCTTAAAAATCTAAAAAAGATATTCACTATAGAATATATATATATATATATATATATATATATATATATGGATTGGATCGGTGTGAACTCATCTTTTGAGAACTTGAGAACCATGCATAAGGCGTTGAAGATAATGTACAAAGCGGTATAAAGTTGTGCATAGCGAAAACTTTCTAAAATTGTTGCATAGCAAAATAATTTAGAAAGTTTTGGTTATGCTAACTATACCGTTTTAATGCATCATCTTCAACGTCTTATCATCAATTCGTAGAGATCGCAAAAGATGTGATCTCGTTGATCAACTCGTATATATATATATATATATATATATATATATATATATATATATATATATAGGGGATGGTTCGCGTGAGAATGCAAATATTGGTGAGAAATAAGCATGCAATATTTAACATATAAAGTTGTTGCACTAAATGTATAAATTTGTTGCACCAAATTACGTGCAACAACTTTATATTAAGTCTTACACTTTATATGTTAAATTTGATGCAACAAATTAATACATTTAGTGCAACAACTTTATCGTTAAATCTTGCGTTCTTATTTCTCAATATTTGCATTCTCACGTCGTCTATATATATATATATATATATATATATATGAGAGAGAGTTAACGTGAGAACTAATGAGAGCGTGATAACCAAAAATGATGAATTTATTGTGAAAGTTGATAAATCCATTTGGAAGAGTTCTTGAATCGAAAAATGGAATTTTCGCATCCCGTGGGATTGAACCGGGTGAAATTTTGAATTTTTAAATTGATAACTTATCCAGCGGATTCATAATTTCGTAGTGATTCATTGGTTCTTAGTTTTAGGATAAAATGGTTCTCGTTTGAACCTATATATATATATATATATATATATATATAGGGAGGGTTATGGTGAGAAAGGTATTAAGTGTAAGAAATGAGAATAAATCACAACCATTTATTGTTATAAAATCAACATCCAGGATTTATAACACTCGACAAAATCTTGAAAAATTACGAACAATTTAACTTTGTAAAATTCGAATGAGGGGTAAAAATGGACAATATCGTCTAGATCTATGGAAAGATATGAGATATCTTTCCATCTTAATCAGTGAAGAGAATTAAACAAATCGAATTCTAGGCATCATATCTTTACATCTTCCATATGAAGCTGAAGCTAATTAATTCATTCTTCACTAGAAAAGCGAAAAAGGGTTTGGATACGGCGTTGAAGAACATTGAAGTGGAATAAACCTATCATAGCACCAATTTTATCAAACATTGAAGAACAGCGCAACCCAGCAACCGCATCTGACAACAAATACGGTGCACACATACCATCCCCAACAACGGCGCAACCCACAACGCGTCCCAAACAGCAGCGCATCCCGATGGCGGCGCGCATACGATTCGTACAAAATGGTTGAGGAACATTCGAGAATCAATTGTTACGCCACTTCGCGAGCATTAAATTGAATTGCTAGGTTTAAAATTCTTTTCTCCCTCTTTTCATGCGTATGATATATATCTTGCTAAAACCCTAATTCTTTTCTCATTTGCTTCTCACTCTCTCATCAAAGCATCAATTCGACCGAAGGATATAGGGCAAAATTGGATAGGCTGATATAATGGTTAACAAAGGAAAAAAGCAACACAAGGGTAAAGAAAAAGTGGAAGGAAATGGTTAGTTTTAATGCTGTGTTTTTTTAGATATCGATTTTGTTTTGTTATGAAAGATGGGTTTGATGTTGATATATGCTATATTTGATTGCCTTTTTATCATTTATGGAATTAAGAAGTTTGGATTGTGTTGGTGGTCCCAAATGCTTTATTTATTCACAAATTCGTTGTAACATTCTAGTTGTTGCTTTATGCATTACCAACTTTTGTCATATCTTTGTTACAAAGTCAAGCGTATTACGTGAACAATGGTGTATCATCTCTTGTACCCATTGTTTTGTCATTACATATGAAATTACATATCATATATTGTTGTTTGTATAGCATATAGTTCTATAAATGTGGCACGTAAAATGCACATATGAAGTGTGAGGATCTGTCTGGCGTATGTAATATGTTGTATCATATAATAATTAATATGTATCATATATATATATATATATGTGTGTGTATCAAGATTTATATCTTATACCCATTGTTACGTCATATGAAATTACATATCACATATTGTTGTTTGTATAACATATGAAATTTGTATCATATACACTTGTTTGTATAGCATATAGTTATATAAATGTGGCACATAAAATGCACATATTAAGTGTGAGGATCTAATCTGTATGTAATATGTTGTATCATATAATAATTAAAATGTATCATAAATATATATATATATATATATATATATATATATATATATATATATATGTGTGTATCAAGATTTATATCTTATACCCATTGTTACGTCATTACACATATGAAACTACGTATCATATTTTGTTGTTAATATAACATCTGATTATATAAATGTAGCACATAAAAATTCACATAATAAGTGTGATGATCTAAAAGCATAAATGTAATCTGTTGTATCATAAAGTTATTAATATGTATCATATATATATATATATATATATATATATATATATTTGTATCAAGTTATATATCTTATACCCATTGTTACGTCATTACACATATGAAATGCTATATCATATTTTGTTGTTTGTATAGCATGCGATTAAATAAATGTAGCACATAAAAAATTCACATAATAAGTGTGATGATCTAATACGCACATGTAATCTGTTGTATCATAAATTTATTAATATGTATCATATATATATATATATATATTTGTATCAAGATTTATATCTTATACCCATTGTTACGTCATTACACATATGAAATTCTATATCATATTTTGTTGTTTGTATAGCATACAGTTAAATAAATGTAGCACATAAAAAATTCACATAATAAGTGTGATGATCAAATAAGAATATCAAATGATTGTTTACATCCTGTTTAAAAATTCATATGTCTGAATAAACATGTGATTGGGTATATGTAATATTAGTGTTTGTTTTTGTTTATCATATAAGGTTTTTGGGTATATCATGTCTTGTTAAAGCAGCATATATTTTTAATTTGGTGTAGCATATATCTAAAAAACCTATGTTATGTGATGGTGAGAACACATATAGAACATATCTTGTGTTACTGAAATGTTAAATATCATATTTTGTTGTTATCATATCGTACTGTTATATAAATGTAGCACATAAAAAATTCACATAATAAGTGTGATGATCAAATAAGAATATCAAATGATTGTTTACACCCTGTTTAAAAATTCATATGTCTGAATAAACATGTGATTGGGTATATGTAATATTATTGTTTGTTTTTGTTTAGCATATAAGGTTTTTGGGTATATCAGTCTTGTTAAAACAGCATATATTTTTAATTTGGCGTAGCATGTATCTAAATAACCTATGTCCTGTGATGTAAAACACATATAGCAAATATCTAATGTTACTGAACAGAACAATTATATATGTCATATATTGTTAATGTTGTATCATTTATTTATGTATATGTATCACAAATTTATATATATCTAGTAAACTTGTTGGAATTAATGCTTATTTCAAACTTGAGTTTAATATTGTTGGTTTGGTAGCCGTATGTGTTATTTAAAACCAATAATTTGGCTGTGTTGTTATTGGTGTAGCATTTCTTGTTAGAACAGCATATATTGATAAATATAGTAGATGTTTTTAACTTTAAATAATTAATGTCAAATATTAATATCATATTTTTCATAGATCTCATTAAGCTATGATGTGAGATATCATTAAGAGGAAAAGAGGATTGTTTATAGATAATGATGCGAGTTGAGGACAAAAAGATGAGCGATGCGAAGGGTAAATCTATTGAGCGTGGTGGGGCTATGGCGATGTTAGAAGATGTACTAGCACCATGACGAAGAAAAACAAGAATCTGACACCGATGATTTATTCCCAAGCTAGTGTCAGATCTAATATGAATACATTCTTTAGCACAGCTTGGCAAGTTTAAATGATCGACAAAAAGCAGCAATAGACGAGTTAGGGTTCGGACATGTTCGTGATGTTAATATAAAGGAGATGCCTTCGAAGCTTGCGTACTGGCTTGTGCATAATTTTAATCACCACAGTTCCGAGCTAATTCTAACTAGAAATAGGAGAATACACGTAACAGAAGAAGATGTATATCGTGTTTATGGGTTCCCGAAGGGACGTCGTATAGTTTCCAGATTTCAGAAAACACATACAACACCGTTGTTTGATGAATGGATGGCCTTTTTCCCTGGAACTCATAGACATAGGATATCTATACAGAAGTTGCATGATGCACTTCTTAGTTGTGATGATGGGGGTATTTGGTTTAAGATTCATTTCATGATTGCTGTCCAGTCATCTTTCATAGAGAGCACTGTGAATGGTTATGTTATTCCATATATTCTTAATTGTTTGGAACACATAGATGAAGTTAGGAGTTGGAATTGGGGTGAGTATATTATGAGGTGTCTGATTGAGCACAAGACGGTGTTCGTGGAGAAGAAAGCTACTGTGTTTGTTGGGCCGATGTTATTTTTGATGGTAATCACTTCTTTCATTTTATTACATTTAATTACTTTACGCATTGTTATATTGTGTAGCTAATAATATATTTTTTGGCGATTTTTATGTTGATAGGGTTTTATATAAGATGCGATCATACGATGCATTATCGATAATAGGTAATTGGACCACAAATGCTTTGAGAAAGAGACGGGCAGCAGAAATAAAAGGTGGAGTCTTTGGTGATGGGTATCCTATTCCACCCATTGAGATTGTTGTTGAAGAAGACATACAGATAAAGAATGTAGGTGAGGGCAGCGGGAGCGGTTTGTCAACTAGTATTGAGGTGTTGACATATGCCAAAAAGATAGCAACAATGACTGTTGAGATGATGAAGCGATTGAGTCGGCATCGAAGAACAAGCTGTTTCTCCTTCGTCCAACGGACAGTTGAAACAACTTCCAAGTCAATTTCATGTTCAACTCTTGGGTGTCACGTGCAAAGGGTGTCTAGACTCGAGCCAACCGAAGAGGATGATTTTTGGAAGAATGATGATATTCAAAAGCTATGGGATGATGTTGATCTTCTTTGTACTGTGAGACACGTATATCGACAATTTGGAAGACACACCATCCTTTAGCTTTGGATTAACTCGACTTTGGAGCCACCTCGTGGAAAAGAAAATTGTTGGTGAATCTGCAAAAACCCAAGACCAGGTAATGTTTAACATATGCATCAAAAAATGAAATCATTCATTATATTTATAATTTTGTTTCAAATAATTAACAATAATATTTGCTAGCATATGCATGTTGATGTGGGACAGTGGCGTAGACATTGGGCCGATGCAATCTGTTGTACAAAAATTGTTTCGGATGCATAAGCGAGTCACGAATATAGTGTTTTATATTGTAGCATATCTTGTTCTTTGGTGTTGCATAACTTTTTCTTTGTGTATCACATCTTCGATCCATTATTCTGTTATTATTTGTTTGAAAATATATAACATAAATTATACTGGGCATATCCCTGTGTTTTAAATATGTATTGTTCTGTTATTCCACTTATGAAATTCTATATCATATATTGTTGTTGGTGTAACATATAGATATATAAATGTAGCAACTTAAAAACACATATACACAGCATTATAACTATTTTATATCGCATAATACGGTAGCCATATCATATATTTAAGTAAGAATATCATATGCTTGTTTATATGTTGATTAACCATTATGATGTCTGACTAAACATATGATTGGGAAGATGTCATATTAGTGTATATTTGAAGTATATCCTATTTTTTGTGTAGCATAAATTGTTTTTGGTATATCATATATTGTTAAAACATAATATATTTTTAAATTGGTGTAGCATACATCTAAAAAATATATGATCTGTGATGTAAAACACATATTGAACATATCTTGTGTTACTGAACAGTTCAATAGTATATGTCATATATTGTTTATGCTGTTTCATTAAGTTTATATGTATGTATCATATAGTTATTTATATATATTAATCGTGTTGGAATTAATGGACATTTCAAACTTGAGCTTAATATTGTTGGTATGGTAGCCGTATGTGTTGTTTAGAACCAATAGTTTGACTGTGTTGTTTTTGGTATAGTATTTCGTGTACCCATTGTTCTGTTTTTACACGTATGAAATTCTATAGCATATATTGTTGGTAATATATCATATTGTTATATAAATGTAGCACCTTTAAAATACACATATATTGGTGGTAATATAGCATACTGTTGTTCAAATGTAGCACATTGTTTTGATACGCATATATAATATGTTGTATCAATCTTGTTTAATTTGTATTATATACAAATAAAATTGTATCAATCTTATTTAATATGTCTGCATAAACAAATGTTTATTAATAAAAACATTTTGCACATTGGTCTTTTATGCTTATCATCAGGTTTATGGCATATTCGTATTAATGTATTGCACATACATTATTTAATGTTGCACATTATGCTATTATATTTAAAACGTTTTTTATTCAATGTGCACAGTTTCCGGACAACACGAGTTGGGGATAGATATAATACTCGAGAGAAAATCATAGACATCTTGGAAGGACATGTAGTTATTTTCAATATTATTGTTTTATGTACGATCGGTATATATTATCATTTTTCATCCATAACATTCTTTGCAACTTATTATTCTGATCCATTTGTTTGGGAAGGAAGAGGACCTGGATCGAACTTGAAATTGATCCAACTTTGATGGAACGAAAAGAAGCTGAAGTAGTTGAAAAAAAGAAGGTTCTTGTTCCATATAAAAGAAAAAGGAAAAATTAGATTCGATATGGTTGTATTAAGTTTGAACAAGTATAATATTAGTGTTAATCGAAGTAATCTGGAAATCTGTTGTTATAGTATGTAGCAAATATGTGGAGAAGACATTAATATCTATGTTCTTTTGCAATATAAATGTGTATTTTGACTCATCTATATATGTTTGTAGATTTTACATTCAGTGACAGTTGAAGGAAAAAAAAGGCAAAGAAGTATGAGTGTATCGAATAAGCCTGTTGCTTTAAAATCTCCGTTTTTGATGAGAAAGATCAGCGTATGCAAGAGTCTCACGAAAAGGGAATTAAAGTGTGAGATTTACGTGCTATGCAACTCTAAGGATGATGAGTATGATCAATACCAGTTTTTTTCATTTTATGATATATGTTATGTATTATATGCAACATATTATCGTTTATATGATTGACATTCTATGTAACAATTTTCCTTAGGGATCTATAACCACATTACTATAATCTAGTGATGATATTTTTATTTATCATTAGAGAGGGATTTTGTTTGCATGACGGAGACATAGAACTAACAAGAAAGCATATGGCCGTTGTCCAAAGATAGCATTATAGGAGTTGGTATAATTGACGCATGGTGTGTGATGCTCAATAATATGGAAAAGTATCGTGGTGACGGATCACCAAGAAGATTTTTGCAAGTACTTTTGTCGATTGTATAAGTCGTAATTGAATATTTTTCTTAACATTCTATGAAATATGTTATATAAGCTTCTTGTATTAATATGTTATATAGATTCTTTGTATAAAATGTTATCTATTATAGGTTATATAAACTGCTGTCTTAATTATTTATGATTATTGGAATATCATATAATGTATAATTTGTATCATATATGCAAGTAAGCGTATCACATTGTTACCAACAACCGATTCATTGCTTATCTTGTAGATAAAAAAGGTTTTTCATGTTTATGACACATACTTGGTTGTGTTATCACGTATATCATATAATTCATGATATGTATCATACTTGTTAGAATAATATTAGTTTTGGTCATCTAAAAAATTACTTTTATTTGTAATATATGATTTTGTGTGATGTGTGATCGATGCTTTGGTTAAAGAGATCTTTCATGAAGTTCGAAGGATAAATTTTTGAAAATATTACGGTGAGCCGAGAGCAACCAACACATCAAATTAAATGAAATTGACATCGTAAGTTATTTTTCAAATATTTTTTTTAATTTAATATACTTCGATATTTGTAACACCCTAAATTCATAATTTAAAAATGCTATATTTTCTTAAATAAAATAGCTAAAGCGGAAGCATGTCATTTTTTTTTCTTTTAATAATAAAATATAAAATCTCTTAAATAAAACTTCCAAATAATAAGTCCAACAAAACTCAAGTCTAAACTTTGCAAAAGAATTGACGCCAACCAACGACCCAAAACAAACTACGCAAGACCTATAGTAGCATGAGATAAGTTGGAGTCCTAGTAACTCAAATCCAACAACGATAATAAAGGAAAATAATTTAAACGAAAATAACACAAGTCTTGGAATGAATTAAAAGCAACATAACACCACTAGGCACACCACACCGCCACGCCGCTCCATGATCACTGACCTGAAAATATTTTAGATAAAAAGGGGGTGAGCACAAAAACGTACTCAGTGGTGGGAAACAAGGAATATCATTAATTTTGTCCAAGCGCGTATATACATCGCAAGAAAGTAATAGTCGATCATATTCAACCTCACGGCTTAAAAATTACGCAGACAGAGCTCGCCACGAGTCAAAAGTTACGCCACGTGCTATGATATGCCACGAGGCTATGGTTACGCAACACGAGCTACGCCACATAATACGCCACACGGCTATGGTTCGCCACACAGCTACGCCACATAATGCGCCACACGGTATGATTCGTCACACGAGCTACGCCACATAGTACGCCACGAGGCTATGGTTCGCCACGAGTGCTACGCCATATAATACGCCACACGTGCTATGGTTCGCCACACGAGCTACGTCACATAACGCCACACGATCTATGGTTCGCCACACGAGCTACGCCACACGAGACGCCACACGAGTTATGGTTCGTAACACGAGCTACGCCACATAGACGCCACACGGCTATGGTTAGCCACGAGCTCGCCACATAGGTAATAATCTGGTAATGTCGCCACACGGGCTTTCACCATAGATGTAACAAAACACAACAATGATTATCACCATAAACTTACGGATAGCATAAATCTCACAATAGATATGTTTATTCCAAAATCACATATTTGCAATTTAAAGAATTTTATCCATAATAAATATGTTTATTCCAAATCACATATTTGCAAGTTAAGAAGATTTCACCCACCTTATTTTGTCGAGCACCACAAAACAAAATCAATCAATTACAGGACGAGGGTCCTAGTTGCCGCACCTAGTTGATAAATACAATAATTTTATAAGGGTTTTAGGAAACCTTAAAATTCTTACATGAACTATATAGATGTGTATATATGTATCTACACACTCTTTAAATATTTTGAACTACTTACCAGACATTAAAATATAAACTTGCAGAATCAAGTTAATCAACCAAAACCAAATGAATAGTAAAACCATGCATAGCATAACTGGTTGATCAGGCCTTGATAAGTGGATAGTGCTTTATTAGTTGAAGGGACGTGCATATCAAACATACATTCTACTTAATTGTTGTCCAATTATAATCGAGCACCTAGGTGGAGAACTACTGCTATCTCATTAATGTTCTATTTTTATTTTTTTAATTTTACTTTGCCAAATGATACATGCACATATGTGTGGAGGCCGCATATCCAAGCATTCACAACAACATGATAATGAATGAATTAATGTGTTCGTCACTTGGTACCATTATTTGCAAACACTTGTAGATGAAATTAAAACGGAGATGGTGAGGTGACTTTCCACTAGATTACATGCTGAAAGGCCACGATGAATTCTCATGTATTTAAAAAAATACCAGCAACATTATTTCCTTACTTTGATCTTAAAGGATAATCATTACATAAACCATCATAATCGGAAAAGGAAGATAAGAAAGCAGCAACAACGTGCCAGAGCATTAAATGCTTAACAAAAGTATGAAATTTGTAATTTGATCAACACTTACCAATTTTCGTTTGGAAATTCAGAGAGAAGCAAAAGAAAGGGTTTGAAAAAAATTAATATGGTTGAAGAGGTGTGCGTACTCGGCGTGCCGTGTGTGTATATATATATAAACCTAATAAAATCCTAATCCTACTTCCATTGAAACTCTTTTTAATTCTACATAAATATAAAATAGAACTTGGGCCCAACAAAATAATATTTTACAAAACCCAATTTGAGAATAAATAATACTTTGATAATTTCATAAGCCCAAAAATTTATTTTGTTACTTAGCCCATATTTGTAAAGTACAATTTGAAGGCCCTAAAATAAATTATAAAGATCGTTTTCTAGTTAGGGCGCAACTACGGACTCCCTCAAGTCCAACACAAAATCGAGCATGATAAATATTTACAAATCGATGTAAATTATTTAAAGCAAATTAATGCAAGCAAAAAGTGGGGCGTTACAACCCTACCCACTTAATAAAAATTTCGTCCTCGAAATTTGTCTTACCAGGTGCTATTAGGGACGGATACTTAGCTAAAATTTCATCCTCACGCTCCCAAGTCGCTTCCTCTGGTCCATGGCGACTCCATTGTATTTTAATTAAAGCCACGCTCCGATTTTTTAACTCATGGATTTTCCGATCTAAAATCGCGATGGTTCTTCCTCGTAAGTTAAATCCTTATTAAGTGATATACCACCATAAGACACCACATGACTCGGGTCATGCATATACTTCCTCAACATCGAAACATGAAAAACATTATGCACAGATGACAGCTCGGGCGATAACGCCAAACGATAGGCAACATCTCCAATCTTTTCCAAAATCTCAAATGGTCCAATAAAGCGAGGTCTTAACTTTCCTTTCTTACCAAATCTCAAAACTCCCTTCATTGGCGCTACCTTCAAAAACACTTTATCACCAACTTCAAAATGCAAATCCTTTTTTCTTTTATTAGCATAAGACTTTTGTCTATCTTGAGCAACTTTGATCTTATCTCGAATTTCTTGACAACATCAACAGTTCTTTCCACCATCTCGGGTCCCAAAATTTTTCTTTCACCAACTTCATCCCAAAAGACATGTGATCTACATTTTCTTCCATAGAGTGCCTCATAAGGAGCCATACCAATACTGGAGTGGTAACTATTGTTATAAGCAAACTCTATCAATGGCAAGTGTGTCTCCCAACTTCCTCCAATATCCAAGACACAAGTTCTTAACATATCTTCCAAAGTTTGAATCGTTCTTTCGACCGCCGTCATGCGAGGATGATCTGTTGTCGAAAACTTTAACTTTGTACCCAAAGCAAAGTGTAGATCGCCCAAAACCTTGACGTAAGCGTGGGTCTCGATCGAGATATAATGGATGTCGGTACCCATGAAGTCGAACTATCTCCGAACATATAGCATGCAAACTTGTCCATCGAAAACGCTATATGACCGCACGAAATGCAATCGACTTAGTCAAACGGTCAACAATCACCCAAATTGCATCATTACCTCTCAAAGTTCTTGGAAGTCGAACTTCGAAATCCATAGTGATGTGTTCCCACTTCCACTCTGGTATCTCTAAGGGCTTTAACAATCCCGATGGTCTTTGATGTTCAGCCTTCACTTGTTGACAAGCCAGACATCGTTCCACATACTTTGCAATTGACCTTTTCATGCCATACCACCAAAAACTCTTCTTTAAATCTTGGTACATCTTGGTGCTACCAGGGTGTGGTGTGTACACAGTTCGATGTGCCTCATCCATTATCTCTTTAGTCTTTTCTCAACTCCTCATCCACTGGCACACAAATTCTCTTATTATAAGCTAGTGTCCCGTCATGTAAAGCGAAAATCCTCTTGGGTCATCGACACTTCCTTAGCTAGCATCCTTGTAGGAACTCATCATCCTTTTGAGCTTCTCGAATTCTATCTACATAACGTCGGACGTCTTACCAAAGTCGAGATAATAGCATCCGACTCTTGGGGTGTGGTCACTACTTCAAGACTCAATCTTTCAAAATCTTTCACCAACTTCTCTTGTTGAGTTAACCTTCTTACGAGTTTGCATACATCCTTACGCTAAGTGCATCCGCCACAACATTTGCCTTTCGGTGGTACAAAATCTTACAATCATAGTCCTCGACCAACTCCAACCACCTTCGTTGTCTCATGTTTAGCTCTTTTGTGTGAAAAGTATTTCAAACTCTTGTGGTCGGTATAAATCTCACACTTACCCCATAAAGGTAATGTCTCCAAATCTTCAAAGCATGAACTCTGCGCCAATTCCAAATCGTGTGTGTGGATAATTGAGCTCATGTGGCTTCAACTGTCGAGATGCATAAGCCACCACTTTTCCTTCTTGCATTAGCACACATCCTAAACCCTGTTTCGATCGTCACTATAGATTATGTATCCTTAGAACTATCGGGGATAGTCAAGACTGGAGCATTACCAACTTCTCTTTAATATTTGAAAGCTTCTTTCGACTTCTCATCCACTCAAATGGTATTCCTTTCCGTGTCAACCGAGTGAGTGGTCCCGCAATCCTTGAAAAACCTTCGATAAATTTTCTATAATATCCTGCGCCACCAAGAAAACTTCAGATCTCCATGGCGCTTGTAGGCACTTTCCAATTACTGACCTCAACCTTTGCGGATCCACTTCAATTCCTTCCGATGTCACCACGTGTCCAAGAAATCCAATCCGATTCAGCCAAAACTCACACTTTGTAAACTTGGCATACAACTTTTCTTTCCTTAGTGTCTCCAGGCGTATGCGGATGTGACTCGTGCTCTTCTCGATTTTTAGAGTATATCAAGATGTCATCGATGAAAGCGATCACGAACTTATCCAAGTATGGATGAAACACCCTATTCATCAAATCCATAAAACCGCAGGGCATTGGACAATCCAAAAGGCATTACCACAAACTCGTAGTGACCATATCTTGTCCTAAATGCCGTCTTTGGAATATCATCTTCCTTCACCTTCAATTGATGTTATCCAGATCTTAGATCTATCTTTGAGAAAATTCCTGCACCTTGTAGTTGATCGAAAAGGTCTTCAATTCTCGGCAGTGGATACTTGTTCTTTATTGTAAGTTGATTCAAGTCTTGATAATCGATACACATCCTCATGCTACCATCTTTCTTCTTTACGAACAAAACTGGTGCTCCCCATGGTGAAACACTCGGTCGAATATATCTTTTATCCAACAATTCTTGTAACTGCGCCTTCAATTCTTCTAACTCCTTTGGTGCCATTCGGTATGGAGCCTTAGAAACTGGTGTTGCTCCGGGCACAAGGTCAATGGTAAACTCCACTTGTCGACTCGGTGGTAAACCTGGTATTTCTTCAGGAAACACATCGATAAAATCTCGAACCACTTCCACATCCTCTATTGTTATCTCCGTCTCTGTTGACCCCAATACATTTACCAAGAATCCTTCGCACTTTCCTTTTCTTAACATCTTTACTGTTTCCATTGCAGATATTATCTCTAGTGGTTTTTCAATCCTTGCTCAAGTAGAATGTAAACTCATTCTCTTGGTCTTTGAAAATCACCTCTCTCTCATGGCACCTTATAGTGGCGTGATTGCTATAACAATCCATCCCAAGATCAAGTCAAAGTCACGCATCTCTAAAGCATAAAGGTCCGCCACTAATGATTTTCCTCCCAAAATAATATTCACATTTCGTGCCATCGTATTAGCTCTTAGAGTTTCTCCGAGGGAATCCTAACATCAAGGGCTATGTTCTCTACTCCTGACCATTCTTGTTTTCTCACATAGCCCAGCAGATATAAAAGAATGTGATGCTCGTAATCAAATAAGGCTAAAAGCAGGTAATCGAAGCGATAACCATACGACATAGTACCACCCTTCACCACCTCCCCGCCGAGTGAATGCATATAATTGAGCATTACCTCCTTGCTCATTCAACTCTTCCCATCTTTGGACGATTGTTGGCGTAATGTCCAGGCTCATGGCAAATATAACATACTCCGGCTTGTCCAAAACATCTTCCAAAATATGGCCTCTTGCACCGCTGACACATGGGCCTCTGCGTCGACGTATTAGGAGCATGCTGAGTGTTAATCATTCTTCCCTTCTTATAGGAAACCTTGTTGTTTCCCCGGTTTCGGTTGTCCCACTTCCTCTTTGCTGGATGATCCACATTTCTTATATTCTTATCAACTTCGAGTCCAGCCTCTACTTCATGCGCTCTTCTGATAGCAATCCCATAACTTACAATCTCGTGAACTGCAAGGATGCCCCGTAACTCAGGTTTAAGCCCACGAAGAAAACGGTCAGCCTTTTGATCATCAGTATCGACCAGTCGTGTAGCATAACGAGCAAGTTTATTGAACTTCCGTCAGTATTCATCCGATCATACCGCCCGCTTCAAGTCGAGGAACTCGCTGTGTTTCGATTGCGGTAGGAGCGTGGAAAGTATTTTCCATAACTACTTCTTTAAACCTTTCCCATGTTGGGTTCGATGCTCCGTTCGGTCAAACCACTTTTATAAGACTTCCACCGGGCTGCATCTTGATGAATTGGAAGACCGCGCACGACACCTTGTGGGCATCGATTACACTCTATGTGCTAAAAATTCTCTCGAGCTCCATTATCCATTCTCTAAAATCGAGGTCCACCCCTACCATCGAACCTTGGCGGTGCGTATCGACGAAATTGCTCAATCACTTTGCTAGTAGTCGGCGGCGGTGGTGCATTATTTTGTAGAGCAGGCGCTACATGAGGTTGGCGTTGTGTGAGTTCTTGCAGCGCAACAACTAGTGTTTCCACCAAATTCGCAGTCTGTTGGTCATTATTGGGGTTGCGTTGGGGTCCACGGGCCATCTCCTATAAAATTAAATTCCAATTTATAACGTTGGCAGAATTGGACTACGGCAAGAGTATGTTCATAAACTAGAGGTATATTATTGTTATTCTCCATCTAACCTACACAAGTGAGGCCTCAAGCAACTAAGTCCCTTCTAATTTCGAGGACACAGATAAGTAAAAATTTCAAACAACTTATGCTCAAGTTCAACAATAATTTTCACAAAAGGATGCACAACTCTCACATAATGCCACATACAAATCTCCACCACATTTCATAATATTTGAGAGCTAGAGAGAATTTTCACTAATAAGTGCTCACCAAAATACTTTATCATATCAAAGCAACGTAAATTACCTCGATCAGGGGCGCGTGCCGGGAATAGGTGGTGCCATTTGTCACAACCACATAATATAACAAATTTTCAAAATTTTAAAGTCTACAGAAACGTAGACACCGCCTCACGATACCACTAAATGTAACACCCTAAATTCATAATTTAAAAATGCTATATTTTCTTAAATGAAATAGCTAAAGCGGAAGCATGTCATTTTTTTTTCTTTTAATAATAAAATATAAAATCTCTTAAATAAAACTTCCAAATAATAAGTCCAACAAAACTCAAGTCTAAACTTTGCAAAAGAATTGACGCCAACCAACGACCCAAAGCAAACTACATGCAAGACCTATAGTAGCATGAGATAAGTTGGAGTCCTAGTAACTCAAATCCAACAACGATAATAAAGGAAAATAATTTAGCGAGAATAACACAAGTCTTGGAATGAATTAAAAGCAACATAACACCACTAGCACACCCACACCGCCACGCTCCATGATCAGCGACACGAAAATATTTTAGATAAAGGGGTGACCACAAAACGTACTCAGTGGTGGGAAACAAGGAATATCATTAATTTTGTCCAAACGTGTATATACATCGCAAGAAAGTAATAGTCAATCATATTCAACCTCATCGGCTTAAAAATCCTGCCAGACAGGCTACACCACACAGGCAAAAGTTATGCCACATAGGCTATGATATGCCACACAGGCTATGATTCACCACACAGGCTATGGTTCGCCACACATGCTACGCCACATAGTATGCCACACAGGCTATGGTTCGCTACACAGGCTACGCCACATAGTATGCCACACAGGCTATGGTTCGCCACATAGTACGCCACACAGGCTATGGTTCGCCACACAGGCTACGCCACATAGTACGCCACACAGGCTATGGTTCGCCACACAGGCTACGCCACACAGGCTATGATTCGCCACACAGGCTATGCCACATAGGTAATAATACAGGTAATAATACGCCACATAGGCTTTCACCATAGTGTAACAAAACACAACAATGATTATCACCATAAACTTACAGATAGCATAAATCTCACAATAGATATGTTTATTCCAAAATCACATATTTGCAATTTAAAGAGAATTTTATCCATAATAAATATGTTTATTCCAAATCACATATTTGCAAGTTAAGAAGATTTCACCCACCTTATTTTGTCGAGCACCACAAAACAAAATCAATCAATTCTGGGACGAGGGTCCTAGTTGCGCATCACCTAGTTCAATAAATACAATAATTTTATAAGGGCTTTAGGAAACCTTAAAAATTCTTACATGAACTATATAGATGTGTATATATGTATCTACACACTCTTTAAATATTTTGAACTACTTACCAGACATTAAAATATAAACTTGCAGAATCAAGTTAATCAACCAAAACCAAATGAATATTAAAACCATGTATAGCATAACTGGTTGATCCAGGCCTTGATAAGTGGATAGTGCTTTATTAGTTGAATGGACGTGCATATCAAACATACATTCTACTTAATTGTTGTCCAATTAATCGAGCACCTAGGTGGAGAACTACTGCTATCTCATTAATGTTCTATTTTTATTTTTTTATTTTTACTTTGCCAAATGATACATGCACATATGTGTGGATGCCGCATATCCAAGCATTCACAACAACATGATAATGAATGAATTAATGTGTTCGTCACTTGGTACCATTATTTGCAAACACTTGTAGATGAAATTAAAACGGAGATGGTGAGGTGACTTTCCACTAGATTACATGCTGAAAGGCCACGATGAATTCTCATGTATTTAAAAAAAATACCAGCAACATTATTTCCTTACTTTGATCTTAAAAGGATAATCATTACATAAACCATCATAATCGGAAAAGGAAGATAAGAAAGCAGCAACAACGTACCAGAGCATTAAATGCTTAACAAAAGTATGAAATTTGTAATTTGATCAACACTTACCAATTTTCGTTTGGAAATTCAGAGAGAAGCAAAAGAAAGGGTTTGAAAAAAAATTAATATGGTTGAAGAGGTGTGCGTACTCTGAGCGTGCCGTGTGTGTATATATAAATATATAAACCCTAATGAAATCCTAATCCTACTTCCGTTGAAACTCTTTTTAATTCTACATAAATATAAAATAGAACTTGGGCCCAACAAAATAATATTTTACAAAACCCAATTTGAGAATAAATAATACTTTGATAATTTGATAAGCCCAAAAATTTATTTTATTACTTAGCCCATATTTGTAAAGTACAATTTGAAGGCCCTAAAATAAATTATGAAGATCGTTTTCTAGTTAGGGGCGCAACTACGGACTCCCTCAAGTCCAACACAAAATCGAGCATGATAAATATTTACAAATCCAATGTAAATTATTTAAAGCAAATTAATGCAAGCAAAAAGTGGGGCGTTACAATATTAATGCCTATTGTTTTTTTGTAGTTTTTTTTCCCAATATACAAATGCAAGAAATATTTTGCAGTATGCATTGATGTGAAGTTTGGGAAAAAATTTGTGATTGATAGTATGAATGATGCTGCAATTGAATGTCAAACGGAAAAATATGAAGACTTACTTATAAATTTGGTATGCTGTACATTAACTGTTTTTATATTTATTCATAAAATTTATGTAAAACTGATGTGTTTAAATACTAACAATACTTTTAATTTTGTAGCGTTCAATATTATCTGAATATTTGAGTTTCAGAGAACAACATTCAAAAGCCAAACTTGTTGAGAGTGGTAAGTTTGAAATTCCAACAATAAGATGGGGAAGCAAGATTAATTCAGCGGATAGTGAAATATATTTGATGCGGCATCTTGAGACATTCATGGGCGATGTATCCGAAAATGGGTGGATGGAATTACTGACAGTCCTTGCAAACAACTTCTAACCATGCGAGTTCGATACTGTTCAAAAATGATTTGTTGGGATCAAAATATAGTGAAGGATAGAATAATGGCTGGTGCAGAAAAGTTTTACCGTGACGTGACTTCAGGCACAAATATAAAAGTAGAAACAATGTTGTTTGGTTAATTGTTTGTTCTTTATTGACATTTCAAAAAATTTATCATGCTGGATTGTTTTGTTGATTTAGTCGTCTTAGTTTTTTATGTATTGACATTGAAACAATTTTATCAGACTTGTATTAGATATTGTTATTTTCAAATTTAATTAATGTTTATACTCAATATATTTTTATAATATTATCTAATATACGATATTATACCTATAGCATATGTTTATTAGTTATATGTTCTAATAAAGCATGTTGCAAATTATTCTTTTACATTACTAAGCAGGTTTATATCATATTCGTATTTATATATTGCATAGATAGTAAAACGTGTAGCACATAACATATAATTTATCTTATATTCATGTTTAAATTCGATTTATAATTTTATTAATCAGTATGAACGCTATGTTTGATACGTAGTGCATTCAATGTAAACAGTTTGCACACAAGTCATAAGGGAGAGATACATCAAAATATCAAGACAACATCAAAACCATATAAATTTGTGATATACTTGGTAATATTTGTCAACATTATTCTTTTATGCTTATTAACTTGTATCATATTCATTTTTGTTTATTGCATATATACTAAAACATGTTGCATATTATACATTTATACTTAGCAAAAAGTTTTAATTCATTATATATATTTATGAATTCATATACTACTATATTTAATACGTAGTTCATTCAATATAAATATTTTGCACACAACACAGGAGGGAGATATACATTAAAAACTCCAGACAACATCAGAACCATAGTATTAGTATATATATGTATCATATTAAAAACCTTAAGACAACATCAAAACCATTAGTATATATGTAAAGTAGTTGACTATGCGACAGTATCTAAAATATATAGCAGATCATCAAAAATATGTAGCATATTATCTAATATATATATCATATTATATATTATACATTACATATTATATACAGTATATAGCATATTATCTAATTTATATACCTAGTATGCGTAGCACATGTTCTGTTATTTATATCACATTATATAACACACCTATCATAATGTCTACTATATATAGCACAAATTATATATCGCATCATCTTTTGCATCAAATAAAATTCTAGCCAAAATAACGACTAAATAATCAACTAAAAACTTAACAAACGGAATTTTATACAGTAGCAAAAATAATAAAAATAAAGTAATACCATAAAGTATCAAATGATAGTGTAGCGTAATATTAGTAAAAATCCTAAATAAATGTTTATACAATCTAGGACTTGTTATTCTCAGGACAATTCCTGGAATCATGATTCATCAATGTATTACATTTACGATAAAGTCTCTTCGGCTTCAGAGCAGCTGCTATGGCTTTCTTCCTATTAGATTTTTTCCGGTTTGCACTTCTTTTGGTACTAACAACAGGCGGTGGCTGTAATCTTACTGCTAACGGTTTACCTGACCCGTAATACTTCTCAAACATACCCTATTTGCCTTTGTCAACAACATTTTGATCAACAGGTTCTGCAAATTTAGAGCTGGCTTCTTTCAATATTTCCAGGGTTGCGTCATGTAACGTAATCACCATCTACTAACCCAATGCATTTACATGCCTCAGAATAAATCGTTAATTCCATTACCATAGGAAGAATGATTTTTCTTGCGTTCTCTATTGGCATTATAACATGCAAACTTGGTCCACCGACGACATATGTACTTCTCGGGAATTGTTTTCATGTTCAAGTTTAACATCATGATAAATATATGCTTACACAATAATCCTTTCTTTATAAAATACTTGCATGAACATGAAAATGAATCATCAGAGCCAATACGTGCAACTTCAAACTTGCAACCATCAATGTCAACGACCACATAACACACCAAATCAGGTTGATCAATAATAGACAATATACGACACTGTAACGACTCGACTTTCCAATGAAGTACGGATCATATGGATCGTCACCGGTATGATAAAGCAGCGGATATAAACATAGCTAATCAAGGCAATCAACCAATCAACTACTTAATAACGCATAGGTTAAAAGGGATAACCATCCAATACCAACTCAAGTCGTAGAAGGACTTGTCAAAAGGGTTCAAGGTTCAACATAACCCAACAGGTGAATTTAAAGTACAGGTACGACCTCCAATTCAATACGGAATAGCGATTATAATCAAAACATTAATAATATCAGAGTTAGGCAGCAAATAAGCATGTGGACATGCATATGACGATGCATGCCCAAGGTTCTAGAAACCTTTCTAATTAAGTCACAAAACAACTGCTACTCTGCACCACCGCGCACCCATCATCGATCCTTGCTCAACCTGCACATCAAAAACGAGATGCAGGGCTAAGTACAAAAGTACTTAGTGGACTCGTTGCCGAAAATATTTTCTTTACCAAAGTTATTGATGCGCCCACAATAGCGCATGAGGTTTTAGTTAAAGACTACGCCTATCAAATATTTTATCATTTTCCAAAGCGTTCGGCGAACTATTTTATCACGTTGTTCCATATCGGTAATTCATTCATCAATCATCGTTCATTCATTCGCGACACTATGGGTGGCCACCTACACATAGTCGCCGTGACGATCGAGGTAGCTAACCTTAACACACACGGTACTGCGTGTACACAATCGAGTTAGTCCTCAACTAAGTCGGATCCGATCGTTACCCTTTTTAACGTTGGTGGACCAACTCGTTCACATATACCACTCAATTCTCGTCCCACATTTGGACAAATCAACCTCGAGATATGGACACAACAAAACATAAATATTTGGCGATCGATAACGGTTCATGCGATAATATTTCATAAAGCTTTTGTAAATCATGCTTTGAGTTATGCATAATCATTTTGTTTGAAAAGCCCACCGCTAATCGAGCTAGTGGTTCTAAAAGCGGGGTGAGTATCCTTCCTCAAAGAACTTCGCCCGATCGAACCCTTCATAAGAAAATAGCCGTTCTTAGGTTCTTTCTATCGATCGATGGTCGCTATAAATTACGACTTAAAGTTCCCAATTAGGGTTTCTTTATGATTTTATGTGATTGTTTTAAGATAATTTCTATTATCTTACATCCCCAATTCTCAAGCTATATTACCTCATCGTTCATGGGTGAACTTCAATTATGAATCACATATTCGAGTCTATCCTTGACTCTTAACCTTAGTTTTATTATGACGTTATTACGTTATAGGTTATCGGTAATCAAATTATGATTGGTAAATTAGGATATTCTCAAGCCACTAACTAGACTTAACAATTATAGTTACGTCTAGTAGGTTATGTGACGACTTGTCGTATTAGCACGATAATTAAAAGAGGAATATTGACTTTCAATTCAAGTGGACATATGCTATCATGTAAGTAATTAGTACTTAAGAATAAATGAAGTATTTTGGGAATATTAACTCGATGTTTGAGACATAAGGATCGACATCTTATGTTCGAATCTTCGCTTACTCATTACGACATTGCTTATTTAATTCACTCGTCGGAGATTACATATGTCGTATAATCGTTATTCGTTAGCGAGTTATGTTAACGCCCAACTAATTATCGTATTGAGTTGTCGTTATTGAATATTAACGTTGTAGCTCGATCTTTGGTTTTTCTAACTTAGGAACTCACGTTTGAGTATCCTTTTATTAATGGAAAAACCCTAATTTGTGTCTACTTCGATCCTCGTTTATTCCGTCTTAAGTTATCGAAATTGGTCGATTTCTTTTGGGTTCTCGTACATATAGTATTATGTTGTTTACGTTTGGGGTTTTGGTTTGTCGGTTCAACATAAACATAAACATTCAACATCAACAAAACCATACACAACATAAACTATACTAAAGCATTAGAAAACCCTAATTTCTAATGTAATACACCATCATTGTGTAAGTGTGCATAAGTGTTCCATTCATTCACCCTAATCACAACCATTTATCCAAAGTTTCATATTACTATCATAGCATCATTCATCATCAAAATTAAACCCATACTTAGCCATTCTATTACGTTTCGATAATTAGCAACAATTAGCATATGCATCCAATAAATTCCAATAAAATCACATTATACTCCTATCATATTATAGAATTTAATTATCAACTCAATATCATCACATAAATTTTTAAACCATGGGTTAAAAGTCTCAAACTTTCGGTCATTTCAAATTAGTAAGCTTTGGTGTTCAATAAATTCCACAAAAATTATATCATGCTTATACTATATACTAAACATGAAATATCACTTCATATCATGCATTAAAATTTTAAAACCATGCTTTTCATCTTTAAATCATTTGGTAATTCCACATTTATATATATACATATTCAATAAATTCAATCTTGCACAATATGTTTATATATGAAATAAACATGTAATATTAACATTAAATATCAACTAATATTTATAATATGAACCAAATGCTTGGAATTTTTTTGTCCTCACACATATTTTACATATGTGTTCAATAATTCCCAACAATGCATATTAGGTTCATATTATTTCTAAACATCATATATCCTATTATTTCCAACAACTAAAATCAAATAATGGCTTAAAAATACTTAAATATATTCTGCCCATTTTTTAGAAAAATAGGAGTAGTGTTTCAAAATTTTCATGATTAATGTATGATGTTCATATCATATATTAAACACTATATCTCAACTATTTCTCAACAAATAAAATCAAACAAATACAAGAAAATTCCAAAAATATTCTAAAAATTACCATATTTATTCTACATGCTTATAATACATTAACAAGCAAAAATATCAAATAATATTCATAAAATCATGCTTTATCATATTTAAAAGAAATAAAGCATAAATAATAAAAATCAAACATGCTCCAAAAATTCTGAAATTTTTACAGTAGACTTAGAACATTATTCTAAGCATGTTTTGTTCATGGCTTGAGAGAATTTGATGGCTCTAAAGTCAAGAAAAAAAATGAGGAGTAAACTATGGTTTTTAAACCCAAAAATTCAAAATAAATATTCCACTCCATTAGGATGGAAGAGGATGATGAATAATACCTTCTTATGGTCTTAGAAGGATTATTTGAGAGTGGGAGAGGTTGGGGAGGGAGGATTTGGGGTTGAAAGTTTGAAAAGTGTAGAGAGAAAGTTTGAAAAATGAAAGGAAATGCAAAGGGTGAAAGTGTTCTGCCCTTGAACGTGTTTCCCCTTGTTATTCAGACCTTAGAGCTGTCATTTCCCATTTTGGTAAGGTCTTGGTGGTAGTTGGGAGGTGGATTGGTCAAATTACCCGTTTCGGTATGTTAATACCGACTCTTTAAGTTTTAACGCACTTTCGATCGATTTCTCAGAACCTTAAGGTTCTATCTTATTAAATAGACTTTAAAAGACTTATTTTAATGTTCATAAAAATTTCACGAAGTTCGGACGTCGTCCGATAAGTCAATTCCGAGTTATCGTGGAAAAAGCGTTCGTCATGATTAAAATATGCTCATTCAAAATTCTATTGAATTTTTGAGCTTTCATAAATAACTTGAGTCTTATAAAGCATATTTTATTGATTTAGACCCTCGGTTCGAGTTTCGGGTCGTTCGGATCAATTTAGGGTTTTCCCGGTATATATTACCCGACGTTCGGTTAAGTTCCTCAGGAATTTCCTTCAGAAATTGATTCTTATAATTTCTAAATTAATAATAAATTATTCCTTCATGATTTTGATTGTTATCATAATTTATTATGATTAGCACGGACTGAAAGTTTTTTCGGCTCGTAAATAGTGCTTTTAAGACTGACCGGGCAAGTATGCCCGAAAATTCTCATTCTTTGGCTTCTCACATGTTTTCGTGTGAGGATTCTGAAAATGAAATTCGTTTGTTGAGATTCATTCTCGATCTTTCATTCTACGTTCAGGTTACTCAGAAAACCCTAATCCGGTAGGACTAGTTATCAGTTTTTGATTTCTTTAGTATTCGATCTCTGAATCGATTCTAATTCGTTTCATTGGTTTCCTTAAACATAATTAAGGACTAACTACTACAAATAATTGGTCTAAGCATCACCAATTAAAGTTTTAAATTTTTCGGGTTATTATAGACACTCATTTAAAGCACTTTCAATCCCAGCTTGTACCTTAATGAATATACTATTCAGTATAAACAGTGTACCGCTGCATGACGCTTAATAGGAAAGTGAGTTTTAACATCAGGTATACCTGTCTCATCTTTGAAACTTAATTTGTCATGTGTGTTTCGCTGCGCATCGATAGCACTCTCATAGTGCATATAAAACTCCGCCAAATCAGATCTCGGATTAAGATATTTGAAGAAGTTGTTTTCGCTCTCGAAAGTGAAGTTGTCTTAAACAAACCACTCATAGCATAATCTCTAAAATATCTTTGGTATCCAAGATGAGCATAGCAAAATCTTACCAAACCATTTGTTACTCGATAATTGTACTCGTCAACCCTTTCGTCCATTTTGCCTCAAACTCGTCGGGTTCGTGAATCTCGACCAAACAATGTTGTTAAACTTTTGTTTGAATTCAGAATCATCGTTTAATGTTGAGGTATCTTCTCGCAACTTTCAGCATTATATGCCACATACAAAATCTATGGCGTGTACTCGGAAAAACTTACATGAATCGCTTCTTCAATTTGGATCCTCGTCGGTTATTAACATCTTAGGCGGATTTTCCATACATTGAATAAATTTGGTCAACAACCACGAATAAGATTCAAAGTCCTCTCGGTTACCAACCCAAAGCACCAAAGCGTAACACACTTACCATGATTATCTCTGCGTGAATGGCGCAAAAATCATCTTGTACCTGATATATGAATATACAAAATATCAGTACTAAAAAAACCAAATAACAATGATAAGTAACGTAGATAATATAAGTATAGATATACTACAAAAATCAATAATCCTATAACATATATATATTTACTATGCACTAAAAAATATGTAATTATGAAATAAATTTAAAACCTAATAACATTGTTTATATGTTATATAGACCTATTAGTAGAATATGTGGCGTCAAATGATACCGCTTCACCAAATATATGATAGTTCTCAATAGACAGTGCGTCTGCCCCAAAAAAAACTCTTAACTTGATTCATCTCATCCACAGCGTACTCAAACGTAAATCCATTACAAAACTCACGTTTACGTTCCAACTTCTGTAATAAAATTTCACAATCTACTCCATTAGCAAACACCCTCATATCACGTGCATAATTCTTAAACTCAACGTTGGTACAACCGACATCCTCAAAACTTCCAACAAGTTCCTTAAAGAGTCTGAATGATCGCATAGGCCCTATGTTAGCCCTCGCATTTAGCAATAATCATTTCATGTGCGAGGGTTAATCTTTTGTTACACTTCATAAGATGTTTGAATGATTTTGACACCATATCATGATTGTGACCTTCAATGAAATTGGATACCACATAACCAACACCGACCTCCAAACGAAATACAACACGTGCCGTACATCCCGATCCGGTAGACATCCTCGTGCGTTTTTACAACTAGTTTGTGCTTTGCTTGCAAAGACTTAAATCAATTGATTTAAGACCTGTTTGTTACAAACAATATAACGCCAAACAATCGTATCATCGTGCCTTTGACTACGCTAACAAAGCGAACTTCAAACCCATTCGACGTAATATTCCGATAAAATTGTTCTCCATTCTTGACGCTCCAAAAGTCTTTCCAATATACGGTTTCATACCATTAGGACATTTGGGAATATGAAGTTCATCAATATTCATTGATTATAACCCAACTCGAAAAAAAAATAAATGATAACAATAAATAAAATGAAGGATAACAATATGACTCATTTTACATTCTTTATAACTACATCATATAATATATAAGCGTAAATCAAGATTGCTCTTATGTGCAAATGACACTCTAAAAAGAAAGCTACAATTATACAGAAGTATGCAATATAACGAAAAAGCATAAACGTATCTTTATATAACAGTCTGCATTTTTTAAAACATTATTCTTATTTTCGTATCATATATTTATATAACAATAGCATATGATATTGTACATGTAGCATATGTTTATTGGTTATATGTTTTAAAACATCTTATATAAGAGTCAAACAAATTAATAATTATGGATTGTTGTTGGTGGTCCAAAATGTTTTAATTATTAAATTACCACAATTAGTTTTTTTTAAATAACGTTTGAAATTCGCATATATAATACATAAATATATTCACATACTACTTATATATTATCATCACTTATAAAATTTATATATCATATCGTGTTATATGAGTAGCATATATATATATTAATGTATCATATCAAATATATATACATAACTTAATAATATTGAATATCATATTTAATTATTGCCATATCATATTATGGTAAATTTATTGCAAAACCGATTTTCATATAAATCTTAACATCTGGGTTTATATTGGATATATCATACATACAAACATCACTATTTCAAAGATCGAGTTAATATCACTGCTTCGAAGATCGATTTAATATCATTGTTTCATATATCATTAAGAATAAAAATAATAAACATTATGTAGAATGATAAAGAACAACATACTAAAATATAACGTAATTAATGAAAATATAAAGACGATATAAAATATACATCTATAAACACAAACATACCATTAAACTCATTTGTCATATGAACTTCGTCCATATGCGGTTGAGAATCTGTGACATCTTAAAATAGTAGAAAACATGAATCAATTAAAAATGAATTAATACGAAATAACATGAACACATATCTAATGTGCAACATTACATTATAACAGGAGCTATAAATTTGTGAACCATATGATACATAATAGAGTTCTATATTTGTGCGAGATACATTAAACAAAATAAACACAATAAACACAAAAATCAATCTCATAAACATAAACATACCATTAAATTGATTTGACATATGAACTTCATCAATATGCGGTTGAGAATGTGTGACATCTGAAATAGTAGAAACCTTTCTCAATTAGAAACGAGTAAATACAAATTACATGATCACATATAATGTGCAACATTATATTATAACATGAGATACACCTCGTGTAACATATGCAACATAATAAATGTCTATGTTTATGCAAGAACAATTAAACAAAAGTAAACTAATTCTTCTCATAAACATAAACATACCATTAAATTCATTTGTCGTATGAACTTCATCAATATGCGATTGAGAATCTGTGACATCTGAAATAATAGAAACCTTTCTCAATTAGAAACGAGTAAATACAAATTACATGACCACATATAATGTGCAACATTATATTATAACATGAGATACACCTTGTATAACATATGCAACATAATAAATGTCTATGTTTATGCATGAACAATTAAACAAAAGTAAAATCATTCTTCTCGTAAATATAAACATACCATTAAATTCATTTGTCGTATGAACTTCATCAATATGCGATTGAGAATCTGTGACATCTGAAATAATATAAATATTAATCAATTTAAAATGAGTTAATAAGAAATACCATGAACACAAATATAATGTGAAACACTACATTATATTATGTGCTACAAACTTGAAAACATATGATACGTAATAAAGCCCGATGTTCGTACGATAATAATTAACAAAATAACAAAAAAATCAATCTCATATCTAAACCCCCATTATCTTCGTAATTGATTTGTGATATTAGTTGCAAACGAGAAAAGGGACGACGAACAGTACTCGTTTTTCTTGCGAAAATTTTACAAAAAAAACATATCAATTCATTAACTACCTAATCCTATAATTGTAGCAACTGCCTTTTTAAAATCATCTGTAATTACAAACTTACCCTTATAAAATCAATTGCAGTTTAAAATGTTGCACACGCTATGAACAATTACACCATTCGTAATATCTAATCTTGCGTCGATTTCATTAAATAAATGGCTGGATTTCATTCTTATTTCTCACACAATTATCTATTCTCATATGATCTCTCCCTATATATATATATATATATATATATATATATATATATATATATGGGTCATGATGGTGCGTCTTGGTATATGTGGGAGAATATACCGATTAGGTAAATTTTAAATTCTATTTCTTTAGACAAGACCGGTGGCCACTAAGAGTAGATAATCGGTGGCGCGTTCAGTACTAATGGCGATCTTGCTAGTCAATGAAAATAAGGGATGTCTTGTGCTGAGGGTTATCAGTTAGTAAACTTACTGGCTTCTAAGATAGTTGGTCAGTTGAATTGATAACTGATGTGTTTGCTGAATGTGGTGATTACTGTATTTGTCTTACTGAAAATTTAAAGTCGGTTTGAAAAACTTAGTCAAATATGGATTAGTCAGTTTTTGATTTATATCTCTTCATTATCAATCGGATACTGATAGAGGATTTCAAAACAATATTATGTTGTTGATGACAGTTCAATAATATTTAATCTTAAATCGTACAGAAAGTAAATAACACGTTGATTTTTACGTGGTTCAGAGAGATCAGCTCCTACGTCCACGAACTGATTACTCAGTCAATACACTAACTTCAGATTGGGTCTTGTTTACGGGTGCAAGAATAAACCTAGATACTGAGTTCAACTTACAGTATCCCTCCTAACTCGGTGTTCCTACTACGTTTGTTAGTGCTAGAAAATCACTAACTGCTTTTGGATACAGTTGATTTAACATCTAGCTACCAAGCTTTCAGCAACTAACACGTTGTTTCTGTAATACCCCGTTTTCCTCGATAGAATTTTCAAGGAATTTTGAACTTAGAATTCATTAAGTCGATTCTTGCCCTGGAGAAAGAAAATTTTAAATTCCAACAAAAAGAATTTATTTCGTTAAACATTATAAAGTGATTACGAGGGTTATTATATATATTTTGATAATCGAATATGATTATATATATATACATATAAATCATTATATTAATAATTTTATGTTAATGTTTAATTATTACTTCGTAATCTTTAAGATCGGACTTTGAGCCCGTAAGAATAAACTGTTTAATGGGCTTTGGTTTGACAAGGCCCAAAAGTAAAGCCCATAAGACAATTAAAACCCTACACTATAAAATCCCCTTCTTTTGGACCCTAGCTTCACAAAATTCAATTCCTTTCCACTGCAGCCTCAACAAGAAACTCCAGGGGTAAACTTTTACTCTCCATTCATTTTAGTGTATATGTGTATATGTTTTGTATGTGTGTTACGTGTGAGTTGAAGATGAAGGGGGAGGGTTTGTGTTGGTTTCGAGGGAAGGGATATGAGTGAAAGAGAGCAGAGATGGACGAGAGGATAGTGGTGGCGGCGGTCGGCGGCGTCGCGGATCTATAACGACAGCGGCGTGTCGTCAGCGTGCATGCGTGTGTGCGTTGCGTGCGTGTGTGCATTGTCTTGTCGTTTGTGTGTGTGCTTGTTTCTGGTGAGAAGGTAGGGGGTATGAGTGTCGAGATCAAGATGAGATGGCTGGTCGGCGACTCACTGGAGGCGACAACGCTGCTGCGACTTGAGTGTGTCTGTCCGCGTTTTGTGCGTCTGGGTGCGCATGTGTATATGTGAGATCATGCGTGTGTGTCACGAGAGAGAGGTAGCGAGGGAGGAGGCGGCGACACACGTCACGAAATCTGGGCCGAGCGACGCAAAGTGAAGGGAGAGATCGGCGAGAGAGGTTTCATTTTTATTCTTCGATTTTCTGATTTTTATGTGTGTGTTGCGTGTGTCTGCATGTGTTGCGTTGTGTGTATGTGAGTGAGTGAGAGCCGAGAGTGCGAGACGTGTGAGAGAGAAGAGTGAGAGGCGTGTGAGAGAGAGAAGAGAGAAAGAAAAAAAATAAAAAATAAATAAAAAATGAGGTCGTCGGAATTTTGGCCGGCGACGGCGACGGCGGCGGTCACCGGAAAGCGGCGCTGGAAAATGGGACATAACTTAGGTTTAGGGTTTTGTAAAAAAGTGGGCTGCCTTAAATTAATTTAAAAGGGTGTTGGGCTCTTCATTTAAATAAGTTGGGCTGAATTTTTATTCATGTGTTGGGCCCCTTTTCCTTTGGGCCGAGAAAAATGGTTGTAAATGGTTTGGGTTGATTTTATTAATGTGTGGGTTGTTTTCTTAATTGAATGCCGATGGACTTAAATTAATTTAAAGTTGGGCCCAAAAGATTAATAAAGAATATGGGTTTCAAATTGGGCCGAGAAGTATAAATTAAAGGAGTTGGGCTCATTTCTTTTAAATGGGCTGTTCCATTTTATTTAACATGATTGGGCTGTCTTTTATTTAAATAATAGTTAGGCTTATATTTAATTAATGGTTGTGCTTTAGTTTAATTCATGATTGGGTTTGCTTTAATTAATTAAATTTTTGGACTTAAATTAATTAAATAAATAAGGTTTAACTTTGAGACTTAATTAATTAAATTATATTAAGTCTAATTAAATAAATGATTAACTTAAATATAATTTTAAATTATTTAATTATGGTAAGTTAATTAACTAATTAATTAATTAATTGAAGTTTAATTAATTAATTTACTATGTCAAGGTTAATTCCAAGTTTAAGTTACTTTGTTATGATCATGACCTATTTAATTAATGTAATTAATTTCTTTTAATGGAATTAATTAAGTTAGAATAGTTAATAAATTAAACTATGTTAGTCAAGTGCATAATTTGAGAATTTTAGTATGTATTATATTAAGCGAGAGTCCTTGATATATATGAATTTAGAATGTATGTCAATTGCATTATACTTTTGTATAAAGTATTTATCATAAGAAGATTATGAAATTAAATGCGTTTAAACGAAAAGTCGAGCAAGGGTATTGTTGGTGCCTTAGCCGATATATATATTGGTTTTGAAATTTATTTATATTTTGAAAACCCGGGCTTAACGAATCATAAGTTAGTAGCATTCTTTACTTGAACTTAAGGCTAGCTTTTGAGACATATTAAGATTAGTGTTTCTTGTAGGTTTTGTTGATCAAGGGGATTAGCGTTGCTTTCCCGAGATGCGTACTATAGTGAATTCGTCGGGCTTTGTCCTGTCGAGGTGGGCTTTATTACTGAAAAGTATATTTGAGTTATATGCTACGATATTTCATGAAATGCTGTTGTTTATCGATAAAATGTTTTGTGCGCTACTGCTCTGTTTAAGGCTCGTGTATGTATCGATCGAGATTCTCTTTTAATCTTAATACGTTAATTGAGAATTGTGTACACTAGTTAGTTGTTTGATGGGTTGATCTCCATCGGACACCAACATAATCATGAGGCGTTATAAGGGTGCTTATGCGGATGCGTTCGAAATGCGTCGTGTTATTATGGTGCTTGTGCGGATGCGTTCGGCACGTCATAAATTTATGAAATTGTCCGGGTTCGTCCCGATGACAATAATGGGGCATGTGATCCGACGGTGGCTAGAGGCCGGGATCAAAGCGAGTAATGTAAGAGTCGTGACAATGGGCCCGATAAATGAAATATTTTTGCATGCTTAGAAGTGGTTTCTCTTTTAAAACCTTCTAAGTTATGTTATCATGATTGGATAAAGCGCTTTTACGGATTTATGAAATGTTTATAGAAAATGCATGTCCACCGAGTACATTAGTACTCAGCCCAAATGTTTTCAAATGTTTCGGGTTGATCGACGGGCTACCGACGGGCGAGCCGAGATTAGAGTTCACTCCGTATTTTGACGGATTATTCCGTATTTAGACTTCGTGATGAACTAGCTTAAATTTTATTTTCCTTCTTGTCTATGACTGAATTGTACCTTTTGATGAGCTTAGACTCTGAATCCTTGATGTTTAGCATTTTGACGTATATTGGCTATTAGAAGCACGAAACTAAACTTGTGATCCTAAGGATAATTATTATTTTGATAGGATTTCATCCTTCGATGTCTTCCATTTTCATTTAGGAAGCTATTCCAAATTCTAAGGGTTTATTGCCTTGATCATTCGAGTCAACTTTATTCCTTATATGTTTCGCATTTTATTAGCCACGTCTCGATTTACGAGCTTCCATTATATTAGGAAATTGGGGCGTGACAGTTTCTTACTTGTCTAAACTTCTACTCAACTTTTGAGGGTTTAGTGGAGGGGTTTCCAACTATGGATCTGAGTTGACACAGACGTCAAACTCAGTATATCTAGACTTAAGATATACAAGATGAATATCTTAGACTTAAGGAAATGTATACTGAAATCTCGAGCTAATAAATATATGTGAGCTCTTGAGATTTATTGATAGCATTGTGAACTTCTTTCTTCGAAATCGTTGTTTAATTAACTTAAGCTTTGAGCTAGAATGCTTTGAGATTTCAATTGCGCAACATTTCGGTAACCTTCAAAGGTTGGATTATGCGCGTATAAATAGATAAGATGTAGAATAGTGCCTTTGGAGGGAGCACCAATCAAATCCTTCAATTTATCGTTTAAATTCTTCCCGTTGAGAATCATCATATGTCGTTGTCAGATGTCTGCGGCATAGTACATTTTAGCTCTACAACTCTGAAAATGTCTTATGATAAGATAGATGTTCTGCAGATATGCTAACACACGTAGTGAGTCAAACACTTAAGGCTTAATATCTTTCGTGTTTCTTCAGTTAAGTTGACTCCGTGTTTTATCAGCATTGACTTCAAGTTGGTCCAGTCGAGACTACAACATTTTTTTTAGCAGGCCGGACTCCCGTTATTTGTCAGCTTTGGACACCTGAGTCAGTATGATACTTTCAACAGACGTAGATCAATAGCCAGCTTTGACCTTTCATCAGCTTTGACTTGATATAACCAGCATTGACTACTTGTCATCGGCTTTGACTATTGATAGACAACTTTCACTACATGACGCCACCTTTGACCCCTGATAGCCAGTATTGATTTCCACAGGGACAATCGACTGCCTGATATGACACTTAGTCATATATATCCTGAATCAGTCATCTCTTTCAGTGTTGAATCTCAGTCTCCGATTTTCAACCTTCGGTCTTCAGACGTTAGTCTTCGATCTTACTCCAGTAGGTTTGTTCATCGCATCGCTATACTTCAGTTCTTCAGACATCAGTTTTGTGACGACCCGACTTCCCAATGAAGTACGGATCCTATGGATCGTCACCGGTATGATAAAGCAGCGGATATAAACATAATTATTCAATGCAGTTGATCATTTAACTACTCAACAACGCATATCTAACAAGGAATTAAGCTATTCAATACCAACTCAAGTCATAGAAGGACTAACCCAGTCAGGGCACAATTCAAAGTACGAGGTACGACCTCAAATTCAATACGGTATGAAAGCAATTATAATCAAAACATCAAAAGTTATCAAAGTTAGGCAGCAATAAACGTGTGGACATACATATGACGATGCATGCCCAAGGTTCTAGAATCCTTCCTAATTAAGCATAAAACAATTGCTACTTTGCACCACCTCGCACCCATCATCGATCCTTGCTCAACCTGCACATCAAAAACGAAATGCAGGGCTAAGTACAAAAGTACTTAGTGGACTCATTGCTGAAAACATTTTCTTTGTCAAAAGTTATTAACTGCCCACAATAGCGCATGAGGATTTTAGTTAAAAGACTCATGCCTATCAAACATTTTATCATTTTCCAAAAACGTTCGGCCGAACTATTTCATTCACGTTGTTTCCATATCTGATCATTCATTCATTCATTCGCGCACTATGGGTGGCCCTACACATAGTCGCCATGACGATCGAGGTAGCTAACCTTAACACACAACACGCGTGTACACAATCCGAGTTAGTCTTAACTAAGTCGGATCCGATCGTTACCATTTTTTAACGTTGGTGGACCAACACATTCACATACCACATTGGATATACCAATCTCAGATAGGATAACAACAAAACATAAACATTTGGCAGTCAATAACATTTCATGTGATAATATTTCATAAAGCTTTGCAAATCATGCTTTGAGGTATGCATAACATTTTTGTTTCAAGAAAGCCCACCTGTTAATCCAAGCTAGTGGTTCTAAATGAGCAGGTGTGATGTTCTTCCTCGCCGACTACGTACGATCAAATCCTTCATAAGAAAATAGCATTTCTTAGATTCTTTCTATCGATCGAAGGTCATTTATAAACTACGACTTAAAGTTCCCAATTAGGGTTTCTTTATGATTTTATGTGATTGTTTTAAGATAATTTCTATTATCTTACATTCCCAATTCCCAAGCTATAGTACTTCATCGTTCATAGGTGAACTTCAATTATGAATCACATATTCCGAGTCTATCATCGACTCTCAACCTTAGTTTTATTATAACGCTATTACGTTATAGGTTGTCGGTAATCAAATTATGATTGGTAAATTAGTAAATTCTCAAGCCACTAACTAGACTTAACAATTTTAGTTACGTCCTAGTAGGTTATGCTTGACGACTTGTCGTATTAGCACGATAATTAAAAGAGGAGTATTGACTTATGATTCAAGTGAACACATGCTATCATGTAAGTAAGTACTTAAGAATAAATGAAGTGCTTCGGGAATATTAACTCGACTTTTGAGACATAAGGATCGACATCTTATGTTCGAATCTTTGCTTACACATTACGACATTGTTTGTTCATCTTAACTCGTCGGAGATTACATATGCCGTATAATCGTTATTCGTTATCGAGTTGTTTTAACGCTCAACTAATATCGTATTGTGTTGTCGTTATCGAGTATCAACAACAGTAGTTCGGTTTTGGTCTTTCTAACTTAGGAACTCATGTTTGAGTATCCTTTTATTAAAAGCAAACCCTAATTCATGCCTAACTTTGATTCTCGTTAACTCCTTCTTAAGTTATCGAAATTGATCGATTTCTTTTGGATTCTCGTACATATAGTATTATGTTGTTTACGTTTGGGGATTTGATTTATCGGTACAACATAAACATAAACATTCAACACTAAACAAAACCATACACAACATAAACTATACTAAAGCATTAGAAAACCCTAATTTCTAACATAATACACAATCATTGTGTATGTGTGCATAAGTGTTCCATTCATCCACCATAATCATAACCATTCATTCTAAGCTTCTAATTTCACTATCATAACATCATTTAACATTAGAATTAAACCCATACTTAGCCATTTTGTTACGTTTTCGATAATTAGCAACAATTAGCATAGGTATCCAATAAATTCCAATAAAATCATGTTATACTCCTATCATACTATAGGATTTAATTACCAACTCAATATCATCATAAAAAAATTTAAACCATAGGTTAAAATTGCTTAAAGTTTTCGGTAATTCCAAATTCAATAGCTTGGGTGTTCAATAAATTCCACAAAAATTATATCATGCTTATACCATATATTAAACATGAAATATCACTTCATATCATGCATTAAAAATTTATATTCATGCTTTTCATCCTTAATCAATTTCGGTAATCACATATATATATGTATACATATTCAATAATTTCCAATCTTTCACAATATGGTTATATAATGC
This sequence comes from Salvia rosmarinus, assembly GCA_036937905.1. Classification (NCBI taxonomy): domain Eukaryota; kingdom Viridiplantae; phylum Streptophyta; class Magnoliopsida; order Lamiales; family Lamiaceae; genus Salvia; species Salvia rosmarinus. Next base: position 1,849,644 of record JAODLM010000210.1, read on the forward strand.
AATAACATGTAATAATAACATTAAAAATCAACTAATATTTATAATATCACACATCCTATTATTCTCAACAACAAAAATCAAATAAATCACTATATATATATATATATAGCTCACGGTTTCTCTTGAAAAATAGGAGGGGTGTTTGAATAAATTCAAGGTTAATATAAGATGTTCATATCATACCTTAAACATCATATCTCAACTATTTCCAACAAATAAAAATCAAACAATACTCCAAAAATATATATAAGTATTCGGTCAATATAAAATAAAATAGGAGATGTGTTTCAAAAATTCCAAGATTTTTATATGATATTCAAATCATATATTAAACACCATATCTCAACCATTTTTCAAAAAGAAAAACAAACCATGGCTTAAAACAAGCCCTAAGCTCACGACACTTTCAAAAAAAATTCAAAAGTATTCTGAAAAATTATGAAATTTATACTACATGCTTATAATACATTAGCAAGCAACAATATCAAATAATATTCACAAAATCATGCTTTATCATATATAAAAAGAATTAAAGCTTAAAACGAAAAAAAAAACAAACATGCTCCGAAAATTCTGAAATTTTAACAGTAGTCTTAGAAAATTATTCTAAGCATTTTTAATTCATGGCTTGAGGGCATTTGATGGCTCCAAAGTCACGAAAAAAAATAAGGAGCAAACTAGGGTTTTTTTGTGAAATAAATCAAGAAAAATCTAAAAAAAATTCTACTCCATTACAAATGGAGAGAATGATGAGTACTACCTTAGTATGGTCTTAGAATAATTATTTGGAGGTTGGAAGGGTTTAAGAAGGAGGATTGAAGGTTGAAAACTTGAAGAACAATGGAGAGAATTTGAAAAGAGAGAGAAAAATGTGTTCCAATGTATGAATTGGGATAGACACATAGCAAAATCCTAGGCTCAATCGAGTATGTCATGAATGAAAGGATATTACATAAACTTCATGTAAAGGTTTGTTTACTGTTTTCCACGTAAACGTCCGTCATATATCGAGTTCGCTGCACAACGCAGTCCAAGAGTTTTGTGCAGACTTTGATTAGATCATCGTCGGGAATGGGGGGCCTATTGGGTCACACTATCAAGTGTATTGTTATTCAGTTCAAGGGTATATGCATAGTGCGGTATGTTATCTAATACTAGTCAGTGGGAGATTGAAAGTTAATGGACTAATATTAGTGATGGGCTTAATTAATTAAGTATTCGATATTAATTAATTGAACCCTAAAGCCCATTGAACTAGGTTATGGATAATATATATAATGGATATCTAATCATTGTGATGGGTGTTAGACCATTATTAAGAAACACAGAAAACTACCGTGAAATTCATTGGAGATTCTTGGCTTCCGTTGGATTTCAATATCGGAATTGTTCCCGCGACCGATTGGCATACACGTGGATACCATAGTTGTGGAAACGCCTCGTAGGATTCCTTGGAAGCTTTACTACTACCGAAGCGTTATAAACACGTAAGTCTTCGATCTTGTGTTCTAGGGCTCATCGCATGAATTATTATAGATCTAGATCATTCTTGATTGTTATATTCCGCACTGCATTAGATGTTGTCAAGAACGAATCCTAACAAGGGTATCGAGCCCGGGCTCGATTTATAATTAATTCGTGTTCTTTTTAATTGTGGATTGTAAATTTTTTTGGAATTTTGTTATTCGATTTTGAAATCGAAATAATTTTAATTTCAAAATTGAAAAGAAAAATCGAAAGGAAATTGGCGAAAAATCGTGTAATTGGAAATTGATTTTGGAAATAGTTTTCGCCGTACTCTCTGCTCATCACGGCGTTTGCGTTCTCACGAACGGCGGTCGACGACACGCAGCGAGGCACTCGCGCGCGTCCACCGTCGAGCCGCGGTGTGCGGCGCTTGGCGCATTATCTTTCGCCGCCGCGACGGAGGAGGAGAAGGGAAGAACGCGTGGCGCCGGGAAAGGGCATGCGCGTCGCGCTCGGTCGTTGAGCTTCCGCACGCTGGTCGAGTTATCGCACGGTGGTCTCGCATGGTGGGTCGTGGTGGTGCATCGCTGAACTCCGGTGTCGCTACCGTTTTTCGAACACGATTGGGTCGCGTCGCGGCCCTGGTTTCCGTGCACGCTGGGCGTGCGCGAACGCCGACGCTGGACCGTCCTTCGCACGCTGAGTCGTCGGTGGAGGAACGACGTCGGCGGTCGTGGTGGAGGAACGGCAAGGCGACACGGCGTTACGCGCAAGCAAAGAAAACCTAACGGGTCTCATTCACGGCCGCGGGTTTGGGGCGGCGGGTGCGCGGTTTGAAATTTGCTGGTGGGTCGCGGGCTAAGTTGACGTTGGGCCGCGTGTTTGGGCCATTTACTCGCTGTTGGGCCGCGAAGTGGAAGCGTTTTTGGGCCCATTTTTTTGTTTATTTTGACAGCCCATCAAGGGCTGTTTCAATAAAAAAAAAACGTTTTTCTTTATTAATTTTGAATTAATAAAATTGAATTTCCAATTACACAAAATTAATTTATTAATTGGATTAATAAATTTTGTTTTAATATTATTATTTTCGAAATAATAACATTAATTTCGATTTTTTGTATTAATTTAGAATTAATGCAATCTAACAATGTACATGGATTAGTTTTATTAATTTAGAATTAATAAATCTAATCATGATTTTGGAAATTAATTTATTAATTAGATTAATAAATTTAAACTTTATTATTATTTTTGAATAATAGTATAAAGTTTAATTTTATATTAATTTAGAATTAATATAAGTTACAAATGTACATGGATTAGTTTTATTAATTTAGAATTAATAAATCTAATCACTATTTTGGACATTAATTTATTAATTAGATTAATAAATTTTAACTTTATTATTATTTTGAAATAATAGTATAAAGTTTGATTTTATATTAATTTAGAATTAATATAATTTGCTTATGTTCATATATTAAAGAATTGATTTATTAATTAGATTAATAAATCTCATTTGATCATTATTTTAGAAATAATGATATTACATGTATATTTATATTAATTTGGAATTAATATAAATGTTTGAATCCACTTTAATTAGAGAATTATATTATTAATTAGATTAATGAATTTATTCGTTGAACCCTATTTGTCGCTTTTTCCGTGATAAGCATCTTTGTTTGATTTTATGCTTATTTTAACTATAGTAGTTAGAGACCGCTTTTATGTTTGGGTAGGGCGTCCAATACTTGTAGTCCGTGGTACTATGTTTGGGTGGCGGCCAATATATGTGGTCCGCATTTCACGCCCGGTAGGCGGCACCCAAGAATTGTTTTGAATTTAATATTGGATATTAAATATACAATTAGTATCACATGTTTTTATCCCCACTAAAATACAAGTCTAGTTTTGAAACAAAAGCATCGTCCATCATAATTGTATGAGGATCCTAGCCTCTTTCGTCCAAGAGTTTTACACCAAAGTGTTTACTCCCAAATCGACAATGCAAAGGCTCGTTCATAGATGCATGGTTGGCATCGTGTGATGGGGTTGATTTGCTTAATTATTTGAAACAGACAAAGCGATCAAAATAATTAGTGGATACATATTAATTGGATTAATAAACCAAGAATTGTAAGTTTATTTGTTGTGATCGGTTTTGAAGCCGATCAGTATTATTATTATAGTCATCACCAAAGCAGAGGCTATAATAATATAAGGCTCAATCACTACAAATCAATGTTACAATCGACTTGGAGGCCATCGGTGATATTATTTACAATATCACCAAAGCAGAGGCGAATAATATTGACTTGGATCTTGGACTACTAAGATTTATATTTGTTATAAATCCGTATTTTGCATTGGGGTGCAATCTATGTTAAAATTAGTGGAGCTAATCAATACAATAAACCCTTGTTTGATTAGTGATACGATTGTGATCTGTGTTTACTTTGTTCTAATTTTGTTCTTTTATTTATTTATTTTCGTTTCGATTCGATGTCATCTATGTTGTTTAAATGTTTGGTGAAAACAAATTGTTTGACGGGTCAAACTATCCGGATTAGCTCGTTGCTGCGTTTGGTATTAAGGACGGAAAAGATTGGTATGTCTGGACAAACCAATCGATACCATCCCTCGATGAGCTTTCTCCCGAGTATGCCACGTTTGACAAGGCTGCTCATAAGAAGCATTGAGGATGCTATGTCGGCCTCGAGGCATCATGTTGACTTCCATGAGTTTGGAACTGCAGAGGCAACATGAGAGCATGCTTCCTTATGAAATGATTCAACACTTGAAAAGTCTGTTTGCCTTACAAGCACAAACTTTGGAGTATGAGATACTCCGGGATCTATTCAAGTGTACACTTCATGATAGGAGCAAGGTCTCTGAGCATGTTTTGAAGATGATTGGGTTAATTGAGAGGCTGGCGTCAATTGGTACGACCTTGCCACCAATGTCTCAACCAACCTAATTTTACAATCGCTACCTGGTTCATTTGCGAATTTCATAGTGAATTTCAACATGAACAATACTAAGGTCGGATTGTCTGATCTTCACAACATGTTGAAGACTTTTGAATCCTCTACTCGATGGCAAATCGTGCTCATGGTGAGCTCTTCGCTCCAATCTTCCAAAGGGAAGAAAAAGCAAAAGAAAGAAAAGAAGAAGGCATCAGATGTCTTCAAGCCTAAGAAGAGTGGAGGGGTTCAAAAGAAGAAGCCGACATTTGCAAAGGATGAGTGCCTTTTCTGTCATGAGAAGGGGCACTGGAAGAGAGACTGCCCAAAGTTTAAGGCACGAGGTGCATTGGATAGCAGCTCAGGTATGTTTGTCATTGAGATAAATATGTCTATAAATAATTCACATTCTTGGGTATTAGATACCGGCTGTGCCTCACACATTTGTAATAATGTGCAGGGACTATGTGACAGTCGAAAGGTGAATCCTGGGGAGGTCGATCTGCGCGTGGGAAATGGAGCAAGAGTTGCTGCTGAACACGTAGGGACTTATAGATTAGATCTTCCTTCGGGATATAGACTAGATTTATATCAATGTTATTTTGTTCCTGCAATTTCGAAGAATATTATTTCCATTCCTATGTTAGACATTGAATGGTTTTTCCTTCCATTTTGGAAACAGTCGTTGCACTTTTTCGCTTAATGGAGTTTTTTTATGGAAATGCATCTCTTTCGAATGGTTTATATATGCTTGAATGTGAACAAAATATTTACAATGTGCAAAACAAACGACCTAAGCTGAGTAATACGAATAATGCTACTTATCTTTGGCATTGTAGACTTGGTCATATCAATGAGAAAAGGATAGCAAGACTAAGAAAATTGGATTATATCACACCATTTGATTTTGAATCATATGGTACTTGTGAATCTTGTCTCAAAGAAAAGATGACTAAGAAACCACTTTACGGGAAAGGATTACGAGCGAAGAATTGCTAGAGTTGATCCACTCGGATGTGTGTGGACCATTTCAACTCAAGCAAAGGTGGATATTCGTGCTTCATAACTTTCACTGATGATTTTTCAAGATATGGTTATGTGTATCTGATGAAACACAAATCCGAGGCACTTGATAAATTTAAAGAGTTTAAGTTAGAAGTCGAGAAACAACTTGGTAAAAGTATTAAGAATCTTCGATCGGATCGGGGAATACTTAAGCGAGAATTTCTTGATTACTTGAAATCACATGGAATCGATCAGATCGACACCTCCGGAACACCACAAATGAATGGTGTATCCGAGAGAAGAAATCGAACTTTATTAGATATGGTTCGATCCATGATGAGTTTCGCTAGTCTCCCTCTATTCCTTTGGGGTCATGCCTTACTAACTGCCGTTTATATTCTGAATAGAGTTCCATCTAAATCAGTCGAGAAAACACCATATGAGTTATGGTGTGGTAAAATTGCAAGTCTTAAACATATGAGGACCTGGGGTTGTCCTGCTTTTGTTAGAAAGATGCAGACTGATAAGTTGGAATCAAAAAGTGAGAAATGTTATTATGTGGGATATCCAAAGGAAACAAAAGGATATGAATTCTACTCACCTGGAGATCACAAGGTGATCATTTCTAGGAATGTGACGTTTCTTGAAGACTCTTATGTTTCCAAGGAACAAGGTCACAACGAGGTAGATCTTGAAGCAATTCAAGAACCACAAAACAACATAGAGGACGAAGGATTGTTTAATGGTGTAAACAAGAATTCAGTGGGAGTATTTGATGATCTATTGGGAGGAGAAATGACTCTTAGAGGGCCACAACCATCTCAAGAAGACAATGAGATTCATCAAGTACAAGATGACACAATAGTTGTGCCATCTCCACCTCAAGAAAATCATGATGAAATTCTTGAGAATATCCAAAATGTTGATCAAATCAACACGGAAGAACCTACTCACATTCAGAATGAACAGCCTGAACCTACGCAAACAACCCAACTCAATAGGCCACAGAGGACTCGTCATGCACCCGATAATGAATCTAATAGTTGAGAACCAAGATGATGAAGTCGAATCGGATGATGATGAACCTAAAACCTATAATGAGCGGTGTCCGCACCGATTCAAAGATGACTAGAAGCCTTAATATCCGAAATGGACTCGATGTATTTCAATCTAGTCCGAGAACTAGTTGATGACTTACCGGATGGGGTTTACCCATAGGTCGCAAATGGATCTTCAAAAGAAGAGAGATGCAGATGGTAAGATACAAACCTACAAGACTAGGTTGGTGGCGAAGGGTTATAGTCAGCGTGAAGGCATTGACTATGATGAGACCTTTTCACTGCTCCAAAATCAAGTCCATTAGGATCTTACTTGCAATAATCGCATACTATAATTTTGATATTTGGCAAATGGATGTCAAAACCGCGTTTCTCAATGGAGAACTAGAAGGTGATGTCTACATGACTCGACTCAAGGTTTTGTATCCAAAAAGAGGCCGAATGCGTTATGTAAGCTAAAGAAGTCCATTTATGGACTTAAGCAAACATCGAGGAGTTGGAATATTTGTTTTGTGAGCTATCAAATTGTTTGATTTTGTCGAAGCAAAGAGGACCCTTGCGTTTATAGTAAGCGAGAATGGAAACGTTGTCTACCTTGTAATATATGTCGATGACATTACGATTATGGGAGCGACCGATCCATGATGCAATCCGTGAAAGACCGATCGCCTAAATCCTTTATGATGAAGGATCTTGGTGAGGCCTCCTATATCCTTGGGATCAAGATCTATCGGGATAGACCTAATAGATTGTGGGGCTATGGTGGACATCCAAAGCTATCGGTGACTAGTACATCGATTCGGTTTCAAACAAACAAACATATTTTAAGGCGATATCATCGACAAGAGAAATAATAGAAATGAACAATGTAAAATTAGAAAGAGTACCCACCGATGATATCTTAGTCGAACCTTTACCAAGTTTGTGAGAGCTTGTGTGTTGTACATGTGGAATGTTGGCTTTGATTCGGTGGGAGTTTATAGTTTGTATGTTTTAGAAACTCCTTGTTGAGACATACTTTCTTTTGATCACAATCGAAGATAATGTTTTATCTATGGGTTTTGTACATTTAATGGAATAATTATTTTGATGTTTGTCGTTATTCTCTTATTTGTTCCCTTGAATTATCACTGTCATTTTTGCTGTGAGACATCAATGATATAGTATAATTCTAAAATAGCCCTAACCAATGATCATCAAGAATGGGATATTGATGATATGTTATAGGTTAGCATGTGGTCTGCATCACATTCTTAGAGAATGTAGTGGTTCTCATAACTACGAGATATTTGATATCCGTGATGGACACATGAATACTTTGGAGAGTATTGGTATACCCAACTATTAAATCGTTTGTTTGATGTCTACGATTTCTTAGTGTGTGGAGTATGTAATAGTCTATAGACTTGAGGTCATTATACATTTTATTTGTTGAGTGTTGTACTTTGACCAAGGCAACGCTGCAGTGGCAAGACACGGCTTGGATTGGGTGCATCATGAGAAAATGAAAATGGTAGTTGAGCCAAGAATGGGATTCATTCCTCGATTAGATTTTTGAGTGAGCACTCATTTTTCTATATTATTCGACCATAAGTCATTGGCGATGAAGAGATATATTGATTAAAGTAATTGAATATGATCATATAGGTCTTATAATGAAGATGAGAAAAATGATTGAGCTATTGGGATAGACACATAGCAAAATCTGAGGCTCAATCGAGTGTGTCATGAATGAAAGAATATTACATAAACTTCATGTAAAGGTTTGTTTACTTTTTTCCACGTAAGCGTCCGTCATATATCGAGTTCGCCGCATTGCCAATGATCAAGAGTTTTGTGCGAGACTTTGATTAGATCATCGTCGGTAATGGGGCTATTGGGTCACACTATCAAGTGTATTGTTATTCGGTTCAAGGGTATATGCATAGTGCACGGTATGTTATCTAATACTAGTCAGTGGGAGATTGAAAGTTAATGGACTAATATTAGTGATGGGCTTAATTAATTAAGTATTGGATATTAATTAATTGAACCCCAAAGCCCATTCAACTAGGTTATGGATAATATATATATAATGGATATCTAATCATTGTGATGGGTGTTAGACCATTATTGAGAAACCTGTAAAACTACCGTAAAATTGATTGGAGATTCTTCGCTTCTCTCGTTGGATTTCAATATCGAGGAATTGTTCTGCGATCGATTGGCATACACGTGGATACCATAGTTGTGGAAAGCGCTCTCGTAGGATTCCTTGGAAGCTTTACTACTACAGGCGTTATAAACACGTAAGTATTCGATCTCGTGTTCTAGGGCTCATCGCATGAATTATTATAGATCTGATACATTCTTGATTGTTATATTAAACTGCGCGTTAGATGTTGTCAAGCGAATCCTAACAGTATGAGGCTGCAATAGAACGACTCCTTACTGTATTGGCAGACCTAAGGGCTGTCATTACCCATTTGGGGTGGTCTTGGTGGTAGTTGGGAGGTGGATTGGTCGAATGACCCGCTTTGGCGATGTTAATCTGAGCTCTTTAAGTTTTAACGCTTTCGATTGATTTCTTGGAATCTTAAGGTTTTATTTTATTAAATATCCTTTAAATGACTTATTTCAATGTTTATAAAATTTCATGGAGTTAGGACGCCGTCAAATAATTCAATCCGAGTTATCGCGAAAAAGCAGTTCGGCGATTAAATTATGCTCTTTCAAAATTCTATTGAACTCTTGAGATTTCATAATTAATTGGAGTCCTATAAATCATATTTTATTGATTTAGACCCTTGGTTCGAGTTTCGGATCGTTCGGATCAATTTAGGGTTTTTTCCGGTATATTTTTCCCGGCGTTCGGTTAAGTTCTTCAGGAATTTTTTTCAGACATTGATTCTTATAATTTCTAAATTCATAATAATATATCCCTTCATGATTTTAATTGTTATCATGAATTATCATGGTTAGCACGGACTGGAAGTTGATCCGGCTCGTAAATAATGCTTTTAAGACTGACCGGGCAAGTATGCCCAAAAATTCTCATTCTTTGGCTTCTCACATGTTTTCGCGAGAGGATTCTAGAAATAAAATCCTTTTGTCAAGATTCATTCTCGATCTTTCATTCTATGTTTAGGCTATTCAGAACACCTTAATCCGGTAGGACTAGTCACTAGTTTTTGATTTCTCTAGTTTTCGATCTCCGAATCGATTCTAATTCGTTTCGTTGGTTACCTTAAACATAATTAAGGTCTAAGAACCAAAAATAAGTGATTTAAACATCACTAATAAAAGTTTTAAATTTTTCGGGTTATTACAAGTTTGCCTTTTGTCAATCTTCAGTTCTTCAGTTGAGCTTCTATCAATTGCGTTGATATTGATACTGCTATCAGTAAGGCTAGTTTCAGTACTTCTTGAACTCTTTTTTTTTGTCTATCCAAGCTGGTAGTTATGCTGCTGAAAAATATAACTCAAACGTCTAACTCTAGAACAAGTCAGTAACATTAGTTACATTAACAAAACAATCATCCGATGTTTTGAGATTTAATCGAAATACACAAATAAAGAATATAAATTTCCAACAACTTAGAAATTTTTCTAACAATTTATTTATTTATTTATTTTCATGTAGACTTATTAAAGTAGAGATACCATTTTAATGTTTGAATATGACACTTAGAATCTCACGGCCAGCCTTACAAATTATTCCCTCTATTTCATTCAAAATATCTCGTTTCTTTTGGACACAAGTGGACACAAGTTTTTAGAAAGGAATTAAAGTATAAGTGTATTGGACCACATGTGTTGACTAAAGAAAATTATATTTTTTTTATACATGTTAGTATAATGATCCGCGTGTGTTGGCCGCACTAATTACAGAATTGAGAGCTTAATTCTTTCTTGAAATTTAAAGAGAGTTAAAATTGGACACAATTCGAATGGGACGGTGTGTGAATTTATTACTTTGGAGAATCTTTTGTAAGACTGAAGAAAAGTCACACTACTCTTTAGCTACTGAAATCTTGGTTGGATAAAAATTTGTTTGAATTCATTTAGTGAAACTATTTGACATAAATTAGTTAAGTTTGAGTTTACACAGTTCGTTTGCTCATGAGGTAAATTGAAAATATAAAATTATTAATATAATATTAATTTATATTTTTATACTTTAACTAGTAATGTATATGTGTAGTAGTTATCTGATCAACTTTATTTGTAATAAGAAAAATAATAAGTTAAATATAAATATAGGCTTTGAAAGTTTATTATTTGGTATTAATTGAACTCGTTGATCTTAAAAATGTGTCTGGTACAAAATCTTACGATCATAGTCCTTGATCAACTCCAACCACCTTCGTTGTCTCATGTTTAGCTCTTTTTGCGTGAAAAAAGTATTTCAAACTCTTGTGATCAGTATAAATCTCACACTTACCCCCATAAAGGTAATGTCTCCAAATCTTCAAAGCATGAACAAAAGAAGATTAATTTTCATTAATTCTATGGTTGTAATTATTTAAGTGACCTATATCGGACAAAAATTAATTCATTATAAATAGTTGCACCTGTTGGACATTTCTATTTAATCTAATTATTATATTTTTTCAAAGATTGCAGGACCACTCACTCAGTTGATACGGAAAGAAATACCATTTGAGTGGACGGAGAAGTGCGAAAGAACTTTCAAATATTAAAGAGAAGTTGGTAGCTTGCTCGGTCTTGACTATCACGATAGTTCTAAGGGATACATAATCTATAGTGACGTCGAAACAGCATTTAGGATGTGTGCTAATGCAAGAAGGAATAGTGGTGACTTATGCATCTCGACAGTTGAAGCCACATGAGCTAAATTATCCTACAATATGAAACTCGATTTGATAATAAAAGAGTTAAAACTTTATCTTAACTATACTCAATTTGATTATACGTCTATATTTTCGTGCACGTATATTCACCTCTCTTTGTATCTTGCCAATATTATATTCTTCTCAACAACCAGTTACATTTATTGCGCGTAATTAAAAAGTACTATTTCCGTCCCATTTAAAATGTCTCATTTTCTTTTTAGATTGTCCCATTACAAATGTCCCATTTCATTTTAGGAAATAATCCATTCAAAAAGTGTGGGTCTTACCAACTTTTTAACTCTTTAACTACTTTATACATTTCTCCTAAATACCCGTATTCAAAAGAAATGAGATATTTTAGGTGGGACGGAGGGAGTATTTCTTTTATTTCGCCTCGAAAATAAGTTCGATGGCTTCAGATGAGAACGAAGCCGTCGTAAAAATTGGAGGGCATCATTAGTTAAGAAATATATATCTTTAAAGCCCATTCATTGCATCAATACACATTGCCATCTCTGGCCCCACCTACAAGTAGGGATGTCAATGGGTGGGCTTTACCCGGATCGATCCGGAACCGTTCAAAACTCATTAAATTTTAAAGTGACGGTTCGATTACGATTCGGTTTCGGATCCGCTTGGACCGCATCGGTCCGGTCCAGAGCTTTTAGTGCGGTTAGGGTCAGCCGATCGATGTTTGCGTTGATGTCGGCATCTTCTATTTTGAATTTTCAGCGATATGATGTACGACATCTTCTATTTTGGCATTTAGAAGTAAAACAAGGTGAATGTTCAAAACATGTCTCGATGGGTGGAAATATTTCTCATGTTTTAGTTGAGTGGTTTTCGAGCTATTGTAATTAAGTATTTATAAAGATTTCTTATTAAATTTTTAGGGCCCAACTTATATACCCAACTTTCATGATATATGTACCACTCATATCCAACCTAAAAATTAACTACACCCCATACCCAAACCTATTAAAAAACAATATTTTGATTCAAAACTCTGAAATTTGCAGACGACAGTGATGTGAGATGAGAGGAATCGATTCTCTTTTTTTTACATGCAACATTTAACGCCTTTGACTTAACTTTATACTAGCCTTTGACTTAACTTTATCTAGTGAACCCATTTGATTTGAGGACAACATCTTCAAAATTTTGCAACACTCTTGTGCAATTTCGATTGATTGATTTCTTTTAGTTTTCAAAATTTTGAAACACTCTTCTCATAATTTTTTCACTTGAAGGATAAGAAGATATTGTAGAATTTGAAGATAAGAAGAGACCGTGAAGAACAATAGGAGGTAATTCGAAAATCATACATGTTACTTGTTTAGGTCGACCCGAGACAGCAATTTCGTAGGAAACAATGTTTGTCGTAGGAGATAGGAAATTAATTCAATTTCCAGTTTATATTTTCGATTTGTATTATTTTAATTTTCAATTTCAAGAATTTCTAATAATTAGTTATTAATTCAATTTTCTAATAATTAGGGCGAAACCATATTTTGCTGAGTATTTTCGAAGGAAAGAGTGACAATATGTCGGACTTCTGGGTATGTTTTTCGTGCATATTATTTTGAATAAATATAGATTTTGGATGTGAATAAATATTATGTATGGAATGTTAATGGAATGTATGTTTGCTTATTTTGGATAAATTTGAATAAATATTGTATTGGCGAAACCATATGGGCATATTTTGCTTATTTTGGATAAATATGAATAAATATTGTTAATGATGTTAATGGAATGTATGTTTTGTGGCGTTAATAATGACATATTTATTTTGGATAAATATTGTTTTCGTTAAATATTGTTATATAATGGCGTTAATGGCATATTTATTTTGGATAAATATGAATAAATATTGTTAGATGTAATTGGATATGAATAACTACATATTTTGGTTATGTTTACGGTGTTAATGGCATGTATGTTTTCCATTTAATTAAATAAATTTTGGTTGATATTTTGGATAATGTGATTTTTGATATGTTTATGGCATGTATGTTTTTGATTTAATTAAATATTTTGGATAATGTGATTGGATATGAGTAATTTAATATTTTGGATATGTTTATGGCGTTTATGGTATGTATGTTTTCGAGAGATAGTATAATATCGAGAGATAAATTAAAATTAATTATACTAAAAACTATATTAATATGTGGCATTGATATAATTATAGGTCGATCCCGTTTTCTTGTGTAATATTCCAAAGAAACGAACGTCTAATTACGGTATTTTAAACCCGTGAATTAGGGTTTTGCCGTATATTATTTCTATATGACATCGAATAATGATTTCGATTCAGTATCGTAATAATGAATTCCTTTTTATATTCACTAAGGATTGTGAATTAAGGAATAGAATATTATGAAATGGTTCGACGGTATTATTTTAACGTCGATTAACGTGTCGAGCGTCGATATTTTATAAAATTTTCTAAGCGTGAAGCTTAGAATTAAATTCTATATTAATAGGAATATTATTTATAAAGTAATCTGCGAACTTACTACGACCATTTTGAGATGAGTCGATTATGAGCGTTTGAGGCGTTTTGAGCGTCGGCGTCTGAGGCGTTTTAAAAATGGGTTTAACGATCGGAAATTATAATAATTAATTTCCTATTATTATTTTATATAATTACAGTATTATTAAGCATTAAAATCAATTTTTAAAGCATGAGAACTCGATAATGTGTATATATGATTTTCGAAACCCTAATTTCGAAAATTAGGGTTTTCTCACATAAAATGATACCATTAAATTATCCTATGCTATTATTTATTATCTAAACTACATGTTATGATATATATGAGTATATTTGGCACGAAAATGGCTTGAGTAATATTAATAGGCGTGACCTATATACTTTGCCCTAATTCACGTTAATTTTGTGTATATGTGCTATGTGGTGTTTAATTATTTTAATGGCATGTATTATATATCTATGATTTATATCTTGATCAATATATGGTATTATGGTATAAATAAAATTAAATCCACCCTTAAACCATACATATGCGCCGGTTAACACCTCTTGAACAAAGCATGGCATTTCTTTTTCTTTTGACCAATGCATGAAGAGTCTTTTTAGCCTAACTAATGATCACCATCCCACTACACAAATTGGCTGCAATATTTTTATTCTTTGGCTTGGTAAAACCGAGAGAGGAGAGAGATAATAGAGGGAGGGACTCTTCCCATTCTCGCCATTCACTCATTACCCGTTTCAAAACAATCTGACACCCTAAACACTTCCATTTCTCTCCCTTGACCAAAAAGCGAGACCTCTCCTTCTCCATTTCTCAAATTTTCTTCTCCATTTCTTCATCCATTCCCAAACCTTGGTACCTAGACATTGTTCTTGTGAAACCATTCTATTTCCAAGGTAAACTAAGGACCATGGCTTCGATTTTTATCCTCCTTTGTTCAAAGTTTTCGAGAGCTTGTTCTTATATATGTATGTATGTGTTTAATGTTCTTATGTATGAGATGTCGTTACTTACATGTTCTTGATGATTTTATTTTTAAAAATATGAGAATATGTGTTTAGATGAACATAGGATATTGCATATTAAATATTTGAAAGGATTTAGCCCTTATATGTTGTGTTCGAAACCTTAGAGCATGTTTAAAAATTATTTTTGAAAATGTTAAAAATATTTAGGTGATGACCGATTGCTTTTTAATTTATTTTGAGGATGAAATATTGTTCTATAATATGATCAGGGTTCATAGTAATTTATTTAGAATTTTTGAAAAATCCTAAGCATTTTTTTTAAAAGGGCCGAGAGCTATATGAATGTGTACCTTGGTGTATGATTTTTATTTTAAGCCTGCAATGACATATTAATGCTCTAGGACCTTAATTATATGTTCTATGAATTTATTAGAATTTTTGAAAACCAAATGCTTGATTTTTATAAAAGGAGCGTGAGCTATATAATTTTATATGTTGGTGTATGATTTTTATTTTGAACATGCAATGGTATATTGTTGATCTAGTACATTGATTGTGTGTTACATGATTTTGTTGGAATTTTTGGAAACAAATACCAAATTAAATAAAAAAAAACCGAAGAGCTTAAGCTTAAGTATGGTGATGATTTAATTGGTTTTTGATGAGTGTTATAATATTATATTATTGTATTATAGTGTATAAACATAGTGTATAATTATTGGAATTTTTTGAAACCAAAAACCCTCATAAATCAAAAAAAGCCGAGAGCTATTGCTCCTTAAGGTGATGATTTCAAGTGGTTTTGGTTGATGTTATGATGTTACACTGTTATACTATAATGTTTGAGCATGATATAATTTTGTTGGAATTTTTAAAAATTGTTTGGTATTTATTTGTGAATTACCGATTGCATATAGGATTATTTCCTTGATGTATAAATTGTTTATGATGGACTATAGGCTATACATATGTTATATATTAATGTTGGGACATTGTACTAATTGTATAAAAATTTTGGAAATGGTTGGACAATTATTTCATTATTTATTAATATTACCGTGACCTTGTAAAATAAAAAGGTTGATGATCGTTTGATAATTGGACGATATTAATACATATTAATGACCATAGTGTATAATAATACACTATATAAAATTAGAGAAATTTTTGAAAACCATTTGTGTCACGTCCCCACTCCGGATAACCCGGACTGGAGGGTGACTAATACTAGGAATAGTATTTTAGGGTTACACAGGCTAATATAAAGATGCATATCAATTGTAAACTAGCATGCTTGTACATCACATAAGATGTTTAACATAACAAATCAGGTGGGGTGGCCGTCGGACCGAGACTAGCAATGATGATCGGCGGACCTCAATAGTACATGTCACATTATCCATCAACAGATCCAAAAGACAAATGACCTGAAGAACTTCAACAATTCATAACAAAAGGAAACATAATAAGTTCAGAGTTTGCAGCGGAAAGTGTGTGAATACATATATGACGATATGTATTCAAGGTAAAACCGATTCTTAATAAAGCGATCGAGGACCTTTGACCTCAACACTCTCCATCACCATCATGAGCTCAACCGACGTTTAAAACAAACATGCGGTGATGCGAGAAAAGTACTCGGTGGACTCATCCGAAAACATTTGATATAAATGAATTACACCTTTGATGTCAGTGGTAAGTCGCAAGGGTTTTAGTTGAAATGTCTTTGCTTACTAAAACATTTTAGTTAAGTCAAAGTCGCTCGACAGAGCATTTTCTTGGTGTGTATGATCCATATCCCATAGTCTCGTCTCGTCATAATATCAAAGATCAAGCGTCGTGAAGGAGGCCTCACTCTACTGACGTCGTGACCGACGTGAATTGTCCATACAACACAGATCACGTTTAGGTGTACACGTTAGCCACAGCCGGGCATCGTCCTCCCGGCATAGGACCCGATATCGATTTCATAAAAAGGTTGGGCGCGACCGACAAAATTCATAACATTTCATAACATCATATCATTCCACAATATTTCTCATCAATCATTAGGATAGGATCCATACACAAAATGCGAAACATTTTGGCGGTAATCTTGTAAGCAGGTTTATCAGCGATTGAAAATAAAGCGTAATAAATAAATTCATTTGGAGATAAGAAAGCTCGTATTTTGATTTTGGAAAAAAGCCCCTTTGGACTATGGTTCGTCTTAACAAGAGTCTGAGTTTGAATCTCGTCGATGTCCGATCGTCGGCGTTTGCGTCCACGCTTTACGTAAAAGCGATATTTTGATGCGTCGTTCACGTTTCTCGAGACTTATCAAAAGTCTAAGATAAACTTCGATATTTAATATCGATGTAAACTGAATTCTTGACGAATTCAATCGTCTTCAATTACGCATTTTCAATTGAATAATTCTCGTTCTTGAGAAGCGTTCGATTATTTTATTTTAACCTTTAGGTTCAAGCGTTCGGCGTATATAATCGTTTCCCGATATAAGGTTTCATTTGTGAAATCTTTTCTTACTAATAGGTACCTTACTCAATTAGTGCGTCTTACACGTATTAGCGTATTTATCGAGCGATATAATAAATGCGTTTGACTTTAAAAGTCAACGAAGTCAACACAATCAACAAAGTCAACAATTTTGACTTTTAAATAGTAATTTCTTACTATTTCATTTTATAATTCGATTTTCAATCGATTTCAGTTCGCAAAGTCCTATGTCTCGATTTGTCACGTAAATCAGAGGACTTGTTAATATTTTTCGCAAATATTAATCTTTTTAATAAATAAACCATATATTTTTGTTTAATAACGTTATTAAATAGAACGTTTGTCTCAAACATAGCAATCTATGTTTATAAAATTTTATAAAATCCAAATATGTCTAAAATAATTATTAGACATATAATTTATTATTAAACTTGATTAAAAAGGATTTAAAAATCCTTAAAAATATTTAAAACTCTAAGTAATTATAAAATAATTACCAAATGATTTTAAAAAAAAATTCTAAATTCATATAGTGTGTTATTATACACTATGGTCATTAATATGTATTAATATCATCCAATCATCATTCGATTATCACTATTTCATTTTATTAAGGTCACGGTAATTCCATTTAATTTTGAAATAATTGTCCAATAATTCCCAAAATTGTTGTACACTTAGAACAATGTCCCAACATTAGTATATAACATATTTATAGCTTATAGTCCATCATAACAATTATTCATCAAGGATTTAATTTCCCAATGCTCACGGTATTCACCATTTAATTACCAAACACTTATCAAACAATTTCATAAAAATTCCAACAAATCATATCATGCTCAAACATTATAGTATAGCAATGTAACATCATAACATCAACCAAAACCATTTGAAATCATCACCTTAAGGAGCAATAGCTCTCGGCTTTTTTGATTTATGAGGGTTTTTGGTTTCCAAAAATTCCAACAATTATACACTATGCTTATACACTATAATACAACACTATAATATCATACATTCATCAAAAACCATTTGGATCATCACCTTAAAGAGCATTGTAGCTCACGGCTTTTTTGATCTTTAAATGGTAATTGATTTCCAAAAATTCCAACAAAATCATGTAACACATAATCAATATACTAGATTAACAATATATCATTGCATGTTCAAAATAAAAATCATACACCAACATAAAAATTTATATAGCTCACGCTCCTTTTATAAAAATCAAGCATTTGGTTTTCAAAAATTCAAATAAATTCATAGAACATATAATCAAGGTCCTAGAGCATTAATATGTCATTGCATGTTCAAAAATAAAATCATACACCAAGGTACAATTTAAATTGCTCACGGTATTTACAAAAAAACAGGCTAGGGTTTTTCAAAAATTCCAATTAAATTACTATGGACTCTAAACATATCATAGAACAATATTTCATCCTCGAAACAAATGTAAAAATAATCGGTCATCACCTAAATATTTTTAACATTTTCAAAAATAATTTTTTTTAACATGTTCTAAGGTTTCGAACACAACATATATAGGCTAGATCCATTCATTCATTTCATATGCAATAACTTATGTTCATTCAAACATATATTCTCATATTTTAAAAATAAAAATCATCAAGCAACCTATATACAACAACATCTCATACATAAGAACATTCAAAACATACATACATATATATGAACAAGCTCTCGATTTCTTTGAACAAAAGAAAGTAAAAGTCGAACCCATGGTCCTTAGTTTACCTTTGGAATGGTATAGGTTCACAAGAACAATATAGTGTACTAAGGTTTGGGTGAATGGAGAAGAAGAAGAGAAGAAAAATTTGAGAAAAATGGGGAATGCTCGGTTTCAGCTGACCAAAATGGGGGAGGAGAGGATAATGAGAGTGTTTGTGTTGTTTGAGAGTGTATAGGGGAGATGAAGAATGGGAAGGTCTCCTATCCCTTCCTCTATTGTACGGTCACACACACTTCACATAAAAAAAATTGGCCGCAAATAGTTTAGGGGGGTGATAATGATTAAGGAGTGTTTAAAGGCTCCTCATGGATTGGGCAATGGAAAAAGGTGTGATCATGCTTAATCCATAGGGTGTAGCCAATGCATGCTTAGTAATATATACGAAAATTGGCGTGAATTATGCATAAAATTATAAGTCACGCCTATTAATATTACACAAGTCATTTTCGTGCTAAACTTACTCATATATGTCATAACATATAGTTTAGATAATAAATAATAGCATAGGATAATTTAATGGTATCATTTTAAGTGAGAAAACCCTTGTTTTAAAATTAGGGTTTTCGAATTTAACAAATTGAAATAATCGAGTTCTCATGCTCAAAAATTGATTTTAAATACTTAATAATACTGTAATTATATAAATTAATAATACAAAATTAATTATAATAATTTCGGATTAATAAACCCGTTTTCAAAACGTCTCAAACGTTCATAATCGACTCGTCTCAAAATGGTGCAGAATGGCACTTACTTTATAAATAATATTCCGTAAATATAGAATTTAATTCTAAGCTTCGCTTCTTAGAAATTTTCATAAAATATTGACGTTCGATACGCGTTCGACGTTAAAATAATAATGTCGAACAATTTCATTATATTCGAATCCTTAATTCACAATCCTTAGTGAATATAAAAAGGAATTCGTTATTACGATACCGCATCGAAATCAATATTCGATGTAAATGCAGAAATAATATACGTGAAACCACGATTTACGGGTTTAAAATACCGTAATTAGACGTTCGTTTCTTTGGAATATTACATTCCACCCCCCTTAAAAGAAATTTCGTCCCGAAATTTGCATACCTCTAGAAAAAAATAAAAATAAAAATAAATCGGGGTATCGTTCTTTCATCGCGTCTTCTAGTTCCCACGTGACTTCTTCTTGTCCGTGGTGTCTCCACAGACATTGACTAACGGAATCGACTTGCTCCGTAGTTGCTGAACTTTATGGTCGAGTATTGCCACTGGTTCTTCTTCGTAGCTCATGTCTGGCTTGAGAATCACGTCGTCTTGATGGATCACGTGCTTTGGATCGTGAACGTATTTTCGTAATTGTGACACGTGAAAAACATTGTGAACATTCCCCAAATTTGGCGGAAGGGCCAACCTATAAGCTACCGGACCTATCCTCTCTAGGATCTCATAAGGTCTATAAACGGGTCTCGGCTTTCCTTGAGTCAAACTCGACGATTCGCTTTCGGAGAGACCTTAAGAAACACTTTGTCTCCATCATCAAGCTGTAGCTCGGATCTCACGCGTATCAGGGTAAGATTTCGCCTACCTTGAGCTTCTTTATCCTCACCTAATTTGTCGGACTATCTCGATCATCTCGTTCAATCTTTTGGCCTATGATCTTTCTCTCACCTAATTCATCCCAATAAAGCGGTGATCACACTTCTGCCATCTGTTTCGTGTGGGGCCATACCAATCGTAAGCTTGATAGGCGTTGTTGTAGGCAAACTCGATAAGGGTAAAATATCTTCCCATTTTGCACCTCGATCCAATACTTCGTCTCTCGATATCCTCTAGTGTGCGGATCGCTCTTTCCGACCGCCCGTCGTCCCTGCGGGTGAAAAAGTCATCTTGAAATTCGGTTTGCACCCAATTCTCTTTGCAAGCTAATCCGAATCTGAATGTGAACTTGGAGTCTCGATCCGAGGTAATAGATTTCGCACTCCATGTATTCGTATAATTTCCTCGACGTCTGACTAGGCTAACTTATCGGATCCATAAGTGCTTCGAATCGGTAGAAAATGAGCACTCTTTGTGAGTCTATCCACAATTACCCATATGGCTGTGTTTTCTCTTTTTGATTTGGGTAAATTCGGAACGAAAGCCATCGTTATTTTATCCCATTTCCACTCGGGTATTTCCAACGGCTGCAACTTTCCGTATGGACGTTGATGTAACGCTTTCACCTGCTGGCAAACAAGAGGCGTTCTCCTAAAAAAAGCTATGTCTCGTTTCATGCCTTCCCACTAGAATTTTCCTTTGGTCTTGGTACATCTTAGTACTACGGGTGGGCGGTGTAGGGTGTATCGTGAGCCTCGCTCATGATTTCATTTTGAAGCTCACGTCGTCTAGAACGCATATCCTTCCTTCAAATAACGGGCGTTGTCGATTCTTCTGCTTCCTCGAAGTTCTTAAATCCTCCGGATCTTACCCTTTCTCCCGATCTTTTCTAACTTTTCCTCCATCCTTTGTCTCTCGATAATCTTTTTCTTAGATCGGGGCGTCGGTGTGAGTGTAGCGATACAACTCATGATCGCCTCTCGGTTGTTCAATCGATTCGATCCGCGTTCTTCCAAACTCCTCAACGAGTTTTCCTCTTGTAATAAAGAGCATCCTAGCTTGGTATGGCTCTTTACGACTTAAGGCATCGCCTACTACATCCTTTGCCCGGTGATAGTTAATACCACATCGTAGTCCTTCACTAGTTCGAGCCGTCTTCTTTGCCTCATATTCAAATCTCATTGCTCAAGAAGTATTTCAAACTCTTATGATCCGTGAAGATTTCACATCTCACCCATAGAGATGGTGTCTCCAAATTTTCAAAGGCATGAACCATCACGCTAATTCCAAGTCATGGGTCGGGTAGTTCGGTTCATGTGGTGCGAGTTGTCGGGATGCATATGCTATCACCTTCCGCTTTGCATCAAAACACAACCTAATCCAGCCTTAGAAGCGTGCTCAGATAGACTACATATTCCTTGTCCGCTTACGAACTCGAAGCTTTGGTGCACTTGTCAATTTCTCCTCGAGTTCTTGAAAACTTCGTCTCACATTCTTCCGTCGGTTGAACATGATTCCTTTTCGGAGTAGCTTGGGTTATTGGCCTTGCAATCCTGGAGAATCCTTCGATGAATCTCCGATAGTAACCAGCTAGTCCTAGGAAACTCCTAATCTCGTGCTGAGTCCTTGGCGATTTCCATCCTTACACTGCCTCTACTTTGGCTGGATCTACTTTTATGCCTTCTGCAGACACGATGTGTCCAAGGAACATAACTTCCTTTAGCCAAAACTCGTACTTGCCAAACTTAGCAAAAAGTCTTTCGTCTCTTAAGGTTTGCAACACCGTTCTTAGATGTTCCTTATGATCCTCTTCATTCTTTGAATAGACAAGGATATCATCTATGAAGACCAAAACGAATTTGTCCGGAAATGGATGAAATGCTCTGTTCATGAGGTCCATGAATACGGCTGGTGCATTGGTTAATCCGAACGGCATAACTATGAACTCATAGTGGCCATACCTCGTTCGAAATGCAGTCTTAGGTACATCCTCAGACCGTATTTTGAGCTGATGGTAACCTGACTTGAGATCAATTTTTGAGAATAGACTGCTCCTCGTAATTGATCAAACAGGTCATCAATTCTTGGTAAAGGGTATTTGTTCTTTAGTGTCATCTTGTTTAGCTCTCGATAATCGATGCACATCCTCAAAGAACCATCCTTTTTCTTGACGAACAACACAGGCGCTCCCCAAGGTGAAACACTAGGTCTAATGAACCCTAGATCCAACAATTCTTGGATTTGGATCTTCAGCTCTTCCAATTCCTTTGGGGCCATCCTATAGGGCGCCTTCGACACTGGAGCCGATCCGGGTTCCAAGTTGATGGTGAACTATAACTGTCTTTCAGGAGGCAATCCTGGTAGATCTTCGGGAAATACATCCAAAAATTCTTGGACAACTTCTATGTCCTCAATCCTCGTTTCGGGTTTATCCTCCCCGTTCAGGTAAACAAGAAATGCATGGCATCCCTTATGGTTGATCATCCTTCCCGCCTTTAGTCTCGAGCACAATCGGGATTCTTCTTCCCATCGATGATCCGTGAAATGCGTAGCTTCTTGTCTCAGAAAGTGAAGTGAAATTTTCCTTTCCTTGCAAAGAATCGTGGAGTGATTTCTAGCTAACCACCCATTCCTAGGATTATGTCTACGTCACCAATGGGTATTATGTTTAGATTGTTCACCGTAACCTTAAGGGATCCTAGTGTCAACTCTAGGTTCGAGCAAATATGTGTATGATCATAATCCCTCCTATAGGTGAAGAGATTCTCATATCCCGATTTGCCTTTTCGCACCTAAGTCCCGAAGATTTCTACTCATGATTTGGCGATAAAGGAATCTGGCACCGTGTCGAACAATATAATAACAGTACGCTGAGAAGGACTCCCATGCCGCTGTGTTTCCCGATTTTGTTCATTCTGCCTCCCGTAGGCGTACGCCTAGCCCGGGCCGGCCGAGGTCGACGGGACGCTGTCCTTGTTGGTTTGGTGGTCTGCTTTGAAATATTGTTGTTGTCTTCGCCGGTATTGTCATGTGTGGCGGCCGCCTTGGCTATTCTTTATTGTCGCCTTCCGATGGAGTTCTTTGTTGGGGTTGAGGTTGGAACTGTTGTGGAGGTTGGGGCTGGGCAGATAGCCCTAGCGGTTGGGCATTGCCAGTTGATTTGCCCTCACAATTGTTTAAGGCGCACTCGGGCAATTGTGGCGTAATGCCCTCTTGCTCCGCACTTGAAGCAGTTCACATTGCTTGTTACATGCATATTCTTTTGTGCACCCTACGGCATTTAGGGCATGGAGGAGCCCTCATCATGCTCCATGACGGCCTGTCGGTGGAGCAAAAGCCCTCTTCCAACCTTTCCTGGTTGGACCATGTTCTCGCCATGGGCGTTTGTGACTCGTGATCCCCATAGCTCTCTCGGTTGCTATTTCGCGATTGGGTTTCCACTTCCCTTCCTTCGTCCATTCAAGCATGTGTCCGAGGTAGACCGACTTATCGTCGGGCATTCTTCGCCTCAATATCCAAAGCTCGCAAGAGCTCGTTGTAAGTCGGTCTCCATGGTGGCAGAGACATCCGTATCTCTCGCTTTAGACACGATCTCGAATTTTTCCGACATCTTGGTCGGTGTCTCACTGCTCGTTGCATATCTCGACATGTCGCAGAAACGCGCGATCATAGTCGGTTACGAACAGTTTCTCTTGCTTTAGCATGAAGAATTCATGCTCCTTTCTCTTCCTATAACTCTTGGGTATGTATTTATCATACATCTCTTTCTTAAAGTCCTCCCACGAGAACCCTTCCAGTTGCTCAGAAGTAAATGTCTTCTTTCTGGCCTCCCACCAGAAATCCGTGGGTCCATTTAGTTGGAACGCTACACGTGCGATCGCTCTGTCGTTTGTGCATCTCGAGTAAAATGAAGATCTGCTCCATGGTTCTCACCCATTGTTCGCCTTCCTGGTCGCTTTTTCCATCAAGGCATGCGAGGGTTCTGCCTTAGAAATAATTCCTCTACCCTGCGATCAGGTTGAGTTGGAGATGGTTGGGGTATGTCTTCGGCTTCTTACTCGGGGATCCTACCCCTTCCCCTAGGTCATCCTCGACCTCTGCCTCTGGGTTCTTGTTCCGGGTTTCTTTTAGGAGGCATTCGCTATATAAAACATATAATCGTTAATCACTTGTCTCTTTCTTAAGACTTACACGCATAATATCATCATAACCTCCTTGCATAACGATTTCAAAATAAAACATTTCACCATTTCCATCCAAAATTTCGCTGCAAAAGCCCACTCGGGGTCATATATATATAAATATCCAAAAGCTCTGTCGTAGGCAGGATGTTCAAAAACCAAAGGTCATAAAACAAAAACATACGTCTCGGCTCACACGGCTTTTCAAACATCGAGTTTCTCGTTCCATCAAAATCCATACATAAAAGAAACAACAGCATATGCTAATCATAACAAAATTCTAACTAAGCTTCATCTAATGCCTTCGCTAGGTTCCTTCCTACTCTTCATCTTCCTCGGGGTCTTCCTCCTCTTCAGGATCCTCTTCAGGATCTTCCTCTTCCTCAGAGTCATCCTCGCGGGCACGTATCCTAGATGGTCCCGCTCCGTCGTCTCCCACCATCGGTATGTCGCGCATGGGGCCGAAGTCGTCTTCGCCATAGAAGTCGTAGTCATGTCGGATCGGGTTGTAGCTGTAGCGGATCGGGCTATAGCCATCGAAAGCATCCGTCACACTCATTCGCGTTGTCTGGCGGAAGTGCTCTACTGGTGGTAGTGGAGCTATCATAGGTGGTAGAGGTGGTAGTGGCGGACGTACGGGTGTCCAAAAGGTAATGGAGGAAGCACGGTTCCCAAAGTTCTCGGTGTTGCTCTATCCAAACGAAAGCAGCTACCCTCGTCGAATGTAAATCGAGGCACTCTTGGGTCAACTGCCCGGGACCTCAAGATATAACCACTCCCGCGACTCATCCCGCTGGTGTACTCCGTGGAGGAGATAGGGTCCCCGGTGCGACTCGAGATATCTTTGTATCGTAAGTCGGATGACTTACGAACACAGGCGTATCTCCAACCGGATCATAGCCGCCAACCGCCGGTAGATGTAATCCCCGATATCTCGGGCATAATCCTCCCAAGCATGGGAGTATGGCTAAGAGACGCGTCGATGCCATCATAGTCGGGCCGCACCATAGGTTGGGGCATTCCTCCAAAGCCGGAGGTAATACATCGTGAACCGCCCAGTCCTCACCGCAAAGACATCCAACTCTCGCGATAGGCGCAAGCATCACCTCCTCGGGGGATAGGGTGTGGTCCTAGCCTCCTCCTAGCTATGTATCGCATCTCCTCCATTCAAACGTAAACGTATAATCTAATCGCGTTCTAAGATATAGGCTATGCTATGAGATCCTTGTTCTAAACGAAACACTTGAACTGACGTTCAACGGACTCTAGCGTATTCTGAAGATAGAATTAGGAATTCTGTTCTTCATAACAAATGAATACCAGGGTGTTAGGAGTACGCAGGTGAAAACCACGCGTAAATCGGAGTCCTAACGAAAGAGAACGAGCTAAAACAAAAACACTGCACAAAGCAGTTTTCTGCTGATGCCGAGGCCGAGGTTGTCGTTGCCGAAGTCAATATGTCGACTCCGGGGTCAAAGACAACGAATGGTAAAAATGCCGAGGTCAAGAAAAATGAAAGCATAACCAACGACGTCACAGGCGCCGAGGTCATGGGTGCCGAGGTCAAGAGTGACGACGTCAATAGCAAAAATACCGAGGTCGCTGCCGAAGTCGCTTTCATTGCCGAGATCGAAGTGGAGGTCAGGCGAAGGTTTAGAAATTTTTAATGCCAAAGACGAAGTCTTAAATAATACCGAGGTCGAAGTCGAAGCTAATGCCAAGACCGAGGTCGTCAATAACGTTGAGGTCGGCGATGATAATGCCGACGTCAAGGTCGTCGCCGAAGTCGAAGTCACAATTTTCAACTCCGAAGTCGATGACGTTAAGCACCGAGGTCGATGGGGACGGCGCCGAGGTCGTACTTCGGCATCCTTCTCACTTCACCGGCTTCGGTTTTCCTCCACCGCGCTAGCTCACATTCCAGTTCAGATTTTGCGGATCGCTCCCAAATTACTGGCTTCAGATTTAGTTCGTGACTGTCAGTCGTTTTGCCTTTGCTTCAGTTCGTCGCACGCGGTTGCTTGCTTCAGCTCGCCTATGGTAGTTCGGCGATTTGCCGCAGTTCGTCGTTGGAACCTCTATACCCATGCCGAGGTCGTTTATTTCCAAAGTTGAAGGCGTTCTTGTAAGGGAAAGGAAGTTCGTACTTCTATGTTCTTTCACGATACGTGATCATGCTCCTTAGAATCTATGTTCTTCTTGTGATAACATATCGTTCATCATAAATCTCAAGATTTGAAAATATAATTTCAAAACAACATCATAACTTGTTTTCAGTTGTACGCAGCAACTTGATTTCATACTTCATCACTAACCATTCCGGTTCTTCATAAACAAATTTTGAAATTTGGAAATAAGGTTTCAAGATGACAACATAGCCAACTCATACATGTATATCAAATTGGATTCATCCTTTCAACATTGATCGATCAACTCAGATCAAACATATACTTTCGTCTCAAAACTTGATCACTTGCATAACTTCTCGTTTGATTTTCAAAAATCAAAGTTTTGAAAAAAAATTTTGCTCACACTTTCATTTCGAACATCATACATTTCTTTACCCAACATGGGTCTACTTTCATCGATTTCCAAAAACAGAGTTTTGAAATCCTTCCCTTTTTCTTCAAAATATACTTCCAACTTGCTCAACATTCAAAACTCTTCATTTCATGAGTTTGAGAAAGAAATCAGTTACCTTTTTCCCGGTTGAGCTCGATGTGATGGAGTGTTGAGAGGTGTCAGCAGATTTCTAGAAGTCCATTGACTCGATCTAGACTTAGATTTAAAAAGAATTTGGGTTTCAAAGAGCAAAGTGCTCTGATACCACTCTGTCACGTCCCCACTCCGGATAACCCGGACTGGAGGGTGACTAATACTAGGAATAGTATTTTAGGGTTACACAAAGCAATATAAAGATGCATATCAATTGTAAACTAGCATGCTTGTACATCACATAAGATGTTTAACATAACAAATCAAAGCGGGTGCCATCGTGACTCCAAAGACTAGCAATGATCTGACAGACCTCAATAGTACATGTCACATTATCCATCAACAGATCCAAAAGACAAACGACCAAGAACTTCAACAATTCATAAGAAAAGCAAACATAATAAGTTCGAGTTTGCGGCGAAGGTGTGTGAATACATATATGGCGATATGTATTCAAAGTAAAACCGATTCTTAATAAAGACGATCAAGGACACCGACCTCAACAACTCCTCCATCACCATCGCCGGAGCTCAACTGCACGTTTAAAAACAAACATGTGGTCGATGCGAGAAAAGTACCAGTGGACTCATGCCGAAAATATTTGATATAAATGAATTACAATCGCCAATGTCGCTGGTAAGTCGCGAGGGTTTAAGGTGAAATGCCTCAGGCTTAATAAAACATTTCGGTTCAGTAAAAGTTGCTCGCCGAGCATTTTTCTTAGTGTATGATCCATATCCCATAGTCTCATCTCATCATAATATCAAAGATCAAACGTCGTGAAGGAGGCCTCCTCGACGCCGTGACCGGCCGAATTGTCCGTACATCACAGTCGCGCTCAGTGTACACGTTAGCCTAGCCAGGCATCATCCTCCGGCATAGGACCCGATATCGATTTCATAAAAAGGTTGGGCGCGACCCAACAAAATTCATAACATTTCATATCATCATATCATTCCACAATATTTCTCATCAATCATTCCGGATAGGATCCATATACAAAACAGAAACATTTTTGGCAGGTAATCTTGTAAACAGTTTATCAACAGTTGAAAATAAGCGTAATAAATAAATTCATTTGGAGATAAGAAAGCTCGTATTTTGATTTTGGAAAAGAAGCCCCACCTGGACTATGGTTCGTCTTAACAAGAGTCCTAGGTTTGAATCCTCGTCAATGTCCGGTCGTCGCGTTTGCGTCCACACCTTTACGTAAAAGTGGTATTTTAGTACGTCGTTCACGTTTCTCGAGACTTCTCAAAGTCTAAGATAAACTTCGATATTTATCGATGTAAACTGAATTCTCGACGAAGTCAATACGCCTTCAATTACGCATTTTCAATTGAATAATTCTCGCTCGGCACAACGCTCAATTATTTTGTTTTAACCTTTCGGCTCAAACGCTCAACGATATAAACATCGCTTCCGATATAGGATTTCATTTGTGAAATCTTTTCTTACTAATGATGTACCTTACTCAATTAGTACGTGCTTACGCCAGATAGCGTATTTATCAAACGATATAATCGTGCGTTTGACTTTAAAAGTCAACGAAGTCAACACACGGTCAACAAAGTCGACAATTTTGACTTTTAAATAAGAATTTCACTATTTCATTTTATAATCGATTTTCAATCGATTTCAGTTCATAAAGTCCTATGTCTCGATTTGTCACGTAAATCGGAGGACTTGTTAATATTTTTCATAAATATTAATCTTTTAATAAATAAACCATATATTTTGTTTAATAACGTTATTAAATATAACGCTTGTCTCAAACATAGCAATCTATGTTTATAAAATTTTATAAAATCCAAATATGTCTAAAATAATTATTAGACATATAATTTATTATTAAACTTGATTAAAAGGATTTAAAATCCTTAAAAATATTTAAAACTCTCGATAATTATAAAATAATTACCAAATGATTTTAAATTTTTTTTCTAAATTCATATAGTGTATTATTATACACTATGGTCATTAATATGTATTAATATCATCCAATCATCATTCGATTATCACTATTTCATTTTATTAAGGTCACGGTAATTCCATTTAATTTTGGAATAATTGTCCAATAATTCCCAAAATTGTTGTACACTTAGAACAATGTCCCAACATTAGTATATAACATATTTATAGCTTATAGTCCATCATAACAATTATTCATCAAGGATTTAATTTCCCAATGCTCACGGTATTCACCATTTAATTACCAAACACTTATCAAACAATTTCATAAAAATTCCAACAAATCATATCATGCTCAAACACTATAGTATAAAGAATGTAACATCATAACATCAACCAAAACCATTTGAAATCATCACCTAAGGAGCAATAGCTCTCGACTTTTTGATTTATGAGGGTTTTGGTTTCAAAATTCCAACAATTATACACTATGCTTATACACTATAATACAACAATATAATATCATACATTCATCAAAACCATTTCGATCATCACCTAAAGAGCATTGTAGCTCACGGCTTTTTTGATCTTTAAATGGTAATTGATTTCAAAAATTCCAACAAAATCCTCGTAACACATAATCAATATACTAGATTAACAATATATCATTGCATGTTCAAAATAAAATCATACACCAACATAAAATTTATATAGCTCACGCCCTTTTATAAAAATCAAGCATTTGGTTTTCAAAAATTCTAACAAATTCATAGAACATATAATCAAGGTCCTAGAAATTAATATGTCATTGCATGTTCAAAAATAAAATCATACACCAAGGTACAATTTAAATTGCTCACGGTATTCTAAAAAAAAGTGCTAGGTTTTTCAAAATTCCAATTAAATTACTATGGACTCTTAACATATCATAGAATAATATTTCATCCTCGAAACAAATGTAAAAATAATCGGTCATCACCTAAATATTTTTAATATTTTCAAAAATAATTTTTTAACATGTTCTAAGGTTTGAACACAACATATATAAATTTGAATCCATTCATTCATTTCATATGCAATAACTTATGTTCATTCAAACATATATTCTCATATTTTAAAAATAAAAATCATCAAGCAACCTATATACAACAACATCTCATACATAAGAACATTCAAAACATACATACATATATATGAACAAGCTCTCGATTTCTTTGAACAAAAGAAAGTAAAAGTCGAACCCATGGTCCTTAGTTTACCTTTGGAATGGTATAGGTTCACAAGAACAATATAGTGTACTAAGGTTTGGGTGAATGGAGAAGAAGAAGAGAAGAAAAATTTAAGAAAAATGGGAGGAATGCTCTCGGTTTTCAGCAGCCAAAATGGGGGAGGGAGAGAGGATAATGTGAGTGTTTGTGTTGTTTGAGAGAGTGTATAGGAGGAGATGAAGAATGGGAAGGGTCTCCATATCCCTTCCCTCTATTGTACACGGTCACACACACTTCACATAAAAAAATTTTGCAGGAAATAGTTTAGTGGGATGATAATGATTAAGGAGTGTTTAAAGGCTCCTCATAGATTGGGCAATGGAAAAAGGTGTGATCATGCTTAATCCATAGGGTGTAGCCGGCGCATCTCAAGGGGTTCAAGGGGGGATTTTATTTTATTTGATCCTTAATACAAAGTATTAATCATAGTATAAGTCATAGATATATAATACATATCATTAAAATAATTAAAATACCACTTAGTAATATATACGAAAATTGGCGTGAATTATGCATAAAATTATAAGTCACGCCTATTAATATTACACAAGTCATTTTCGTGCTAAACTTACTCATATATGTCATAACATATAGTTTAGATAATAAATAATAGCATAGGATAATTTAATGGTATCATTTTATGTGAGAAAACCCTAGTTTTAAAATTAGGGTTTCGAATTTAACAAATTGAAATAATCGAGTTCTCATGCTCAAAAATTGATTTTAAATGCTTAATAATACTTTAATTATATAAATTAATAATAGAAAATTAATTATAATAATTTCCGGATTAATAAACCCATTTTTCAAAACGTCTCAAAACGTTCATAATCGACTCATCTCAAAATGGTCGCAGTAAGCTCGCACTTACTTTATAAATAATCTTCCGTAAATATAGGAATTTAATTCTAAGCTTCGCTGCTTAGAATTTTTCATAAAATATTGACGTTTGATACGCGTCCGACGTTAAAATGATACTGTCGAACAATTTCATAATATTCAAATCCTTAATTCACAATCCTTAGTGAATATAAAAAGGAATTCGTTATTACGATACCGCATCGAAATCAATATTCGATGTCGTACAAAAATAATATACGACAAAACCCTAATTTACGGGTTTAAAATACCGTAATTAGACGTTCGTTTCTTTGGAATATTACAATTTGGTAATTTTATGAAATTACCGAAAGCTTTTTAATATTTATAAGGATTTTTAAATCCTTTTTAATCAAGTTTAATAATATATTATATGTCTAAATATTATTTTAGATATATTTGGATTTTATAAAATTTTATAAACATAGATTACTATGTTTGAGACGAAACGTTATATTTAATATCGTTATTAAACAAAATATATGGTTTATTGATAAAAAGGATTAATATTTGAGAAAATATTAATAAAGTCCATCGATTTTCGTGACAAATCGAGAATTAGGACTTGACGAAATGAAATCAATTGAAAATCGATTTATAAAATGAATTAGTAAGAAATTACTATTTTAAAAGTCAAAATTGTTGACTTTGTTGACCTGTGTTGACTTCGTTGACTTTTAAAGTCAAGCGTACCAATATACGTTCGATAAATATGCTTATACGCGTAAGACGTACTAATTGAGTAAGATACCTCATTAGTAAGAAAAGAATTCATAAATGAAATCCTTATATCGAGAAACGTATTTATATACGTTGAACGTTTGAATCGGAAAGGTTAAAACAATATAATTGAACGTATCTCGAAGAACGAGAACTATTCAATTGAAATACGTAATTGAAAAGCGTATTGAATTAGTTAAGGAATTCAGTTTACATCGATATTGAATATCAAAGTTTATCTTAGACCTTGAGAGTCTCGAGAAACGTGAACGACGTACTAAAGTATCGCTTTTACGTAAAGGTGTGGACGCGAACGGACGACTGGACATTGACGAGCAATCAAACCTAGGACTCAAATTAAGACGAGCCATAGTCCAGGTGGGGCTTCTTTTCCAAATAAAACATGAGCCTTCTCATTTAAATTATTTCCAAATGAATTTATTTACAATGCTTATTTTCAACTGTTGATAAACTGTTTACAAGATTACCTGCCAAAAATGTTCCTGTTTTGTGTATGGATCCTATCCGGAATGAATGATGAGAAATGTTGTGAAATGATATGATGATATGGAATGTTATGAATTTTGTCGGGTCGCGCATGACCCTTTTATGAAATCGATATCGGGTCCTATCTTGGGAGGATGATGCCTAGTTAGGGCTAACGTGTACACTGAGGTATTTGTGTCTTTGTATGGACAATTCACGGCCGGTCACGGCGTCGTAGAGGAGGCCTCCTTCACGGCGTTTGATCTTTGATATTATGATGAGACGAGACTATGGGATACGGATCATACACACCAAGAAAATGCTCGGCGAAGCGACTTTCTGAACCGAAAATGTTTAGTAAGCCTGAGGCATTTCAACTAAAACCGCATGTCTTATCATGATATTGGCGATGTAATTCATTTACGATAAAATGTTTTGGCACGAGTCCACCGAGTGCTTTTCTCGCTCGACCACCGCATGTTTGTTTTAAATGTGCGAGGTTGAGCTCGATGATGGTGATGGAGGAGTGTTGAGAAGTCCAGGTGTCTCGATCGTTTTGTTAAGAATTGGTTTCACCTTGAATGCATATCATCATATATATATTCACACACTTTCCGCTGCAAACTTTGAACTTATTATTGTTATGTTTACTGTTATGAATTGTTGAAGTCTTTCAGATCACTAATATCTTTTGGATCTGTTGGAGGATAATGTGACATATATTATTGAGGTCCGTCGGATCATTGTTAGTCTTTGGGTCCCATGGTGCACCCCACCCGATTTGATATGTTAAGCATCTTATGTTAGGTTCAAGCATCTAGTTTACATTTGATACGCTGCCTTTATATTAGCCTTTGTAACCTAAAATACTATTCTAGTATTAGTCACCCTCAGGTCAGGGTTATCCAAGGGGCGTGATGAGTGTGGTATCGAGCACCTTGCTCTTTGAAACCCAAATTCTTTTAAAATCTAAGTCTAGATCGAGTCACTGGACTTCTAGAAACCTGCTGGCTACTCTCAACACTCCATCACATCGAGCTCAACCGGGAAAAAGGTAACTAATTTCTTTCTCAAACTCATGAAATGAAGAGTTTTGAATATTGAGCAAGTTGGAAGTATATTTTGAAGGAAAAGTGAGGATTTCAAAACCTTGTTTTTGGAAATCGATGAAAGTAGACCCATGTTGGGTAAAGAGATGTATGATGAAAGTATGAGCGAGATTTTTTTTTTTTTTCAAAAACATTGATTTTTGAAAATCAAACGAGAAGTGATGCAAGTGATCAAGTTTTGAGACAAGAGCATATGG
The DNA here is from genome assembly GCA_036937905.1 of Salvia rosmarinus. Lineage (NCBI taxonomy): Eukaryota > Viridiplantae > Streptophyta > Magnoliopsida > Lamiales > Lamiaceae > Salvia > Salvia rosmarinus. Next base: position 1,883,743 of record JAODLM010000210.1, read on the forward strand.
TTGAACTGGGTTGAATGATCAACATGGCAAGGATGAAATCATTTGATAATACATGTATGAGTTGCCTATGTTGTCATTTTGAAACCTCATTTCCAAAATTTCAAAATTTTGTTTATGATGAACGATATGTTATCACAAGAAGAACCTAGACTCTAAGGAGCATGCTCACGTATCGTAAAAGAATATAGAAGTATGAACTTCTTTCCTTTATGAGAACAAAAGAACGATAGGGAGAACGAAAGTGACGATAGCCTCGAACTCAAACGACAAAAGACGAACGTGAAGGATGAACGAGGACAACTCAACCCTAAAGAAGAACGACATCGGCATTACATCATCACTTCGACATGTGTGACCGTCGACGCGGACTATGACGTGTACTGCAACTTCGACTTCAGAATTCCCAGCAACAACCTAAAGACAAGGACGTGGTAGTCGTATTACGTTGGCTTATGCCTCGGATTTTCGGCATGATCACGCAAATTTTCTGCATTGCGCAGTAAATTTGTTTTGTACAGTTCTCTTTCGTTAGAACTCCGATTTACGTGTGGTTTTCACCTGCGTACTCCTAACACCCTGATCTTCATTTGTTATGAAGAACAGAACCCCTAATTATGTCTCCAGAATACACTAGAGTCTGTTGAACGTCAGTTCAAGTGTTTTGTTTAGAACAAGGATCTCATAGCATAGCCTATGCATTAGAACGCTATTAGATAGTACGTTTTCGGGTAAGAGTAAGAGTATAAGATATGATGTGTGTTATACCTTATGACGTTACATACCTTATAGATTGCTTAGTTTAACCTAGTTGCTTCTTGGATGTGCTTAAGTTATCCCTGCTTATGAGATGACGTTAGTCTGACTTATGTTAGTTTTGATCGTGACAGATGAAGGAGATGCGATACATAGCTAGGAGGAGGCTAGGACCACACCCTACTCCCGAGGAGGTGATGCGCACTTATCGCGAGAGTTGGATGTGCTGCGGTGAGGACCTAGGCGAGTTCCTGATGTATTACCTCCGGCTTTGGAGGGATGCCCGAGCCTATGGAGCGACTGATTATGATGGCATCAGACGTCTCTTAGCCATACTCCCACAGCCTTGGGAGGATTATGCTCGAGAGATATCGGGATTACATCTACGAGCGGTTAGCGACTACGATCCGTTGGAGATCCGCCTGTGTTCGTAAGTTATCGACTTACGATCTGAAGATATCTGTCCGCACCGAGGGGACCCTATCTCCTCCACGGGAATACACCTGGCGGGATGAGTCATCGGAGTGGTTATATACTGAGGTCCCGAGACAGATTGACCCAGTAGTGCCTCCATACCTGTTTGACGAGGGCGAGCACGCTTTCGCTTGGAGAGGCGGACGCCCGAGAGCTTTGGGAGAACCCGTTTTCCCTCCACTACCTGTTTGACACCCCGTACGTCCGCCGCTACCACCCCTACCACCTATGACAGCTCCACTACCACCAGTGGAACACTTCCTCCAGGCAGCGCGGATGAGTGTGACGGATGCTTTCGATGGCTATAGCCCGATTCTCTATAGCTACAGCCCGATTCGCCATGAGTACGACTTCTATGGCGAAGATGACTTCGGCCCCGTGCGTGATATACCGATGGTGGGAGACGATGGAGCGGGACTATCTAGGGTACAACCCCGCAAAGACGATTCTGATGAAGAAGAGGATCCCGAAGATGAGGAAGACCCCGAGGAGGATGAAGAGTATGAAGATGCCAGATGAAGGCTTTAGATGAAAGCTTGATTAGATTTTGTCATGATTAGCATATGCTGTTTCCTTCTTTTTATGTATGGATTTGATGGGATGGAAAAACTCGATGTTTTGAAAGGCCATGTGGGCCGGGATTTATGTTGTTTTGTTTCATGACCTTTGGTTTTTGAACATCCTGCCTACGGCAGAGCTTTTGGATATTTATATATATGACCCCGAGTGGGCTTTTGCAGCGAAATTTTGGAGGAAAAGGACGACATGTTTTATTTAAAATCGTTTTGCAAGGAGGTTATGATGATATTATGCATGTTAAGTTATGAAGGAAAGAAGTGATTGATGATTATATGTTTTATATAGCAGAATGCCTCCTAGAAGAAACCCGGAACAAGCAGCTAGAGGCAGAGGTCGAGGAAGAGCTAGGGAAGAGTAGGATCCCGAGCAAGAAGCCAAGACATGCCAACCACCTCAACACGATCGCGGGATCGAGGAATTATTTCTAAGATGTAACCTCTCGCCTGTGATGGAAAGGAAGTCGGAGGAAGGCGAACAATGGGTGAGAACCATTGAGCTAATATTTAACTACGAGATGCACACGGGGGAGAGCGATCGCCCTGTAACGCTCCAACCGAACGGACCCATGAGTTTACGGTGGGAGGCCGAAGAAGACCTTCAACTGCTGAACAACTGGAAGAGTTCTCGTGGGAGGACTTTAAGAAGAGATATTTGATAAATACATACCCAAGAGTTATATGAAGAGAAAGGAGTATGAATTCTTCGTGCAAAAAGAGAAGCTATACATAACCGAGCTATGATCGCGCTTTCTGCGATATGTCGAGGTATGCACCGAACAGTGACACCGACACGAAAATGTCGGAGAAATTTAGATCGGTCTAAGGCGGATATCGGATGTCTCGCTTGACCATGGAGACGACTTACACCGAGGCTCTTTGCGAGCTTTAGATATTGAGGTAGCAATGCCCGACGATAAGTCGATTGTCGGCTCGACGCACAACGAATGGACAAAGGAAAGGGAAGTGGGAACCAAATCATGGACATAGCGAGAGGGAGCTATGGGGATACTAGTCACAAACGCCCGTGGCAGGAAATATGGTCCAACCGGTAAGGTTGGAAAGGGCGCTTTGCTCCACCGCAAGAGGCCCACAGAATAGATGAGGCTCCTCAATGCCTAAATACCGTAGGATGCACAAGGAATGTGCACGGCGGCGATGTGAATCGCCAGTGCGGAGGCGGAGGGCGTGCATGACAATTGCCCGAGTGCCTGAAACAATTGTGAGGCAATCAACCCGGCAATGCTCAACCGCTAAATGGCTATCTGGTTCGGCCTAACCACCACAACTGTTCGGCCCAACCACAACAACTCCATCGGTGGTGGCACAGCAGCAACAACAAAGCCGCCATCATGACAACGCCCGGTGAAGAAGAAGCAACAGCAGCAAAGCAGCCACCGAACCCGCAGCAGCGCCCGTCGACCTCAACCGGCCCAAAGCTAGAGCTTCGCCTACACCGGAGGCGAAGCGAACAAAATCGTGGAAACTGGCGGTATGAGAGTCCTTCTCAAGCGTACCATTATTATATTGTTTGATACGGTGCTTGCATTCATTTAAAGCCAAATCATGCGAGAAATGTTGGGACTTAGTTACGAAAAGGCAAGTCGGGATATGAGAATCTCTTCACCTATAGGAGGGATTATGATTGTTACATATTTGCTCGAACCTAGAGTTGACACTAGGATCACTTAAGGTTACGCGAACGATCTGAACATAATACCCATGGGTGGCGTAGATATAATCTAGGAATGGATGGTTAGCTAAGAATCATTCCACGATTCTTTGCGAGGAAAGGAAAATTTCGTTTCACTTTCACGGACGAAGCTACACATTTTCATGGGATCGGCATGGGAAGAAGAATCGATTGTATCGGTGCTAAAGGCGAAGGATGATGAACGGAAAGGATGCCGCATTTTCGTTTACACGAGCGGGAGGATAAACCCAAGCGAGGGTTGAAGACATAGAGGTTGTTTGAGAATTTTGGACGATTTCGAAGATCTACGGGATTGCCTCACGATAGACAATTAGAGTTCACCATCGACTTGGAACCGGATCGGCTCCAAATGTCGAAGGTGCCCTATAGGACGGCCCCAAAGGAATTGGAAGAGCGAAGATCAAATCCAAAATTGTTGGATCTAGGTTTCATTAGGCAGTGTTTCACCCGGGGAGCGCGCTGTTTTGTTCGTCGAGAAAAGGATGGTTCTTTGAGGATGTGCATCGATTATCGAGGCTAAACAAGATGACACTAAAGAACAAATACCCTTTACCAAGAATTGATGACTGTTTGATCAATTACGAGGAGCGGTGTATTCTCAAAATTGATCTCAAGTCGAGGTTACCACCGGTGAAAATCTGATCCCGAGGATGTACCTAAGGCGCATTCCGAACGAGATATGGCCACTATGAGTTCATAGTTATGCCGTTCGGATTAACCAATGCACCACCGTATTCATGGATCTCATGAGTAGTATTTCATCCATTTACGGATAAATTCGTTTGGTCTTCATAGATGATATCCTTATCTACTCAAAGAATGAAGAGGATCACAAGGAACATCGAGAATAGTATTGCAAACTTTGAGAGATGAAAGACTATTTGCTAAGTTTAGCAAATGTGAGTTTTAATTTGAAGGAAGTTATGTTCCTTGGACACATAGTGTCTGAGAAGGCATAAAAGTAGATCCATCAAAGTAGGCGGTGCGAGGATGGAAATCACCAGGACTCGACATGAGATTAGAAGTTTCCTAGGACTAGGCTGGTTACTATCGGAGATTCATGAAGGATTCTCCAAGATTGCAAGGCCAATAACCCGACTACTCGAAGGGAATCAAATTCATTTGGATGAAGAATGTGAGGCGAGTTTTCAAAACTCGAGGAGAAGTTGACAAGTGCACAGTGCTAGCGAGTTCGAAGCGGACAAAGAATATGTAGTCTAAGCAGACGCTTCTAAGACTGGACTAGGTTGTGTTTTGATGCAAAGCGGAAGGTGATAGCTTATGCATCCCGACAACTCAGACCACATGAACTGAACTACCCAACTCATGATTTGGAATTAGCAGGAGTAGTTCATGCACTAAAAATTTGGAGACACCATCTCTACGAAGTGAGATGTGAAATCTTCACGGATCATAAGAGTTTGAAATATTTATTCGAGCAACGAGATTTGAATATGAGGCAAAGAAGATGGCTCGAACTAGTAAAGGATTACGATTGTGGTATTAACTATCACCCGTGCAAAGCAAATATAGTAGCTGACGCCTTAAGTCGTAAGAGCCATACCAAGCTAGGATGCCTCTTTATACAAGAGGAAAAACTCGTTGAGGAATTTGGAAGAATGAGGATTGAACGATTGAACAACCCGAGGCGATCATGAGTTGTATCGCTACACTCACACCGACGTCGATCTAAGAAAAGGATTGTCGAGAGACAAAGGATGGAGGAAAAGTTAGAAAAGATCCGAGAAAGGGTAAGGTCTGGAGGATTTAAGAACTTCGGGAAGCATCAGACAACGCCCTATTATTTGAAGGAAGGATATGCGTTCAGCACGATGCAAAGCTTCTGAATGAGATCATGAGTGAGGCTCACGATACACCCTACACCGCCCACCCAGGTAGTACTAAGATTTACCAAGACCTAAAGAGAAGTTACGGTGGGAAGGCATGAAGCGAGACATAGCTTTTTCAGAAACATTGTCTTGTTTGCCGGCAGTGGCGTTACATCAACGACCTACGGAAAGTTTCATGCATTGGAAATTCCCGAATGGAAATGGGATGAGATAACGATGGATTTCGTTACGAACTTACCCAAATCAAAAAGAGGAAACACAACCATATGGGTAATTGTGGATAGACTCACCAAAAGTGCTCACTTTCTACCGATTCAAAACACTTACGGATCTGATAAATTAGCCCAGCTGTACGTCAAGGAAATTATATGACTACATGGAGTGCCAAAATCTATCACCTCAGATAGGGACTCCAAGTTCACATCCAGATTCTGGATTATCTTACAAAGGGAATTGGGTACGAAACTGAATTTCAGTACGGCATTTCACCCACAGACTGATGGGCAGTCGGAAAGAACGATCCAGTCACTAGAGGATATGCTAAAAACGGTAGTATTGGATCGAGGTGCAAAGTGGGAAGAGATTTTACCCTATTGAGTTTGCTACAACAATGACTATCAAGCGACGATTGGTATGGCCCCATACGAAGCCTTGTATGGCAAGAAATGTAGATCACCGCTTTATTGGGATGAAGTAGGTGAGAGGAAAATCATAGGGCCAGAAGCAGTGAACGAGATGATTGAGATCGTCCGACAAATTAGGCTGAGGATAAAAGAAGCTCAGGATAGGTAGAAATCTTACGCTGATACGCATAGATCGGAGCTACAATTTGAAGATGGAGATAAAGTGTTTCTTAAAGTCTCCCCATCGAAAGGGATCGTCAGGTTTGGACTGAAAGGAAAGCTGAGACCCCGTTTTATAGGACCATATGAGATCCTAGAGAGGATAGGTCCAGTAGCTTATAGGTTGGCTCTTCCGCCAAATTTGGGGAATGTTCACAATGTTTTTCACGTGTCACAATTGCGAAAATACGTTCATGATCCAAAACACGTGATCCATCAAGACGACGTGATCCTCAAGCCAGACATGAGCTACGAAGAAGAACCAGCGGCAATACTCGACCATAAAGTTCAGCAACTACAGAGCAAGTCAATTCCGCTAGTCAAAGTGCTGTGGAGACACCACGGACAAGAGGAAGCCACGTGGGAACTTGAGGAAGCAATGAAAGAACGATACCCCGAATTTTTTTTCTAGAGGTATGCAAATTTCGGGATGAAATTTCTTTTAATGGGGGTGGAATGTAATATTCCAAATAAACGAACGTCTAATTACGGTATTTTAAACCCGTGAATTATGGTTTTTCCGTATATTATTTATGTATGACATCGAATAATGATTTCGATTTAGTATCGTAATAACGAATTCCTTTTTATATTCACTAAGGATTGTGAATTAAGGAATAGAATATTATGAAATGGTTCGACAGTATTATTTTAACGTCGATTGCGTATCGAACGTCAGTATTTTATGAAATTTTCTAAGCAGCGAAGCTTAGAATTAAATTCCTATATTAATAGGAATATTATTTATAAAGTAAGTACGAACTTACTATGACCATTTTGAGATGAGTCGATTATGAACGTTTTGAGACGTTTTGAACGTCAACGTCTAGAGACGTTTTGAAAAATGGGTTTAACGATCAGGAAATTATAATAATTAATTTCCTATTATTATTTTATATAATTACAGTATTATTAAGCATTAAAATCAGTTTTAAAGCATGAGAACTCGATAATGTGTATATATGATTTTGAAACCTAATTTGAAAATTAGGTTTTCTCACATAAAATGATACCATTAAATTATCCGATGCTATTATTTATTATCTAAACTATATGTTATGATATATATGAGTATATTTGGCACGAAAAAACTTGACTAATATTAATAAGGCGTGACCTATATACTTTGCCCTAATTCAAATTAATTTCGTATATATGTGCTATGTGGTGTTTAATTATTTTAATGGCATGTATTATATATCTATGATTTATATCTTGATCAATATATGGTATTATGGTATAAATAAAATTAAATCCACCCTTAAACCATACATATGCGCCGGTTAACACCTCTTGAACAAAGCATGGCATTTCTTTTTCTTTTGACCAATGCATGAAGAGCCTTTTTAGCCTAACTAATGATCACCATCCCACTACACAAATTGGCTGCAATATTTTTATTCTTTGGCTTGGTAAAACCGAGAGGGAGAGAGAGATAATAGAGGGAAGGGACTCTTCCCATTCTCACCATTCACTCATTACCCATTTCAAAACAATACAACACCCTAAACACTCCATTTCTCTCCCTTCTCCATTTCTCAAATTTTTCTTCTCCATTTCTTCATCCATTCCCAAACCTTGGTACTTAGACATTGTTCTTGTGAAACCATTCTATTTCCAAGGTAAACTAAGGACCATGGCTTCGATTTTTATCCTCCTTTGTTCAAAGTTTTCGAGAGCTTGTTCTTATATATGTATGTATGTGTTTAATGTTCTTATGTATGAGATGTTGCTACTTACATGTTCTTGATGATTTTATTTTTAAAAATATGAGAATATGTGTTTAGATGAACATAGGATATTCCATATTAAATATTTGAAAGGATTTAGCCCTTATATGTTGTGTTCGAAACCTTAGAGCATGTTTAAAAATTATTTTTGATAATGTTAAAAATATTTAGGTGATGACCGATTGCTTTTTAATTTATTTTGAGGATGAAATATTGTTCTATAATATGATTAGGGTTCATAGTAATTTATTTAGAATTTTTGAAAAATCCTAAGCATTTTTTTAAAAGGGCCGAGAGCTATATGAATGTGTACCTTGGTGTATGATTTTTATTTTAAGCATGCAATGACATATTAATGCTCTAGGACCTTGATTATATGTTCTATGAATTTATTAGAATTTTTGAAAACCAAATGCTTGATTTTTATAAAAGGACCGTGAGCTATATAATTTTATATGTTGGTGTATGATTTTTATTTTGAACATGTGTGTTACATGATTTTGTTGGAATTTTGGAAATCAAATACCAAATTAAATAAAAAAACGAAGAGCTTAAGCTTAAGTATGGTGATGATTTAAGCGGTTTTTGATGAGTGTTATAATATTATATTGTTGTATTATAGTGTATAAACATAGTGTATAATTGTTGGAATTTTGAAACCAAAACCTCATAAATAAAAAAAAAGAGAAACTATTGCTCCTTAAGGTGATGATTTCAAATGGTTTTGGTTGATGTTATGATGTTAATTGTTATACTATAATGTTTGAGCATGATATAATTTTTTTAGAATTTTTAAAAATTGTTTGGTATTTATTTGTGAATTACCGATTGCATATAGGATTATTTCCTTGATGTATAAATTGTTTATGATGGACTATAGGCTATACATATGTTATATATTAATGTTGGGACATTGTAGTAATTGTATAAAAATTTTGGAAATGGTTGGACAATTATTTCATTATTTATTAATATTACCGTGACCTTGTAAAATAAAAAGGTTGGTGATCGTTTGATAATTGGACGATATTAATACATATTAATGACCATAGTGTATAATAATACGCTATATAAAATTAGAGAAATTTTTGAAAACCATTTGGTAATTTTATGAAATTACCGAAAGCGTTTTAATATTTATAAGGATTTTTAAACCCTTTTTAATCAAGTTTAATAATAAATTATATGTCTAAATATTATTTTAGACATATTTGGATTTTATAAAATTTTATAAACATAGATTACTATGTTTGAGACGAAACGTTATATTTAATATCGTTATTAAACAAAATATATGGTTTATTGATAAAAAGGATTAATATTTGAGAAAATATTAATAAAGTCCATCGATTTACATGACAAATCGAGAATTAGGACTTGAAGAAATGAAATCAATTGAAAATCGATTTATAAAATGAATTAGTAAGAAATTAGTATTTTAAAAGTCAAAATTTTTGACTTTGTTGACCTGTGTTGACTTCGTTGACTTTTAAAGTCAAGCGTACCAATATACATTCGATAAATACGCTTATACTCGTAAGACGTACTAATTGAGTAAGATACCTCATTAGTAAGAAAAGATTTCATAAATGAAATCCTTATATCGAGAAACGTATTTATATACGTTGAACGTTTGAGCAGGAAGGTTAAAGCGATATAATTGAGCGTATCTCGAAGAGCGAGAACTATTCGATTGAAATACGTAATTGAAAAGCGTATTGAATTCGTTAAAATTCGGTTTACATCGATATTGAATATCGAGTTTATCTTAGACCTTGAGAGTCTCGAAGCGTGAGCGGCGTACTAAAGTATCGCTTTTACGTAAAGGTGTGGGCCTTGAGCGGACGATTTGGACATTGATGAGCAATCAAACCTAGGACTCAAATTAAGGCGAGCCATAGTCCGGTGGGGCTTCTTTTCCAAATAAAACATGAGCCTTCTCGTTTAAATTATTTCAAATGAATTTATTTACAATGCTTATTTTCAACTGTTGATAAGCATTTACAAGATTACACGAAAATGTTCTGTTTTGTGTATGGATCCTATCAGGAATGAATGATGAGAAATGTTGTGAAATGATATGATGATATGGAATCTTATGAATTTTGTTGGGTCGCCCAACCCTTTTAGGAAATCGATATCGGGTCTATCTTGGGAGGATGATGCACAGCTGGGGCTAGCGTGTACACTTGAGAGTATTGTGTCTTTGTATGGACAATTCACGGCCGATCACGGCGTCGTGAGAGGAGGCCTCCTTCACGACGTTTGATCTTTGATATTATGATGACATGAGACTATGGGATACGGATCATACACACGAAAAATGCTCGGCCGGCGACTTTTCTGAGCGAAAATGTTTAGTAAGCCTGAGTCATTTCAACTAAAACCCTTGTGTCTTACCATGATATTGGCGGTGTAATTCATTTCTGATAAAATGTTTCGGCATGAGTCCACCGAGTGATTTTCGTACTCGACCCGCATGTTTGTTTTAAATGTGCGAGGTTGAGCTCTGATGATGGTGATGGAGGTGTTGAGAGTCCGGTGTCCTTGATTGTTTTATTAAAATTAGTTTCACCTTGAATGCATATCGTCATATATGTATTCACACACTTTCCGCTGCAAACTCTGAACTTATTATTGTTATGTTTACTGTTATGAATTGTTGAAGTCTTCGGATCACTAATATCGTTTGGATCTGTTGGAGGATAATGTGACATATATTATTGAGGTCCATCGGATCATTGTTAGTCTTTGGGTCCGATGGTCTACCCCTTTGATTTGAAATGTTAAGCATCTTATGTTAGGTTCAAGCATGCTAGTTTACATTTGATCACAGCGTTTTATATTAGCATTTGTAACCTAAAATACTATTCCTAGTATTAGTCACCCTCCAGTCCGGGTTATCCGGGGCGGGGACGTGACTTCTTGAGGCCTACTACGATAAATGTTGTGGCGGATGTAAAGACATATTATAGGACTGACTATTTTAAGTATATTAAGAATGTCTTGCTAGATAAGAGGCGTGACAGTTGCTAGATATGTTTAGGGGTTGCTTTGGTCATATGATTGATTGGATTCCGGACCTAAGTCTAGTTTATCTTTGCACCATATAGTCTCCGTCAATAGAACCTACATGAACCGAAATGTATTTTTCATCAATGAAAAAATATGTTTTTCCATTAGAGATTATGCTCTAGTCACCGGCCTGCAATTTGGGTCATCATCATTTGATCCCACACAAGACTACGACTTGAGCGACGTTGAGGTATATAGGCTTTTTTGCGGGGGCACACAGATTACATTACAAAATCTATTAGATAAATTTTGTAATAGTGATTTTAATGATGTAGATCTTCGTTTATATTTACGTGTGGTCCACGTTATTCTTCTCTATGGATTCGTATTTGGGTATGAGACGGGGAAGGTAATAGCTGATTGGGTTTGGGCATTGGTTGACGATCGGAGGCGTTTTGCCGATTTCGAGTGAGGGCATCTGATTACGGATATTGAGATATTATCTGACGCATTGTCGACCTAAAGTACCACTTTTACGGACCAGTCTGGGCACTATATATTTGGTCACTCGAGATCATACCAGACTTGGGAAGTACGTCAACCCCACAGCTTATCCGAGAGTGTTGAGGTGAAAGTTCAAGAGTAGGCTCTCATCGGCAGCTTTACAACCTCTTTTTGAGCAAGAGGTCGATTATCATCTCGTGATCGAGCCTGACTCATTCGAGGTTACCACCATTTCATTGGGCGTCCTCCTACCCTCTCCACTCGGTGTGAATTTTACGACATCCGTCAAATCCTTTGAGGGAGGGACGACAGTTCCCTTCTCATCGTGGTGTATCAGGGATGTCGGTGGATGAGCCTCGACGTAGACGTCGAGTTCCGAGGAGGGCTCCACAGTTTGTTCAGGATCCTGATCTTTTAGGGTCTCCATCAGAGCAGTCGTCAGAGCCTTTACCTTCAAGACCCAGCCAGAGGACATCGTCGGCTGAGTTCGTTGAGATTGCGGTGGTTGAGGAGCCGCAGCGGCCATATGTGGATAGCCGTCCATCTGTTGAGAGACGGGATACGGGGAAACATGCCAGGGAGACAGCTTCTTCTTCATCGAGCAGTGGTGGTGAGCACCCCCAGCGTCTTAGTTCCGTCGATCATCGTTGGATCCAGGAATCTATTCGGGAGAGTGAGACGAGGCGGCAACTCACTCGAGAGGTCATCGAAGAAAAGTGGATTCCCAAGATTAAGAAATGGTTTGAAATTTTCTTAGAAGACTCGATGTGGTTGCGCACAGCAGCGAAACGTATACACCCGCACTTTCGGTGTGAATCTTCCGGCGACGACGACGAGAGATGAAGGTCGAGCAAAGCGGCCGAGTCCAGATGTCCTCGAGCGGTGGACATATTGAGCCGGTGAGCCCCCTACATCACCCTAGTGATACCCCCACCGCTACTACTACAAATCTATGGTACCAGTCCCGAACTGCATCTCATCATTCCATCTTTGGGACAGGACCTATTTAGTGATCGATGCCTCGAGAACATCGTGAGAGCGAGACTTTCGAGCCTATCGACAGCTTGGTTGGAGCAACGGTAACTATCAAGTCTCATATTTGGCGGTTTATAGTATTTCATTATATTTGTTATGTTTTCATTTCTGATGACTCATATGCTTAAATGTTTGTAGTTGGGCTTGGGAGAGATGAGCAGGCACGGAGACCTCGGCCGCAATGAGGTCACCGTATGTTAATAGCCCGATCCCACGTCCAATTCCCGGTGATGTATTGATACAGTACGAGCGTTTCTTGAGGAGAAAGAACGCAATGGTGGTTGTTCGGGGTACTGACCGTCAAATCCAGGTTGGATTTTTCGTGCACCTTGAAATGCCGGAGAGGCCTTTTGATGTTCGGGTAAGTACGTTTTTATACAATATGCTTCATTTTTTTTTTTTTGAAGTACTTCTACTTATATTGATATGTATCCCTAAAATAATTTTACAGATGGTCGATCTATTCATGATGCATTTGAGGATGAGACTCGATGTCGGGATCGACTTATTGGATGGGGTGGATTCTCATAACACAATCATCCTTGATACTAATTTTTTCGTAAGTATTGTGTATTCAATACAATCAATATATATTATATATGTGTAGTATCTGGAATTAATTAATTTTCAATGTTGAATAGCTGTTTATGCAAAATGCATGGTACGAGGTACACGTAATGCTTTCGTCCTTCATTCAAGACCCGCGTGAGGCAACATTGATCATTACCCCTGAGAGCATTGCTTCTACATGGCAGCCACCAGCGCATTGGATGGTAGTTGTCCTCGGCTTTGCCGGTCATAGACCATGGTTATGTGCCACGCAGGTAACCTATTTAATACAATAAGTTACAAAAATTGAAAATTTCCTTGTTTATTTTCTCTAAATATTAATTTTTATAGATCATCATCCCATGCGTCATCGAGCGACGTTTACGTGATATGTCGCGTGGATATGCACTCGGTCATTGCTTCTTTGTTTGACCGCATAGCGTTTGCGGATGGACAATGATCAATTGGATGCGAGGATGATGGACTTCGTGTGCTGAATAGATTATTGCGGACGTTTACGATCTTCTCTAGATGGTTCGAGAATAACTCCCACCAAATACCACTATGGAACAATGATGCGATTATTACACGGTGAAGCTTGAGGTATTTGACGGGGACACGATTTGATGATGGTCCATTTGCGTGCATGATCAGAGAACGTCTTATTTACGGTTCACGAACATCGAATGAGGTATGTATAATGCTTTAGCATATAGAAAGAAGATAGGTGGAAGTATATATGAGTTATGTGAGCCATATACGGCCGAGAGTGCCGAGAGCGTGAGGATGATGATTTCTTTTATATTATCTCATGTAATAGATCTTCATTACAATGTCAATTCGATGGATTAATTTCAATTTCAATTTCAATTCAATTTCCTTTAGGTGTACAATCTTCAATTTAATAGATTCTTGGTGGATATTATCGAGAATTGATTAATTTCTTCATATCGATAACAAATACTTGATGATGATGTGGATAATAATGTTAATAATGTCTTTACATGACTAAGTGCTTTCATTACAATGTAAATCAAATACAAGTTGTAATTCAATACAAGTTGTTCTTCAAATACTAATAATAATAATAGCTTTTAAATAACCAATTATAATACCAATAACAATAGTATTATAATATTAATAAAAATAATAATAATAATAATAATAATAATAATAATAATAATAATAATAATAATAATAATAATAATAATAATAATAATAATAATAATAATAATAATAATAATAATAATAATAATAATAATAATAATAATAATAATAATAATAATAATAATGTATTTACATGAATAAGTGCTTTCATTACAATGTCACTCGTCTCTTGACAAGTAAGGACACTTAGGCGAGTATGAGATTCGTTACCACACAAGCTACATGTCCGTGGTGCACGACTTCTACTACTCGATCCCACTTACGTTGGATGACGATATCGACCCACTTTGGGCGCCAAGCTCGACGGACTCTATTAGGAGGCATAAGCGTAATTCGGCAATATCCGGAGGAAAAGTCCAACTAGGCTGTGTTGAGCAGATTGATCCGATACTAGTATGCTTGACTGGCTTTGCGGAATGGTAGTACTCCCATATAGTTAGATATATGGTGACCTTTATGACTAAAAAATTATATAATCAATTATATGTAATTGAAATAAATTTGATCAAAAAAATTAACATAATTAAACTTAAATTGTACATATATATTTTGCAATAAAGATGAGAACACGGTATCATATCCATATCCCACTCCAAACACGCGCACGATTGCGTATTGAGATTCACTCTGAATGTTTTGCTTAGTGCTTGACTTTGAAAGTGGAGTCGATGAGGGCACTACATCGTATCTGCGTGATATTTCCATTGATACCATCATCTTAAATTTGCTTGATTCAATTCACCGCTGTACCTCTGCCGCTTCATGTCTCTCGTTGAACCATTTTTACGTAATGTGACGGTGCCTCAATCATTGAGCAAATTGGCAATCGTTGATAAATGCGCATTTTACTCGTTTATTGATGATATATCAAGATGAAATAGATCTATTAAATGCGTTTATATAGTCGATCTTTATGCTTTTAGCTATTTTTGGAAGATACTGCTCTTGGGGTTTCTCTTTGGTGTTTTGTAGGCTTTTCAGGTGATAATCGATGCATAAGGCAAAGATGTAACCAAAGATGATGAAATGGATATGAAAAATATGGATGTGAAAAGATTACAATGTTAAAGATCATCTCGATAGAGTCCATAGGCGCAAACGGATCGCAATTCGGAGTTCGGACGAGAGAGAACGGAGCAAAACAGTGAAGTCGCGCAGGAGCTAGCGACCGACCTCGCGACCGCGAGGACGGTCGCGAAATCGTCGAGAATGTTTAAGGCGCGATTTAGGGTTTTCCTCTGTCTATATATATCCCCAAGCGAGCCACCCAATAGCCACAACCTCTCCAAACACGAATTTGTTCGCTTTTCTCTAGTTTTTCATATTTTTGCACTTTAGTTTCGATTTAATTCGTTCTAGCTTTAGTTTATCGTTGTTCTAGTTTAGTTTATCGCTTTGTTATCGATCGGAACGTTTTGTCCGATCGTTTTCCGTTGTTTTCCGTTTTTCGCTGGGATTGGATTCAAGACCAACCATTGTTCATCAACGCTATTATCCGGGTTTTATGCATTTAATTTCCATTTTATGATTTATTACGTATTTTATTGCGTTTATTATGTTCAGGTAATTTTCCGTTCTAATCCTAGGGTTTGCATGATTAGATCCTATATGTTGTGATTCCTGTTATCGCTATTTACCTTCTAGGCATTGATTCATGATTCTTGGTGCTTATTTATATGTGTTAATTTTCGATCAATCTTGATGCATATCTAGTTGCGATTAATTATGTAAGCGTATTAATTGTCGATCGATCTTGAATGCATGATACGAATAAACCTTGAGTCGTGGCGAGATAGGATATTCGTAGGAAGCATATTCTTAGTGATCCTTTTGGAGTTACTTGTTTTCACCTAGAATGGTAGGAAAACTCGTAATCTCTCGCCGCAATTGTCGAATGGCGAAGTTGTTGGTTATATATGTGATCTTCCATCTTATGCGGATTAAAATTTTGGCTAATAGGAAGCAGGATAAACATACATTGTGGGTAGGATTTATGCATCCCTAGGGTTAGTCTTTCTTATCATTTTATCATTCGTGATTTTATTGCTTTATTTTATATTTCTGCATGGTTACCTTTGCTTTGGATTAAATTCTGAAGCCCTTAAACCTCTCACCCAATTTATGTGCTTGAATAATGATAAATTATCGTTGAGCTAGCTTCTATGTTTTCGTGATACAATCCATGTGGATACGATACTCGACTTACCATTATACATCGCGCGTTAATTTACGTGTGATCAAAAATCTGGTCGATCAATCGTCTAGCCCACAATAATCGATAATTGAATGATTTGGCAATGTTCGATGTCATAAAACTGTAGCGCCTAACGGGGCACTGTGATCTAGTCCACTTCTTCACTCCAAACTCCACCAACTTGGTATATGCGCCATTACCATCGGGCTTGATGAGAGACTTTAACATAGCCATCGCTTTTTCAAAGTATGCATCTTGGTACGCATAAGCGGCTTTATGGAATAACT
Source organism: Salvia rosmarinus (assembly GCA_036937905.1). NCBI lineage: Eukaryota > Viridiplantae > Streptophyta > Magnoliopsida > Lamiales > Lamiaceae > Salvia > Salvia rosmarinus. Next base: position 1,900,432 of record JAODLM010000210.1, read on the forward strand.
TTACGGATGGTTTTCCAAATGGGGTGATTTTTTTGACCAAGCGGTAGTAGCATAATCCGTGTCTTTGCATCGAGAATGAACATACGACCGCATTCATTATCTTGACATGGGCATACGAAACAATCAACATCTCGGATTTGATCCATAAGCGGTTGTAGTCGAGGCGAAACCAAGTCCATGAGACATCATTCTCGATCGGACCAATTCCATAAGCTAATGGAAAAACTTGCTCGTTGCGTCCTTTGTCACGGAAGCGAATAATATGCCTTTATTGCGGCCCTTCAAGCGCGTCCGTCCACTACAATCACGGGTCGGAGGCACGATGTACGCATGATCTGCATGAACCGAGCACGACAAAGAGGTGACGGAACCGACCATCGGTCGATATCCAAGTCGGTCATCGAATCGGGATTGCTCATCCGTAACATATCACAGATAACTCGGTAGTAGGTGAAGCGATTCTTCATGTCCACCGTATATCATCTCGATCGCCCTATTACGGGCTCGCATTGCTACACTATATGTAACGTGTACCGTACTCTCGCCGCAAATCAGCCATAATGGACCTCGGCTTTAGCACTTCACCGTCTTCACGTATTTTTCGTGATATGTGCTGCAATTACGGACATTCACCTTCCTTACTCCGATATTCACTGGGTTCTGCTCGCAAGTATGTATAGCATCAAACTTGCGAAAAACCAAAATCCACCCTTTGTGATGCACGTAGTAGAAAAGGACGCGAAGATGATATCGACATTTGAATGTAATCCTCGAATTATCGGATCGAGGAATAACAAATTCTACTCGACGTTCCAAATGCCATAGCCCCACGGATATCTTCAGTTCACCCTTGCTGTCGAAGATGGAACCTTCGCTCATCGTGAGTTCCGCCCGAGTCCGGGGCGAGCAAAGAGATTAATCAAGCATCATGAGGAATAACGAGGAACTAGCGGTTGCTCATCTCCTCAACTTCTTCTGGCTCTAGGCCTCCTACGTGCGCTTGCGTGTTACTCTGCATAATCGTAGATAGAAGCTTCCCGAATCCACCCTCTCGACGGATCCATGCATCAAACTCTACAAATGAGCCATAGCTCACCAAAGCAGACTCGCGATCTTCTTCCTCTTCATCTGACTCTGTTTCATCTTCTTCTTCTTCTTCTTTAACGTAGTCTTCATCATCGCTGTCCTCAACAAGTGTATCAGCCCCTAGTTGCATCATATGTTGGGAAACAGAATTCCTGGATGGATCCATGTGTTGCGGCATATATTGAGATGTATCAGCATCAAACCAATCAGATGATGTAAATTGTTGTGTAAACGACGCATCGAACGATATGTGTTGGGAAGTGTAGTCATATGTTGATGAGGATGGTATCTCAAACGAAGGTCTATATAGTTCTTGCTCCGATTGGGATGTGTCGGCATCGTGAGTCACATAGACCTCTGGTTGGACATCATGAGCCAATCGAACAAGTTGATCATTATTACTCAAAACTAATTTGATAATTCTACCACTCCGAGATCTCGATAGATAATGCAGCTGGTAGGTTTTACTCAACGAATTTGCCAACATAATTTGATCAATCATATCGATGAACTCCGAGATAATTACATTGTCCATTCGAACAAAGGCATTTGACTGATACCCCCCAATGTAACATAAAGAAGGATCTCAGTGCCCTCCATATCTAACGATAATGCTCTTCCATCCCGACCTCTATAACAACAACAAGATTACATTAGCAGAAATATACATTCTTAATATGATTTTTCTAATGTATAAAACAAATATACATTCTTAATGTTTACACTAAAATTATCGCTACAATAAGAAAAAATAGCAATCTAATCAAGTCTAATTAAATAATTAAAGTCTCTTACAATAAATTAATTAAAGGGACTTATCTAAACAATTATGTGGGACTTATCTAAATGAATTATCCAATAATTATATCCAATTATCTAAACGAATTATGCAATAATTATAAATAAGTAAACAATCGAATTCTCTAAACAAATAAACAAAAACAAATGTAAACAAAATTAACAATAATAAATCTAAATAAAATAAATATCATAACCAACAATAATTAACGCATGAATTAATTAGTCATTTACATCATAATTATTTACTATATTGAAAGTAATTAATTTTAATTAATTGCATATAAATTTTACCATCAAAATTAACATGGTGTTTATATCATCTCCAAAGGATACTGAATTATGCACCAAACCAGATTACGTTTTGATTTTTGTAATCTAATCTAAACGAAATATGTTCAATCAAGATTTTTGTAATCTAAACGAATTATGTTAACTAAATGATCGATTACGTTTTGATTTTTCTATGTTCAAAATTGATATCGATTTATCGATTTTTTTAAAGAATGGGATATAAAAATTATCGATTTTTTTAAAGAATAGGATATAAAACAATTATTGATTTATACTAAAATTATCGCTACAATCAAATTAAGAAAAATAATTAAATAATTAAAGTCTCAATTATAAATAATTAAAGTCTTTTACAATAAATTAATTAAAGGGACTAATCTAAAGTCATTATGCTTGGGAATTATCTAAACGAATTATCCAATAATTATATCCAATAATCTAAGCGAATTAATAATTATAAATAGCGTAAACAATCGAATTATCTAAACAAAATAAAAAAAAATCTAAACAAACTTTGATAATTAGTATTAAATTTACAAAATATTTCCTTCATTCCGGTGGATGATCCTTGATTCCGGTAGACCAATTTTATGTTTCCGATCAACCGGAATCAATGAATCAATTACAAAATAAATTGACACATAAAATTCGATAATTCCGGTCGATGATCCTTGATGCCGGTCGACCAATTTTGTCACAGCCCCTAAATCCTAAGTACGATTTAGTAGGGATTGTAACTCTAAACAGGGAGACCCTTTTAACATAAAACTGTAATGCATATGTCACGTATGTTTTTGGACTTTAGTACATAACTTAAGTTCTTGCAGCGGAAAACATGTGATATATACATATGACGATGTACTATCAATGTATAAACTTTTAGTGAAAATATTCCTATTGCTCAACACCGCTCCATCCTTCATACGCTCAACTGCGCATTTAAAACAAACATGCGGTGGTGAGTACAAGAATGCTCGGTGGACTCATGCCAAAACATTTTTATCATTTTTAGATTACCTTTGCCACATCGTGTTAAGACACGAGGGTTTTAGTTGAAATGCCTCAGTGTTTACTAAAATCATTTTCATCATTTCTCAAAATCGTCGCTCGACTGGGCATTTTTCTTAATGTGTATGATCCATATCCCTTAACATCCTTTCATCATAACATCATAGTCGAGCGTCGTGAAGGAGGCCTCCCTCTACGACGCCGTGACCGGCCGTGAATTGTCCTTATAGCACACAGTCACCTTAGGTGTACACGTTAGTCCTAGCCAGGTATAGGCCTTCCGGCTTAGGATCCGATATCGATTTTCATTCATAAGTTGAGAGCGACCCAAACAACATTCATATCATTCTCATGGATAGGATACATACACAAAACATAAACATTTTTGGCAGGTAATCTTGTAAACATTTTATGAGCATTTCCTGTAAGAAAACATCGTAAATAAAATATTTCAATAGCATTTTATTTTTGAGTAGAGTAAAGCCCACCTGGACTGTAGATTGTCTAATCGATTTCTTGGAATGCGAGTCCTAGGCTTAGCCTATCTATTCCTGGCTTTGAGGTTTTGGAGTTGAAATATCCATCGGGTCTTAGAACCCATATTTCTACTTTAGTGTATATCATGGTATGATATACAATCAATTGATCAGGTAGAAGCACCTAGTCAAGTATTTCACGTTAAGGTATGCTTCCGTAAAAATATCATATTGTGTTGTTTTATCATAATCTCATGCATCTTATTAATGCTCTAACGTACCTTGCGACATAACGTAATGAATGCATCAATTAATAGCATGTTAGTCACATAAGGCATATTTCACATAGGGGAGTTCCAACACTTAGTCAAATTTCAAGTGTTTATTTTCAGCAAAACAGCTTAAAGCAACTCAAGTGACCACTTTGACGATTCATAACTCTCGATTCAAGATACGTATGACCGTACAAAGATACATTCTGAAAACCTCTAAACATGTACTACAAGTTCTAAGAAGGAATTCAATTCAAAAAAATCGTGGTTCTGGAGATATAGGGTCTCAAAGTGGGCAACTCGAACTGACTTCTATACTTAGAATATTTTTCAGGATTTCCAGATTTAGCTTAACGACGAGGGATTTTGCGAGGCTCGTAACTTTTGACTCACAATACCAAAATGACTGCAGGATACCACTTTCGAAACCTTGTAACCAGAAATACATGTTTCATGAAGAAAGTACTGGAAGATATATGATGCATCAAGAAATACATTAGTTCAAAGTTGACTAGTTGGAATGGACAAGTTTCAAGTAGGTGACTTTGGGTCAATGAAAAGTATACTTATAAGACTTGGTTTGGGATCAAACTTTCCAGATCAAAACTAGCCATGGTAAAGAAAATTTCTTATGAAGAAACCCAAATCAAAGTCGGACTACAAACGGCTTGAACATCTCACGGAAAAGTCAGACTTGTAGAGTTTATTAAAAAGAAATTAGGCTAAGGCAGTTTTGACAAAAAGACCTACTGAAATGCGTTAACTTTAAAAATTCACTAGAGCTTATTAAAAAGAATCTGATAATGAAACCTATTAGATTGAAAAGCCACTTAAGTCTAGTTTAATTCAGAAAAAGCCTCACTCAATGATTCAAAATAGATTGGGAGATAAAAATATTTTACTACAAGTTATCGCTACAGTGACAGCTTGGTGCAGTTCGTTTGTAAAATTAGGAATAAATAGTAAACATTTTTAGAAACTTCTGAAAATTTACATAAATCTTATAGACATGCTAAATTATGTTTATGCCAAATTTTAGAGTTTTACCATTAGCCAAACTCAAAACGAAAGCCATGAACCGTGGGTGATGAACAGGGAAATTTTACAGATTTGTGCAGTGTTTTTGGAAAATACAATTAAAATAGTAAATCAAGTTGGATTGACTTGAAATTTTACAGAGCCGTGATAGACATGTTTAGTTTCAACATAGTAAAATTTCACATTCATCTGACCACTGAAACTTAGTCAAATAAATTTATGAAGTTACTGTTCGTTCAGCCAACTTCCAGTTTTTTTTTATACAAGATTATAGTTCAACATTAGTATATTGATTTCTTGCAAGCCTTTCATCAAACCTCATATGCACTCATATTTGCACGAAACCATGGTGAATTTATCACCCCATCTCTCATCCAATTTTATCAAACTAAACACAATCCATCCTAACCAACATGCAATGATCAAAAGAGACGAATCTACTCATTCATTTAACATGCGATCACATTTAAACAAAACCCATCACTACACATGCAAGTATGATTTAGCCATGTCCAAGAATCATAGGATGTAGTTATACCTCAGCCACGAATTTGGAAGAAAAACGAGAGAAATGGAGATGCGACGGAGCTCATGGCTTCAAGGTGCATCGATCGGTATCTCCTGAGCTAGGAGCTTGAGCTCTCTCTTACATGGTGGAAATGGGTCTCCATTGCAAGAAGTGGAGTGAGGAGAGAGAGGGAGGTCGGCTGAATGGGGGAAGGTATGGGGTGTGTTGGGTAGATATGAGGCAAAGTGAGGATGGAGAAGAGGGTGAGCTCGGAGCAGATGAAGAGGGTGGGCTCGGGCGAGATGGGCAAGTCGAAGCATTGTTAGTCTGAGAGAAGAAGGGACGGGATTAGGGCTCACGTTAGTGGGCGGAGATATGGGTTGATTCATTAATTAGTTTTATTATTATATTATTATTATTAGATAAAATATTATTGGTAGATTAGGGTTAGGGTTATGTATAAATACCCATGCATGTACTTTTGGTGGGTATCTGAGATTAATATTATTTTGGGAGCAGGAGGCTTGGCGCACGGTGTGCGATTTTATTCTCGTTTCATACTCTATCAATTGGTCCGACCTGCGGATCCCGTCCATGGAGATGACAACACGATCAGATCGGGCGATTGGAGAAATTAGGCGGATCGGGAGGAGATCAAGAGTCGATTGCAGTCGAACTTGCGAGCGGTGGGCGTGTTCAGTGGGCAAGACACCACCGACATGAAATTGGCCGACATAGCCGCAACGTTGGCGTAATTATCAAGGCGATCTTGAACCCGGAGAAATCGAGTGACCTAGAGGGAAGATTCGTCAAAAACAGCGGGAGAAGGCGGAAAGATCCGGAGTCGAAGAAGCGGATCGGCGTCGTCTGACCCGACGTTTGCGTGGAGGATCCGATAGGGTGGTTGGCGCTAATCAACAATTCGAGTTGCAGGAACGGCCGTGAGAAAGTCGTTGTAGGCTGTGGTTGCGATGGACGGCGAGGCGCTTGGGTGACATGGTTGAAGACGCGCCAACCCGACATCACTTGGGAGAAATTTTCGGCGCCTAGTCTCCGTTTGATACAAGATTCAAGGCAGCCCGTATGAGAGGTTGATGGCGGTGAAACAAACAGCTCGATGGATGAATATATTTCGAGATTCGTGCAGCTCGCGGTCAGTGCGGGGTTGAGCGGCGAGCATTATCTCGGCAATTTCATGAGCGGGCTAAAAGCGGTGAGGGAGCACTACGGCTGTTGCGGCCTAAAGACATTGAGACATCCATGGAATTAGCTCGCGATGTGGAGGATAACCTTTCCATTCCGCTGAAGGGCGACCATTCCGAGTGTTGAGCTGAGGGCGCAGACCGGGGTACTCGCGACCTTTCGGAACTAACCCCACCATAGCAGGCAGCGGAAGTAGCGTGGGAAGTGCTGCCCGCGCGGGCCCGAAAGGAGCAACGCCTCATCCAGAAGCTTCAGAGCAATCAACGGCCCGCAACCATTTCACTCGGTACACCAACAACGAATTGGCGGACCTCCGTGCCAAAGGGCTGTGTTTCAAGTGCAAGAAGCCGTATTTTCCCGATCATTCGCGGGTTTGCCCGATGAGAGAGCTGCGGGTGATGGTGGCCGAACCGGAGGAGGAGATCGAGTTTGAACGCCGAATTGGTGGATGCCGATGGAGTGGAAGAGGAGTTAGAGGAAGGGAGATGTTGAAAAGGAGGAGGGAACACTCCGCATGTACTCGATGGTGGGGATTTCGAGTCCGGGAACGCTAAGGTTGCGCGGAGTCATGCGGGGAAGGACGGTGACTGTCCTCGTTGATAGTGGTGCCAGCCACAACTTCATCTCTTCCACCTTGGTACCGTTGATTCAGGCCGACATTGATCCCTTCGTGAAGGTCGGTATTCAGCTCGGCAACGAGACGCGGCAAGCTACAGGTGGGCTGTGCAAAAGCCTAGTGATGACGTTGGAAGACTATGAGGTGGTGGCTGACTACCTCTCCTTCGCATTGGGAGGCGTAGATGTTATTTTGGGAGCTGCGTGGTTGGTGACGTTAGGGGAGATTAGAATAAGTTTGGAGAAGATGATGATGTCGTTCATGGACAAAGGAAAGAGAGTTGTGTTGCGAGGGGACTCGACCAACAGTAGGCAGCCCGTCGGCCTACGTTCACTGGCGAGGACTCGGGAAGCTGAGTGTTGGGCAGTTATTGTAAAGTCGGAGGCGGCGAAGCTGTCGGGAACGGATGAAAGTAAGGTACGGGGAGTGTTGGATCAATATGCCGAGATTTTTGGGGAACCAACAAGTTTACCGCCGCACCGAGCCACCGATCATCACATTGAGCTCTTGCCCGGAGCTCGCCCAGTTTCGGTACGGCCGTATCACTACGGACACTTGCAAAAGGATGAAATCGAGATATTAGTGGCGGATATGCTATTGGCCGGCATTATTCGACCGAGTTCTAGTGCGTTCTCCAGCCCAGTTTTGTTGGTTAAGAAGAAGGATGGAAGTTGGTGTTTCTGTGTGGACTATCGAGAGCTTAACAAAGTAACGGTACCGGACAAATACCCGATACCAATCATTCAGGAGTTGCTAGACGAGCTGGCAGGCGCAGTGATCTTTTCAAAGATTGACTTACGTTCAGGGTACCACCAGATTCGAGTGTCGGACTCTGACATCCACAAGACGGCCTTCCGCACACACAGCGGCCATTATGAGTTCTTGGTGATGCCTTTTGGGTTGACGAACGCATCGGCAACGTTTCAATCTACCATGAACGATTTATTCCGACCCTACCTTCGGAAATTTGTGTTGGTTTTTTTTTGATGACATTGTCGTATATAGCAGGACTTTGGAGGAGCACAAGTTACATCTGAGCCAGACGTTGTCGCTATTGTGGGAAAATCAGTTCAAGGCTAATTATAAAAAATGTTTATTTGGGTGCCGACAAGTGGAGTATTTGGGTCACATCGTTTCGTCGGAGGGAGTGGCGATGGACCCGAGTAAGGTGAGTGCGGTATTGGATTGGCCGAGGCCGAGGTCGAGGTCGATTAAGGAGGTGCGTGGATTCCTGGGATTGACGGGTTACTATCGTCGATTTGTACGAGAATATGGCATGATGGCTCGGCCCTTGACAGCACTATTAAAGAAGGAGGCGTCGTCCCAGTTTGTGTGGACGGCCGAGGCTGAGCAGGCATTCGAGAAATTGCAGAAGGCACTAACGGAAGCGCCCGTGTTAGCTATGCCCAAATTCGATCAACCCTTTGTAGTTGAGTGTGACGCGTCAGGAAGCGGAGTTGGGGCGGTATTAATGCAGGAAAGGCGTCCAATCGCATACTTCAGCAAGTCGCTAGCCGATCGTAGTCTTTCTAAATCAGCCTACGAGCGTGAGATGATGGGCCTAGCCTTGGCTATTCAACATTGGCGTCCTTATCTGATCGGACGGAAGTTTGTTGTGCGTACCGATCACCGTAGCTTGAAGCATCTGTTGTCGCAGAAAATCGCGACCCCCTCACAGCAGATTTGGGTGGCAAAACTATTGGGCTACGACTTTTCAATCGAATACAAGACCGGCGTCTCAAATGCTGCCGCCGATGCCTTGTCAAGGAGAGCCGAGGGGGTATCCTTGGCTGCTTTGTCGCTACCGGATTGGTTGGGTTTATCGGATGTGAGGGAGGAGCAACGGAGGGACCGAAAACTCCACGGCGTGATGGATCGTTGGCGGTGATGAGAGGAGAAGCGGGGTATGAGCTGCGGGTGGCGATTGTTTTAAGGGGCGGTTGGTGTACTGGGAGGACTCAAAGTGGATTCGAAATTGTTGGAGGAGTTTCATGCGTCTCCGACCGGAGGACATGCTGGGGCTCTTCGGACTTATAGAAGATTGGCCGAGAATGTACACTGGAAGGGCATGTTTCGGCGGGTTCGGAAATTTGTGGCTGAATGTATTGTGTGTCAAAAGTCGAACTATGAAACTTTATCACCGGCGGGATTGTTACAACCTCTTCCGATTCTGGAGCTGATTTGGGAAGACATTTCGATGGATTTCATTACTTGTTTGCCGAAGTCGAAAGGATTTTCTTCTATTTTGGTGGTGGTTGACAGGCTTTCGAAGTACGGGCATTTTATGGCGCTAAAACCACCCTTATCGGCGTGTTCTCATGTCGAGGTTTTTGCTCGGGAAGTAGTGCGGTTGCATGGAATTCCGAGATCTATAGTGAGTGATAGAGATTCGATTTTTATGAGCTCTTTTTGGAGGGAATTGTTTGCACAGTCGGGGACGCAATTGAAGTTTAGTACAGCCTATCACCCTGAGACGGATGGCCAAACGGAGGTATTAAATCGGGTTGTTGAGACTTATTTGCGTTGCCTTACGGGGGAGCAACCAAAGCAATGACTGCGTTGGTTAGCGTGGGCGGAGTACTCTTACAATACATCTTACCAAACCGCAGCCCGGATGACACCTTTTGAGGTGGTTTATGGTAGACCGCCCCCTACGATCAGGCGTTTCTTGCCCGGAGAGTGTAGTGTGGCGGCGGTGGCGGAGGTTATTGGGAGTCGCGATGAGATGTTGCGTAGTCTTCGTCGCAACTTGGAAGTCGCTCAACAACGAATGGTAAAGCAAGCAAATAAGAGACGACGAGAGGTGTCGTATGCTGTGGGTGATAAAGTGTTCGTGAAGGTGAGGCCTTTCCGTCAATTGTCGGCGAATCGTAATCCTCAACATAAGTTGGCGGCGAAGTATTATGGGCCGTTCTGCGTCGAGGCTAAGGTGGGAGCAGCGGCCTATAGGTTGGCACTTCCGTCGTCCAGCCGTATTCACCCGGTATTTCATGTGTCTCAACTTAAGAGTGTGATAGGAGAGCATGCAGTGGAGGCCGAACTGCCTGCTACCTTGGAACTTCCCGCAGGACCTGTGTTTGAGCCGGAGGCGATATTGGCTACGAGGTTGGTGGAGGAAATGGGCAGGTCGCGTGAGCAGTTCCTGGTACGATGGTTGGGACAAGCGGGAGATGAGGCAACATGGGTTGATGCTGCAGAGTTTCGTTCTCAGTTTCCAGATTTCGACCTTGTGGACAAGGTCGTTTTGAAGGGGGATGGAGTTGATATGAGGCAAAGTGAGGATGGAGAAGAGGGTGAGCTCGGAGCAGATGAAGATGGTGGGCTCGGAGCAGATGGGCCGAAGTCGAAACCGTTGTTAGTCTACAGAAGAAGGGGACGGGATTAGGGCTCACGTTAGTGGGCCGGAGATATGGGTTGATTCATTAATTAGTTTTATTATTATATTATTATTATTAGGTAAACTATTATTGGTAGATTAGGGTTAGGGTTATGTATAAATACCCATGCATGTACTTTGGTGGTATCGATTAATATTATTTTTGGGAGCCAGGAGGCTTGGCGCACGGTGTGCGATTTTATTCTCTCATTTCATACTCTATCATGGGTGGTGAGAGAGGTATGGGGTGGTGTTGGGTGACAAGTGTCTCTACATACCCATGCATGTCTACACTTATCACTACATTTCCATGCATATCTACACTTGTCACACACATGCACAACTCACACACTCTCTCCATGCATACACACACACGGTTCACACACACATATATATATATAGAGAGTTTGGTTCAAATAAGAACCATTCTTATCTTAAAAACTAAGAACCAAATGAATTCGTTATGAAAGTTGATGAATCCGTTGAGAAAGTTAATGAATTCAAAACTTGAAATTTTCACCGGGTTCGAATCCATGAGGCTAAAATTCTATTTTTTGGATTGATAATTTTCCCAATGGATTCATCAACTTTCACCGTGAATTCATCGGTTTTGGTTCTCACGTTCTCACAATAAAAATGGTTCTCCGTTAACCCTTCCATATATATATATATATATATATATATATATATATATATATATATATATATATGTATTTAATTATTTAGTTAGGCTATATAATTAATCAAATTGTCATAAAAGATACATGTAATAGTGGGAAAGTCAACAACACACTTTGTTACACATTCAAGAGTTTTCGGCTATTACACATAAACCATAGGTCAAATTTTTATTTTCCATGCCATACATTGATATATGTTATCACATATAGTTTAGATGATAAATAATATCATAGGATAAATTAATGGCATCATTTTATGTGATAAAACTTAGTTCGAAAGTTAGGGTTTTCGAACGTTTGAAAAATTGATCACTATCAAACCTTAATGATCTAGCATTGATTTCATGCTAAATAATACTGTAATTACATATAATAATCATAGGAAATTAATTACTATAATTCCTTGATCATTAAACTCACTTTCCATTTCGTCTCTAAACGTTAATTATCGACTCATCTCGAAATGGACATAATAAAGTCGTAATCACTTTACTAAATTATTCCATTAATAATGGAATTTAATTCCAAGCTTAATTGCTTAGAAAATTTTATGAAATTTTAACTATCGATACGCAATCGACGTTAAAATAATACCGCGATACACTTCATAAACTTCTATTCCTTAATTCACGATTCTCGTTGAATATAAAATAGAATTCATTAAGCCGTAAATAATCGAAATCATTATTTGATATCTTCTTGATTGAATCATCTCGCGAATTCCTAATTTATGGGTTTTAAATACCGTAATTAGGCATCTAATTCTCGGGATATTACAAATTTGATGTTTAGGTCGTAGGAATCAAGGAATCAATTACAAAATTAATTGACACATAAAAATTGAAAATTTCGGCGATGATCCTTGATTAGGTCGACGGAATCAAGGAATTATCGACCGAATTTTTGATTTTACGTGTTAATTAATTTTGATTCATTATGGTTTTTAAAATTTTCGTTATATTGATAGCTTATAAATTTGAAAACCCATAAATTCATATAAAAACATCTAAGTTCACCTACACGTTAATCTAAAATGCATAACTTAATCTAAATTAACATATACATTAAAATACTCACTTAAATATAAATGTATCTGACGATTATCTAAGCAATTATAATATCCAATTATCTATCTGAATTATGCAATAATTAATTATCTAAGCGAATTATGCGATAATTTATCCAAACCAATAAACAATAATAAATATAAACAAAATTAACAATAATAAATCACAACAAAATTAACAATAATAAATTTAAACACAAATTAATATCATAAACAATAATAAATTCAAAAGCAATTAGAAAATAAATAAAAATTCGAATAACTTACTTGTTGAGACATAGCTGTTGGGATCTGGATTGAAGAAAGAAATTTGAAAATTTTGAATATAAAACCGAAATGAACCAAAGAAAATTAGAGGAGCAAGAACAAGAGCCAATTGTGAATACTTGAATTTGTTGATTTGTATTTGTTACCGATCGATTGTATAAATAGGAGAATTGGTTCAATTATTGGTGGTCAAATCTTTCTTCTTTTTGACAATTTTTCTCGCAATTTTTCAACATTTATTTGTCTTCTTCAATTTTTACGCAATTTTAGTCGTAAGCTTTTACTTTCGTAGTACTATTTTATGCGATATTAAATTAGCGTAAATATGAAGGATAATTTCAATATTAAATATTTCTCATAATTAATAAGTTGTGTGATAATTTGACATTTCAATATTTTGCAAAATTTCCATTATAGATTACCTGTAAATATTAATTTAAATATCATACATTCATTTTAAATTAAGTATTAAATTAATTTGATATATCCTTGTTTTCGGTAGAAAATTCACTGATTCCGCTCGACCCTTTGATGTTTCCGGTCGACCGGAGACAAGATTTAATAATTATTATTAAATTCGATGATTAATATCAACATAAATTTAATATGTCTAGGAAACATATTAAATTCCGTAATTTAATACTAATCATGCGATCGAATTTAATACTAATGTCTTGGAAATTTAATATATCAACATAAATTTAATACTAATCGTAAATCCGAATTTAATACTAATAAAACTCCAGAAACATATTAAATTTCATCCATTCATTTATGTTTCCGGTCAAGGAAAATTAATTAACACATAACATTAATTAGTATTAATTTAATCCTAATAAAACTCCGGAAACATATTAAATTCCATTCATTCATTTAATTTATGTTTATGTAATTTAATTTATGTAATTTAAATTTTATGTTTCCGGTCAAGTACACACTTTCCGATCAAGTACACACTTTTGACCGGAAACATAAAATTTAATTAATTTTCCTTGACCAGAAACATAAATGAATGGATGGAATTTAATATGTTTTCGGTCAAAATTTAATTAATTTTCCTTGACCGGAAACATAAATGAATGGATGGAATTTAATATGTTTCCGAAGTTTTATTAGTATTAAATTCCGGTCGCATGATTAGTATTAAATTTATGTTGATATATTAAATTTCTGGAGACATTAGTATTAAATTCCAGTCGCATGATTACTTATTATTTTTTCATGATTTTCTCACACTTTTTCTCTATAACTATAAATAATTTAATAGAAAAGACTTATTATAATTTCGCAATCATTTATTGATTGTTAATAAACAAAAATATTATTGTTTTGTCAGTGGCATGTCACAATTCACATCGAAACTAATGGAGACTCTGTAGATATATATTAAAAAAAGCAAATGGGTATACAATGTATCAATTTTTCAAAATGGTTATGTCATGTACACACTTTTACAAAAGTGTGTACTTGTATATATTTCCCAAATTTTTATATATATACTTGTAAAAAAATTCCAAGAAAGTCCAAAAATAGCCCGGATTTTGAAAAAATGAAAAAATAAAATAAAAAATCTTGAACTTTTTTTGTAAGTTTCAGAAACGGCAATAGAGTAAATTTTCAGTGTCCGAATGTTGTGAATTTATTCGTTTCTTCCCTCTTCCACTTAGGAGAAATGCGAGAAGTGAACAAATGTGCAACATTATTCGCTCAGACAAATGTACATCATTGTTTTTCGTATTGTTTACTGTAACTTTTGTAACTTTGAGTTTTGCGTTGATTTAATCTTTTTTTATACTTTTTCTTTTATAATTGGAATAACTTCTATTTATCTTTTTCCAATTTTGAGTTAAAGTCGAAGAAGCGATTGAAACAAAATCGAAAGAAATTTATGGCCTAGAAGAAAGAAAACGGGTAATAATCATTTTGAATGTACCAATTATATAAAATTAAACGATGTTAGAAAAATGTCAAGTGATATTTTCAAAATAACGATACGAGGACGAAAATCGTTAATTTTTCAAAAATCAAAATACGACTATGTTCAAAATACGTTTATATTTATTTAAAATATATTTTATATTTTAGTCCAATAACGATTTTTCCTTTGTTGAAATTTGAAATATGAAATTGAAAATTTTGGGGATTTGGGTGTAGCGGCGCAACGGGTAACCAGTTAGCAATGGGTAATACCCGATCTGGATCCATCACTTGATGGTCCGGATCCGGTCCGGATCCGATGTTTACTAGGCCGGTTCCAGAACCATTGACATCCCTACCTACAAGTTGTATCAAGCATACTGATTTCATAGCTAAACTTAGACTTTTCTCATCTAAAACACTATATAAACTAATCTGCTTCCCATGCAAACTCATCAACTCTATAACACAAGAGGGAGAAATGGGTTCCATTCTCGGGCTTTCATGGAACTTCACAGTTCTAGCTCTCTTCCTTCCCATAATAATCTTCTTCATCAGAATGAAAACAAAATCGAAGCCCGTATCCGCCAACTGGCCTCCCGGCCCGAAAACCCTACCGTAATCGGAAACATGCACCTTCTCAGCGCGCTGGCCTTCCGTTCCATCAGCGACTTGGCCAAACAGTACGGCCCTTTGATGCGCCTGAAGCTGGGCGAAGTCGACACCATCGTGGTGTCTTCGCGAGAGCTAGCCCGAGAGATGCTGAAGCAGCACGACCCTTGCTACGCCGACCGCCCCGAATCCATCGGCATCAAAGTCTTGTGGTACAACTACCGCGATATCGCCTTCAGCCCCTACGGCGACTACTGGAGGCAGATGCGCAAGATCTGCATCATGGAGCTCCTCAGCCCCCGAAGCGTCCGCTCCTTCGACTCCATCAGAACAGCCGAGGTTTCCAATCTCATCGCCTCCATTCGCAACTCCGCCGCCGCGGGGAAGCCTGTCAACATCAGCGAGAGCAATTTCTCCATGATGAGCTCCGTCACCTGCCGAGCCGCGTTTGGAAAAGTGTCTAAGGATAAGGATACGTTGATCAAGATATTGAGCGACGGGATTAAGATGGCGGCGGGTTCGAGATCGCGGATTTCTTCCGTCGTCGCTGATGATCAACACCCTCAGCTGGACTAAGATTAGGCTGCTCATGATGCGCCACAAGCTCGATGTCATTCTCGACGGTCTCATCCATCAACACGAACTCAATCTGGCCAAGATTGAGAGAGGAAATGAGGAGGAGAGAGGGGAGGAAGGCAGCGGGAGTTCGAAACGAAGATATCGTCGACGTTTTCCTCAGGCTTCAGGAAACTGGAGAGCTCAGTTTCCTATCAGAAAAGAGGACATTAAAGCTGTAATTTACGTTAGTGTTTTATTCATTTAATTGATCAATCTGTGATTGTTTCATCAGACATATATAAGTTTTTATTATTATATATGGTGCAGGACATGTTCTCTGCTGGAACAGAGACGTCATCGACAGCGATGGACTGGGCGATGGCGGAGCTGATGAGTAAAAGAGATAAGACAAAAGAAGAAAATGTAAACATATCAAGAACAAGCGAGAAGTGATATCCTTTGTTTCATTGATTTTCTGTATTCATTACAGATGCCATAATGAGGCTCAGAATTTATCACTATAAATAGCAACATTACAGCTATAAACCCTAAAGCATCATGTACGGTTTTCATCTTCACCTAACACATGTAATAATCTCCTTATACATGGAATACACTCTAGCATCTTGATTGAGATATTCACGTCGCTGAGGTGTCAGCTAAGACAATACTTTTACTCACTTCAAGCTCGGATGGCATCACTTCGTATCAGCTCGGCAGCACTTCGTATCACTTCGGCACTTCGGCACTTCAGCACTTCAGCACTTGAGCACTTCGGCACTTCACTCCGTATCAGCTGAGCTAACACTCTCCCTCAATTCAAGCGCGCGAAGAGGGACAACTTGCAGTTGGTTTCGAAGCTTAGTGAAGAATTGGAGACTTAAGGGTTTAGTGAAAACGTCTGCAAATTGATCGATAGACGGAACATGTTGAACCACCAACTTCCCTGAAGAAATCCGTTCACGAACAAAATGCACATCAAGTTCGATGTGCTTAGTTCGTGCATGAAGAATAGGATTGATGCAAGATAAATGGCACTAGTGTTATCAACCCATACAATAGGGACTTTAGAGAAACCAAGAGAAAGTTCTTGCAAGAAAGAGGTAATCCAAGTAATTTATTGACGTTAGCTAAACTTCGATACTCGACTTCCGTGCTTGAGCGAGACACAACATCTCGCTTCTTTGTGCACCAAGAAATCAAATTTCCCCAAGATAGATGCACATACCGTACGGTAGATCTTCATCATCTACATCGATGCCCGATCCGAATCGGAAAATCCAACGATGTTGTTATTGTTAAAATCAGCAGAGCGAGTGAGGTGAATACCATGATTGATCGTCCCTACTACATATACGAGAATCGCTTTACTGGTGTCCGGTGCGTATCAGCGGATTAGCCATATCTTGGTGACCTTGTTGATGTAAAAAGAGAGGTCGGGCCTGTGATGGTAAGGTATTGCGAGCTCAACAACACTTCTATAATCTACGGGATTAGGTATTGGGTCGCCTTGATTCTTGGATAAATGAATAGAAGAAATCATAGGTGTTGAACTCCCTTTGGCATTACTCATGTTTGCTTTGAACAAGATATCCTTAGCATATTGACCTTGATGCAGATGAAGACCTCGTGTAGTTGAGTAATCTCTATACCAAGAAAAAGATTAACCTGACCAAGATTTTTGAGAGAAGGACTTTCCAAGTTCTTGAATATGATTGAACATCCGAGATATTACTTCTCGTGACAAGGATGTCATCCACATAAATAAGAAAATAAGCAGATGAAGTAGAACCTTTCCTAAAGAACAAGGAATTGTCGACAATCGATGTGTAAATCCCATTTGAAGGAGAACAGATTTGATAGTGAGAAACCAAGAGCGTGAGGCTTGTTTAAGACCATAGATGGCCTTCTTGAGTTTGCAAACAAGAGCGCAGAACCACATTCTTCAAAACACGGAGGCTGCATCATGTAGATAGTTTCATCAAGAACACCATATAAAAAAGCATTATCTACATCTAGGTGTGTCACTCCCCAGATCCTTTGCACTGCCAAAGACAATATAGTCCGAATATTAGTGGGTTTAACCACAGGACTAAAAGTTTCAGTAAAGTCGAAACCCGGTTCCTGTGTGAAACCTTGAGCAACTAAACGTGCTTTATATCGAGCAATACTTCCATCAGCATTTCTTTTCAGTTTAAAAACCCATCTGCAGCCCACGATTTTTTTCGGTGGAAGAGGTTCTAAAACCCAGTATGATTCTTGTATAAAGCCCTCGGTTCATGTATCATGGCAGCTCTCCAAAGTGGATTTGGATAAGGCCTCGGTGACATTTTGGCTCTGATTAACAAACATATCTTCACCTGCAGTGAGAAGAGCTTTAGGTTTAAAAATATTTGCCTTCCCTCGTGTGACCATGGGATGATTCGATATCACGGTGGTAGGAACAGGAGAATCATGAACAATGGTCATAGGAGAGACATCAGACGTAGGTGGTATAGAGGAATGAGATGAGGATGAGGATAAAGGAGTATGAGTAGTCGGGGAGTTATGAGGAGAGGACTGCACATCACTATCAATATCATTAATGAAATCATGAGTGTGTGTAGGAGGAGACACAGTAGGAGATTGAGGTGGAGTAGTAGGATCATAAATCCAAGAAGGAAAATGAGAGACAAAGGGATTGGTATTGGGTTACGAGAGAGGAAGAGGAAACTTGTTTAACTTGTTTATGCGGAAGACACACACTCGTCAAAAACGACATCTCTTGTAACAATGATTTTTCCTGTGGATAACAACACCTTGTATCCTTTATGATGAGCACTATATCCCAAAAAAGTACCTACATCTGACCTAGGTTGCAGCTTATGTTTATTATATGGTCTTAGGAAAGGATAACACAAGCACCCAAAAGTCCTTAAAGAATGGTAAACAGGTTTCTATTTAAAAAGTTTCTCCAGCTGGCTGACAAACTGGATAACTTTTGTGGGTAGTCTGTTAATTAGATATCTGATTGTGGTGAAAGCATCATCCCAAAACTTCATGGGTAAACCAGAGGCAAAGACAAGAGAAAGACCAGTCTCGACAACGTGTCTATGCTTTCTCTCAGCCAAGACCATTTTGTTGAGGTGTATAAGGACATGACACTCTATGATGTATCCCGTTCTCAATGAAAAGGTAGACAAACTGTACTCACCACCCCAATCGGTTTGAAGGTTTGATTTTGTGTTGAGTTGAGTTTCGACTAGAGTTTTAAAATGAAGAAATACATCGTGAACATCACTTTTGGCTTTCAAAAGATACAACCAAACATATCATTGTGTTGATCAATGAAGCTAACATAATAAGTGAAACCATTAGCACTAGTGATGGGGCGGGACCCCGAGATCACTATGTATTAATTGAGAGGTGCATGATGATGAGTGTCGAGAAAGTTTGTAAGGTAAGCGATGCATTTTGGCTAAACAACAAGGTTGACACAGAACTTGAGATTGTTTATCATTAAAATAAAGATTATAGGAATTTAAGGCTTTCCTCACAATGTCGACATTACAATGACCCAAACGATTGTGCAAATGTCGACACTAAGAGGACAACGAAATTAGAAAAGGCAATGATGAAGGCGAGCAGTGGAGTAACATCGATTGACTAGAAGAGAAAGGAAAAGCGGAAGCAAGATAGCTGGTAGGTGGTGAGCTCGATTTGTGAAGGATAAACCGATCTGGACCATCTTTAAGGATACCTTGTGGAGAATAGCTCGGTGACGATCATAACAAGGCAATCGAGTGAAACTCAAAAGACACTCTATTATCTCTAGCAAATTGAGAAACACTGAGAAGATTTTTGGTTATACTAGGCACATGGAGAAGATTATTGAGAATGAAATGTTTAGAATGAAGAGTAGAAACAAAAGAACCATTACCAACGTGAGCAACGTCTAATCCTTGACCATTTCCCATCTGCAACCTGTTCGAACCTTGATATTCAGAGGCTAGGTTAAGGTTAGATAAATCATTTGAAACATGATTAGTAGCTCCAGAATCTGGATACCAAATGTTTCCTGAGTTATGATCTGAGGCAGAAGGATAGTGAGTCTGACCAGAATGTTGAACAACATTAACACTAGGAGTGTTAGTGTTCTTGCCTTGTGAAGATTGATATACTGCCGTTGTTGTTTATGTGACGACCCGACTTTCCAATGAAATACGGATCATATGGATCGTCACGGTATGATAAGCGTGGAAATACACGTAGCTAATCAAGGCGATCAACCAATCAACTACTTAATAACGTAGGTTAAAGGGATAAACCATCAATACCAATTCAAGTCGTAGAAGGACTTGTCGAAAGGGTTCGAGGTTGACATAATGACGGGCGAATTTAAAGTCACAGTGCGACCTCCAATTCAATACGAAATAGCGGTTATAATCAAAGCGTTAATAATATCGAGTTAGGCGGCAAATAAGCAAGTGGACATGCATATGACGATGCATGCCCAGGTTCTAGAAACCTTTCTAATTAAGCATAAAAATAGCTGCTACTCGCACCTCGCACCCATCATCGATCCTTGCTCAACCCGCGCATCAAAAACGAGATGCGGGGCTAAGTACAAAAGTACTCGGTGGACTCGTTGAAAATATTTTCTTTCCCAAAAGTTATTGATCGCCCACAATGGCGCGTGAGGATTTTAGTTAAAGACTCATGCCTATCAAATATTTTATCATTTTTTAAAAGCGTTCGGCGAACTATTTTATCACGTTGTTCCATATCGGTAATTAATTCATCAATCATACATTCATTCATTCGCGCACTATGGGTGGCCACCTACACATAGTCGCCGTGACGATCGGTAGCTAACCTTAACACACAACACGTGTACACAATCCGAGTTAGTCCTCAACTAAGTCGGATCCGATCGTTAACCTTTTTAACGTTGGTGGACCAACTCGTTCACATACCACATGGATATACCAATCAATTCTCATTCCACATTGGACAAACCAACCTCGGATATGGACACAACAAAGCGTAAATATTTGGCGATCAATAACGATTCATGCAATAATATTTCATAAAGCTTTGTAAATCATGCTTTGAGTTATGCATAATCATTTTGTTTGAAAAGCCCACCGCTAATCCAAAGCTTAGTGGTTCTAAATGGCGGGGGGGTGTCCTTCCTCAACAACTACGCCCGATCAGATCCTTCATAAGAAAATAGCCGTTCTTAGGTTCTTTCTATCAATCGATGGTCGACTATAAATTACGACTTAAAGTTCCCAATTAGGGTTTCTTTATGATTTTATGTGATTGTTTTAAGATAATTTCTATTATCTTACATCCCAATTCTCAAGCTATATTACCTCGTCGTTCATGGGTGAACTTGATTATGAATCACATATTCCGAGTCTATCCTTGACTCTTAACCTTAGTTTTATTATAACGTTATTACGTTATAGGTTATCGATAATCAAATTATGATTGGTAAATTAGGATATTCTCAAGCCACTAACTAGACTTAACAATTATAGTTACGTCTAGTAGGTTATGTGACGACTTGTAATTGTACGATAATTAAAGAGGAAAATTGACTTACAATTGAGTGGCATATGCTATCATGTAAGTAATTAGTACTTAAGAACAAAAGAAGTGCTTCGGAAATATTAACTCGACTTTTGGGACATAAGGATCGACATCTTATGTTCGAATCTTTGCTTGCACATTACGACATTGTTTGTTTATCTAACTCGTCGGAGATTACATATGTCGTATAATCGCTGAATTAGTTATCGAGTTGTTTTAACATTTCAACTAATATCGTATTGGGTTGTCGTTATTGAATACTAACGTTGTAGCTCGACTTTTGGTTTTCTAACTTAGGAACTCGCATTCAGTGTCCTTTTATTAAATAGAAAACCCTAATTTGTGTCTAACTTGATTCTCGTTAATTCCTTCTTAAGTTATCGAAATTGGTCGATTCCTTTTTGGATTCTCGTACATATAGTATTATGTTATTTACGTTTGGTTTCGGTTTGTCGATTCTGACATAAACATAAACATCGACACCAAACAATACCATACACAACATAAACTATACTAAAGCATTAGAAAACCCTAATTTCTAACATAATACACAATCATTGTGTAAGTGTGCATAAGTGTTCCATTCATCACTCTAATCACAACCATTCATTCCAAGCTTATAATTTCACTATCATAGCATCATTTAACATTAGAATTAAACTCATACTTAGCCATTTTGTTACGTTTTCGATAATTAGCAACAATTAGCATATGTATCGATAAATTCCAATAAAATCATGTTATACTCCTATCTTACTATAGAAGTTAATTATCAACCTAATATCATCATATGAAATTTTAAACCATAGGTTAAAATTGTCCAAAGTTTCGGTAATCACAATTTAGTGAGCTTTGTTTTCAATAAATTCCACAAAATTATATCATGCTTATACCATATACTAAACATGAAATATCACTCCATATCATGCATTAAAATTTTAAACCCATGCTTTCTATCCTAATTTCATTTCGGTAATTTCATGTATATATATATACATATTCAATAAATTCAACCTTGCACAAAATGGTTATATGTGCAATAACATGTAATATTAACATCAAACATTAACCAATATTTCATAATATCACATATCCTATTATTTTTAACAACAAAATCAAATAAATCATTATATATATATATAATGTAGCTCAGTTTTCTCATCAAAAATAGGAGAGGTGTTTGAATAAATTCAAGGTTAATATATGATGTTCATATCATACCCTAAACACCATATCTCAACTATTTTCAACAAACAAAAATCAAACAATACTCTAAAAGTATATAAATATAATCGGTCAAAATAAAATAAAATAGGAGATGTGTTTCAAAAATTCCAAGATTTTTATATGATGTTCACATAATATTTTAAACACCATATCTCAACTATTTTTCAAAAATAAAAATCAAACCATGGCTTAAATAAGCCTCAAAACTCACATTTTTTACAAATATTTTTCAAAAGTATTCTGGAAAATTATGATATTTATACTACATGCTTATAATACATTAGCAAGCAACAATATCAAATAATATTCACAAAATCATGCTTTGGCATATATAAAAAGAAATAAAGCATAAATCGAAAAAAAACAAACATACTCCAAAAATTATGAAATTTTTACAGTAGCCTTAGAACATTATTCTAAGAATTTTTCATTCATATCTTGAGAGCATTTGATGGCTCTAAAGTCACGAACAAAAATGAGGAGCAAACTAGGGTTTTTAAACCCAAAAAAAATCAAACAAAAATTCCACTCCATTAGGATGGAAGAGGATGATGAATAATACATTCCTATGGTCTTAGAAAGATTATTTGAGTGTGGGAGGGGTTTGGAAGGAGGATTAAAGCTTGAAAGTTTGAAAAGTGTAGAGAGAAAGTTTGAAAAATGAAAGGAAATGCAAAGGGGAGAATGAATCTGACCTTGAACGTTTTTCCCTTGTTATTCAGACCCTAGGGCTGTCATTTCCCATTTGGTATGGTCTTGGTGGTAGTTGGGAGGTGGATTGGTCAAATTATCCGCTTCGGTATGTTATCTGAGCTCTTTAAGTTTTAACGCACTTTCGATCGATTTCTCGGAAACTTAAGGTTCTATCTTATTAAATAGCCTTTAAAAGACTTATTTTAATGTTCAAAAAATTTCACGAAGTTCGGACGTCGTCCGATAAGTCAGTCCGAGTTATCGCGGAAAAACAAATTCGACGATTAAAAATATGCTCATTCAAAATTCTATTGAATTCTTGGGCTTTCATAATTAATTTGAGTCTTATAAATCATATTTCATTGATTTAGACCCTTGGTTCGAGTTTGGTCGTTCGGATCAATTTAGGGTTTTCGGTATATTTTACCGTGATTCGGTTAAGTTCTTGAGAATTCCTTGAAATTGATTCTTATAATTTCTAAATTCATAATAAATTATTCCTTAATCATTTTGGTTGTTATCACCATTTATTATGATTAGCACGGACTGAAAGTTGTTCGGCTCGTAAATAGTGTTTTTAAGGCCGAGGGCAAGTATGCGAAAATTCTCATTCTTTGCATTCTCACATGTTTTCGTGTGAGGATTCTAAAATGAAATCCGTTCGTGGAGATTCATTCTCGATCTTTCATTCTATGTTCAGGCTACTCGAAAACCCTAATCCCAGGTGGGACTAGTTATCGATTTTGATTTCTTTAGTATTCGATCTCGAATCGATTCTAATTCGTTTCATTGGTTTCCTTAAACATAATTAAGGACTAACTACTACAAATAATTGGTCTAAGCATCACCAATTAAAGTTTTAAATTTTTGGGTTATTACATACCATCCCCTTAAAGAAAATTTAGTCCGAAATTTGCTAACCTTGGAAAAGATCGGGTATTTCTCCTCATGGCTGATTCTAGCTCCCGGGTTGCTTCTTGTTGTCCATGGTGTCTCCATAGAACTTTCACTAGCGGTATTTCTTTGTTCGTAGCCTTTGGATACGTCGGTCCAAGATTTGGTAGCGGTTCTCGTAACTCATATTATCATCGAGGATAATATCATCGGCGGTATCACATGGCTGGGATCATGTATATACTTTCTTAGTTGTGAAATGTGGAACACATTGTGCACGTTCAAAACTTGGCGGCAATCTGAGTGCATGTTCGTTGGTCTATTTTCTCCGAATTTCATAGGGTCCTACGAAGCGTGGTCGCAACTTCCCTTTGATTCCGAATCTCACGATCCCTTTAGATGGAGAAATTTCAAGAAGACCTTGTCTCCTCTTCAAAATGTAGCTCGTGCGACGCTTTGTCGTCGACTTCTGTCGATCTGGGCCTCCTTGATCCGTTGGCGGATCCATCGCACGATCTCAATCATTTCTCCCACGTAGTCGGGTCCTAACACTCTCCTTTCTCCCACTTCATCCCGGTAAAATGGTGACCGACATTTCCTTCCGTAAAGTGCTTCGTGACGGGCCATTCCAATAGTAAACGGTAGCTGTTATTGTGGCGAATTCCACAGTGGTAACAACTTGTTCCCAACTTTCTCTCTATCGAGGACAACGGTCCTCGGCATGTCTTCAATGTTTGAATGGTCCTCTCGATTGTCCGTCCGTCTGCGGATGGGCAGCGATCTTGAAATGTAGTCGTGTCCCCGGTCCTTTTATAAACTCATCCGAATCGGGCGTAAATTTGAATCTCTATCGAGGCGTGATAGTCTTTGGAACTCCATGTGAGCGGATAATTTCTCGAGCATAACAAGTTGTCTGTCTGTCGACCCATGTGTTATTGGAATAGGTAGGAAATGCGCTCTTGGTCGATCGATCAATGATGACCCAAATAACGGTATTCCTTTTGTGATTTGGGTAGCCCGTAACAAAGTCCATGGCTATATCATCCCATTTCCATTTCGGTATGTCTAGCGGTTGTAAGGTTCCATATGGTCGTTGGTGGAGTGCTTTCACTTGTTGGCACGTCAAACAACGTTCTACAAATAAAGCCACATCTCGCTTCATTCCATCCCACCAAAATTTCTCTTTGAGGTCTTGGTACATTTGGTCTTTAGGGGTGTGCGGTATAAGAAGTCTCATGGGCTTCCTTCAAGATTTCGCCTGAAGCTCTTCGTCTTACGGGACGACACTCTCCCGTCATACAATGAGAACATTATATGTTGCTACAGTAAAATTCTTGTGGTTATCGTCCTTAATCTTAGCTCGTATTTCCTCTAGCTTGCTCTTCCTCCGAGCTACAAGATTCGGACTCTTAAGTCGAGGATTGCAATCAATGTTGCAATACAACCCCCTATCGTCGAGACGGTCCCACGACTTCGATGTTCATCCTCTAAAATTCTTCTATAAGTATTTCCTCATGAGTGAGGAGACATCCCAAACTAGGATGAGATTTGCGACTCAAGGCATCGGCTACAACATTAGCCTTGCTCGGGTGGTAATTGATGCCACAATCGTAATCTTTCACTAGTTCTAACCATCTCGCCGCCTCATGTTAAGATCATACGCTCAAAGAAATATTTGGGGCTCTTATGGTCGGTATAGATCTCACGTCTAACTCCATAAAGGTGATGCTCCATATTTTTAAGGCATGTACGACCCGCTAATTCCGGTCGTGCGTGGGATAGTTCAACTCATGTATGCGTAATTGCCTTGAAGCATAAGCAATAAACTTACCTTCTTGCATCAACACACATCATAGTCCATTCTTTGAAGCATCCGTGTAGATTGTGTACCCTTTATACGCCTCGATGCATCGCTAGTGCAGTCTTTGTTGTCGATGCTCCTTGAGGTCTCGAAACTAGCCTCACACTCGGCGGTCCAGTGTACTTGATTCCTTTTCTCAAAAATTAGGTCATGGGTCGGGCTATCGTTGAAAATCCTCGATAAATCGTCGATAGTAGCCGGCAAGTCTAAGAAACTCAATTTCATTCGGGTTCTTTAGTGATTCCCATTCTCGAACGGTATCAATCTTCGAGGGTCTCTTTGATTCCCTCGGCGGACACGATGTGACCTAAGAATGTCACTTCGCCTAACGAATTCACACTTGCTAAACTTGCAAAGAGTTGCTCTTGCCTTAATGTTTCTGACACCGTTCTCAAGTGCTCTTTGTGTTCTTGGTTATTCTGGAGTATATTAGGATATAAATCTATGAATACCGGGACAAATTTGTCTAAATACGGTGAAATACCCTATTCATGATATCCATAAATCTTGTTGGGACATTTGTAAGTCCAAAGGGCATAACGATGAATTCGAAATGACCATACCTTGTATGGAAAACCGTTTTAGGTACATCCTCTGGTCTAATCCTCAATTGGTGATATCCCGACTTTATATCTATCTTTGAAAAGACTCCTGCTCCCTTAAGTTGATCAAATAGATCGTCAATTCGAGGCAAAGGATACTTATTCTTAAGAGTTATCTTGTTTAACTCTCGATAGTCTATGCACATTCTCAAAGTGCCATCTTTCTTCTTCACGAAAAGGACAGGTGCTCCCCATGGAGACACACTAGGTCTAATGAAACCTAACTCCAAGAGTTCTTGCAGTTGGATCTTTAATTCTTCAAGTTCCTTTGGTGCCATCGGTATGGGGCTTTTGATACGGGGACAGAACACGGTTCGAGGTCGATCGTGAACTCGATCAGTCGGCTTGGCGGTAATCCCGTGGTTAAATGCGGAAACACATCGGGATACTCTTCACGATCGGGACATCTTCATCCTCCTCTCATTCGATCTTCTTCTTGGAGGTAAGCGAGGTAGGCATGGTTCTCGGTCTTGTTGAGAACGTCCTTGCTTGTAGTGCGGATATAATTGGAACTCTCCTCCCATGTAGATCCCGTGAAAGTCGGTAGATTCCTCTCCGGGTGTTGGAAATAAATTTTCTTTCATTACGGGATGGTCGCACTATGTTCGGTTAACCAATCCATTCCTACGATTATGTCCACATCCGTCATGGGTATGGCGTGAAGGGTATCTGTCGTGACCTTAAGTGAGCCTAGTCAAGTTCTGGGTTCGAGCATATGTGGGTTACCGTTCTTATGCCTCCTCTTGGAAAGAAATTCTCATAATTTGTTCGGCGCATTTAGGGTCTAATCCTAAATTCTCTCGCATGCTTCAAAGAATAAAGGAACGCGGCGCGGTGATCAAGCAAGATGGGATACAGCATTTGGAGGTATTCCCATACCGCTAAGTTTCCTTGGTTCCTTGGCGGCTCTTGCGGAAGTTTCTTTCTGGTTGAGGCGTGAGCCCTCGCTTCTTTGGGCGGTGTTGTTCTTGATAATGTTGTTGTGGTTCTGCTGCTGCTGCTACTATTGTTGTTGTTGTTCTTTGTGGCTCATTGTTGTTTGTCAGTCTTCTTCTTTGCGGTTGTCGCCATTGTTGTCATCGTTGCCGCCGTGGTTGATATGGTCGTTGATTCGGTGATAATCTTGAACCGGGCTGTTGTTGGATCGGTTGAGCTTGGATAGCCGGACCGGTTGGACTTGGTTGGGCACATTCGGACGACCATTTCCTCATGGCGTGTCGAGGCGATCCCTAGAGTAGTGGCCCTTCCGGCCACTTGAAGCATTTTGTGAATCGCATGCCCCTTATGACACCTAGGCTGCAGGGAGCTTCACCAATTTTGGTTTCCCCGCCGAGATCTGGTACCATGGGCGTCCATTCCCTGCCCGTGCCGGATGGCACGTTATTTCCTTGCCATGGCCTCCCATCGGCCCGGCGATGTTGGACCTTGTCCTTGGTGGGATCCTTCCACTTTCTTCCACGATCCCTTGATGATTTGGGGATGCCAGTGACAATCTGTCTTTCAGCATAGCACCTCGATGTCCAATGCCGACCGAGGGCCTCACGGTAAGTCGATTCTGTGACCAGCTAGCGACACCACGATCTCATGGCGGGTCCCGTTGAAACTTTTCAATCCTCTTTTCATCGGTGTCGACCAAGCTGCGGCGCATACCGCGACATCTCACGAAGGCACGGTCGTAATCGTGACCGTCGTCTTTCCTTGGCGTGGGTTGTAGAACTCGTGTTCCTTCTTTTCGGTAGCTCTTGGGAATGTACTTCGTACACTTCCTCCTTAAATTCCTCCGGAGAAATTTTCCGGCTCTTCCTCGGATAGAGTCTTCTATTCGCCTCCCACCGAAGTCGGCAAAGACGGTCATCGGAAGGCAGCACGACAGCGTTCATGAGATGTGCGAGGAGGAAGTTGAAGATTCGCTCGAGGCCGAATCAAAGTTCGGCATCCACGGGATTCCCGGTCCGTTGAAGGTCGGTGGGTTACGCACGAGGAATAGTTCCTCAATCCTTCTTGCCGGTAGTGGTGGTAGAGGAATATCCTCCTTCGAGTGTAACCTCGCGTTTTTCCTTCTCGGCATTCTATCGTTCTTAAATATACGCAATCAAATATCTTCTTATACCGTCCATCGAGGATCATACATATCTTAACGAGGTATGTATATATAATCGTAGTCATACATCTAGCACATCTTGAACACCACTTATCACAACATCAAAATCAATGGCTCGATGAGCTATCATCATATCAAAACAAATGCCTCTACGAGAACTTTCATCGCTTTTTTTTTTTGAGATTTACTAAAGAGAGCAGTGCGGAGTATGATATTCCAAAAGCTTATATTAGCGTCTCTCCACGTACTTAGTCACGGTGCGTAACAACATCTAAACGTTACCGAGTTTATCAAAATAAGGGTTCATGTTGGAATGACCCATCGCATCCGCACACATCACAAGATATATAGAAGTATATAAACAAAACACCATCTAATCCTAAGAATTAGATACATAATCGCCCGGGATTTAAAAAGGGCTCGGCGTGTCGGAGTCAGAACCAGGAGTATGGATACTATCAACTTCCTCCATCTCATCATCAGCAGGCAGGTCCTCCCCAGGATCCTCCCCTGGGTCCTTCTTCTCTTCAACCTCAGCGTCGAGTGTGGGAGCCACAGTCTTTCGGACTCTAATGACTCTAGCCTCTCCCATAGCAGCTAGGTCTCGGCTGATCTCAACCATGATTTCCTCATAGGCAGTGGCTAGAAACGAAGAATTAACAAGATGGGCATAGGTTTCTCTCACGGGGCATACAGTTAGGCCATGTGGATGATCAATCTCCACAGTATCATGGCATAGGGTCCGTGCGGGGGTGGCAACGGTTGGACTAGGGAAACGTCGGTAGGTAGAGGTAAGCGGCGGCATGGAATGATCGGCGATGATGGTCTGGACGGGCAATGATGGGGCTTGAATCTTCTTGGCGAAGGCGGAAAAATGAGTTGTCGAGGATGGAAAGATCCAGCCTCGAATGTGTTCCTGCCACAGCCAGGCAAGAATGCAGGTCCATCAGATGCCAAGCAAAGCACCTCCGGATGAAGCCACTCGGGACTCTCATTCGCGGTGTATTCTCGCTCGGGAGATGCGATCCACAAGGTGTAGCTCAGTATACCATGAATCTGTGATTCGGTGGGCGGCGGAACGGGTAAGTCTACCTCAAGATCGAAGCTCTCGTGACGATATATGTATTCGAGATGATATCTCGTGTACATCCCCTGTTTTGGGTGGCGTCTTTCAATCGATCGGAGTACACCATCGTAGTATGGCGTACCACGGGCATGTGCAGCGATCGATGATGCATGAAGTGAGCAAAGAACTTGTCGGCGTGGTCTCCCAGCACATCTAGTAGGAGCGGTAGGAGCGTACAACCTCCTCGTGTGTGGCTCTACATGATAAAAGGCGTCTAGTCGTAAAACTTATCCGTACCATAATCTTATATCCTATATTCTTAAGTTCTTATGAAACTACTTTCATGGTTTGGTCTTGGGAAGAGACGTATGGTCTCTTAGGATGGAACAAACTTTCAATGTCTAACCTTTGAGTAAGGCTAAGTGGTCATATATCTTATCGGGTCTTGGATTTCTTATTTCTATTCACGTTATAGGATCATATCATATCCGTTCTCATTATGCACTTACAATTCATCATTTCTTTTATACCTTCATAACGTTATACTTTTATTCTTTTCATTTATGCCACGGTAGAGGCAACACGCATGGTGTTGAAATTCCTTCACGTATAGAGGTTGGGACTCATAACAAAGGCGAACCTCCGGTTAACAATCGCTTCATCATCGTGAACTCGTCGCGTTCTCATCATCGAATCCGTTCGGTTGTGATTCTTAAGATTTCTATGTTCTCGTTCTTTCTTAGTATTTCGTTCGATTGGGGTACTTATGTTCTCATACTAAGTTCGCGCAAAGGGATCATGCGTCTTAAGAGTCTACGTTCTGGGGAAACATACTCATTTACATCATGCTTCTATCATGCTTCGTATACAACACTAAACACAAGTCGCGACACATTGTGCGATAATCAAGCATTCTCATTTACTCATTTACCAAGCTCCAAAAGCTTGCAACTATCATTCAAGCTAATGACTAGTCGATTGAAACAACTTTTCAATTTCAAAATTTCCACTTTCAAAATATTTCTCAACTTCTCAACAAGGCAATATTGAAATTTCAATTCACATTTCATATACTTCCATCATTTCAAAATAACTTTTAGTTGAGATAGTTACCTTTTTCCTCGTTGAAGCGGGACGCCGATGGAGTGCGGTGCGATGTGATCAAACACAAACAATTTCTAGACTCAACTTTCAACTTAGGGTTCGAGGAAAGGGTTTCTAGGGTTCAGAGCGAACAAGTGCTCACGATACCACTTTGTGACGACCGACTTTCCAATGAAATACGGATCATATGGATGCGTCACCGGTATGATAAAGCGCGGAAATACACATAGCTAATCAAGGCAATCAACCAATCAACTACTTAATAACGATAGGTTAAAGGGATAAACCATCGATACCAATTCAGTCGTAGAAGGACTTGTCAAAAGGGGTTCAAGGTTGACATAACCTGACCAGGCGAATTTAAAGTGCAGTACGACCTCCAATTCAATACGAAATAGCGGTTATAATCAAAGCGTTAATAATATCGAGTTAGGCGGCAAGTAAGCATGTGGACATGCATATGACGATGCATGCCTAAGGTTCTAGAAACCTTTCTAATTAAGCATAAAAAATAGTCGCTACTCGCACCACCGCACCCATCATCGATCCTTGCTCGACCCGCGCATCAAAAGCGAGATGCGGGGCTAAGTACAAAAGTACTCGGTGGACTCGTTGCGAAAATATTTTCTTTCCCAAAAGTTATTGATCGCCCACAATAGCGCATGAGGATTTTAGTTAAAGACTCATGCCTATCAAATATTTATCATTTTTTAAAAGCGTTCGGCGAACTATTTTATCACGTTGTTCCATATCGGTAATTAATTCATCAATCATACGTTCGTTCATTCGCGCACTATGGGTGGCCACCTACACATAGTCGTCGTGACCGGTCGAGGTAGCTAACCTTAACACACATCCTGCGTGTACACAATCCGAGTTAGTCCTCAACTAAGTCGGATCCGATCGTTACCCTTTTTAACGTTGGTGGACCAACTCGTTCACATACCACATTGGATATACCAATCAATTCTCATTCCATTGGACAAACCAACCTCGGATATGGACACTGACAAAGCGTAAATATTTGGCGATCAATAACGAGTTCATGCGATAATATTTCATAAAGCTTTTGTAAATCATGCTTTGAGTTATGCATAATCATTTTGTTTGAAAAGCCCACTGCTAATCAAAGCTTAGTGGTTCTAAATGAGCGGTGGGTGTCCTTCCTCAAGAACTCACGCCCGATCAGATCCTTCATAAGAAAATAGCCGTTCTTAGGTTCTTTCTATCAATCGATGGTCGCTATATAACTTCGACTTAAAGTTCCCAATTAGGGTTTCTTTATGATTTTATGTGATTGTTTTAAGATAATTTCTATTATCTTACATCCCCAATTCTCAAGCTATATTACCTCATCGTTCATAGGTGAACTTCAATTATGAATCACATATTCCGAGTCTATCCTTGACTCTTAACCTTAGTTTTATTATAACGTTATTACGTTATAGGTTATCGGTAATCAAATTATGATTGGTAAATTAGGATATTCTCAAGCCACTAACTAGACTTAACAATTATAGTTACATCCTAGTAGGTTATGCTTGACGACTTGTCGTATTAGCACGATAATTAAAAGAGGAAAATTGACTTACAATTCAAGTGGCATATGCTATCATGTAAGTAATTAGTACTTAAGAACAAAAGAAGTGCTTCGGAAATATTAACTCGACTTTTGGGACATAAGGATCGACATCTTATGTTCGAATCTTTGCTTGCACATTCGACATTGTTTGTTTATCCTAACTCGTCGGAGATTACATATGTCGATAATCGTTCGTTATCGAGTTGTTTTAACGCTCAACTAATATCGTATTGGGTTGTCGTTATTGAATACTAACGTTGTAGCTCGGCTTTTGGTTTTTCTAACTTAGGAACTCGCGTTCGAGTGTCCTTTTATTAAATAGAAAACCCTAATTTGTGTCTAACTTGATTCTCGTTAATTCCTTCTTAAGTTATCGAAATTGGTCGATTCCTTTTGGATTCTCGTACATATAATATTATGTTGTTTACGTTTGGTTTCGGTTTGTCGATACAACATAAACATAAACATCGACACCAAACAATACCATACACAACATAAACTATACTAAAGCATTAGAAAACCCTAATTTCTAACATAATACACAATCATTGTGTAAGTGTGCATAAGTGTTCAATTAAATCACTCTAATCACAACCATTCATTCCAAGCTTATAATTTCACTATCATAGCATCATTTAACATTAGAATTAAACTCATACTTAGCCATTTTGTTACGTTTTCGATAATTAGCAACAATTAGCATATGTATCCAATAAATTCCAATAAAATCATGTTATACTCCTATCTTACTATAGAAGTTAATTATCAACCTAATATCATCATATGAAATTTTAAACCATAGGTTAAAAATTGTCCAAAGTTTTCGGTAATCACAATTTAGTGAGCTTTGGTTTTCAATAAATTCCACAAAAATTATATCATGCTTATACCATATACTAAACATGAAATATCACTCCATATCATGCATTAAAATTTTAAACCCATGCTTTCTATCCTAATTTCATTTCGTAATTTCATGTATATATATATACATATCAATAAATTCAACCTTGCACAAAATGGTTATATGTGCAATAACATGTAATATTAACATCAAACATTAACCAATATTTCATAATATCACATATCTATTATTTTTAACAACAAAATCAAATAAATCATTATATATATATAATGTAGCTCACAGTTTTCTCATCAAAAATAGGAGAGGTGTTTGAATAAATTCAAGGTTAATATATGATGTTCATATCATACCTACAAACACCATATCTCAACTATTTTCAACAAACAAAATCAAACAATACTCTAAAAGTATATAAATATAATCGGTCAAAATAAAATAAAATAGGAGATGTGTTTCAAAATTCCAAGATTTTTATATGATGTTCACATAATATTTTAAACACCATATCTCAACTATTTTTAAAAATAAAAATCAAACCATGGCTTAAATAAGCCTCAAAACTCACATTTTTACAAATATTTTTCAAAAGTATTCTGGAAAATTATGATATTTATACTACATGCTTATAATACATTAGCAAGCAACAATATCAAATAATATTCACAAAATCATGCTTTGGCATATATAAAAAGAAATAAAGCATAAATCGAAAAAAAACAAACATACTCCAAAAATTATGAAATTTTTACAGTAGCCTTAGAACATTATTTTAAGAATTTTTCATTCATATCTTGAGAGCATTTGATGGCTCTAAAGTCACGAACAAAAATGAGGAGCAAACTAGGGTTTTTAAACCCAAAAAAATCAAACAAAAATTCCACTCCATTAGGATGGAAGAGGATGATGAATAATACATTCCTATGGTCTTAGAAAGATTATTTGAGTGTGGGAGGGGTTTGGAAGGAGGATTAAAGGTTGAAAGTTTGAAAAGTGTAGAGAGAAAGTTTGAAAAATGAAAGGAAATGCAAATGGGAGAATGAATCTGACCTTGAACATTTTCCCTTGTTATTCAGACCCTAGGGCTGTCATTTCCCATTTGGTATGGTCTTGGTGGTAGTTGGGAGGTGGATTGGTCAAATTACCCGTTTCGTATGTTATCTGACTCTTTAAGTTTTAACGCACTTCGATCGATTTCTGGAAACTTAAGGTTCTATCTTATTAAATAGCCTTTAAAGACTTATTTTAATGTTCAAAAAATTTCACGAAGTTCGGACGTCGTCCGATAAGTCAATTCCGAGTTATCGCGGAAAAACAGCGTTCGACGATTAAAAATATGCTCATTCAAAATTCTATTGAATTCTTGGGCTTTCATAATTAATTTGAGTCTTATAAATCATATTTCATTGATTTAGACCCTTGGTTCAAGTTTCGGGTCGTTCGGATCAATTTAGGGTTTTCCCGGTATATTTTACCCTTGTTCGGTTAAGTTCTTGAGAATTCCTTTCAGAAATTGATTCTTATAATTTCTAAATTCATAATAAATTATTCCTTAATGATTTTGGTTGTTATCACCATTTATTATGATTAGCACGGACTGAAAGTTGTTCCGGCTCGTAAATAGTGTTTTTAAGACTGACCGGGCAAGTATGCCTGAAAATTCTCATTCTTTGCATTCTCACATGTTTTCGTGTGAGGATTCTAAAATGAAATCCGTTAGTGGAGATTCATTCTCGATCTTTCATTCTATGTTCAGCTACTCGAAAACCCTAATCCAGGAGGACTAGTTATCGATTTTGATTTACGTAGTATTCGATCTCGAATCGATTCTAATTCATTTCATTGGTTTCCTTAAACATAATTAAGGACTAACTACTACAAATAATTGGTCTAAGCATCACCAATTAAAGTTTTAAATTTTCGGGTTATTACGGTTTAGGAACAAACTTTTGGTCATATCGATGCCAACATCGATCACCAGTATGTCAGCACAGAGCGGACTTGACAAATAGCTCTACCTCCGTGTTTCGCCTCACCTCGGCCCAAAAAACACCTCATTAGGAACACCCTACCTCCACCGTATCCTCCCTATGATGTCCGTTTTCGCCTGCAGGAGCTCCACCAAAATAGCCTCCTCTTTGAACGGCAGATTGATTCATGAAATGTGCTGATGGTTGAGACCCATCGGTGTTAACAAAGAACGAGTTTAGTAGTTTCTAATTGCTTTCAAAGCTAAGTAGCAAAGATTGTACATCCATGGTGTTCCAAGATTGACTCTAGCGAGAGATGCTAACCATAACATGATCATATTCACTTCCTAATCCATTCAAAATATGCATAATATGATCCTCATCCGAAACTCTATGTCCAACTGAATTCAAAAGATCACAGATGCTTACACTTTTGACGGATATTCACCATAGATAAACTATTCTTCTTAAGTGTTTGCGGTTGAGTTTATATTGCATAATCTTAGTACGAGATTGACTTGCAAAATTTGTTTCCAAAGCTTTCGGATCGAAGTTCAAGTGGTGAGACCAACGATAATGATCATGATACCTTCAAAGGAGTGAAGATTGCAGCCATGCAGAGTAGCTGGTCCCTGCTCTCCCAAGATGTGAAATCTGGATTCATGATACATTGGTATTCTGTTCCTTCCTTCTCTGTTATCCACATCGGTGGTGGTTCTGAGATCGATGAAGGTAACCATCTAGACCATAACCTTTAACATGAGCCCATTTGTTGTTTCCAAATAAGATAGTTGGTTTCCTTGAGTTTGGTGGTAATAGGGTTATTTTGTAAGAACACGATTGTGTTTTGAGAAGATAAAAAAGACCCATTTGGGGACTCTGCCATGATGAAGAAACAGAGAACAAAAATGGAGAAATAAAGATGCAGAGACAGGTTGGAGCTACCTGCTCTGATACCATAAAAGATATAAGACAAAAGAAGAAAATGTAAACATATCAAGAACAAGCGAGAAGTGATATCACCGTTTCGTTGATTTTACGTATTCATTACGAGATGCCATAATGAGGCTCTTAATTTATCACTATAAATAGCAACATTACTGACTATAAACCCTAAAGCATCATGTACGGTTTCATCTTCACCTAACACATGTAATAATCTCCTTATACATGGAATATACTCTAGCATCTTGATTGAGATATTCACGTCACCGAGGTGTCGCCTAAGACAATACTTTTACTCACTTCAAGCTCGGATGGCATCACTCAGATCATTTCGGCGAAGACTTATCACTTGACGCTCAAGACTTGAGCACTCGGCACTTGAGCACTTGAGCACTTGGCACTTCACTGTATCCGCGGGCGATGGCCAAGGCGCAAGCGGAAGTGCGTCGGTTTTCAACGACACAACGATCACAAGCATGGGAGATAATGATTAGAATCAAAATATCAAGGCGGTGATCGGGAAGACTGGGCTACACCCTCCGGTTCGATCCCGCCAAGAGCGTCGAGGAAGAGCGTGATCAACGGCTATGTAATCCCACCCAATGTGAAGGTTGTAGGAAAATGTGTGCGTAACGATTACAAAACTTGTCAAGGATTACAACTTAAAAGAAATGTAGAAGGAGATAAAACAACAATGAACTAAAGCGTATTGAAAAAACAAATGTAACAAAAACCGTAGAAATTTGCCGAGTCGAGGAGGCCTATTTCGCAAGACGAGATCTGCCCGGTAGTGCTCTCGGTTACGGCGTATCGTCCCCAAAGATAAAAGCAGCGTCTCGTGGGTGGCGACCAGCACCAACGAGCTCCCGTGAACCGGACGGAAGCGAGGGCGAGCTGGACACGAACTATGTATGCAAGGAGTGCTTTGGAATGCCGGAATGCAGTTAGCGGTGAGGTGACTAATCTTTGAGAGCAGTCCTATTTAGGCGTCGTCCTCGTGGGAAGCATCTTTGGAATCAACACCCGCATTGATGTCGGGTGTTACGGAGTTATGTCCCCTATTGAGTGCTATTGAGCGCGGTGGTTTACGGAGACAACGTGGACACGCTTCCCACGAGCCATCATGTCGGAACGTTACAAGCGGTTACGACGAATCTGACAACGCGTGCGTCGGGTTCGTTGGGCGTATCGCGGCGTCTCTTCAAGTGCAGGCGCAGCCCAACGGATTGGGCTTCAACGAGTTGGGCCTCGGATCAACTCCATCGCACGCAGCCCAACGGATTGGGCTACACGAGTTGGGCCGGACCAACTCCATCTTGACCTCGATCAAACATTGATCCAAAATATAGAGCGATGGGCCACGGAACCGAGCCCACGAAGAAGCCCCGAGCAGCCCAAAGACCACCCAAAGACCAATTGCCAAGATCCAAGATCCACGATCCACGATCCACGGACCACGGACCATGGAACCGAACCGGCAGGCGGCGTGTGGAATGCGGGCGGCAGGCGGCATCGGGCGGGCCGGGCGGGCGGCGGCGGCGGCGGCGGTGGCGGCAGCGCGTATGCGCGCATGGGTTTTCGACTATCACTTGTGCACATAATTATACTAAGTGTTCAATGAACTACTTATATAGACAAATAATGAAGGTACATTAATCAATGTGGGATAAGGATTAATTAATCCATGCTTATCCCTTAATCACATACCTCCATGTTTAAGTGACCAACTTTGATCCATTATTTCACCACCGAAATCGGTTTGAGAATGTGAATACACCACGATCATCTACTCGGAGCGTAGATCAATCCTATGCCGTTTAATTTCACAAAATTAAACGTTACGTCACTCAAAATCTTGGTCAAAGTAGCTTCACGGCAACTCGACCACATATATAATAAACATATATATATATATATATGCGTGATTTCCAACAATCCCCACATGAGTGGAAATAGCCATATGCATGTATGCAGCATACTCGATCCTTAAGAAATGTTAAAATATTTGGACGGTGGTTTATGGCTCGAACCTTCCATAGTTAGTACCATCGAGTACACGGCGGATTAGTGGACACGATGCCTGAACTATTCCCCACAACGTGCTCGAGACAATGGTATTAACACTTTAACACCTCAACCTCATCCGTTCTCATGTTTGATTCCATTTTGGCCATGGACATCCACTTTGGATTCATAAGTGTTTTGTTTGAAGAGGCCCCACTGCACTTACATAGGTGATTCTTTACCGAGTATCTTGCCATACTCAACCTCCTCGAGGTATCTTAGGAATCATTAAGAGTCAACGACTCAACCTCACCACTAGGCAAGTTTTTCAACACTCGTTTGCTTTCTAGGGAACATACTAACTTGAGTGTTTACACACGAACTCCTATAGCTTAGTTCTCCCATTGAACCAAGTTCTTGGGATCTCCAGTCATCATGGTTGGGTTACCACTATGATTGTTCTTAAGATGTGGATTTTAATCCCATTCCTCTGAAGAACTTGATCATTTGATCCCGGTTCAACCCTTTGGTAAACGGATCTGCCAGATTATCTATTGACTTGACATAGTTGTTTGGTATGATTTTGTGATGATTCTTGGTATTGTTTTACATGTCATTTTCAGTGGTTTGTCCTATTTATGCTGTTGGTTTGATTAATATTTATTGATTCGGACTTACTTCATTCGTCTCGATGTTTTGTAGGACAACGGCAGAAAATAGGATGAATTGGATCTTCCAAGGATCATATATAATTGAATATCCTTTCGATAGGAATTCATAGAAGCAAACGGATCGTAATTCGGAGTTCGGACGAGAGAGAACGGATCATTTCTTCAAAGTCGCGCACGTGCACTCCACGCGCCCGCTCGCGCGCCGGCGCTGAACACTTCCAATGATTCTCATGAATAATGGAGAAGGAATCAAGGATTTTATCCTTCATAAAAAGTAAATTATGTTGTGATAGGAGTCCGTAGGCAAAACCGCACAAATCGGAGTTCGAGACGAAGGAGGCGGGCCAAAACAAAATGCTACATAAAGCTGTGTCGCCGCGCGCGCCAGCGCTGTGCCTTCATGCGCCAGCGCCGGTTCAGCATCTTGGTAGCGTTCAGCCCTTTTCCCTCTTGAACGCCAGTTCTTTGTGAATGCTGGTTCACCATTTGGCCATCTTGAGCGCACATACATCAATCTTGAACGCATGATTCTTTGTGAACGCCGGTTCACCCATCGCCAGCTTCCATCTTGGCGCGTTCATCAATTGTGAACGCCGGTTCCTCCCTTTCAGCCTGTTTTCAGCGCCATCCCATTCAAGCGCGCGTTCAAGCTCACCGGCGTTCACACGCATCTGAATGTTTTTCAACGCGCCTCCTTAAACCGGGCGCTCACTTTTATTTTTTATATATCAACACGCGTTTAGGTCAGGAAAAGGAGTCCTCAGTTTTTCTTTATAGCCGCGGTGCCTCTCGCCATTTTGGCTGTTCTGTTCACTGATTTTTCCAGAATTCTTCAACAGATCGACTCGACACAGATAATCCTTAGTTTAATTTCTGTTCTTAGTTTTCTTTGAATAATCTTATTTATCAATTTATGTTCTTGGGATTTACCTGTTCTTTCGGATCAATTTCATAGTTTATCGTTTGATGGTATTGTTGGATTCAATTCATAGTGACAGTGGATTGGATTTTCATGTTCCGTTGATTTGCATTGCGTAATGATTTCCTACTTTCGTTTAATTCCTGTTCTTGGAGATTGATTGATGATTATGTTTTTATTTGCAATTAGACTTAGATTAGGGATTGACAAACCCTATGAATAATATGATTGCATATGCTTTGATTTACCGCTTTGATTTATCGCTTTCATAGTTCAACTAGGGATTGACAACCCCTGGTTTAGATTTAACGCTTTATTAGTTTAGCTTGGGATTGACAACCCCCAGCTTAGGATCGCTGTTTATTTTCTCGTATTTAAATTCCTGCATGTTCCAGACCCTCGTTGATAATAGAATGTTTAGGTTTTAATCGCTTTCTGTGCGCAACACGAACAATGGCCCTGTTAAGTTTTCCTTGAGAGACGACTTGGGTTAACTTATCACGCTACGATTACCTCGTACGATTGCGAGTGAATTTGAGTGTGTTTTTAGCTCGATCAATAGTCAATTGATATAATCCCACTTGAGATCAAATGCCTCACGGTATTATGTCACCGACGATATATCGAGACTTACCATTATACAAACCACTTTTCGCCTTTCAATAGCCGTTTGGCTATCACGGTGAATCATCACCGTGGGCTGTGTTTAGACCAACATGGAATATCTTCCAAAAATTACGGATCCACTGCTTCCTCACCGACTTTATCCAAAGCTATGAATTACGATTCCATGGTGGATCGGGCTATACACGTCCTGCTTCGTGGATCTCCAAGAAACAAGACTTCCAATCGTGAACACGCACCCACTTGTAGAAAGTGAATCTTTCGTGTCGGATATCCAATTGGCATCACAGATGCCCTTCAAGTACCGGGGATATCTCGTGAAATGCAGCCCATGATTTTGAGTATACTTAGTACCTCAAAACTCTCACTAGAGCCTTCCAATGCTCCTTGCTTGGATTGCTGGTGTAACGACTCAATTTATTCACTACAAGCTATATCGGTCGGGTACAATTTGTAAGATACATCAAACACCCGATGACCTTAGCATAGTGTTCTTTCCCAACGGGTTCACCCTGTTCTTACTCAAGTGAACATTGAGCTCCAATGGGTCTTAGCAGTAAACTATCAAACGCATGAATTTCTTAAGCACTTTCTCGACGTGGTGAGATTGTGTCAAGACAATTCCGTCGATCTTCTTAGAATCTTGATTCCAAGAATCACATCACTAAACCCATGTCCTTCATGTCAAAATTTCTATTTAACATGCGCTTTGTGTCATTAATGACTTGAGTATTACTACCCATGATCAACATATCATCTACATACGGACACACTATAACATAACCATTATCGTTGTTCTTAACATAGACACATTTGTCACACTCGTTGATCTTGAAACCATTTGCCAACATTACATTGTCAAATTTCAAGTGCCATTGCAACGGCGCTTGTTTCAAACCATATAGAGACTTCACGAGTTTGCATACCCGCCTCTTGACTGGGTACTACAAACCTTCGGGTTGCTCTATATATACCTCATCCTCGAGGTCATCATTCAAAACGCAGTCTTAACGTCCATTTGATGAATCTCAAGATTGTGCAAGCAAAGAATCGCGCGAAGCACCCTAATAGACGTAATCCCGTCACGGTGAATAGGTATCAAGAAATCGTATTCTCTCTTTGTTTAAACCCTTTGACAACCAAACGGGTCTTATATTTTCAATTGATCCATCGCGCTTTATACTTTCTTTTAAGGATCCATTTGCATCCTAAGGGCTTATAACCTTCTGGCAAATCAACCAGCACCCAACCGTGGTTTTGCGAATGGAATCAATCACGCTTTGAGCGACCTCGCGCGAGCATTCCGTCTGGCCGAGCATAGGCTACTTTGATCGAAGTTGGTTCTTCGTCCAACATGAACGCAATATAGTCAGGACCAAAATCCTTTGGAGTTTTGACTCTACTGCCTCGTCTCGGTTCTGACCCCTCTGGATTAGACCTCGATCGCTTATGCGATATCGGTTCTTCCTCCAAAGGTTTAGAACTCAAGCTTCACCACCCACTCTATTGTTATAGCCGGCTTCACTTTTATCCTTGTCTTTCTGAGGATAAACACTTTCAAAGAATATAGCATTCCTTGATTCAAAATCGTCCCCACGGTCATATCCGATACCTCCGACCGTGGATCGAAACGATAGCGCCATTGCTGTTCAGGTGCATACCCAATAAAGATACAATCGATCGTTTTAGGTCCAATTGTAACTTGTTTAGAAGAGCACCTCAACCTTCGCCAAACACCCCCACACTTTGAGATATTCAGACGATGACTTTCTTTCTTTCCACAACTCGTAAGGAGTAACATCCTTACTCTTGGTGGAATTTTGTTCAAGATGTAGTTGGTGTCAAAACGACTTCCCCCCACAAGTTTTGGGGCAACCCTGAACTAATCAACAAAGCATTCATCATCTCCTTAAGTGTTCGATTTTTACGTTCAGCAACGCCATTAGATTGAGGTGAATAAGGAGCTGTCGTTTGATGTATTATATCACTTTCGTTGCATAATGCCTCAAACGGAGCTACATATTCTCCCCCTCTATCATTTCAAACAGTCTTAATTCGACAGCTTAGTTGATTCTCGGCTTCGTTCTTGAAGTTTTTAAAAGCTTAAATAGCCTCGTCTTTACTTCTTATAAGGTAAAGATAATATCTTGTACAGTCATCAATAAACGTGATGAAGTACTTTTTACCACATCTAGTTTGTACAAACTTTAAATCACACACATCAGTGTGAATAAGTTCTAGAGGCTTAGTGCTCCGTTCTACCGAATGAAACGGTAACTTAGCCATTTTGGCTTCCACACAAACCTCACATTTCGTTTGTGTATTAACTTCATTTAACTTTAGTAAGTCTAAATTTACTAATCTTTTATTGCATTTAGATTAACATGTCCTAATCTACAATGCCATAAATCGAGCACTCAACAAGTAAGAGAAGTAGATGCATTTTCATTCATAACAATCTTGGGTACACGGCGCACAGCCATAACATTCAATTTGAAAAGACCCCCGGTGAGATAACCCCTACCAAGGAACTTCCCAAACTTAGTCAAGACAAACTTGTCCGACTCAAAAACTAGTCTAAACCCCTTGTTAACTAGAATCGAACCCGACACCAAATTCTTACGAATGTCCGGGACATGCAGCACATCCTTCAATGTGATCTCAATGCCGGACGACATCTTAAGCACCACATCACCAACTCCTGCAACCTCGGACGAAGCTTGGTTCCCCATGTTGAGCTTCCTCCCCTCAACAGCTTGTAGGTGGAGAAACGATCTTTCGGCGCAGACGCGCGCGGTTGCGCTTAGTGTCGATGAACCATCCACCTTGATTCTCGGCGTGGTTGACTTCTTCGGTCACCACAAAGAGCCAAGTCATCTTTGTCCCATTTGTCAAGTCCTTTCGACAACGTTGGTAACTTGCTTAGCCTCTTCTTCTTAGGTGACGGCAGCCTCTACTCGTGTGGCCATTGCCACAATTGTATGACACCCCGTCAAACTTACGGGCAACCATCTTCCTTTGCCTTTGTCTTTGACATGGGACGAACACGTTTGTTGGAGGGACCACCTCTCCAACAGGTTGGCTCTAGCATCAATCAAGCCTTCGCTTTTAAGTCTCGCTTCTTCACGTCCGACTCGATGCGCGGTTTGACGATCAAGTCTTCAGTGTCATATCCTTTCGCCAGTGCTTAAGGTAGACCTTGAAGTCTCTCCACCGGGTAGCTTTTCAATCATCAGAGCGACGACAAAGCCGTCCAAACAAGGTGCCCTTCGCTTGAACCTCGTGTACAATGAGTTGAAACTCTTGCACTTGGTCCATGATCGGTCGAGAATCGACCATCTTGTAGTCCAAATATTTGGCTACAATAAACTTTTTGTACTGCATCATCACTACGTACTTCTTTTCAAGCGCGATCCCACATACATTTGGATGTTGTTACAACAAGATAAACACTATACAAACTATCTTCTAAACTACCAAGTATGAAGTTTTATAAAGATAGTCGCCAAGGCGCCAATTATCATATCTGCGCCGGACGTGAAAGTCCGTCACTCGACCGGGCGGCGGGCTCATCTTCTACCAAGAAGTTGGCGGGCCTAACGTCGTGGAGGTAGAACGGCATCTTTGCTGCCATCTCTTGAAGTCGGATCCTCCAAACTTGGCGGCTTCTCGGCGGCGGCATCATCCTTGTGGTATGAGCAGCGCCGAGATCGAT
Organism: Salvia rosmarinus; assembly: GCA_036937905.1. Taxonomy (NCBI): domain Eukaryota; kingdom Viridiplantae; phylum Streptophyta; class Magnoliopsida; order Lamiales; family Lamiaceae; genus Salvia; species Salvia rosmarinus. The sequence continues at coordinate 1,944,624 of JAODLM010000210.1, forward strand.
CCCATGGATCCAACGGTCGATCCACCGAAAAGCGATCTTGATCCAATGGAACCACTAAAAGTGGAACCACGATCGACCCAGGGCCCAATGGTTGATCCCGAAGGCATCGAACCAAACATGATCAAGTCATAGAGCGGTGGCGGCAGCAGCAGAGGCAGCAAGTAAGTTTTAAGCAAAACAAGCGACGGAGACAGTAGGTGGGTCGGAATAGTCGACATCTCCAAGCAAAGGTTTTAGTTTCGAAAGTTTTAGTCAATTTTAATGTCTCAACTCCCGTGGCAAGTATTATCTCGTCTTCACGATTGTAGGAAAATGTGTGCGAATAGTACAAAACTTACAGGCGATTACAACTTAAAAGCAAATGTAGAAGGAGATAAAACAACAATGAACTAAACTGTATTGAAAAAACAAATGTAACAAAAAACCGTAGAAATTTGCCGAGTCGAGGAGGCCTCTTTCCACAAGACGAGATACGCCCCGGTAGTGCTCTCGGTTCTGGCGTATCGTCCCCAAAGATAAAACGGCAGCGTCTCGTGGGTGGCAGCACCGCAGACCAACGAGCTCCGGCGAACTGGACGGAAGCGAGGACAGAGCTTGGACACGAACTATGTATGCAAGGAGTGCTTTGGAATGCTGGAATGCAGATTGGCGATGGGTGACTAATCTTTGGAGGCAGTCTGTTTATAGGCGTCGTCCCCCTCATGGGGAGCATGCTGGAGTCAACACCCGCATTGATGTCGGGTGTTACGGAGTTATGTCCCCTATTGAGTGCTATTGAGTGCGCGGCGGTTTCTGGAGACAACGTGGGCACGTTTCCCGCAGAGCCATCATGTCGGAACGTTACCGACGGTTACGACGAATCTAGACAACTCGTGCGTCCAGGTTCATTGGACGTATGCGGACGTCTCTTCAAGTGCACAGCAGCCCAACGGATTGGGCTTACACGAGTTGGGCCTCGCATCAACTCCATCGCACAAGCAGCCCAACGGATTAGGCTACACGAGTTGGGCCTCGACCAACTCCATCTTTGGGCTCGATCAAACATTGATCCAAAATATGAGGGCAATGGCCCCCAAGCAAGCCCACCAAGCAAGCCCACGAACAGGCCCAAAGACGGCCCAAAGACCAATTGCCAAGATCCAAGATCCAAGATCCACGATCCACGATCCACGGAATCGAACCGGAGCCGGAGCGAGCCGGGCGGGCGCGGGCGACGGGCGATAGGCGGCGGCGGCGGCGGCGGCGCGCTGGCGTGGCGTGGGCTTTCCACCCATCACTTGTGCACATAATTATACTAAGTGTTCAATGAACCACTTATATAGACAATTAATGAAGGTACATTAATCAATGTGGGATAAGGATTAATTAATCCATGCTTATCCCCTTAATCACATAACTCCATGTTTAAGTGACCAACTTTGATCCATTATTTCTCACTCACCGGAAATTGGATTTGAGAATGTGAATACACCACGATCATCTACTCGAAACTTAGATCGATCATATGCCGTTTAATTTCACAAAATTAAACGTTACGTCACTCAAAATCTTGATCAAAGTAGCTTCCTGGCAACTTGACCACATATATAATAAATATATATATATATATATACGCGATTTCCAACAAAGGTACTGGTCAACAACTGGGGGATGCAGGGGGATCCCGAGTACTGGACGAATCCGGACAGTTTCCAACCGGAGAGGTTCGAGGACTGCTCCAAGGAGTTTTGGGAGCCGACTTCGATTTCCTGCCGTTCGGAGCTGGTAAAAGAATGTGCCCTGGAATCACATTTGCTATGGCCAGTGTTGAGCTTGTTCTTGCTCAGCTTCTATATCACTTCGACTGGAAACTTCCAAACGGAGCTTACCCGGAATCCATGGAATGATCGAGAACCCCGGAGTCACTGCTTCCAGACGGGATAACCTTTATGCGCTACCAACCCCTTATAGCATGCCGGCTTAATCTAAAATATTTGGATTTTCATGGGGTTTTCAGTCATATAAAGTAATTTTATTGTTGGAATAACTGTATTATTACAGTACTAAATGCAAATAATGCAACTGTTTTCTTGTCTTATAAATATCTTTTTATATCTGTTGCATTCAATTCGTATACTGTCTCTTTGATCATCTATAGGTGGTGGTTTCCTATAGTAGGTGATATGTATATATCATATATGCGTCATGCCGCCACGTTAATTATTTCTCCAACTCAAACTTCTTCCCAAACAATACTCTCAAAATTAAACCAGTAATATGCTCCACAATCAAATTACTCCCATTTAATCTTTATATTTCTTAAATAATTAACTTGAATAAAATTTAATTTTAAGACTTGAATTAACATTATATATTTATTTTATAAATTATATATCTTACAATTAGAAAATATAAAAAAAAAACTTATTCTTACAATAAAACTTAACAACAGTTAAAACATAGCACACAAATAACAATTAAAACAAACCAAAAAGAAAACTAATAACAAAAAAAAGGTTGGACACTATAAAAACAAAAATATAATCTCAAAAGACCTCATGCCATTGGTAAATAGAAAAAAAGAAAAGAAAAGAAAAAAATTAAATATATACAAACACTTAATTTGCCTCGGTTAAATGGGAAAAATTGAAGAGAAGAAAAAAAGTGACCAATGGTCAAAAATAGAAATATATGGAAGAAAGTGGGGGAAATTGGAGATGGTAGCGGATATCGTCACATGCAAAACTATACAGGATTGACAGAAAAATCATATTTGAAAAATCAAATGTAATAGGATCAAAAACTATATAGGACAGACAGAAAAATCATATTTAAAAAATCAAATATAATAGGATCAAACCCATAAAGATGTTAATGAAATTCAAACTTGTAACTTTTTAGTCAAAAGAACTCGCTTTAGTACTATTGGACCATTTCAAAGAAATTGAAATGAACTCTTTCTTTTATATGTAATAATGTAAGTATTGTATATCTCGCTTTAGGCGTTCAAACTTTCATTATCCCACCCTGTAAAATAGTAATATCGCCAATTACAAAAAAAAGAACATTACACATATAAAAAGAAAACAATAATGTGGAGTTAGGTATTATATTCTCAATTAAACATATTTTTATCTTGGAATTAGCGCAACTATTATTTATATGTTCTCTCCGAAATACTCAATATCTAAAACATAATTACAAAATGTCCATTCCGTCAACAATGTCATCTGAAAAACTTCTGAATATTTCCTGGTCGTAAATGGCGATTAAAGGCGGACGTACCTCTTTGTCTTATCCTATGATTCAGTAAGTGTTTTCGACTAATTAAAATACTGTTATATATATATATATATATATATATATATAGGGAGGTTAACGTGGTAACCATTTTTATCATGAACATGAGTAACTCTAAAATGATGAATTATAGTGAAAGTTGATGAATCAGTTGGAAGTTATCAATCCAAAAAATAGAATTTTCGTCTCTCATGGGATTGAACCGGGTGAAAAATTCGAATTTTGAATTCATTAACTTTCTTAACGGATTCATCAACTTTCATAATAATTCATTTGGTTCTTAGTTTTAGGATAAGAATGATTTTATTTGAACCAAACTCTATATATATATATATATATATTTGGTCAAGTCTGTCTCAAGAAATGAAATAAAATATGTAAGTCCAATAAAAGACTAATTAAAGTGAAATTGGTGAGTTGTACGTTTCCGTAAGTTTATATTTCGTAAGTAAAATATGTAAGCCCACAAATTACAGGCACCTCAAAAATTTTATATTTCGGATTTAGGGGTGTTCGGTAAGAATGATAATGGGTCGAATTTGGATCGGATTTAGTTAGGTCTAGATTCAGATTCATTTTTTTTACTTAGGTCTTGATCCGATTCAGATCTATTGGATCCAAAAAAATTAGATCCAGATCCAGATCTAGATCTATAAGATCCGAAGGATCCAGGGTCTAGACCCGGATCCATATGTTTTCGCTTCTAAAATAAATCTAAATAAACTATAGTTCACAGTAACACCATAATAATCTAAATACACAATAATACTATAACAATTATTTAGAATTTCCATAATTATCACTATATTAAAAGACGTTAGTTATAAATTTACTATAAAGTAGGAAACAACAAACAACTCGATCGTCGGTGGTATAAGTGACGCGACCCGCCATGAATACCAACTGATACATAATTGAGAGAATTTGAAATGAAATTATGAACAAATTTATTTTGGGAGAATTTGAAAAAGGAAATCAAAGAGTTTTAAGTTAGGGTTAGATATTTAATTATAATAAAAATAATATATATACATATATATATATATATAACGGATCTGTGGGTCGGATTTGGATCGGATCTGGATCTCAAAAACTAAATCCCAGATCCAGATTCGAAATATCGGGGTATGATCCAGATCCATCGGATCCATCGGATCCAAATTTTTGAGGATCCAGATCCTGAAAAATGGATCTGGATCGGGTCCGGGATCCATTGCCATCTCTAGTGTTTGGCTGAGCTTATAAGCTCTTTAAAACAGTTTATAAGCTATTTAAGAGCTTATAAGCTCAATCAATGTGTTTGACAAATTAAGTTGTTAGAGAGTTTATAAGTTTTCAAAATAAACTCTAAGAGCTTATAAGCTCTATTAAAAAAAGTTTCAAAACCTAATATTTTTTAATGATCTTATAAGTTAAAATAAAACTATAAAAATAACCCTTATATATTTTCTTATTTCCATATTTATCCAAACACTTTAACATCTTATAAGCTCTTAATACATCGTATCTTATAAGTTCCTAAAACAACTTATAAATTGTTGAAGCTTATAAGTTTAGCCAAACACCCTCTTAATATTAATTGTACAAATCACAGTGTCTTAATTCATTCTCAATCTGATCTTTTAGTACTTAGGCTTATGTTCTCAGTATCTACATATTTCCAATATTTTAATTATATGGTTTGATATATGATGTCGTACTTTTATTTTATAATAGTTTCACATCCAAAATTTAATATATATATATATATATATATATATATATATATATATATTTGATTCCGATAATACCATGTCCTTAAGTAAGATGTAATATTATATCCCACCATATATTGTGTTCATGTAGATAATCTGAATAAGTGAGATGTGATAGAACATTTTTTCAATCATCGTGTTCATGTGGATCATCTTATAACTGGAAGAAAAAAAAAAAACTCATTCGGATGAAAAACTTAACAACATTTAAAACATAGCACACAAAATATTAACAATAATTAAAAAACCAAAAAGAAAACTAATAACAAAAAAAGGTTGGAAACTATAAAAACAAAACAAAATCTCAAAAGACCTCCAAATGCCGTAGGTAAATAGAAAAAAGAAAAGAAACACTTAATTTGCCTCGGTCAAATGGGAAAATTGAAGAAAGAAAAAAAGTGAGCAACGCCATCTCACACGTGCATATGAAGAACCGATTACCTCTTTGGATAACGGTTTTTATTTCATCAAACAATAGTCCACATATCTCATAAATCAACAGTCAATAAATCCTGACTATTTAGCTGAAACTAAACTCAGCAGTCAGCTTAAAGAAAAGAGCAATGTTTCAACAGGCACTGCATAAGGTGAATTCCAATCAGCATCAAAGACTTGTTGCAGCTGAGACACAATGCCAAGGTCATAGCTCCCAAAACTCAGTCCTGCATCCACATAGAAGTAGTCCCACACGAGATTGCTCGTCCCGATATGGCCCCGTACATCACTCACAGCATATTTCCCATGGTTCACCCGTGTGAAGTCCGGATACACGTTCCCGTGGCCATGCCAGTGCTGGTCTTGGCAGGTCCGGTCTGGTTGAAACCAGGAACAATGTAGTACTTGATCTCGACTTTTCCATGGCAGTCGTTGTACTTTGAAGACGAGCATAAGCTGTTCGTGTAGAGCAGCGACTTCAGGTACATCTCTGTGTTCTCAATGAAATGAGCCCAATACGCTACCAGCAGCTTCACGGTGGCATGCTTCCCGTAAACAACCTAGGGCGGAAACCTCATATTATGAAACTTTATTGTATCGATGTTTGGCGAAACCTCGGAATATGCAAGAAACAAGAGATTTAGAGAGCGTGTGGCTGAGCTTATAAGCTCCTTAACACAGCTCATGAACTCCTCAACCCATCTTATTTTTTCATGATGTTATAAACAATAATCAATTTACAAAAGTATTCCTACTACTATATTTTGTTATTTCTAAGTTCTAACATTCTCTAACTCACAATTCTCTCACTAATTTATAAGCTCAATTATCCAAGTACTTTGACAACTTAAACACTATTGGAGCTTATAAACTATCTGAAATAAGCTTAGCCAAACACGTTCTTAATGATAAGTATATACCTCAGATATAGCTGAAGACAGGGAAGCCCAATACACTGTCTTTGACATGTATGCAGACTGATCAAGCCAATCCATGGTGCTTATTCTTATGGTTTCTCCGTTTCCGACTGATTTGATGGTGTCGATCCAGCCCTGTTCATCTGGCTGATACTTGTCGAACAATAGCTGTCGAAGGAAAAAGTGAATTAGCATGATGCATGATGTAAACCAAGAATGATATCGTGGGAAATATCACTTTCTCACGATATCTTCTAGACCTTTCCAATCAACAATGGAAAACAGATGCTAAACCTCTGGTGGAGCGAAAGACAGGTAGGAGGGTTGATGCCGTGATGCTGACTTGTTTGTTGTAGGAGTTTCGATGGAAATGTAAAACATGTCAGGGTCTGAAAGCAACGGATAGCCTACTGCATGTTCAATCTTCACATATTTGGGAAGAGGCGATCTGTCAGGACGTATCACAGGAATATGGTTAAAAGAAACAATTTCTAGATATGATAAAAGAAAGAAAAAATTGTTAACTCGGTTTTCTGCTTACCTGCATCTATCTTTCAGCTGCAGGAAATGCGACCAGCAGGGGACCTTTCTAACGGTCTGCCATTGCTGATCCGAGACGAGTTTTGTGTAAGCTGAAGAGTTGAGATGGGCTAGTTTCCACAAGTTGTCGAAGTAAATCTCGACCTTCTACACAATGCTTGGACAGTTAGCGAGATATATCCCAACTTCCCTCACCTAACATCATTTATATTTATACAAAATTAATCAACTAGAAATCATCCAGATTTTTTTTTTACTAGGCTTCTGTAAGAAAGAAGGGTTTTAGGGGTTGGTGTTGATTATTATGGTACCTGAGTTAGAGATTTCCAGTCATTGTTTGCGGATCCAATGTACACGTCTCGACTATCTGATATCCAAACCTTAGCGTGTACGATGCCAGATCCCCACCAGTCCTTGAGTAACAAGGTGACATTCTCCACATTCGGCCTCCCTGCTGCGAGGGCGGATGCTTCCTCCGTATAGTCAGGATAGAATCCAGAGTGCTGTAAAAATCTGCAACTAAGATTATTTTCTGCAGTTTGTTTCACCAACAAAAGCTTCTTGATTATATAGTGGAAAACATAAATATCATTCAAGTAGAGCATCAAGAATTGGTACATCTCAAGATCAAGACTCAAAACACATACTGAATTATTGCAAACAATGAAGTCAGAGGCGTACCTCATACTAATGTTGCGATCAGCTGCATTATCTAATGCTCGATAAACTTCGTATCCATCGTTAGCCCCAAATCTCGACATGTCATCTTTTGAATACCCATAGTCCCCTGAACGAGGATCGTCTGGATGAGCTATCAGCTGCCAGTATTGTGCGATTATGTCAAGGCTCCGTGACGAATTCCCCGCCATCCATCGGAAAACATCAGCTGCTTCAATCGTGTCAAAATGAGTAACTTATCTTTGAAACGGATCCCCATTGCTGAGGCAAAGCAGGTGGAAAGCTAATGCTACTAAAATTCTAATATTATCATATTCATAAAAACTGGCCGCAACGAATCATGAGGTTTATGGATAAGGCAAATTCTATAGTCAAAAACTCTGGTTTGATGCTTTGACTCGGGGATTAAGCAGCCAGTCGAAACTAAGTCCAACACAGTCTCCTAATTACATTTACAGTCTGAATTCGAAAGCCTTGAAATCAAGCAAAACTAACTAATTTCGACATATATAGTATGAATTGAAGAAAAACGATAATCAATTTCTGTACTTCTTTCTCGTGCATACAAACAAAGTCCAGTAAAATAAAAAATTGCAGGAAACTGGAAAAAGTAGATTACCGGTGCGAAGAAGGCCGGGAACGGGGGCGAGGTGGGGCATGTCGGTGGGGACGGATTGTACCACCCATGCTTTGCATTGAGTGGAATAAGATTGAACTCTTAATGTGGGGTCACATATAATCAAAACGCACAAGCTCACAGATAAAGCAACTGCAAAAGTTTTCATCTTTTTATTCACTCTTATAAATGAGTTAAATAAAAAATCTTAGCCCTGATGAGCAGTATTGGTTTATTTAAATCACATGCACAGGTTTTATGAAACGTCAACTATATGTTAGTTATAGTTGTTAAGAATCTGTTAAATAGTTTGTTAGGTAATTAGTTTGTTTTACTTTTATGTTAAGCTTTCAATCTCATTGTAATCTTCATTTGTCTGTAATCTTCAATATTCTCATATATTCAATAAACGAGAGTTATCATCTCAAATTCTCTCAGCTTGGATTATCTCAATATGGTAGCTAGAGCCTGAGTTTTTTTTTCCTCCATTTATGTGCATGTTCATGCCTTCTTCATCTGCTTCAATGGCTTTGCCAAGTTTACATCCAATGATTCTTCGTCTTGATCGAAATAACTATGCGTTTTGGCGCATTCAAATTCTATCGACGATTCGTGCCCATGGTTTTGATGATTTTATATCATTCACGGTTGCTGCTCCGCTTCCTTATCTTCCTTCGACTTCTACGTCTGAAGAGTTTGTTCAAAATCCAGATTATTCAACCTGGATTCGCAAGGATCATTTCTTAATGAGCTAGATGTTGTCATCTATTAGTGAAACAATGCTTGGTCATGTTGTACTTCGTCACAGCAAGTTTGGAAGGTGCTCGAGCAATTTTTTCAGTCGCAATCTCGAGCTCGCGTTCTTCAACTAAAGAAGATGTTACATTCACAAAAGAAAGGAGCTCTTTCGGTGGATGATTATTTTCTGAAGATGCGTGGATATGCCGATCAGTTGTGTGCTACTGGTCATGTTATTCCCGACGATGAGCTTGGTGATTTGATTCTGAATGGTTTTGGACCTGAGTATGAATCAATTGTGATTAATCTCACGCATCGCCCTAAGTCTCCATCTTTGCAGGAAATGCAGTATGCGTTACAGTCACATGAAATTCGGATTCAACAATCCAGTTATTCCATTGCTGAACCTATGGCACATTATGTGCAACGAGGTGGCAGTCGCGGTGGTCGTGGCCGTGGTATGATCATCAAGGGCAGATTCAAGTACAATGGAAAATCTCCTACTGTGTGTCAGCTATGTGGCCGTACGGGACATGTCGCCTTAAAATGTTACAAGCGGTTTGATGTTCATTTCAATGGTACTGATAAGCTACATTCAAACTCAACTCCACAAGCCTATTTTGCAAATCAGTCACGAAATGAATATGTTTTTGACGAGGAAGAAGGTGTATGGTATGTGGATAGTGGAGCAACAAATCATGTCACCAAAAGCTTGAGTAATATTCAACTTAACACTCCTTACAAAGGCACAGATGCTCTCACTATTGGCGATGGTAAGGCTATTCATATCTCTTCTGTTGGTCATAGCATAATTACATCTACTTCTTCTTCCTTTCCTACGTCTTCTCTTTTGCTAAATAATATTCTATTTGTTCCTCAAATTACAAAGAACTTGATCAGCATTTCTCAATTCACAAAAGACAATAATGTGATCTTTGAATTTCATGATTCATGTTGTCTTGTGAAGGACAAAAAGACTCTTCAAACTCTCCTAAAGGGCAGTCTTCTCAACGGATTGTATCAGCTTGACCTTTCCATACTGTGTACTCGGCATAGGTCTTCCAATAATTCATCTACTTGCTATCATGTTTGCAAGAATCATATTTCTAATTCCAATAAGTGTCTAGCTGCTAGTTTACAACCGAATGTAATCATCATCCTTTTGTAATGCCAACGGAAAATCAAGAATGAAATCAATGTTTGGCATCAAAAATGGGGCATCCTCATTCTAAAGTGCTTGCTCATGTTCTTAAACAGATGTATATCGTGAAAATATTCCTCCCTCGTTTTGTGATGCTTGTAGTCTTGGAAAAATACATCAAACTCCTCACATTTCTCAATCTCTTCGCACAACTAAACCTTTTCAGCTTATACACTATGATTTATGGGGACCTGCTCAGCTTGCTTCTCCCCAAGGGTATATGTACTACATCCATTTCATAGATGATTACACACGTTACACATGGATTTATCCTCATCAGAAAATCTGAAGCTTGTGCTACGGTACAACGGTTTTTTAAGATGGTTCAATGTCAGTTTCATGTGCTCATTCAAACCTTTAGGTCTGACTGGGGTGGGGAATACAGAAAACTTGTACCTTTCTTCACTGATCTAGGTGTGCATTTTCAGCATCCGTGTCCTCATATTCACCCTCAAAATGGTAAGGCAGAACGAAAGCACCAACACATTGTTGATGTAGGTCTTACCCTTCTTAGTCAAGCCTCTATTCATGTTTCTTACTGGTGGTATGCTTTTGAAACTGCCACCTACCTCATAAACCATCTACCTACAGCAACTCTAGCAATGAAATCACCTTATCAGGTTCTACTCGATAGGTTACCTGATTATTCTTTTCTTCATGTGTTTGGCTATGCGTGCTTTCCATATCTCAAACCTTATAATGCTCATAAACTTCAGTTTAGGTCTCAAAAGTGCATATTTCTTGGTTACAACAACAATCACAAAGGCTATAAGTGTCTAAATGCTGATGGAAGGCTATATATTGCTGATACTATCAATTTTAATGAACATGAGTTTCCTTATTCTGAGTTCTTCTCTAACAAAAGTCTAACATCTTCAGACTCTTATGCTCCAGTTTTTCCTCTTCCTATGCTACCTCTATCTCAGCCTCACTCAGTTACAACTAATACTGTTGCTTCTCATCAATCGTTTACACCTTCTGTTGAATTACCTTCCTCATCTCATTCCCAATCTTCTTCTTCCTCTTTCTCTCAAACATCTTCCCATTCTCCTTCACCTCCACCACCTTGTCAAACCACCAACACTCATATCATGCAAATAAGATCAAAAAATGGCATTCATAAACCGAAGGTTTACACTGCTTTTCTCACTGTACCTCCTACTTCTACAAATATTCCAGCCTTGCCATTGTCCTTAGATGAAGCTCTTGCCCATGATGGATGGCACAAGGCTATGGCTAAGGATTTTGATGCTATTCTTGGTAAAAACACGTGGATTCTTATACCACCTGATTCCAGCCACAAAGTTATCAGTAACAAGTGGGTCTTTAGATTTAAACTTAATCCTGATTACTCTTTGGATAAGTTGAAGGCTCGGTTGGTTGCTAGGGGTTTTGAACAACTCGCCGGTGTAGATTTTGTTGAGACTTTTAGTCCGGTTGTTAAACCATCTACCATTAGATTGATGTTTTCTTTCGCTACAAAAGGTCGATATCAAACAAATCGATGTCAACAATGCTTTCTTAAATGGCGAGCCATCGATACTATTTACATGGCTCACCGGCTGGGTTTGAGGATCCTGCCCATCCTCATTATGTCTGTAAGCTAAAGAAGGCTCTCTATAGGTTGAAACAAGCTCCAAGGGCGTGGTACGATAAGTTGAGAGTAGAGATCTGCAATCTTGGCTTTACGTGATCAGCTTCAGATTTCTCTTTATTCCATCAGAAAACTGGTTCTGTGATCACTCTTATCCTAGTCTATGTGGATGATATTTTAGTTACTGGGGATGATCCAGCTATGGTGCAAACTGTTGTTGATACCTTGCATAACAAATTCTCGGTCAAAGATCTGGGTCATGTTAGCTACTTCCTGGGAATAGAAGTTCATCGAGCTACTGCTGGTTTTACCTTGTGTCAACGTAAATATATTCATGAGCTACTTATCAAAACAAAAATGCTGGATTGCAAGTCTTGTTCTACACCGATGACTCCAGCCACGAAATTATCTAGAGTCTCTGGAGATCCTTTTGAGGATCCTACTCTTTATCGCAGCACAGTGGGTGCTCTTCAATATCTCACATTGACTAGACCCGATATTGCTTTCGTTGTAAATAAACTTAATCAATTTCTTGCAAATCCAACCACTTTGCATTGGGCTGCTTGCAAACGATTACTCAGGTATCTAAAGGGTTCAGCTTCTCTTACTCTAAATTTTCTCTCCTCTTCTTCTTCTCAACTAGTTGCCTACTCGGATGCGATTGGGCAAGCGCCTAGACGATGAAGATCTACGGTGGTCATTACATTTTCGGGTTCCAACTTACTTTCCTGGTCTGCCAAAAACAGATGTGGTGTCCCGGCAAAGGCAGTAGTCTCGAGTATAGAAGCATGGCAAATGCAACTACTGAGTTGGTTTGGCTAGCTTCTCTTTGCACTGAACTTGGAGTTTCCATTTCTGCTCCTCATAAGCTCTGGTGTGATAATGTTAGTGCTCTTGCCTTGGCTAATAATCCGGTGTTTCATGCTAGAACCAAGCACATGAAGTGGATGTTTACTATATTCGTGAAAAAGTGCTTGATCAAACTATTGATGTTGGCTATGTGCCGTCAGGAGAACAGCTTGAGGATGTATTCACTAAAGCACTTGCTAATTCTCGGTTTTGCTCGCTTCGCAGTCGCTTAAATCTTGCCGAAAGTGATTCTGTTTTTAATTTGAAACCAGCTATTTCAGATCCGAGCTAGGATTCACAGGGGAATATTGGTTTATTTAAATCACATGCACAAGTTTTATGAAACGTCAACTATATGTCAGTTATAGTTGTTAAGAATCTGTTAAATAGTTTGTTAGGTAGTTAGTTTGTTTTGCTTTTCTGTTAAGCTTTCAATATAAAAGCTCATTGTAATCTTCATTTTTCTGTAATCTTCAATATTCTCATATATTCAATAAACGAGAGTTATCATCTCAAATTCTCTCAGCTTGGATTATCTCAATAAGCAGGTATGGAGAGAGAGAGAAGGCAAGTTCTTGAATTGGGTAAAAGCTACATCTGTCTTGCGTTGACTTTTCTTGGATATACCGGCATCTTTTTTTTCTTTTCTTTTTCTTTTTGAGTTTGTTTTTGTCCTTCATCTTGTAATTGTGGCGGTTTTCTTTTCTACTGTTTCGCCGGTTCTACTTATCTCAAGAAAGATATTTCTGATTTCAGTAACACTGCTTACTTCCAATAGTTTGAAAATGGTATATTTTCCCATTTCTTCCAATTTGATAATGCCTGACAAAAATTGGACAGAATAAAAGGCACCATTTCTTACCATGAAATCCTTGTGAACTAAATGAGAAATAGATATACAAGAATTCAACCAATGATACAAAGTGCAAGACATGAAAATAACACCAGAGAAATTATCCAACAAAGCCAGTTTTCCTACTAGACAAATGGAGATTCTACTACCACTTTACACTTAACCATCATTTTCCTCCCTCATCACGAAATCGAGTGCCTCCGATGCCTTGAAGACGAGCCAGACAATTTCGTCTCTCCCCGAATCATCGAAGTCGGGCTCTGCGAACTCCCCGAAGTCCCGGAGCTTTTGTTCTCTCCGCTAGCGAGCCCCTTCCCCACCATCCACAACCTGTCGAATATCCTCCTCGAACCCGACGACAGCAACTCTGCGCCGATCCCATGTTCTTGCTACCTCTCTTGACAAGTTTTTGATTTTTCACTGATTCATCTTCTTCCATCTTCAACTCATCCATCTGTTTTCTCAGCGATTTGCGATTCTCAGGCGCCGTTTTCCCCCAGTTCTCCTCAGTCTTACTAGGGGCATCGTCGCTGTTGTTGAAGGCGTGAGTGGCCCTCGCCTGCTCGAAGAATAAAACCTGCACCACCACGCGTAGTGGCAGCTGCTCGTTCTGTGCTGCGTGCATGGTCGCATCTGTCGTCAATTTCTTCACATCCATTAGCCCAGACAGGCTCTTCCTCTCAGATTTTGTCAATCACTGTGCTCCTGCAAGAAATGTAAAACCAAATTGTGGCAGATGAATATAAGTGTTATGGATACAAGCAAGGAGCCCTAACTCTCCCAAAAACCATGGTTATAGGGAAATGATTGACACTCACTTATATACCACTCCACACTTGCATGTGTAGTCGATGTGGGATATCCCACATCATAACAATACCTTCCCCTTTGAAACTGTACGTCCACGGACGGCCAACTCCGAAGTCCTCCCCACCCACGGCTGGGTCCGTGGTGGAGCCCACCCATGTTGCTGGCCCACCCACGACTCCATTCGCTGTGATACCAATCCTGGGCCCATCCGATTTCCCGGGCCGATCAACGGGTCGCCCCTTCCCGCAGACGTACGATCCGGCAGGTCGGACCGACCATTGTTAGGGATACAAGCAAGGGGCCCTAACTCTCCCCAAAACCATGGTTATAGGGATAAGATTGACACTCACTTATATACCACTTCACACTTGCATGTGTAGTCGATGTGAGATATCCCACATCATAACAATAAACTGCTGCATACTGAGTAAATAAATATACAAATTGCAACTTTAGAAAGATGTCGATGGCGGCATACAATCCATCATGAATCCGTCTAGCCGTCTCAGGAACCGACAGCGACAGCTTGATGAAGCTGGACACGGTAAGACTCGGTCACGAGCAGCGCGAGAGATAACCGCTCACGATCTTCCCAACTTTCAACCAAGATCCATGCCCTAAAACAAAGTCACTCAAGAATCTTCTTGTCCTTCTTACTCGCCTCATTCTCCACAAACAGATCCACAAGGCGCTGAACAAGTTCAACGTCATAGAAAGTCGTCCGAGGAGGCCGTGCCGGATCAAGAGATCATTAACTGAAGCATCGTCCAATTTTAAACTAATGTTCTTGACCAGCTCCTCTCTTGATGAATCACTGGCTTCTATGAGAATCGCAACTTTGAGTAACTTCAATAAGAAGATACACGCACAGGTAATGCCCTTATCCCAAGGGAGCAAGCAGATAATAGTTTCGACTAAAGATTTGTTCCGGTTGATATGAACTTCGGACAACAATGCATCAATCGAATCCGGCAGCCATCTCATGGCGTAGGCCTTTAACGCCTCTCCAATCACCCCCCGTCCATTCTGCCTTCGGATTTTATCGCGAGCATGACTCTCTTGTAAAGATCAATGTCCAATTCACAGATATCTTCGATCCACCAATCTTTAGCCACGGATTCAAGCTTCCCACAGAATTTCAGTCCACTGCGGATTATTTGGTCTGAGGTCGCCAATCTTCTGTTGTACGTGTAGGACCACCCAATCAGCGAAGGATCCACGGATGTTTTCGACGCGATTGAATCTATGCACCTACCGACTATCTTTAGGTTCTCGGACCATGGAAGGAGAGACTTGGAGGTTTGTAAGACAATGATGGAATCTTTCCAGTTGCGTAGAACGCTGGAGTTGAGGAATATTTCGATCTTCAAGATCAGGTTTCCCCTGTCGACATCCTCTGTCATTTCCAGATACTCTGAGGGATTGAGAGTCACTGTCACGCCATAACAGAATTTGGCACATATTTCGAATGCTTTAGGGCCACCTGGGAAATCAACCACCCGGATTTCATCAGGGCTTTCCTCGCTCACTCCTGATACGAGCTTTTGCAACTTATTGCTCTTCGACAAGAGAGGAAACTGCAGAGGTGAATCCAAACAGAAATTATAGAATTACACCTTAATCTTAACTCTAAAAAAGTCCCAAAAGATCAGCAAGAAGCAGCTATCATTTCCAAGTAAACACTCAGAAGACAAGGTAAATTGTGATTCTTATACTTGGTTCCACAAAATGTCACCTTATGGAGAAGGAATTTCACATCGCCAACGCTCATGATGACATCAGTTGCCAATTCAGACGACACGTACCTGCAATAAATTGTCGAGAGTTACTATACATTGTGACATGCTACGGAAGGAATTAAGGCATTACACAACAAGAGCATATCTGCTAACGGATCATGAATGTATATGACATATTGACATACTTGTCAAAATACTCAACTGAGTTCAACAGGCAGCCTTTCAAGCGGCTTTGAACATTCGCATTGTTAAAAGAAGTTCCATCATAGTAGATGTATGAATGAGATCAAAACTCAAACTGTTACTAAAAATGCTTGTCAATTCTTTTTTTTATTGAGTTCTTAACTTCAGGGAGTATGTTTCTTCTAAACTAAGGTACAAAATGCCAGGAAAATATGAATTACTACAGTTAACTAAGGGTCGAAATTTTATAAACTTTAGAAGTGATAGTTACATATGAAGCCTGAAAATCTTATTAATGGTGCTTGAATTTTAACCTCAATTCATCGTTGAGCAATGTAACTACTAATCCTATCATCACCTCAGAATAAAAACGTGATGTATTAGCATCTGCAGTTAAATCAATAGGATGAGCCAACATGGCCAGCAAAAAAGGAGGATAAAAGAATTTGAAGACAAAAGGTGATCGACGACATACAAGCTACTTTGTACTCTTTTTTGCAATTAAATGAATGAACATGCAAAACCTTAGGCCAAGTAGGTGTCACACTTTACAGTTCCAATGGGCCCTCCACATAAAGTGTACACAATGTTTAAATAATGAAAGTGAGAATTAGTATAAACTCAAACAACTATAGCTTTTAACTGCTGAATATACTAATTAACATCGGACCATAATTATAAAAAACACACTCACATCTTAATAGCAAGCCAAAAAGTTCCCTTTGCAGGGGAAGAGGTAAAACATTAATACTGTTTATTCCACAAATTCAAGCTGAGTAAAGCAAGCAAAATTTCCATTCACCACGTTTATTAAACATGTATTCAAAAGAGAGAAAATCTTTGAGATAGGCACTAAACTATATGAGCATAATTGCATAATTCATTTGTGCCTTCAAATATTATGGCTCAAATAGCATTACGATCAAATAATAAAATAAAAAATGTATTATTTGGGAAAAGAAAACACACACACACACACACACTATTTACCTCACACAATTCCCTTCGGCTTGAAAAGCATCTGGCTTCGACCCAGCTTCATGTACTTCATCTTTTAATTTTTTTTCTTCACCTTCTTCTGCTCCAAACTTGTTCCAAACTGAACTCCTTGGTACTTTGAAATGAATAAATTCTGGCAACAAAACACGTATAGCTCCTAAAAGGGCAAGAAACTGCAGAAACCGAAAATCATTCTCTGCGGCGACAAAAGATGGAATTTTACGTTATCCCATCACATATTCTCGGTCCCTCACCGATCAGAATATATCAGCGTCATCTTCCACAAAATAGCAAAACAAACACAAAGAAACAAAAGCCACCAACTATCTCAGCTGCAGCAGCGTAGAAAGAAAAATCTCTTTTTTCTTTTGTTTTGATTTCTCTCACACACCCCACTTGAAGAGAAAAGCGCCTCGTGTGTGGAGCCGGAGTTGGCAATTAAGAGACAAGAAGAGAGAATTTGCGAGGTGCATAGAGAAAATGCGGTGGTGATGTGATGCCATAAATGTTGATGACAGATTATAGTCCACCAACCAACCGGGGCAGAAATAAAGGGCAGGGGGTGAAAGATTATTTGCTAAATTAGATATATGGATTTTAGTTAATTAATAGTTGGACTATTAATTAATTAAAACAAATCGAAGAATAAAAGCCCATATAAACTAGGGTTTTAATACCGCTCTATTTAATATAAATAGAGAATTCATTCTTTAGCGAGACTAATGCACTTTAGACGTAATACGTAAATCATTCTTGAGAACCATCGCGTTTCATTCGCAGATTTATCGGCTTTCTCCGCCGAACTTTATACCGGGAATTGTTCCCGCATCGGATTTGCATACACGTGATACCATAGTTATGGAGACAACCTGCGTGATTCATTGAAGCTTGGAAGTTGCTGTAAATCCATCGAAGCATTGCAAATCATAAATGCTCTATCTAACGTGTTCATGCGCTCATCGCATGCTTAATTATGATCTAGACTGCTTTCGATCGTATTTTCCGATGTGTATCATTAGACGAGGTCAAGAATACTCAAACAAGGGTATCGAGCCCGAGGCTCGATTTATAATTAATTCATGTTCTAATTAATTGTGGATTTATCGAAATTTTGAATTTCGTATTTTTCGATTTTATTTCGTTTGATTTTTCCTTTTTATTAAATCTGTTTAAAAAAAAGGAAAAGCACGAACGAATTGAAAATTGAAAATTGAAAAAAATTGGAAAATCTGGAAATTTTGAAATCTCGCCGGGAAATCCCTCATTCTTCACCGCGTTTGCGACGCCGCCGAGACTCCTTCACCAGCGGTGGTTGTGCCTAAACAGACGGCGGTCGACGACGCGGCGCGAGGCGCTCGCCGCCGCCATCGAGCCACGCCGTTTGACTCCTCGCCATCTCTGTTTGACTGCGGCGGTCGACGGAGGAGAACGATGAAGAACCTTCTGGAATGCGGCGGTTGACGACGCGGCGCAAGGCGCGCGCTTGTCGTCGTCGTGACCGTGCTATTGCAAAGACGCTTCTCGCCGCCGGCGACGCGTGCGGGGAAATGAAAAAAGCTGTGGCGGAAGAAGGCGACGGCAAGACGTCTCTGTAAACCCTAACGGCCGCCTGCTCGCCCCGGTCGCGACCTGCAGCCGGGCGCAAGGCCGGGCTTCCACCGTGTGGGCCGACGACGAGTGGGCCTATCGCCGCCGCTTGTTCGTTTGCACCGGGCCACACGATACACGGGCCGTGAGCCATCTTCGTGGCCGGGCCATGAGTCTTGAGCGTGTTTTGGGCTTTTTTGTTTTAAACGTGGCCCACTTTGGGTCGTATATGTTATTTAAAAAAACGCTTTATTAATTTAGAATTAATAAAATTTAATTTTCGCTTCACAAATTAATTTATTAATTGATTAATAAGTTTTGTTTAATATTATTATTTTCAAATAATAACATTAATTTTGATTTTGTATTAATTTAGAATTAATACAATCTACTTATGTATATGAATTAATTTATTAATTTAGAATTAATAAATTTAATCACAATTTTCAAAATTAATTTATTAATTAGATTAATAAATTTAAACTTTATTATTATTTTTGAAAGATTATTATTTTAGAAATAATAATACTAAATGAATATTTATATTAATTTGGATTAATATAAATGTCTATATCCACTTTTAATTAGAGAATTAAATTATTAATTAGATTAATGAATTTATTCGTTGAACCCTATTTGCTGTTGTTCTGTGATAAGCATGCTATTTGATTTTATGTTTATATTTTAACTATAGTAGTTAGAGACCGCTTTTATATTTGGGTAGGCGGCGCCCAATACTTGTAGTCCGTGTTATTATGTTTGGATAGGCGGCGTCCAATATGTGTGGTCCGTATTTTATGCCTGGGTAGGCGGCACCCAGTAATTGTTTTGACTTAATATTGGATATTAAAATAAACAATTAGTATCACATGTTTTATCCTTACTAAATACAATTCTTATTTTTGAAACAAAACGTGTGGTCCATCATAATTGTTTGAGGCCAATAACCTTTTCGTCCAAGAGTTTTACACCCTCGTGTTTACTCCCAAATCTACAAGGCCAAGACTCACCATAGATGCATAGAAGCATCGTGTGATGGGGTCGACTTACTTAATTATTTTGTATTGCCCTCATGATCAAGATAATTAGTGGACACATATTAATTGGATTAATAAACCAAGAATTGAGGACTTTGTTGCATTCGATTCAAACCCACCAAGTGTCATTATTGT
Source organism: Salvia rosmarinus (assembly GCA_036937905.1). NCBI lineage: Eukaryota > Viridiplantae > Streptophyta > Magnoliopsida > Lamiales > Lamiaceae > Salvia > Salvia rosmarinus. The sequence goes on from JAODLM010000210.1 coordinate 1,964,568, forward strand.
GGTCATCAAGATTCGCAGAGGTCAGAATGATGCGACTTAATCCATGCAAAACCGACGCATCGGGCTTTGAGGCTCATCGAGTGATATTATTTGTAGTCATCACCGCAGAGGCTACAATAATATTGACTAGATCTCGGACTATTAAGATTTATATTTATTATAAACCGTATTTTGCAATGGGTGCAATATATGTTAAAATTAGGGAGCTAATCAATACAATAAACCCTTGTTTGATTAGTGATACGATTGTGATCCGTGTTTACTTTGTTCTAATTTGTCGTTTCTTTTAATTTTTCGCCTCGCCACGATGTCGACTATGTTATATAAATGTTTGGTGGAAACAAATTTGTTGACCGGTCAAACTATCCAGATTGCCACGTTGTCTCTGCGCTGGTGTTAAGGACTGATAAGATTGAGTATGTCTTGACAAACCAATCAAGCACCATCCCGACGAGCTTTCTCCCAAGTATGCCTCGCTTGATGTGGTTTGCTCATAAGAAGCACGTTGATGATGCTATGTCGGCTCAAGGTATTATGTCGACTTCATGAGTTTGAACTCCAAAGGCAACATGAATACATGCTACCCTATGAAATGATTCAAGATCAAGAGTTTGTTTGCCTCACGCACAAACACCGGAGTACGAGATACTCCGGATCTCTTTAAGTGCACGCCTCATGATAGGAGCAAGATCTCGAGCATGTTCTAAAGATGATTGGGTTGGTTGAGAGGTCACGCCGATTGAACGATTCTCGCCACCAATGTCTCGACTAACCCGGTTTTACAATCTCACCGGTTCGTTTATGAATTTCATTGTGAATTTCAATATGAACAACACAGCTGGATCGACCGATCGTCATAACATGTTGAAGACTTATGAGTTCTCTACTTAATGGCAAATCAGATTATGGTGAGTTCTTCGCTCAATCTTCCAAATGGAAGAAAAGCAAAGAAAATGAAGAAGGCATCGATGTCTCAAGCCTAAGAAGAGTGGAGGGTTCATAAAAAGTTCGACATTAGCAAAGGACGAGTGCCTATTCTGCTATGAAACACTGCAAAGCGCCGGAGGCGGCAGCCTCGAGGCGCGCTAAGGCGAGGCGGCTAGAAATTGCCCGGGCGACCGCCCATCTCAAGAAGCCCCTGCCAAGAAGCCTCACCGACCGCGCAAGTGTATCCGTGTGTATGCGTGTGTATGTGTGAAGTTTGAATCGTGAAGTGAATATGAATATTCATGTATTTGTTGATACTTGTATCTCAGAAATAATAAAATATTAATAGCTTCTAGGCTTCCGTAATTCCGCACTATACTTGTTCAGAAATAATAATATTAATAGCTTCTGTGCTTCCAAACTTTAGGTGAATGAATATGTACTGTGTGCTATTAATAGCTTCTAGGCTTCCAGACTATACTTGTATCTGATAAAATAATAATATTAATAGCTTCTAGGCTTCCAGACTTTAGGTGAATGAATATGTACTATGTGCGTGTGTCTGTGGCTATGTCATTGTGTGTGCATGTGTTGTCTGTGTGACCGTGTCACTGTGACAACACTTCTAAATCAAATAGACATTATAGCTGTGAATCACACCTAGTAAGTGGTAACAAATCTGAACCAAGCCTAGCTGAAATTTCAAGAACTTATTTAATCCCACTTTATGTCTTTGTTTTGATGTTTTTAAGATTTAAAAATCTTTTAATTTAATATTGCACTTGTTATTTATTATTTTATATTTTATTTATAATTTTTTGGATTTTTTTTGTTCTTTATTGTCGAGGCTTATGCCTCGGACCGCCTCGCCTCAAAAAAGTAAAACGTCTCACTCCCGCTTCACGCTTTTTAAACATTGGTCATGAGAAGGGGCACTGGAAGAGAGACTGCCCAAAATTCAAGGAACAAGGTGCAATGGGTGGTAGCTCATGTATGTTTGTTGTTGAGATAAATATGTCTATAAATAATTCACATTCTTGGGTATTAGATATCGGCTGTAGCTCACACATTTGTAATAATGTGCAGGGGCTAAGTGACAGCAAGAAAGTGAATCCTGTGGAGGTTGACCTGCGCGTGGAAAATGACCAGGAAACCATTTGGTGCTTGTGAATCATGTTTCAAAAGAAAAATGACCAGGAAACCATTTTCTAAGAAAGGGTTACGTGCCAAAGAATTGTTAAAGTTGATCCACTCAGATGTGTGTGGACCGTTTCCAACTCAAGCAAAAGGTTGATATTCGTACTTCATAACTTTTACTGATGATTATTCAAGGTTTGGGTATGTGTATCTGATGAAACACAAATCTGAGGCTCTTGATAAATTTAAGGAGTTTAAGTTAGAAGTCGAGAAACAACTTGGTAAGAGTATCAAGAATCTTCGATCAGATCGAGGAGGAGAATACTTAAGCCAAGAATTTCTTGATTACTTGAAATCACATGGAATCCGATCAGACTGGACACCTCCGGGAACACCATAACTGAATGGTGTATCCGAGAGAAGAAATCGAACCTTATTAGATATGGTTCGATCCATGATGAGTTTCGCTAATCTCTTTTTATTCCTTTGGGGCCATGCCTTACTTAACGCTGCTAATATTTTGAATAGGGTTCCTTCCAAATCAGTCGAGAAAACACCATATGAGATATGATATGGGAAAAGAGCAAATCTTAACTATTTGCGGACATGGGGTTGTTCTGCTTTTGTTAAGAAAATGTTGACTGATAAGTTGGAATCGAAAAGTGAGAAATGTTATCTTGTGGGATATCCTAAGGAAACTAGAGGATTTGAATTCTACTCACCTGGAGATCACAGGGTGGTCATCTCTAGGAATGTGATGTTTCTTGAAGACTCCTATGTTTCCAAGGAACAAGGCCACAATGAGGTAGATCTTGAAGAAATTCGAGAACTACAAAACAACACAGAGGACGAACGATTGTTCAATAGTGTGAACAAGAATTCAGTGGGAGTATTTGACGATTTATTGGGAGGGGAAATGACTCTAGAGGGCCACCTCAAGACAATGAGATTCATCAAATACAAGATGACACAACAGTTGAGCCACCTCCACCTCAAGAAATTCATGAGGAAATTCTTGAGAATCTCCAAAGTGTTGATGAAGTCAACACGGAGGAGCCTACTCACGTTCAAAATGAATAGCATGAACCTGCGCAAACAACCCGACTCAATAGGCCACAGAGGACTCGGCGTGCACCCCAAAGACTGAATCTAATGGCTGAGAACCAAGATGATGAAGTTGATCGTGTCCTATTTTACATGATTTATAGCATGTTTTGTGATGCCTATTTCTTGATTTTCAAGGTCTTACAGCTCATTTATGACATCTTAATCTACTTATTGAGCTTTGTTATGCTTTGGATTGTTTTTCTCTATTTTTAGGATGTTGTATGTAGATGGCTAGAACTCCCACATTCTTTAACAATTCGCAGCATTTTTCCAGAACACGCCAGAAACCGTCGGACAGATATTTTGACCTCACAACGATCTCCGTTGGTCTGAACACCTGTAACACATGTTGTAGATCTGTGAACGATCTTTCCAACGGTATCTTATGGGCCACGAGGGGACTTCTAGAACTCCAGATATAATCATTTTCCCACGACTGCGCATTGCTGGAATATGGCGAACACCTTTTGCTTTAACACCTATTTGTCTCTCACCTTTCCAACTCAATCCCAATTGCATCACATGGCTTTGTGCCTATAAAAGGCACCATTGATCAGCTATGGAGAGAGAATTCAACACCATTGAAACCATTTCATACCTTAGATTAGCTATTTTCATTCCTAAAACTCTCTCTAAATATTTGTATTTTATTTTAGTGTTCTTATGTTCTTAAGTTTTGGTTTCACCTTGAGTTAGTTCAAGTTCCTCTTGTTGGAGTGTTATTATCAATGGATTGAAGTTTTATTCAAGTAGCTACTTTTGTCTACAAAAGGGTTTTATCTATTTCTCACTCTTTATTTATTTCCTTAATGTTTATTTACATTTATGCTCTAACTATTAGTGAGTGTTTAAATACCTCATTCTAACTTTTTATTGCTTTCTTTACATTTATGTTCATTAGTAAGTGTTTAAACACCTCACTCTAACTCCTTTAATGCTTTCTTTACATTATTGTTGTATTTATATTACTATGATCATGTGTGGCTAGACCCCATGATCCAGGGTTGTAAATATATAGTTAAAATTATATAGATTAGCCTTTTAATTCTATTTTTCCTTCCAATTTGTGATTTATTGATCTTTGTTACTTATTTCCATGTTGGAGTAATTGATCACTATTCTTACATGCTCAATTATGTGATTTATGTCCACCAAGAATAAATCACATAGTCGATCACTAAGATCATAATATAATTTATTTATTTGGTCACCCGAAAATAAGTGAATTATAGGAAATTAATACTTATGAGCTTTTTGTAACTAGTCTATTCTCTCGAGACCGTCCGAGATAGAGTGTAGACAAGCCCACTACCTGATTGCCCGACCAAGGAATCGAGGTCGCTTTAGTGTATTCCCATCTAAATTGGATTAAAATTGGTAAATAGGTTAATAAGTTAATTTGTATACATTTTGACTATGATAATTACAACCCTAGATCATTTGTTTTATATTTATTTAAAATTATTTTACATTTCTTAGTTTTTAATCATATCATCACACCATCATTCTATTTAATCACTCAAATAATAACGAAGACTTAAGTAAAAGTACTTGTTCTATTTTCGATACATCGCCTCGTGAATACGATATATATATTTGTCCTGTTTTTACTACACTAATTTGTGTTAAAAATAGCGATCAAATTTCAGGCGCTGTCGGGACCGATAGATTTTAGAACAATATTTCAAAAATTCTAAGTTATTACTTGAGTTTTTCTTGTCTTGTGGACTAACTGAATTCGCTTATTTCTTTTCTCAAGGTAGGCATGACCACAAGATCGAAGGAGAAAAATTTGACCTTTGAACTGGAAGTCGGCAAGGGCCCAAGACGGGAAGATACGCAGCATGGAGCATCCACAAGCACTCCCACACCACCACCACCTCACCTAAACCATCAATATCATCCAACATGGCCTTAGATGGTCCAATTCAACCAAGGAGCAAAGAAAACGCTTAGCGAAAAGTACAAGATCATGACCGATCGCTATGAAAATGATGCACTACTACAAAATCACTATAGACTACGCTGCTTTATGTGTAGTGTATGCGCTTCAGAGTGTAGAGAAAAGTGGTGTAGAGAAAATAGGCGCAAGACACACTACGCTTTTTATGCGTAGTCTATACCCACCATGACTACGCCGCACATAGACCACGCCACGCCGTAGTCTATACCCATGCACTCACAAAATTGCGCACATACACCACGCTTTTACGCGTAGTCTATACCCACTATAGACTATGCTTTCGCACATAGACCACGCTTTTACGCCGTAGTCTATACCCCATGCATCACACAAAATTTCGCACATACACTACGCTTTTTATGCGTAGTCTATACCCACTATGATCACGCCGCACATAGACTCACGTTTTTACGCCGTAGTTTATACCAACAGACTCACACAAAATTTCGCACATACACTACGCTTTTACGCGTAGTCTATATGTATTAACTACGGTTTTGAGTTTATTTACTACGGTTTTAATGCCAAATTTACTACGCTTTTTCTATTACAACCCGTAGTCAATTTAATAACAAGTAGGGTTTTTCAATTTCAACCATAGTTAATTTCTTTATTTAAACCTCAGAAATTAATAACGCAAGCAAATTAAATGAGATTAAAATATACTCATGTACTACGCTCAAAATCACTATTCAAAATATACAACTGTTTATTACTGCTATAAAATCACTATACAAAATATACAACTGCTTTCATTATGCCTACAAAATCACTATACAAAAATACTATGCATATCACATAACAAAACAATAAGACCGTATCCCCATATCACAAAGACAAAATAATTCAAAAGATCAATAACTTACAACTAAAACATCACAAGACTATATGTGAATAAGCATGAAATTTGCCCATTCAACGCGAACTTCATCAATGTCTTCGAGAGTAAGACCGATTTATATTAGTTGTTTGTTCTTCACAACATCCGTAGGCAATCGTGTGAACAGTGTGTTTACCTCCTCGCTAACTTCATGGTTTCTTTCTCGAAACCGATAGTGGGAATTGTTGCATATTCCTCCACGCCATGGTGGAGGTTTGCAATCTCGGATCGAACGAATGATTGACATTGTGGCCACAAAGTCTTTCAATTTTGTGCCTGTAGAATTTCAAGTATATTTGCAAGTGAAGTTCAAATAGTATGAAGACACATACAAACATGATGTTAGGATTAGATAGTTAGAACCTTTAGTTGCAACCTTAATTTTGACAAACCAATCGCATGCAGTAATCAAAGAAGTAAGCAACTTTGGCAAAGTCCTCCTCTAAGAATCCTCTAGAAGTAAGAGCAGGGTACCAACATAATGTAACAAGAAAACAAGAATGTAATATTTCGCAAGTGAGAAAATGATCGCGTTAAACTCAAAATCGACAAGAACCAAGTGGTTCTCTGCTCCACCGTAAACAAGCTCGATCCATTTTTAGTAGAGTCTCGCAAAATTAGATCGAGTTTAATATCGACCGCCTTTATAATCCAAGAAATCTACAGTATATATATATCTAAGTCAAGATTACACCGAGCGAACTTCGCACGCTTGCTCAAGACTTGTTCTTGGTAAGCTTTGTATTCTGAGTTGTTGCTTGTGTTTAACAAGGTTATACATTTTTAGAGCATATCTAATTTGATAAATGAATATCAAGATGTGAAAGTAGTTGTTGTTGGTGACATCCAAAACCTGTTTCAATGTAACGCCAAGCCGTTGATTGTGTGATTGTGCGGCCACCTGAATTCCGTGAAAAACAAATTGATTGATTTTATCTTCATACCATACAACACCTTCAACAAATAAGAGTTAAACATTATTTATCTCGAAACTAACTCTCATTTTCGGTTGGCAATGAAACGAGCTCACAGCTCAGATTAAGACATTAACAATGCCATGAGTATCCGCGTAAATTACCTTCCGATGCGGTCGAACATAGAGACGGCATAAGCACTAGCACCAAAGAACAATCGGCTTTTCAAGAGTACAAAGACTCTTTTCCAACCGCAAAAGAAACTAATTTATAAAAGAAGATTCTGCTATTACTTTTAGAAAAGGATTTATTTGTGATATAATCGATACGCAAACTATGACTTGGTAATGCCAAACAAGGTCCATAGATAATCATCGAACCTCCGAACATGCATAGCAAAGGGAATTTTAAAGAAATTTGAACCATCATAAAGAAATTATGATCAAGAAGAGAAAAGGAAGACTGGTCATAATAGATGTACTGTGCTTTCATTCAATCAGATAGCATAGTCTCAAAAATATAGAGATCACGATATCTTCTTAGTATCACCGTGAAAATAGAATGCAAGAAAAGACTTAAATCCCTATAAGCTTATATGCGCTCCATAACAGATAAATATTATGTGTTTTCAAGTCGCAACAAGAAATTTGTAACTATCTTCCTATCACTTCTTGATTTTATTAGGTCTATTCTAGTAAGTGAATTGTAGATTTGTCAGATAGAATTACTTGAGACACTAGAGAACTACAAAATGAGTCTAAGAGTGGAAAACACATCAATCATCACGATAATAGCATAAAATGCAGTTTAAACATTAAAATAATATTCTAAGAATGATCATATTCCACTATGCTTCTTTGTCTTGAAGCTACAACTAACATAATGTTTCGGTCTTAAATGTCGATTGAGGATACCTCTTCTCAAAGATGTTGTTTTCAACTTGATGAGCCATTTTCTATGGTTATAGTGGTAATTGTGTGTGAACTTCAACCAATTCTCGATTCCACGGATATACACTGCATCACTCTAAAATTCAATGCGCTTTTGTTATTAGTTGGTTGTTAGTTCAATCTAGCTTTAAGCCATTATATTTTTGTGAAAAAAAATTAGTCCGCATATTCTTCTCATCGTCTTCATTCTTCCCATTTCTCATTTAATTTTTTTAGAGGTTATGTGTTGGTAGTCTTACGCTTAAACATATGTCGTGAATTCCATCCCTTGAAAATTATCGCTTTTATTCTATTTTCCTCAGATACACTTGGTTCGCTGGCTTTGTTTAGATAATTAAACCTTTAGAGATACCGAAAATAATTGTTTCTTGATTTGCCCACCTCAAGTATCTCAAGTTTTGTTCTGCTTTGGTGCTTGAAGAAACATCTACTCAAGCAAATAATCATAATCTGCAAAACAAAGGACTAACATGTAGTCATATTGTTAGTAAACGAGATCCATTTAAACCAATCTTAAGATGGAGACTAAGGTTCTGCTTAATAAGTTAATTAGATAAACTTAGATTTAAACCAATCTTAATTTTTTGATAACAATCGCCTATTTAGATAAACATATATTTATGACTAATAAAAATATCAATTAGTAGTTCTATATTTATGAGCTAGTTTCACGAGATAACGAGCCAAAAATCTTACCAAGTTTGGGTTTGGCTCATTTTGTCGTTGCTGACCTTGCAGTTCACTAAATGAAAGGAGTTTTCAACCATAGGTCGACACTCAGAGACGGCAATGGATCTCGACCCGTCCAGATCCGAGATCCGCATCCATTTTTCGTGATCCGATCCTCAAAATTGGACCCGATGGATCCGACCCTACCCCATATTTCGGATCCGGATCCGGATTTATTTTTGAGACCTGCATCCGTCCAGACCGCCCGGATCCGTTAGTTTTTATTTTATTTTATTTTATTATAATTAAATATCTAACTCCAACTTAAAACTGTTTAATTTTTTTTTCAAATTCTCTCAAAACAAATATGCTCCCAATTTCATTTCAAATTCTCCTAATTATGTATCGATTAAGATTCACGGCTGGTCGCGCCACTTACACCAATTTATTTATCGAGTTGTTTGTTGTTTCCTACCTTATAGTAAATTTGTAACTAACGTCTTCCAATATACTGATAATTGTAAAAATTCTAAATAATTGTTATAGTATGATTATGTATTTAGATTATTATGGTGTTACTGTGAATTATAGTTAATTAGAATTTATTTTAGAAGCGAAAACATATGGATCCGGGTCTAGACCCTGGACCCTGCGGATCTTACGGATCTGGATCTGGATCTAAATTTTTCGACCCAATGGATCCGGACCGATCCGACCCAAGCAAAAAAATCGGATCCGATCTCGACTCAGCTGCATCCGGTCCAGATCCGCCCATTGTCATCCCTAGTCGACACTTTTACGATCTAAGTCAATTACTAGATTCAAAGTTACAAAATAATTATTCTAGTGAGTTTCGAGATATGGAAGATTTGATTTCCTCGTTAATATGTTTCCTTTTCATTTTTAGATCCGACTTTAAGTGGAGAATCGCTAAGTTTATTATCGATACGAGAAGGATTTTATTCCTCCCCTCAAAAAAAAAAAACCAGCATAAAAGAGAAGGAAAAATAGTAAATAGGAAAAGATATTGTTCTATCCTTGGAAATAAAGATTCAGTTGATTTTTCTTTCTTTCTTTCTTTGTAGCTTTTTTTGCGATTCTATTTTGATTTTTAGATAATATTATTTGTTCCTGTTTTATTACTCGACCAATTCTTCTTTTCCATGATCTAAGTGTGCATTGCTTATTTACTGCAAGAACCAACATATTCTTCATTTTCTAGACTACACAGGGAGTCATGGTAAGATTTTTTTTGAATTTTTCACCAGGGAGAGTTCAACTCGGGAAAGTCGAGTGTCATCAATGCTCTTCTTGGGCAAAGGTACTTGAAGGATGGGGTTGTTCCTACAACTAATGAGATTACTTTTCTACGTTATGATGAATCAGAATATAGTGAACAACGGTGTGAAAGGCATCCTGACCAAACATTAAGCATCTAATTGAAATGCAGTTTTAAAACATTAAAATAATATGCTGCATTCTTCATAAAACTAATGACCAAATCAAAAAATACATGATCAAATGCGCTACAAAGATGGTTCATATCTAGCAAATAATGAATAGCAACCAGAAAGAGAGTCAAATAGGAAAAGAAGATAATATAAAATAAACACACAAAGAAGCAAATGACAATGTAACTAATGAACTCCAACATCAAATGATCAATAATCAACATGCCAACAACAAACCCGAAATTGCGATCGCACTAAATATGATCCGAGCTTGAAGGGATCTCCTGCTTACTCCCGGCCGATCACATCGATGAATTTTAAAAGAGCTATGCCTTTAAATAATAACCGAATTTTAAAAACAAGAAACTTTATTTCGCTTACAATATTATCACAAATTGATGAATTTTTCTACCATCGCAACCTTTCCTTCCGTAAATGGAATAATGCACATTAAAGATAATTTAGTGATTCCCTTAACATCAATCGCCAACTTCAAAGAAAAATGATTGAAAGTAGTAGAGTACATACAAGCTATAATCATGGAGAACACATTGTAACACATCAAGAAATTTGGGCAAAACTCACAACACGTTGTAAACTTACTTCAACAACATCAATTGAGATAGAAAATTCAAGCAACTATCGACTTACCAAAATGGCTAAAACTCACGAATCGTAAACCAAACCAATTTGAACTAAAAGGCATCAAGACAATGGATCTGTGCTCATTCAACACGTAAAGCGCACAATTCCACTCCTAATTAAAATTGCACTATTCGTAAACCCTAGATTCAAAGACAAAAGCAATTCACTCACAAATGTAATTCCTACCAAACCGAAAATATAAATCTACCGAATTGGAAAGGCATAAGACAGAGAAGGAGAGAATAACCGAGAGAATAACGTGGGCGCACTTGCGATGGTGGCGAATTTGTGTTGTCCGCTTCCACCGAGGAAAGGGAGGAGTTGACGCGGCATCGGGGTTGTCGTCGGGTGTTCGTGGAGAAGGATGAAGGAGAATCAAGAGAAAAGGAGGAGGTCTGAACGGACGGCACATGGCGGCGGGTGGCGTGGCTGTTGCCCATTCACACGGTGGGAGAGAAAAAAATCGGCAGGGAAGGTTTTGTTTTGGGTCTTATGGAAGTTCGATTCGGGGAGGGTTCGAAAGAAATAAAGGCAGGAGATGGAGACTAGAGGAGATGCACTCAATCTCACGCCTTTTTTTTTTAATTTATGACATAGACTACGCTTTTTATTAAAACACGCACATAGACTACGCTTTTTGCGCGTAGTCTATACCCACTATAGACTATGCACATAGACCACGCTTTGTTGCCGTAGTCTATACTCAAAAAATCACACATAGACCACGCTGATAAAAAGTTGTAGTCTATATTTATGACTCACGCTTTTACGAAAAAGCGTAGTCTATGCGTGTAGAGAAAAGTGATATTTGTAGTAGTGATGGATGGGGACGGTTGCGCCAACCATTTTCAATTGCAACCGCCCTCATCAACATGGTCCAAAGGGAGCAATTTGCCGGACTTGACCAAGAAGATCCTAATGCACATCTTATCTATTTCGACGTGTGTGCTACTATCAAGCAAAATGGTGTCTCCTCCGATACTATTCACATGAGGATGTTTGATTCTCTCTAATGGGGAAGCCGAGAATGGTACAAGAGGCTTGATCGTGAAAAGTGACTACCGAAGGAGATGTGCCATCGTTTGGAAAAATATTTTCCTCCATCAAAAGCCGAGAAATATAGGAGGACATCAATCAATTCGAAAGCAGCTCGAGGACGAGCCTTTGACGAGGCTTGGTCAAGATTTAAACAACTTCTACGAAAGTGTCCAGATCACTGACTAGACAAAGATGATCAAGTCATACGCTTCTATCGAGGGTTGACAATCCCTACTCGGAAGGAGCTCGATTTCGCTGCAAAATGAGGATTTCGAACATGAATGAGTCGGCTTATGATAATGTTTTGACTTGCTTATGTTTTGGCTTTATTATGATTGGAACCTTAGCTAAGTGACGATTGCATGATGATCTTGAGTTAGTTGCCCTTGAATTTTGAGAATTAGTTGATTATCCCGTGAGTTTTGAGCCTTTGTGCATTTTAATGCCTATTTTCTTTATCGAGGAAATCATGCATGCTTTGAATTCTAGAACTTGCTCTTGATCTTTGTCAAAACCACATATGTGTATTTGAGATTAGGAAATGATATTAGGCCATCCTTTGTTAACCACGTGAATATCCTATACACTAGTCATGTTTATACACTTTTCTTTGTTTAGCCCTTTTGAGCCTCTTTATCCGCTTCTTTGTTTTACCAGATGATAGGAGGATTTGGAGGGTTTCATGGGAATCTTTTGATGACTATTTTGTAGGGGGTGAAAAGTTGAAAATGATAGTGGTTGGATGTGTGACATTGATTTGATTGATACCCACATATAAGCTCTAAGTGGAAAAAAAATTGTGAGTTGAAAGCTTGATCGCTCACTTTTCTAACACGAAAACGCAAGTATATAGGTAAGACGCAGTATCGATCCACATGGATTGTAATACCTAAAACACGTAAGCTAACTCAACAATGATTCATCATTATCCAAGCAATGAATTTGGTTTGAAAGGTTTTAAGGCTTCGGATATTAAATCCAAAGCAAAGGTAGCAAACTTGAAAAATAAGCAAAAGCAATAAATACTCAAAGAGATAACAATCTAGAAAGACTAACCTTGGGATGCACAAATCCTATCCACCACGTATGTTTATCCTGCTTCCTATTAACTAATTTTAATCCGCATAAGATGGAAGATCACATATGTAACCAACAACTTCAGCATTTACAATTGTGGCGATTGATTACTAATTTCTCCTATTATCATACGCCTCTAGGTGAAAATAAGCAACCCAAAAGGATCACAAAGAATATGCTTCCTACGAATGTTCCTATCTCTACTACGACTCAAGGCTTATTCATATCATGCATTCAAGATCGACTGACAATTAAAACGGTTAAGTAATTAACTGGCGACTAGATATGCATTAAGATTGATCAGAAATTAACACATATAATTAAGCACCAAGAATCATAAATCAATGCCTGGAAGGTAAATAGCAATAGCAGGAATCACAACATTTAGGATAGAATCATGCAAACCCTAGGATTAGAACGGAATTTAGCTAGACATAATTAACGGAATAAAATACGAAATAATCATAAAAACAGAAAATATATTGATAAAACCCGTAGTGCAGCGTCGGAAGAACAATCGTTGGGTTCGTATCCCAACCTCAGCGAAAAACGGTAAAACACGGAGATTATTCGGACAAAAGCGTTCCGAAGCGCCGACAATACATAAAACTAGCGTAGAACAATGCAAAACTAAAGCTAGAATGAATCTAAATCAAAGCTAGAGTGCAAAAGAAGTGAAAATCATGAAAAACTGAAGAAAAACGTGTAAAATAGGTCTGGAGCGGATTGGGGGCGCGAGGGGGCGAAGCCCTATTTATAGGCAAAGGGTGAAACCGTAATTTTTGGCAAATCCGCTGCGCTTCGCGGCCGAGCCCGCGGTCGCGAGCTCGGTCGCTAGGTGTGTTCGCTGCCTTCTTCGTCGCGAGTGGACTTATGTCACCGGGTGTCCTTCGCGACTAGGCTTGCGATCGCTAGGTATGGCCGCGAAATCGGGCGTGTTTTCTTCTGACGTTGGTAGCTCGGGCACGCCTTGCGGTCGCCGGGAGTGGCCGATCGCATGGTATTTCCTCGCGCCGACCTAGCGGTCGCTAGGGCGGTCATGAGCCATCATTTTTACATAATTCTCGCACTTTCTGGGCTGGGCTAGCGGTCATGAGTGCGGTCGCAGTCCCCTGCTGCCACCTTCTTTCGCTCGTGCTTCGCTCCATGCTTCGATTTTCAACTTATAAGCCTACAAAACACCAAAAGGAACCCAAGAGCAAGATCTTCCAAGAATATGTAAAGCCTCGAGATCCAAGACATAAGCGCACTTTATTGATCTAAAATCATCTTTAAATATCAACAATAAACGTGTAAAATACGCGTTTATCAAAGCTTAAAAAGCACAACGTGCTAAAATTATTGTCAATTTTAACATTGTAAGTAATAGAGCCTTAAGGAATGGGTAGAAAAAGATGTTAAACATAAAGGTTGTTAGTTGTTTTGAAAAATAGCTTGATGGAATATTGTTGGGTAGAAGAATGGACTAAAAATCCATACTTGGTTGGAGTTGAAAAATTGGGTGAATGCTTTGGTGCAAACTTGAGTCACTTATCCTAAAAATTCCTACCTAAACCAATGTCCCTACATTACAACATTTGCTTAAAGACCTATTTGATCTTAGTCTTGAATATACACAAAGTGGTGGAGATGTGAGACAAAGGGCAAGCATATGGCAAGACATTGCATCGTATTGATATGAGAGTGAGCTTTTTGCAATTGATTTCTTCTGAGCATCGAGTGATCACTTATACATCTAAATATATCATATGTCTTGAAAGGATTTTCGAAATTTAAGGGGAACTAAGTGAAAATTGTCATGTGAGTGTTGATCTTAATATAAGGTTGTGATTATAATCGAGTCAATACATTTTAAGTTCTTGAGGCCTTTAAACTCGTCTTGTTTATATTTTCATACCTTGCTTTGTTTGTTTTCTTTCTTTCTTTTCTTGTTTGCTCGGGACGAGCTTTGGTTAAGTTTGGGGGAGTTGATCGTGTCCTATTTTACATGATTTATAGCATGTTTTGTGATCGATCTTAATTTCGTTAGGGAAATAAATGCGAGAATAACACAAGGGATTTACGTGGTTCGATCTTCGAATTAGATCTACGTCCACGGAGCAAGAGAGAGTATTCGTGTATTGAATGTATGAGAAGTGATTACAAAGAGTGTAGCTGTCCCCTTCTTCTCTAATCTTGCCTCTATTTATACACCATGATAATGAGTTTGACTCAATTCAAGTCTCTCCTATTAGGATTCAAGTCTTCTCGATTAGATTCAAGTCTTCTCCCATTAGGATTCAAAGTCTTATCCCATTAGGATTCTTTTAGATATGGCCGAGCTCGCTGCTCCCACCGGTTTTAGGAGTCTTCACGGGTCGAACTTGTCCAGCCGAGCTGATGTCGTGGTCACTTGTATTGGGCCCGATGCTTGGGCCCCGTAGTTGGCCATATCCTATCACAACCCCCAAAAAAGACGGTAAACGAGGTCGCGGCCGGATTGGGGTTGTTTATGACGAGCGGGCGGAACGATCCGCTGACATTCTTTTCTCGACCGACTTTGTGTGTCAATGGTTCCGACGTCAGATATCGTGATGTCGTGGCTCGCAGAGGCGCTCACCGAGGTCACGGTGATGTTTGTATCTCTTGCCGAGGTGTTTTGGCTTCTCCCGACGAGGCGCTATGCCGAGGTCGAGGTCTTCTTGCCGCTTCACCGACGAGGCGTTATGCCGAGGTCTTCTGACCGACTTCACCTGACGAGGCGTTGTCGAGGTCTTCGACCGCTTCACCTGACGAGGCGTTATGCCGAGGTCTTTGACTGACTTCACCTACCGAGGCGTTAAGTCAAGGTCTTCTGACTCGCTTCACTTACCGAGGCGTTAAGCCGAGGTCCGCCGACCGCTTCACCGCGGGCGAGGTGTTAAGCCGAGGTCTGCTGACTGGCTTCACCTAACGAGGAGTTAAGCCGAGGTCTTTTTACTAGCTTCACCTGACGAGGCGTTAAGCCGAGGTCTTCTCGACCGACTTCACCGACGAGGCGCTCAAACCGAGGTCTTCGATCGACTTCACCGACGAGGCGCGTCGAGGTCTTCGATCGCTTCACCGACGAGGCGTTATGCCGAGGTCTTCTGACTGACTTCACCTGCCGAGGCGTTATGCCGAGGTCTTCGACCGACTTCACCTATCGGCGGCGGTCGAGGTCTTCGACCGCTTCACCGACGAGGCGTTATGCCGAGGTCTTCGACCGCTTCACTTGTCGAGGCGCTGTCGAGGTCTTCGACCGACTTCACCGACGGCATTGCCGAGGTCTTCGACCGCTTCACCGTCGAGGCGTTAAGTCGAGGTCTTCGACCGACTTCACCGACGAGGCGTTAAGCCGAGGTCTTCGACCGCTTCACCGCCGAGACGCGTCGAGGTCTTCGACCGCTTCACCGACGAGGCGCCACCTTGCCGAGGCGTTGTGCCAAAGTTGTACGCCACTTGGCTTCACCGCCAAGTCGAATATGTAACCGTGTCGAGGTCGAGGCCGAGGTGAAGGCTCGTGATGCGCGAAGAAAGAGACCGGGTCGTGGACGGCGTCAAGGCCAAGGTCGGTTAAGGCCGAGGTCGACTCACCAAGGCCGAGGCGAGGCGGCGACGACCGTGGTCGGCCGCCGGAGGACCGAGGCGGAGGCAAGGTCGGCTGCGCGAGGGCCGAGGTGAAGACGAAGGCCGAGGTCGGCTGCGGAGGGCCGAGGCGAAGACCGCCATGTATCGGGAGGCCGAGAAGACGGGGTGAGACGAGGTCGGCTCGCGAAGGCCGAGGCGAAGCGTAGCTCGCCCTCGTATTAAACGAAGGTAATTCATCCTCGAGAGAGTATCCGTCTTCAACTAAACGAGGTATCCGCTCGCATCGAAGGTAGTTCGTCCTCAGAGAGTATCCGTCTTCGATATAAACGAAGGTATCCGCTCGCACGTAAGGTAGTTCGCCTCGAGAGAGTATCCGTCTTCGATATAAACGAAGGTATCCGCTCGCATTTAAGGTAGTTCATCCTCGAGAGTATCCGTCAAATAAACGAAGGTATCCGCTCGCACGTAAGGTATGGGTTCCTATTTTTGCCGAGGTCATCGGGAGGGTGGTCCCTTTATTTCATCTACATAGAGAGTACCGTCTTGAAATAAACAAGGTAACTGCTCGCACGAGGTACGGGTTCCTCGCTTTTACCGAGGTCATCGGGAGGGTGGTCCCCTTATTTCGCTACATAGAGAGTACCGCCTTCAAATAAACGAAGGTAACTGCTCGCACGAGGTATGGGTTCCTCGCTGCCGAGGTCATCGGGAGGTGGTCCCCTTATTTCGCCTACATAGAGAGTACCGCCTTCAAATAAACGAAGGTAACTGCTCGCACGTAGGTATGGGTTCCTATTTTTGCCGAGGTCATCGGGAGGGTGGTCCCCTTACGCTGCTTTCAAGTTCATCTTCGTGATTAAACGAAGGTAATCTGACCTCCGCCGAGGGAATTCGTCCTCCTTAGAGGTATAGTTAGATCCTCCAGAAGAGGTATAGTTCGTCCTCCAAGAGGGTATAGTTCGCCCTCCAAGAGGTATAGTTCGATCCTCCAAGAGGGTATCGCTCGTCCTCCGTAGAGGGTATAGTTCGCTCTCCGAAGAGGGTATAGTTAGCCCACCAAGAGGGTATTGTATGATGGGAAGAGGTAGTATGCATAAATGACAAATGAGATATGCAAGCACACGAAGCAAATAAATCAAAGATGAGGTCGCCTACTGGAATTGTCGGATTTGACATGTCGTTATAATACCGAGTTACTTGTTGCTCGTGATCGAGCTTCTAATGTAGGCGAGGTCTCTCTTCTCTTCGCCTACGGATTACCTCGGTTCCTCGATCATCGCCTTCACGCTTTTCCTATCCGCTGCTCGCTTGGCGAACCGCCTCCGCTATGCGCCACGCCCGACGCAAGACGGGGCTCGATTGACGATCTCCTCAGATAGGGCCCCGACAAGATGCCGCTCGGAAAGCCGAGATGATGAGAAGGTTGTTTACCTCCTCGACTTTTGTGCCTCCTTATCGAACCTTGTCATGAAGTCGCCGATGGATTCACCTCGGCTTTGCCTCACGGTGAGGAGCTGCACCGAGGTGGTTTTGGACTCGACTTTTGGAAGAACCTTCATGGAAGGCTTCCATTAGGTCTCGTAAGATCCAATGTCGCCGGAGGTAGACCGTCGAACCACCGACGGCGTTGTCGATCAAGAACTCGGGAAGAGTTTGCCTGACGTTGTTGTTGCCGACGACGGTTACTCGATGTATGACTTCGTGTACCTTGTCATGATTGTTTCGAAACGATGGTTGATCGAAGCACAAAATTTCGCTTCCACAGACGGCGCCAAATGATCGATCTTAATTTCGTTAGGAAATAAATGCGAGAATAACACAAGGGATTTACGTGGTTCGATATTCGAATTAGATCTACGTCCACGGAGCAAGAGAGAGTATTCGTGTATTGAATGTATGAGAAGTGATTACAAAGAGTGTAGCTGTCCCTCTCTTCTCTAATCTAGCCTCTATTTATACACCATGATTATGAGTTTGACTCCAATTCGAAGTCTTCTCCTATTAGGATTCAAGTCTTCTCGATTAGGATTCAAGTCTTCTCCCATTAGATTCAAAGTCTTCTCCCATTGTGATTCTTTTAGATATGGCCTTCTCACTGCTCCCACTGGTTTTAGGAGTCTTCATGGGTTTAACTTGTCCAGCCGAGCTTGATGTCGGTCACTTCATTGGGCTCGATGCTTTGGGCCTCAGAGTTGGGCCATATCCTATCATTTTGTGATGCCTATTTCTTGATTTTCAAGGTCTTACAGCTCATTTATGACATGTTAATCTACTTGTTGAGCTTTGTTATGCTTTGGATTGTTTTTCTCTATTTTTAGGTTGTTGTATGTAGATGGCTAGAACTCCCACATTCTTTAACAATTCGCAGCATTTTTCCGGAACACGCCAGAAAACTTCGGACAGATATTTTGACCTCAAAACGATCTCCGTTGGTCTGAACACCTCTAACACATATTGTAGATATGTGAAAGATCTTTCCAACGGTATCTTATGGGCCACGTGGGGACTTCTAGAACTGTGCATTGCTAGAATATGGCGAACACCTTTTGCTTTAACACCTATTTGTCTCTCACCTTTCCAACTCAATCCCAATTGCATCACATGGATATGTGCCTATAAAAGGCACCATTGATTAGCCATGGAGAGAGAATTCAACACCATTGAAACCATTTCATACCTTAGATTAGCTATTTTCATTCCTAAAACTCTCTCTAAATATTTGTATTTTATTTTAGTGTTCTTATGTTCTTAAGTTTTGGTTTCACCTTGAGTTAGTTCAAGTTCCTCTAGTTGGAGTGTTATTATCAATGGATTGAAGTTTTATTCAAGTAGCTACTTTTGTCTACAAAAAGGTTTTATCTATTTCTCACTCTTTATTTATTTCCTTAATGTTTATTTACATTTATGCTCTAACTATTAGTGAGTGTTTAAATACTTCATTCTAACTTTTTATTGCTTTCTTTACATTTATGTTCATTAGTAAGTGTTTAAACACCTCACTCTAACTCCTTTAATGCTTTCTTTACATTATTGTTGTATTTATATTACTATGATCATGTGTGGCTAGACCCCATGATCCTAGTGTTGTAAATATATAGTTAAAATTATATAGATTAGCCTTTTAATTCTATTTGCCTTCCAATTTGTGATTTATTGATCTTTGTTACTTATTTCCATGTTGGAGTAATTGATCACTATTCTTACATGCTCAATTATGTGATTTATGTCCGCCCAAGAATAAATCACATAGTCGATCACTAAGATCATAATATAATTTATTTATTTGGCCATCCGGAAAATAAGTGAATTATAGGGAAATTAATACTTATGAGCTTTTTGTAACTAGTCTATTTCTCTTGAGACCGCCCGGAGATAGAGTGTAGACAAGCCCGCTACCTTGATTGCCCGACCAAGGAATCGTAGGTTGCTTTAGTGTATTCCCATCTAAATTGGATTAAAATTGGTAAATATGTTAATATGTTAATTTGTATACATTTTGACTTTGATAATTACAACCCTAGGATAATTTGTTTTATATTTATTT
This sequence comes from Salvia rosmarinus, assembly GCA_036937905.1. NCBI lineage: Eukaryota > Viridiplantae > Streptophyta > Magnoliopsida > Lamiales > Lamiaceae > Salvia > Salvia rosmarinus. The sequence continues at coordinate 1,984,458 of JAODLM010000210.1, forward strand.
AAAAATTATTTTTACATTTCTTAGTTTTTAATCATATCATCACACCATCATTCTATTTAATCACTCAAATAATAACGAAGACTTAAGTAGAAGTACTTGTTCTATTTTCGATACATCAGTCTCTGTGGATACGATATATATACTTGCCCTGTTTTTACTACATTAATTTGTGTTAAAAATAGCGCGATCAGAAGTCGAGTGGGATGACGATGAACCTAAGACCTATACTGAAGCGGTGACTGGCACCGATTCAAAGATGTGGCTTGAAGCCTTAATATCTGAAATGTACTCGATGTATTTCAATCTAGTCTGAAAACTAGATGGGCCTTACCCCATAGGCTGCAAATGGATCTTCAAAAAGAAGAGTGATGCAGATGGTAAGATACGAACCTAAAAGGCTAGGTTGGTGACAAAGGGTTATAGTCAACGTGAAGGCATTGACTATGACGAAACCTTTTCACCAGTTGTAAAAATCAAGTCCATTAGGATCTTACTTGCAATACCTGCATACTAAAATTTTGATATTTAGCAAATGGATGTCAAAACCGCGTTTCTCAATGGAGAACTAGAAGGTGATGTCTACATGACTCAGCCTGAAGGTTTTGTGTCCAAAGAGAGGTCGAATGCAGTATGTAGGCTAAAGAAGTCCATTTATGGACTTCAGCAAGCATCGAGGAGTTGGAATATTTGTTTTGACAGAGCTATCAAATTGTTTGACTTTGTTAGAAGCAAAGAGGACCCCTGCGTTTATAGTAAGTGCGAGAATGGAAACGTTGTCTACCTGATCATATATGTAGATGACATTCTGATCATGGGGAGCGACCGATCCATGATGCAATCCGTGAAAGACTGGCTATCTAATTCCTTTATGATGAAGGATCTCGGTGAGGCCTCCTACATCCTTGGGATCAAGATCTATTGAGATAAACCTAATAGATTGTAATAATCGAGTCGATATATATATATATATTTATATATAAATCATTATATCAATAATATCATGTCAATGTCTAATTATTAATTCATAGTCTTTAGGATCGAACTTGAAGCCCGTAAGAAAAAATCATATAATGGGCTTTGGTTTAACGAAGCCCAAAGAGGAAAGCCCATAGACAATCAAAACCCTATACTATATAAGCTCATTCTTCATATTTTTGGAACCCTAGCCTCCCAAAAATCACTCACTCATTCTTGCAACCTCAACAAGAGGAATCTATAAAGGTATAACTCTAAAATTCTAGTTAATTGAGCAAAAATCTTCATTTAATTTTAGTGTTTATATGCATATATGGATTGTGATGTGTGTGCGTGAGTTTGTGGATTGGGTGTGTGCTGTGGTATGAGTGAAAGAGTCGTGAGACGTGAGAGAACTCGGTAGCTGGTCGGGCGGCGATGGACGCCGAAACCGCATCGGGCAACGGGGTGGCTCGCCGTTGTGTGTGTGTGTCGGCGTCGGCGTGGCGGCGCTGCGGTGTGTGTTTGTGTGTTCTGAGAGGACGGACGAGAGGCGAGACGGCGGCGGCGGTGGCGCCTGTTCTTGCCGCCCATTCGGAAGAGAGGAGAGGAAATGAGGAGAGGTTGGGCGTGCGCGAAATGGAGGCGAGGCGGTCACACGCGTGTGCTCCATCGTGTACGTGTGTACGTGCGCTCGATCGAGAAGAAGAGAGGCCGGACCGCGACGTGGCCGCCAACCGCGATGGCGGGTGGTGGTCTCCATGTGGGTGTTGCAGGAGTGCCGAGGAGGAGGCGTGAAGGGGGCGTGAGCGAGATGTGAGAGACATGAGGAGACGAGAGATATAGAGATGAAGAAAGAAATTTTGAGGTTGCCGGATGTCGGCGGTGGAATATGAAGGTCACTTAAGCTTAGGAAAATGGAGAAGAAATTAGGTTAGGGTTTGTGAGTTAGGTGGGTGATTCTATTTTATTTAAATGTTTTCAATGGATTCATTTTATTAAATGTGTTGGGCTCTTTTATCGAATGGTTTTCAATGCTTTTATTTAAACTATTGGGCCGAGACTAATGAAGAGAGATATCAATTTATTTAATTCATAATGTCAATGGGCTTTTTATTTAAACGTGATGGACTATGTTTTAATAGTGGTCGAGAATTAAAAAGTAATGAAAATTTATTGATTGGGCTCCTGAATTAAATAAATAGTTGGACTTTAGCTTTTAAATAATGGTTGGGCTTTAGTTTAATTAAATGACTAGACTTGCTTTAAATTAAATTCTTGGACTCAAATTAATTAAATATTTGAGACTTAAATTAATTAAATTATATTAAGTCTAATTAAATAAATAATTAACTTAAACTTAATTATAAGATTAAATTATATAATTATGGTAAGTTAATTAATTAATTAATTGTTATTAAGTTTAATTAATTAATTGACTAATTCAAGGTTGAGTTCAAGTTTAAGTTACCTAATTATGATTATAACCTATGTAATTAATTTAATTAAATTCTTTTTAAAGAAAGAAATTTAGTTAGAATATTTAATAAATTAAATTACGTTAGTCAAGTGCATAATTTGAGAATTTTATTATGAGTTATATTAAGCGAGATTCCTTAATATATATGTATGATTTTAGTATGCATTTCAATTGCATTATACTTTTGTAAAAAGTATTTATCATAAGAAGATTATGAAATTAAATGCGTTTTTAAACGAAAAGTCGAGCAATGGTATTGTTGGTGCCCTTAGCCGATATATATTCGTTTTCAAATTTAATTATATTTTGAAAACCCGGGCTTAACGAATCATAAGTTAGTATCCTCATTTACTTGAACTTAAGGTTAGCTTTTCGAGACCTATTAAGATTAGTGCTTCTTGTAGGTTTTGTCGATCAAGGGGATTAGCGTTGCTTCCCGAGACGTATACAATAGTGATTTCGTCAGGCTTTGTCCTATCAAGGTGGGCTTTATTTACCAAAAGTATATTTGTCATACCCCGTCTTCTCAATAGGATTAGAATGACTTTCGAACTTAGAATTTTTTTAAAATGATTCGGGCCCAATGAAAGAAAACTTTTAAATTCCAACAAAAAGAAATTTATTTCACTAATTATTATAAAGTGATTACGAGAATTATTATATATTATATAATAATCGAATATGATTTATATATGTATATATATAAGTCATTATATTAATATTTTATGCTAATGTTTCATTATTAATTCATAATCTTTAAGATCGGACATTGAGCCCGTAAGAATAAAATGTCTAATGGGCTTCGGTTTAAAAAAAAAGAGTCCAAAAAGAAAAGCCCGTTGAAAAATTCATTCTATACACTATATGAACTTCTCTTCTTCCTATTGTTAGAACCCTAGCCTCCCTTTACCACTCACCCTTCCTCAAAGCATAACAAGAGGGATCTACAAAGGTTGAAACTTTTAATCTCCTATTATTTTAATATGTATGTATGTATATGAGTTTGTGTATATGAGTTTGTGTAGATGTGTGTGCACCGTCCGTGAGAGGAGGGACCAAGGGAGGATTTTGACGATGCATGGCGTTGGTGGCTCCGGTCACTGGCGTTCAGCCGAGAAGAGAGGGGTGGCAGCGGCACTACGTGCGTGTGTGTGTTGTCGCCGTGTTTATCTGCTAGAGTGCCGAGAGAGATGAGAGAATGAGGGAGGGGGGAGAGAAAGAAGGGCATGCGAGAATAGATGGGTGGGCTGGTTGGCGCGATGTCACTGAATTGCATGGCAACCGCGCCGTCGCATGTGTGTGTGTCTCCGTTGTGTGAGTCGTGTGCGTGTGTGCGTTGTGCTATCATGTGTGTGTGTGTTGCTGTCTCGCCGAGGAAGGAAAGCCGTGGAGGACGATGGCGGCGGCGGCCTCGCCTACAACGACGCGCCGTTGAAGAAGGAACGACTGCGGCTGTTCGCGTGTGTGTGCTTAAGTGTGTATGAGAGGCCGATTCAACCTCGCCGGAATTTTCGCCGGCGAAGGTTGAAATGGGCTAAAGTGTGTATGATTGGATAAACTGCTTTTACGGATTTATGAAATGTTTATAGAAAATGCATGACCACTGAGTACATTAGTACTCAGCCCAAATGTTTTCAAATGTTTTCAGGTTGATTGTTTGGTGTCATTTTGTGCTTATTCTTGGTATTGTTTTGCATGTTGTCTTCATTAGTTTATCACATTTATGCCGTTAGTTCAATTATTATTTATCGTTTCGGACTTACTTGGTTCGTTTCAATGTTTTGCAGAAAATCGGCATTAAATAGGATGAAATCTATCTTCCAAGGATCAGGTATAATGAAGAGCATCGCGATAGGAGTTCATAGGCGAAAGCGGATCCTATTTCGGAGTTCGGACGAAGGAGAACGAAACGAATTGTTGAAGTCGCGCACGACCCCGTCGCATGGCCGAGCATCCGCGCGCACGCACGCACGCACGCCCGCCCGCCGCAGCGACGCCCGCGCAAGACGCCCGCGCCCAACGCCTCCTTCCGGCGCACACCGAACGCCGGCTCACCCGAGCGCTGCTTTTTCTCTCGCTCGGAGTGAACGCGGCTCACCCGCGACGCCTGCCCCGCCCGCGCGCCCGCCCACGCGCCGCCTGCGCGTCGCCTCGCCACCTCCCCGCAAATCTGAACGTCGGCTCACCCGAGCGTTCTCAATTTTTACTGGCCGGAGGAGCGCCGCCGCCCCGCCGCCTCGCCTGCCTCGCCCCAGCCTGCTCGCCCGCCGCCTCTACGCGTTCTTTTCACCGGCGCGGTTGCCTTCCTATATATAGCCTATTTTAGGTTATTTTCAGGTGAGACTTTACGTATTTTTTTCTGTTTTTCATTCGCCATTGCGCCGCGGAGCTGTTCTTCGACTTGTTCCAATTCAGACATTACTTTACATTGGTACTCATTTTGTTTATGAATTCTAGCAACGTCAGTAATTTTATTTACTGATTCTCGCAATATATTGTGTAATTTTGATTTGGATTGAAAGTGATTGATCGCCTTTTGTTCCAATTGTTCTCGATCACTCGCTTACATGTTGATTCGCTCGATTTCGATTATTCCCCGCCTTGATTAGTTCTTGATTAGTTCTTGTTTCCGGTTTAATAATCAATTCTATGCAAGTGGTGTTGAACTTTAAATTCATGTTTAATCGTCTTTGTCAATTTCATTGATCCTTGTTTGAAGATCTAATTTAATTGTTTTTGATTTATTTCTGCTCTCGTGTTTGGTAGTTAATCATCTAGGGTTTGATGTTCTAGTTTAGATCTTTGTTTTCAGATTTTAGCTCGGGATTGACAACCCGGCTTAGGTTCACTGCTTAATTCTCGTGTTCGATTCCTCGTATGTTCCAAAAACCCTTGGTATTAGAGTGTTTAGGATTTAATCGCTCGTGAGCAACACTAACATTAGGCCCTCATAAGTTTTCCTCGAGAGACGACTAGGTTAGCTTTCCCTACTATAACACCTCGCATTTATCATGAGTCAATTGAAAGTATACTTTGGTTGAACAAATTTTGGGCGCTGTCGGGGAAAACTTTAAGCGTATTGTTTGTGTTGATTGTTTTCCGTGTTTCTTTCGCTTTTATTTTGTTATTCTCCGCTATGCGTGTGATCTTTTCTTGTTTGAGTGTTTTGTATGTTAGGTCGCCGCAGCCTAAATAGACCATTTGCATACCCGCTGACCACACTCAAGAACTAAAAGGTCGCTCCGAATCGAGGAGTTTGGTACCACTTCAGAGTGGTGAACAATCGAGCAGTTTATCACAGATCAACCTATTGTTGAAGATACTCCCCGCTGAGAGAGATGGGTGAGAATGCACGTGTTTCTGCGTGATTTTTATAGGCCGGTGATTGAGTCGCCACGCCCCAATTGTTCTTGGACCGGCACCGAGATTACGAAATAAACCGAACCATTTCTCACTCATGCCTACTTTTCATGGGCTTGCTAGTGAGGATGCTTTGGGTTTTATAAGAGAGTTTTGCTCGGTTTTGCAAATCCTTCACCGGGAGGACTAAATGAAGATCGATTGAAGATGCTGTGTTTCCAGATACCCCGAAAGATAGAGCAAAGTCTTGGTTTCGGCTCTCCTCGCCAACTCTCGCAGAATCGAACGCCGTGGTCGACAAGTTCATGACTAAGTACTACCCAACAAGAAGAGTCAAGAGTTGAGGTCACGTGTCATGACTTTCAATCGACAAATTGACGAGCCATTCCATGAAGCTTGGGAACAGTTCAGTGGACTTGTTGCAAAAGTGTCCTCATCATGCCTCGCTGCATCTAAATTTTGTATCAATTCTTCTATGATGGATTGACTCGAGTTTCCAATACATGGTGGACAACGCTGCGGGTGGAGACATCGGTTCTAGGACGGTGATGGATATCACGACATTTTTGAAGCCATGGCTACTACTTCACAAATGTAAGTCCAATGAGGTGGGAGAGCAAAGGCTCATGCCGTGAACCCTTCATACGACATGACTAAACAAGTGGCCGAGTTGATGAGGGAGTACAAGAGCTGAAATTGAGAAAGCCCGATCAACCAAACCAAAGACGAGGAATTCTTAGAGCCTTGTGGAATTTGTAATGAAACCGGCATAACGTTGATACGTGCCCTAGGATGGGGAAGCCGACTCATGAGGCGCGTAAGCCTATGCCATGCAAGGATTCCAACCCCGATGCTAGCTCGAGTCTAATCAAGAATGTTTGGCTCGGGGTGGAGGAATCAACCTAACGGGACGGAGAAATCGAGTCAAGGGCAAAGTTCTAATCAGCGCCCATTCGTAAGACCTCAAAGCCCACAAAGAATTTCAAGAAATGAGGCAATACCCGCAGTTAGCTAGCAGATCGTGGCACCTCCGCCGCCACCCTCGAGACCAAGATTTGAGGATGCGATGGCCCAAAGAATGGATGCTTTACCAAAGGATGGATGCCCAAGAATCCACAAACAAGCGTTTGGAGACGAACGGGCCGATTGCCAAGACACCGAACGAGCTATCGCAAAGAAAGGACAAGGGGAAGCTCCCTAGCCAACCCCATCAAGCCCAGGAAGTTACAGTTTTGAGGAGTGGTCGTGTGATTGAGAATGAGGTGGGGGAGAAATCCGAGAAGCAGATGAATTCTCAAGATGTAGAAACTAAGAAGGACACTGAGGTCCGATCGCATAAGGCAAAGAAAGCCTTACACTCCTCTCGATACCTTTCCCGCACCGACTAAGAAATGAGAAACAAGATCAGCAGCTTAACGAAGTTCTACAAACCTCTCCAAGGTGAATGTCAATTTGCCTCTTTGGACGTGATCGAAATGTGCCACCACGCCAAATTTTTCAAGGAGTCGGCTTCAAAGAAAAGGAAGTTTGAGAATATGAGAAGGTCGTGGTCTCCGAGGCGGCCAATTCCATCCTCGCAAGATCGCTACCTCCCAAACTCCGGACCTGGTAGTTTTATCATTAAAATTGCTCTGTAATGGTAAGGAGGCTTCGCATGCTTGATTGGGGGGGGATAAATTTGATGCCTTATTCGATTTTTAAACAATTAGAATTAGCGAACTTAAACCCACTCGCATGTGTCTACAACTAGCGATAGGTCCGCCGACATCCGGCGGTATTATTGAGGATATTTTAGTTAAGGTAGGTGGGTTGATAGTTCTCATTGATTTTGTTGTGTTAGAAATTGGCGAGGTTAGAGAAGATGGAAAGGAGCACACATCGTTATTGGGAGGCCATTCATGGCCACAACTAATACACTAATCGATGTTAAGAGTGGCACTTTAAAATGACCGTGTTTCGTGAAACAAGTTGTCTTTTCTCGTTAGGGACAAGCAGTGATGTTTCTTTCGGTTAATTCAATTGATGATTGTGCTTTCATTGATGCTATCGATCCTCGCCGAGAATGTGTTGTTGCGTGAACATAGCCTCGAGGAAGTTTTTGCAGATCGGTCGACGAGGAAGAGTGGGCGAGTGAAGTTGCTAGTATGCCCAAGCCCACTCTAGAAATGAAGGAACCGCCAAACACTTGAAGTATGTTTTCCTAGAGGAGGAAATGAAAAGCCGAATAATCTCCTCTCGAGCTCGATGTCGATGTTAAGAAGAAGCTGTTTTTGCTCAAGAGAATAAGCTCGATTTGGGTGGAGTCTAGCCGACATCAAGGGATCACCAAAGAACATGCATGCATCGATCACGCTTGAGGATGGAGTTAAACCAAGGATTGATGCCCAGGCGGCCGAACCCGATCCTCGCGTGAAGTGGTGGCATGAGGTCTTCAAGCTTTTGATGGAGGGCTAATCTACCCTATCTCTGACAAATGAGTGGGTTAGCCCAAGACATGTGGTGCCCAAGAAGGAGGCATCACGTTGGTGGAGAACGAGAAAGGAGATGGTACCTACAAGGGCTACTACAGTCGTGGCGATGTGCATCGACTCACCGCAAGTTGAATGTCACGACGAAAAGGACCATTTTCCTCTCCTTTTATAGATCAAATGCTTGATAGATTAGCCGAGATGAATATTTCGCTTTCTTGATGGATTATCCGCTATTATCAGTTGCAATTGCTCCGGAGGATCAAGCCAAGACGGCGTTTATAAGTCCCTTTGGGACATATGCTTACCGACGGACGCTTTGCCCGCAATGCACCGCATCTTTCAATGATGCATGATGTCAATCTTTCCGAGATGATTGAGATTTCTCGAGGTATTCATGGATGACTTTTCAGTTTTCGGATCTTCTTTAATGATTGCCTAGATAAGATTGATCGTGTGTTAAAACGCTATGGAGAGCAATCTCACTCTTAGTTGGGAAAGAGTCACTTTATGGTTAAGAGTGGGATTGTATTGGGACATATTGTGTCTAGGAATGGGATTGAGGTTGATAGGCTAAGGTGGATGTAATTGAGAAATTACTCCACCCGCTGATGTTAAGGGATTAGGAGTTTTTAGACATGCGGGTTTTTACCGAAGGTTTATTAAAGACTTCTCTAAGATTAGCCAACCTTTATGCCATCTTCTTGCTCAAGATGTTCTATTCAAGTTTGATGAGAAATGTTTGCATGCTTTCAATTTACTTAAGGAGAAATTGACCATCGCCTCGTTGTTGTTGCCCCAAATTGGTCGCTACCCTTTCAAATAATGTGTGATGCTAGCAATGCGACCGTGGAGTCAGATTAGGTCAACGTGTGGATAAAATGTTACGTGTGATTTATTATGCTAGCTTAACTTTAAGTTCGCTCAAATCAATTACACAACCACCGAAAAGGAGCTTTTGTCGTTATCTTTGCTTTGGATAAGTTTCATGCTTATATCATTGGTTCTAAGGTAATTGTTCACAAAGTGATCACGCCGCTTTAAGATATCTGCTGACTAAATCTCGTGCTAAACCTAGATTAATTCGCTGGGTCCTTCTTTGCAAGAATTTGATCTAGAAATCATAGATAGGAAGCGGTAGTGACATGGTGTAGTCGACCATTTGTCTGCCTCGAGTCCCCTTCGCTTTACCCGCACAAGAGAGTCTTACGAGTCTTATCCTTTGAGCATGCTTTGAAATCAATTCATCGCCTGGTATGCCGATATTGTTAATTACTTGGTTTGTGGCTCCTTGAGACCGATTTAACTTCCCAAGAAAGGAAGAGATTTTTAGTGTATGCAGAATTACTTTGGGATGATCCATACCTTTTCAAACTCGGGAAGGACGAGGTGGTTAGAAGACGCATCCCCGATGAGGAGCAAAGTCAAGTCCTTAAGTTGTGTCATGAAGCCCACCATGGGGACATTTTGGTGGGCTTAAAGACGCCTTTCAAGGTGCCAGAGTGGTCTTTCTCGCCGACTCTTTTCAAGGACGCCCACCTTCTACCTTTCATGTGATAGATGCCAACGAGTTGGGAATGTGGGAGGAGAAATGAGATGCCTCAACAATATCCCGTAGTTGAAATTTTCGACGCTTGGGTATTGATTTCACGGGCCTTTCCCCAAATCTAATGGTTTTGAATATATCTTGCTTGTCAGAGATTATGTGTCCAAGTGGGTAGAGGCAATCCCACGCTGACTAGTGATGCTAATGTTGTCTTCAAGTTTGTGCAGAGAACATTCTCTGCAGTTTGGTTTCCCAAGGCGATCATAAGTGATGGGGAGCACATTTCGTAATAAGTTGTTCAAAAACTCATGGAGAAGAACGGAATCACCCACAAGGTGTCCACGCCATACCATCCACAAACTTCAGATAGCCGAGACAAGCAACAAGCGGATCAAGGTGTGCTTGAGAAGACGGTCCAACCATCCCTAAGGATCGGTCAACGGTTTAATGTCGACTTGGGCATACCGAACGGCTTTCAAGAGCATTTTGGGATGAGTCCCTATCGGCTTGTATATGGAAAAGCGTGTACATCTACCCGCTGAGATCGAGCACGAGCATTCGGGCGATTAAGGCCATGAATCTTGACATAAGTAAGCAAGTGAGAGCTCTCCAGATCACCGAACTCAAGAACTTCGGACGAAGCATATAAGAACGCCTGCATTTACAAGGACAAAGTCAAGAGGATTCATGACGGAGAATAGTCCAAAAAGAGTTAAGACCGAGAATGAAGGTCGTTATTTCGCCTCGCTGAAACTTTTCCCGGGAAGCTCAACTCAGTGGAGTGGCCCTATTTCGTTGAGGAGGTGTTTTCCCATGGAGCGGTTTTATCACGACCCAAAACTAACGGATCATTTATCGGAACGGTCACGAGTCAAACCGCATTTTGATCGTGAGGAGTCGGAAGAAGTAGAGAGCGCTCGCTTGTCGGTCCCCAATACCTTTGATCGGATTATGTCGGGCTCACGACGTTAACCGAGTACTACGGGAGTTTACCCACGGATTTTCGATGTTTTTCGTTTTCTTTTCTTTTCCTTTGAGTTGTCTTGTTTGATTATACCGATCTTTCTCTCGTCTGCTAATGCAGCTTTTATAATTGAGACCGGCGCTTAAAAGATGTACATGGGCCATTCAAAGTCATGTCAAGTTGTCCAAATGCTCGAATAATACGTAAGCCAATCACGCTATACCAAATGAACCAAATGCTCAAAATTGGGTCAAGAGCTTTTCTCATCGCTCTATATGAACCGCTCAAAATTTGGGCAAGAATTTTTTCATCCGGTTGCTCAATGCGAATCATGCTCAAAAGTCAAGGCGTAATGTTTCTTCGCCTTAAGCTCATACCAAGCCGGCGCCAACCACCGAGAGGCCCTCCAAGCCGCTCAAACACAACCGCGATCGCCTAAAAAAAAAAAAAAAAAAAAATAATAAAAATGAGAAAATAGGTGAACCTGCCGTTGAACTGGTCTTAAATGAGGGTCATGGTTCTATTTTCGCTCACTTCGATTTCACCCGCAGATCTCCACACGCCTGGTTTCTCCTCGCCCTCGCAGCCGGCTGCTCACCCAAAGAAATGGCTGCTCGCTCAACGTGGCGCCTGCTTCTCCTCCGCCTGCCCCCACAACAGCGGCATCTCCACACGCCACCCCGAAGGCTCACTGCCTTCTCCGGTAGGCGCAGATCCACGCGCCGCCTTCCACCACTTTTGAGCACAACCGTGCTCGCCAGATCCGACGCTCACCGCCCGCCCGCTTGCCTAACGCGCTGCTGCCGTTCCACGCCCAAAGAACTCGCCCACTGTCTCTGCCTCTCACCGGCACAGATTCTCAAGACCGCCACCTGCCGAGCTACTCTCGCCTGCCTCTTCCGCCGCCACCACAGCTACAAGCTGCCCATCCGACCATCCGTCTTTCACCAAGGCCATTCCTGCCGGCTCACCGCCGAGCTCGCTCTCTCGCTTCTCTCTCGAGGGCAAGGCCAAGGCTTACGCCAAGACGCTTCTCCGAACAGCAGCACGCCGCACGCCCGGCCAATTTCTATCCTACACACCCACCGCCACCAAGGTCCAAGCTCCTTCCTGACATTTCTCAAGCATGGTTCGCACAAAAACCCTCTCACCTCTTTCGCAAACGAGCAAGAACCCTCGAAGGTAAGCTTGGGATCGGGTGAACAACCCGAAGATCTACTGACGAACTACAATGCCCTGCTCGCGATTTTTTCGCCCCAAGAAGGTATCTTTACCCGCTATTCGCTCGAAGATTTCACCACCCACGCTCGCTTGATTGGAATATTTTAGCTTCATTGGGTGTTGATGGATCCGTTAGAAGATATTTGAAATTGCGGGTCTCGCTTAGTTTGGCAACTAGGAACCCAAGATGGTTTTAAGATTTTGCTTCGTGAATTTTGTGTGTCACTCAAATCGCTGAAGATTCTAGGTCTCATGCTCGGTTGGGAGATTAGATTTGCCATTACACCTAAGGTTACGCGCGAGGTTTTGGGTTTTCATTCTAGCGGTTTTTCCGATGTACCGCGGATTTCCCATATCGAGACATGGAAAATTTTAACGGGTTTTGACAATTGGTCATCAGCAGGCACTCCTAGTGCCTTTATTCAGGACCCTGCTTTGGTTATCGCTCATAAGTTCCTAGCATACAACCTAATAGGGAAAGAGCAAGCCAATAAAGTGAGTGCTATAGAGCTTTTCTTCTTGTGGTGTGCTGTGAATAATAAGAAGGTTTGTGCAGCACCGTTTTTATGGCGGCGAATTGAGTATATGAGGCGGCACCGTAAGGCCAAGCTCTCTTTGAGCCAATACCCTTTTATACTTGCCAAATTCTTTGTGGGTATGACTAGAGATGTTGCTCCTAATTCGAGCTCCGCTGTCATTGAGAATTTTCCCATCACTTTCAGTGATTTCCGGTTGATTGCTTCTGACCCGAGAACATTGCTTCCTTATGAAGCACGGCATACTGTTCAAGAGTATATCACTTTCAAGCAGAACCGACCATCCGGGTCTAATGTCGGGACAGCCACCCCAATGGATGAAGATTCCCCTGATGATCAGGCCACCGAAGAAGGACAAGCGGCACCCCATGTCACACCCCTCCTTGCTTACCCCTTCTCCCATCAGTCCCACGGCGACACCTTCGGTGACCTTAGGGCACATTTTGATTCCAGCTTTGGCCAGTTTCAGCAGACCACTTCACAGCAGTTCGGGGACTTTAGCTCCTCCTGGAATCAGAACTTTGAGAGGTATCGGCAGCAGATGGGTCAAGAATTCACGTAGTTCACCAATCTTCACCTGTGGTTTTGGAGAGTTCCGCTCGAGGTATATCGTTGTCTTGACGCTCAAAATCGCCACCAACGCCTTCACCAATCTTCACAAGCAGGCGCTGGGGATTTCCGCCAAGATGTTTACGGCGCTAGACACCCATGAGCAAAGATTTGGTCGACCTTCAAGCCCAGTGGGACGCCTGGTCCCTATCCCACGCAGCCTCCACCACCACCACCACTATCACGACCAACGGTGAAGCTTCACCGCTGGAGAGTATGTATATATTTCCTTATTTCTTTTGCTCGCCCTTTTCGTGGTTCGTTGTTTCTCTTTGTGGTGTGTTTGTTTTTCCTTGTCTTTTCCGGTGCTTGCCGCAGACTTTCCTCGAATTCGATGTCCGCCTCGACCTCCTTTCTCTCACCGCTATCGTGGAAGTCTCGCCTCTTTGGCCTTATTTTTGTTGTTCATGTTTTGAGCTCCTGGGACAAGTGCTCATCTATGTGGGGAGTTGTTGATGATATGTTGTATATGTTGTGCTCTGGGTATGTGCATGAATGACACCATGGATCTATGCTTATTTTGTCATCTTGTACTCAAGTTGTTGTCTATGCTAATAAGTTAGATTATAATTTATGCACCTGAACTCTATGGTATTGGTCAAACCTTGATGTGTTCGCTTTTATCGTGATGTTACGTTATGAAGTGCAATGTGAATGAACGAGGTGGTGTGAATAAATCTTAAATCGGGGTTATTGATGTGATTTGTTCGGCTAATGTTAGGGGAGTGTTAATACTTTGTTACCTATATACTTGTTTCAAAAAAAAAAAAAAAAAGAAAAGAAGGAGAATGAAAACTCCAATAATTTGTTGAGATTGTATAAATGGAGGATGGGATTCGCCTCTTTCTCGTGAATTGAGAAATGGGCATGGAAACCACGATAGGAGACTCGAATTCATCGAGACTTCACCTTTCGAACATTGTTCCAAAATTTGTTTATACTTTCTTTCAGGTTGTCAAAAGAAACTTGTTGCTAAAGGTAACCATTTTAGTTAATTCGCCTCAAACCGAGAGTTGGGTCTGAGCAAAAATAATCTTCTTGTTTATTTGACATTCCCACAATCTTAGATTTGTTTCACATTAACCTTGATTATGTACTCATCATGTCTGGGGGAATTGCAAAAAGAGGTTTGATCAATTAGATTAAGAGTTTAGTTGCATGAGCTATTCTTCTATTCTTACGTGTATAGACTTTGCTTGAGGACAAGCAAATGAATAAGTGTGGGGGAGTTGTTTGGTGTCATTTTGTGCTTATTCTTGGTATTGTTTTGCATGTTGTCTTCATTAGTTTATCACATTTATGCCGTTAGTTCAATTATTATTTATCGTTTCGGACTTACTTGGTTCGTTTCAATGTTTTGCAGAAAATCGGTATTAAATAGGATGAAATCTATCTTCCAAGGATCAGGTATAATAAAGAGCATCGCGATAGGAGTTCATAGGCAAAAGCGGATCCTATTTCGGAGTTCGGACGGCGAGAACGAAACGAATTGTTGAAGTCGCAGACGACCTCGCCGCATGGTCGAGCATCCGCCAACACGCACGCACGACGCCCGCCCCACAGACGCCTGCCAAGACGCTCAAGACGCACGCCCCGCGCCTAACGCCTCCTTCCGCCAAGACACCGAACGCCGGCTCACTCGAGCTGCCTTTTTCTCGCCGGAGCGAACGCCGGCTCACCCACACGACGCCTGCGCCCGCCGCCGCCACCACCTCGCAATTGAACGCCGGCTCACTCCGAAGGCGGCGTTTCAAATTTTACTGGCCGAGTGAGCGCGCCGCCCGCCTCGCCGCGCCGCGCGCCTCGCCTCGCCTGCCTCGCCGCCCGCTGCCTCGCCCACGCCGCCTTCTACGCTGCTTTTTCAAACCGGCGCCGCTACCTTCCTATATATAGCCTATTTTAGGTTATTTTCAGGGGTGAGACTTTACGATTTTTTTTCTCGCTTTTCATTCGCCATTGCGCCATGGAGTCGTTTCTTCGACTTGTTCCAATTCGTACATTACTTTACATTGGTACTCATTTTGTTTATGAATTCTAGCAACGCCAAGAATTTTATTTACTGATTCTTGCAATATATTGTGTAATTTTGGATTTGATTGAAAGTAATTGATCGCCTTTTTGTTCCAATTGTTCTCGATCACCGCTTACATGTCGATTCGCTCGATTTCGATTATTCCCCTGCCTTGATTAGGTTCTTGATTAGTTCTTGTTTCGGGTTTAATAATCAATTTATGCAAGTGGTGTTGAACTTAAATTCATGTTTAATCGTTCTTGTTGAATTTCATTGATCCTTGTTTGAAGATCTAATTTAATTGTTTTTGATTTATTTCCTGCTCGTGTTTGGTAGTTAATCATCTAGTGGTTTGACAAATTCTAGTTTAGATCTTTTGTTTTCAGATTTTAGCTCGGGATTGACAACCCCGGCTTAGGTTCACTGCTTAATTCTCGTGTTTGATTCTCGATGTTCCAAAACCCTTTTGGTATTAGAGTGTTTAGGATTTAATCGCTTTCAGGAGCAACACCTAACATTGTGCCCTGTTAAGTTTTCCTCGAGAGACTACTCAGGTTAGCTTTCCTACTATAACACTCGCATTTATCATGAGTCAATTGAAAGTATACTTTTGGTCGAACATTGATCAATGGGCGCCGACGGGCATAGCCGAGATTAGGTTCACTCCGTATTTTGACGGATTATTTCCGTATTTAGACTTCCCGACGAGCTAGTTCTAATTTTATTTTCCTTCTCGTCTATGACTAATGATATCTTTGATGAGATTAGACTCTAAATCCTTGATGTTAGTATTTGGATGTATATTGGCTATCAAAAGCACGAAACTAAACTTGTGATCCCGAGGATAATTATTGTTCTAATCGATTAAATCATTCGATGTCTTCCATTTTCATTTAGGAAGCTATTCCCAAATTCTATGGTTTATTGCCTCGACCATTCGAAATAACTTTTACCTTATATTTTTCCAGATTTTATTAGTCGATCTCGATTTACGAGCTTCCATTATTTTAAGAATTGGGGCGTGATAAAGATTTGAGTTATATGCTCGATATTTCATGAAATGCAAACTGCTTATCCAATAAAATGTTTTTATGCTCTCTACTGCTTAAGGCTCAGAATGTATCGATCGAGATTCTCTTTAAACTTAATTTGTTAATTGAGAATTGTGTACACTAGTTAGTTGTTTCGTGGGTTGATCTCCATCCGCACCAACATAATCATGAGGCGTTATAAGGGTGCTTGTCCGATACGCTCGAGTACGCCATGTTATTATGGTGCTTGTCCGATGCGTTCCGGCACGCCATGAAATTATGAATTTTTCGGGTTACGTCCCCGATGACAATAATGGGGCATGCGATCCGACGGTGGCTAGAGGCCCGGGATCAAAGCGAGTAACAGAAGAGTCGTGACAATGGGCCCAATAAATGAAATATTTTTGCATGCTTAGAAGTGGTTTCTCTTTTTAAAACCTTCTAAGTCGTGTTATCATGATTGGATAAACTGTCTTTACGGATTTATGAAATGTTTATAGAAAATGCATGTCCATTGAGTACATTAGTACTCAGCCCAAATGTTTTCAAATGTTTTCAGGTTGATCAATGGCGCTGACGGGGCAGAGCTGAGATTAGGGTTCACTCCGTATTTTGACGGATTAATTCCGTATTTAGACTTCCCCTGATGAACTAGCTCAAATTTTATTTTTCCTTCTTGTCTATGACTTGAATTGTACCTTTTGATGAGCTTAGACTCTAAATCCTTGATGTTTAGCATTTTGACGTATATTGGTTATTAGAAGCACGAAACTAAACTTGTGATCCTGAGGATAATTATTGTTTTGATCGGATTACATCATTCGATGTCTTCCATTTTCATTTAGGAAGCTATTCCCAAATTCTAAGGGTTTATTGCCTTGATCATTCGAGTCAACTTTTTACCTTATATTTTTTCGCATTTTATTAGTCGCGTCTCGATTTACAAGCTTCCATTATATTAGGAATTGGGGCGTGACAGAGTGGTATCAGAGCATAAGTTTTCTTTCGTGTCTCTGACCACCAAAATCTTTTCATGTCGAGTCTAGAATAGTATCTCTAGATTTCTTTTAATCTTAGTGACTCTCAGCTTACCGTCACGTCAACTGATCAACAAAGGTATTATTTAAATGTTTCAAAGTTGGACTATGAAATGATATACGTCATTGATAAATGTTGCCATATGAATTACAAGTTATTTTCATATGTTGATTTGTGAATTGTCTAATTGCTTTCACATTGTTATTGTGAGTCATTGTACTCAGATAGCTAAGTTCATTGTCGTGTTAGGGACAACCCGAACCCTTAACGACCCAAATGAAATTGATTGTCGAATTGGATTTTCAAACCTTTTCGATCATGCATGAGACTTTTGGAACTTACATGACAGTAGGTTTCACAAAAACGAAAATGTTTGATGACAATATTTTTGGATTCATATCCTAAAATGATCGAATAAGATATGGGTTCTCTCACAAACTGTTTATGTACTCAATGACTGTTTTGAAAATGTAAGTCATGATAGCCTCGCTATAACAACTTAGAAAGAACTAGTTCACTGTTTCACATAGAAGCGTTTGAACATAGAAGTAACATGAAAAAGATTGAAGATTCACTTGAGTTACACCATTATGGTCAGGATTAGTTCCTCTTATAGGTGTTATCTTTTCAGAATGGAAGACGCACCAATAGGGAATGATATGAGAGACGCACCGGTAGAGAATGGTAGGGGTCGAGGACGAGGACGAGGAAGAGGACGTGGTCGTGGACAAGGAAGAGGTTTTGTCCATCAGGAACCTAACCCACAAGTAGCACCGGACCGTACGACTGAAGAAAAGTTTCACAAAGAGAAACCTCCGTCGTTCGATGGATTAGGTGATCTGATGGATGCTGAGAAATGGATACGAGCTGTGGAACGGATTTTTAACTATATCCGGCGTGAAGACCGTGAAAAAATGAAGTGCGCGCCACCTACCGATTTGTGGAAGAAGTCGATCAGTGGGAGTCGGTGAGACGCACCACGACCGAGGAGGAACTCGAAAACCTCACATGGGAAGAATTCAAGACCGAATTGTATGAGAAGTACATACCGTGACGTGTATCGATTATAGAGAATTGAACAAGCTCACTATTAAGAATAGATATCCCTCCCTGTGATAGACGACTTGTTCGACCAACCGAAAGGAGCCGGAGTATTTTCCAAGATAGACTTAAGGTCCGGATACCATCACTCAAAATGAGAAGGATGATATTCCTAAGATGTTGTTTAGAACACGTTATTGACATTACTTAATTCACGGTGATGCCGCTTGGGTCGACAAATGCCCCACTGCTTTTATGGATCTAATGAATAGAGTCTTCCATCAAGATCTTGATAGTTTCGCCTTAGTGTTTATCGATGATATTCTCATCTACTCTAAGACCGAGGAACAACACGAAGAGCACTTACGTGTTGTACTCTAGATTTTGCGAAATGAGAAATTATACCGATTCATGAAGTGTGAATTTTGTTAAAGGAAGTGATGTTCCTCGGACACATCGTGTCACCGAGGGAATCAAAGTAGATCCCGCTAAGGTGGAAGCCGCCAAAGGATGGAGGACACCATCAAACGCCAATGAGATCAAGTTTTCTCGGTTTGGCGGGGATACTATGTATTTATCTATCAAGGATTCTCAAAATTGGCTAGGCCAATGACACGACTTCTAAGAAAAGGGACCAAGTATACTTGGACCAAGACCGTGAAAAGAGTTTTCAAGAGCTCAAGACAAAGCTAACCACTACTCCAAAGGTTAGCAATCCCATAGGAGAACGAAGGATTCGTTGTTTACACTGATGCCTCAAAGTTGGGACTGGGTTGTGTATTAATGCAAAACCGAAGGTGATAGCATACGATCTCACAATTGAAGCCACATGAGTTGAATTATCCGACTCATGACTTAGAGTTAGCCGCAATCGTGCATGCTTTGAAGATCCGAGACACCACCTTTATGGAGTCGTGTGAAATCTTCATGCATCATAAGAGTTTGAAATACTTCTTCGAGCGTAATGATCCGAATATGAGACAACAAGATGGCTCGAATTAGTAAAGGATTACGTTGCACTATCGCCTACCATCCTAGAAAAGTTAACTTTGTGGCAGATGCCCCGAGTCGAAAGACTAAGGCAAAGCTAGGTATTTCATTACCCAATAGAGAGAATCGATTCACGACTTCGCCAAGCTCGCTTTAGAAATAGTTCATCCTCCAAAGACAAAGGTCATTTGTATAGCTAGTCTCACGCCTACACCGACCCACGAGGAAGGATCATTGATGCACAAAGAGAGATCGTTCTGAAAAGATGCGCCTCGCCGCAAGAACGAGCGTAAACAAAAGGATTCACGGAAGCAAAAGACAACGCTTTGATGTTTGGTAAAAGATTGTGTGTACCACACAAGGAAGAACTCAAGAACGAGATTATGAGCGAGGCTCATGATACTCCATATACTGCACATCCAGGAAGACAAAATCTACCAAGATTGAAGAAAATGTTCCGTGGAAAGGATTGAAAGAGATGTAGCATCTTTGTTGAACGGTGTTTGGCTTGTCGCAAGTTAAGCGTCAGACACCGTGAGACCGATGGGATGTTACAACCACTACCGTGCTGAATGGAAGTGGGAACATATCAACATGGACTTTGTTGTAAGCCTACCAAAGTCGGGCTCGGGAATATCGCCATTTGGGTCATAGTGGACCGCCTATCAAAGTCAGCGCATTTCCTACCGATTCAGATGACGTTTGGTTTGGAGAAGCTTGCAAAATTATACGTTAAGGAGATAGTACGCCTTCATGGAGTACCAGATCTATTACGTCTGATCGTGATTCTAGATTCACATCGCGTTTTTGGAAGAGTTTGCAAGAAGCCATGGGAACCCAGCTGAATTTCAGCACAACTTTTCATCCTCAGACCGATGGCCAATCAAAAAGAACGATTCAAGTTTTAGAAGATATGTTGCGAACTCTAGTCTTTGACAAAGGTGGAAGTTAGGAAGATTTGCTCCCGCTAGTAGAATTTGCCTATAACAATAGTTACCAGGCGACTATTGGAATGGCCCCATATGAGGCATTGTACGGTCAAAAATATCGATCACCTCTTTATTGGGACGAAGTGGGAGAAACAAAGCTGCTAGGTACTGACCTAGTACAACAGATGGTCGAGAAAGTTGATCACATTAAGCAAAGAATCAAAGAAGCTCGGGATGCATAAAAGTCTTACGATAAGCGCCGATCCGACTTAGAATTTAATGTCGGGATCGAGTTTTTCTTAAGGTTTCTCCTTCAAAGGAGTTATACGCTTTGGTAAGAGAGGAAAGTTACGACCCCACTATATAGGACCTTTCGAGATCCTAGATGTAATAGGCCTCAGAGCCATAGGTTGGCTTTGCCACCAAGCATTGGAGACGTGCACAATGTGTTTCATGTCTTGCACTAAGAAAATACGTGTTCAATCCAAACACGAATTAAGCACGATGAAGTAGTCTCACCCGTGACTTAAGTTATGAAGAAAGACCGTCCAAATTTTGATAGAAAAGTTCAGTTTTACTGAACAAACAAATTGTTCTCACAAAGTAAAGTGGAACCATCACGGTACGGAGGAGGCCACACGGGAACTTGAAGACAAAATGAAAGCTAAGTATCCCTAACTAGATTAATAAGGTATGTAATTTCGAGGACTAAATTTTTATAAGGAGGAGGGATGTCATACCCGTATTCCTCAATATGACTAGAATGATTTTCTAACTTAGAATTATAAGATGATTCGTGTCTCGATGAAAGAAAATTTTAAATTCCAACAAAAGAATTTATTTCATTAAATTTTATAAAGTGATTACGAGATTTTTATATATAATATATTAATCGAGTACGATTTATATATATATTTATATATAAATCATTATATCAATAATATCATGTCAATGTCTAATTATTAATTCATAGTCTTTAGGATCGAACTGAAGCCCGTAAGAATAAATCATATAACGGGCTTTGGTTTAACGGCCCAAAGAGGAAAGCCCATAGACAATCAAAACCTATACTATATAAGCTCCTTCTTCATATTTTGGAACCCTAGCTCCCAAAATCACTCACTCATTCTCGCAACCTCAACAAGAGGAATCTACTAGGGTATAACTCTAAACTTCTAGTTAATTGAGCAAAAATCTTCAATTAATTTTAGTGTTTATATGCATATATGGATTGTGATGTGTGTGCGTGAGTTTGTGGATTGGGTGTGTGTTGTGGTATGAGTGAGAGAGTTGACAGAGACGGGAGAGAGAACTGGTAGCTGGTCGATGGCGATGGACGCTGAAATCCGGCGTCGACAACGGGGGTAGCTCGCCGTTGTGTGTGTGTGCGTCGGCGTGGGTGTGGCGCCGTCGCGTGTGTGTGTTTATGTGTTCTGCAGAGACGGACAAGAGGCGAGATGACGGCGGCGGCGGGTGGCGTCGTTGCCGCGGGCCCATTCGCCAAGAGAGAGAGATGAGAGAGTATTTGAGGCGTGAGCGAGAGGAAAGGCGGCGGTCACGTGTGTGTGCCTCCATCGTGTGCGTGTGTGCGTGCGTTTGACCGAGAAGAAGAGAGGAGGCCATGACCGGCGACGTGGCTGGCCAACCGCGACGGCGGCGGTGGTGGTCTCCGCGTGTGGGTGTTGTGAGTGGGTGCCGAGAGGAGGCGTGAAGGCGTAGAGATATGAGAGACGCGAGAGCGAGAGAGAGAGAGAGATAGAGATGAAGAAAGAAATTTTGAGGTTGCAGGAATCTGGCCGACGGTGGCGGCGGCTGTCGGAAGCGGCGTCGAAAAATGGAGGGAAGAAATTAGGTTAGGGTTGGTGAGTTAGGTGGGCTGATTCTATTTTATTTAAATGTTTTGGGCTGGATTCATTTTATTAAATGTGTTGGGCTCTTTTATTGAATGGTTTTGGGTTGTTTTTATTTAAACTGTTGGGCCGAGACTAATGTAGAGAGATGGGCTGACATTATTTAATTCATAATGTTGGGTTGGGCTTTTTAATTAAATGCTGATGGACTATGTTTTAATTGTGGGCCGAGAATTAAAAGAAGTGGGCCGAAAATTTATGGATTGGGCTCTAGTGAATTAAATAAATAGTTAGACTTTAGCTTTTTAAATAATAGTTGGGCTTTAGTTTAATTAAATGACTAGACTTGCCTTAAATTAAATTCTTGGACTCGAATTAATTAAATCTTTGAGACTTAAATTAATTAAATTATATTAAGTCTAATTAAATAAATAATTAACTTAAACTTAAATATAAGTTTAAATTATATAATTATGGTAAGTTAATTAATTAATTAATTGCTATTAAGTTTAATTAATTAATTGACTAATTCAAGGTTGAGTTCAAGTTTAAGTTACCTAATTATGATTATGACCTATGTAATTAATTTAATTAAATTCTTTTTAAAGAAAGAAATTTAATTAGAATATTCAATAAATTAAATTATGTTAGTCAAGTGCATAATTTGAGAATTTTATTATGAGCTATATTAAGCGAGATTCCTTAATATATATGTATGATTTTAGTATGCATTTCAATTGCATTATACTTTTGTAAAAAGTATTTATCATAAGAAGCTTATGAAATTAAATGCATTTTTAAACGAAAAGTCGAGCATTGGTATTGTTGGTGCCCTTAGTCGATATATATTAGTTTTCAAATTTAATTATATTTTGAAAACCCGGCTTAACGAATCATAAGTTAGTATCCTCCTTTACTTGAACTTAAGGCTAGCTTTTCGAGACCTATTAAGATTAGTGCTTCATGAGGTTTTGTCGATCAAGGGATTAGCGTTGCTTCCCGAGACGATCTGATAGTGATTTCACGGGGCTTTGTCCTATCAAGGTGGGCTTTATTTACCAAAAGTATATTTGAGTTATATGCTCGATATTTCATGAAATGCTGTTGCTTATCCAATAAAATGTTTTTGTGCGCCTACTGCTTAAGGCTCGTAAATGTATCGATCGAGATTCTCTTTAAACTTAATATGTTAATTGAGAATTGTGTACACTAGTTAGTTGTTTCGGTGGGTTGATCTTCATCGGGCACCAACATAATCATGAGGCGTTATAAGGGTGCTTTGTTCGGATGCGTGCCCGAGTACGTCATGTTATTATGGTGCTTGTCCGATGCGTTCAAGCACATCATGAAATTATGAATTTGTCCGGGTTACGACCCGATGACAATAATGGGGCATGTGATCCGACGGTGGCTAGAGGCCCGGGATCAAAGCGAGTAATAGAAGAGTCGTGACAATGGACCCAATAAATGAAATATTTTTGCATGCTTAGAAGTGGTTTCTCTTTTTAAAACCTTCTAAGTCGTGTTATCATGATTCGATAAACCGCTTACGGATTTATGAAATGTTTATAGAAAATGCATGTCCATTGAGTACATTAGTACTCGGCCAAATGTTTTCAAATGTTTTCGTGTTGATCAATGGCTACCGGGGCAAGCAGCCGAGATTAGGTTTCACTCTTTATTTTGACGGATTAATTCAGATTTAGACTTCCGTCATGAACTAGCTCAAATTTTATTTTCCTTCTTGTCCATGACTGAATTGTACCTTTTGATGAGCTTAGACTACGAATCCTTGATGTTTAGCATTTTGACTTATATTCGCTTATTAGAAGCTACCGAAACTAAACTTGTGATCATGAGGATAATTATTGTTTTGATCGGATTACATCATTCGATGTCTTCCATTTTCATTTAGGAAGTTTATTTCCAAATTCTAAGGGTTTATTGCCTTGATCATTCGAGTCAACTTTTTACCTTATATTTTTTCGCATTTTATTAGTCGCGTCTCGATTTACGAGCTTCCATTATATTAGGAATTGGGGCGTGACAAAATACATCTCCCACATACTAGATTTGGTACAATTGAACCCTTAATTTTTCTACACAATTTCTTAGAGTTTTTTGTAGTTCTAGATTTTAGATTTACTTCTCAAGTAGATATTGAAGATTCGAGGTTCAAAGATTGAAGTTTGTCATCGTGATTATTAAACAAGGGTTTTATTTACTCATCTATTTAATTAATATTTTTTATTTCTTTTATATTAATCATGCATAACTAATTTTCTAGTTGATATAGGATTTGTATGACTTAATCAAGCTTATGTGAATTAACTATTGATATCAAATTGTCTTTCACTTCATGTTTTGTGTTACTTGATGCTTAATTTCATGTAGAAATAATTGACCACTATTGATGCATGTTAGTTACTTAGCTAAATACTTAGCATATTTAGATATAATTGTAGGAGGAATAATATTTGTGAACTTTTGGGAGTTAGTATTGCTTCTTGAGATCTAGCAGAAATAGATTCTATATTAATCTATTATCATATGCATGCTTGTAGGAAAATTGTGATTATTTATATGATTCTCCACATGATTTGAATTAAATATTGGTAATTGGATTAATATGTTAATTGCATGATTTGGGTTGAATCAATCATTTTCTAGGGTCAATCTTTTCCATCTGTTACCAAATTCCATTTTTCTACGTTTTCTTGATTTTCTTTTCCATCTGTTTACCAATGTATGTTTTTCAACATTTTCTCTATTTTCTGCCTAGTTAATAAACAACACACCTTAATCTTATCGTTTAGCTTGAATAATAATGTGTCTATGTTTAATTACTTACTATGTGCTCGTGTTTCAGTACATGTGCATATGATACTTTATTTGCTAACTTGCTACAGTTGAACTGTTTAGTTATGATATTATTTGCTAGAATTTTAGTAATTGAATAGGTTGGTCCAATTAATATTCTTTTTAAGAGTAACAATTCACGAACACATGCACACTTACGTATATTAGGTGACTCGAATCCCAATCTATTAGTTGGAAATAAAGTCTAACCAACAAATTGCACTTTATTGTCAAGTCTAATTAATGTTCAAGCATATAGAAAAATAATTACTTTTTTCTTTCTTTTTTATTAAAAAAAGAGGATGAAAAATTTACGGTTGTTATTTATTTGCTGAGAGGAAAAATATTATACCCATGTAATAATCCATAAACCCACTTATCTGGCGATGTATTCACATTTAACATAACATTAATGTTCGTTATTTGATTAAAAATCACATGCTCTTTTTCTTACAACATATAAACATATCTTCGTTATATCCATTTGTAAGTTCTGTCATTTAAGCTTATCTCGGAAAGGTTTTAATTTTAATGACTTAAAGAGAGAGAAAATTAGTGTAAATGGGTGTTTTGAACCACTTTTCTAAATAAACATTCTAGTTTGGAGTATGATTTACTTATCAATTTTTGAGTTTTAATTTTGATCGATCTTAATTTCGTTAGGGAAATAAATGCACGCAAGAACACCAAGGATTTACGTGGTTCGATCTATGAATAAGATCTACGTCCACGGGGAGAGAGAGAGTATTCGTATATTGATAATATGAGGAGCGATTACAGAGAGTTTAGATGATCTTTTCCGTCTCCTTCTAGCCTCTATTTATACACGATTATAAAGACCTAGATCTCGAATCCAAGATCTATTCTAAGATAGTATCTCAATCCTATCTCTTCTCCAATTAGGATTCTCTTAGATATGGCCGAATCTTCTGCGTTCCTACTGGCTTTAGGAGTCTTCTTAGGCCGAACTCGTTTGGGCCGAGCTTAATGTCAGGTTTATTTATATTGGGCCTGATGCTTGGGCCTGGGAGTTGGGCCGTATCCTATCACATCCCCCCAAAAAGACGTAAAAGCGAGGTCGTGATGGGTTTGGGAGTTGTAATTCACCAGAGATTTGTCTATGACGAAGTGGAGCGCGATCGATTCTGTTGTCGTCCTTCTATCTTGACTTCGTATGTCGGCGGCTTCACCTGTAGAGGCGTTCGCCGAGATCATTATTGCTTCGCGTGCCGAGGTGTTACCGAAGTCATGTTACTTGGGTTCACCTTCCTATGCGTTATGTCGAACTCTTCGTGCTCGACATCACCTAACGAGGCGTTATGCCGAAGTCTTTGGACTGGCTTCACCTGTCGAGGCGCTATGCCGAAGTCCTTGGGTTGGCTTCACCTGACTAGGCGTTATGCCGAAGTCTTCTAGCTGGCTTCACCTGACGAGGCGTTATGCCGAGGTCTTCTGACCGGCTTCACCTGACGAGGCGTTATGCCGAGGTATTCTGACCGGCTTCACCTGATGAGGTGTTATGCCGAGGTCTTCTGACCGGCTTCACCTGACGAGGCGTTATGCCGAGGTCTTCTGATCGGCTTCACCTAATGAGGTATTATGCCGAAGTTTCGAGGTTGATGCATGATGTCGTGGTTGAATGCATAACGCCGTGGACGAGGTCGAACACGGGATGTTTTGTCGATGTCGAACACGGGGTCTACCATCTGCATTTAATGCGTACAACGGTTGGATTCCCGATAAAGTGCATTATCGGGGGAATAACTTCCCGACACTGTTTCCGTATCACTTTAGCCGCCTCGATTTCAAAATTTTCAAAGCTTTCATGAACTAAAAAGCGCCCACCGCCGCCATTGTTGTCTTTGTCTGAGTTCATCGCATCTTCCTCGATCTCAATACCCAAAAACCAGTAAGTTTTTATGGCTTCTTCATCTCCTTCTTATTCTGAGGATTCTCACGGCCAGGAAGGTCGTATTGTATCTGTGTCTCCATCAAATTATTCGGTGGATGTAGAAGTATATACCTTTGATGCCCTTCCTCCTTTCGTGCGTAGAGTTTGTTTTCCGCCTTTAGTGGATGTTGGTAGGGTTTCTTCTATTCCTTCGATTTTAGGAGCATCTGCTAGGTTAGAGCTTGCTTCTAATTTTCATATCTCGAAATCTTTTGGGTACGTTGCTCCCCGTCTGGAGGATAGGGCTAGCGCTCCTCCGGACGGTTTCGTCACGGTTTATGAGGATAGCCTGAAAAATGGCCTTCGTCTTCCATATCCTTCCATATATGTTGAACTGCAACAGTTGTTTGCCATCCCTTTAGCCCAATTAACGTCGAACTCCTTCCGGCATTTGACGGGCCTATGTGTCTTTGCGCATCGTCATAATCACCCTCTGACCTTAGGACTCGTCCTTAGGTTCTTTAAGTTTAAATCCAACGCGGGGTGGTATTACTTGTCACCTCGTCGCAATTTTAAATTAAAGAGAAGTCAAAAATTTCCAACTGGAACCAAAAATTTTTCTTTTGTCGTTTTCCTGGGGCACTCCGGTTCGCTCGAACAAGTGAGAAGTGGCGGACATGGCCACGGATTACGACTTCGGCGGCTGGAGCAATCCTTAGGCAGGATCGGCACGGTGGATGAAGTCTTTTCCGAGGCCGAGCTTGCGTACCGCGGGCCGAGCCTCTGTGATCCCGCCACCTCGGTGGCTTGGGTGAAGGTGAGCCCCTCTCTTTCTTCACTTGTTGCTTGATTGTTTTTGTTGATGTTCGATTTGTTGTTGACTTCCTTATAATGAACTTGCTGAAGACAAGAAGAAGAGGAAGGATCGAGCTCGGTTAGAGATCCCACCTGGCATTGAAGGACGCCGCCGAGGATTCCTCCGAGAGGAGTGGAGATGTCCCAAGTCTCTACGCCGTGCCTCTCAAACGCTTCAAGAGGTTAAGGCGTCGATCCCCGAGTCCCTGTTGCGGATGATCCGAGATCGAGATCGTCGGTTCTCAACCCTGCACCTCGTACTTTCCCGGAGGTAGCGTATCTGTTTCCATACATTATAAGGTAATGTAATTATTGTGTCTTCTGACTTGGTTGGTCATTGCACAGGGGATCGAGGCCATGTCGGCCGAGCTGGCCAAAGCGTCCGTCCTTGTGACAGAGTACTTGAAAGGCGCCGTTGCCCAGTTCGACGGAGTGGCTCGCTACGCCCGGGAGATGGAGGAGGAGAAGACTCTTCTCGTTCAGGAGGTGTCCGAGGCCGAGTCCAAGGCTTGGGATACGGTCCGGAGGGAGGCGACGGCCGTGGCGGCGGCAGAGGCGGCGAAGGTAGCTGAGGCGGTGAGGGCCAGGGCGACTGAGGGCCGAGGTGGAGGGGGCTCGTCGTCAGGAGGCCGTGATGGCGAACTCACAAGGGGAGATGCTCGCGCTTTGGAGAGGTTGTTCTGTCAGGGGCTTCTCAGGGTGGCGGGGTCTTTGAATAAGCAGCGATTTCGGATGCCATCGACGAAGTTGCCGAGGATTACCCAGAGTTGGATAAGTCCAAATATGGGTATGAGGTGACAGAGGACGACGCCTTGCTGCGGGCTTATTCCGAGGTCCTTGCCCGCGGTCTGAAGGACTTGCCCGTGCTGCAGAGCCTGACTTCGTCTTCGGTTTTGCTGACTGCGGAGTCTGTCCGTGCTTGCCTGGTGGACCGTGATCCCATGATCGAAGCCTTGATGGCCGACCTTACTAAGGGATCGGGGAGGTGGCCGCTAAGGCTTTGGAAGCGCCGAGGCTCCGGAGTCCCCGAGGAAGCTTCTCGAACTCGGGAGGAGGTCAAGCTCCAGTCCGGAGGTGGCAAAAAGCCAAGTCGGGAGGAGGAGGTCGACGTATCCCAAGTCCGGAGGCGGCCGAGCTAGCTGTGCCCGAGGAAGCTTAAGCTCAAGGGTCGATTGATCCCTCTTTTTTTTTTTTTTTTGTAGACCAACTTGTAAATACGCCATCATTAAGATGTCGTTTTGACTTACTTTAAAGGCTTTAATAAAATCCGTTGTTTTTCCAAGAAACTTGTCTTTTGTGTTCGTCTTCTCCCGATATGCCCGATGCTTCCTTGGTTGAATCAAATCAAAGCTTTGACGGGCTCTCGAATCGAAGAGGTCGAACCTCCATATGGAGGAACACGGCTAGCCATGTGCAGCGTGAGGTCGACACTAAGCTTAGGGGTCGCCTGTAAGAGCCGTGATGAGCTTGTGCTCGCCTCTTGGAATTGGAAGATAAGTTCGAGATCGCCGAGGCGAAGCCAAACGTCATTGAGGAACATGCGGAGTACGAAGAAATTGCACGCCGAGGTGGACGGATGACCATTTTCGAGGCCGAGATAAAGTTCAAGAGCTCGCACCGTTGTTGGAGATATAGGAGGCAGTACGGCTCGATTCTTGGCAATATCAAGAAGCGGTATGCCGACCTTAAGAAGGTCGGCGGCCTGTCTAAGATCGTCGTGGCTCGTCATTCCTTCCTCGAACGGGTGCTTCGTTCGGCGACCGAGGCTTCTACTTCTACCGCGACTTCTTCGTCTGCCAGAACTTCTACCATTGCCCCGGAGCCTTTTTCTATGGAGTGGCAAGCTCAAGAGAGATGTTTTATTACCTAAGAGAGACGTAGGCCCTCAAGGAGCCGAGGTCGGGTGTCATCGAGCGGCCGAGGTCATCTCGCGGGACCTAGAGGTCGGGCTGGCAGGGCTCTCAGCATAGATCGAGGACAAGGTAGAGGTAGGATTAGTATAGACGAACTGTTGAATCCCGATTTTTCTAGGGATTGGCTCAACTTTTCCCGGCCCCCTGGGCCCTTTTTGTCCTTGTAATGTATAAATTGTATACTTTGAAATAAGAATAATTCTTCTTTGCTTTGTGTTGACTTTCCAATGTCCTTTTATTACCGTAACCAATAAGAAGGCAGGTCGTCCTTGTATTACACGAAGGTAATTCATCCTCGTCTGAAGGTAGTTAGTCCTCGAAATAAACGAGGTAGTTCGTCCTCGCACGAAGGTATTCATCCTCGAAATAAGCGAAGGTAGGGGTTCGCTTTTTGGCAAGAAATATTGCTAGGGTGGTCACTCTTCCCGAAATGAATGGAGGTATAGGTTCCTTTTGGCAAGTTTTATCGCTAGGGTGGTCCCTCTTCCCGAAATAAACGGAGGTATAAGTTCTTTATTTGGCAAGTTTTATCGCTAGGGTGGTCACTCACGCGTTTAGAGTTCGCCCTCAGTATTAAGCGAAGGTAGTCATCCTCCGTCGAGGTATTTCGTCCTCCTGGAGGGTATTGTATATAATGGAGAAGAGATAGTATGCATAAGTGACAAATAAAACATGCAAGAAAAGATTTTATTGATAAAGACCGGCGTAATAACAAGACTCGAGGGCCTTGTTGAGCAGTTAAATGACACGACCGGACGGACTCGACTTTTAACACTTATGCAAAGTATTTCTTGGATGAATGATGTGTCACGTCTTGGTATTTGCTGCCTGGATATATGAGCGAGCTTGTATGACCCTTTTCGAGGACTTACGTGACTGGTAAGGCCCTTCCCATGTGGCTTCCGGTTTACGAGCTTTGGGCTTTTATCGACTTCATTATTTCGGAGTACGAGGTCGCCTACTTGGAATTGTCGGGATTTGACGCGTTGGTTGTAATACCGAGCTACTTGTTGCTTATACCGAGCTTCCTTGATGTAGGCGAGGTCTCTCTTTTCTTCGAGCAGATCTAGACCTATTCGTAGATTTTCCTCGTTTGCTTCAACCGAGAAGTGAATAGTGCGGGGGCTCGCATACCGATCTGCGCAGGATCACCGCTCGTTTCGTATGCCAAACTATAGGGTGTTTCTCCATTCGATGTCCAAGGTGTAGTACGGTACGACCATAGGACTTGTGGTAAATTTTCCACCCAATTGCCCTTTACTCGATCGAGACGAGTCTTGAGTCCTTTCACGATTATCTGTTGGTGACTTGGTTTGACCATTTGCTTGAGGATGAGCCACCGAGGTGAATTCTGCTTTGGATCCAAGCTCTTGACACCATTCTTTGAATACTTTATCCGTGTTGTGTCCCATTATCGAAATAAGGATATGAGGGATGCCGAGCGGCACACGATGCTCTTCCGCGAAGTTGAGGGCATTTTGCTTGTGATTTTCACCAAGGGTTCGGCTTCCACCCACTTCATGAAGTAGTCGATCGTGACAATCGTGAATTGAAGCGCCACGAGCTTTGCGAAAGGACCACGATATCGATCCCCATTGCATAAACGGCCAAGGGCTTTGCATCTTGGCGAGGTCGGTTTGAGGTAGCCTCGCACGCTTCCATGAATTCGCACCGGACATTTCTTCACGAGATCGATTGAGTCTGAAACATTGTTGGCCAATAGTATCCCCATCGCATGACTTTCTTTGATAGGGCGCGGGGTCCGATGTGACTTCCACACGATCCTTCATGTACTTCTCGTAGTATGTAATCAGCTCGGTTCGGACCCAGGCACCTTAGGAGAGGCTGGAGGTATGATTTTCTATAGAGAATTCCCTGCTCAAGTGTATATCGCAGAGATTTGCTCAAGATTTTCCTAGCCTCGAGCTTATCATGGGGTAGTTCTCATTTCTCCAGGTACTCTCGAATGGGAGTCATCAAATTGGGTTCTTCATCAGAGACTATGCTGACCTCGGCTCCGGTATCGTCATCGTTTATGCTCCTGTTTCGGACTTCTTCTACTGGCGAGTTCGTCGACGACGAGGCTAGTTTGCTTAAGACGTCAGCTCGGCTATTTTGCTCCCTTAGGATGCGAACTAACTGAAAGTGTGAGAAAGCTTGTTGTAGGCTTTTAGCTTTTTCAAGGTATTTCTTCATCCTGTTACCTTTTGCCTCGTATTTCCAACATGTGACTCACTATGACCGAGAGTCACTATGAACTCTGCACGGCTCGTGTCAAGACTTTGATCTAGGCGAAGTCCATAATTAAGGCCTCGTATTCCACTTCGTTGTTCGTATTTTGAATGCGAACCGGCGCGAGGGTGATCACTTGGCCATCCGGTCCTAGGAGTAAGATATCGGCTCATTCACTGTTTTCCCGAAGCCCGTCAGCGTAGACTTGCACAGCAATCCTCGGTGTTTTATCTATTGGTTCGGCCGACATCGCCCGATATGGACTCGGTGAGCTTGGTTTCTCGGCAAAGTTAGCCTCGACAAGGAAGTACGCTAAGGCGCGACCCGATGGCAGCGTGGGCAAAAGATATATCGTGTTTGCCCAATTCAATTGCCCCTCTTTGCAATTCTCCTTGAGGCTTCCGGCTTTGTCAATACTTGCGGAGTGGGTGATCGATGAGAACTTGTATGGGATGTGCATGGAAGTATGGACGTAATCTCCTTGCAGCATTTACTAATGCCAGGGTGAGCTTCTCCAAGGTTGGTACCTTGTTTGGTCCTTTTAATGCTCGGCTGATGAAATACACGGGGAGCTGACGTCCTTCCTCTCGTATCAAGACTCGCACTTATGGTTTCATCCGAGGCGAGGTATAGGAAATGACCTCTCCTTCTTTCGGGACGGATAGAGTGGGGAGTTTGGCGAGGTAATTCTTGAGATCTTCAAAGCGGACTTGTGTATATCATTCGAGGAGAACTCGAGCCTTTTGAGTGTTTTGAAGAAGGAAGTCGCTTATCCATGCTTTCAAAGAAAACGGCCGAGTGCGGCTATGTAGCCTATCAACTTGTGTACGCCGTGGATTGTCTTTGGCATCTTCATCTCCACAATGGTTTGAACCTTGGACGGATTGGCTTTTAACCCTTCTTGTGAAACCCAACACCCCGAAATTTTCCGGACGAGCTATCGCGTACATTTACGGGGTTTGATTTAGGTTAACTTTTCTAAGTAGGCCGAGGACAATCTTGAGGTCGGCAACACATGCGGCTTCCTCTTTGCTTTTGACGACGATGTCATCTACGTACACTTCCACATTCCGACCTATGTAGGGCTGAAATATTTTGTCCACCATTCTTTGATAGGTGGCCCCTGCATTCTTGAGTACGAATGGCATCTTCTTATATGCAAAGACTCCGAAGTCTGTAATGAAGGCCGTTTTGGCCGCGTCTTCGTCGTCCATCAAGACCTAGTGATATCCCTTATACAGGTCCAGAAAGTTGAAGACCTCGTACCCAACCAAAGTGTCTACCTTCTTGTCGATATTGGGAAGGGGGTAACAGTCTTTAGGGCAATGTTTATTGAGATCGGTGTAATCGATGCACATTCGCCATCCCCCTCCTCCTTTCTTTACCATCACCGGGTTGGCTATCCAGGTCGGATACTTGACTTCGAATAGTATGTGAGCTTTTAATAATTGGTTCACCTCATCATGGATGACTTGATTCCGTTAAATTGCAAAAACTCATTGCTTTTGCGAACCGGTTTCTACTGGTCAATGTTGAGGCGTGGGTGATGATAGCCGATGAGACCCGGCCATGTCAAAGGCGACCAAGTGAACACGTCCTAAATTCCCTTAGGAGTTGGATGATCTGCTTCCTTAATTGAGGTACCCGGTGAGAACCAACTTTACGACCTTGAATGGCTCGTCTTCATACAATGCGACCTCCTCACCGAGTTCTGGGCGGGGGCGACATCTTTCCGGTTCCAACTCCTCGGGTTTCTTTAGTTGCTATGCTCATGGGTGTTGGACCAAGTCCCTACACCTCTCGTAGTGGCTCGCATGCATTCCTTGCTTCGGTCTCCCGGATCACGGCTACCCTCATTTTAAGGATTTTCATTGTCGGTGGTAGGTTGAGCACACCGCCTCACTGCGCTTAGCCGCCTCGCCCAAGTATGATGTTGTACGGCGAGTGGGCACCGACTACTGAACTGTACCACTTTAGTAGAGCTCGTCGGTAACCTTCCTAATGTGACGGGTAGGTCGATCACTTCGTCTGGGCGCGTCTCTTCCTGCACGAAGCTTCGGAGTGGTAGCGGCACCTGTGCGAGGTGCGCCTCCTCTACTCCTAACTTATCAAAGCATTCCTTGAATAGGATGCTCACCGACGCACCACTGTCGATGTATATGCGCTTCACCAATTTGTTTGCGACCACTGTAGGGAAAACTAGGTTTAGCCCTCTCCCGATGATCTATCTTGGATATTTAATTCACTATACATTGATTATATACCTAGCATGCACCTATATAATTAGTTGCAACACGTAGGGGTTTTCTCGTGTTTACCTTTGAATCTGTCAAGGCGGAATGGATCGAGACTCGTGCTTTGACCTTCTGGACTGTATCCTGGTTGCCCAATCTCCAACGTCGAGTGAGGACGATCTATGGAGAATGCTTCGGAAAATCACCCAATGTTCTCTTGGCACAATTTTCGAGAACCTCACCAAGCACTAGTGATGGACGAAAATAATGATGTAATAATTATCATTAACCTAGACTTTATCTCTTACCTTATATTTATAATGCATTACCATAATCCCATAAGGAAAGGATCTATGCATATACCATAAATATAATTATATCCTTGTAGGATAAAGAGAATAAAATCTTGCCATAGAGAGCTACATGGGGGCGCCGATTTTGCACTAGCTAAAGGGACTGGATGGGCCAGCTCAGGGATCAAATGCAAGGAATAAAGATGGGCCTCAAATAAATTAATTATCTTATGTTCAACCCAGAACATAAATTAATTATAAACATTCATTCATGCCACTAGAGAATAAATCTTGACTTACCCTTTATTACCAAGTTGAGTCGGGCTTGCACTTAGACATTCGAATCCCGTATTTAAGATATCGAACGTCCATTAATTATTATAGCATTCTGATCGCTTAAAATAATTAATATCTTTAATTCCTTAAGTAGTACCACTCAACCTTATTATTGTACTTGAGCTAACTCAACTGCGGGGTTTAGTACAATAAACCTTTGAGCTCCTTAAGGGGCGCCATCATCCTAAACGGATACGGTGACTCGATCTGAGATAACTAGCATGACATACAAGCACCGCCACCACCCAAGATCGCGGAGAATATTGGGTTAGAACATATAACCCTCACCCATAACAAGTCAAAGTGATGGTCAAGAACTCATACTCACCTAATACCTTATCGAGATTTAGATCATCTTAAGTCACCGAGATCTGGGTTCTTCACTACGGTCGATAGAAGAACTCATCTCACCGTGATCCTTCAATACGTCGAGACGCATCCGGCATAGACAAGCAACCAAGTCAAGTCACTTCTTATCTATACACAGACCTATATCGACAACTCGTCCTCAAGTTGTCTGGTGTGAAACTTTTATATCTCATTAAGCTTGACCAATCATACGGACTTCGTGATCTTCTACACAATCGTATGATCTAACTTATATATGAGATAAGGGGACACAGATATATGCAATCAAGTTTTCAATTCAGATAGGAGATTGTAATAGTGGTAACAGGAAACATTGTATACAAGCTCAACCATAACTTCTTTCAGTATACAAATCCAACAATCTCCCACTTATACTAAAGCAAACTTTTAGTATACAATGTGTCTCTCTACTAGCTATTACAAACACAACCATCACTTTGCTTCTCTCACTTATACAAAAGTTTCCTTTCTAAGTGGGTGCCACCATGCGCAATCAAAGTCCTCTAACGTGCCCAACGTAGACTTTTTGCGACAGGCTTTCGTGAATGGATCCGCTAGGTTATCCGTCGTATCAATCTTTGCAATCAGCACGTCCCCTCGTCTAACGATTTCTCGTATGACATGGTACTTTCTCTCTATGTGTTTGGTTGCCTTGTGGATCCATGGTTCCTTCGAGTTTGCCATTGCACCGAAAGTTATCACAAGAAACCATGATACTCTTGGGCAAACCAGTACCACATCTAGATCCGTGAGGTAGTTCTTGAACCATCAGCCTCCTTAGTAGCCTCAGGCGGCTACATATTCGACTTCCATGGTAGAGTCCGCAATGCATTGCTTTGCACTCCGCCAGATACGGCTCCACCTCCCAAGGTAAACACACACCGAGGTAGATTTTTTCTCATCACGGTCGGCTTGGAAATCCAGTCAGATAACCCAAAGCCATTATACTATTTGCATGGTAAACTAGTCTATAATCTCGAGTCCTTTTCGGTACTTGAGTATATGCATCGCAATTCAATGAGTTTGTCGAGGTTAAAGCGATATCTAGCTACTATGTTCACCGCGCAGCGAGATATCGGGCCCGTGCATAACATTGCGTACATGAGACTCCCTACGACTAAGCGTAAGGAACTTGTCTCATTTCCTCTATCTCTTTGCGGTCATAGGTGGCTGCCGCCAGATAAAGCGAACGCCATGTCCGAAGGTAGCAATCCTTTCTTGGCGGTCTGCATACTAAAGCGAGTAATCACGGTATCAATGTAAGACGCTTTGAGATAAGCTCAACATTTTCTTCGCGATCTCGGTAAACCTTGATCCCAAGAATGTACGCCGCATCTCCTAAGTCTTTCATTTGAAAGCGATCGGATAGCCAACTCTTTACGTCGATAATGACTTCACGTTGTTGCCAACTAGAAGAATGTCATCTACATAAAGTGCAATTCTAGGGAAAACTAGGTTTAGCCCTCTCCCGAGGATCTATCTTGGATGTTTAATTCACCATACATTGATTATATACCTAGCATGCACCTATATAATTAATTGCAACACGTTGGGATTTTCTCGTGTTTACATTTGAATCTGTCGAGGCGGAATGGATCGAGACTCGTGCTTTGACCTTCTGGACTGTATCCCGGTTACCCAATCTCCAACGTCGAGTGAGGGCGATCTATGGAGAATGCTTCGAAAATCACCCAACGCCTCACAATTATTTTGAAACTCTCCCAATTGTACTATTGGAATCACGAAAAATTCTTCCAATTCACTATGTGGAATCACGAAAAATTTCTTCCAATTCCATTATCTAATTTCCGAAAGATTTCTTCCATTATATAATATTGGAAATCATGAATATTTCTTCCATAATATAATATGGAAATCACGAATCTTTTCCATAATATAATATTGGAAATCATGAATATTTCTTCCAATTATACAATATTGATTCTCGAAAATTTTGCTAGTTAATCAATAAGGATTAATCTTGATTCTATCTCTTACCTTATATTTATAATGCATTACCATAATTCCATAAAGAAAGGATCTATGCATATACCATAAATATAATTATATCCTTGTGGGATAAAGAGAATAAAATCCTTTCCTTGTAGAGCAATAGGGGCGCCGATTTCCTTAGCTAAAGGGCCTGGATGGGCCAGCCCAGGGATCAAATGCAAGGAATAAAGATGGGCCTCAACTAAATTATTTATCTTATGTTCAGCCCAGAACATAAATTAATTTATAAACATTCATTCATACCACTAGAGAATAAATGCCGACTTATCCCTTTATTACAGAAGTTGAGTCGGGCTTGCACTTAGACATTCTGAATCCCGTATTTAAGATATCGAGCGTCCATTAATTATTTATAGCATTACGATCGCTAAAATAATTAATATCTTTAATTTCTTAAGTAGTACCACTCAACCTTATTATTGTACTTGAGCTAACTCAACTGCGGGGTTTAGTACAATAAACCTTTGAGCTCCTTAAGGGACATCATCATCCTAAGCGGATACGGTGACTCGATCTGGATAACTAGCATGACATACAAGCACCGCCACCACCCAAGATGCGGAGAATATTGGGTTAGAACATATAACCTCACCCATAACAAGTCAAAGTGATGGTCAAGAACTCATACTCACCTAATACCTTATCGAGATTTAGATCATCGTAAGTCACCGAGATCTAGGTTCTTCACTACGGTCGATAGAAGAACTCATCTCACTGTGATCCTTCAATACGTCAGAGTACCAGCATAGACAAGCAACCAAATCAAGTCACTTTTATCTATACGCAGCCTATACCGACAACTCGTCCTCAAGTTATCTCGGTTGTGAAACTTTTATATCTCATTAAGCGACCAATCATACGGACTTCGTGATCTTCACACCTCGTATGATCTAACTTATATACGAGATAAGGGGACACGGATATATGCAATCAAGTATTCAATTCGAGATAGGAGATTGTAATAGTGGTAACGAGGAAACATTGTATACAAGCTCAACCAAACCGCTTTCAAGATACAATCCAACAATCTCCCACTTATACTAAAGCAAACTTTTAGTATACAATGTGTCTCTACTAGCTATTACAAACACAACCATCACTTTGCTTCTCCCACTTATACAAAAGTTTCCTTTCTAAGTGGGTGCCATCAGCGCAATTCGAGTCCTCTAACGCCCCGGCGTAGACTTATTGCGGCAGGCTTTATAGGGTGCCATCTGGCGCAATTCAAGTCCTCTAACGTGCCCAACGTAGACTTTTTGCGACAGGCTTTTCGTGAATGGATCCGCTAGGTTATTCGTCTTATCAATCTTTGCAATCAGACGTCCCTCGCCTCAACGATTTCTCGTATGACATGGTACTTTCTCTCTATGTGTTAGGTTGCCTTGTGGGTCCGTGGTTCCTTCGAGTTTGCCACTGCACCCGAGTTATCACAGAAACTATGATACTCTTGGGCAAACCAGTACCACATCTAGATCCATGAGGTAGTTCTTGAACCATCTGACCTCTTAGTAGCCTCAAGGCGGCTACTTTTTCGGCTTCCATGGTAGAGTCCTCAATGCATTGCTGTTTTACACTCTGCCAGGATACGGCTCCACCTCCCAAGGTAAACACATAGTCTGAGGTAGACTTTTTCTCATCACGGTCACTTGGAAACCGAGTGCAATAACCCAAAGGCATTAGACTATCGCATAGTAAACCAGCCTATAAGCTCGAGTCTTTTTCGGTACTTGAGTATATGCTTCTTGATTCAATGAGCTTGTCCGGTAAGGCGATATCTAGCTACTATGCTACCGCATAGAAGATATCGGGCCTCGTGCATAACATTTCATACATGAGACTTCCTACGGCGGAAACGTATGAACTTGTCTCATTTCCTCTATCTCCTTTGCGCATATATGTACCGCTCCTTAGCTAAAGGAACACCATGTCCGAAGGTAGCAATCCTTTCTTGGCGGTCCGCAAACTAAAACAAGTAATCACAAGATCAATGTAAGACGCACGAGATAAGCTCAACATTTTCTTTTACGATCTCGGTAAACCTTGATCCCAAGAATGTACGCTGCATCTCCTAAGTCTTTCATTTAAAGCGATCGGATAACCAACCTTTACGCGTCGATAACAACTTCACATTGTTGACAATAGAAGAATGTCATCTACGTAAAGTGCAAGAAATACCTACATCACCGTTGACATCTAAACGATACACACAACTCTCGCTAGGCAACGGGTAAATCCATAGGACTTTACCACCTCGCCTAAACGTAAGTTCCATGATCTTGCATCATTATCTTGTATTGCCTCTCGGTACGTCCATGGGTCGATTATTCCCTGTTCGTTTTCTGGGACTAAATCCGAAGATTCTCCCACAAACATAAATCGTTCGGGTTGACGAACAACCCTCCCACTACGACGTGGTTCTACGAGCACAATGGCAGCGGTGGGTGCGAAACTGTGGTTCTCTATCTTGCACAACTTCTTTGGGTAGGTACCACATACGGTCGGTATCTCAATGGAACTCGACCCACTTCAATTTCTTGAAGTATCGGTGTCGATCCCTCACACTAGACTCAACATCTCGCACCTTTGGCCTAATCGGTGGTGGAATACGATCATCTTCTAATTCTTGAAGAATGATTTCAACTTTGGACTTATGATTCTTCATATAATCCTCTTCTAAGAATCGGGCATTAGTCTAATAATGACCTTCGATCCTTAGGACTATAGAATAAACCACCTTCGTTCCTCTAGGATAGCGATAAACAACCTTGCGTCGGATCTAGCCTCCAACTTGCCAAGCCTTCTTGTTCAAAGACGTGTCGGATCGCCCCATATCCTTATGTGGCTTAAACCGGCTTCTACCAAACCACAACTCGAAGGGGTCTTTTCG
Organism: Salvia rosmarinus; assembly: GCA_036937905.1. Classification (NCBI taxonomy): domain Eukaryota; kingdom Viridiplantae; phylum Streptophyta; class Magnoliopsida; order Lamiales; family Lamiaceae; genus Salvia; species Salvia rosmarinus. The sequence continues at coordinate 2,024,368 of JAODLM010000210.1, forward strand.
GTCGACTTGGATGGTACTAGATTTAGCAAGTATGCCTCCGCTTCTAAGGCATACCCCGAACAAAATAAGCGATGTTGCATAACTCATCATTGATCTTACCATTTCCAAAAGAGTCCTATTTCTTCGCTTTGACACACCATTTTTTGTGGTGTGCCCGGTGAAATACTGGGCGGTAATCCCACACTTCATTAGATTGTCCATGAACTCGTTCTCGAGGTATTCGCCACCGCGATCGAGCATGATGACTTGATACTCTTACCTAGCTTCATCTCCACTTCCGCCTTAAACTCTTTGAATTTCTCAAAGCATTGGACTTGCGGTGAAGGCGGTATACGTATCCGCACCTTGAGTAATCGTGAAAGTGACAAAATACTCGTACCCTCCACGAGCTTGTGTGGACATCGGTCCACACAAGTCGAAATGGACTAACTCTAACATTTCTTTGGCTCTATAACCCTTCGCTTTGAAGGGTGCGGTCGACATCTTACCTTCTATACGAGATTCGCAGCGGGAGCGGAGTAACCGTGAGATTACCCAACGCTCCATTCTTAGCCGGTCTTTGGATCCTATTTAGATTGATGTGACCTAATCTAAGATGCCGGAGAAATGTGGTGTCATCTTCTAAGAAAACTTTCTCTTTTAGGGTTTGATGAAGATGCAACATAGTTATAGGTATTATGTTTTGCAGAAATAGTATAAAGCGAATTATATAATGTGCCAACACAGATAACTTCGTCATTTCTTATGATAGAAACACCACTATCAAAAATAACAGAATATCCATGAGTAAATAATTTCGAAATAGAAAAAAGGTTCCGTCGAAAATCCGGCACATATAAAACGTCTTTTAAAACTAAAACTGTTGTTCCAAAACATAAAGTAACATCTCCGACTGCAACGGCCTCGACTTTCGCCGCGTTTCCCATGGAGATCGTTATCTCGCCATCATACAGCTCCCTTGTCCGCAGGAACCCCTGCAAGGTGTAACAAACATGATCAGTCGCACCAGTGTCTACTACCCAAGAATGGGTAGAACAAGTTGCTAAACATGTTTCCGTTATTAAAGCAAACGGCGACTTGAGCCTTGAGCATAGGGCACTTAGCCTTCCAATGCCCAGTCTTACCGCACTTGAAGCACTTGCCCTTCTCCTTTGGCTTCTTCAAGCCTCGGTGGCAACCATGTTCTTGCTCCCATTACTCCCACTATTTCCTTGCCTCTAACACCTTTGGTGCCCTTTTCTTTTCCATTTTGCAACGGAAAATTTGGGCCCTTAGATGTGCTAGCAAGAGCATGTGCTCATTTTCCCATAACTCCTTCCGCACCACGAGATCATTAAGCAAGCGACTAAGTGTATACTCGGTCTTGCTCATGATCGCATTCACGTGAAAGTTCTCAAAAGACTTGGGCGGTGTATTGAGGATGATATCGACCTGGCTTCGCCGTCAATACCTCCTCCCAACCGATCAAGACTATCCATGAGACGAGTCATGGGAGACATGTTCATGGATCGAACTTCCTTCTTCCATCTTACAAGCCAAGATTTCTCTCATTGTGTGGAAGGATTGTCCGATCCGACCGCCCAAACTTACTCTCGAGACTTGACCATATATCGGTCGCCCACCATCGATCGATCTTTGTTGCAAGCCTTTTGACATAGTAGTCATCATATAACACTTAGCCATATTGTTTTACTTATACCCAAGTCTTGACTCGACTCGCTCATTAGTCGATCGTCGGTAAGGGCATCGGGTTTAGGAGTAGTGAGAACAAACATGTGTTCTTCAAATGATAAGAACATATTCCATGTTTTGTTTCCACTCGATAAAATTTGGACGGATAACGGATTTTTGCGAGCATATTGATAATCGCGTAAGAGACATATACGAAGCGATAATGTAAACACATAAGCATACGATCGCACATAATTCGTAACAATAATATTGTAACCTTTTGATAAAACAATATTAATTGAAACTTCCAATCGCCCAAGGAATTCAACATGCAAGCCACGCGCGTGTGGGCGTTTACATGAACCCCGACTGGACTAAAATATACCTTTTAGTCGTTTAATTTCAATCCATATCAACTTATCCTTATGACAAATGAAATTAATGATTGGACCTTACTAGACCACATCACTATCGCAAGAAGGACTTGGCGGGAAGTTGTACTTGAGGTGATGTCTAAGCAATGACCACATTTTAACGTGACTAATTCTTAGAATTAGCATACTCACTAGGACCATACCGCCCAATTCAAATTCTTTTGTTATCTTATTTTATATCTATCTCTAGAGAACTTATGAAAAATCGCACATGCAAGCCACAGCGTGTGGGCGTTTACATGAAACTCCCACTTTCAATAGATTTAAAATATTTTATTAAGAAATCTCATCTAACAAACTTATGATAAACAATACAAGCAAGCCCGCGTGTGGGCGTTTACTCACGGTCGTCTCACTTTGTTTAGAGATCAAAAGTGGAGGTCTTGACATTTTAATTTTAAAATTAATTTGTCGGGTTTGCTTGCTTAGTCTTTTTGTTCAAAAGGTTTGTCCATGCAGATCACGTAATCTAGCATGCTTTCTATAGAACTCAACATGTAAAACATGCTCGTAGAATTCTAAAATATGCTTGAAAACTAATAAACCTAGCATGCTTACTATGCGCACCTAATTACGAAAAACACATAAAGGTTTGTCAGCGTAATTAAACATACATAGCATGCTATTGCATAATTTAAACATCCACGACATGCGATGAGCGATAAAAATAAAATAAAGCGTTCGTGGCCCGATCGTGGAACCCGCACTTTCGCGCCTAATCTATTACATAGAATTGCAAAGCGGATCTTGACGGGTCTCACGTGCACGGCACGGACGGATTTGAAAACGGCCTCGCGTGCACGGGCACGGACCGATTCGTCAAGCGGGCCTTGCGTGCACGGGCACGGACCGGAAAATCTGGGTCGGTGGAAAAATGGATCTGGCTGGGTGCGGGCGGGTCGGCCCAAATGGGCTGGGCCGCTGCGGGCACACGACCGTCGCGCCGACCTCGCGCTCGTGCCGCTGCGTGCCTCGCGGGCTACGCTGCGATCATGAGCATGCCGCAAACGCCGGATATCGCGCGCTAGCGCGCCCGTCGACCTCGCCACGTTTCTTTGCCGAGCTCGCCTTGCGGCCGAGCTCGCGAGGCCGCTATGGTCGCTGTGGCGTCCCGCGCGCGTGCCGCACGCCTGCGTGCCGCCGCCGCCGCGTGCGACCGCTTTTTCCATCGTCTCGATCCGGCCGTTTTCGTCTTCGTTTTACTTTACGGATAAGATATCGTAAAACTAAATCTAATCTAACCACGGATTTTTCGTGATGGAAAAACAAAATCCGACAAAATTAAGCGAGCCACGATGAGCAGCGATTCAACAATTAACTAAGCGCGCGTAATAATCAAGCGTGAATTAATCCAACAGAGCGAATCGATCGTGCTCGATACCAATTCTAGGGAAAACTAGGTTTAGCCTCTCCCGAGGATCTATCTTGGATGTTTAATTCATCATACATTGATTATATACCTAGCATGCACCTATATAATTAATTGCAACACGTTGGGGTTTTCGTGTTTACCTTTGAATCTGTCGGCGGAATGGATCGAGACTCGTGCTTTGACCTTTTGGACTGTATCCCGGTTACCCAATCTCCAACGTCGAGTGAGGACGATCTATGGAGAATGCTTCGGAAAATCACCCAATGCTCTCACAATTATTTTCGAAACTCTCCCAATTGTACTATTGGAATCACGAAAAATTCTTCCAATTCACTATGTGGAATCACGAAAAATTTCTTCCAATTCCCATTATCTAATTTACGAAAGATTTCTTCCATTATATAATATTGGAAATCATGAATATTTCTTCCATAATATAATGTGGAAATCACGAATCTTTTTCCATAATATAATATTGGAAATCATGAATATTTCTTCCAATTATACAATATTGATTCTCGAAAATTTTGCTAGTTAATCAATAAGGATTAATCTTGATTCTATCTCTTACCTTATATTTATAATGCATTACCATAATTCCATAAAGAAAGGATCTAAGCATATACCATAAATATAATTATATCCTTGTGGGATAAAGAGAATAAAATCCTTTCCTTGTAGAGCAATAGGGACGCCGATTTCCTTAGCTAAAGGGCACGGATGGGCCAACCTAGGATCAAATGCAAGGAATAAAGATGAGCCTCAAATAAATTAATTATCTTATGTTCATTGTAACATAAATTAATTTATAAACATTCATTCATACCACTAGAGAATAAATGCCGACTTATCCCTTTATTACGAAGTTGAGTCGGGCTTGCACTTAGACATTAAGAATCCCGTATTTAAGATATCGAGCGTCCATTAATTATTTATAGCATTACATCGCTAAAATAATTAATATCTTTAATTTCTTAAGTAGTACCACTCAACCTTATTATTGTACTTGAGCTAACTCAACTGCGGGGTTTAGTACAATAAACCTTTTGAGCTCCTTAAGGGGCGCCATCATCCTAAACGGATCGGTGACTCGTCTGAGATAACTAGCATGACATCAAGCACCGCCACCACCCAAGATCGCGGAGAATATTGGGTTAGAACATATAACCTCACCCATAACAAGTCAAAGTGATGGTCAAGAACTCATACTCACCTAATACCTTATCGAGATTTAGATCATCGTGAAGTCACCGAGATCTAGGTTCTTCACTACGGTCGGATAGAAGAACTCATCTCACCGTGATCCTTCAATACGTCGAGGCGCATCGGCATAGACAACCAACCAAGTCAAGTCACTTTTTATCTATACCGCAGCCTATACCGACAACTCGTCCTCAAGTTATCTCAGTTGTGAAACTTTTATATCTCATTAAGCTTGACCAATCATACAGACTTCTGTGATCTTCTACACATCGTATCATCTAACTTATATATGAGATAAGGGTACATGATATATGCAATCAAGTATTCAATTCGGATAGGAGATTGTAATAGTGGTAACAGAAACATTGTATACAAGCTCAACCAAAGCGCTTTCATTATACAAATCCAACAATACCACATCACCGTTGACATCTAACCGATACACACAACTCTCGCTAGGCAATGTGGTAAATCCATGGGACTTTACCACCTCATCAAAGCGTAAGTTCCATGACCGAGGCTGCTTAAGTCCATAAATGGACTTAAGCTTCCATACTAGATGCTCTTCACCCTTCACCACATAACCTTCGGGTTCTTTGCATATAGATGTCTCTAACTTCCTCAAGGTAACCGTTTAGAAAAACGGTTTTAACATCCATTTGCCAAACCTCTAGGTTCAAGTGGGCTGCTATGGCTAGAAGAATTCTGATGGACTTGAGCATTGCTACAGGCGAAAAGGTCTCATCGAAATCGATGCCCTTAACTGAGTGTACCCTTCGCCACAAGCACGGCTTTAAAAGCGAAACCTCTCCATCGGAATCTCTCTTCCTCTTGTATATCCACTTACTACCTATGGCTTCCTTGCCATCCGGTAGAGTGTCTTTCATATACATCCATAGCCGTTATGGACTCCATTTCTAAGTCCATAGCGGTGTGCCATGATCTTGCATCAATGTCTTGTATCGCCTCCTTGTATGTCCATGGGTCGATTATTACCGCTCGTTTCACGGGACTAAATCAAGATTCTCCCACGAACATAAATCGCTCGGTTGACGAACAACCTCCCACCACTGACGAGGTTCTACTGAGCACAATGGCAGCGGTGGGTGCGTAAACTTGTGGTTCTCTATCTTGCACAACTTCTTTGGTAGGTACCACTTGACGGTCGGTATCTCCGGTGGAACTCGACCCACTTCAATTTCTTGAAGTATCGGTGTCGATCCCTCCCACTAGACTCGACATCTCGCACCTTTGGCCTAATCGGTGGTGGAATACGATCATCTTCAATTCTTGAAGAATGATTTCAACTTTGGACTTATGATTCTTCATATAATCATCTTCTAAGAATCGGGCATTAGTGCTAATAATGACCTTCGATCCTTAGGACTATAGAATAAACCACCTTCGTTCCTCTAGGATAGCCGATAAGCGACCTTGCGTCGGATCTAGCCTCCAACTTGTCGCCTTCTTTTTGACACATGTCTTTGGGCCCCATATCCTTATGTGGCTTAAACGGGCTTCGCCCATACCACAACCTCGAAGGGTCTTTTCGGTGACTTGGATGGTACTAGATTTAGCAAGTATGCCGCGTTCTAAGGCATACCCCGTAATCGAAATAGGCAATGTTGCATAACTCATCATTGATCTAACCATTTCTAAAAGAGTCATATTTCTTCGCCTCGACACACTATTTTGTTGTGGTGTGCCGGTGAAGTGCTTTGGGAAGTAATCCCACACTTCACTAGATAATCCATGAACTCACATTGAGGTATTCGCCACCGCGATCGAACGCATGACTTGATACTCTTATCTAGCTTCGTCTCCACTTCCGCCTTAAACTCTTTGAATTTCTCAAAGCATTGAGACTTGCGGTGAAGCGGGCATAAGTATCCGTACCTGAGTAATCGTCAATGAAAGTGACAAAATACCGTACATCCTCCACGAGTGTGGACATCGGTCCACACAGTCGAAATGGACTAGCTCCAACATTTCTTTGGCTCTATAACCCTTCGCTTTGAATGGTGCAGTCGACATCTTACCTTCTATCAGATTCGCAGGTGGGAGCGAGTGCGTGAGATTTCCCAACGCTCCATTCTTAGCGGTCTTTGGATCCTAATTAGATTGATGTGACCTAATCTAAGATGCCGGAGAAAAGTGGTGTCATCTTGCGAAAAAACTTTCTCTTTTAGGGTTTGAAGAAGATGCAACATAGTTATAGGTATTATGTTTGGCGAGAAATAGTATAAAGCGAATTATATAATGTGCCAACACGAGATAACTTCGTCATTTCTTATGATAGAAACACCACTATCAAAAATAACGAATATCCATGAATAAACAATTTAAATAATGTAAACAAGGTTCCATGAAAATCCGGCACATTTAAAACGTCTTTTAAAACTAAAATGTTCTCTCAAATCATAAAGTAACATCTCCGATTGCAACGGCCTCGACTTTGCGCGTTGCCCATGGAGATCGTTATCTCGCCATCATTCGGCTCCTTGTCGCGAGGAACCCCGCAGGTGTAACAAACATGGTCGATCGCACCCATGTCTACTACCCAAGAATGGGTAGAACAAGTCACTAAACATGTTTACATTACTCGAGCAAATAGCGTACCTAGAGCCTCGAGCTTGGGGCACTTAGCCTTCCAATGCCCGATCTCACCGCACTTGAAGCACTTGCCCTTCTCCTTTGGCTTTTTCATACATTGGTAGAGCCCTTTATATTACTTCCACTCTTTTCTTTAGCCTTAGCATCTCTAGAATTCCACTTTCCTTTTCATCTTCGATAAAGCGTTGGTCTTCCTTGAGGTGCGTCAAGATGTGCACTTTACCCATTTGCTTTCTTCCGTTACTAAGTCCTCTTGCAATGAATCTAGAGTATAACTCTTATCATTAAGGACTACTCCATAACGAAAGTCATCAAAAGACTCAGTAAAGCATTGAGGATCATATCGATTCTGACAACGTCATCAATATATCCTCCAACCAATTCGAGCTCCCCGAAGAGATTGATCATTTGCTCTACATGGTCATGCTTGAATCACTTTCCTTCATAGAACATGACATAATTAATTTTGTCAAATTATGACAAGCGATCTGCTCGACTCCTCATCGATTTCACGAGATTTAGCCATATTGTGGCTGCATCATCTATCTCTTGATACTGGAGTTGCAAGGACTCGCACATGGAGACCAAAAGAAGACACTTCACCATTCTATTTGATTTGTCCCATTTCTCGTGCTCCTTGCGCTCCTCATCAGTAGATAAATCGTCTAGAGGTTTGGGACGAGGTGTAGTGAGTATATATAAATTTTCTTCGGCAGTGAGAACATTCTCAATGTTTCGTTTCCACTCAATAAAATTTGGACCGGATAACGGATTTTGTGCGAGCATATTGATAATCGGTGTAAGAGAAATATCTGAAACGATAATGTAAACACATAAGCATTCGATCGCACATAATTCGTAACAATAATATTGTAACCTTTTGATAAAACAATATTAATTGAAACCTCCAATCGCCCAAGGAATCCCACATGCAAGCCACGCGTGTGGACGTTTACACATGAACCCCTCGACCAGACTAAAATAAACCTTTTAGTCGTTTAATTTCAATCCATGTCAAGTTATCCTTATGACAAATGAAATTAACGATTGGACCTTACTAGACCACATCACTATCACAAGAAGGGACTTCGTGGGAAGTTGTACTTGAGGTGATGCCTAAACAATGATCACATTTTTAACAATGAAAATGAATTCTTAGAATTGGCATACTCACTCGGACCATACCGCTTCAATTCAAATTCTTTTGTTATCTCATTTTATATCTATCTCTAGAGAACTTATGAAAATTGCACATACAAGCCGCGCGTGTGGGCGTTTACATGAAACTCCAACTTCTCGATAGATTTAAAATGTTTTATTTAAAAATCTCATCTAACAAACTTATGATAAGCGGTGCAAGCAAGCCCAGCGTGTGGGCGTTTACTCACGGTCGTCTCACTTTGTTTAGAGATCAAAAGGTGGAGGTCTTGACATTTTAATTTTAAAATTAATTTATCGGGTTGCTTGCTTAGTCTTTTTGTTCAAAAGGTTTGTCCGTGCGGATCACGTAATCTAGCATGCTTTTCTATAGAACTCGACATGTAAAACATGCTCGCGTAATTCTAAAATATACTTGAAAACGCGATAAACCTAGCATGCTTACTATGCGCACCCAATTCTGAAAACACTTAAAGGTTTGTCAGCGTAATTTAAACATACATAGCATGCTCTTGCATAATTTAAACATCACGACATGCAATGAAGCGATAAAAATAAAATAAAGCGTTCATCGTGGCCCGCTCGTGGAACTGCACTTTCTGCCTAATCTATTACATAGAGTTGCAAAGCATGATCTTTATAATCTTTGAAAATGGGCCTCGCGTGCAGGCACGGACCGGTCGTCAAAACTAGATTCGGGCGAAAAATCTGGTTCGGGTTGGAAAAGCGGATGCGGGCGGGTTTGGGCGGGTCGGTCCAAAATGTCTTTGGGCGGCGCTGAGGCACGGCCCATGCGCGTGCTTGACCTCGCGCTCGCGTGCCCGTCGCGTGCCTCGCGGGCTGGCTCGCTGGTCGCGATGGCGACCGCGACCAGCGAGGCAGCGCGCGGGGCGTGCTCGTGCCCGCTTCGGGCGCGTTGCCTCGCGGTCGACCTCGCGACCGCGAGCGAGCTCCTGGCGCGGGTTTCTCACGCATGACGCACGCCCGTCGCCCTCACGCTCGCGTTGTTGCCGAGCTCGCCTAGCGGCCGAGCTCGCGAACGCGAGCTTGCTCCCGAGGCGCAGCCGGTCGTCTTGGCGTCTGCGGCGCCGTGCACGCCTGCGTGCCGTCGCCCGCACGTCGTGCGACCCGTTTTCCGTCGTCTCGATCTGCGCGCTCGTCTTCGCTCTTTCTTTACGGATAAGATTTACGGAAAAATAAATCTAATCTAACCACGGATTTCTCGTGGTGAAAAACAAAATCCGACAAAATTAAGCGAGCCACGATGAGCAGCAGATTCAACAATTAATTAAGCGCGCGTAATAATCAAGCGTGAATTAATCCAGCAGAGCGAAGATCGATCCTGGGCTCGATACCAATTGTAGGAAAACTAGATTTAGCCTCTTGAGGATCTATCTTGGATATTTAATTCACCATACATTGATTATATACCTAGCATGCACCTATATAATTAATTGCAACACGTAGGGGTTTCTCGTGTTTACCTTTGAATCTGTCGGCGGAATGGATCGAGACTCGTGCTTTGACCTACGGGTGTATCCGGTTGCCCGATCTCCAGCGTCGAGTGAGGGCGATCTTTGGAGAATGCTTGAAAAACCCCCAATGCTCTCTTGGCACAATTTTGAGAACCTCACCAAGCACTAGTGATGGACGAAAATAATGATGTAATAATTATCATTAACCTAGACTTTATCTCTTACCTTATATTTATAATGCATTACCATAATCCCATAAGGAAAGGATCTATGCATATACCATAAATATAATTATATCCTTGTAGGATAAAGAGAATAAAATCTTGCCATAGAGAGCTACATGGAGGCGCCGATTTTCACTAGCTAAAGGGCCTGGATGGGCCAGCCCAGGGATCAAATGCAAGGAATAAAGATGGGCCTCAAATAAATTAATTATCTTATGTTCAGCCTAGAACATAAATTAATTTATAAACATTCATTTATGCCATTAGAGAATAAATGATGACTTACCCTTTATTACCGAAGTTGAGTCGGGCTTGCACTTAGACATTAAGAATCCCGTATTTAAGATATCGAGCGTCCATTAATTATTTATAGCATTACATTGCTTAAAATAATTAATATCTTTAATTCATTAAGTAGTACCACTCGACCTTATTATTGTAATTGAGTTAACTCGACTGCGGGGTTTAGTACAATAAACCTTTGAGCTCCTTAAGGGGCGTCATCATCCTAGCGGATCGGTGACTCGTCTGAGATAACTAGCATGACATACAAGCACCGCCACCACCCAAGATGCGAGATTATTGGGTTAGAACATATAACCTCACCCATAACAAGTCAAAGTGATGGTCGAACTCATACTCACCTAATACCTTATCGAGATTTAGATCATCGTAAGTCGTGAGATCTGGGTTCTTCACTACGGTCGGATAGAAGAACTCATCTCACGGTGATCCTTGATACGTCGAGAGGCGTACCGGCATAGACAAACAACCAAGTCAGTCACTTCTTATCTATACCGCGACTATATCGACAACTCGTCCTCAAGTTGTCTCGGTGTGAAACTTTTATATCTCATTAAGCTTGACCAATCATACGGACTTACGTGATCTTCTACACCTTGTATGATCTAACTTATATATGAGATAAGGGGACACGATATATGCAATCAAGTATTCAATTCGGATAGGAGATTGTAATAGTGGTAACGAGAAACATTGTATACAAGCTCAACCATATCGCTTTTAGTATACAAATCCAACAACCATTGCCTAGATCACCAGCAGCGTCTGGTGGGGCACTATTATGGTGCTGGGTCGTCTTGGAGAAAGTGATCGCCTCGTCCTTTGAACCTCTTGTTGTGGGTTGGAGGTGTGGGGACTTGGACTTGACTTTGTGGGAGGACTTTGTAACCCGGTAGAGAGCCCGTAATGGTGAGAGCGACCCATCGTATTGGGGTTCGTCGTCTCCTTCTTCTTCAGTGTCGCACTTTGTTTTCTTGTGAGGGGCACAATTTCCCCTTCTCTCATGCTTCCTCTTCTTCTGACCTCGGTGGGGGCTTCGTCTTGGCCGACTTGTCGGCGCTCGCCGCTGTACTTTTCAGGACTCCTTCCTGTACCAACATCTCGATGTCTCCCATGAGATCTCTGCACTCCTCTGTATCGTGCCCGTAATCCTCATGGAAAGAACAGTACTTGTCCTTAGTTCGGTGTTTTGACCCCCTATCATCGGTCGAGGCTTCTCGAACATATTCATGTGGAGTTCGTAGATTTCTGCCCTTGGTTTTGTCAAAGAAGTATATTGAGGTCGCTCCGAAGTGCTCCGCGGTCCGAGCCTGGACTCTATTGGGCGACGTATTCTTTCCAATGCACTCCGTCGGCCTTGGCTTCGGTCTCCTCATCCCTCGTCCTTCCTTCCTTTATCAGAGGGTTTCGCTTTTTCTGCTTCGCGCTTCTTTCTATCAGGATCGTCCGCTTTGGCGAACGATCGACTATCGCGCCATACTCGATCGCGATCGGGGTTCGTGCTTGCGATTTCTTTGTATAAGGGCCGGCAAGATGCCGTTTGGAAGGCCGAGATGATGAGGAGGTCATTCACGTCTTGACTTTCGGGCATTCCTTGTTGAACCTGGTCATGAAGTCGCTAACGGATTCATCTCGGCTTTACCTGAGGTGAGGAGGTGTGCCGACAACGTTTTTGACTCGACCTTACGGAAGAACCTTGATGGAAGGCCGTCATCGGTCGCGGTAGGAACCAATACTTAGGAGGTAGGCTAGCCGAACCACCGTAGGCGTTGTCGACCCGATAACTCGAGGAACAGTTTGCACATATGAACTATCTTTGGCGTTGGTTGATCATATTAAGCGGGCTGCGAAGGAAGTTGCGGGTGCCTTAGTCCGTCGTGAGGCGATGCTCGGCACCGGTATTTGTCGAGTGGAGTGTCGAGTATTTCATTTGAGCGGGTAACTATATTCCCGTACCCGTCAAAGCCGCCCTCTGGGGAGTGCGGCGGAGTTCATCGATCGAACTCATTTTGATAACCAGAACCGACCTCGCGGCGGTCACGACGTTCTTTCCCGCGCTGTTCGTCCCTTGCGCGGTTGGTTTGAGCCCCAACTCGTGCAGAGGTATGAGCGCACATGACTTGGATGCTGGGGGATCCACCTCGTTGCGATGCCTCATGTTTAGGCGAGGCTTGGTGTTCCTTTCTTGGGATGCGGCCGACCTTGTGCAGCTAAGGTATTGGAGAAAACTCTCCTTGTTTTCTCGAAACCCCGACGGCGTCGTCGAGGTTCATATCTTGAGCTGGAGGTTCTCCTTGTTCTTGTTGCGATCTCGCCGCTTTGGTATCCTGCTTTTCATGCGGGATGGGATTGCTACTGCTCGTCGATGTTTTGGACATGACCTTGAGGTCGGTTCTCTGTTGGGTTTTATCCAGTGAGCTCGGCGTGCCCGACCGTCGTTGTTGCGGCGGCGACTTTGGATGCATGACTTCTGGTATACATTGTCGTGATTGATTCCTGTAAACAATGGTTGATCGAAAACACAAAATTTCATTTCCACAGACGAGCGCGCGATGATCGATCTTAATTTCGTTAGGAAATAAATGCACTTGAGAACACCAAGATTTCGTGGTTCGATCTATGAATAAAATCTCGTCCACGGGGAGAGAGAGTATTCGTATATTGATAATATGAGAGCGATTACGAGAGAGTTTAGATGATCTTTTCCGTCTCCTTCTAGCCTCTATTTATACACGATTATAAAGACCAGATCTCGAATCCAAGATCTATTCTAAGATAGGATCTCAATCCTATCTCTTCTCCATTAGGATTCTCTTAGATATGGCGAGAATCTTCTCGTTCCTCCGGCTTTAGGAGTCTTCTTGGGCGAACTCGTTTGGGCCGAGCTTAATGTCGAGTTTATTTATATTGGGCACGATGATTGGGCCTGGGAGTTGGGCCGTATCCTCTCAAATTTTATTATCTCTAGAATACTATTACTTCTAAAATTTTGTTATTTTTTACTATTAGTTTTGCTTTCTTTCTTATGCTTCTTTGATATTGTGTTGCCATTTTCTCTTTCTTATTCTTCATCGAACAAAACTATATAATTGGATTGCATATAAGTGTTGTTATTTCTGATTTGTAAATGGTGAAATGCTCAAAACCCCATATTTATTTCTACATTGGAATTATCTCATATCGTTATTGATACACTCCATTTTACGTGGATGTATAGCTCTCAGCTTGATGTGAGAAACTCATGGAATTATCTAATTTTTATTGAATAAACTAAAAAGATTTTTATCCTGGATCGAATATTAGTACATGTTAGTTTACTAGAAATATGTGCCAAATTTAATGACTGCAAATCGATCACACCACAAAGCCATAATATTGGTTAACCAAAGATTCCATTTAATTGGACTTCTCAAACAGTAGAGTTTTAAATGATGTTGTATATCATACGTTACTTACCAAAATGTTAACGATAATTAATAAGTTTAGTTGAATTTAATTGGACAATGATATTTTTGTTCTAACAGGGAACCTATCATCTGAGCCTCAAACTCTAACCCCATAAAAATATGAGAAGATAAACCATAGTTATTATATTCATCTCATGATTTAAAAACAAAACTAAGGGTCTTTATATGTTTTCGTTATAAATTTAGTTTGCTAGTCTAATTTATCATTTATTTACTTAAAGGTAATCGATTGGAAGAATTTTGTTAGATTTTATTTTCAAGGAAACTATTTTCAATCGTTTATATTGTATCAAAAACCAATATTGTGTTGTTTTAACTCATTTTCATTGGAAAATCAATCTCCCTTTTTTATAAGTGCGCCTCATGAGAACTATTTAGATCCAAATTCAAATTTTAAACTCCATTCCGTTCGAGTAATAAACCCTTTGCATTTGGCTAAAAAGTCAAATATCAATCACAAACTATTATAATCTTTAAATATATCCTAACTATCAACTTTGCAAATATATCTCTAAGTTTCTAACCCACGAAATAACGAAAAATTTATACAAATATATCACCGGACAAATTTCCCCATCGCGAAAATACATGTTTAAAAATGAATGGATAGTTTGTTAGGCGATAATTTGCATAGTTTTCTGTAATCTAAAATATAATTGATCAAGATCGATAGTTTACTATAGAATTAGAAGAAAAAATGATTTTGAAGATATATTTTAACTATTTATCCTTTTACATTTCCAATACTACATTCTAGTAAATAGAAAATTTGTTCTAATCATGGGCATAAAAATTTTGGGTGTAAATTAGACAACATGGGCTACATATGTGCTTATAAGAATTAAAGTTTCTATGAAGCCCTAAAGAAATAAAACTGAAAGTGGGAAAATTTAGCCGAGTGAGTTACCTAATTACTGATAAGAGTTAGACAAGCATTGGTCGATCGATGAAGATCTCATGTTTCATGACATTTGTAATTTATCTTTGCTTATATTTGTATGATCCCTTAGCAGTTCTATATTATTCCTTACATACATTTATATATGTGTGTGAGGATTAAATAATTAATTTTTCGCCCAGACACAGTGACATTTATGCGATGCATAAAATAATATATAACATCTATTGCTACAGAACAATACCTTGTATAGTTGTATATTAATGGAGGGTTTACTTTTCATGATTAGTATTTTAAGGGAGTGTTTACTTTTCATGATTAGTATTTTAAAGGATTGATTATTTGATGGATTAAATGTGTGATAAGATAATTTTTATCTATCAATCCTTTGTTTACTACAAAGGATTAATGAAGGATTAAAATTGGGATAAATAATTATCCCTTTCTTTGAAGGATTATTTCAATCCTACCATATTGGTTGGATTAAAATTAATGAAGAACAATTCAAAGGATTAAAATAATCCCGGGCTTTGGGATATCCTCAAATATTAATCCTTAAAAGTAAACACTTGATTAGGTTGGATTAATTTTATCTATCCAACCTAATCATGCAAAGTAAACACCACCTAAATGATTGATTATTTGATGGATTAAATGTGTGATAAGGTAATTTTTATCTATCAATCATTTTTTACTATAAAGATCAGTGAATGATTAAAATAAGGATAAATAATTCTCTCTTTATTTGGAGGATTATTTCAATCCTATCTATATTGATTGGATTAAAATTAATGAAAAATAATTCAAATGATTAAAATAATCCCAGGCTTTGGGATATCCTCAAATATTAATCCTTAAAAATAAACACTTGATTAAGTTGGATTAATTTTATCTATCTAACATAATCATGTAAAGTAAACACTCCCTATAGGAAAACATCTTACTTCTTTAGCGAGAGTTATTCAACATATTCACTTGTGATGAATTCAATCTGAATAATTTTCTAAAATATAATACAGTCCTGTTAATTTGAATCCATATATAATATAAGTGACATTATTTGAGAACCTTCAGGATCTTTACAAGGAAGTAATTACAGCCATATTTGTATTTCATGAGTTTGTCTTGTAGCTTTTTGTAAAATTTCTTAAAAAGAAGGGACCAAGCAAGTCACTCGTGAGTTGTGATCCTTAGTAGAATTTGTCAAGTAAAATAAAATTCTATTTAACAATGCATATATATATATATGTTACATATATGTATAAATTAAAAAGATGTTATGTCATGGCAGATTAGCAGATTAGCATGGGACGCATTTGGTAGGGACCTAAAATTGGATAATCTAGTTGGTATTCCAATTTATGACTTTATACTTTTGATTTTGGATCGGTCAATTTATAGACCCTCAAATTTGTGATTATCCAACTACATTCATTCTGCATCATGTGTCCAATTTTGGGCCTCTAAGATAATTTAAAGGAATGTATATTTGACCAAGTTTGGGTATACTAAATTTAAATATTGATATGGTTAATGATATTAAGTCCAAGTCATAAATTGAAATATTAAATATTATTTTAGAAGATGTTTTCGTATCAAGTCTCACCTAAGTGTGAGTTATAAATCCATTTTATTTGGATGTTGGTCTAGTTTACTTCAGTTTGGATATTAGTTATTGTGTTTCTTTGTAATATACTCGAGTCATGATAAGATATGAAATTTGTTTATTTTATTATAAAATAAAATAACAAAAATATAACACTAATTGGTTTACGCACTATAGTTTGCCTGAGAAGTGTGGTTTATGAAATAGAATGTTCCTGGCCAAACAGTGAAAAAACATTAATTATTTCCTGCTCCTTTTCTTCAATCTAACATTTATATACTTTCCAATTTTAGTAGCAATTGTTTTACATTAATCAAGTTTCCCGCCAATATTTTCAATTGGAGAAAAATTGGTGGTTACAAGCTAAATTGATGATATTTAATTGATACTCTCTATCCCCAAATTAATGAGTGTCCTACTTGAAAATAAAACTGCTTTCCAGATAAGTATCGCATGTAGAAAAATAATATCAAACTTTCAGTTTTATCTTTATCTCCCATGTAAATTCTTTAGCGATTTGAATTTTCATATTAAGGTTAGAATTTTTTAAATATTCACTCTCTAAGTATACAACTTTATGCAATATATATAAGACAGCTACTCGAGAACATGAGAAGTATACGTATATAAGATTTTAGTATAATAGGTGATTTGGCGTATTTTACGTATGTATTATAGATGGTTATTGATTTATTTTGTTTCTAAGTGGGGGTTTAACTGTGGTTATATTGATAATTTATAATTTCATTGTTTTTCATAGAGATTGCAAACAATTTGGAATATTTTACATAAATTTGGAAGAATTTTGGAATATTGAATTGAGTTGAAGTTGTTGTTCGAATGTCGTACAATATGTCCATACCGCGTTGAATCGCTGGGAGATGAAAATTTGTTGCATGTGGCATATTTTTGAAGAGTGAGTCAGGCGAGTTGGGAACTGAAAAACAGAAGTTAACTGATTGTTATGGGCTTTGACAGTTAAATTTTAGGTTTTTATTTATTAGTTAATAGTTCCTTATGACAGTAGAATAGAGTTTAGTAATTTCCTTAATATTTTTTTTTATCATGTATGGGTCTTATAAAAAGGGAACCCATAAACCCTTTAGCCGCCAACCTCGAAACACCACTAGCCGAGAATTCACTTTTGATAGCAATAATTTTATTTTATTTTACTTTGTTCTTCATCATTTTTCTTTTCTCACTTTTAGCTTGAATTCAATTATAAGTTCTAACTAATTTTTTTCATTCTAATGAAGATTAAAGAAGCACTAGCTCGACTCGTTCGTGAGATCTAATCGTTTATCGTTTAATTTTATGTATGCATCTATTATTCTCTGTGTTTATTATCGTTAACTGTTTTGTCTCTGCTAGATAGTTGCAAATATTTGGTTGTTCAGGATTAATTAGTAGTCAATTGAATATGTCATCGGTAATTGTGGTTTAGATTTGAATAGTGGTAAAGTGATTCATCAAAGTTAAGGGAATAACAGCCTTAATTCGATAATCTTGTGTCAAAGTTTATTGGTTTTGAATTGAGTTTCTCTAGTTCTTAAAACTATCGGTTCATTAAATCTATAGAACATCTTTTACAGTTGTCAGTCGATTAGATAAGTAGTTAGAGAAACTGTCTTCCTAATTACCAAGAAGTTAAAGAGAAATAAGATCGCATCAGAAGCGTCTTCGATGATCATCATAACTGGTTTTTTTGCATGAATTAAAGTCATGTTTGCATCGATGATCGAAATTATCTAAGCGATGGAATTAATTGGAACCGAAATACCTTCCACATATTTGTTACAACGAAACTTGTAAATACTTTGCGTACTTCTAGGTTTTAGAGTTTTAGTCACTTTCAAAATTTATTTGCTAGTGAAAAATTAAGAAAATTCTCATCAATTATTTGAAAGAAGATCTTGTTTACTGCTATCTAAACAGTGTGAGCATACGACCGAATATCAAATTTATTTTTGATGAAAAACGACAAACCAATAGGTAGTGCATTTTCCCGTTGGTTTAATCAGACTTCTTACTAAAAAAATAAATTCTCGCCTACAATAAAAAAAAAGGAAAAATATGTCACACCCCAATTTCCGGGAGATAAAGAAATGGGCTACGTGACGATATTATTAGCTTTTCTTTAATAAGTGGATAGCGTGCCCTTAGAGTTGGGCAACACATTCTTGACAAAAGATACGTCATAATTGTACATAACAAATATGACCAGAATAATATTTATTTTATCTCGCAGCGGGATCAAGTTCGAAGGTCTGAGACCCAAAAATGACATTTCATACTAAACATATATTATATGTCAATGACAATTGATATAAAAGCTATGGCCAAAAGGAATTCGTGATTAAACGACTTATGAATATTAATATGGTCATAAGATAGTCTTCACCATGTGAAAATAAAACAACGGAAGTAAGTCAAAATATTACAGGAGAAACATCAACAACCCTTCCTCGTCTGCGTCTCCTGACCGCTCAATCTGCAAAGGGTTTTGAAAACAATTGCAGGGCTGAGTACTAATATACTCAGTGGGTTTAGCCATTTGAAAACATTTGCAGAAACCATTTGTTAGAAGAATAATCCATGCTTTGAACAATATAACATAGAAATATTTAAAAGCATTCTATGCATACGTAAAAACAGTTATGGATCCATTTTCGGTCTCTCAACTATTGGTGCTTCGCGTCAATGTGAACATGTGGGAGCGACCATGAGATCCTACCATGCATGTTTCAAAATAGGAGGAACCCAAGTCTGACAGTCTGAGATAAGTGGGAGCAGCCCACAATACCCCCTTGTGTGTACACTAACCCTGACCAGGGCGATCCAATCGCTACGCTGATCAAGATCCGATCGTTAAACAACAGGAGCACTTTACACAATAGAGAGTTAAAACATTTATAACATGGATATTCATTTGCATTTTGCATAAAAATTTAGAGTTCAATAACTCATAAACATACTTTGGAAAATAAAAACCCACCTTTATTGCAGCAAGGCTGAGCAACTGAAAATGATTGGTCGGATCTTAAGTATCCTCTTCTGTAGGGCCTACAAGATAAGTTCTCAACTTAAATTATAGTCTTAAAAGCCAACCTTAACATCTATCATAATTGTCATCATGCTCCTAACTAGATTCGCTACACTCGGGTTTTTAGAATTTCAAATTAAAACTTGAGATTTAATTTCTCGGCTAAGGGCACCAACAATATCCTTGCTCGACTTTGACTTTGAAAGTTCAATTTGATTTTTGAAAAAATCAAATTACCAAAAATACTTTTATTACAAAAGTATTTATAACTTTAGTTTATTTCAAATAAACTATTTTAGGATGCACATATGATCAAGCAACATAAATACTTAATATGTGCATATAATAATATTTATTATATAATTCATTAAGAATTTACACATTTAACAATTAATATTCTAGAATAGTAAATTCAACAAGTCTAAAATCACTTATGTATTGTTAAATATATGTACTTGCATAATTAAATTAATTATGCTATTCTTATGATTAAATAAACTCATAATCAAGATACCACTTAGTAAAATCCTCAATTTCCTATCCTTTCCTAATTAATGATAATATTAAGGCAAGCAAGTCCCGAAATTTTAGGAAAATCGTGTCGAAAGGTCATGGTTCCAAATTTTAGGTTGATCTACTAATTAAAACCCCACTCACAAATAATTTCAATTAATAGATCATAACTTAAGGCTAAATCTAAAAGAATTCTTAATAAAAGCTTGAAGAAAAATTTATCTCTTTGATCAAGCCCAATACTTAATTAATCAAGGCTAGATAAAAGCCCAACTAAAAAGCCCAAAAGAAAAGAATAATAATAGAGGCAAATAAATGAAAAAAAGAAAAAGAAAAAGAAAAGAACAGCACCCTCCCTCTCTCTACGGTTTCACTCTCCCCAGACCATCCTTTCTTTCTCTCCCCTTCTTTCTTCTCCTTCCATCTCACGCCGCCGCCGCCGTCGCGGGAATCCGACGACCTCGACAGCCACCCACTCTCTCTCCCTCGCCTGTTTCTCTCTCTCTATCCCTCACTTGCTTCGGTTCTCCTCTCCAAAACCATCTCTCTCTCTTTTTCTTCTTCCTCGCCACCACCGCCGCCCGCCGCCGTTGGCAGCGACGGTGGCCGCCGTCTCGCCCCACTCCCTTCTCGCTCCAGATCTTCCCTCCACCCCCCCTTCTCTCGCTCGAACCCCTTCCCACCTTTGCAAAAATTGAAACACCACTCCCCCTCTCGATTCTCACGCCGCCGCTGTAGCGGCGGCTCCGGCGACGTCGCGCCTCTAGCTCCGTCCTACTTCACGTGTTTCCTCTCTCGTCTACCCCATCTCACTCAAACCCGTCACTCTCTTATCTTAATTTGACCCAAATAGAACTCCCCTCCCCTTCTCCTTCCTCCTTCCTCCACGCTCCGCCGCCGTCGCCGACTCCCCCCTCTCCTGCCTTCCACCAACACCGCCGATCCCCACTCACTTCTCTGCTCTGTCTCTCCTCCCTCTCTGTCTACCGAACACCAGCAGCAGCGCCGAAGCCTCGACGGTGCTGCCCCACCGTCCTCTATCTCTCTATGTTTCTCTCCCTTTTTCCGTGAACGGGCAACGACCACGCCACCCCGTCGCCGTTGCCGTCCGCTACAGCCTTCTCTCCCCCTTTCTCTTCGATTCACACACGCACACGCGCACGGTACATACACACTCAGTGAAAAAAGAAATAACATTGAGCAAGCATGTGTTTAGTACATAGTTGCAAAGGATGTAAATAGGACATATTATTCCCATTTCATAGTATAAACTGTTTTTAACGTTATTTGTTCTTGTTCCTTAATTTCATTCATATTCAGATATGATTTATGATGTGCTTCCAATGAAGAGTCTTCATGGTTTTGTTGAGTAGAGAGTTTAAGTTTTCACCTTTGTGAGTTCTGGGAATGAGTTTTGTTGAGGTTTGTTTACTGCAAGAAATAAGCATAGATGGTTATCATTTGCTGCTGTGTGAAATAAACATAGTGAAAGATTTGCAGGGTCTAAGTCAAAACCTTGAGAATTTAATGGATTGTGGTGTTGATTGTTCCTCTTGGACAAATCTGGAGTGAAGAAACTTGCTGTTGTAGTTCATAGAAGAAATTGAGACGAGAGAAAATGTGTATGTTTGTCTGAAATTTCTCTATCTGGAGCAAGGAAAAATTGGGGGTCAAATGTGGATTTTTATGGAGAGGTATTGGAGACGTGGGTAAAGTAAAAACCATTCACTTAGTTTAGGTTATAAATTTTACTTTATTTTTATTTTTCAAACATCATTAGTAAAACATCTGCAATATCTAAAGATTTCTTTAATCCAAAGTTATAACTGAATTTACAAAAAAATTGGCCAAAAATTTACAATTGTTCGACCATAAAAAAAAAATATATGGTTCATTACTCAAATTTAAAATTAAGGCCCGGTTGAGTCATTAACCCAACTCATTTGTATAAATGACTACTGTTCGATATCATTCGAACTGACTTTAGGATTTCAAGATCATTAAATCAATCTCGTCTTTATTTTAAAATAAATAAATAAATGCAAATTTAAATAAATTCACATAATCATATAATTGTATTTGATAGATCATTTCAAATCCGATTTTCTTTAAAACTTTCATAAATTCATTGTTGGAATTAAAATTCATTTTTTTTTTTAGGGTGCGAATAAATCTTAAATTCTAAATTCAAGAAATCTTAAAATCTATTTGTAGAAAACGGGATATTACAAAATAAAAACGAGTAATTTACACTAAACCTCTCTCCATGTAACGGATCATTAAATTAAACAAGACATGCTCAATATGTCAAAAGATTAACTGATTCTTTTCGGAACAATCATTAATTTGTTTAATTGAAAAGCAATAAACTCTACTTTGGAAATGTTAATTATAGTAGGTCAGATGAATCAATTAAATCTCCCGAATGTAACAAACCACTGGGAACTCATTAGATGTGATATTGGGTGCATATCCATCATGTAATCATCACTTACTCATTGTATAGTTTCAAAGTTTTGTCATTGATTATGACATTACACTTGGTAAAATATATTTAGGGTTTGTTTAATTTCTAGTGAATTTGGTGTTAGAGAAAAGTAATCAAATTTTTAAAATTTTAATATTTTGTTTATGTTATGTATCAAGAAAAGTAAAAAAAAAATTATTACAAAATATGAATTATGATTACTGGTATCATGAATCTTATATCCATACGCGTAAACATACGACAAAATTATTAATGCTTTTGCATATGTTTGAAGGTTAAAACTATATATTCTCAATTCAACATAAAATTTTGAACTTAAAAAAATATTTTACAAGCTTAACATGAACTTTCATGCTATTTGAACCGAAAATGGAAATCAGATTCATGCAAGTGACAAAGAATTCATTATTATTTATTTTTCTGAAAATGACATTCTTGGAAGTCATATTTATAGATAATTTTACTTTCCCGCCGGCCAAATAAATCTAAATATAATATTTGTTATTCACACACACACATACACACATTTAAATGGATGGTAAATCCAAAATCTTTAAATAAATCTAGCATTTTCTACTTACCTTTATTTGTGGGATAAGTGCTGTTGATTATGCAATATAATTGAACGATGTGCAAAATTAAATGTGGCATGAGTTATGTTTTTATAATTAATTAGATCAAACCAATTTATCTGCCTATAAGTTGAATAGTTGTTGCCCTAGTTCAATTTCATAAAGATCGTTAAAATACCAAATCAGCCAATTTAATCAGTGACGTATTCAGAAATGTTAATGATCTTGCCGATATAATCTGGGGCTAGTGCAAAGTCAGGACTATGGGTGATATTGGGTTCACGAAACTAAAATTTTGGTTAACGAAATAAAAGTGTTAATATATGTAAGTAGC
The DNA here is from genome assembly GCA_036937905.1 of Salvia rosmarinus. Classification (NCBI taxonomy): domain Eukaryota; kingdom Viridiplantae; phylum Streptophyta; class Magnoliopsida; order Lamiales; family Lamiaceae; genus Salvia; species Salvia rosmarinus. The sequence continues at coordinate 2,047,742 of JAODLM010000210.1, forward strand.
CAAAAAATAGGAATAAGAGTTTTATAGCCTGGTTAAATAAAAACATGAGTTTTATAGGCATTTTGGCTTAAAAAGACGAAATATCCACGGAAAATTTAAAAAAACGGATATACTCTCTCTCTCACTCTCTCTCTCTCGCACTCACTGCACTCTCTCTCTCTCACGGACTCACTCACTCCTTGAACTCACCTCTCTCTCTCGCTCTCGCTCTCTCGACTCACTCTGCTCTCTCTCTCTCGACTCACTCTCTCTCTCTCTCTCTCACGACTCACTCGACTCTCCTCTCTCCTTGTAAGCGAAACCCACAACCCCCGGAAAACCCACGACTCACTCCCGGAAAACCCCGACCCACGACTCACGACACACTGCTCACGACTCACGCAAAACAACAACATGAGTGATACGGATACGGATCTGATCCACGGTACTCCGGATGCGGCGAGCAGCGGCGGCGAAGGAAAACTCCTCCACAGCGGAAGAAGCTTCTACGCCGGGCCGTCGCCGCCGCGCCTGCAGTTAGCACACCGTCGACCTTCCGCTCGGGTCGACGAACTTGGCACCGATTTAGGAGCACCACGACCTCCGGTGAGTAATCGTGCATTTAAAATTGGTTTGTAATATGTACATGATAGTTTTCATGTGTGACACGATAATTTTCATGTATGACACGATAGTGATGAAATTTCGATAGTTTGTGTGTTTAGAAACTTATAAATTAAAATCAGTTGCTATGTTGTTGAAATTACATTAAAATTAGATTGGTTCGTAAAGACACGGTTCTACCGTGTCTTGAAGATCATGCGGTAGCACCGTGTCACGACCAACCGTGCGGTTGTTACGTACTGGCGCTAGCGTATGCGGATCTTGATACTGTTAGCACCGTGTCTTGAAGAACCGTGCGGTTGGTCGAACACGGTGCTAACCATGCCGGTTCTTGATGACACGGTGCTAACCGTGTCTTGAATCGAGACACGATTAGCACCGTGTCTTGAAGAACCGTGTCTGATTTGAATCGTGTATTCTGTTGTTAGAACTTTGTTTAGTGTATCTTGATTAATCATGTACATTCTGACCTCGTTATAGGTGGTTACGACCGCATATGCAAGGCTACGCGGTCGCGTCAACCAATACATCCGAATTGATGTATTAGCGAGGTGAGGACATGTCAAGCGACACGGATGTATCGGCGTATTTAGGCAGGCTGCTGGGCATCTCCTTCATCTCGGGAGAGGAAAGAGCTAATAATGCGCCTGCATAATCGATGGCCCGACGGGTTGTGGATCTAGTTTTGCGGAGTTCGAGATTTGGTTTCACGTTTGTGGAACCAATATCCGATTGGGATGATTGAGTTTGCCACGGTGTCGGATTGCGCTTTGGGCCGTCTTCGCTTTGATCCGAACTTGAGGCACGAGATTCCCAGACCGGCATGTTCCATAGGTTGTTTCGGGTGGGAGGCGACTATTTGAGCTCGCGGCCGATTCATCAAACAACGGTGGGTGCGATACATGATTACTTGAAGGCGGCTTTCATATTAGTAGCTTACCTTATCGTCCTTTGTCGCGATAGGAAGCCATCGAACCATGGGTTTGGGCGTTAGTCGAGGATTTGGATCGTGGCGAGTTTTCCTTGGGGCTCCTATTCGTTCGGTGCTCTGTCACGGGATTGATGTCTTGAAGAGGCACCCGGCGGTGGCGACTTGAGGAAGGCGTACCACTTCTATGGTCTGTGCGGGCCTTACAGATTTGGTCGTATGAGGCCATCCCGACTTAGGGCGTATGTGTGGGTCTTGGGACAACGAGATACATTGCCGAGATCTTGATGTGGACTACATGGAAGTCCCGACCCAGTACATAGGATTTTTGACGGGTAATTTTAATCTCATGTTTAGTATTTGTTATATATTTATTAAATACATTATAATCGATAATGTGTATGTCTTTTGTTTTGTAGCGTTTATGTCATCTATCTTTGGGAGCCGCTCGAGGCCGAGTTGATAGAGGCATACTACTTGAGCCTATTCGAGGCGATCCTTTTGTAGTCGGTTTGTGCTGCGGGACGGCATGCCGAGGAGCACATGGCGAGCCCGTGCACGAAACGCAGCGATTGCCTATCGTGGCGAGTGCCCCGAGGAGGGTGGCGAGCGAGTCCCGGTCGTGCGGCGTTTGGCGGCGGTGGGAAGGTGAAGTGCGAGATATCCCTCGGGTTGTTGAGCCGATCGACTGGCGTATCTCGATCGCGATCGAGCGTCGTGAACATGAGGAGGTGCGAGCGGACCCGTGTGTCTGCGAACACGCTAGGAGTGTTCGACTAGGCGAGACCTCCATTCTGCTGCTGTGGCGGGGCGTCCGTCGTGCCATTGTGGACGACGATTGGAGAGAGGCCTCAGAGCTCGAGTTGCTCGGCGTGTGTTCGAGGTTGGCGGTTTCTTGGCGCGGATCTTGAGGCGAGATCTCGTGCGCCTATATCTGCGTGGGAGCTCGCGGCTATTCGAGCATGTCGGTCGAGGCGCTCGGTGCCCGGCATGAGGAAGGGCCGCGCTAGCCGCAGGCGATCCGCTACGGCGGTCGATCGAAGAGGTGCCCGCACTAGCCACCGACGATGCGCTTCATGGCGGTCGATCGGAGGGTGCCCACATTAGCCACCGACGATGCGCTTCACGGCGGTCGATCGAGGAGGTGCCCGCATTAGCCACCGGCGATGCGCTTCACGGCGGTCGATCGAGGAGGTGCCCGCGACTAGCCACCGGCGATGCGCTTCACGGCGGTCGATCCGGATGAGGGGCCCACACTAGCCATCGACGATACGCTTCACGGCGGTCGATCGGAGAGTCTAGTCACGCCACCGGCGGAGATCAACGGTGATGGATCGTCGATAGTACCCACAGGCGCAACGAGGGACTTCGAGATCTTTAGGCGGCGGGCCGGATGCTTTTATCGTGGCTAATTTGAATCGACATGTTATGACTCAAGCCTTTGTTCGATCATATCATCGACCCAGTTACGAGTTCACGCAGGCGGTACTTTATTACAACATTTATTAATTTTGTTTATATATTTATAATTGATTAATGGTGTTCTTTTTATGTGTGTGTTAGGTTATGGGTTGTTCACCTTGTATATACATTGGAAAGTAATCAACCCACATCATCCCGCCGATGTATTATTACCCACGATCAATGAAGCTCGATGCATTATAGCACGGTTAGATTTTATGTAAGTTTGAAATGTCCTTAAATTATTCCAACATAGATAGCTTTAGCTTTATGTGGGTATAACTAAATTTATTCATTTATGCGACAAGCGCTTGTGCGTGAGTTCGCCGGCTTCGTCCAAATGATCCTATGGGCTATAATATGGTATCAAAGACCACATATCACGATGGAAAGTACCCGATGACTTGTTAGCGATGGTACAAGGGGCGATCGAGCATAGCGGACCGTGGTTGTCTTGTTGTCTGATAAATTTATTACCTCATTTCTATTTTTTCCTATCGATTGAATGTAAACTTTAAAATTATCAATGTTGCGAGATACTAGCCATACATAGCGTCGGGGGCAATCAACGGGTCACAGTTCGCATATCTCTTGTTGTGTGGACTCTTGAGGTGTCGACTTCGTGGCGTACAACCACGACTCTCGGCGCTCGAGCGTTACGAGATGTTGCCCGATATTGACTTTTCCTCGGCGATGAGGGTAGCTGGATTTTGGACCAACAATCAATTGAGGACGCCACACACGGAGTATCTGACATTGGCGGAGGTGCCCCATGATCAGCAGTACAGGCAGAAAGACTCAGTGAGTTGCGGTGTCTTTGCATGCCTCTATATGTATCGCCTCATCACAGGTATGCCTCAGAGGTTACATAACAGTCGGCGTTACATACAGATGCAGCGTACAGCGATAGCTCGTAGGATATGGATATTGTCTCGTTTTTGATTAGTTTCATCGACTTTTTTGTATTTATAACGGATATTGTAGAATTTTTATCAGTGTTAATGATATTTTTGTTTGTATTGGAGGCTGTGACCTCGATGTATATGTTGTGGAGGCTGTGACCTCTTTGGCTATTTGCTGAGTGCAGGTTGGCTTATCCATATTTTAGAGGTTATCTTTTGTTTTTGACATGATTTTATAATACCTTATGGTTTGACATGTATATATAGTTTGTAAGTTTAATAGTTTTGTTGAATTTGCAATTTGGTGAATGTTGTGTGTGTTTATGCAATTAACCGAATATATTGGATTGTTGTTGGCTATTGCTTGTTGTTGGCTATTTGCTTAAATGCAGGTTGGCTTATCCATATTTTAGAGGTTATCTTTGCCCGTTTTTGTTGGTTTTGTTGAATTAGGGATTCGATTGGATTGTTGGTGGTTTTGTTGAATTAGGGATTCGGTTGGATTGTTGTTGGATTAGGGGATTGATTAGATTCACGGTGCAGGCGTGCGGGCGTGCACGCGGTGCAGGCGTGATCGACAACAATCGGTGAATCCCTAATTCAACAAAACCAACATAATTCAACAAAACCAACAACAATCAACTGAATCCCTAATTGACAAAACCGACATAATTGACAAAAACCGACAACAATCCGGTGAATCCCTAATTGACAAAACCGACAACAATCCGGTGAATCCCCTAATTGACAAAACCAACATAATTGACAAAACCAACAACAATCCAATGAATCCCTAATTGACAAAACCAACAACAATCCAGTGAATCCCTAATTGACAAAAACCGACATAATTGACAAAACCGATATAATTGACAAAAACCAACATAATTGACAAAACCAACAACAATCCAATGAATCCCCTAATTGACAAAACCGACAACAATCCAGCTGAATCCCCAATTGACAAAACCGACATAATTGACAAAAACCAACATAATTGACAAAACCAACAACAATCAAGTGAATCCCTAATTGACAAAACCGACAACAATCCGGTGAATCCCTAATTGACAAAAACCGACATAAATTCACAAAAACCAACAACAATCCAATGAATCCCCTAATTGACAAAACCAACAACAATCAACTAAATCCCCTAATTGACAAAACCAACAACAATCCAGTGAATCCCCTAATTGACAAAACCGACAACAATCCGGTGAATCCCTAATTGACAAAACCAACATAATTGACAAAACCAACATAAATTCAACAAAAACCAACAACAATCCAGTGAATCCCCTAATTGACAAAAACCAACAACAATCAACTAAATCCCCTAATTGACAAAAACCAACATAATTCAACAAAAACCAACATAATTCAACAAAATCAACATGATTCAACAAAATCCAAAAACAACGAATATCAATTCATATAACAAATATCCTTACTCACGAGGCCGTTGAGGACACAAATTCCTTATGCTCTTCTTCACCGACAAATACTACATTTTTTCCTCGTCGTGTCCTTTCACACATGTTTCATCACTAATGGCGATAAATGTTGTGCATGGCGTTTGTTGTGGCCTTGACCGCACAGCGTGTGCATATTTGACGACGCGATCTTGGCGAACCCTCGACAACCGATTGCATCCTACTCGATCTAGGACACCCGACTGACGTGTGATGATTGGAGGTCGAATAATGTAAGATGATCTGATGCGGTACAATCCATGCACGGGATGTGATCTGAGATGCAATTCGATAAGAATAAGTCGCCGCAAAAAGCAGGTGTCTATATCTTGAGCCACAAAGTCGGTGACTTGTAAACCAAAGACGCCTATGGGAAAATAATCACAAAATAAATTAATCACAAAAGAAATTAACCACAGCGTGCGTATGAGTTGGACTTTACGTTTAGATAAATACCGTACCTAATAGCAAAGACTGGCGTGACATTAAGGGATCTCGTCCAAATCGAACTCACGACATTCACATGTCCCGTTCGCAAATCAACCACGTATGATGTGTTTTCTCTTCGACTTTAAACATGTGTGTGGTCGTTGAGCGAACAAGTAGCGGCGCCGCACCGACAGAGGCATGTAGCTCGGCGCTACTACTTCGGTTAAATCATCGGACCTTTGCTGCTGCACTGGCGCGTCGTCGTCGAACCATTTCTACGTAATAGATCGAAAAGTCTCGAGCAGCGAGCAAGCGGTGAGCGTCGAGCCCACAACAACCGACTATTGAAACTCTGCGCGCGTTGAAGTCGTGAAACTATGGCGTCGTGCGGGACACTTCAACCTAGACCACCTATGCTCCACAATGAGAGTAGATGATGGTGTCTTTGCCGGTTTTAGAACATCCACGCGAAAAATATCTCTCAAAATCCTCGATCGATAGGCATATGCGGTGACTTGATAAGCTGTACAAACATGCGACCCAAATCGCGTCATATTCTTCTCGCAAATGGTAAAAGCACAACACATACACGACGTTCGGATACGGACTCCACGACTTTTCGATGCCCTTATGTTGATCGAGACACAACTAAGAGATCATCGGTACATTCGATGCCGACCTAACGCAGCCGAGATAAAAACCAAGTCCATGACTCCTCATCCTCAATCGGACCTAACCCGATAGCAAGCGGGAAGATTCCTTCATTTCCATCCTTCGTAAATGACAAAACAAATTCCTTTGTTCTTTCCCTTAAGATGAGTCCCGTCTACAACGACGACCGACCGTAGGTAATGCTTGAAAGCATGCAAACTACGTCGAGCAAGAAACAAATATCGAAATTCGCCATCATGAGCCGTCTCAATATCATATAGTGTCCGGGGTTTGATTCTCTCAGCAGATGCAAATATGATGGAAGCAATTGATAGGACCGTTCGAAATCGCCATATGTCATCTCTATAGCGGCGTTTCTTGCTCGGGAGAGCAAAGGCGTAATCCATCTCAATGCCAAATTGTCGATGCGTCTCTCGATCATCTCTTTCGACGATTACCACACCTTCATCGACCAATTTCGTGCAAAATACTTGCCAACAATCTTAGCAAGCACCGTAGGTGGGCGGTGCGATTCAAATCAAGTGACAAGTATGTTGTTCAACAATTACTCTCCATATCGTTGCCCTACGGACGGCTCGTGGCTTAAAAGGACAACCGTTGCCATGCTTGCAAACATACCCCAAGCGTGTTTTACTTGACCGATCGACCACGTACTCTAAGTGGTACAATCCACGGCTATCGCCAAGTCATCTTCGTCTTAAATATCGAATCAGCGCATAATTGGTGGCATGGGCTCCACAGGTTCGACCCAATCTAATGGCGATGCTTTGTCACAATCAAGTAGTGGAATAACCCGATTGCGTAACTCATGCGCTATATCATCCTCTACGGTTCGTGAAGTTGTAGCATGAGCCTCACCATCATCTTCTTTGTTGGAAGTGAAGTTGCGATGTCCGATAACCTTATCAAGATGTCACGGTTGTCGAATCAAGCACCAAATTGATGTGATGAATCAAATATATCTCTACGATCGGTTCGTGTCTTCCTCTTCATACGAATACACCAGCTCGTCTTCCTCCTCATTCGAAGACAACATTTCGTCTTCGTGTATGGTGAACCGATACATCTTGCATTAGACTCGGGCAAGAGGCGTAGATCGTTGTGAACCATATACTACGGTGTCTCTGTGTACCGTGGCTGCGGGCGCTTGCCCTTTTCAATCACATACACAATGGATCATCCTTTTGTTCCACGATCAATCGGAACAAATCGATGTCGATTTTCAGCGATACTTTTATTCTTCTTCCATCACTAGCGCTCGTCGTATAGAAAAGCATATAATCCGATCCACCATTGTTGCCTACTTGCTCATGAATCTCTCTTAGCAAATTAGCACGTGAAATCATTCTCTGACCATGTATACGAGAACCTCGTCGCCGCCTATATACTCTTTCTGTCCCAACTACCACCATGACGTATAATAAGGCGTTGCAAGACATCTGTTGCAAAATAAGATATAAAGATATGATCGTATACATAGGATGCACGAGATATATAGGATGCGGGATGCGTGGCAATGCGCGGTCGTGCACCGTGCGCGGTCGTGCACCTTGCGCGGTGGTGCACCGTGCGCGATCGTGCTGCGCTGCAGATGCGTGCACCGTGCGGTCGTGTTCGTGCACGGACCATGCGCGATCGTGCATTGTGCGCGATCGTGCGCGGTCGTGCGGTGCCGCGACCGTGCGGTGCTGCGACTTATAACCCGTGTCTTGATGAGTTCCGTGCATGGTTTATGTGTTCATAAGTACGGTATGGCCGTGTCTTGTACCTGATTCGATGTTAACATCTCATATTTTAAATTTAACTTATTAAATGATACGAAATATTAAATTAATCACTTTATTAACATAACATCAACACAAATAACATATGTGACGCATAATACTACTACCTCGTGCAAGTGTACTCGAGAACGCATTTTTTCTTGAAACATGAAATTTATCATTCGATAACATAAAAGTATTAAAAAAAACATATTTAGGTGTAAATCATCAACCGTGTACTCGAGAACACGTAAAAAAAATTCTATCTGGTTTAATTTACCTTAATCCATAGTGATGCTCGATTTCCGGTGTTCGATTGAAAAAAGCGCGGTAACAACTTGTTGTATTAATGTTACAAAAAAAAACGCCTCTCTTCCTCGTGTAATGTTACAAATGAATTGTTTGTGATATGAATTCAATGTATACCGATTTTTCAAATTAAATGTTTACCAACCTCTTTTTACCATTAATGTTGAGGGAACTTTAATTTAATTGCATTCAATTTTTGGCAGAAACCATTCATTTATTTTTGGTAGAGAAGACAGAATTTTCGGCAGAGAGAGAGAGAGAAGATAGTTATTCTTTTGGCAGAGGAGAGAGAGAGAGGAGAGAGAGAGTGGACCCAAGGATATTTATGTCTTTTTAAGCCAAAATGGCTATAAAACTCATGTTTTTATGAGTGTGGATATAAAACTTATCCCACTATATCTTTTGGTTATATATAAAGTTCCCCAAATAAAAATGGATAAAATAGGTAACCAAAACCAACATCGATTGGTTAATTGACTAACCAAAACCGACATCGATCGGTTAGTCGATTCGATTAATGTTAATCAATTTTAATATTAGATTTTTTTAAAATATTACAAAATTATCGAAATTATTTCAAATATTATCGAAATTTTAATATTAAATATTTATATATATATATATATATATATATATATATATATATATATATATATATATATATTCGTTTGTCGATTATACCCGATAATCGAAATTCACTTGAACGGAATAACCGAAATTAACTTGAAAGTTGAAGGAATATTCGGTTAATTGGTTATATTTGGTTGTCGGTTATACCGGTTAACCGATTCTAACCGACTTTTTCGATAATCGATTTTTCGATTTGGTTCTCTGTTAAACATTTATCAAGTTTCTTATCTCTCCAGGTCAATTCGAATCCTCTATTATAGTCTTGTATAACATCTAGGGGTGTAATCGAATCGAGCCGAGCCAAACACCATCGTGCTCAAGCTTGGTTTGTTTAGTATCGAGCCGAGTCTCGAATTTTATTTATCGAATATTTCGAGCTCACGAGCTTATTCGAGCTTTAGTCGAACCCAAAAAACTTTCCAAATTTATATATATGTTTAGAATATTAATTATTTTATATTACAATAAATTATTTTATCCACAATAACACAATATATTTATTGATTTTTTATAACAAATAAAAATAGTTAAAAGATTTAACACAATAATTACTAATTATAGAAATAAAATAATTGTATATAATTAATAATTTTATATTTTTAAGCTAAATCAGTTAACGAACTTGTTCACGAGCTAACGAGCCGAATATTACCATGCTCAAGCTTGATTTGTTTAGCTAACGAGCTTCACTAAACAAACTCGAACGAACTTTTATCGAGTCGAGCTGCGAATAGCTCACGAATAGCTTGGCTCATTTACAGCCCTAATAACATCTAGTGGCATTTATTTATTATCACCACGTCAATACAAACTTAAAACATCATTTTTTGTGAATTTCCATAAGTGAAATGTTATAAATTTTTAAAATTTTTACACGCAGCTATCGTTAATGAATGCAATAAGCAATATTTTTCCGGTTATCAAAATTTTATTATCAAGTAATTCTACCTATTTGACACCCCAACTAATCAAAGTACGACAATTAAATTAAAATAAAATAAAGCGCCAGCAAAATAATCATTACCAATACATCAGGAAAAGATGATGAGTGATAGAATATGGAAACTGGAAAACATTGACTGAAAGTGTTGCTTCGCTTAAACACACAATGTATATGTGGTATTATCCACACACAGAGTAAAACAACGGAATTAAAATATTGAAGAACACTGAAGAAACTTTTCTCTGATTAAAATTATAATCTGTAGATGCCGATATGGCGAAATGATTCACTATAAAATTTCTGTGAGCGTTACAAAACTCACTACTTTACCACAAGATAAAGTCGGAAAGTTGAGTACTAAATCTATCTATCGAGATCTATGAAAAAACTAAGAAGCTATCTCTCAAGATATATGAAAATACTAAATATTTCCTCAAAACACTCGTGTACTAAAAATGACAACCTTCTAACACCATTAGAAGTTAAAACACTTCGTGTGATATTGGAAATGTTACGAAAATAGACTCAACAACATAAACAGATATCCAGATTCTTCTTCAATGATTGCGTATCTTTGTTGTCGCTTTGCCTCTGCTTTTATAGATGTTAAGAGTCCTTGATTTGCATGTAGTGGTCACGATTTGGCCCACTAGGTAGTGACTAAGTCATGGCGATTAGTTGAATGACTTGCTCCAGAAATTAGGAACGAGCAGACTTAGTCATCACGATATGTAGCGATGCATTTACGTGTTCCCCGATGTGTTACCATCGCATCCCGCGAAACATGTCGTAGCTTGCACACTAGAGAGAAAGCGGCAAAACAATATCAATAACTAACTCCTTGAAATCAGGAGAGTTAGTCAGAGTTAACCAACTCTAACAAACTCCCTCTTTTTGCATTTCTTCACAAAACCTGTATATACAACATAATGTGCAGTATATATATACATTACTCCCCCCTGAATCCCAAATATACATAGAATAGAATATACTCCCCACATAAACAATCTCACATTTACGTCGATACCATCATGAGTTCACGCCACACATTCATCAACAATTATCCAAACATATTTATCATCAGAACATCCAACATTCATTCAAACAGCAAATATCCCATCAAAAATAATATGCTAACGATCAACATACCATACCAAAACATAGAAAATATTAGATGTCCAGCATCAAGCATCCACAACTGTTTTAAACAAAACATGTTCACGATCAAAAGAAAAACATAAAAGTTCAAGAGTGCATCGGCGGTTCAAATGTCACGTCCATATTTCCTCCGAAACTTTTCCCTACTTGTTCTCCCTTTTGAGAAGAAAGGAGTCGAGTAAGTCGATCGTATGCAACTTCAACTCAGCAGACGTACCTTTGTCCAAAAACTTTGTTCAAGTTTTGAATACGGTCAACATATCACACGCTTGACCGAGGTAGAGATCATCTCTTGGACTAGCTTGAATCTTGCCCGTCTGTTGACTTGGAAGGATTATTCCATGGCAAGTTTGGAAGCTTATTCCCGAAAACAAGGTGTTCTTGATGGAGAATTGTTGGAAGTCTTGAGCGATGCGTCTTGGGACCCGTCTGGCGGACCTTGCTTCTTCAGCAGTTGATACAACAGCGATGGGAGCGGTAGTATTTGGATTACATTTACTTGCATGACACCTAGTTGTTCTACCACCAACTTACCAAAGTTGAATGGTATCCCTTTCCAATCTTATACAACAAAATACCGTGTTGCATAGTAACCCTTTGTACTATTTGTGACACAATCCGGTTAGTCGTCATTAGCTTAAGCGAGCAGAATGCAAATCGTCGAACACCCACTCGACATTGGACTCTTCCATTTTTTAACACGTCCCTGTTATTTCCTGCGACCTCATCATTATCATCAACATTGACATCATTTGTTAATTCATCTAATCCAAAGAACTCATTAACTTCGCACGCAGAGAGGTGAAAAACTTTACGTCTGAAATACACCTTACAATATTTATTTGATGTCCAATCCGCAAAAGATTTATCCATATTAGCATAGACATGTCGAATAACATTCTTTGGGTACGGGTGTATAGACGTGACAGTGTTTATAAGACCTCTTTCTTTAAGAAAATCAACGAGGTTATGTTGAGAGAATGTTACCTCATCAATTCTCCTCTCATTCAAGCATTTTAAATGCTTGAATTGTTCCCAACGCTTTTGGCTGTCTTTGGTGTAAAACTTGAAGGAATGAGCTCTTTCCACCTCAACATCTGAGTCAGCAAATAGAGAGTCATTCTCCGAGCTTGAGTCCCAGTTTTCTTCCTCCGAGTAGGGACTTGGAGGTCTTGGTGGAAACGATGAGGTGGAGATGCTAGCGAGCGATCGGGTGAGCAGGCGAGGGCTGTGGGATGAGCGATCGGTGAGCAGTGAACCCGGTATCTGTACCATACTAGCTTTCCTTTTCCCTTCAATCTTCTTTGCTTTCTTAAGTTCACGAAGAATTTTGCCTAGTGAGATGTCGTCATCATCGAGTCTCGAATCGGGTTGGTGGTGCTCTTGCGGTTTCGACCCTTCGTCTTCTTCACGGGATCGAGGAATCACTCAGAGATACCCATGTTTCTCCGTTTGATTCGGAGGATGACTCGATCATGATCGACCATCACGAGGTTCGTCGGATTCTGGAGAGGGTTTTCTAGGAGGAGGGCATTCTTTTCCTCTTGGTCCTTCGTCGGTAGAAAAATTACCGGTTCCTCCCCAGTAATGTCGACGTGAATCACGGACCTTGTAGACGTGCTTGCCGTGGTATACGCTCTGATCTCCTTGTTGGCAATTTTTCCCTTTTTCTTTTTGTTCCCTTCTCCTTTTGCTTTGACGGTTCACCTTCTTCGGGATATAATGTCAGAACAGGAGTTGCCTTCACAGGTTCCATTTCAAGCGCTAGAACCTTTTCAGGTACCTCCACCGGAGTCATGCTTGGGCCAAGTGTCACAAGCGGTGTTTGGGTTGCCGCCAGTGCTTGTTGCAGTTCCGGCGAGTTTTCTAAAAATTTAGCAAACCCAGCGAGCAAGGCGGAGGTAGTTGGATCCATTTTTCTGGAGAGAGAGAGGTTAAATGTACCAAAATAAATAAATGTGATAAAATGGAACGTTTCAGCCTTTTTGCAATGAGTATAAACACGGTGATTTGATAAGTGACATAATCGTGTCAGTGCGGCATATTTATAGGCAGCGTTGCAGGCAAGTGGATAGGCATGCAGGTTGATGTGATTCAAATCCAAAAAATATCTCTTGTAACAAACCCTAATTTAAAGGAACCAACACCACATCATATGGTACCATAAAAATAGGAGATAAATATGGGAATTTGTTGAGACACAATCAGATTAAATCAATGTGATACCACTTAACCAATTTCACCGATATCTCCAAAAATAGGGATTTAAAGGCGAAATTCCAAAATGCAGGATTCACTCACGGTTTTAGGGGTATTACGAGAATGTCATCATAACATCTACGATGGGATGCGGCCCAACTACTAGGCCCAAGCATCGGGCCCAATATAAATGGGCCCCGACATTAGCTCGGCCCGAAGACTCCTCGACCAACTATAACTCTAATCGCAATTGGAGCGTAGAAGATTAGGATGCATATCTAAAGAATCCTTATGAGAAGACTTGGTATCAGTCGAACTCGACTTGGTATCGAATCAGTCAAGCTCAACTTGGTATCAGTCGAGTCGAACTCAACTTGGAGATATATAAATAGAGGCTAGAATAGAAGAAAGGGATGGACTCTCGGACCGATCACTTGATCTACACTTCTTGTAATCACTCCTCTTATTTTCAATACACGAATACTATCTCTCCCCGTGGACGTAGATCTTATTCATAGATCGAACCACGTAAATCTCTGGTGTTCTTGCGTGCATTTATTTCCCTTACGAAATTAAGATCGATCCTTTGGCGCGATGCGTGGGAAGCGAAATTTTGTGTTTCGATCAACTTTTATCTCAGGGAATCAATCACGACAATACGTGCGAAGCCATGCATCGGTCGTCGCCGCCGAACAGAACAACGGCGAGGGGCGCGAGCTCGGCTCGGGAAGAGCCCACTCGGAGAAGGGACCCCGGCGTATATCCAAGATCTCGGCGAGCACGGCCACCCCACCCCTTCTGAGGCGAGGATACCATAGCGAAGGAGATCGCAGCAATAACGAGGAGAACCTCCGGCTCGCGGTGAACCCAGCAGCGCCATCAAGGGTTTCTTGAGAAAAACAAGGAGAGCTTCCTCTAATACCTCGATGAGCACAAGGTCGGCGCGTCCAGAAGAAAGGAACGCGAGCCTCGTCTAAACACGAGGCACCACTACGAGTGGATCTGGCATCAGTCATGGGCGCTCATACCTGCTGCGAGTTGGGGCCCAAACCAGCCGCGCAAGGGCGAACATCGCGGGAAAGGACATCGTGACCGCCGCGGTCGGTCTGGTCATCAAAATGAGTTCGGACGATGAACTCCGCCCCACTCTCGAGGCGGCGGCGAATGCGGAAGATAGTCACCCGTTCTCAAGCGAAATACTCGACACTCCACTCCCGAGAAAAATATCGGTGCGAGCATCGGCCCCTATGGCGGACTAAGGGACCCATAAAACTTTCTCTCGGTTCAGTACAACATGATCAATCAGCGTCTCAACACCATCCACATGTGCAAGTGTTCCCGAGCTCTTGATCGACAACGCCCGCCGGTGGTTCGACGATCTACCTCGGCGATATTGGATCTTCTGAGATCTAATGGAAGCCTTTCATCGAAGGTTCTTCCAAAAGCCGAGTCAAGACCACATCGGCTCATCTCCTCACCGTAAGGCAAGGCCAGGGGTGAGTCCATCGGCGACTTCATGGCGAGGTTCAATAAGGAGAGCCTAAAAGTCGAGGATGTGAGCGACCTCCTCATTATCTCGGCTTTCAAAGCGGCATCTTACAGGGCCCTATCTGAGGAGATCGTCAATGCGAGCCCGCGTTGCGTCGAGCTATGGCGCATAACGGATCGGTTCGCCAAAGCGGGGCAGGCGGACAAGAGAAAGTGCGAAGGCGACAAGGTGGAACCCTCGGCGAGAAAGAAGAAGAGGATGATCGAGGAAACCTAATCCGGTGAAATCGAAGAAGGAGACCTCGCCTATATTAGAAGCTCGGTACAAAGTAGCTCGGTATTATAACCGGTGCCAAATCCGACAATTCAAGTGGCGACCTCGTGCTTGAGTTGAGGTACTTTTATTCGTCGTTTTCATGAATAAAATCTTTTTATTTATGTACTTCGGAGTTGAGTCTTGCATATTTCATTTGTCACTTATGCATACTGCGTCTCCCCCAATATACTATACCCTCTACGGAGGATGAACTATACCCTCTACGGAGGACGAACTATACCTTCTTCGGAGGATGAACTATACCCTCCAAGGAGGATGACATACCCTCTAAGGAGGAGAACCCTCTACGGAGGAGAACCCTACCCTCTAAGGAGGATAACCCTCTACGGAGGAGAACCATACCCTCTAAGGAGGAGAACCCTCTACGGAGGAGAACCCTACCCTCTAAGGAGGAGAACTAAACGCACGTAAGGGGACCACCCCTCCCGATGACCTCGGCAAAACAGAACCCATACCCCGTGCGAGGTGAATACCTTCGTTTATTTCGAGGGCGGATACCGCACGTCTGAGGCGAACTACCTTCATATGAGGGCGGAATACCTTCGTTTGCTTGCGGATACCCTCATACAAGAGCGAACTACCTTCGTATGAGGAAGGAATACCTTCGTTTATTTCGAGGACGGATACCCTCATACGAGGACGAACTACATTCGTATGAGGACGGAATACCTTTGAGGACGGATACCCTCATGCGAGGGCGAACTACCTTCATATGAGGCGGAATACCGCCGTTTACTTTGAAGGCGAATACCCCATACAGGGCGAACTACCTTCGTATGAGGGCGGAATACCTTCGTTTATTTCGGGGCGGATACCCTCATACGAGGGCGAACTACATTCGTATGAGGGCGGAATACCTTCGTTTACTTCGAAGATGGATACCCTCATACAAGGAAGAACTACCTTCGTGCGAGGCGGAATACCTTCGTTTATTTGAGGGCGGATACCTTCGTGCGAGGGCGAACTACCTTCGTTTAGTTTCGAGGATGAACTCCTTGAAGGCGAACTACCTTCGTTTGTTTCGAGGGCGAACTCGCCGAAGGGCGAACTACCTTGAAGGGCGACTATAAAATATATGTGGAAATCAGCAGTCGACCTCGGCCGACGAGCTCGGTCTTCGCCACCTCGGTCGCCACCAGAACATTCAAGGATGAAGGCGACCTCGGTCTTCGCTACCTTGGCCTCCCGATACATGGCCGCCTCTGCCTCCGCCTCAGCCCTCCAATGGCCGACCTCGGCCTTCGCCACCTCGGTCGCCGCCAGAGCATTCGAGGATGAAGCCGACCTCGGCCTTCGTCACCTCGGTCGCCGCCAGAGCATTCGAGGATGAAGCCGACCTCGGCCTTCGTCACCTCGGTCTCCGCCCGAGCATTCGAGGATGAAGCTTGACCTCGGCCTTAGCCGACCTTGGCCTTAGCCACCTCGGTCGCCGTCGAGCCCGGCGCCATGGCCGTATCCGAACCTTCACCTCGGCCACGACCTCGACACACAGTTACATATTCAACCGGTAAGGTGAAACCAGCGACATCTGACTTGGCGGTAAGTCAAGCGACATTCAACTTCGGCGGTATGCGCGCCTCGCGCCGGACTACAATTCGGCGGCGTCGTCTCTCATCGCCCTCCATCACGACCTCACTTCTACGTCTTTTGGGGGATATGATGAGATCGACCAACTACTAGGCCCAAGCATCGGGCCCAATATAAATGGGACCCGACATTAAGCTCGGCCCATGTGAGTTCGCCCCGAAGACTCTCGACCAACTATAACTCTAATCGCAATTGGAGACGTAGAAGATTCGGATGCATATCTAAAAGAATCCTTATGAGAGAAGACTTGGTATCAGAGTCAAACTCAACTTGGTATCAGAATCAGAGTCAAACTCAACTTGGTATCAAAGTCAGAGTCGAACTCAACTTGGAGATATATAAATAGAGGCTAGAATAGAAGAGAAAGGGGATGGACTCTCAGACCGATCACTTGATCTACACTTCTTGTAATCACTCCTCTTATTTTCAATACACGAATACTATCTCTCCCCGTGGACGTAGATCTTATTCATAGATCGAACCACGTAAATCTCTGGTGTTCTTGCGTGCATTTATTTCCCTTACGAAATTAAGATCGATCAATCTCCATAAACATAAGCTCATTTTTTAATCAGAATAAAACATATAAATACAGCCCCATGTAAAATCCGATTGCACTATTTTTAGGCTTTCGAAAGCAATCATGGCTGCACTGTTTTGTAAGGTAGCATCGTCGGCTATGACGCCGTGCCCCAAACTACTTTGGTGTTTTACGTATTATTAAATATTCTTCCTCATATTGAGCTATCATTTGGAGAACATGTTAGATGACAAACGTCAACACGATAAGTGTTATCAAAGCAGTTGTATCACCGGATATTATATTTTGTGATACAAACAAATATATTCAAGCTTTATTGGCGAGCAAGACCAAAGATCTCGAAGACTCATAAATCTCTCTCGTGATCTAGGGGCTTAGTGAAAATATCGGCGATTTGGTTTTCGGTTTTCACATAATCTAACACGATTACCTCATCCTCCACCAAATCTCTTATAAAGTGGTGTCGTATATCTATGTGTTTTGTCTAAAATGTTGAATAGGGTTTTAGAGATATTGATTGCACTTATGTTATCACGATATACCAATAGCTCGGTCTTTCACAATACCATAGTCATTAAGCATTTGTTTCAACCAAAGGGTTGTGTACAACAACTTCCCGCTGCTATATACTACTGCCTCGGCGATGAATAAAGACACACAATTTTGCTTACGACTATGCCAAGACACCAAATTATTTCAAGGTAAAACAGCCCTCACTCGTACTCTTTCTATCATCCGTATCCCCACCCGTGATCCGAATCACTAAATCGACCAAATTAGTGTTCGTGTCTTTTGAAAAGAAAATGCTAAGGTCGGTGTTCGAAACATACACGATAACACGTTTGTGACCTTTAAATGTGACATTTTAAGCAGCAGTACGACACACACACACACTGTTGAACATCAAATGCAGTGCGTGTGGTGTGAGATATAGGAGACTTCCTATCATTGATCAGTAGATTCTTGGGTCAACATCCTCTCGGCATCATCTACAGTCGGTTTGTCACTTGACCCTATTGGTGTCTTCATGTGCTTTGCTCCTTCCATTCGAATTTTCACCATATCCTTGCATACTTGCTTTGGGACACGAAAATTCCATCATCCATTTACTTGACTTGGAGACCTAAGAAATATGTTAGTTCTCTACCATGCTCATCTCAAATTTAGGCGACATAGCACTGCAAACTCATCAAGCATTTTTGTGAGGTGGATCCAACAATCATATCATCCACATAAATTTGTGTGATAAGAATGTTATCTTGACTTCGTTTTATAAACAATGTTACATCGGCATTCCTCGAACAAACTCGAAATCAATTAAGAACTTTGTTAAATGACCATACCATGCTCTCGGTGCTTGCTTGAGACCTTATAACGCTTTCTTTAACCTGAAAACATGGTTAGGCTTGTGTGGATCTTCAAATCCCTTGGGTTGTTCGTATACCTCTTCTTGAGTTCACCATTTAGGAGCGCTCCTTTGACATCCATTTGATATAGCTTGATATTCGGATAGCATGCAATGGCTAGGAGCAACCTTATGGACTCAATCGTGCAACGGTTCAAATGTATCGTCAAAGTCTATGCCTTCCACTTGAGTGTATCCTTGTGCGACAAGTCTGGCTTTGTTGCGGGTTAT
The DNA here is from genome assembly GCA_036937905.1 of Salvia rosmarinus. NCBI lineage: Eukaryota > Viridiplantae > Streptophyta > Magnoliopsida > Lamiales > Lamiaceae > Salvia > Salvia rosmarinus. The sequence continues at coordinate 2,066,803 of JAODLM010000210.1, forward strand.
GACTCCAAATTCGTCCGATTTGTTCTTGAAAATCCACTTTGTTCGATAACATTCACATCGATAGGTCAGAAACAAGATACCACACATCATTCCGAACAAATTGGTTAAGTTCATCGTGCATAGCAACTACCGAACTCATTATCGAAAGCTTCTTTATATTCTTAGGCTCGATTTTAGAGATGAAGCATATAAAACCGGGCATTGAAGCACATATGGATGAAAAACATACCATCTCTCGTAGTTGATGGTGTTGTACCTCGTGTTCGAATACCATCTTGAACATCACCTATGACTTGAGAGATTGGATGATTCTTACGTATTCTTCTGGAGGATCTCGTCTTTCTTGTTGTTGGGCGTCGGTTTGACTTCATCCTCCGTGTCACTGGAACCCCGGATATTTGCGTCGATGTTCCGGTGGGCGTGGCCTCGGCGGTTGGGACATCCTGCCGCTAGCATCTGTTGGACGGTCTTCTATCAATTCGACCACATTTTCATCTTGCCTTTTCCTGCGAGATTAGCAAGATCATCAAAAACAACATTCGGACTCTTGAATGGTCGTAATCTCGGATATATACGGTATGCTTGACTATTTAGAGTACCCTACGAAAATTCCTTTATCGCTCTTCTCATCAAACTTGGTGAGATACTCTCTATCATTCAAGATGTAACAAACACACCCAAACACGTGAAAGTACTTGAGATTTGGTTTCCTTCCTTCGAATTTCATATGGTGTTTTGAAGGAACACGGTCGAATGTTCGCGCGATTGTTGATATGACATGCGGTGTTATGACACGCTGAAGCGTTTGGACGCACCTTTGAGCTTAGCATAACTCGTGCCATTTCTATCGAGTTCTATTCTTGCGCTCACCACACCATTTTGTTGAGGTGTTTTGGCGCGAGAGAATTCTTGGAAAATTCTCTTTTCTCACAAAAATTTGTGAAAGAGATATTCTCGAACTCTCTCCCATGATCTGATCGGATCCTTGACACTTGAACACCAAACATGTTAAAATTCTAGCAAAGAGGATTTTAAGCGTTTCAAATGTCGATTTTCTCGTAAAAGAATGTCCATGTGTACCTTGAAAAATCATCTACAATAACATATGTATACCTCTTGCCACGAAGCTTTCGATCTCGGCGGGCCTACTAAGTCCATGTGAGCGACTCAAGCAGTGTTGTGCCAAAATGTTGTTCACGATGTTGTACAACAACGTGGGAACATGGGTGCATTTTCCTTTGACAATCACCACATACTACCTTTCCGACCATGAGCTTGGGTAGTCCATGTCCGCTTCCATCTTGTTTAACTGTCAAGATTTCTAAAGTTAGAATGTCTAACTTTTGATGCCATAACACACTCTCATCAATTTGTGCCTTATTGCACTTTGGTTCGTCGGCCATATAATGGTTATCGGTGACCTTTGACCTTCATGAGACATGTGTTCTTACCATCATATACCTCACAAGAATCTTTGTCAATTTCACTTGCAACTCTTAGTCACATAATTGACTTATGCTTATAAGATTTGCCATTAAACCTATGCGTGCAAGACATTCTTGAGGCTAGGTAAACCTTGGACATTTAGGAGTCCTTTGCCTATGATTTTCCTTTTGAACCACCTCCAAAGATACACTACCCCTTCATCGACTCGTAGTTGGAAAGGCGACACATTACCGGTCATGTGGCGGAACAACCGCTATCAAAATACCATGAACACGAAATGTTAGTTTTCAGCGATGTAAACAACATGGCATTTAACTTCATCTTTCGACCCAAACTTTCTTTGAGTCGGTTCCTCTATTAGTCGTGTTTGATGCGGTGTGTGCGGCGCAATGCAGAATGCGTACGACGAAGTGTTCTCATAACATGACCTAGGCATCATCTATATCCATTAAAATCGACCTTTAGTTTATAACGAAGGCCTAATGTGACAGTGTAGGCGATAATGACATACATATGTTCTATGCTTTCTCCGTGTCATTTTTACCCTATTAACTAGTTCAGCTTCTTTAACGAATGGTTTCCCATTTGTGGCAACAATTGTGGGAACAACAGTGTTAGGAACATGAGTAAAACCTAAACCAGAAGTATTTGTCTTACCCATTAACAAAGCATCATCTAATTTAGACGTACATGTGTTCCACTTTTTGAATGTACCTTGTGCCACTTCAAGTTGACAAGTCACCTTATGTAGTTCGACTTCCCTTTGTGTCACCAAGACTTCAAGTTTGGCCAGAGATGCTTTCAGCCTCGTGTTCTCTCTTGATGTGAGCTCAAGATCTCGACTTTGTCCTTTTCATTTTTCAAGTAACTCGTCATATAGCTTTTTCAACTCTTGTACTATGGCGATAGAGTCGTCATCACTCCATGATACCCAGTACGACTTTCCTCTCTTCCTTAGGGTGTTAGCACATTGGTTGGCATAATGACCATACCCTTTGCATTCACGGCATTGGATCTTGTCGATGTTGGAGGAATCATACCTAAGCGTGTGCGAGGAAAAGACTTCCTCTTTGGTCTTGGTGGGTGAAGCTTTGAGGTTTGAAGATGGATATTCTACCATTCGATGACTTTGATCCATAGGCCTGGCTTGAGCTTTTTCTTTGTTCATCTTCATCACCATAGTGTTGAATTTCCTGGTGATTAGAGCAACATCATCGCCATGACTTTGATCTCCTGCACTTTTCTTCATCATCCAACTCGATTATCTCCCGGTGTTCCTTTGGATGTGGCGCGAGTGAAGGCAACGATCGGCTTCTTATTGATTGCACCTTTACGTAGGAAAACATATGTTAACCTCGCCCGAGGATCCATCTTGGGTGTTTAATTCACCATACATTGATTATAATCCTAGCATGCGTCTATATAATAAATTGCAACACGTGAGGTTTTCGTGTTTACCTTTGGATACGAAGAGGTCGATGGAAAGAGATGAATGGATCGAGCGGATCGGACTCGTGCTTTGACCTTACGGGTTGTATCCGGTTGCCCGATCTCAAGCGTCGGTGAGGGCGATCTATGGAGAATGCTTGGAAAATCACCCAATCTCTCTAGGCACAATTTTAGAATCACTCTCCAAAACACTATGGAGACTCACGAAAATTCTAGGTTAATGAATTGAGGATTAACCTTGATTCTATCTCATACCTTATATTTATAATGCTACCTTAATCCCGTATGGAAATTACCATAATCCTATATGGAAATTACCATAATCTATATGGAAAATTACCATAATCTCGGGATTATTTCCATACTCTCGGGATTATTTCCATACTCTCGGGATTATTACCATAGTCTTATATGGTGAGGATCTATGCATATACCATAAATATAATAATATCCTTGTGGGATAAAGAGAATAAAATCCTTTCCTTGTAGAGTAAATAGGCGCGATTTCTCCTTGGCTATGGGCTGGATGGGCCGACCAGGGGATCAATCAAGGAATAAAGATGGGCCTCAAATAAATTAATTATCTTATGTTCGGCCCGAACATAAATTAATTTATAAACATTCGATCATGCCACTAGAGAAAGAATCTTGACTTACCCTTTATTACAGAAGATGAGTCGGGCTTGCACTTAGACATTACAAATCCCGTATTTAAGATATCGAGCGTCCATTAATCATATATAGCAATCATTGCTTAAAGCGATTAATAACTTTATTTCCTTAAGTAGTACCACTCGACCTTATTCTTGTACTTGAGCTAACTCGACTGCGGGGTTTAGTACAATAAACCTTTGAGCTCCTTAAGGGGCGTCATCATCCTTAGCGGATACGGTGACTCGTCTGAGATAACTAGCGTGACATACAAGATCGCCACCGCCCGAGATGCGGAGAATCTTGGGTTAGAACATATAACCCTCGCTCATAACAAGTCAAAGTGATGGTTAGCAACTCATACTCACCTAATACCTTATCGAGGTTTAGATCATCGTAAGTCACCGAGATCTTGGTTCTTCACGACGGTCGAAGAAGAACACATCTCGCTGTGATCCTTGATACGTCGTAGAGGCGTACCGGCGTAAACAAGCAACAAAGTCAAGTCACTTATCTATCTCTGCGGCTAAACCGACAACTCGTCCTTAAGTTGTCTCGGTGTGAAACTTTTATATCTCATTAAGCGACCAATCATACGGACTTACGTGATCTTCACACCTGTATGATCTAACTTATATATGAGATAAGGGACACGGATATATGCGATCAAGTATTGATTCGGATAGGAGATTGTAATAGTGGTAACAGAAACATTGTATGCAAGCTCAACCAAAGCGCTTTCGATACAAATCGACACTTTCTCCTCGGTTAATCTCATATGTCTTGGTGAATTCATGAGATCCATGAACTCGATGGTCGCAACCGTTTGAGGCGTTTGATTGCCGTGACCTTCGTCTCAAATCTTGCGGGTAAGGTTGAAGAGCCTTGGATACCGACAACTTGTTACTTATTGCATCACCAAGATCTTGACACTCATTGACAATGTCGATATCCTCTTAGTGTAGTCGTTGATGTTCTTCTTCTCCCGTCTTCATATTCTCGAATTTGGAAGTGAGAATTGAAGTCGAGACTTCATTTATACTTGTATCACCCTCATGATGCCGTTGAAGAACATCCCGTACATCTTTCGCATGGGCGATATTCTTGATCAATTTGAACATCGTCATTTCCACGGATGCGTAAATGGCATTGAGGGCCTTCTCGTTGAAGTTTGCGTCGTCGACGATCTCTTGTCCATTATGCGGGCGTGTTGGAGTAACATCATACGAACATCGGTGGTCTTTGGGATGACCATCCGTTCTCCATGGACTATCGTGCTGACATCAATGGACTTGATGTATGAGCGGTCCGGTCTTCCGGTGGGAGTAATTCGATCCGTCAAGATTGGTGGTCGATAATAACCGACCTTTGTTCGAATCCGTGGCAAAATAAATAGCGAAGATACGGCGGGATCTCGCTCGATGTATCGAGTGTGGCTCGATACCAATTGAAAGTGTTCGCTTAAACACACAAGCATTATGTGGTATTATCCACACACGAGTAAAGCAGTGAATTAAAATCTTGAAGAACTTGAAGAAACTTTTCTCTGATTAAAATTATAATCTGTAGATGCCGATATGGCGAAATGATTCACTATAAAATTTTCTGATGACGTTACAAAACTCACTACTTTACCACAAGATAAAGTCGGAAGGTTGAGTACTAAATCTATCTATCGAGATCTATGAAAAAGCTAAGAAGCTATCTCCGAGATATATGAAAATACTAAATATTTCCTCACAACACTCGTGTCTTAAAAGGACAACCTTCAACACCATTAGAAGTTAAAACACTTCGTGTGATATTGGAAATGTTACAACAGACTCAACAACATAAGCGGATCTCAGATTCTTCTTGATGATTGCGTATCTTTCTTTGTCGCTTTGCCTCTGCTTTTATAGATGTTAGAGGCCTTGATTGCATGTAGTGGTCACGATTTGGCCACTAGGTAGTGGTAAGTCGTGACGATTAGTTGAATGACTTGCTCGGGAAAGTAGGGCAGAATGGACTTAGTCCTCACGATATGTAGCGATCATTTACGTGTTAGGTGTGTTCTGTCGCGTCTCATGAAACGTGTCGTAACCTGCACACTAGAGAGAAAAGCGGCAAAACAATATCCAATAACTAACTCCTTGAAATCAGGAGAGTTAGTCAGAGTTAACCAACTGTAACAGTGACAATTATATGGGTTATCATAACAATAATTCAAATGTACTAGAAATTGATATCAATAAAAGGGATTGAAAAAATAGTAGCGATATATTTAACATAAATTAAATGTCAAATGAGGACATACTGAAAATTGTGGGCCACACACGGTTGTAATTGGAGCTAATTCAATACCAGCTCATTCAGTTATCCTTTTTATTTTTTATTTTTTTATCAATTAATCTGAAATTTTAAAGGTTGCGTCGCGGTGATGATTCGAGCAGAGATCTTGGCGCCAGGCGTTAACCTTCTACCACTTAGCCAACCCACACACACAGTTATCCTTTTATTAGAAAACTAAATTTGTGCTCGTTTAAAAAAGTCAACTCACTTAATTAAATTTCTCCCTCCCATTTTATTTTTCCCCTCCCAATTAAAAGACTTAAAAAGAGTTCGATTAATTAACTTTGAAATTGCTAATAACTCACTTAGCTATTTCTGTAAATCTTAGACATATAATATTAATCAATTTGTATTAATTAGGTTAAATCAAATATCGAAACGATGTGGACTAATAAAGTCAATAAGAAATATGAATTCGCACATGAATCCCGTTATGGAAATACCGACGTAAATATTCCCTAAGTCATCGTGTTGCATGAGATAATTTCCTACTGCTCTGATATTTTAAATAGGAGGCAGGTTATGTTTAAAAAGGATAAAACTTGGGTGAGCTCCGCCTATCACGAGCTCACCATTATTTTTTGTTAAAATAATTATATATTAATTATGGTAAGTTAAGATATTTAGATTTTATTAATTTTTAATTAAATTTATTAATTTATTAATTTTAATTTATCGATTCAAAATTATAATTTTGCTCTATTTAAAATTAGGCTTATTATTTCATAATTAGGGTTTATTAATTCAAGAATAGGATTTATTATTCAAATTAGGGTTTATTATTCAAAATTAAGGTTTAGTAATTAACAATTAGGATTTATTAATTCCAATTAAGGTTTATTAATTCAAAATTAAGATTTATTAATTCATTATTAGGGTTTATTAATTCATAATTAGGATTTATTAATTCACAATTAGGTTTAGTAATTCTAATTAGACTTTATTAATTTAAAATTATTATTTATTAATTCATAATTATGATTTATTAATTTATAATTAAATTTTATTAAATTTAATTAATTAATTAAAAAATTAATTAGGGGATCTCACCGTACGCACATGAGACCACCCTTTTAAAAGATATTTGTCTTCAAACTCAAAACCTTCAAGTTATTTTACAATTATAATATTACTTTATAATATTTTATATCTAAACACGGCCAAAAAAATTCATCACGAATTTTGTAATAAAATATAATCATTTCAATTATAATATACTTTTAGTAATTCCATATCCACAAGACGGGCCAAAAAATTTCTTGACAAAGAACTTCCCCAATATATTATTAAATGTTTTTTCTCGACTACTCATGAAAATGATCCCGAAAAAGAAACTGGGGGCTATGGGCAGTGAGAAGGCAATAATTGTTGGAAAACTAGGCGTGGGCATAAAATCATCATGGATTAATGATGATGGACGAACAGGTCCGGCCCTCACATTTCGGGGGCCCTAGGTGAATATATAAAATGGGGCCCTCAAATATAAAACATGTTAATTTTTTTTTAACAAAGTGTATCATATCGAATATAACAAAAGGATAATAATCACAATACTAAAAGAAAAGAAAAAAAAGATCTCATAGTCTTCTTTCTCAAGCTCGAGATAGTCAAATTACTTTAAGTATAGAAAATACCTCTTGATGTCGAACACAAATCAAAACGAGAGATGCAAACCGTAAAGGGGAGATTGATTCCGTCACCGCTCTCAGCCGCTCAATGCTCAGCCGATAGCCATCGACCGTCGTCAACCCTCTAAATCGGTAAATCACATTCACATGCGAAATTTGATTGTTGCCCGACTTCAATTCTCTTGTACGTAATTTATGACTCGATCGAAGATGAGGAAAAGAATTATCGAAATTGGAATGCTTTAGATGTGTGGGAATGGAAAGAGAAGTGAAAATATCCGATTAATTTAATAGTCGATTGATAGATGGAAGGAATGAAGAAGAAACTTGATTAACTACAACTTACACTGCGTGTCTGGATTCTCAAATCTTAGCGGTAAGTTATTAATTTTTTTTTTCTAATTTTGGGCTTAATGGGCTTAAAAAAATATTTGGGGCCCCAAATTTGGGGCACTGGCGATGCACTTTGGGCCAAACCCAGGGGCCGGCCATGTGGACGAATAATGGGTCCCAAATTTGTATGATGGTGGCATATGCTCTCACTTTCCAATGTTAAATATGCTTGTGTGTGTGTGTTGACGTAGTGGTAGAGTGGTTATCTTTCGAGATCGAAAGTGCCGGTTCGAGTCAGTCGTGTGTGACTTTAAATTCGTATTAAATTTACTATATATATATATATATATATATATATATATATGCTCACCTTTATTTTATTTGACATTTTATATTTATATGCATATTTAAATGCGCAACCCTCTTTAATTTGTCTGTTACAAATTAAATTCTTTTTATGACAAAAAATTCTAGGTTATGGGGTCAAGTCGGGTTGTTTTCATTTTGGGTTACAACCATAAGATCCTCTCCAGGTTCTATGGGAATAAAGCTCGACATGATTTGTACCTACTACGAGTATCCCATATTCCATTGTTTTTTGCCCTATTTTGTAATTTAATGTACAACCACTCGTGTGATTCTTGGAAACAATGCAAGTGCAAGAATTTTCCCACTCAACTCAACTCAAATTACCTAGCTAGCCTTTTTAATCGTAGTTTGACGTAAATGAAGGCTAGCATGCTAATACTAATTTTGCCCTATTTTGAAGTAATTTAATAGTAATGGAATAATTCTAGAAATATCAAATATAATAAGTTAGCTCTTCATCAAGTTTGAAAAACTTATTATGCGTGAATATTTTTATTCTGCTCTGCTTTTGTTGTGATGAAGATGCTCCTTGGGATCTGTTTTGCCCTGCTCAATTACTATTAAGTTTTCTGAAAATAATTAATTTTCGGAGTTTTTTTACCTGTCCAACACTTCACATCACTAAATATAAAATAAATGACGATGCAGTGTTGTGTATCCTAGTTTGGAAAAAAAAATGGGTGACATCCAAATGCATGGTGATCGATCTTAGTTAAATTTAATTGGAATTTATCAATTGAGGATTTCTTAATTCATTTAAAATTTAACTAGAGCGTATGCATCGGAATATAAAATTTCCTCGCATATTTTTCTTATTTGTAGCCTCGCTGCTGTCATTCATGGCCGTATTTTTGTGATTTAGGTAGCTCGACTTAAAATATAAAAAAAGAAATATCAATAGAATTCAAATATGAACTTTTTATATTATGGGCCTATGAGTCATTACATTAGCTATGGACTGTGGTTGGTTAGGCTTCCTATACTTGGGCCCATCTCAGCAAAGACTGTGGGCCCTGGGCTGCCAATTTGCAATTTTCAGAATATTGGCTCACTGGACTCTAATTTTGTGAGTCATATTCTCTCACAATTCCTTCCCCATCTTCAAATGTCAAAGTCTCATATCAAGAAGTTTTACTCTATCACTAATTATTTTATGAAAAATAGAAGAAGTTTTAATAAAAAATGCATCAACGGCAAGGGTAAAATGGTAAGATGATCATTTTACCATCAGAACAAATATAACACTTATTCAGGAACGGAAGAATTGTTTTACAACTCAAAAGACACAAAATTTTCAGGTCAAGACTCTTTGGACATCCACATAGTAAAGACTCTCTAGATTAAAAAAGAAGTTTATAATCCAATTCTCACCGTCCCCTTCTCACCATTGTAAAACAAAGGAAATCCTAATTAAAAGAAAAAAAGATTTCCTGGTCCTGGAAAAAATGAACAGGACAACACGAGGAGGACAGCTCTACCTACGAAACAGGAAAAAAAACTAGAGTAACCATGCAAATTTATTGCAAAAAACTAGATTGACAAAAAAAAATTATATGTACATTCATAAATTAAACATCCACCGAAAATCTTGCATTAACTAAACAAGTATATATTACAGCCATCTATCACCATCTTATTTTCTCACACAAAAAAAAAAAACAAGAGCAAGAAACTAGACTCTTGTCCAAGACACAAGCACCAGTGCTTTCTCCTTCTGCACAGGTACTCCACAGTTCTCATCCATGTCAACCTCTCCACCTTCTGGAACCTTCCAATAAACAAAACACCAAATTCGCAACAACCAAATGAAGCTGGCCGGCCACATCCTCCTCCCAAAACCAAACTGCAGAAACTCAAAATCCCGCTCATAAAACTCCAACTACGCTTCGAGAAACCTCTCGGGCCTAAACAACGTCAGTTCAGCCCACGCGCTCGCGTCGCACCCCAACGCCTGCAGATTCATCATGATCAACGAGCCCTTTGGAACCGTGTTAGCCCATGGCGAGATGGGGTACGAATGCTATGGGAGTGTTTCTTTGATGCAGGCGTTTGGGTATGGTAGTTGGGAGATTTGTGATACTTTGATGGGATTTTGGTCGAGCTTCTCTCGCTTGAGTTCTTCAACCAGATTGTTCATGACGTCTTTGTTCTCGATCAGTTATGCCATGGCTCATTCTGCTGTCGCTGTCAGATTGCCACATGCTGCACGGAATATCTCCTAAACATAACAGATTATTGAGAGTGATATTTTACAAATGTATGTATGTACATAAACCTCTATGATCATTTATGCGACAGTAAGGAGAGTATATGCTATTTAGGAATTGATAAGTATATAGATAGAATGTATGTTATAAAAATCACATCTATTTAAACTTGGATTCGTATTCAAGTAATAGCCCAAAATTTATGAAATAATATCGGAACTTAAAGATATCCCTCATTTATTATCTAATAAAATGAAGGGATAAGTAAATTATCAAATTTTAGTCAAAGTCCACCACCGACATAATAATAATGTAAAATTATGTTCTTTTAATTGATTATAATTTTGGCAACCGAAATTAATATATCCCCAAATTAGAATTGAGCAGCTAATTTGACATAATTATGTATATATGTGACAAAAATGGGCGAGAGGGGAACCATGACATGCAAAAGGTTAGCCACTAAACGCCAAAAACTCTAATTTGGAGATATATCGATCTCAATCGTATAATATATTACATAGAAAATCTTTGTGGTATATAAAGCAGACGAAATTCGATAATTTACATGTTATTATTTTCAAAATAAAGAATAAATCACCTATTTCCTATCTACGCCTAATAATATCTGTGAAAAAGAAGACAAAAGTAATATACGCATAGTTATCAAAACTGGATTTCATTCATTATCAAAACCACTACTGTTGCTTTCACAGCTATAGCTATATATAGCTCCCATCTATAACAAACTCTAGCCGCTAGGAATCAGAGAATATAACCAAAGCAATAAGAAGATTACAAGTGGTCCAACGCCTTTGGTGTCAATCCTGGTATGCAAGCCACGTACACCATTCTCAGGAAGGCAAGCATCAGTAGCTGGTTTAACATGCCCCTCAATTCGAGCAAGCGGAAATGAACAACGTGAAGTTTGTTCTTGAGGCGAGAGAAGAATTGGTAGCTCAGTGGCTTAGTGAAAATATCAGCCACTTGATCAAGAGATGGAACATGCTGCACTTGGAGAGTGTTAGCAGCAATTTTCTCACGAACGAAATGAACATCTAACTCGATATGCTTCGTGCGAGCATGAAGAGCGGGGTTAGTGGCAAGTGAAATGGCATTAAATTATCACCCGAACAATAGGAACTCGAGAAACTTGATAGAAAGTTCTCGAGCGAGATTGAAACGAAACCTCGGTTGCGGTATGTGTAGGAAATCTTATTTTAACCCTTTCGATGATCTATCTTGGATGTTTAATTCACCATACATTGATTATATGCCTAGCATGCACCTATATAATTAATTGCAACACGAGGGTTTTCTCGTGTTTACTGCGAATCTGTCGGGGATGAGCGGATCGAGACTCGTGCTTTGATCTTACGGGTGTATCCGGTTACCCGATCTCCAATATCGGTGAGGATAAGCTATGGAGAATGCTACATAAAATCACCTCTTTCTCTACTAATTTTGAAAATTATCTCCCAATTGCTATGGAATTCTCGAAAATTGTGGGATGAGGATTAACTTAATTTTCTCTCACCTTATATTTATAATGCAACTCCCAAATCCTATTTAGATAAGATTTATGCATATCTAATAAATATAATAATATCATTTAGGATAGAGAGGATCAAGTCGAGTCGATGGGACTATAGAGAGAGGCGAAATTCACCAAGCTACGGGCTGGATGGGCCGGCCGAGGATCAAATGAGGAATAAAGATGGGCCTCAAATAAATTAATTATCTTATGTTCAGCCCGAACATAAATTAATTTATAAACATTCATTCATGCCACTAGAGAATAAATCTTGACTTACCGCTTTATTACGAAGTTGAGTCGGGGCTTGCATGAACATTCTGAATCCCGTATTTAAGATATCGCCGTCCATTAATTATTTAGAGCATTACATTGTTTAAAATAATTAATATCTTTAATTCCTTAAGTAGTACCACTCAACCTTATTATTGTACTTGAGCTAACTCAACTGCGGGGTTTAGTACAATAAACCTTTGAGCTCATAAGGGGCGTCATCGTCTAAATGGATACGGTGACTCGATACATATAACTAGCATGACATCTGCACCGCCACCACCCAAGATCGCGGAGAATATTGGGTTAAATCATGTAACCTCACCCATAACAAGTCAGTGATGGTCGACCTTCATACTCACCTAATACCTTATCGAGATTTAGATCATCGTAAGTCACGAGATCTGGGTTCTTCACGGCGGTCGGATAGAAGAACTCATCTCACCGTGATCCATCAATACGTCGAGAGGCGTGCCGGCATAGATAAGCAACCAAGTCAAGTCACTTCTTATCTATACCGCGACTATCTGACAACTCGTCCTCAAGTTGTCTCGGTAGTGATTCTTTTATATCTCATTTAGCTTGACCAATCATACGGACTTACGTGATCTTTTACACCTTGTATGATCTAACTTATATATGAGATAAGAGGACATAGATATATGCAATCAAGTAATCAATTCGGATAGGAGATTGTAATAGTGGTAACGAGAAACATTGTATACAAGCTCAACCAAAGCGCTTTGATATATAAATCCAACAATCTCCCACTTATACTAAAGCAAACTTTTAGTATCTGATGTGTCTCTACTAACTATTACAAACAAAACCATCACTTTGCTTCTCCTACTTATACAAAAGTTTCCTTTCTAAGTGGGTGCCATCATGCAATCGAGTCCTCGAATGTAAACTTCGTAGACTTTTTGCGGCGAGCTCTTCGTGAATGGATCCGCTAGGTTATCCGTCGTATCAATCTTTTCGATCAAGACGTCCCTAAGTCTAACGATTTCTCGTATGACATGGTACTTTCTCTCTATGTGTTTGGTTGCCTTGTGGGTCCGTGGTTCGCCCGAGGTTTGCATCACCGAGTTATCACGATGAAACTATGATACTATTGGGCAAACCGGTACCACACCTAGATCCATGAGGTAGTTCTTGAACCATCTGACTGTTGGTTGTATCTTGGAAAGGTTTGGTTGAGCTTGTATACAATGTTTCTGTTACCACTATTACAATCTCTATCTGAATTGAATACTTGATTGCATATATCGTGTCCCTTATCTCATATATAAGTTAGATCATACGATGTGTGAAGATCACGAAGTCCGTATGATTGGTCAAGCTTAGTGAGATATAAAAGTTTCACGGTGAGACAACTTGAGGATGAGTTGTCGGTATCGGTGCGGTATAGATAAGTGACTTGACTTGGTTGCTTGTCTATGCTTCTCGTCGGCGTGTTGAAGGATCACGGTGAGATGAGTTCTTCTATCGACCGTTGTGAAGAACCAAGATCTCGGTGACTTACGATGATCTAAACCTCGATAGGTATTAGGTGAGTATGAGTTGTGACCATCACTGACTTGTTATGGTGAGGGTTATATGTTCTAACCAATATTCTCCGTATCTTGGGTGGTGGCGATGCTTGTATGTCATGCTAGTTATCTGTCGGTCACCGTATCCGTTAGGATGATGGCGTCCCTTAAGGAGTTCAAATGTTTATTGTACTAAACCCTGCGGTTGAGTTAGCTCAAGTACAATAATAAGGTTGAGTGGTACTACTTAAGGAATTAAAGATATTAATTATTTTAGCGATCGAATGCTATAAATAATTAATGGACGTTCGATATCTTAAATACGGATTCGTAATGTCTAAGTGCAAGCCGACTCAACCGATAATAAAGGGTAAGTCGACATTTATTCTCTAGTGGCATGAATAAATGTTTATAAATTAATTTATGTTCAGGGTGAACATAAGATAATTAATTTGTTGAGGCCCATCTTTATTCCTGCATTTGATCCCTGGCCCATCGGGCCCGTTACTCTTGGAAGAAATCGGCGCCCCCATTTGTATGACAAGGATTTTATTCCTTTATCCTATAAGGATATTATTATATTTATGGTATGTGCATAGATCATTTCCTTATGGAATTATGGTAATGCATTATAAATATAAGGTAAGGGATAAAGTCTAGGTTATTGCTTAATATTTGAGAGCATAATTTTCGTCCACCATCATAGTGGGATTCACGAAAATACCTAGGGTTTTGAGGGTGATTTCTTGTAATATTCTCCATTGATCGTCCTCACCGGCGTTGGAGATTGGGCAACGGGATCGATCGGAAGGTCAAAGCGAGTCTCGATCCATTCGCCCGACAGATTCAAAGGTAAACGAGAAAACCCAACGTGTTGCAATTAATTATATAGGTGCATGCTAGGTTTATAATCAATGTATGGTGAATTAAACATCAAGATAGATCATCGATGAAAGGCTAAACCTAGTTTTCCCTACAATTGGTATCGAGCACGGGATCGATATCTTGGCTCTGTTGGATTAATTCACGTTTGATTATTACGTGCGCTTATTTAATTGTTGGATCATCGTTCATCGTGGCTCGTTTATTTTTGTCGGATGTTGTTTTCACCGAGAAAATACGTGGTTAGATTAGATTTGTTTTACGTAAATCTTATACGTAAAGAAACGAGCGAAAGAAGTCGAGATCGAGGCAGCGGGAAAAGCGGTCGCGCGGCGTGCGGCGGCGGCATGCATGGCATGAGCGGCGCTGGCGGGCGCGCCGCGGCAGCAGCTGCTCTTCGGCGAGCTCGCGTTCATGAGCTCGGCGGCGGCGAGCTCGGCGGCTGACAGCGGCGAGAGTAGATGGGAGCGCGCGCGAGATCCCAGCGCCTCGTGAGCATGCTCGCGGTCGCAAGGTCGACCGCGAGGCGTGGCGGCGAGCTAGCGGCGGCGGGCGCGTTCGCGAAACCCGGCGCTTCACGGTGGGCTAGCGGTGTTGGGCGACCACGAGGCAACGGCGCCCGGCGTGCTTGCGACCGAGGTAGCCGCGAGCACGCGAGGCGCGCGCGCGCGGCGGCGTGGCGAGCGTGGCGGTGGTGTGCCCAGCGGCGGCCCAACCCATTTGGGCAATCCGGCCCGGATCCATTTTCGGCCGAACAGATTTTTCGGCCCGAATCTAGTTTTGACCAATCCGGTCCGTGCCCGTGCACACGGGCCCATTTTTCGAGTCGGTCCATGCGGGTGCCGCGAGGCCCGTTTCGATGTTTAAATCATTCTTTGCTATTCTATGTAATAGTTTAGGCGGGAAAGTGCGGGTTCCATGTGTGAGCCACGATGAGCGTTTTATTTTATTTTATCGTTTATTGCATGTCGTGGATGTTTAAATATCGAAGCATGCTATGTATGTTTAAATTACGTGAACAAACATATTATATGTTTTCGTGATTGGATGCGTATAGTAAGCATGCTAGGTTTATCGCGTTTTCAAGCATATTTTAGAATTACTGCGAGCATGTTTTACATGTTGAGTTCTATGAACAAGCATCTTTGAGATTACGTGATCTGCATGGATAAACTTTTAAACAAAAGACTAAGCAAACAACTTGACAAATTAATTTTTCAAATTAAAATGTCAAGACCTCCCTTTTGATCTCTAAACAAAGTGAGATGCCTTTGAGTGGCGTCCACACGCGTGGCTTGCTTGCACTATTCATCATAAGTTTGTTAGATGAGATTTCTAAATAAAACTTTTAAATCTATTGAAAGTGGGAGTTTAATGTGGCGTCACACACGTTAGCTTGCATGTGCGATTTTCATAAGTTCTCTAGAGATAGATATAAAATGAGATAACAAAAGAATTTGAATTGGAGCGGTATGGTCGGTGAGTATACCAATTCTAAAATTCATTTCTATTATTAAAAATATGGTCATTGTAGACATCACCTCAGTACAACTTCCAGCGAAGTCCTTCTTGCGATAGTGATGTGGTCTAGTAAGGTCAATCGTTAATTTCATTTGTCATAAGGATAAGTTGACATGGATTGAAATTAAGCGACTAAAGGTATATTTTAGTGCAGTCGGGGGTTCGTATGTATGCGCGTCACACGCGTGGCTTGCATGTGGGATTCCTTGGGCGATTGGAAGCGATCAATATTGTTTTATCAAAAGGTTATAATATTGTTGTTACAAATTATATGCGATCGTATGCTTATGTGTTTACCTTATCGTTTTAGATATGTCTCTTACACGATTATCAATATGCTCTTTAAAATCCACTTATCGGTCCAATTTCATCGAGTGGAAGCGAAACATGGAATATGTTCTTATCATTGAAGAACACATGTTTGTTCTCCTCTCCTAAAACCGATGCCACTTGCGCGCATCGACGAATGAGCGAGTCGGCGGACTTTGGAATAAGTCGAACAATATGGCAAAGTGCTATATGATGACTACTATGTCCAAAGGCTTGCGGTGCTGACATCGATCGATGGTGAGCGCGACCGATATTTGGTCGAGTCTCGAGAGTAAGTTTGGGCGGTCGGATCGACGATCGACTTCCACGCAATGAGAGAAATCTTGGCGTGTAAGATAGAAGAAGGAAGTTCGGTCCATGAACATGTCTCCCATGACTCGTCTCATGGATAGTCTTGATCGGTTGGGAGGAGGTATTGCAGTGACGAGGTCGATATCATCCTCAATACCTTGCCCAAGTCTTTTGAGAACTTTCGGCGTGGATGCGATCATGAGCAAGACCGGTATACATTTAGTCGGTTGCTTAATGATCTGGTGGTGCGGAAGGAGTTATGGGAAAGGGCACATGCTCTTGCTAGCACATCTAAGGGCCCGTATTTTCCATTGCAAAATGGAAAAGAAAAAGAGCAACAAAGGTGGTAGAGGCAGGAAATAGTGGGAGTAATGGGAGCAAGAACATGGCGACCAGGAGGCTTAAAAAGCGAAAGGAGAAGGGCAAGTGCTCAAGTGCGGTGGGCCCGGGCATTGGAAGGCCAGTGCCCTATGCTCAAGGCTCAGTGCTGGTTTGCTTTAATGTGAAACATGTTTAGCGACTTGTTGACCCGTTCTTGGGTAGTAGACACGGGTGCTCTTGATCATGTTTGTTACACTTGCGGGGTTTTGCGGACAAGGGAGGCTGTATGATGGCGAGATAACGATCTCCATGGCAACGCGGCGAAAGTCGAGGCCGTTGCGATCGAAGATGTTACTTTATGTTTTGGGACAGGTTTTAGTTTTGAAGGCGTTTTATATGTGCGGATTTTGGTGGAACCTTGTTTTGTTTCAAATTATTTACTCATGGATATTACATTATTTTTGATAGTGGTGTTTCTATCATAAGAAATGATGAAGTTATACGTGTTGGCACGTTATATAATTAACTTTATACTATTTACGCAAAACATAATACCATAACTATGTTGCATCTTCAACAAACCTAGAAAGAAAGTTTTCTTCAGCAAGATGACACCACTTTTCTCTCGGCATCTTAGATTAGGTCACATCAATCTAAATAGGATCAGGCGGCTAGGAATGGGCGTTGGGTAATCTCACGGTTACTCCGTTCCCGATCTGCGAATCTGTATAGAAGGTAAGATGTCGACGACCTTCAAAGCGAAGGTTATAGAGCGAAAAAGTTAGAGTTAGTCCATTCGACTGTGTGGACGATGTCACACAAGCTCATGGAGAATGCAGTATTTTGTCACTTTCATTGGCGATTACTCGAGGTGCGGATACGTATACCACCTTCGCGCAAGTGCGAATGCTTTGAGAAATTCAAAGAGTTCAAGGTGGAAGTGGAGCGAAGCTTGGTAAGAGTATCAAATCCATGCGTTACGATCGCGGTGGCGAATACCTCGACAACGAGTTCATGGACTATCTAGTGAAGTGTGGGATTACCTCCCGGTAGCACTACACCGGTACACCATAGCAAAATGGTGTGTCGGAGCGAAGAAATATGACTCTTTTGGAAATGGTTAGATCTATGATGAGTTATGCAACATTGCCTATTTAGATTACGGGGTATGCCTTAGAAGCAATGACATACTTGCTAAATCTTGTACCGTCGAATAAATCGAAAAGACCCTTTCGAGTTGTGGTTTGGGCGCAAGTCTAGTTATGTTGATTTATATCTTGAAAGCGGTTTGGTTGAGCTTGTATGATGTTTCTGTTACCACTATTACAATCTCTATCTGAATTGAATACTTGATTGCATATATACGTGTCCCTTATCTCATATATAAGTTAGATCATACGATTGTGTAGAAGATCACGAGTGCGTATGATTGGTCAAGCTTAATGAGATATAAAAGTTTCCTGGTGAGACAACTTGAGGGCGAGTTGTCGGTATAAGGTATGATGCAGATAAGTGACTTGACTTGGTTACTTGTCTATCTTTGGTATGTCTCGGCGTATTGAAGGATCACGGTGAGATGTGTTCTTCTAGGCGACCGTCGTGAAGAACTAAGATCTCGGTGACTTCACGATGATCTAAACCTCGATAAGGTATTAGGTGAGTATGAGTTCTTGACCATCACTTTGACTTGTTATGGGTGAGGTTATATGTTCTAACCCAGATTCTCCGCATCTTGGGTGGTGGCGATCTTGTATGTCACGCTAGTTATCATGTCAGTCACCGTATCCGTTTAGGATGA
Organism: Salvia rosmarinus; assembly: GCA_036937905.1. Taxonomy (NCBI): domain Eukaryota; kingdom Viridiplantae; phylum Streptophyta; class Magnoliopsida; order Lamiales; family Lamiaceae; genus Salvia; species Salvia rosmarinus. The sequence continues at coordinate 2,085,699 of JAODLM010000210.1, forward strand.
TGGCGTCCCTTAAGGAGCTCAAAGGTTTATTGTACTAAACCCTGCGAGGTTGAGTTAGCTCAAGTACAATAATAAGGTTGAGTAGTCTTGCTAAGGAATTAAAGATATTAATTATTTTAGCGAATGATTGCTATAAATAATTAATGGACGTTCGATATCTTAATCTGAGGATTCGTAATGTCTAAGTGCAAGCCAGTTCAACTTGGTAATAAAGGGGTAAGTCGACATTTATTCTCTAGTGGCATGAATAAATGTTTATAAATTAATTATGTTACAGGTGAACATAAGATAATTAATTTATTTGAGGCCCATCTTTATTCCTTGCATTTGATCGGCAGCCGAGTTCTAAACTTCGGAGTGAAGAACCGATATCGCATGTAGCTATCGAGGTCCATCCGCAGGCCGAACCGAGACGTGGTAGGTAGAGACGTACAACACCAAAGGATTTTGGTCCCGACTATATTGCTCATGTCGGACGGAAGAACCAACATCGATCAGCAAGTGCTCTGCCAGACGGGACGTCCAGCGAGAGGTCGCTCAAGTGAGATTGATTCTATTCTCAAAACCACACTCGCGCCGTCCGATTTGCCGTGGTTGTAAGCCCTTAGGGACGCAAATGGATCCTCTAAAAGAAAGCATGCGAGGATCAATTGAAAAGTATAAGGTCCGCTTTGGTTGTCAAAGGGTTTAAACAGTTAGTAGGGTACAATTTCTTCGATACCTATTCACCGCTGCGAGTTTGATTACGCTCTATTCGGTGCCTCGCAGTCGCTTAGTGGGTAATTTTGAGATTCATCAAATGGACGTAAGACTGTTCGCAGGTGACCAGTGACGGAGGTTATATAGAGCAACCGAACGGTTTGTAGTACCGGCAGAGGCGCGATGCAAACTCGTAAGTCTCTATACGGTTCAAACAGTGCGCTAAGATATACCTTGAAATTTGACAATGTAAAGTCGGAGTAAATGGTTTCAAGATCAACAGTGTGACATTAATGATCTGTAGATACGACATGTTGATCGTGTTATAATGTGTCAGATGAGGCATGTTGATCATGGGTAGTAATACCTCAAGTCACTAATGACACAAAGCAGACAGTTAAATAGAAATTTCGACAAAGAGCGGGTTTAGCCGATGGATTCTCGAATCAAGATTCTAAGAAGATCGATGGAATTGTTCGACACAATCTCACCACGCGAGAAAGTGCTTAAGAAATTCAATGCTTGATAGTTTGTCCGCTAAGACCATCCGGAGCTCAATGTTCACTCGAGTAAGAACAGTGGATTAACCCGTTCAGAAGACTATGCTAAGGTATCGGGTTCTGTATTCCATAATCACGCCATCGACATAGCTTGCGCTGTGAATAAATTGAGTCGTTACAACGAGCAATCCAAGCAAGGAGCATTCGAAGGCTCTAGTAGAGTTTTGAGGTACTCAAGTATACCAAAATCACGCGATTTCACGAGATATCCCTGCATCAAGGGCAACGTGATGCCAATCGATATCCGACACCTAAAGATTCACTTTCATAATTTGGGCACGTGTTCACGATCAGGAGGTGTTTTTTGGAGATCCACGAAATGTACATGTATAACCCGATCCACCATGAAATCAATCATAGCTTCGATAAAGCCATGGCAGTTCGAGTGGTCTGCATTTTTCGGAAGATATTCCATGTTGGTCTAAACCTCGCGCCACGCGTGATGATTCACCGTGATAGCCAAGCGCCATCGAAGGGCGGTGCGGTTTGATAATGGTAAGTCCATATAACGCTCTACGATATAATACCGCGAGGCATTTGATCTCGCTGGTTATATCAATCGACTCATGTCAAGTCAATAGATAACCGCGCATCCCAACCAAAGTGGTCGAACCGGATCAAAATGATCAAGTTGTTAAAGGGAATGGGATTAAAATCCACATCTTAAGAACAATCACAAAGGTAACCCAACCATGACGACTGAGATCCCAAGAACTCGTTCAACGGGTAACTAAGCTATAGAGAGTTCGTGTAAACACTCAGTTACCGCTCCCCGAAAGCAAACGAGTGTCGAAAAACTTGCCTAGTGGCGAGGTTGAGTCGTTAACCTTAATGATTCCTAAGATACCGGCGGAGAAATGAGTATGGCAAGATATCAGGTAAAGAATCACCTATAGTTGCGCGACCGCCTCAAACAAAAACACTTATCGAATCCAAAAGGATATCCATGGCCAAAATGGAATCAAACGTGAGAACGGACGAGGTTGAGGTGTTCAAAGTGTTAATACCATTGTCTCGCACGTATGGGGAATCATGCGCATCGTGTCCACTAATGCTTGTACTGGATGTACTAACTATGAGGTTCAAGGCCATAAATCACCCGGCGTCCAAATATTTTAACATCTCTCGAGGAACGAGTCGTTCTCATACACGCATATGGCTATTTCCACTCATGTGAGATTGTTGAAAATCGTATATATATATATAATATATGTGGTCAGTTTCCGTGAAGCAACTTTGACCAAGATTTTAGTGACGAACGCTTAATTTTGGAAATTAAATGGCATAGGATCGATCTACGCTTCGAGTAGATGATCGTGGTATATTCACATTCTCAAATCCGATTTTCTGAGGAGAAATAATGGATCAAAGTTGGTCACTTAAACACGGAGTTATGCTGATTATGGATAAGCATGGATTAATTAATCCTCATCCTACATTGATTAACGTATCTTCATTAACTCGCTCATATGTGGTTCATCGAACACTTAGTATATATTACAAGTGACGGCGAAAGCTCCACGCTGCCACGCACGAGGCAGCCACACCGCGCGGGCCTGGCCTGCCCGCCCGGCCTGCCTTTCGGTTCCGGATCTTGATCTGCGATCTCGATCTTGGCACATGGTTGGGGGTCTTGGGCCTCGTCTCTGGCTTGCTTCAGGGCTCGGGTCTGCGGCCCATTGCCCCATATTTTGGATCACTTTGATCGAGCTCCAAAGACGGAGTCGTGGTCCGGGCTCAACTCGTGTAGCCCAACCGCGGGCCGCCAGGCGATGGAGTCGGTCCGAGTGCCCAACTCGTAAGCTGCCCAACTGGGCCTCGGCTGCACTTAAGAGACGCTCTGATACATCCAACGAACCCGACGCACGTCTGTCCGTGATTCGCCTGGAATCGCCTGCAACGCTCCGACATGGGCGCTCTACGGAAAACGGGGCACGTGTCTCCGAAAACCGCCCAACCCCTTTGCACTCAACTGGGGATATAACTGCAACTACCCGACATCAATGCGGGTGTTGACTCAAGATGTTCCTCATGAGGACGACGCCTATAACAAGGACAGTCTCCCCAAAGATAGTCACCCACCGCAAAAGCATTCCAGATTCTCTCATAAGACTTCTCGCATACATAGCTCAGTGTCCAAGCCTGCCCCGCCCGCCCGCCGCTGTAGCTCGCTGTTAGTAGGCTCGCCACCCACGACGCCGCTTCTTATCTTGGCGACGATACGCTTTAACCGAGAGCACTATCGGTGTATCTCGCTTTGGAAAGAGGCCTCCTCGACTCTAATTAGTTTACGGTTTAGTTTCAATCAGATTTCATTCGTTTGTTCAATTGTTATTCGATCTCCATTCCATTGCTTTTAAGTTGTAATACGTCTCGCATATATGTACACGTTCTAAATGTCTTACGAATCTAGTACAGTACTTCCTCAATTTCCATCCACCCTAGCTCACACATGTAGTGAAAACATAAACACACATACCTAACTAGAGAAGAAAGAGAGACCCTCATATGAGTAAAGATAGTCGGTCGCATTAACTTGATGTCAAAGGGTGTGACAACGCTGGTCAAGGTGTTATGTGTTGGGAATTCGACCTCATCTAATGATACGCAGTGAACTGTACAATCAAGAAACAGATCATGATCTATAATTAAACATGCGACGAGCCCTATGAACACGTTAGATAGAGAACTTACCTTGCAACGCCCAATGGATTTGCAACGCCCAAGCTTCCAATGAATTGCGGTTGTCTCCACAACTATGGTATCCACGATGCAACCGTGCGGTGAACAATTCCCCAAGATAAGTTCAAGAAGCTAAGAAATCTCCGAACGAACTTAACTGTAGTTCTCTACACGATTTCAGACACGCCTAACGCCTAATCTTTTGTTTGTTTGACCTAATGAATAAATGTCTCTATTTATATTAAATAGAGTGGCCCATTAAAACCCCAGCTTATATCGGGCTTTATTCTTTAGTCGCTTTTAATTAATTAATACCAAACCATTAATTAAAAGCCCATATCTAATTTAGCCATATCTTTCAATCTCCCACTGACTAATATTAGATAACTACCGCACTATGCATACCCTGAGCGATTTAATAATACACTTGATAGTTGACCCAACAGCCCCATTACGATGATGATCTAGTCAAAGTCTCAGCACAAACTCGACTCAAGCGTAGAATAACTCGATATATTTGACGGACGCTTACGTGGAAAAACAAGAACAAACCTTTACATGAAGTTTATGTAATATCATTTCATTCATGACACACTCGATTGAGCCTTAGGATTTTGCTATGTGTCTAATCCCAATAGCTCAATCATTTTTCTCATCTTTATTATAAGCATCTATACTGATCATATTCAATTACTTTAATCAATATATCTCTGATGCCAATGACTTTATGGTCGAATAATATAGAGAAAATGAGTGCTCACGAAATTCCAATCGAGGAATGAATCCCATTCGCTCAACTACCATTTTCATTTGTCTCATAATGCACCCAATCCAAGCCGTTCCAGCCTCAGCAAGCATCAGTCATTAGTCAAAGATACATCACCAACAAACAAAATTGTAATGACCTCAAGTCTAAGGACTATTACATACCACATACTAAGAAATCGTACATCTAACAAACGATTTAATAACAGATATACCAATTTTCCAAAGTATTCATGTGTCCATCACGGATATCAAATATCTCGTAGTTTGGTAAACCACTACATTCTCTAAGAACGATGACTAATGCGTAACCTATGACATATCATCAATATCCCATTTCTTGATCATCATTGGTTATATTTTTAAATTATACTATATCATTGATGTCTCACAAAGAAAATGACAAGAATAATTCAAGGAACAAATAAGAGAATAACGACAAACATCAAAAATAATTATTCTATTAAAAGCAAAAACCCATAGATAAAACATTATCTTCGGACAGATCAAAAGTAAGTATGTCTCAACAAATGAGTTTTAAACATACAAATTTTAAACTCCCACCGAATCAAAGCCAATTTCCACATGTCTAACATCCAAGCTCTCAAAATGGCTTCGGTAAAAGGATCGCCTAAGATATCGCCTGGGTACTCTTTTTAATTTCACATTGCTCATTTCTATTATTTCTAATCGATGATATCGCCTCGGAACATGTTTGTTTCTGCTTGAAGCTAAGATCCTAGTACCCAAACCGATAGCTGTTGCCCACCATGACTAAAAGTCTTTACGTCCATCTAAGGTACTTAAGAATAGTCTTAACAGTTCCAATGCCCCTCACCGATTTTGCTGAAATCTGCTCTTATGCTAAGCGATAGGCACATCCGCCACATGCATATCATGGCATACATGATCGATCCTATAGTCAAGCATATGGGATCATTTTCATGCAAGCATATGGTTCCCTCATAAGGACAATCCTTCTGAGACAACTTGATGCCATGTCTCATATGAATAAATCCTTCATGGAATTTTCATTGAGAAACGCCTTAGCAATTTGTCACGAGTGGGATCTGTGACAGCCCCAACAATCTATTAGGTCTATCCCGATAGACTTCGATCCCAGGAGTAGGAGACTCACCAAGATCCTTCATCATAAAGGATTTAGACAGCAATCTTTCACAGATTGATCATGGATCTGTCGCCCCTAATCGAATGTCATCGATATATCGACTGTGTAGACAACGTTTCTATTCTCGCGCTTTACTATAAACGCAGGGTCTCTTCGCTTCTAACAAAGTCGACAATTTGATAGCTCACAAAACAAATATTCCAACCCTCGATGCTTGCTAAGTCCATAAATGGTCGTCCTCGATGCATCGAGCCACATCTGAATCCGTCGACACCGCCTCAAATAAGTCTTAGGTTCATCATCATCCACACCAGCATCGAGCCACATTTCAATCGTGCTCGATACACCGCTCAAAGATAGGTCTTAGTTCATCATCATCCGACTCGACTTCATCATCTTGGTTCTCAACCATTAGATTCAACTTGGTGGGACGACGAGTCCTCCGGGCCAATATGAGTCGGGTTGTTTGCGCAGTTCATGTTGTTCATTTTGAACGAGTGAGCCCTCCATGTTATTTCAATATTTTGAGATTCTCAAGAATTTCTCATGAATTTCGACGGTAGGTGGCACGCCTATTGTGTCATCTTGTATTTGATGAGTCTCATTGCTCTTGGCTGGCCCTCAAGAGTCATATCCTCCCAATAGATCGCCAAATACTCCACCGAATTCAATTGTTCACACTATTGAACAATCGTCCGCCTCCGTCGGTTGTTTTGTGGTTCTCGAATTCTTCAAGATCTACTTTATTGCGACCTTGTTTTCGAAACATAGTGAGTCTTCAAGAAACGCCACATTCCTAGAGATTATCACCAGTGATTCCGTGAGTAGAATTCATATCCTCTAGTTTCTCTTAGATATCCCACAAGACAACATTTCTCACTTTTCGATTCCAACTTATACCAAGATTTTCTTAACAAAGCAGTGACAACCCTGTCGTCCGTAAATAGTTAAGATTTGCTCTTTTCCCATATCATATCTCATAGTGTGTTTCTCGATGATTCGGAAGGAACCCTATTCAAAATACGAAGTAGCGTCAGTAGGCATGGCCCCAAAGGAATAAAGTGAGACTAGGAAAACTCATCATGGATCGAACCATGTCTATAAGTGTTCAATTTCTTCTCCTGACACACCATTCAACCTGTGGTGTTCCTTGAGATGTCCATCCTCATCGGATTCCATGTGATTTCAAGTAATCAAGAAATTCCCTACAAGTATTCCTCCCCGATTTGATCGAAGATTCTCGATACTTTTACTGTTGTCTGAATTTCAACTTAAATCTTTGAACTTATCAAGAGCTTCTATTTGTGTTTCATCGATACACATACCCAAACCTCAATAATCATCAGCAAAAGTATGAGCTACGAATATCCACCTTTGCTGAGTTGGATATGGTCCACACACATATGAGTGGATCAACTCTAGAATTTTCGCACGCAACCATTTCCTTAAAATGGTTTCCTAGTCATTTTCCCTTCGAGACATGATTCAAAGCACCATATGATTACAAAATCAAACGTGAGATAATCTAATTTTCTCAATCTTCTATCATTTTCTCATGATATGACCAAGTCCATAATGCCAAAGATAATTAGCTATTATTCATATTACTTAGCTTAGTCGTTTTTTACATCGAGAATATTTCGCTCACATTCAAGCATATATAAACCATTCGAAAGAAAGGTATTTCCATAAAACATTCCATTAAGTGAAAACGCAACAACCGCTTTCTAAATGGAAGGAAAACCTTCAATGTCTAACATAGGAATGGAAATAATATTCTTGAAATAAAGGAACAAAATAACAATCATGTAAATATAATCTATATCCCGAGGAAGATCAGTTATAAGTCCCTCAGCGCTCAAGAAGAACCTCGCCCATTTCCCACGCTCTAGTTATTCTCCCTGATTCACTTTCATTGCCACTTAGCCCGTCACATTATAACAAATGTGGAGCCACAACTGTATCTAATACCCAAGAATGTGAATTATTTATGTATATTTATCTCAACGACAAACATACCCGGCTACCACCCATCGCACATCAGTGCCTCAATTGTCGCGCCTCTCTTCCAAAGGCCCTTCTCAGACGTAATCAGGCACTCATCCTTTGTCAATGTCGGCTTCTTCTATGAGTCCCTCCACCTTTCGCTTAAAGATATCCGATGCCTTCTTCGCTTTTACTTTCGCTTTTCTTCCTTCGAAGATTGAAGTAAGAGCTCACCATGAGCAGATTTGCCATCGTAAGAGAGGACTCGTAAGTCTTCAACATGTTGCGAAGATCCAATCCCACCTTGTGTTGTTCATATTGAAATTCACTATGAAATTCAAAATGAACCAAAATCAGCAAAAACCAGTTTGTTGAGACATCCGACGTAGTCGCTCCAATCGACGCCAGCCTCATCAATCCAATCCTCATCTCCAAGACATGTTCGTAGACCTGTCCTATTATTAGCGCATACCAAGAGATCCCGAGTATTTCAAACCCGTTGCTTTCTGAGGCAAACAAACTCTTCAAGTGTCCAATCATTTATGTGGAAGATGTATTCATGTCGCCTTTGAGTTCCAAACTCACAGAAGTCAACATAATATCCCGAGCCGACATAAGATCATCAACGTGTTTTATGAGAACCCACCAAACGAGGCACACTCGTGAGAAAGCTCATCTGGATGGTACTCGATTGGTTTGTCCAAGACATACTCAATCTTATCCGCCCTTAACACCAAACGCAGTAACGAGCCAATCCGGATAGTTTAACCTACCAACAAATTTGTTTCCACCAAACATTTATATAACATAGTCGACATCGGAATCGAACGAAAAATAAAGAAATAGCAAATTAGAACAAAGTAAACACAGACACAATTAGATCACTAATCAAACAAGTGGTTTATCAGATTGATTAGCCCCACTAATTTTAACATATATGCACCCCCAATGCAAAATACGGATTTATAATAAATATAAATCTTAGTAGTCCAAGATCCAAGTCAATATTATTGCAAGCGTCTGGTATCATCGACTACAAATAATATCACCCGTAGGCCTCAAAGCCAGATCGGACAGCCTTTGCATCGATTAAGTTCAAGATCATTCAAGCCTCTGAAAGTCATGACCACAATAACGACACTTGGCTCTGCTTTGATCAATGCAACAATAATTCCTCATTCTCGTTTATCAATCCAATTAATATATGTCCACTAATTATCTTGATCAGGACGATACAAAAACATCGTAAGTTAACCCCATCACACGATGCTAACCATACATCTACGAGCGAGCTCTGCCTCAGAGATTGGGAAAACACGAGGGTGTAAAACCTCGTGACGAAAAGGTTATCAGCTCAAACAATTATGACTGGACTACACGCTTTGTTTCAAAACAAGACTCAGATTTAGTGGGATAAACAGTGATACTAATGCTTATTTTAATATCCAATATTAAATCAAAACAATTACTGCAGCCGCATACCCAGTATGAAATAGACCACACATATTGCCGCCTACCCAAACATAGTAACACTGACTACAAGTATCACCCACCCAAACAATAAAACGGCTCTAACTACTATAGTTAAAATATACATAAAATCAAATAACATGCTTATCACGTATAACAACAATAGGCTCAACTAATAAATTCATTAATCTAATTAATAATTTAATCTCTAATTAAAAGTGATATGTATATTTATATTAACTCCAAACTAATATAAATATTCATTTAGTATTATTATTTCTAAAATAATAATCAAATGAGATTTATTAATCTAATTAATAAATCAATTCTTCGATTTATGAACATAAGCAAATTATATTAATTCTAAATTAATATAATTATACTTTATATTATTATTTCAAAAATAATAATATAGTTAAAATTTATTAATCCAATTAATAAATTAATTTCAAATTATGATTAAATTTATTAATTCTAAATTAATAAATTAAATCCATGTACATAAGTAGATCAGATTAATTTAAATTAATACAAAATCGAAATTAATGTTATTATTTTGAAAATAATAATATTAAACAAAATTTATTAATCCAATTAATAAATTATTTTGTGAAATTGGAAATTAAATTTTATTAATTCTAAATTAATAAAACGTTTTTTAATAAATCAGATACCTTAAAGGTCAGCCACATTTTAAAACAAAAATTCGCCCAACCACGCCAAGTCGCCCAACAAAGAAAACCGGCCCGCAACCCCACACGCCCCTCACAGTAGTGCACAGCCCCACCCCTCCGCGCCCCACGAAAACCCATAGTTTGGGCGCCGCCGTCCGCGCTTCCCTTCATCCGCTGATCGCCTTTTCCACACACGAAAGGCGAAGTATAAGTGGGCATCGTATCCACGTAGATTGTATCAAAACATAGAAGCTAGCTCAACGACTATTCATCATTATTCAAGCACGTATAAAGGCGCTAGAGGTTTTAGGGCTTCAATCTAATCCAAAGAACAGTAATCAAACAAAATATAAATAACGCATAAAAAACACGAAAGATAACTATAAAGAAAGACTAACCCGTGGATGCACTAATCCTATCCACAACGATGTTTATCCCGCTTATTATTAACCGCTTTAATCCGCATAAGACGAAAATCACATATATAACCAACAACTTCGCTATTTATTAATCTATGGGCAGCTGATTACTAATTTTCCCTATCACAAGCTTATGCCTCTAGAAAAAATAAGCAACCCAAACATGTATCACTAAGAATATGCTTCCACGAATGTCCTATCTCGCACGACTCAAGCGTTTATTCGATCATGCATTCAAGATCGATCACAATTAATACAAGCATTATTAATCGCAACTAGATATGCATCAAGATTGATCGAAATTAACACATATAAATAAGCACCATGAATCATGAATCATGCCCGAAGGTAATAACGATACGCGTAACTCACAACATATAGGATCGAATCATGCAAACCCAGATTAGAATTGAAAACTAGCCGTACAATAATAAACGTAATGAAATACGATTTAACCATAAAACGGAAATTAAATATATAAAACCCGTAGGAAGCGGCCTCGATGAACAATGGTTTGTCTCGAATCCAATCCCAAGCGAACAACGGAAAACAAAGGAAAACGACGACAAAACGTCGATTGATAACGAAAACAAAAACTAAACTAGAACAACGTAAAGAACAATACTAGAATTAAACTAAATGAAGATTAAAGACAAAGAATGGAAAAACGAGGAAAACTCAAAAACTAGTCCGGGGCGTTTGGCTCCGGAGGAGCGCGCATGGATCCCCTATTTATAGAAAAGTCAAACCCCACTTCGCCGATGACCGTCCTCGCGATCGCTATGCAATCGCTGGTTGTCTCAAGCGCCTGCTCGCCTCGCCAGCGCCGCTTTCATGCTCGCTTTACCGCGACCGATGAGCGGTCGCTAGCTCGCTATGAATCGTCGCGAGAAATCGTCAGTTGAATTCTCGACGCTAGGCTTCGCCGCGGCACGAGGTCACGGCCAGCAGCTCTTCTCGGTGCTCGCCGGTTTGTCTGTCATCACCAAGCCTAGCGATCGCTGGATGGTCGCTAGAACTGACAGATTGTTCATTTTGTTGCGGCTGTCGCTCCTTGTTTCGATTTTCAACACATAACTCTACAAAACACCAAAATAACACCCAAGAGCAATATCTTCTAAATAGATGAAACATTAAGAATCGATACATAAACGCACATTAAACGAGCTAAACTCATCTTCAAATATCAACTAAATACGTAAAATGCGTGTTTATCAAACCCCCAAACTTAAAGCATTGTTTGTCCTCAAACAAAATTAGTAAAAGTAGACAAACAAGATCAACGAGTGTAGCAAAAGAGGATAACCATTATAAGCTTCGAAACATATTAACGCCAAAAACATTAGCGCACTATGACGACTTAGCCAACTCAACACAAACAACCATCGAGGGTAAGAACTCATTTATTTCAACCCTCACAAAGGCTAGTGCGTAAAATATATAGGATACACTCAAACTCATAAAGAAATTAGTGACGTGTATACACTCACGCATCAATGCAGCAACATCTTACCATAGGCTCACTTGCTCTCTAACATCTCCACCTGGCCAAACTGTGTTCAAATAAGGATCAAAGAGGCTTTTGATAGTTATAATGTAGGCACATTGGTTAAGGTAGGATAATATATGGCTATGACCAAGAATATTCCAAGTACCACCATTTATACATTTTCGAACATACGACTTTTCCATTTTCCTCTTCTTTCCCAACGTGTTAATATGAGCTTTTGCCTCATGGTACCTACACTTGATTAAAGACCCTTTATGCTCAACACTCATAGTGAACTTAACATTTTTCTTTTTCTTTCTTTCTAGAGCTTATAGGTTTAACTTTCACGAACAAGGCACTATTCTTCACCACGTATGTATTTTTCTAAAAGAAACTTTTCTCGCATAACTATATCAAAATTTCAACCTTTTGATTCCCATATCCATCCTCACCTCCTATCATCCTATTAATCGAAAGAAAAGTCTAATAAAGGCTCAAAGAAGCGACAAATGGTATATATCATCGGGTTAGTGTTTGGGTGAATACGTGGTTAACAAAGATGGCTATTTTATCCTTTCCAAATTAAACACATATCATAGCCTCGATACGTAAAACGGCAAGTTCTAGAAGATAATCACATGCATTATATCCACATTAATGTAAATCAGATCAAGCTATGTATACAAGTGAAGCTCAAGTCTCACAGATAAGCAAATGGTGAAAACAATGCCTAAGCCATCTCACGCCATTCATGCTTATTTTCTAACATATCATGCGCACTATCATTAAATTTCACAAAAATTTCTATCGCAATCGCTCAATGGATTAACATACTTCACTTAACTCGTGATCGATGCTATACCTAAAACGAAAGAAAAATGTAAACAAATACAAAAAGCAACACAAACGAAAAACAAAACAAAACACAAAACAAACTAAGAAACCGCTGGGTTACCTCCCAACAAATGCTTAATTTAACGCCTTTAGCTGACCATTACTAACCTTTTCAATCCGGCGCGAGGCAACTAAATCCTTTCTCAACGCTGGATCCTCCTAAACTTAGCATTCACGGATCTCCACCACCGACTATGGAAGGCCCCCTCAACTTAATGAAACACCTGAGTTCCATGTCGAGTCCACTTCTTCCTTCTCGCAGATTTCCTCGAAGTCGATAATCTAAACGCGACGTCAGCGGCCAACGCATGATCGAGCAACAATCTTCCGATCTTTCCAACGCCGTGTTGCTTGATGCGCCGGATATGGAAATTTCGAGTTCCTCATCGTACTAAACGGAGGTTCCTTCCCCGCACATCAATCAACGCACGACCAGTTGCTAGAAAAGGTCTAGCGATTGTTGTTGTTCAATTGGAATATCTAAAATAACAAAATCGGCAGGAAAAACAAAACCCGAATTTACTCAACACGCCTTCGACGATACCTTTGATATGTGACTGAATCGGTCAGCCATCATCGCGAAATCTTCGCCGGCTTCATCTTTCCTAGCGTAGCCGGTTGAATACGCTCAATGGCATCGATTGAGCCGCCTCAAATCGCACAAAACATTTGAAAAATCGTCGGCTGATCTCGCACTCTAACGAAACCGCCAGATCCTTCGCTTGAGGAGCTTCCTTTGCAAGACAAAGACTCGCATTTCGATAGGGAAATTTTCTCAAATTTCCCAAGTTTTCTTCATTGCATGGCCTTTTAAGAATTTCATGAACAAGATGTTTCTGCAAGCTTCAAAGAGAGGCAAATTTATCTCAACTTTTGAAAAACCTCGAACGAGCAAACTCCTCGCCATATTTCGATTTGACAAGTCGACTTAAACGGGACCTCGAGGAGCGTACGTGTGAGGTTCCTGGGTCTGCTCATGGCCGACCTCGCGATCACCGGGTAGGTCGCGTGAGTTCGCCGACGATCTTCGCTCCGCGAAGCTCGTGTGGCTGCATGAGCAGCCTGGGTCACTGCCAACCGCTCCAGCACATACTCTGGACGGCTCATGTGGGCGCATGGACGCCGCTCGATCGCGGCTCCGTGGGAAAGTTCGATGGTTCGCGATCGGCTCAGCCGCTGAAGCCGGCCGCGAAGTTCAACACGTGTTATCATGCCTCTTCCCTGCAGGCCCGGTTAGGCTCGCCCACCTCGCCGAATGGCTAGGCACCGATTCTTCTGGGTTCACCCAGATTCACTTCTGAATATGGTCGCCTTTTGGCAGTGCATTCACTTGTACGGCTATTTGACCAACCGATTTTCCAACATCTTCATCATATCCCCTAGCCCTACAAAGGGACTCCAAATGATTTATCTTTTGCCCAAGAGTTGCTTATGAACCCCTCGATTCTTTGCCAATGTTGTTGTTGCTTACAACCAACCGCCGTGATCATATCTTCGAGACTGGCTTCCTCGCTCTCAATCAATTGAATATCGTCGCAAGTTGTTGGAAATTGAATGACCGATTGATCGTGGCCGACGTCGCATCAATGACTCTTCAAAAGAGTGAACTTCTTCATGAGATCGCCATATTTCAATCACTCCTAACAGCAAACTCGTCTAACGATGGCGTTCTCTCCGCGGCCATTGATAGCGGCAGCCATCTCTTCTACAACGGCTCTGCCTCGCCGATCGGTCGATTCAATAAGCAGCCCCGCCGATGCATCTACCATGCTCCTCGCCTCGCCATGTGCACCACCGTAGAACTAGTGATTTGTTGCTCCGAGAACCCATGTTGTGACATCGCCTCAATAGACCTCGATCTCTCCCATGCCTCGAATAATTATTCGCCGAGGTTTGGCAAAATGAGAGATTTCGGCATGACATCTTCTGGCGCTTTTGCCGGGCGGGAGATTTCGAAGAAACTTCTCACAAAGTTTCCCCACGTGACGATACCAGCCTGGTCCAAACTCTAACCAACCTTTCCCGCCTCAGCAGCCGAGAAACCAAACATGCGCATCCGATCGGTCTTGTGGCACCCTCATCTCGTTTGATGTGTCACAAATCATTGAGAAAAGTCTCAGACGGCATTCGGCCGAAAGTCATGACGCTGCTCGCTCAAAATTTGATCGCCCTTTCCACACGTAGCGTCGTAAGTATAGGGTGCCGGGCATCGTATCCACGTAGATTGTCACGAAAACATAGAAGCTAGCTCAACGACTATTCATCATTATTCGCCACGTATAAAGCGAGAGAGGTTTGTAGGCTCTCAATTGAATCCAAAGCAAACGAACCAAACGTAAATATAAATAACGCAATAAAAACACTAAGATAACTATAAAGAAAGACTAACCCTAGTGATGCACTAATCCTATCCACAACGATGTTTATCCCGCTTTATTATTAACCGCTTTAATCCGTGACAAGACTAAGATCACATATATAACCAACAACTTCGCCATTTATAATTAGGCAGTTGATTACTAATTTTCCCTATCACTAGCTACGCCTCTAGAGGAAAATAAGCAACTCCAACAGTATCACTAAGAATATAAGCTTCCTACGAATGTCCTATCTCGCTATTTACTCGCGTTTATTCGTATCATGCATTCA
Source organism: Salvia rosmarinus (assembly GCA_036937905.1). NCBI lineage: Eukaryota > Viridiplantae > Streptophyta > Magnoliopsida > Lamiales > Lamiaceae > Salvia > Salvia rosmarinus. The sequence goes on from JAODLM010000210.1 coordinate 2,101,115, forward strand.
AGATCGATCACAATTAATACGCTACGTTATTAATCGGCAACTAGATAGCATCAAGATTGATCAAAATTAACACATATAAATAAGCACCATGAATCATGAATCATGCCCGGAAGGTAAATAACGATAGCAGTAACTCACAACATATAGATCGAATCATGCAAACCCTAGGATTAGAATTGAAAACTAGCCGCAATAATAAACGGAATGAAATACGATTTAACCATAAAAATGGAAATTAAATATATAAAACCCCGTGGGAAGCTGCCTCGATGAACAATGGTTTGTCTTGAATCCAACTCCAAGAGAACGAACGGAAAACAAAGAAACGATCTGGACAAAACGCTCCAATTGATAACAACAATAAACTAAACTAGAACAACGAAGAACAATACTAGAATTAAACTAAATGAAGATTAAAGACAAAGAATGGAAAAACCGAGAAAACCAAGAAAACTAGGTCCGGGGCGTTGGGTCCGAGGAGGCAAGGAGCGATCCCCTATTTATAGAAAAGGGTGAAACCCCACTTCTCCCCGGCCAGTGAGTCCTCGCTGATGCTAGGCGATCGCTAGGTATGTCTCAGCGTTTTCTCGCCACGCCGCCTTCTTGCGCCGTTCACTCGCGATTGAAGCGGTCGTAGCCACAGAATCGTCGCGGAAATCGCTCCAGACATTCTCGACGCAGTGCTTCAGGGCACGGCGGTCGCTGTCCGGCTTCTGGCGCCGTTTGTCTCATGGACTTAGCCTACACCGCTGGTGGTCGCTAGAAATCGATAGATTGTTCATTTTGTTCGCTGCTTCGCTCTGCTCGATTTTCAACACATAACCCTACAAACACCAAAATAACACCCAAGAGCAATATCTCTTAAATAGATGAAACATTAAGAATCGATACATAAACCACTATTAAACGAAGCTAAACTCATCTTCAAATATCAACTAAATACGTAAAATGCTGCTTATCACCATCTGTCCACGCCCGAGATTCCGTCAGGTTCCTTGCCGCCCTAAGAGGCGAAAACCCGATACGACGCAACCGACAAGACGCCTCAATTGCGACGACGCGACACGCACCGCCCTGGCACGATGCATGCGGAAACGCAGCGACGCACGCCCCTTTCTCGACGGCGACGATTCCAGTCGGCAAGGTGGTATGGCGAAACGACGCGAAACCAATTACACAAATCAATTCAGTATTTTTGATTTTCCGAATGTGATTTCAATTTTCAATTACAAAAACAATTTCGATTTCCAAAATCAGATTTTAAAATTAATCAGACGACGCGCGGGCAGACGATACGCAGCACGCTCAGGCCAGGCTGCGTCGACGCGGTCTTCTGAGGATCGACATCTCCGATGAGAGATCGTGAGATTTCCAAAATTTCAGATTCGCTTTTTTTCCTTTCTTTTTCGCTCCGTTTCTCCTTTTTTAAACAGATTAATAAAATGAAAAAGAAAACACACCAAACAAAAAATGAAAAGAATTCAAAATTTAAATTTCAAAATCCATCCTAATTTAGAACACAAATTATTATAATCGAGCCCGGCTGGCTCGATACCCGTTGGGAATTCTCGACTTCCTAATGATACGCAGAGAATGTACAAATAAGAAATCAGATCTAGATCTATAATTAAACATGCGATTGAGCCCTATGAACACGCGATGAGAACTTACGATTTGCAACGCCCAAGCTTCTAATGAATCCGCAAGGTCTGTTCCACAACCTGGTATCCACGAGTATGCAAACCGATCGTAGAACACCATGTATAAGTTCAAGTAGAAAGCCAAGAAATCTTCAATGAACTTAACGGTAGTTCTCTAAGAATGATTTCAGACACGCCTAACATCTAATCTTTTCGTCTGCTTGACCTAATGAATAAATGTCTCATTTATATTAAATAGAGTGGCCCATTAAAAACCCTAGCTTATACGGGCTTATTCTTTGTATCTCTTTAATTAATTAATAGTCAAACCATTATAAGTAATGCCCATATCTAATTTAGCCCATATCTTTCATTCGCAACCCGCTCTCCCTAAACCATCCATCAACATTTGGTGCAAGTATTTGCCATCAGTATTTGGGCCCTCCCAATGACCAAGTGCGTTTGCAAATGATCCAAACATCCTACAATCAATTCAAAACCCTAAATAAATATAAAAAGTTAAAAAGAAAATAGTATACCATATGCACTAAGAAAATAGTGGAATAATATATATAGTCATCCAGTTAGTGAATGTCAAATTGAGCATTATAACATAAAATGTCTATATTACGTCTGTCAGGCCCTATGGGATCTATTATCACCAAATAGTACCAATACGACCAACAATTGTTGGTCCCTATTGGTACTATTTGATGATAATAGTCCCAATAGGCCAACGACTGGCTATAATTGACATTTTTATGTTTGCGGCTATAATTGACATTTCTTAACTTCGATGACTATATAACGCCTCAAGGCCTCTAAGAAATAATTAACATAATGTGGAAATATCTTAGCCCATTGTTCACGTAAAATGGAGCAACATCTTTTAGCATCGTATAACGGTCGATTATTAGACAAGGCCACCAAAGATGTGGCATCAGCCCTCCTGTTTGTCTCCTCGATAACATCAAGAGTCTCGCAATTCTAGCATCTTCGCCGCCCAATTTCCGATCATTCCAAACGTTAAATTAATTTTCCAAGTCGCATCCACAAAAATATTACTATTATTATTATTATTATTATTATTTATTATAGGAACTGGTTTACCCCGAGCTCTGATTCAAGAAAATCGAGAACTTCAAGTGAGATGCCTCAAGCTCGCTCCATCGATGCTAAGAATCGTGATTAGTCTTCCATAGTCGTGAAGGACCTTTGAACTAAGACGACGATGCCATTGCCGTGTCGATATTATTTAATGCTAATACAATGACTAATCACGCTTCGGGCTAGTAGTCAGGTCACGTTAATATATAAATACAATAACAGTCGGTCGGTGATTCATATTATTGTGTTCAATGCGGCTCAGACTAGGCTTTATTCTCTAGTAATCGATAAAGACAATGTTAACAAACTTCTACATTGGTCCGAAGTCGCCTAACCGACACTCCCATTCTGACTCTCATAATTTTTACAACTCCGTCACAATTTAAATGAATCTAATTTGAACTTGGTAATAGAATCTGACTCTTTAATTTATGATCAAATTTGTTAATACTCATGAGCTAGCTAAGAAAATACTATTGAACTCATGTTCAACTTACAAATATATATGATAAATCTACACGTGAGTGAAGAGATTTAATGAAAGCAATAAGAACACCAATGCTTTTACGGGTTCGATCAGTAATGAGATCTACGCCCACGGAGGAGTGATTCTCAATATTTTCACTATGAACTCAGACAGAGTAGTGTTAAAGCCTTAGCATTCAAGAATTGTCAACCCTTCTATCACAACTTTCCTTCTATTTATACAACCCTCGAGCCCAGAATCGAGCGCTGCTCAACCTCCATTGGTCGTGACTCTTCCTCCGCGTCCTCCATGGCCTGGAGTCGGACGCCTCTTTACGTGCGCCAGCGTGGAGGTGGTCGACTTTGGTTCTGGGCGGTCCTCCATCGCCTTGGACCGACAGGCTCGGGCTGGCCTGGCTTAACCGCACACTATTAATGATAGCCCAAATTGCTTGGGCTCCGCTGGCCTCGAGCGGCCATATCCCATCATAGCCCCCGAATAGTCTGGTAGCAGCCATGCCGAAGGGAAAGGAAAGCGCTGTCAAGTAGAATGTTGCCCTACCGAGGTTACCGCAAGGTGTTATCTTAGTGACACGAGGGTTATCTCGACGATATGGGTCCGAATCGAGCCGACGAGCCGGGTCGCTGCCTTGGACAGAGGTCCTCGAAGAGGGTGATGATGCCTGGCGCGACGCCGAGGTCTGCATCGACTGGCGCGACTCGCTGAAACCGGCTTGACTGGACGCCGATCGAGGTGTAACCGACCGGGTGGCGATCCCAGGCGATGGCGGGTCCGGTCGAGGTCATACTCCGGGATCTAGCGGATATTGCTCGTCTCGACTGGACCGTTGCCATATTCGAACCGGGCGATATCTTTGCTCAGGCTCGCCGCGCACGAAAGGTGATCACGTGTGCAAAGCGGTAGGGCCGGGTTGGCGGAGGCGGCCGAGGTGGCGCAGAGACCGAGGACTGTTCTGCTGGGCGCGGCCGAGGTGGCGCAGGAGACCAAGGACGGTCTGCTGGCGATATGCCGAGGTGCGATCCGGATACCCCTACCATTTTGGGAAGGCCGAGGTACGATCTGGACGCCGGAGGACGCCGAGGTCTGTGATGATTGCGTAGGTCGATCGGCGGCTCATTCGCTTCTAGCGTATCATACCGCAAGGTGGTAGTCACACTCAAACACGTGGCGCAGACGACTCCACATCCACAGCGTAGCACGCGGTGAAAGAACGGCAGCTGGGCGCCATTTGCCTTATAAATAAACAAATTAGGCAATCGCTTTTCTTTCGACGCTTTATTTTCGAGAACATATTTGCGATTTCCCGCTTTTTTCAAACTTGTGAGGAAGCCCATATCTCGCCCGAAAAAGTAGTAAGTATGCATTCTTCGCCTCGCTCAATGTTCTGCTCGCTCCTGCCCGCCCTCCTCTTTCCCGTTAGTGCCACCGGTCTTAAGGATTACATGTGCTATAACCTTGGGTAGTTCCTCAGAATTAGTGCTATGGTTCCGCCTGCATCGCAAGATGTGGGACGGGTTGAGGTTGCCGAGGTCCAGTTTGACGACGGATGAACTTTTGAAATAGCCAAGGAATACCGATCCCTAAGGAGGCGTGGTCGCCGCGATCCAATGATAGGCTATGGCCCCACCGAGGGCTTTCATTATGTATAGACGCCCGAGAGCTGGCCTTAGGTTTTAGCCCCGATTTTCCTTAGTAGCTAAGAATATTTTCGTATCCCTATATGTCACCGACCGAATTCCATTAGGTCGGTGCGGGGCTAGGCTCCCGTTGCGGCATTGCTGCCGAGCCTCCTTCGAGGTGTTGATGCGCTAAATAACAATTACAGGGTGAGTGTATTATCCGCCTCCCTCGGCTTAATTGTACAGCCCTAAGGTCTCTCATCAAGTAATGTTTTTCTTCTTATGGGTCATGAGTATCCGAGGCACGAGCCCTCGATAATGTGATAGACGGAGCGCCAAGCCTCCAAGGCATTGAGGAACAACCAATGCCCTGTGAGGTATTATCTATCGACTTTACCGAGGACTCCACCAATAAGGCCTACCGAGCGCTTATAGGTCCGGGAGGCTGGGAGCGGGTCCGACGGAAGGGCATCCCCGATATATATATATATTTTTTTTGTGTCCGATCCATCAGACTGATGCGATCTTCTTTGTCAGGAGTGAAGCTTCTCGACCATGCTGCCAAGGCAAGGCCGGCTTCACGGCTACCGCACCTACCGGGCGACCGGAGCTGTACTAGAAGAAGGCTGGTGGACCCATCCCGCACTGTGGTTGTGGAAACCCCGAGCGATCTTCCGACAGTCCTCACCGATCTCGAGGACGGGCAATGGAGGCTGGAGGTTCGTCCCGTGATACGCGGCGAGGTACCGATCTCCCGAGATCCTTCGCCCTCCCTAGTGCGTGTTTTCGCTAAGGGCCACCGATCGCATTTCGTGACTACTGCCCCAGAAGCGAGTGAGCCGCGCAGATGGTCGACGCCGTATCTCCTCGGCAGACGGCGAGCTGAGGGGGTCGGCCGCCGAAGCTACTGGCCGTCATGGCGGGCGAGGTCGAGGTTGGGCGGGCGCCGAGGCCGCCACGAAGGGCGACGGCTCGCGCGGCCTGCGGCCGGAGGCGGAGGCCGCCGAGCAGAGCGCCGAGTGTAAGAAGTCATTGATCGGACGAAAGGCTCTCAAGCTGGCAAGTGACCAATGCCAAGGCCTTCACCAAGAAGCTCGCCGAGTCCGAGGCCCTCCGCCTTTGTCTCCGATCCGCCGTGATAAGGCCGCAGTGATATCTACACACTTGGAGAAGTTACGGTCATGATGTCCGACTGACAAGGTCATGGATGGTCCGAGGCTGACCATGTGGCGGTGATGGCAGGAAGACGCCACAGATCGCCGAGATGGCCCCTTTCCCTGGTGGAGGCTGGGCTCCTCTCGACTCATTGCCGATACCGAGGTCGTGTCCCAAAGGTGGATGAAGATCCCGAGCTTCGTGAGCTTTGTCGGGCTGCATCAAGTCGCGGAGGTGAGGTGTTGATTTGATACGAAAGCGCATTGGTTGAGCTTGTATACAATGTTTCTGTTACCACTATTACAATCTCTATCTGAATTGAATACTTGATTGCATATATCGTGTCCCTTATCTCATATATAAGTTAGATCATACGATTGTGTGAAGATCACGAAGTCGTATGATTGGTCATTAATGAGATATAAAAGTTTCCTGGTGAGACAACTTGAGGCGAGTTGTCGGTATAAGATATGATAGTAAGTGACTTGACTTGTTACTTGTCTATCTTGGTATGTCTCGGCGTATTGAAGGATCACGGTGAGATGTGTTCTTCTCGACCGTCGTGAAGAACTAAGATCTCGGTGACTACGATGATCTAAACCTCGATAAGGTATTAGGAGTATGAGTTCTTGACCATCACTTTGACTTGTTATGGGTGAGGTTATATGTTCTAACCAGATTCTCCGCATCTTGGGTGGTGGCGCTTGTATGTCACGCTAGTTATCATGTCAGTCACGTATCCGTAGGATGATGGCGTCCCTTAAGGAGCTCAAAGGTTTATTGTACTAAACCCTGCAGGTTGAGTTAGCTCAAGTACAATAATAAGGTTGAGTGTACTCTTAAGGAATTAAAGATATTAATTATTTTAGCGATAGTATGCTATAAATAATTAATGGACGTTCGATATCTTAATCACGGATTCGTAATGTCTAAGTGCAAGCCATTCAACTGGTAATAAAGGGTAAGTCAGCATTTATTCTCTAGTGGCATGAATAAATGTTTATAAATTAATTATGTTCGGTGAACATAAGATAATTAATTTATTTGAGGCCCATCTTTATTCCTTGCATTTGATCCTGGGGCCCATCCGCTTAGCAAGAAAATCGGCCTCTATCTCTCTGGCAAGATTTTATTCTCTTTATCACAAGGATATTATTATATTTATGGTATATGCATAGATCCTTTCCATATAAGATTATGGTAATAATCACGGGAGTATGGTAATAATCACAGGAGTATGGTAATTTTCATAAGAATTATGGTAATTTCCATATGGGATTATGTAATTTCCATATAGGATTATGGTAATTTCCATATGGGATTAAGTAGTGCATTATAAATATAAGGTATGAGATAAAGTCTAGGTTAATGCTCATTAATTAACATCGACAATTTTCGAGCATCCATGTGTGATGAGGATTCTAGAAAAGTTGAGAGAGCTTGGGTGTTTTCGAAGCATTCTCCATAGATCGTCCTCACTCGGCGTTGGAGATAGCACGGGATATAGCCGGAAGGTCAAAGCACGAGTCTCGATCCGCTCGATCCGCTTCGTCCACCTCTTGCGGATCAGGTAAACACGAGAAAACCCACGTGTTGCAATTAATTATATAGCGCATGCTGGAATATAATCAATGTATGGTGAATTAAAACCAAGATAGATCCTCGGGCGAGGCTAAACATAGTTCTTCAATTGGTATCGTAGCACGGGATCGATATCTTGGCTCGTTGGATTAATTCACGTTTGATTATTACGTGCGTATTAATTGTGGATTGTTCAGTTCATCGTGGCTCGTTTATTTTTTGTCGGTTTTGTTTTACACCACGAGAAAATCCATGGTTAGATTAGATTTATTATCGTAAATCTTATACGTAAAAAGAAGACGAAAGCACAGAAAAGCGAGCGATAAGAATCCCGGGCCACAGGCGGTTTCTCGGCGAGTCACGCCGTGGCGAGTCGAGGGGCCGTCAAGGCGCATTGGCGCGCAGCGCGCTTGCCAGCGGCGGGCGCGCTGCGGCGCGCGTGCTCGGCACCGCTGGCTACGCGGAGGCGGCGCAGGCGGCGGCCGCATCTGGCGAGACGCGCTGGAACCTCCGGGTCTCGGACGCGCGCTGGCGCCTACAGGAGACATGCGCAGAAGGTCGGCGCCAGACGCAGGCCGTGGCGCTGAGTGGGCCGCGCAGCGACCGGCGCGTCGCCGGCCCGCCCGAGGCGCGACCTGGCCGGCGGCGGCCCAGATCGGACTCGTGCACCATAGCACTTGACTTGGTACGTGCTATGTGAGAGTGGCGATTGAGCTAATCAGCTGATGTGCAATCTGTAATGATTGGCAGCGTCGAATGGCCACGATGACGTTTTATTTTATTTTTATCGTTTTCAGTATGTCTGGATGTTTAAATTATGCGTAGCATGCTATGTATGTTTAAGTCGCTTGACAAACCTTTAAGTGTTTTACGTATTGGATAAGCATAGTAAGCATGCTAGGTTTATCGCGTTTATCAAGCATATTTTAGAATTACTGCGAGCATGTTTTACATGTTGAGTTCTATAGAAAACTGCTAGGATTACGTGATCGCATGGACAAACCTTTTGAATAAAAACTAAGCAAGTAACCCGACAAATTAATTTTTTGAATTAAAATGTCGAGACCTCCACTTTTGATCTCTAAACAAAGTGAGGCCGTGAGTAGCGTCCACGCGTGGCTTGTCTTATTTATCATAAGTTTGTTAGATGAGATTTCTAAATAAATTTTTAAATCTATGAGAAGTGGGAGTTTATGTAAGCACACGCGGTCTTGATGTGCGATTTTCATAAGTTCTCTAGAGATAGATATAAATGAGATAACAAAGAATTTGAATTGGGCGGTATGGTCCTAGTGGTATGCTAATTCTAAGAATTAGTTTTCTGTTAAAAATGTGGTCATTGCTTGACATCACCTCAGTACAACTTCATGAAGTCCTTCTGCGATAGTGATGTGGTCTAGTAAGGTCAATCGTTAATTTCATTTGTCATAGGATAAGTTGACATGGATTGAAATTAAGCGACTAAAAGGTATATTTTAGTGCAGTCGAGGTTCGTAAGCACTACGCTGCGGGCTTCGCATGTGGGATTCCTTCGATTGGAGGTTTCATTAATATTGTTTTATCAAAGGTTACAATATTATTATTACGAATTATATGCGATCGTATGCTTATGTGTTTACATTATCGTTTGGGATATGTCTCTTACTGCGATTATCAATATGCTCGCACAAAATCCGTTATCGGTCCAATTTTATCGAGTGAAAGCGAAACATGGAATATGTTCTTATGCTTTGAAGAACACATGTTTGTTCTCTACTCTAAACCCGATGCCTTCTGCGCATCGACTAATGCGGAGTCGGCGGACTTTGGAATAAGTCAGAACAATATGGCTAAATGCTATATGATGACTACTATGTCAAAGGCTTGCCTGCGACAGATCGATGGTGAGGATCGATATTTGGTCGAGTCTCGAGTAAGTTTGGGCGATCGGATCGGACGATCCCCACACAATGAGAGAAATCTTGGCGTGTAAGATGGAAGAAGGAAGTTGGTCCATGAACATGTCTCCCACATGACTCATCTCATGGATAGTCTTGATCGTTGGAGGAGGTATTGTACGGCAGGTCGATATCATCCTCAATACCTGCCAAGTCTTTTGAGAACTTTGCGTCGATCATGAGCAAGACGAGTTTACACTTAGTCGGTTTAATGATCTCGTTCTGCGGAAGGAGTTATGGGAAAAGGGCACATGCTCTTGCTAGCACATCTAAGGGCCCAAATTTTCGTTGCAAAATGGGAAAAGAAAAGGGCACCAAAGGTGGTAGAGGCAGAGGATAGCTGGGAGTAATGGGAAGAACATGGTGCCCTTGGAGGCTAAGAAGCAAGCGAGGAGGCAAGTGCTTGGCAAGATGGGCATCAGGCTAAGTGACCTATTCTCAAGGCTCAAGGTGCCGTTTGTTTTAATGTGAAACATGTTTAGCACTTGTTCTACCCATTCTTGGGTAGTAGACACGGGCAATGCTTGATCATGTTAACTGCGAGCGTCTGGCTAATGGCGAGATAACGATCTCCATGGACAACGCGTGAAAGTCGAGGCTGTTGCGTTGGAGATGTTTCTTTATGTTTTGGGACAACAGTTTTAGTTTTAGACGCGTTTTATATGTGCGGATTTTCTGGAACCTTGTTTCGTTTGAAATTATTTTCTCATGGATATTCTTATTTTTGATAGTGGTGTTTCTATCATAAGAAATGACGAAGTTATCGTGTTGAACGTTATATAATTAGCTTTATTCTATTTCGCAAAACATAATACCTATAACTATGTTGCATCTTCATCAAACCCAAAAGAAAGTTTTCAAAGCATGACACTACTTTCTCGGCATCTTAGATTAGGTCACATCAATCTAAATAGGATCCAAGGCGGCTAAGAATGGGCGTTGGGTAATCTCACGGTTACTCGTTCCGGTCTGAATCTATGTAAGGTAAGAGTCTACTGCGGACCTTCAGCAAGGGTTATAGAGCCAAAAAATGTGAGCTAGTCCATTCGACTGTGTGGACGATGTCCACACAAGCTCGTGGAGTAGCAGTATTTTATCACTTTATTGGCGATTACTCAAGTGCGGATACATATACCTTCACGCAGTCGAATGATTTGAAATTCAAAGAGTTAAGGCGGAGTGAGACGGCTTGGTAAGAGTATCAAGTCATATCTGCGTTACGATCGCGGTGAATACCTCGACGAGTTTATGGACTATCTAGTGAAGTGTGGGATTACATCACGACTTCACGGCACACTCTGACAAAATGGTGTGTCGGGCGAAAAATAGGACTCTTTGGAAATGGTTAGATCGATGATGAGTTATGCAACATTGCCTATTTGTTACGGGGTATGCCTTGAAGCAGCGGCATACTTGCTAAATCTAGTACCCCCAAGTCATCAAAAGACCCTTCGAGTTGTGGTTTGGAGCTCGGTTTAACCACAATAAGGATATGGGGCGATCACGCGTCTGAACAAGAAGGCGACAAGTGGAGGCTAGATCCGAGCAGTGTTTATTGGCTATCCTAGAGGGCGAAGGTGGTTTATTCTATAGTCTTAAGGATCGGAAGGTCATTATTAGAACTAATGCCCGATTCTTAGAAGAGGACTACATGAAAATCATAAATCAGTTGAAATCATTCTTAGAATTAGAAGATGATTGTATTCCACCACGATTAGGCCAAAGGTGCGAGAAGTCGAGTCTAGTGGAGGATGACACGGATACTTCAAGAAATTGAATGGTCGAGTTCCTGGAGATGACCGTACAAGTGGTACCTACCACAAGTTGTGAAGATATAGAACCACAAGTATCTGCCCAGCGTTGCCATTGTGCTGTAGAACCTCGTCGTAGTGGGAGGTTGTTCGTCAACCGAGCGATTTATGTTCAGTGGGTGAATCTTGGTTTAGTCGAGGAGGCGACAGGCAATAATCGACCCGTGGACATACAAGGAGGCGTCTGAATATTGATGCAAGATCATGGCACACGCTATGGATTAGAAATGGAGTCCATAACGGCTATGGATGTATATGAAAGACACCTCTACCGGATGGCAAGGAAGCCATAGGTAGTAAGTGGATATCAAGAGGAAGAGAATTCCGATGGAGAGGTTTCGACTTTTAGCAAAGCTTGTGGCGAAGGGACACTCAGTTGAGGGCATCGATTTCGATGAGACCTTTTCGCGTAGCAATGCTCAAGTCCATCGAAATTCTTACGCCAGCCCCTTACTTGAACCAGAGGTTTGGCAAATGGATGTTAAAACCGCTTTCTAAGCGGTTACCTTGAGGAAGGTAGAGACATCTATAGCACGAACCTTGAAGGTTATGTGGTAAAGGTGAAAAACATCTAGTATGGAAGCTTAAGAAGTCCATTTATGGACTTAAGCCTCCGATCATGGAACTTACGGCTTTGAGAGGTAGTAAAGTCCTATGGATTTACCGTTGTCTAGCAGAGTTGTGTGTATCGGTTGATGTCAACAGTGATGTGGTATTTCTTGCACTTTATGTAGATGACATCATTCTAGTTGGCAACAACGTGAAGTGTATCGAGCGTAAAGAGTTGGCTATCGATCGGTTTCAAATGAAAGACTTAGGAGATGCAGGTACATTCTTGGGATCAGGTTTACGAGATCGCAGAAGAAAATGTTGAGCTTATCTGTGCGTCTTACATTGATCTTGTGATTACTCGATTTAGTATGACCGAAGAAAGGATTGCTACCTTCGGACATGCGTTCCTTTATCAGAGCAGCACCTATGATGAGGAGATAGAGGAATGAGACAAGTTCCACGCTCCGCCGTGGGAAGTCTCATGTATCGCAATGTCATACTGACGAGGCCCGATATACGCTGTCGGTAGCATAGTAGCTGATATCGACTAACCTCGACAAGCTTCATCTGATCTGCGAAAAGCATATACCGGGCACCGAAAAGCGACTCGAGATTATGGCTAGTTTACCATGCATAGTCTAATGCCTTGGGCTACAGACTGGATTTCCAAGCCGACCGTGATGAGAAAAAGTCAACCCTGCTATGTGTTTACCCTGGGGGTGGAGCCAGATCCTATGAGCAAAGCAAATACGCATCATGACTCTACCATGGAAGTTCTAATATGTAGCCGATCTTGAGGCTTCTAGCGAGGTCAGAGTGGTTCAAGAACTACCTCATGGATCTAGATGTGGTACTGTTTGCCCAAGAGTATCATAGTTTCATCGGATAACTCAAAAAAGGCAAACTCAAGGAACCACTAACCCACGCCACCAAACACATAGAGAGAGTACCATGTCATACGAGAAATCGCGATTTAGGAGACGGCCGATTGAAAAGATTGATACAACGGAAAATCTAGCGGATCCATTCACGAAGAGCCGCCGCAAAAGTCTACGATGGACACGTTAGAGGACTCGATTGTTGGCACCCACTTAGAAAGGAAACTTTGTATAAGTGAGAAGTAAAGTGATGGTTGCTTTGTATAGCTAGTAGAGAGAACATTGTATACTAAAAGTTTGCTTTAGTATAAGTGAGATCAAGGAGTTTAGACATTAAAATCGACTTAAATCTTTGAAACTATAAGCCTTTGCTGAGATGCCGACGCTCCACCCACCGACCTCGCCGCCGCCGCCCGGCCGCCTCGCCGGCCGCCACTCGCACTATGGTTTCGGCCATGTTTGGTCTGATGCCTTCTGGATCAACCATCGGCCCTTTCGTCGACTGCTGGTTCCACTTTTAGTGGTTCCAAGTGGTTCAGACGATCGCACTTTCAGCTGGTCGACCGTTGGATCCACGATCAACACTCAGCCGTTCATTCGAAGTTCCATGTTTCAAGACACTTCAAGTGGCGCCGGTGGATCCGGTTTCGATCGATCTCTGCCTCTGCTCATACCGCGAGACGATGATGCCCCACGGAAGCCGCCAAAGTTTGGAGGATCCACTTCAAAAGATGGCAAGAAAAGATGTTATTCTACTTTCACGCACGCCACGCCAACCTTTGGTGGAAGACGAGCCCGCTGCCCTGTGGGCTGAAGTGATGCATTTCACGTCCGAAAAGATATGATAATCATGCATCGCGATTATCTTTGTAAAACTTCATACTTGGTATTTTAGAAGATAGCTTCAGAGATAGTTGTATATGATGTTGTAACGACATCCAAACGTATGTGGACGCGCTAGAAAAGAAGACCGAAGGATGACGCAGTACTAAGAAGTTCATTGTAGCCAAATATTTCGACTACAAGAGGTCGATTCCCGACCAATCACGGACCAAGTGCAAGAGTTTCAACTCATTGTACACGGTTCTGTTTCTAAAGGCAATACTGCTTTGGACGGCTTTGGTTGTCGCTACGTTGATTGAGAAGTTACCCCCAGCGAGAGACTTCAAGGTCTACCTTAAGCACAAACAAAGGATACGACGCTTGAAGACTTGATCGTCAAACCGCGCATCGAGTCTAACGTGAAGAAGATGCTAGCAGCAAAAGCTCGGCTGATGCGAACGTGTTCGGCCCCAAGGTCAATGACAGCCAAGAAGGCTAAGGGTGCCGCCAAGCCTGACGGATCACATAATTGTGGCAAGCATGGCCACATCGAGTGTGGGACCGCCACGCCCAAAGCATAAGGCTAAACAGTTGCCAACGTTGTTTGTAGAAGGACTTCACAAATGGGACAAGGATGACTTCGCTGCGTGGTGACCAAGAAGTCAACCACGCCGAGAATCAAGCGTGGACGGTTCATCAACACCGGCGCAAGAACTGCACGCCCCGCTACAAAAGACATGCGCTTCTCCACCTACAAGCCTCGTTGAGGAGAAGCTCAACATGGGGAACCAAGCTTCATCCGAGGTTGCCGGAGTTGGTGATGTGGTGCTCAAGATGTCGTCCGATATTGAGATCACGCTGAAGGACGTGCCGCATGTCCCTGACATCTGAAGAATTTAGTGTCGGCCCGATTCTAGTTACCAATGCGGGTTTGCACTAGTTTTCGAGTCTGACAAGTTTGTCTCGACTAAGTTTGGGAAGTTCCTTGTGTAGGGTTATCTCACCGGGTTCTTTTCAAATTGAATGTAATGGTTGTGCTACTGTACCCAAGATTGTTATGAATGAAAATGCATCTACTTCTCTTACTGATCGAAAGTGCTCGATTTACGGCATTATATATTAGGACATGTTAATCTAAATGCAATAAAAGATTAGTAAATTTAGTTTTACTAAAATTAAACGAAGTTAATACACAAACGAAATGTGAGGTTTCATGGAAGCCAAATGGCTAAGTTACCGCTTTATTCGGTAGAACGGAGCACTAAGCCCCTAGAACTTATTCACACCGATGTGTGTGATTTAAAGCTTGTACAAACTAGAGGTAGTAAAAAGTACTTTATCACGCTTATTGATGACCAGACAAGATATTGTTATCTTTACCTTCTAAGAAGTAAAGATCGAGGCTATGAAGCTTTTAAAACTTCAAGAACGAAGCCGAGAATCAACTAAGTCGTCAATTAAGATAGTTCGAAGTGATAGACGTGGAGAATATGTAGTCTGCTTGAGGCATTATGTAACTAAAGTGGTATAATACATCAAACCACGCCCTTATTCACCTCAATCTAATGGCGCTACGAACGAAACCGAACACCTCAAGGAGATTTATGAATGCTTTGTTGATTAGTTCGTGGTTGCCCGTAACTTGTGTGGAAGCCGCTTTGACACCCAACTACATATCGAACAAAATTCCAATCAAGAGTAAGGATGTCACTCCTTACGAGTCTGGAGCGAAGAAAGCCATCGACAAATATCTCAAAGTGTGGGGGTGTTGGGCGGTTGAGGTGCCACTTCCTAAACAAGTTACAATTGACCAAAACAATGACAGATCTTTATTCGTATGCATCAAATGCTAGCTACTTATCATTTTCCTCGATCCACAGTCGAGGTACCGATACGACCGTGGGGACGACGATCGAATCAAGGAATGTTATATTCTTTGAAAGTGTTTATCCTCAGAAGACAAGGATAGTGAAGCCGCCTAGCAATAGAGCCGATGGCAGCTTCGAGTTCTAAACCTTGGAGTGAAGAACCGATATCGCATATGTTTATCGAGGTCCGATCCGCAGGGCCGGAACCGAGACGTGGTAGGTAGAGACGTAACACCAAAGGATTTTGGTCCCGACTATATTGCGCTCATGTCGGACGGAAGAACCAACATCGATCAAAGTAGCTCATGCTCGGCCAGACGGGATGCTCGCGAGAGGTCGCTCAGTGAGATTGATTCTATTCTCGCAAAACCACACTCCGCGCCGGTCGATTTGCCGTAAGGTTGTAAGCCCTTAGGGACGCAAATGGATCCTTAAAAGAAAGCATGCGATGGATCAATTGAAAAGTATAAGGTCCGCTTTGGTTGTCAAAGGGTTTAAACAGTTATAGGGTACAATTTCTTCGATACCTATTCACCTGCGACGAGGATTACGCCTATTCGGTGCTTCTCGCAATTGTCGCTTATGTAATTTTGAGATTCATCAAATGGACGTTAAGACTGCTTTTGAATGGTGACCGAGGACGAGGTATATATAGAGCAACCCGAACGGTTTGTAGTACCGGTCAAGAGGGCGCGGTATGCAAACTCGTGAAGTCTCTATACGGTTTCAAACAAGTGTCGCTAGTATGACACTTGAAATTTGACAATGTAAAGTCGGGTAAATGGTTTCAAGATCAACGAGTGTGACATTAATGATCGTATGTAGACGACATGTTGATCGTGTTATAATGTGTCAGATATAGATGGCATGTTGATCATGGGTAGTAATACTCAAGTCACTAATGACACAAAGCGACATGTTAAATAGAAATTTGACACGAAGGCTACGGGTTTAGCCGATGTGATTCTCGAATCAAGATTCTAAGAAGATCGATGGAATTGTTCGACACAACTCACCACGCCGAGAAAGTGCTTAAGAAATTCAATGCGCTTGATAGTTTGTCCGCTAAGACCCATCGAGCTCAATGTTCACTCGAGTAAGAACAGTGGATTAACCCGTTGGGCAGAAGACTATGCTAAGGTCATCGGGTGTTCATGTATTCACAAATTGCACCCGCCCGACATAGCTTGCGCCGTGAATAAATTGAGTCGTTACAACGAGCAATCCAAGCAAGGAGCATCGAAGGCTCTAGTGAGAGTTTTGAGGTACTCAAGTATACTCAAAATCACGGGTCGCATTTCACGAGATATCCCTGCGATCAAGGGCACCGTGATGCCAATCGATATCCGACACCTAAAGATTCACTTTCTGCATGTGTGGGCACGTGTTCACGATTGGGAGGTGCTATTTTTGGAGATCCACGAAACGTGTACATGTATAACCCGATCCACCATGAAATCGTAATTCATAGCTTCGATAAAGCCATGGCGGTAGTTCGAGTGGTCTGCACTTTTTTGGAAGATATTCCATGTTGGTCTAAACCCTCGCGCCACCGTGATGATTCACCGTGATAGCCAAGCGGCCATCGAAGGGCGGTGCGGTTTGATAATGGTAAGTCTCCATATACGCTCTACGATATAATACCGTGAGGCATTTGATCTCGTGGTTATATCAATCGACTATGTCAAGTCAATAGATAATCCGTGCATCCGTTAACCAAAGGGTCGAACCGGATCAAATGATCAAGTTGTTAAAGGGAATGGGATTAAAATCCACATCTTAAGAACAATCACAAAGGGTAACCCAACCATGACGACTGAGATCCCAAGAACTTGGTTCAACGGGAACTAAGCTATAGGAGTTCGTGTGTAAACACTCGTTACCTGCTCCCTAGAAAGCAAACGAGTGTTGAAAAACTTGCCTAGTGGCGAGGTTGAGTCGTTAACTCTTAATGATTCCTAAGATACCTCGAGGAGGTCGAGTATGGCAAGATACTCGGTAAAGAATCACCTATATAAGTGCGAAGTGGGGCGCCTCAAACAAAAACACTTATGAATCCAAAGTGATATCCATGGCCAAAATGGAATCAAACGTGAGAACGGACGAGGTTGAGGTGTTAAAGTGTTAATACCATTGTCTCGATAGCACGCTGTGGGGAATAGTTCAAGCGCATCGTGTCCACTAATCGCTTGTACTGGATGGTACTAACTATGGAAAGGTTCAAGGCCATAAATCACCCGGTCCAAATATTTTAACATCTCTCGAGGAACGAGTCGTGGTTCGCATACATGCATATGGCTATTTCCACTCATGTGAGGATTGTTGAAAATCGTATATATATATATATATATATGTGGTCAAGTTTCCGTGAAGCAACTTTGACCAAGATTTTGAGTGACGTAACGCTTAATTTTGGAAATTAAATGGCATAGGATCGATCTACGCTTCGAGTAGATGATCGTGGTATATTCACATTCTCAAATCCGATTTTCTATGAGTGAGAAATAATGGATCAAAGTTGGTCACTTAAACATGGAGTTATGTGATTATGGATAAGCATGGATTAATTAATCCTCATCCTACATTGATTAACGTACCTTCATTAACTGCTCATATAAGTGGTTCATCAACACTTAGTATAATTATGTACAAGTGATGGGTCGAAAGCCCACGCTGCACACGCGTGCCGGCAGCCCACCGCCCGGCGCGCGCGCCTGCCCGGCCCGGCTCCGGTCGGTTTTAGGTTCCGTGATCTTGATCTTGGATCTCGGATCTTGGCAATGGTCTTGGGTGGTCTTTGGGCCTCGTTCGGTGGGCTTGCTTCATGGGCTCGGGTTCCGTGGCCCATTGCCCCTATATTTTGGATCAATTTTGATCGAGCCCAAAGATGGAGTTGGGTCCGGCGCTCCAACTCGTGTAGCCCAACCGCTGGGCCTCGCCAGGCGATGGAGTCGGGTCCGAGGCCCAACTCGTAAGCCCCAACTGGGGCCTGCCTGCACTTCAAGAGACGCCTGATACATCCAACGAACCTCGACGCACGCGCGTGTCCGTGATTCGCCGTGAATCGCCTGTAACGCTCCGACATGAAGGCTCTACGGAAAACGTGAGCACGTTGTCTCCGAAAACCGCCACAGAACCCCTTTGCACTCAATGGGGGACATAACTCCGTAACACCCGACATCAATGCGGTGTTGACTCCAAGATGTTTCCCATGAGGACGACGCCTATAAATAGGACATGTCTCCCCAAAGATTAGTCACCCACCGCAAAAGCATTCCAAAGATTCTCTCATAAGACTTTCTCGCATACATAGCTCGTGTCCAAGCCTCGCCCTCGCCTCGCCCGCCCGCTGTAGCTCGCTGGTTTAGGTGTACGCCACCCACGAGACGCCATTGCCGTTTTATCTTTAGCGACGATACGCCTAACCGAGAGCACTATCGGGGTGTATCTCGTCTTATGGAAAGAGGCCTCCTCGACTCGGCATTAGTTTACGGTTTAGTTTCAATCAGTATTTCAATTCAGTTTGTTCAATTGTTATTCGATCTCCACTTCTACATTTCTGCTTTTAAGTTGTAATACGTCCGTGAGTTGTCATCGTTATGTACGTTTTCTAACAAAATGTTCTTTAGAATTTCTAGATAAGTACTTCCTCAACTTTGTCCATCCACCCTAGCTCACACATGTAGTGAAAACATAAACACACACACCTAACGAGAGAGAAGAAAGAGAGACCTCATATGATGGAAGATAGTTGGTTCGCATTAACTTGATGTCAAAGGTGGGGATGACAACGCCGGTCAAGGTGTTATGTGTTGGGAATTCTTGACCTCATCTAATGATACGCAATGAATGTACAATCAAGAAACAGATCTAGATCTATAATTAAACATGCGATGAGCCCTATGAACACGTTAGATAGAGAACTTACGCTTTGCAACGCCCAATGGATTTGCAACGCCCAAGCTTCCAATGAATTACGCAAGGTTGTCTCCACAACTATGGTATCCACGTGTATGCAAATCCGATGCAGAACAATTCCTCGGTATAAGTTCAAGCAGAAAGCCAAGAAATCTCTCGAACGAACTTAACGGTAGTTCTCAAGAATGATTTCAGACACGCCTAACGCCTAATCTTTTGTTTGTTTGACCTAATGAATAAATGTCTCTATTTATATTAAATAGAGTGGCCCATTAAAACCCTAGCTTATATGGGCTTTTATTCTTTAGTCGACTTTTAATTAATTAATACCAAACCATTAATTAAGTAAGCCCATATCTAATTTAGCCCATATCTTTCAATCTCCCACTGGACTAATATTAGATAACTTACCGTGCACTATGCATACCCCTTGAGCGATTTAATAATACACTTGATAGTGTGACCCAATAGGCCCCATTACCGATTTATGATCTAGTCAAAGTCGCACAAAACTCTCGACTCAAGTTGTGCGGTGAACTCGATATATGACGGACGCTTACGTGGAAAACAAGAAACAAACCTTTACATGAAGTTTATGTAATATCATTTCATTCATGACACACTCGATTGAGCCTAGGATTTTGCTATGTGTCTATCCCAATAGCTCAATCATTTTTCTCATCTTTATTATAAGCATCTATATGATCATATTCAATTACTTTAATCAATATATCTCTACATGGCCAATGACTTTATGGTCGAATAATATAGAGAAAATGAGTGCTCACCGAAATTCCAATCGAGGAATGAATCCCATTCTTGGCTCAACTACCATTTTCATTTGTCTCATAATGCACCCAATCCAAGCCGTGTCTTGCCACTCGCAAGCATCGTCATTAGTCAAAGTACATCACTCAACAAACAAAATGTGTAATGACCTCAAGTCTAAGGACTATTACATACTCCACATACTAAGAAATCGTAGACATCTAACAAACGATTTAATAATGGTATACCAATACTCCAAAGTATTCATGTGTCCATCACGGATATCAAATATCTCGTAGTTGCGAGAACCACTACATTCTCTAAGAATGTGATGCACTACATGCTAACCTATGACATATCATCAATATCCCATTCTTGATGATCATTGGTTAGGCTATTTTAGAATTATACTATATCATTGATGTCTCACAAAGAAAAATGACAAGAATAATTCAAGGAACAAATAAGAGAATAACGACAAACATCAAAATAATTATTCTATTAAAAGCAAAAACCCATAGATAAAACATTATCTTCGACAGTGATCAAAAGTAAGTATGTCTCAACAAATGAGTTTCTAAACATACAAATTTTAAACTCCCACCGAATCAAAGCCATTTCCACATGTCTAACATCCAAGCTCTCAAAATGGCTTCGGTAAAAGGATCGCCTAAGATATCGCTGGGTACTCTTTTTAATTTCACATTGCTCATTTCTATTATTTCTCTAATCGATGATATCGCCTTGGAACATGTTTGTTTCGCTTTGAAGCTAGCATCGCAGTACCCAATCACCGATAGCTGGGTTGCCCACCATAGACTAAGAAGTATTCTTTAGTCCATCTAAGGTACTTAAGAATAGTCTTAACAGTTTTCCAATGCCCCTCACCGGGATTTTGCTGAAATCTGTCTGTCATGCTAAGCGCATAGGCCACATCTGGCCTAATGCATATCATGGCATACATGATCGATCCTATAGCTGAAGCATATGGGATCATTTTCATGCAAGCAATTTCCTTGTCATTAGAAGGACAATCCTTCTTAGACAACTTGATGCCATGTCTCATATGAATAAATCCTTTCATGGAATTTTCATTGAGAAACGCCTTAGCAATTTGTCTACGTAAGTGGATTGTGACAGCCCCAACAATCTATTAGGTCTATCCCGATAGATCTTGATCCCAAGGATGTAGGAGGACTCACCAAGATCCTTCATCATAAAGGATTTAGACAGTCAATCTTTCACAGATTGCATCATGGATCGGTCGCCCCATAATCGAATGTCATCGATATATGACCAGTGTAGACAACGTTTCTATTCTCGCGCTTTACTATAAACGCAGGGTCTTTCGCTTCTAACAAAGTCGACAATTTGATAGCTCACAAAACAAATATTCCAACTCCTCGATGCTTGCTAAGTCCATAAATGGTCTGTCCTCGATGCATCGAGCCACATCTTTGAATCAGTGTCAGACACCGCTTCAGTATAGGTCTTAGGTTCATCATCATCCGACCTCGATGCATCGAGCCACATCTTTGAATCAGTGTCAGACACCGCTTCAGTATAGGTCTTAGGTTCATCATCATCCGACTCGACTTCATCATCTTGGTTCTCAACCATTAGATTCAATCTTTGGGGTGCACGACGAGTCCTCTGTGGCCAATTGAGTCGGGTTGTTTGCGCAGGTTCATGTTGTTCATTTTGAACGTGAGTAGGCTCCTCCATGTTGACTTCCTCAATATTTTGGAGATTCTCAAGAATTTCCTCATGAATTTCTTGAGGTGGAGGTGGCACAGCTATTGTGTCATCTTGTATTTGATGAGTCTCATTGTCTTGAGGTGGCCCTCTAAGAGTCATATCCCCTCCCAATAGATCGTCAAATACTCCCACTGAATTCTTGTTCACACTATTGAACAATCGTCCGCCTCCGTGTTGTTTTGTGGTTCTCGAATTTCTTCAAGATCTACTTCATTGCGACCTTGTTCTTCGAAACATAGTGAGTCTTCAAGAAACGCCACATTCCTAGAGATTATCACCATGTGATCTCCGTGAGTAGAATTCATATCCTCTAGTTTCCTTAGATATCCCACAAGACAACATTTCTCACTTTTCGATTCCAACTTATCAGTCAGCATTTTCTTAACAAAAGCAGGACAACCCCAGGTCCGTAAATAGTTAAGATTTGCTCTTTTCCCATATCATATCTCATATGGTGTTTTCTCGACTGATTTGGAAGGAACCCTATTCAAAATATGAGCAGCGTTAAGTAAGGCATGGCCCCAAAGGAATAAAGGGAGACTAGCGAAACTCATCATGGATCGAACCATGTCTAATAAGGTTCAATTTCTTCTCTGACACACCATTCAACCTGTGGTGTTCCCTGAGATGTCCATCCTCATCGGATTCCATGTGATTTCAAGTAATCAAGAAATTCCCTACTTAAGTATTCCCTCCTCGATTTGATCGAAGATTCTCGATACTTTTACTGTTGTTTCTAATTTCAACTTAAACTCTTTGAACTTATCAAGAGCTTCAGATTTGTGTTTCATCGATACACATACCCAAACCTCAATAATCATCGCAAGAAAAGTTATGAAGTACGAATATCCACCTTTTGCTTGAGTTGGATATGGTCCACACACATATGAGTGGATCAACTCTAGCAATTCTTTGGCACGTAACCATTTCCCAGAAAATGGTTTCCTAGTCATTTTCCTTCGAGACATGATTCACAAGCACCATATGATTCAAAATCAAACGGTGTGAGATAATCTAATTTTCTCAATCTTGCTATCATTTTCTCATTGATATGACCAAGTCCATAATGCCAAAGATAATTAGCATTATTCATATTACTTAGCTTAGGTCGTTTGTTTTGCACATTGAGAATATTTCGTTCACATTCAAGCATATATAAACCATTCGAAAGAAAGGTATTTCCATAAAACATTCCATTAAGTGAAAACGCAACAACAAGCTGTTTCTAAATGGAAGGAAAAACCCTTCAATGTCTAACATAGGAATGGAAATAATATTCTTTGAAATAGAAGGAACAAAATAACAATCATGTAAATATAATCTATATCCCGAAGGAAGATCTAGTTATAAGTCCCCACGCTGCTCAAGAAGAACTCTCGCTCCATTTCCCACGCCAAGCTGTCGATTCTCCCGAGATTCACTTTCTTCTCATTACTTAGCCCCGCACATTATAACAAATGTGTGAGCCACAACTGTATCTAATACCCAAGAATGTGAATTATTTATGTATATATTTATCTCAACGACAAACATACCGAGCTACCACCCATCGCACATCAGGCCTCAATTTTCGGCGCCTCTCTTCCAAAGGCCCTTCTCACGACGTAATCAGGCACTCATCCTTTGTCAATGTCGGCTTCTTCTTATGAGCTCCTCCACCTTCTTAGGCTTAAAGATATCCGATGCCTTCTTCTTGTTTATCTTTGCTTTTCTTCCCTTCGAAGATTGAGAGTAAGAGCTCACCATGAGCAATGATTTGCCATCGTAAGAGAGGACTCGTAAGTCTTCAACATGTTGCGAAGATCGGTCAATCCCACCTTGTGTTGTTCATATTGAAATTCACTATGAAATTCGCAAATGAACCAAAATTAGCGATTGCAAAACCAGTTTGTTGAGACATCACGAC
The DNA here is from genome assembly GCA_036937905.1 of Salvia rosmarinus. Taxonomy (NCBI): domain Eukaryota; kingdom Viridiplantae; phylum Streptophyta; class Magnoliopsida; order Lamiales; family Lamiaceae; genus Salvia; species Salvia rosmarinus. The sequence continues at coordinate 2,124,922 of JAODLM010000210.1, forward strand.
GTAGTCGCTCCAATCGACGCCACCTCTCAATCAATCCAATCATCTCCAAGACATGTTCGTAGACCTGCCCTATTATTAGCTGCACTTGAAGAGATCCCGAGTATTTCAAACCCGTTTTGTGCTTGTGAGGCAAACAAACTCTTCAAGTGCCGAATCATTTCATAGGGTAAGATGTATTCATGTCGCCTTTGAGTTCCAAACTCATAGAAGTCAACATAATATCCCGAGCCGACATAAGATCATCAACGTGTTTTATGAGCAACCCACCAAACGAGGCACACTCGTGAGAAAGCTCATCTGGATGGTACCGATTGGTTTGTCCAAGACATACTCAATCTTATCTCGCCCTTAACACCAAACGCAGTAACGAGCCAATCCGGATAGTTTAACCTACCAACAAATTTGTTTCCACCAAACATTTATATAACATAGTCGACATCAGAATCGAACGAAAAATAAAGAAATAGCAAATTAGAACAAAGTAAACACAGATCACAATTGTATCACTAATCAAACAAGTGGTTTATCAGATTGATTAGCTCCCACTAATTTTAACATATATTGCACCCCCAATGCAAAATACGGATTTATAATAAATATAAATCTTAGTAGTCCAAGATCCAAGTCAATATTATTGTAGCCTCGCGGTATCGATGACTACAAATAATATCACCTCGGTAGCCTCAAAGCCAATTGCATCGACAGCCTTTGCATCGATTAAGTCTCAGATCATTGCAGCATCATGGCGGTCGATGACCACAATAACGACACTTGGTCTGCTTTGAATCAATGCAACAACAGTCCTCAATTTCGGTTTATCAATCCAATTAATATATGTCCACTAATTATCTTGATCACGAGGACGATACAAAATACATTAAGCAAGTTAACCCCATCACACGATGCTAACCATACATCTACGAGCGAGCCTCGCCTCAGAGATTTGGGAGTAAACACGAGGGTGTAAAACTCTTGACCGAAAAGGTTATCAGGCTCAAACAATTATGATGGACTACACGCTTTGTTTCAAAAACAAGACTCAGATTTAGTGGGGATAAACATGTGATACTAATTGCTTATTTTAATATCCAATATTAAATCAAAACAATTATCAAGCCCGCATACCCAGTATGAAATACGGACCACACATATTGCCGCCTACCCAAACATAGTAACACTGACTACAAGTATCACACCACCCAAACAATAAAACGGTCTCTAACTACTATAGTTAAAATATAAGCATAAAATCAAATAACATGCTTATCACGTAATAACAACAATAGGCTCAACTAATAAATTCATTAATCTAATTAATAATTTAATTCTCTAATTAAAAGTGATATGTACATTTATATTAACTCCAAACTAATATAAATATTCATTTAGTATTATTATTTCTAAAATAATAATCAAATGAGATTTATTAATCTAATTAATAAATCAATTCTTCGATTTATGAACATAAGCAAATTATATTAATTCTAAATTAATATAATTATACTTTATATTATTATTTCAAAAATAATAATATAGTTAAAATTTATTAATCCAATTAATAAATTAATTTCCAAATTATGATTAAATTTATTAATTCTAAATTAATAAATTAAATCCATGTACATAAGTAGATTGTATTAATTCTAAATTAATACAAAATCGAAATTAATGTTATTATTTTGAAAATAATAATATTAAACAAAATTTATTAATCCAATTAATAAATTATTTTGTGAAATTGGAAATTAAATTTTATTAATTCTAAATTAATAAAACGTTTTTTAATAAACTCAGAATAGCCAAAGGTCGCCACATTTTAAAAACAAAAATTCGCCCAACCACGCCCAAGCTCGCGCCCAACAATGAGAAAACCGCCCACAACGGCCCACACGCCCCTACAGATGGCAGCAGAGCCCCACCCATCTCCGCGCCCCCGACGAAAACCCATTAGGTTTGGGCGCCGCGCCGCCTCCCTTCATCCCTTCGGCTGATCGCCCTTTTCCACACGTAAAAGGCGAAGTATAGTGGTTAAGCATCGTATCCACGTAGATTGTATCACGAAACATAGAAGCTAGCTCAACGACTATTCATCATTATTCAAGCACGATAAAGGGCTAGAGGTTTTAGGGTTTCTAATTGAATCCAAAGCAACGTAACCAAACGTAAATATAAATAACGCAATAAAAACACGAAAGATAACTATAAAGAAAGACTAACCCTGGGATGCACTAATCCTATCCACAACGATGTTTATCCCGCTTATTATTAACCGCTTTAATCCGCATAAGACGGAAAATCACATATATAACCAACAACTTCGCTATTTAATAATTGGGCAGCTTGATTACTAATTTTCCCTATCACGATTGCCTCTAGAGGAAAATAAGCAACTCCAAATGTATCACTAAGAATATGCTTCCTACGAATGTCCTATCTCGCCACGACTCAAGGCTTATTCGATCATGCATTCAAGATCGATCGACAATTAATACAATTCGCTATTATTAATCGCAACTAGATATGCATCAAGATTGATCGAAATTAACACATATAAATAAGCACCATGAATCATGAATCATGCCCGGAAGGTAAATAACGATAGCGTAACTCACAACATATAGGATCGAATCATGCAAACCCTAGGATTAGAATTGAAAACTAGCCGTACATAATAAACGGAATGAAATACGATTTAACCATAAAACGGAAATTAAATATATAAAACCCGTAGGGAAGTTGCCTCGATGAACAATGGTTTGTCTTGAATCCAATCCCAAGCGAACGAACGGAAAACAAAGGAAAACGACGGACAAAACGTTCCGATTGATAACGAAAACAATAAACTAAACTAGAACAACGTAAAGAACAATACTAGAATTAAACTAAATGAAGATTAAAGACAAAGAATGGAAAAACTGAGGAAAAATCAAGAAAACTAGTCTGGGGCGTGTTGGGTCCGGAGGAGGCGCGAGTGGGTATCCCCTATTTATAGAAAAGTGGAAACCCCACTTTTCCCGCTCTACATGACCGTCCTCGCGATCGCTAGTGCAATCGCTAGGTATGTCTCGCTAGCCTGCTCGCCTCGCCACGCCGCTTTCGCTATGCTCATTTGTACCGCGACCGGATAGCGGTCGCTAGCCGCTATGAACTGGTCGCGAGAAATCGCCCAGTTGAATTCTCGACGCTAGGCTTCGCCGCGGCACGAGGTCACGGCCGCAGCTCTTCCGGTGCTCGCTGGTTTGCTCGCTGATGACCAACTAGCGACCGCTAGGATGGTCGCTAGAAATGGACAGATTGTTCATTTTGTTCGTGCTTCGTTCCTTGTTTCGATTTTCAACACATAACTCTACAAAACACCAAAATAACACCCAAGAGCAATATCTTCTAGAAATAGATGAAACATTAAGAATCGATACATAAACGCACATTAAACGAGCTAAACTCATCTTCAAATATCAACTAAATACGTAAAATGCGTGTTTATCAAACCCCAAACTTAAAGCATTGTTTGTCCTCAAACAAAACAGTAACAGTAAAGACAAACGAAAGATCAACGAGTGTAGCAAAAGAGGATAACCATTATAAGCTTCGAAACATATTAACGCCAAAAACATTAGCGCACATGACGACGTTAGCCAACTCAACACAAACAACCATCGAGGGTAAGAACTCATTTATTTCAACCCTCACAAAGGCATGTGCGTAAAATATATAGGATACACTCAAACTCATAAAGAAATTATGACGTGTATACACTCACGCATCAATGTCATGCAACATCTTACCATAGGCTTGCTGCTTTCAACATCTCCACCGGCCAAATGTGTTCAAATAAGGATCAAAGAGGTCTTTTGATAGGTTATAATGTAGGCACATTGGTTAAGGTAGGATAATATATGGCTAAGTGACTCAAGAATATTCCAAGTACCACCATTTATACATTTCGACACATATGGACTTTGTCCATTTTCCTCTTCTTTCCCAACGTGCTAATATGACGTTTTATGCCTCATAAGGTACCTACACTTTGATTAAAGACCCTTTATGCTCAACACTCATAGTGAACTTAACATTTTTCTTTTTCTTTTCTTTTCTAGAGCTTATAGGGTTTAACTTTCACGAACAAGGTACTATTCTTCACCACAGATGTATTTTTCTAAAAGAAACTTTTCTCGTCATAACTATATCAAAATTTCAACCCTTTTGATTCCCATATCCATCCTCACCTCCTATCATCCTAAGTTAATCGAAAGAAAAGTCTAATAAAGGCTCAAAGAAGGCGACAAATGGTATATATCATCGGGTTAGTGTTTGGGTGAATACGTGGTTAACAAAGATGGCATTTTATCCTTTCCAAATTCAAACACATATTGCAGCCTCGATACGTAAAAACGGCAAGTTCTAGAAGATAATCACATGCATTATATCACACAATTAATGTAAATCAGATCAAGCTATGTATACAAGTGAAGCTCAAGTCTCACAGATAAGCAAATGGTGAAAACAACAAGCCTAAGCCATCTCACGCCATTCATGCGTTATTTTCTAACATATCATGCGCACTATCATTAAATTTCACAAAAATTTCTATCGTCATTGCCACATGGATTAACATACTTCACTTAACTCGTTGATCGACGTGCACACCTAAAACGAAAAGAAAAAATGTAAACAAGACAAAAAGCAACACAAACGAAAAACAAAACAAAACACAAAACAAATAAGAAACCGCTGGTTACCTCCCAACAAATGCTTAATTTAACGCCTTTAGCTAGACCATTACTAACCTTTTCAATCCGCGTTTTTGTGGCAAATCCTTCTCAACTCGTGGATCCTCCTAAACTTAGCATTCACGGATCTCCACCACCGACTATGGAAGTGCCCCCCAACTTGAATGAAACACTCTGAGTTCCATGTCGAGTCCACTTCTTCCTTCTCGCAGCTTCCTCGAGTGGTCGAGTACCCTAAACGCGATGTGTGCGGCAGCAAGCAGCTATGATCGAGCAACAATCTTCCGACTTTCCAACGCCGTGTTGCTTGATGGCGCCAGATATGGAAATTTTGAGTTCCTCATCGTTAACACGAAACGTGAGGTTTCCTTCCCCGCACATCAATCAACGCACGACCAGTTGCTAGAAAAGGTCTACCAAGGATTAGTGGTTGTTGTTTCAATTCGGAATATCTAAAATAACAAAATCGGCAGGAAAAACAAAATCCCGAATTCTACCAACACGCCTTCGACGATACCTTTTGATATGTGACTGATCGGTCAGCCATCATCGCGAAATCTTCGCCGGCTTCATCTTTCCTAGGTGTAGCCGTTGAATACGCTCAATGGCATCGATTGATGCTCCCCCAAATCGCACAAAACATTTGGAAAAATCGCTCGGCGATCTCGCACTCTAACGAAACCGCCAGATCCTTCGCTTTAGAGGAGCTTCCTTTGCAAGACAAAGATCGCATTTCGATAGGGAAATTTTCTCAAATTTCCCAAGTTTCTTCTTTGCAAGCTGGCTTTTAAGAATTTCATGTAGCCAAGATGTTTCGCGGTAATAGCTTCAAAGAGAGGCAAATTTATCTCAACTTTTGAAAACCTCTTGAAACGAGCAAACTCCTCGTCATATTTCGATTTGACAAGTCGACTGGAACGGGACCGGAGGAGTGTACGTGGCGAGGATTTGCTTCTGGGTTGCTCATGGCCGACCTCGCGATCACCGGGTAGGTCATGAGTGAGTCTCGCTTAATCTTCGCTCGCGAAGCTTGCGGTGTGGCTCGGGCGAGCGCGGGTCACTCGCGAATCGCTCGCGCCGCACATACTCGGACGGCTCATGGTCGGGTGCGCTGGACGCCGCGTGCTCGATCGCGGCTTCGTGGGAAAAGTTCGATGGTTCGCGATCGGCTCGCAGTCGCGAGCCTCGGCCATGATTTCGTCATGTGTTATCATGCTCTTCTTCCCGGTAGGCCCGGTAGGCTCGCCCACCTCGCCCGAATGGCGGCACCGATTCTTCGGGTTCACCTCCGTATTACTCTGAATTGGCCCGTCTTTTGAAGTGCATTCACTTGTACGGCTATTTGACCAATTCTGATTTTCCAACATCTTCATATGCTTCCCCATAGCCGCCACAAAGGGACTCCAAATGATTTATCTTTTGCCCAAAGAGTTGCTTATGAACAATTCGATTCGTTGCCAATTGTTGTTGCTTACAACCAACCGCGCATCATATCTTCGAGACTTGGCTTCCTCGGCTCTTGAATCGAATTCAATATTGAAGCCTTTCAAGGTTGTTGGAAATTCGAATGACTCCTCGATTGATGTGGTCGACGTTCTGATCAACTGACTCTTCAAAAGAGTGAACTTCTTCATGAGATCGCCATATTTTGAATCACTCAACAAAGCAATTTGCTTTTTGAACGATGGCGTTTCTCTCCGTTGGCTATTGATAGCTGTTGGCAGCCATCTCTTCTACAATACGGCTTGCCTCGCCGATCGGGTCGATTCAATAAGCAGCCCCGCCGATGCATCTACCATGCTCCTCGCCTCGCCATGTCACCACCGTAGAACTGCAGTGATTTGTTGCTCCTTGAGAACCCATGTTGTGGACATCGCCTCAATAGACCTCGAATCTCTCCCATGCCTCAATAATTATTCGCCGAGGTTTTGGCAAAATGAGAGATTTCGGCGATGATCTTCTCGCGCTTTTGCGGCGGAAAGTATTTCGAAAGAAACTTCTCACAAAGTTTCCCCCACGTGTCGATACCAGCTCGGTCCAAACTCTTGAACCAATCTTTCGCCTGGCTGCGCAGCGAGAAACCAAACATGCGCATCCGGATCGTGTCTTGTGGCACCCCATTCTCGTTTGACGGTGTCACAAATATTGAGAAAAGTCTCGAGACGTGCATTCGGCCTGCGCAGCGACGCTGCTCGCCAAAATTTGATCGCCCTTTTCCACACGTAAAGGTGTAAGTATAGGGTGCCGGGCATCGTATCCACGTAGATTGTATCACGAAAACATAGAAGCTAGCTCAACGACTATTCATCATTATTCGCCACGTATAAAGGGTGAGAGGTTTTAGGCTTCTGAATTGAATCCAAAGCAAAGGTAACCAAACGTAAATATAAATAACGCAATAAAAACACGAAGATAACTATAAAGAAAGACTAACCCTAGGGATGCACTAATCCTATCCACAACGATGTTTATCCCGCTTATTATTAACCGCTTTAATCCGCACAAGACTAAGATCACATATATAACCAACAACTTCGCCATTTACAATTGGGCAGTTGATTACTAATTTTCCCTATCACAGCTACGCTCTAGAGGAAAATAAGCAACTCCAAACAGATCACTAAGAATATATGCTTCCTACGAATGTCCTATCTCGCCATTTACTCGCGTTTATTCGTATCATGCATTCAAGATCGATTGACAATTAATACAGTTACGTTATTAACTGGCAACTAGATATGCATCAAGATTGATCAGAAATTAACACATATAAATAAGCACCATGAATCATGAATCATGCCTGGAAGGTAAATAACGATAGCAGAACTCACAACATATAGGATCGAATCATGCAAACCCTAGGATTAGAATTGAAAACTAGCCAGACATAATAAACGGAATGAAATACGATTTAACCATAAAAATGGAAATTAAATATATAAAACCCGTAGGGAAGCGTCTGATGAACAATGGTTTGTCTTGAATCCAATCCCAAGAGAACGAACGGAAAACAAAGGAAAACGATCGGACAAAACGTTCCAATTGATAACGAAACAATAAACTAAACTAGAACAACGTAAGAACAATACTAGAATTAAACTAAATGAAGATTAAAGACAAAGAATGGAAAAACTGAGGAAAAACTGAAGAAAACTAGGTCTGGGGCGTGTTGGGTCTGAGGAGGCGCGAGTGGGGTGATCCCCTATTTATAGAAAAGTGGTGGAACCCCACTTTCTCTCCCGCCGCCACCAGGACCGTCCTCGCGATCGCTAGTGCGATCGCTAGGTATGTCTCGCTGGCGTTCTTTCGCCACGCCGCCTTTCTTGCGCTCGCTTTGTACTCGCGACCGGATAGCGGTCGCTAGCCACATGAATCGGTCGCGAAATCGCTCCAAGAATTCTCGACGCTGAAGTCATTGCCGGGCACGGAGGTCGCTGCCGCGCATCTTCTGGCGCCGGTTTGCTCTCGTGACCAGCTTAGCGACCGCTAGGTCGGTCGCTAGAAATCGGACAGATTGTTCATTTTGTTCGTGCTTCGCTCCTTGCTTCGATTTTCAACACATAACTCTACAAAACACCAAAATAACACCCAAGAGCAATATCTTCTAGAAATAGATGAAACATTAAGAATCGATACATAAACGCACATTAAACGAGCTAAACTCATCTTCAAATATCAACTAAATACGTGTAAAATGCGCGTTTATCACCGCTGTCCACGCCGAGATTTCGGTGCCGTGGTTCGCCCGCCCGGCGTGGGAAAACCCACGGCGACGCAACCCGATCAAGACGCCCAAGCGTGACGACGCGACACAGCCGGCCCAGGCACGATGCATGCGGAAACCAAGGCACGACGCACGCCCCTTTCTCGACGACGGCGACGACTCCGAGTCGGCGGTGGTATGGCGGTGAAACGATTTCGCGAAACCAATTACACAAATCAATTTCAGATTTTTGATTTTCCGTAAATCGCTTTGATTTCAATTTTCAATTACACAAAACAATTTCTGATTTCCAAAATCAGATTTTTAAAATTCAAATCAGCACAGACGCGGCGGCGACGAGCACGCACGCCTCGCGCCGCGTCGTCGACCGCCGTGTCTTCTGAGGCGGCGACACATCTCCGGCGAGGAGACGGTGAGATTTCCAAAATTTCAGATTCAGTTTTCTTTTCCTTTTCTTTTCGTTTTTCCGTTTTCCTTTTTTTTAAACAGATTAATAAAATGAAAAAGGAAAACACACCAAACAAAAAAAATGAAAAGAATTCAAAATTCTAAATTTCGAAAATCCACTGTTAATTTAGAACACAAATTAATTATAAATCGAGCCCCGGGCTCTGATACCACTGTTGGGAATTCTCGACCTCGCTAATGATACGCAATGAATGTACAAATCGAAAGCAGATCTAGATCTATAATTAAACATGCGATTGAGCCCTATGAACACGTTAGATAGAGAACTTACGATTTGCAACGCCCAAGCTTCTAATGAATCCCGCAAGGTTGTCTCCACAACTATGGTATCCACGTGTATGCAAACCGATGCGGAACAATTCCTGTATAAGTTCAAGTAGAAAGCCAAGAAATCTCTGAATGAACTTAACGGTAGTTCTCTAAGAATGATTTCAGACACGCCTAACATCTAATCTTTTGTCTGTTTGACCTAATGAATAAATGTCTCTATTTATATTAAATAGAGTGGCCCATTAAAACCCTAGCTTATATGGGCTTTTATTCTTTAGTCAGCTTTAATTAATTAATAGTCAAACCATTAATTAAGTAATGCCCATATCTAATTTAGCCCATATCTTTCATTATGCAACCGGCTCTCTCCTAAACCATCCATCAACATTTGGTGCAAGTATTTGCCATCGTATTTGGGCCCTCCCAATTGACCAAGCGTGCTTGCAAATGATCCAAACATCCTACAATCAATTCAAAACCCTAAATAAATATAAAAAAGTTAAAAAGAAAATAGTATACTATATGCACTAAGAAAATAGTGGAAATACATATATATAGTCATCCAAGTTAAGGAATGTCAAATTATAGCCACGAACATAAAAATGTCATATTATAACCAAGTCGTTGGCCCTATTGGGACTATTATCACCAAATAGTACCAATATGACCAACAAATTGTTGGTCCTATTGGTACTATTTGATGATAATAGTCCCAATAGGCCAACGACTGGCTATAATTGACATTTTTATGTTTGTAACTATAATTGACATTCTTAACTTCGATGACTATATAACGCCCAGCCTCTAAGAAATAATTAACATCTTTGTGGAAATATCTTAGGCCCATTGTTCACGTAAAATGGAGCAACATCTTTTAGCGTCGTATAACGGTCGATTATTAGCAATGGCGCCACCAAAGATGGCCGTCATCGCCCTCCTGCTTGTCCCCGCGATAACATCAAGTAGTCTCGCAATTCTAGCATCTTCGCCGTCCAATTTCGATCATTCCAAACGTTAAATTAATTTTCCAAGTCGCATCACAAAAAATATTACTATTATTATTATTATTATTATTATTGTTATTATAGGAACGGGGTTTACCTGGAGCTCGGATTCAAGAAAATCGAGAATCTTGGCGGGGATGATGCCCCGAATGCCGCCTCCATCGATGCTAAGAATCGTGATTAGTCTTCCATAAGCTGGTGGAAGGACCTTTTTGAACGAAGATGATGATGCCATTGCCGGTGTTGGATATTATTTAATGCTAATACATGACTAATCACGTTTCTTGGGCAGCTAGGATTGTCTAAGGTTGACTTAATATATAAATACAATAACAGGTTGGCTGGTGATTCATATTATTGTGTTCAATCTGATCGCTTCAGATAGGCTTTATTCTCTAGTAATTGATCAAGACAATGTTAACAAACTTCTACATTGGTCTGAGTCGCCTAACCGACACTGTGCTCATGTGACTCTGCACAATTTTTACAACTCCGTACAATTTAAATGAATCTAATTTGAACTTGGTAATAGAATTGACTCCTTAATTTATGATCAAATTTGTTAATACTCATGAGCTAGCTAAGAAAATACTATTGAACTCATGTTCAACTTACAAATATATATGATAAATCTAGCTACGTGAGTGCAAGAGATTTAATGAAAAGCAATAAAGAACACCAATGCTTTTACGTGGTTCGATCGTAATGAGATCTACGTCCACGGAGGAGTGATTCCTCAATATTTTCACTATGAACTCGATGCGAGAGTGTGGTTACAAGCCTTTAGCATTCAAGAAATTGTCAACCCTTCTATCACAACTTTCCTTCTATTTATACAACCAGCGAGCCCGCAGAATCGGCGTGCTCAACCTCTCCATTGGTCGTGACTCTTCCTCCGGCGTGCCTCCATTGGTCTGGAGCGAGGGACGCTTAGCTTTACGTCGCCACGCGTGGAGGTGGCGCGACTTTGGTTACAGGCGTGTCCTCCATCGCCTTCGGGATCGACAGGGTTTGAAGGCTCCTTGCTTAACCGCATGGGCCACTACTAATGATAGGCCCGGCTCGTTTGGGCTGTCGCTGGGCTCCGAGCGGTTGGGCCATATCCCATCATAGCCCCCGAATAGTCGAGTAGCAGCCATGCCGAAGGTGGAGTGAAAGCGCTTTGTCAAGTAGAATGTTGCTTTCTACCGAGGTTGTTGAAGGTGTTATCTTAGTGACATGAGGGTTTATCGACGATATGGGTCCGAATCGAGTCGACGAGCCGGGTCGCCTGCCTTTGGACGAAGGTCCTTGAAGAGGATGGTGATGCCCGTCGGCGAGATGCCGAGGTCTGCTGACCGACTGGCGCGACTCGTTGAAACCGGTTTGACTTGGACGCCAGCCGAGGTGTGTAACCGACCGGTGGGGTGGCGATCCCGGGAGGATGGCGAGTCCCGGTCGAGGTCATACTCTGGCGGGATCTAGGGGTGGGATATTGCTCGTCTGAATTGACTGTTTGCCATATTCGAACCGGCGATATCTTGATCAGTGGCTCGCCTGCACGCAGCGAGGATCATGTGTGCCAGGCGGGTAGAAGGCCGGGGTTGGCGGAGGCGGCCGAGGTGGCGCAGGAGACCGAGGACGGTCTGTTGGCGAAGGCGGCCGAGGTGGCGCAGGAGACCAAGGACGGTCTGTTGGCGAAGGCGGCCGAGGTGCGATCTGGATACCCCAGCCATTTTGTGCAGTGCGAGGTACGATCCGGACGCCGCCTCGAGGACGCCGAGGCCCGTGTGATGATTGCGTAGGTCGATCCGGCGGTCTATCTTGCCCTAGCGTACGTCATACCTGCAAGGTGGTAGTTGGGCACTCGAAACACGTGCGCGCATCGACTCCACATCCAATAGCAGGTAGGCACGTGTGAAAGTTAAAACGGCAGTTTTTGGGCGCCATTTGTCTTATAAATAGGCCCAAATTAGGCAACTGTTCACTTTCCCTTTCGACGCTTTATTTTCAGAGAACATATTTGCAGAAATTTCCCAGTTTTCTTTCAAACTTGTTGAGGAAGCCCGATATCTCGCCCGAAAAAAAAAAGTAAGTATGCATTCTTCGCCTCGTTACAATGTTCCGCTTGCATGCCCGGCCGCCTCCTCTTCCCCGTTAGTGCCACCGGGTCTTAAGGATTACATGTGCTATAACCTTTTGGGTAGTTCCTAGGAATTAGTGCTATGGTTCCGCCTGCATCGCTGCATGGGACGGGTTGAGGTTGGGTTCAATGAGGTCGAGTTTGACGACGGATGAACTTTTGAAATAGCGAAGGAATACCTGATCCCGGAGGCGTGGTGGTGCTGCCGCGATCCAATGATAGGGCTATGGCCCCACCGGAGGGCTTCATTACTGTATACGTAGACGCCCTGAGAGCTGGCCTTAGGTTTCCTTTAGCCCCGATTTTCCTTAGTAGCTAAGAATATTTTCAGATCCCTATATGTCAGCTGACCTCGAATTCCATTAGGTCGGTGGTGGGGCTAGGGCTCTCCTGTTATGGCATTGCCAAGGAGCTCTCCTTCGAGGTGTTGATGCGTTTTTTTAGCGTTAAGACCATAGGAGGAGTGTATTATCTGTCTCCTCGGCTGAAATTTAAGGTAGCAGCCCCCTCTAAGGTCTCTCATTGGCAGAACAAGTTTTTCTTCTTGCGGGCTGATGAGTATCCGAGGTACGAGTGGGGCCTTGATAATGTGATAGACGTGAAGGTGAAGCCTCTGGGCTTCATGGAGGAACAGCTCAACAGTCTCGGTGAGGTATTATCTATTGACTTTACCGAGGACGACCTGAATAAGGCCGGGCTGAGCGTTTATAGGTCTGAGGCGTTGGGAGCGGGGTCTGATCGGGGTGAGGGCATCCCCGTATATATATATATATTTTTTTTTTGTGTCCGATCTCGCTGTACTGATGCGATCTTCTTTTGTTGTGTAGTGAAGCTTGACCATGCCAAGGAAGGCAAGGGGGGCTTCGCCGCCTCATGCACCTACCGGGCGACCTGAGCCACTAGGAAGAAGCGGCTGGGTGGACCCATCCCGCGGCCCGTGGTTGTGGAAACCCCGAGCGATCTTCCGCAGTCTCGGCACCGATCTCGAGGACGGGCATGGAGGTGGAGGTTCGTCCCGTGATACGTGCGAGTACCGATCTCCCGAGATCCTTCGCCCTCCCTAGTGCGGTGTTTTCTTTGCTATGGGCTCTTGATCGCTTAATTTTCGTGACTTGCCCTCAGTAGCGAGTGAGCTGCGCAGTATGGCCGACGTCGTAGCCTCTCGGCACGGCGAGCCTGAGAGGAAGCCGGCATTTGCCGGTTTTGGCTGGTGCTGCGGGGAAGGAGGTCGAGGTTGCCGGCGGCCGCCCGCCAAGAAGGATCGGGCTCTGCGCGGCGCGTCTTTGAGGTGGAGGCCGCTCGAGCCGAGGCGGCGAGGCGGAAAAGCTTGCATTGATCGGACGAGTGCCTTCTTTGGCGGGCAAGGACCAATCTTGAAGGCCTTCACCAAAGAAGCTCGTCCGAGTCCGAGGCCCTCCGCCTTTGTCTCCGATCTGGCCGCCGTGATAAGGCCGCAGGTGATATCTACACACTTGGAGAAGTTGGCGGCCGCGATGCCCGACTTTGACAAGGTCAAGTGCGGATGGTCCGAGGTGGACCACAGGGCGGTATGCAGGGAGTACGCCCGCGTATTGGCCGAGATGGCCCCCTTTCCTGTGGTGGAGGCTTTGGCCTCCTCTGACTCATTGCTGACAGCCGAGGTCGTGTCCCAGTGCAAGGTGGATGAAGATCCTGAGCTTCAGGAGCTTCTTGTCGGGAGTGCGTGCATCAAGTCGCGGAGGTGGAGGTGTTGGATTTGTATACTTGAAAGCGCTTTAGTTGAGCTTGTATACAATGTTTCCTCGTTACCACTATTACAATCTCCTATCTGAATCAATACTTGATTGCATATATCCGTGTCCCCTTATCTCATATATAAGTTAGATCATACGATTGTGTAAGATCACGTAAGTCTGTATGATTGGTCAAGCTTTAGTGAGATATAAAAGTTTCACAAATGAGACAACTTAAGGACGAGTTGTCGGTTTGAGTCAAGATAGATAAGAAGTGACTTGACTTAGTTGCTTGTCCATGCTTTGGTATCGCCTCTAACGTATTGAAGGATCACAGTGAGATGTGTTCTTCTTTCTTACCGTCGTGAAGAACCAAGATCTCGGTGACTCACGATGATCTAAACCTCGATAAGGTATTAGGTGAGTATGAGTTGCTGACCATCACTTTGACTTGTTATGGGTGAGGATTATATGTTCTAACCCAAGATTCTCCGCATTTTGGGTGGTGGCAGTGCTTGTATGTCACGCTAGTTATCTATATCGAGTCACCGTATCCGTTTAGGATGATGACGTCCCCTTAAGGAGCTCAAAAGGTTTATTGTACTAAACCCCGCAGTTGAGTTAGCTCAAGTACAATAATAAGGTCGAGTGGTACTACTTAAGGAATGAAGTTATTAATTATTTTAAGCAAATGTAATGCTATAAATAATTAATGGACGCTCGATATCTTAAATACGGGGATTCAGTAATGTCTAAGTGCAAGCCCGACTCAACCGGTAATAAAGGGTAAGTCGATTTATTCTCTAGTGGCATGAATAAATGTTTATAAATTAATTTATGTTCTGGCCGAACATAAGATAATTAATTTATTTGAGGCCCATCTTTATTCCTCAGATTGATCCTCGGGTGGCCCATCCAGTGCCCTTTAGCTTGTATGAAAATCGGCGCCCATCTATGCTCTCTAAGCAAGATTTTATTCTCTTTATCCCACAAGGATATTATTATATTTATGGTATATGCATAGATCCTTTCCATATAAGATTATGGTAATAATCACGAGAGTATGGTAATAATCCTAGGAGTATGGCAATTTCCATATAGATTATGGTAATTTCCATATAGATTATGGTAGTTTCCATATGGGATTAAAGTAGTGCATTATAAATATAAGGTATGAGATAAAGTCTAGGTTAATGATCATTCATCTAAACACAGAAATTTTCGTCCTCCTAGTGCAAGAGAGGCTCTCGAAAATTGTGCCAAGAGCATTGGGTGATTTTTCCAAGCATTCTCCATAGATCGTCCCTCACCGGCGTTGGAGATTAGGCAACCGTGATACGATCCGAAAGGTCAAAGCACGAGTCGATCATTCCGCTCCGACCGATCCGCTCATCCCGCTCGATCCACCTCGGCGGATCCAAAGGTAAACACGAGAAAACCCTACGTGTTGCAATTAATTAAATAGACGCGTGCTAGGTTATAATCAATGTATGGTGAATTAAATATCCAAGATAGATCCTCGGGCGGTACATATGTCATCCCTACACTGGTATCGAGCACGGGATCGTAATCTTGGCTCTGTTGGATTAATTCACGTTTGATTATTACGTGCGCTTAATTAATTGTGGATCTTTCATTCATCGTGGCTCGCTTTTGTTTTTGTTGGGTTTTGTTTTCACCACGAGAAAATCCGTGGTTAGATTAGATTTTTCATGTAAATCTTATCCGTAGCAAGAACGAAGACGAAAGCACAAAAACGAGACGATTTAAGAATCACCGGAGAAACGGACGCCACGGCAGCCCTCGGCACCGTGCACGCGTCCTCGGCGGCAGCAGTGACGGGCGGGCGGCGCGCGGGCAGGCGGCAAGCGCACCGCCAGCGAGCCAGCGGTGCGCGCGGCGCGCGCGCGGATGCCTCTATGGCTTCGGCCTCGGCGGCGCGTGCGGCTGCCGACATCTCGGCGAGCCCAGAAACCGCGGGGAAACCTCAACGAGGTCTCGGCACGTCTTGGCGCCGGCAGCGTGAGACGAGCGTCTTGGCGGCGCTTCGGCGGTCACAAGACGCAGGCGTTCTCGGCGGCCTTCGGCCGAGTGCGCGCATATGCGCGGAAACCTCGTAGGCGTGCTCGGTGGGTCTGTGACAGCGCGTCTGGCCGCGCCGTCTGAGCCTCAGCGGCGCTCGGCGGCCTCGGCGTGAGACTCGCAGAAACCTCAAAGTCGCCAATTTTTCTCGGCGGGGTGGGACGGCGGCGGTCTCTTGGAGTGCGCGCGCATGGGTCAGTGCCTCAAAGACGCTGCCCAACCCTAGTTTCCGACCCGCCCATTTTAGTTCAGGTCGACCCGACCCGTTTCGCCCGAACCGTTTTGACCTCAGATCCGAATTTCCGCCCGAATCGGCTTTGGATTTATCCGTCCGTGCCCGTGCACGCGAGGCCCGTTTTGAGTTTTTATTCGACTTTGCAATTCTATGTAATAGATTAGGCGAAAGTGCGGGTTCCTCGAGTGGGCCACGATGAACGTTTTATTTTATTTTTATCGTTCTTTGTATGTCGTGATGTTTAAATTATGCAAGAGCATGCTATGTATGTTTATATTACGTTGACAAACCTTTAAGTGTTTTACGTATTTAAATGCGCATAGTAAGCATGCTAGGTTTATCGCGTTTATCAAGCATATTTTAGAATTCTCATGAGCATGTTTTACATGTTGAGTTCTATAGAAAAGCATGCTAGGATTACGTGATCTCGCTTGGACAAACCTTTTGAATAAAAGACTAAGCAAGTAACCCGACATATAAATTTTTAAATTAAAATGTCAAGACCTCCACTTTTTGATCTCTAAACAAAGCGAGACGACTTGTGAGTAAACGCCCACCCGCGTGGCTTGCTTGCAGACTGCTTATCATAAGTTTGTTAGATGAGATTTCTAAATAAAACTTTTAAATCTATTGAGAAGTGGGAGTTTCATGTAAACGCCCACACGCGTGGCTTGTATGTGCGATTTTCATAAGTTCTCTAGAGATAGATTTAAAATGAGATAACAAAAGAATTTGAATTGGAAGCGGTATGGTCCAAGTGAGTATGCCAATTCTAAGAATTCATTTTTGTTTATTAAAATGTGGTCATTGCTAGACATCACCTCAAGTACAACTTCCGCCAAGTCCCTTCTTGCGATAGTGATGTGGTCAAGTAAGGTCCAATCATTAATTTCATTTGTCATAAGGATTAGTTGACATGGATTGAAATTAAACGACTAAAAGGTATATTTTAGTCTCAGTCGAGGGGTTCATGTGTAAACGCCCACACGCGCGGCTCGTATGTGGGATTCCTTGGGAAATTGGAGGTTTCAATTAATATTGTTTTATCAAAAGGTTACAATATTATTATTACGAATTATATGCGATCGTATGCTTATGTGTTTACATTATCTTTTCAGATATGTCTCTTACACCGATTATCAATATGCTCGCACAAAATCCGTTATCTGGTCCAAATTTTATCGAGTGGAAACGAAACATGGAATATGTTCTTATCGCTAAAGAACACATGTTTGTTCTCACTACTCCTAAACCCGATGCCCTTCATCGACGATCGACTAATGCAATGAGAGTCAAGCGGACTTTGGAATAAGTCAAACAATATGGCGAAATGCTATATGATGACTACTATGTCCAAAGGCTTGCGGTGCTGACATCGATCGATGGTAGACGCGATCGATATTTGGTTAAGTCTCGAGAGTAAGTTTGGGCGATAGGATCGACATCCGCTTCCACACAATGAGAGAAATCTTGGCGTGTAAGACGGAAGAAGGAAGTTCGGTCCATGAACATGTCTCCCATGACTCATCTCATGGATAGTCTTGATCAGTTGGGAGGAGGTATTGACGCTAAGCCAAGGTCGATATCATCCTCAATACACACCCAAGTCTTTTGAGAACTTTCGCGTGAACGCGATCATGAGCAAGACCGAGTTTACACTTAGTCATGTTTAATGATCTCGTCATGGAAGGAGTTATGGGAAAAGGAGCACATGCTCTTGCTAGCACATCTAAGGGCCCAAAATTTTCAAGCAAAATGGAAATAGAAAAGGGGTACCAAAGGTGGTAGAGGCAAGGAAAATAGTGGGAGTAATGGGAGTAAGAACATGGCTGCCACCGAGGCTCAAGAAGCCAAAGGAGAAGGGCAAGTGCTTCAGTGCGGCAAGACCGGGCATTGGAGGCCAAGTGCCCTATGCTCAAGGCTCAAGGTACGCCGTTTGCTTTAGTAACTAAACATGTTTAGCGACTTGTTCTACCCATTCTTGGGTAGTAGATACGGGTGCAACCGATCATGCGACAAGTGGAGTCGTTTGATGGCGAGATAACGATCTCCATGGAAACGCGCTAAAGTCGAGGCCGCTGCAGTTGGAGATGTTAGTTTATGTTTTGAGAAAACAGCTTTAGTTTTAAAAGACGCTTTATATGTGCCGGATTTTCATGGAACCTTGTTTCTGTTTGAAATTATTTACTCATGGATATTCTCATTATTTTTGATAGTGGTGTTTCTATCATAAGAAATGACGGTTATCTCGTGTTGGCACGTTATATAATTCGCTTTATACTATTTCGCCAAACATAATACCTATAACTATGTCAGATCTTCATCAAACCCTAAAAGAGAAAGTTTTCTTCAAGAAGATGACACTACTTTTCTCTGGGTATCTTAGATTAGGTCACATCAATCTAAATAGGATCCAAAGACCGGCTAAGAATGGAGCGTTGGGTAATCTCACTGCCACTGCTCCCGCCTCATGAATCCCATGTAGAAGGTAAGATGTCGACTGCACCCTTCAAAGCAAAGGGTTATAGAGCCAAAGAAATGTTGAGTTAGTCCATTCGACCGTGTGGACCGATGTCCACACAAGCTCGTGGAGGGTACAGTATTTTGTCACTTTCATTGACGACACTCAAGGTACGGATACGTATACCGCTTCACCGCAAGTCCGAATGCTTT
The DNA here is from genome assembly GCA_036937905.1 of Salvia rosmarinus. Lineage (NCBI taxonomy): Eukaryota > Viridiplantae > Streptophyta > Magnoliopsida > Lamiales > Lamiaceae > Salvia > Salvia rosmarinus. The sequence continues at coordinate 2,143,942 of JAODLM010000210.1, forward strand.
GAGAAATTCAAAGAGTTTAAGGCGGTGGAGCGAAGCTAGGTAAGAGTATCAAGTCATCATGATGGTCGATCAGCGGTGGCGAATACCTCAAGAACGAGTTTATGGACTATCTAGTGAAGTGTGGGATTACATCCCAACAGATTTCACCGGGCACACCACAAAGAAATGGTGTGTCGAGCGAAGAAATAGGACTCTTTTGGAAATGGTTAGATCTATGACGAGTTATGCTACATCGCCTATTTCGCTTACTGGGTATGCCTTACAGACGGCGGCATACTTGCTAAATCTAGTACCGCCCAAGTCGACCGAAAAGACCCTTTCGAGTTGTGGTTTGGGCGCAGCTCAGTTTAAGCCACATAAGGATATGGGCGCCCCGGCACACGTGCCGAACAAGAAGGGCGACAAGTCGAGGCTAGATCCGACGCAAAGCGTCTGTTTATCGCTATCCTCGAGGAACGAAATGTGGTTTATTCTATAGTCCTAAGGATCGGAAGGTCATTATTAGCACTAATGCTCGATTCTTAGAAGAGGACTACATGAAAATCATAAATCCAAAGTTGAAATCATTCTTCAAGAATTAGAAGATGATCGATTCCACCACCGATTAGGCGAAAGTGCGAGATGTCGAGTCTAGTGGGAGGATCGACACCGTGATACTTCAAGAAATTGAAGTGGGTCGAGTTCCACCTGAGATACCGACCGCATAAGGGTACCTACACATCAAGTTGTGCAAGTTAGAGAACCACAAGTATCTCGCACCCACCGCCGCCATTGTGCTCGTAGAACCTCGTCAGAGGGGGAGGTTGTTCGTCAACCCGAGCGATTTATGTTCGTGGGTGAATCTTCGATTTAGTCCCAGTGAGACGAACATGCAATAATCGACCCATGGACATACAAAGAGGCGATACAAGATATTGATGCAAGATCACGGCACACCGCTACGGATTTAGAAATGGAGTCCATAACGGCTATGGATGTATATGAAAAGACACCTCTACCGATGGCAAGGAAGCCATAGGTAGTAAGTGGATACAAGAGGAAGAGAGATTCGATGGAGAGGTTTCGGCTTTCAAAGCCGTGCTTGTGGCGAAAGGGCACACTCGATTGAGGGCATCGATTTCGATGAGACCTTTTCACCGTAGCAATGCTCAAGTCCATCGTAATTCTTCTAGCCATAGCAGCCCACTTGAACCTAGAGGTTTGGCAAATGGATGTTAAAACCGCTTTTCTAAACGGTTACCTTGAGGAAGGTAGAGACATCTATATGCAAAGCAACCTCAAGGTTATGTGGTAAAGGGTGAAGAGCATCTAGTATGGAAGCTTAAGAAGTCCATTTATGGACTTAAGCGAACCTCCCGATCATGGAACTTACGCTTGACGAGGTAGTAAAGTCCCATGGATTTACCCAGTTGCTTAGCGAGAGTTGTGTGTATCGGTTAGATGTCAACGGTGATGTGGTATTTCTTGCACTTTATGTAGATGACATCCTTCTAGTTAGCAACAACGTGAAGTCGTTATCGCATCGAAAGAGTTGGCTATCCGATCGCTTTCAAATGAAAGACTTAGGAGATGCAGCGTACATTCTTGGGATCAAGGTTTACCGAGATCGCAAGAAGAAAATGTTGAGCTTATCTCGTGCGCCTTACATCGATCACCGTGATTACTGTTTTAGTATGCACCGCCAAGAAAGGATTGCTACCTTTCGGACATGGCGTTCCTTTATCTAAGACGCAGCCACCCATGACCGCAGCGAGATAGAGGAAATGAGACAAGTTCCTACGCTCCGCCGTAGGAAGTCTCATGTACGCAATGCTATGCACGAGGCCCGATATCCGCTATGCGGTAGGCATAGTAGCTAGATATCGCCTAACCACGACAAGCTCATTGATCTGCAAGAAAGCATATACTCAAGCACCGAAAAGGACTCGAGATTATAGGCTAGTTTACCATGCATGATAGTCTAATGCCTTTGGGTTATCTGAGACTGGATTTCCAAGCCGACCGTGATGAGAAAAAGTCAACCCGGGCTATGTGTTTACCTTGGGAGGTGGAGCCGTATCCTCATGAGTGCAAAGCAAATATGCATTGCGGACTCTACCATGGAAGCCGAATATGTAGCCGATCTTGAGGCTTCTAAGGAGGTCTGTATGGTTCAAGAACTACCTCATGGATCTAGATGTGGTACCGGTTTGCCCAAGAGTATCATAGTTTCATCGTGATAACTCAGTGCAAGCGGGCAAACTCAAGGAACCACGGACCCACAAGGCGACCAAACACATAGAGAGAAAGTACCATGTCATACGAGAAATCGTTAGGCGAGGAGACGTCTTGATTGAAAAGATTGATACAACGGAAAATCTAGCGGATCCATTCACGAAGAGCTCCGCAAAAAGTCTACGATGGACACGTTAGAGGACTTGATTGCGCTTGATGGCACCCACTTAGAAAGGAAACTTTTGTATAAGTGGGAGAAGCAAAGTGATGGTTGTTTGTAATAGCTAGTAGAGAGACATTGTATACTAAAAGTTTGCTTTAGTATAAGTGGGAGATTGTTGGATTTGTATACCGAAAGCGCTTTGGTTGAGCTTGTATACAATGTTTCTGTTACCACTATTACAATCTCCTATCCGAATTGAATACTTGATTGCATATATCTGTCCCCTTATCTCATATATAAGTTAGATCATACAAAGGTGTAGAAGATCACGTAAGTCCGTATGATTGGTCAAGCTTAATGAGATATAAAAGTTTCACAAATGAGACAACTTAAGGACGAGTTGTCGGTTTAGCCGCAGATAGATAAGAAGTGACTTGACTTAGTTGCTTGTTCATGCCGGGTATGCGCCTCGACGTATTGAAGGATCACAGATGAGATGTGTTCTTCTTTCCGACCGTCGTGAAGAACCAAGATCTCGGTGACTTACGATGATCTAAACCTCGATAAGGTATTAGGTGAGTATGAGTTGCTGACCATCACTTTGACTTGTTATGGGTGAGGGTTATATGTTCTAACCCAAGATTCTCCGCATTTTGGGTGGTGGCGAGGCTTGTATGTCACGCTAGTTATCTATATCGAGTCACCGTATCCATTTAGGACGATGACGCCCCTTAAGGAGCTCAAAAGGTTTATTGTACTAAACCCTGCAGGTTGAGTTAGCTCAAGTACAATAATAAGGTTGAGTGGTACTACTTAAGGAATGAAGTTATTAATTATTTTAAGCAATCGAGAATGCTATAAATAATTAATGGACGCTCGATATCTTAAATACGGGATTCAGAATGTCTAAGTGCAAGCCCGACTCAACTTCGGTAATAAAGGGTAAGTCAAGATTTATTCTCTAGTGGCATGAATAAATGTTTATAAATTAATTTATGTTCTGGCTGAACATAAGATAATTAATTTATTTGAGGCCCATCTTTATTCCTCGATTTGATCCTCGGCCGGCCCATCTGTGCCCTTTAGCTTGTATGAAAATCGGCTACCCATCTATGCTCTCTAAGGCAAGATTTTATTCTCTTTATCCCACAAGGATATTATTATATTTATGGTATATGCATAGATCCTTTCCATATAAGATTATGGTAATAATCCTGAGAGTATGGTAATAATCCTGAGTATGGCAATTTCCATATAGGATTATGGTAATTTCCATATATGATTATGGTAGTTTCCATATGGGATTAAAGTAGTGCATTATAAATATAAGGTATGAGATAAAGTCTAGGTTAATGATCATTCATCTAAACTCAGAAATTTTCGTCCCTCCTAGGCAAGAGAGGCTCTCGAAAATTGTGCCAAGAGCATTGGGTGATTTTTCCAAGCATTCTCCATAGATCGCCCTCACCGACGCTGGAGATCGGGCAACCGGATACAGATCCGTAAGGTCAAAGCACGAGTCGATCATTCCGCTCCGACCGATCCGCTCATCCCGCTCGATCCACCGATCGCTCCTTTTCACACGCAAAAGGTGTAAGTATAGGGTGTTAAGTATCGTATCCACGTAGATTGTATCACAAAATATAGAAGCTAGCTCAACGATTATTCATCATTATCCAAGCACGTAATCTAGGGTTGAAAGGTTTTAGGCTCGTAATTTAATCCAAAGCAAAGGTAACCAAGCGTAAATATAAAATAAAGCAATAAACTCACGAAAGATAACTATGAAGAAAGACTAACCCTAGGATGCACCAATCCTATCCACAACGATGTTTATCCCGCTTATTATTAACCGCTTTAATCCGCATAAGACGTAAGATCACATATATAACCAACAACTTCGCCACGATAATTGCGGCAGCTGATTACTAATTTTCCTATCACGCTTATGTCTCTAGAGGAAAATAAGCAACCCAAAAGGATCACTAAGAATACGCTTCCTACGAATGTCCTATCTCGCCATTTACTCAAGGCTCATTCAGATCATGCATTCAAGATCGATCGACAATTAATACAATTACGCCATTAACCGGCAACTAGATATGCATCAAGATTGATCGAAATCAACACATATAAATAAGCACCATGAATCGCTTAATCAATGCATGGAAGGTAAATAACAATTGCGTGAATCACAACATATAGGATCGAATCATGCAAACCCTAGATTATAACGGAAAACTAGCTGACATAATAAACGGAATAAAATACGATTTAACCATAAAACGGAAATTAAATATATAAAACCCGTAGGGAAGCGTTGATGAACAATGGTTGGTCTTGAATCCAATCCCAAGCGAACGAACGGAAAACAACGAAAACGATCGACAAAACGCTCCGATCGAAACGAAACGATAAACTAAACTGTAACAACGTAAAACAATACTAGAATTAAGCTAGAAGAAGATAAAAGACTAAAAGTCTGAAAAACCGAGAAAAATTGAATAAAACGAGTCCAGGCGCCTAGGGTCTCTTGGGGCGCAAGGGCTCTTCGCTTATTTATAGAAAAGGTGGAACCCTAATTTGCGCCTCGCCGCGCAACATCGATTACACTGCGGTCGCTAGCTCGATCACGAGCCATCTCGCGCTTTCTTCTTCGCCGCGGACCCTTCTTCGCCTGCGCACGGCACCTCGCGACCGGGCTAGCGGTCGCTAGCAATTTCAGATCGGTCGCGAGAAATCGCCCAGCTGAGTTCTCGGTGCTAGCTTTCGCATGCTGGCACAAGGTTGCGGTCACGGCTCACTGGTTCTCACACGTGTTTCCTAGCGGCCGCTAGGCTGGTCGCTAGAATCATGGCAGATTGTATCATTTGCTCGCGCTCGCTCCTTGCTTCGATTATCAACATATAAACCTACAAAACGTCAAAGGAACACCCAAGAGCAATATCTTCTAGAAATAGATAAAACATTAAGAATCAATACATAAACGCACATTAAACGAGCTAAACTTATATTCAAATATCAACTATAAACGTGTAAAATGCGCGCTTATCAAACCCCCAAACTTAAAGCATTGTTTGTCCTCAAACAAAACCAAAACAGAAAGACAAACGAAGATCAACGATCGTAGCAAAGAGGATAACCATTCTAGGCCCTCGTAAACATATTAACGCCAAAAACATTAGCGCATTATGACGACGTTAGCCAACTCAACACAAACAACCATCGAGGAAAAACTCATTTATTTCAACCCTCACAGGCATGTGCGTAAAATATATAGTGATACACTCAAACTCATAAAGAAATTAAGGACGTGTATACACTCAACGATTAATGCAATGCAACATCTTACCATAGGCTTGCTGCTTTCTAACATCTCCACCGCACGAAATGTGTTCAAATAAGGATCAAAGAGGTCTTTTGATAGGTTATAATGTAGGCACATTGGTTAAGGTAGGATAATATATGGTTAAGTGACTCAAGTAAACTCCAAGCACCACCATTTATACATTTCGACACATATGGACTTTGTCCATTTTCCTCTTCTCTCCCAATGTGCTAAATTGACGCTTTCATGCCTCATAAGGTACCTATACTTTGATTAAAGACCCTTTATGCTCAACGCTCATAGTGAACTTAACATTTTTCTTTTTCTTTTCTTTTCTTAGAGCTTATAGGGTTTAACTTTCACGAACAAGGTACTATTCTTCACCACAGATGTATTTTTCTGAAAGAAACTTTTCTCATCATAACTACCTCAAAATTTCACCCCTTTTGATTCCCATATCCATCCTTACCTCCTATCATCCGGTTAATCGAAAGAAAACATCTTATAAAGGCTCAAAGAAGGCGACAAATGGTATATATCATCGGTTAGTGTTTGGGTGAATATGTGGTTAGCAAAGATGGCCTTTTATCCTTTCCAAATTCGAAAACACATATTGCAGTCTCGACACAGAAACACGGCAAGTTCTAGAAGATAATCACATGCATGATATCACACAATTAAAAGAAACTGTATCGAGATGTTTATACAGCGAAGCTCAAGTCTCACGGGTTAAGCAAATGGTGAAAAACAACAAGTTTAAGCAATCTCAAGTCGTTCATGGGTCATTTTCTAACATATCATGTGCACTATCATTAAATTTCACAAAAAATTTCTATCGTCATTGGCCACATGGATTAAAACACTTCACTTCAACTCGTTCATCGACCGACACAACACCGAAAAGAAAAACAGAAACACGAAAAAAAACGACACAAACGAAAGATAAAACAAAACACGAAAACAAAGACAAAGAAAACGTTGGGTTACCTCCCAACAAGTGCTTAATTTAACGCCTTTAGCTAGACCATTACTAACCTTTTTCAATCCGGCGTTTTGTGGTAACAGTAAATCCTTCTCAACTCGTGGATTCTCCTAAACTTAGCATTCACGTATCTCCACCACCGACTATGGAAGCGGCCCCCAAACTTGAACGATACACTCGGAGTTCCATGCCGAGTCCACTTCTTCCTTCTCGCAGCTTCCTCGAGTGGTCGAGTACCCTCTAAACGCGAGACGTATGCGGCAGCAGCAGTCATGATCGAGCAGCAATCTTCCGGCTTTCCAACGTCGTGTTGCTTTATGGCGTCGTATATGGAAATCTTGAGCTCCTCATCGTTAACACGAAACGTGAGATTGCCTTCCCGCACATCAATCAACGCACGACCAGCTAGGAAAGGTCTACCAAGGATTAGTGGTTGTTGTTTGAATTCGAATATCTAAAATCACAAAGTCGGCAGGAAAACAAAACTCGAATTTACCAACACGCCTTCGACGATACCTTTTGATACGTGATCAATCGATCAGCCATCATCGCGAAATCTTCGCCGGCTTCATCTTTCCTAGGTGTAGCCGGTTGAAAACGCTCAATGGCATCGATTGATGCTCGTCCCCAAATCGCACAAAACATTTGAAAAGTCTCGCCGACGATCTCGCACTCCAACGTGAAACCGCCGGGATCCTTCTCGCCGAGGAGCTTCCTTTGTAAGACGGCATCAGATTCTTCTGATAGGGTAATTTTCTCAAATTTCCCGAAGCTTCTTCTTGCTTGCGTTGCGCTTTAAGAATTTCATGTATCTCGCATGTTTCGCAGCAGCTTGAAGAGAGGCACATTTATCTCAACTTTTGAAAACCTCTTTGAAGCGAGCAAACTCCTCGTCATATTTCGACTTGACAAGTCGACTCGGAAATGGGACCGAGGAGCGTACGTGCGACGATTAGCTTGTGGGGGCGCCTCGCGATCGACCTCGCGACATTGGAAGGTCACGGTCGCGAGGAATCATTGCTTGCTGATCTCGCTCTTCGCGTGCGAAGCTATGCGGAGTCACAAGATCGGTGTCTCGGCAAGATGTTCGCACGATTGCTCGCGGGTGGCTAGCGAAGCCGGGTCGCCACGAACAGCTCCGTGCGCGCACACTGATGGCTCGCGGTCGGTGCGCGGCGCACGCCGATCGCGGCTTCAGAGAAAAATCCGGATGGTTCGCGATCGACTCGCGGTCACGAGCTCGGTCGCGAGTTTACTCGCCCAAAGGTGCTTTCATGCTCTTCTTCCTGGTCGGGCTCTGCAGGCTTGTCCACCTCGCCCGGACGGCGAAGCATCGATTCTTCGTGTTCACCTCCAGACATTAGGAAATTGGCCCATCTTTTGTAGTGCATTCACTTGTACGGCTATTTGACCAATTTGATTTTCCAACATCTTCATATGCTTCCCCATAGCCGTGATAAAGGACTCCAAATGATTTATCTTTTGCCTTGTGTTGCTTATGAACGACTCGATTCGTTGCCAATTGTTGGTTGCTTACAACCAACCGTGATCATGTCTTCGAGACTGGCTTCCTCGGCTCTTGAATTACACCATTCGAACATTGAAGCCCCACTGGAGGTTGTTGGAAATTTGGATGATTCCTCCGATTGATGTGGTCGACGCTCTCTGTCTCGATCCGACTTTTCAACAGAGTGAACTTCTTCATGAGATCGCCATATTTTGAATCACTCTCAACAAAGAATGCTTTGAACAATGGCATTCTCTCCGTTGGCCATCGATAGCGTTGGCGCCATCTCTCTACAATACGGCTTGCCTCGCCAACCGGTCGGTTCAATAAGCAGCCCCCACCGACGCATCCACCATGCTCCTCGCCCCGCCATGTCACCCACCGTAGAACTGTGTGATTTGTTGCTCCTTGAGAACCCATGTTGTGGACATCGCCTCAATAGACCTCTGAATCTCTCCCATGCCTCGAATAATGATTCGTCGTGGTTTTGGCAAAATGAGAGATTTCGCGATGATCTTCAGCGCTTTCGCGGTGGAAAGTATTTCAAAGAAACTTCTCGCAGTTTCCCCAAGTGTCGATGCCGTCGGTCCAAACTTCGAACCAATCTTTCACCGTCACAGATGAGAAACCGAACATGCGATCCGGATCGTGTCTTGTGGCACCCATTCTATTTGATGGTGTCACAAATATCGAGAAAAGTCTCGAGATGTGCATTCGGGTCTTCCGTGACTCCTCCCAAACCGCTTCTCCTCGACCATACCGATCGAGCCGGTTTGAGCTCAAAATTGTTTGCATCTACGCAGGGCCCCAACCGCCTCCTTGAACTGCTCGGTGGGATGTCGGTACATGTGATTCGAGGTCTTTCCTCCGGAGCGAGGACAACGATTCCCATATTCACCATCTGACGCTGCATCTCTGCAAAGTCAGCTAGAATGCGAGCAACTTGCTCGGGAGGAATGCCCTGCTCATGGATTTGCCGCCATTGCAGCCCGTCTCTTCTCTCGTCCTCTTCTCCTTTGAGAGCTTTCGATCTCGGGATCTAATAATACTTCAGGAGGTCCCTGAGATCTTGTACGCATAAACCACCTGAGAAAAGAGAGAATTTAGCACTGACTTAAAATAAATAAATAATATAATATATAACTTGAATTAATAAATCCAAATCGTCAAATTATTCCTATGCAATCTTAATAATCCCAACGGCGCCCAAAATTTGATCGCTCATTTTCACACGCAAAAGGTGTAAGTATAGGTAAGTTTAAGCATCGTATCCACAGAGATTGTATCACGAAAATATAGAAGCTAGCTCAACGATTATTCATCATTATCCAAGCACAGAATCTAGGGTTGAAAGGTTTTAGGCTTCAGAATTTAATCCAAAGCAAAGGTAACCAAGCAGAAATATAAAATAAAGCAATAAACTCACGAAAGATAACTATGAAGAAAGACTAACCCTAGGGATGCACCAATCCTATCCACAACGATGTTTATCCTGCTTATTATTAACCGTTTTAATCCGCATAAGACGTAAGATCACATATATAACCAACAACTTCCACGACAATTGCGGCGCTGATTACTAATTTTCCCTATCACGCTTCGCCTCTAGAGGAAAATAAGCAACCCAAAAGGATCACTAAGAATATGCTTCCTACGAATGTCCTATCTCGCCATTTACTCAAGGCTCATTCGTATCATGCATTCAAGATCGATTGACAATTAATACAATTACGCCATTAATCGGCAACTAGATATGCATCAAGATTGATCGTAAATCAACACATATAAATAAGCACCATGAATCATGAATCAATGCCCGAAGGTAAATAACAATAGCAGAATCACAACATATAGGATCGAATCATGCAAACCCTAGGATTATAACGGAAAACCAGCTGGACATAATAAACGGAATAAAATACGATTTAACCATAAAACGGAAATTAAATATATAAAACCCGTAGGGAAGCGTTGATGAACAATGGTTGGTCTTGAATCCAATCCCAGCGAACGAACGGAAAACAACGGAAAACGATCGGACAAAACGTTCCGATCGAAAACGAAACGATAAACTAAACTAGAACAACGTAAAAACAATACTAGAATTAAGCTAGAAGAAGATAAAAGACTAAAAGTCAAAAACCGAGGAAAATCGAATAAAACGAGTCCGGGCGTCTAGGGTCTCTTGGGGGCGCAAGGGCTCTCGCCTATTTATAGAAAAGGGTGGAACCCTAATTTGCGCCTCGCCGCTGCCTCACGATAGCGACCGCGAGCCATCTCGGCGCTTTCTTCTTCGCTCATGACCTCCTTGCGCTCGCGATGGCACCGCGACCGGCTAGCGGTCGCTAGCATTCGCGACGGTCGCGAAATCGTCCAGCCGAGTTCTCGCGCTAGGCTTCGCTTCGGGCACGAGGTTGCGGTCGCGGCTCGGCGGGTTCTCGCGTGTTTCCTAGCGGCCGCCTAGCGACCGCTAGGCTGGTCGCTAGAATCATGGCAGATTGTATCATTTGCTCGCGCGTGGCTCCTTGCTTCGATTATCAACATATAAACCTACAAAACGTCAAAGGAACACCCAAGAGCAGTATCTTCTAGAAATAGATAAAACATTAAGAATCAATACATAAACGCACATTAAAAGAGCTAAACTTATCTTCAAATATCAACTATAAACGTGTAAAATGTGCGTTTATCACCACCTCGACAGATCCAAAGGTAAACACGAGAAAACCCCTACGTGTTGCAATTAATTAAATAGACGCATGCTAGGTTTATAATCAATGTATGGTGAATTAAATATCCAAGATAGATCCTCGGGGCGAGGGCTAGACATATGTCATCCCTACAGGAGGAGGAGGAGGAGTAGGGCTCGGAGCTTCCTTCCGGGAAGGTCACCAAAGAACAGTGCAGCAGGAGGCGGGACCAACGGGTGGTCAAGTAGTCCCAAGAAGGGCCCGAGGTCGGTGGACCTGTTGTAATAGTCAATTGCCGGGTCGATAGATCCCGAGATTTGTAAATCTTTTCGCTTATAATAATATTTATAACTTCTCAAGTGTGTGTTGCTTTTACTTTAGCACTCGATTCTCAATACGTCGGGCTTGATCATTATCCACGACCAAGTTGAAAGAGGCCCGAGGTGCCTCGCCGAGAAGGACGAAGATGTGTTGCTTACGGAGGCCGATCTGCCGAGTCGACGCAGCACTTGGCCAACATGGAGATCGGCTCAAGATCATCCGCCGAGCTAAGGATGAGACCGTAAGAGGCGACCGAGAGGGCCCGCCTCCTGCCGAGAACGAGGCTCAAGCTAAAACTCACAAGTTTGAAGTTCGGGGCGGACTTGTCCGCCGACGCCGCTCATGGACGCCGATGCGGTGAGGAAGAACCGAGCCGGCGATGAGAAGCTGGTCCGAATCTCGGGAGGACGCCGAGTAGTGCAGGCGGTGATCCTTCGAATGGCGGTGTCACCATATCCGGTACGGTGAACGAGTCCGCAGCCCATTCGCCGGGGATGGTGCTAAGGGACGGCGGGCCAATAGCAAAGATTTCAAGGCCCGCCTCGGATCCTCGCCAAGTATCTCGAGATGTACGAGATCGTCCGCCACATATTCATGCCTAAGTCCAGCACCGGCCGGGCTGGTCCCGAAGTGATTGTTGAAGAACCCGAGGAGGGAGCGGCTACGCTGACCATGCCGAGGTGCTTCGGTTGCTGGGACCCGCTTCAACAGGAACGAGGGCCCTGTGTCGGCATGGTCGGACGGCGGGTCGGCAGTGGAGACCGCGGCCGGTCGGCAGAGGCGGCGACGACCGACGAGATGGCGCGCGTAATCGAGCAACGATAGGCGGCGGTCGAGGACGCAGGTCGCGACTACCAAGCGGCGGGATCGGTGGGTAGGAGTTCGGTTTCCACCCCTGAGTCTCCGCTCAGGTCGAGGTATCCCTGCCTATGTCGAGCCCTCCCGAGTAGGTCGTGGGCGGCGACCTCATCGGCCCAGGTGGAAGGCACCGATTTCGTTCCTGTGTTCATCGCCGACCGAGATTTTGTACGCAATCAGTGCAGCAAAGTGAGACTCAGCGAAGAGGAGGTCGGGCCGAGTAACTTGTATATAGCTTAGGACTTGTGTATAGCATCGAATGTATTTAGGCTTGCATCAAGTGTATATTTTCCCCCTAGAGAGGTACAAATATAGCTTATGACTTGTTTTTTTTTTTTTTTGCCGTAAATGTATTCATACTATTTACCGAAGTGTATATCTTCCCAAATAAAGGGGCATAAACGAGCTCGGAAGCCCGGTTGACTTGTATATAGCTTAGGACTTTGTATGTAGTCGTAAATGTATTTAGACTCGTTCCGAAGTGTATGTTTTCCCCCTTGAGAGGTACAAACATAGCTTAGGACTTCGTTTTGGTCGTAAATGTATTTAGACTGTATACAGAAGTGTATATCTTCCCAAATAAAGGGGTATAAACGAGCTCGGAAGCCCGGTTGAGTTGTATATGACTTGGAACTCGGTTTGTAGTCGTTAATGCATTTAGACTGTGTACCGGAGTGCATATCTTCCCAAATGAAGGGGTATAAGTTGGCGAGATCGGTCTGGATGTCGCGTGCATGTAGATGTCCAACTTAATGGGTAACTGATGCTTTGCATATAGACGCTTAACTTAATGAGTAGTCTCAGATGCATTCTACTTAGTGGGATTTTCATCTTCGTAAGGGCATCCCCTTGTGAAGGTTTAAATGTGGTGTATCCAAATGGATGTTCACATAGATATAAGACGAGACGAAGTGAAATACTCATTAGAAAAACAAATGTTTCATTAAATAAGTAGACAGCATCGCACATCGGTCAAAACAATAGGAGTGCTAACATGTTGCCGATCTAAAATCAAAGCTATGTAAAGTACCTCCTTAGATGAGCTATGTGCCAGGTTCGGGGGATAAGTGCTCCGGACAGCGAGTGCTTATAGGCCCCTTTGCCGAGGTCCTCGTGAACGCGTATGGTCCTTTCCATGTCGGATCTAGCTTGTTAAGACGCTCGGCTCGGTGGCTTCATTATTACGTGGGGCGAGGTCACCCACTTGGAGTGTGGAGGCCCTGACTCTTGTTGTAGTAGCGACACACCGGCTCACAGCCGTTTATGAAGGCCAGCTCGCCTCCTCCGTAGTCAAGGTTGACTCGTGGGTCTTCCTCGTTGTCCTCCCGGTTGAAGTGAAGAGTCGCAGCTCGGTGCACCGATCTCGGCGGATGACGGCCCGGTGCCGTGACCAGGTGAAGGCGTTCCGTGCGAAGTCCGAGGTGTAGTCTTGTAGGACCAGAGGACTTGAGGGAGGTTCTCGACCCAGTCGCCTTTAGCCCGGTCTAGCCTCTTTTTCAGCCCTTGTATGATCGTACGGTTCGTTACTTCGGTCTAACCGTTTGCTTGTGGGTGTGCGACCGAGGTGAACCGTTGTCAACGAACTGAGTGCCGTTGTCCGAGATCAGAATTTGCACACAAAGGTTTGAATCATCTTGCTTGTGAGGCTCAAAAGTGGCTCAGCTTCGACCCATTTTGTGAAATAGTCTACGACTACAACTAGGTATCGGAGCTGACCTGGTGCTCGGCTGATGAAGCAGATGGGGAGCTGTCGTCCGACCTCGTCTCGCTCAAGATCACAACGATGGCCTCGCCCGGCGGCAAGCTGAGGAAAGGAGCTCGCCTTCTTTCGGGGCAGTCAAGGTGGGCAGGTCGACGAGATACTCTTTCAGCTGTGTGAAGGGGAGCCCACCAGCGCCTCTACCTTCTTGTCAATATCGGGGAGGGGGTAGCAGTCTTTTGGGTCGTGCTTGTTGAGGTCGGTGTAATCGACGCACATGCGCCACCCTCCCCCCGGCTTTCGGACCACGAATGGATTAGCCATCCAGGTCGGATACTGGACCTTGAACAGGATCTTGGCCCTCTGAAGTTGAGTCACCTCGTCCCTTATGACCTGGCTGCGCTCTGCCGCGAATACCCTTTTCTTCTGCCGGACTGGCTTGGTAGTCGGGTCTATGTTGAGGCGATGAGTTATGAGCTCGGGTGCCACTCTGGTCATATCGAGTGGGGACCACGCGAAGATGTCCCTGTACTCCTTCAGAAGTTGCACGGCGCTATGCCGAATATCAGCCCGGCCTTGGGTGCCGACCTTGACAACTTTGGAGGGGTCGTCGTTGTAGAGCTGAATGTTTTCAGTCGAGTCGTCCAGGGTGGCGGCTCGAGGATTCTCAGAATTGCTATGCTTGAGGCGGCTGCATCCTGGGTTGAGACTCGTAGGCATTCTTTGCTGCCATCCGGTCACCCCGGATGCTTAAGCACTTCCCACCGGTGGGTATCTTGATCGTGGTGGTATACCGAATGCATGCGGCGCAGTGGCGTATAGCCGATCCGCCGAGATGATGTTGTATGGAGAGGAGCTCGTACTGTGAAGAATTGAATGGACTCGTGACCGACCTGGGCTCGTCCTACACAGTAACCGAAGGGTAATGACGCCCTCAGTTGTACCGCCTCCCGATTGAAGCTCCGAATCGAGAGGGAATGGGCGATTTGCATTCCCCGACCTCGAGTTTATCCGCAGACAGCTACGAAGATAATACTAACGGAGGCGCCGATGTCGATGTAAACCCGGTGGACGTTCTTGTTGCCCACCACGGCTTGTATTGTGATGGCGTCTTGGTGGGGCATGACTTTGGGCACCGGGTCATCTTTGGAGAATACAATGTCCTCTCCAGCTCGGAGTCGCTTGTTCTTCGGCTCCTCGGGGGCCGGCCTCCGAACTTCATTCTTCAACGACGACCTCGTCGTTCCTACGGGGAGCCCGGTAATGGCATAGACCTGTTCCATAGCATTGGGACCTTTGTCCTCGTCGTCTTCGGGTGGGGTCGCCGTCAAGGTCGGCCCGCAGTTGTTGCCACCGTTATTTCTCCCCGCGCTTGCTCCCGGCCCCGCCGGCCGAGGTATTTTTTGAGGGCTCCTCCCTTGATGAGCTCGTCAATCTGCGCGCCCAGGTTTCTACAATCCTCGGTATCGTGACCATATCCCCGGTGATAGTCATAGTACTCCTCGGTTGACCCCTTCCTGGATCCTCCTTTCATAGGAGGGGGCTTCGGGAAGAGCTCGGCGTGAAGCTCGAATATTTCCGCCCTTGATTTGAGCAGGGGAGACGCTCTGCCGCCAGGGTTGGGCCGAGGTCCGAGCCTGGATTCCAGCGGCCCTCGCTTGATTCTGTCGAAGGCGCTTCGGCGATCAGCGCCTCGGCTCCGGTCATCTGGCTTTTTTCTCTCGGACTTCTGCTCGTCCCAGATCTCCCTCTTCTTCCGGTCTGATTCGTCTCCCTTGACGAAGTTGTCGACCAGGGTCCAGAGGCGGCTGGCCGTCTTCGGCTTCTCCCTGGTGATCTCTTTGTTCAGCGCGCCGGGTCGGATCCCGTTCTTGAACGCGTTGATGATGTAGAGGTCGTTGCTCTCATCTATTTTCAGGGACTCCTTGATGAACCTCGAGACGAAGTTCGACATTGTTTCGTCCCGTCCTTGACGGACTGTGAGCAGGTCGGATGCGGGTTGCTGGGCCGGCATCTTTTGGTAGAAGCGCCATTTGAACTGATCCATGAGGTCCTGGAAGCAGTGTATACTGTTCTGGCGGAGCGAGGTGAACCAGCGTCGGGCGTTGGAGATCAGCACCTCGGGGAAGATTTTACACATGTGGAAATCTTCCATTCCTTGATTCGCCATGTTGGTTGTGTAGGCGAAAAGGAAGTCGGAGGGGTCTCCCAGGCCATCGTAGGCAGCAATATTGGGTGCCCGGTATCGCCGGGGAGGCGTGTCTAAATTTCCACGGAGAAAGGGAAATGATTCTCCGCACGGTCGAACCCCGGAGACCGTTGCCATCTCCTCTGGAGGGTGGGTGATCGATAGTGGCGCCTATCGTCCCTCCGGTGAGTTCGACCGCTTTCTTCTCTCTGCTTTGCTCGGTTCTTTGGTCGGCATAACGAGGTGGAGAGCGGCTCCGCGAATGGCGAGGGGGCGACTGGTGGTGGCGGCTCGTCCGCGCGGCGGCTCCGTGAATGGGGGTGGCGGCTCGGCCGCGGTGCGTGTTCTTGGCTTTCACACCGAGGTGGGCGCCTGGCCGGAGGCGGCGAACACGTCGCGGCCGTGGTAGCCAGTTCGGGGGCCCTTGAGGGGCCCGCTCCTTTGTCCTCTCGTTGAGGGGCTTTGAATTGGCCAAGGTTGGCGTTGAGGAACTCGGTCACGGCTCGGCCGAGGGCCTCGTGGGACGAATGAACTGTTTGTTCGTCCTCGTTGATGTCGGCATCTCCCCCTACGTTGGGGAGGCGGTCCTGAGGGTGTATGGAGACGTTTTCCATGTTGCCCTCAGGAGTGTGAACGCTTGTGGCGTCTGCGATCTCTTTCCCGCGACGCTGAGTGACCACCTGGTCGCCCTCAGCGCGGTTGTTGCCAGCGTCAACGGCGGTTGTGCGTGTTCTTGCCATTGATTTGTAGGGAAGGTGAAGCTTTTTGTTCGGGGTTCCCACAGACGGCGCCAATGATAAATCTAGCTACGTGAGTGCAAGAGATTTAATGAAAAGCAATAAAGAACACCAAGGCTTTTACGTGGTTCGATCGTTAATGAGATCTACGTCCACGGAGGAGTGATTCCTCAATATTTTCACTATGAACTCAGTACAGAGAGTGTGGTTACAAGCCTTTAGCATTCAGTAAATTGTCAACCCTTCTATTGTCAACTTTCCTTCTATTTATACAACCCTGAGCCTGCAACTGAAGGCGTGCTCAACCTCTCCATTGGTCGTGACTCTTCCTCCGGGCGTGCCTCCATTGGTCGGGCGAGGACGCCGCTTTACGCGCCACGTGGAGGGTGGCGCCTGACTTTGGTTCTGGGGCGTGTCCTCCATTGGCCTTGGGGGCTGATTAGGGTTTGAAGGCTGGGCCTTGGGCTTAACCGCATGGGCCACTACTAATGATAGGCCCAACTCGTTTGGGCTGTCGATGGAGCTGGCCGGTTGGGCCATATCCCATCAATATATAACATCATTATATATCAATGCCTGTTCAGATCTTTCATATCTCTGATCTAGTCTCTCAATTTGATTATAAATCTATTAATATGATTCATAGTTTTTCACGTTTTTCATATATACCATTTTATTAAAGCATTTTGCGGGGTCATGATTAGCACTCATTTGAAAAGTTGACCTGATTAAGATAATAATTTGCTTAGTCGCTAAAATTGGAATGTGACGTCACAAAATTTTGAAAATTAACAGTATTAATCATAAATATCTGCAAGCGAAATTCAATTCTCATTCTCCTTTTCTCAATCCAAAAAGGGACACATTTTGGTCAGATCGATCTTACATACAAACGCCTTCATATGTGCTCATTATATTATCCACATACATAGTCGGAAGAATACAGAAACATATATATAGGGTTATGACACCCCACATGTAGGGTTATACATGACACATGAATATTCATACATAAGACCGATGTGATCAGAGTTTTTGTGTTAAAAAAGAATATTAAACTAAAATATGTAGGAGGTGTAGTTAATTAAATTAGGGCAATTTTTATTTTTCTTATTTCTTTCCTCATTTTTAATTCATATAGTTTTTCAGAAATATCTACAGCAAGTACTGTGCCGTGAACGCGCATATGTCTTAACCTATAGGCCATAATGTAATTCATGATCTCCACCAACGATTAATATATATAGTTCTTTTAATTATGTAAATAACCCCAGCTGCTACCTTAAATCAAGGGTGTGCGGTATTCGATAAAAATCAAAATATTGTGTCAAATCAAATCGAATTATAAATTCAATTTGACTTTTTTTTTCCAGTTATAAAATTTAAAAAATTTCCAGTTTCGATTCTAATTATGTAATATTTATTTATGTTTTATTGTCTAGTAATCCTATAATGTTTATTTATGTTTTATACATTAGATCACATTCATTGTTAGTATTATTCGTTTAATAGAGATCTTTATTTAGGAATTAAGGTTTATAAAAATTTCGATTATTCGGTTTTAAATTATATGATTTGATTTCAATTTCTTATAATACATATTTCGATAAATTTGGGTCGGTTCGATAGGTTACCGAACAAACCAAACTAACCCTAAAATTTGTGTCCAGTAAACACTTCGTGCTTTTATTTCATCGTTAGATAACAACAATTGCTATTATACTATTATTATAGGCTGACCGTGTAGTTGGGCTTTCTATGCTTGGACGCAGCCTCGCTCTGTGCCGCCGCTCTAAAGTATAGGGTGTTCTGTTTCTATTCATCAGAAAGCATTTTTGCAAACCTGCTGTACATTATCATACGAAAAATAAAATGAAAATGAACAGATATAAATATATTTTACTGAAAACATATTGAGTAATGAAAAGATTAATTACTTTGTTAAAACATCCTGATTTGTGCCTCCACCAACAACAGGCTCAGAATTTCCTGTTTGCAGATTAACTCTGGAGAAGGAGCCTTGAGCAAACCTACCTGATTCCGAACAGATTATTCAGATTTTCCTCCGTCGTAACGTCCACGGACGATCTATCTCCTGTTAAATTATCAGCATGCATTCATTATCATCACAATATTTTAGTTTCTAACAATTTGTAATGATAATCTGAATTTTAAATTGAAAATTAAATGTGGCCCTGAATACGGAGATAATTCTGCTAAGAACTAAGACCCTGAAAGAGTGATAAGAAATAATCGACCATATATGTTCAAGCTTGGTTGTAGACATGATCTGGAACAAGTTGAAGAAAGTTATTTGACGGCCGAGGATCGTGCGGATGGTGGTCGTCGACAGAAATCAAAATGAACGTAGCTTTTGGAATCGGGCTCGAATCACTATAATAATATCCTTCCGGAAGCGAAACAGCGTTTCGAGTTGAACTCAAGTGGTCCCCAAGCCCAAATTCTAAGGTTTTGGATTTATATTCGTATTTTGTTTCCTTCTAGGTTTTGGATTTCTTTCAATTTCCTAGTAGGTTTAGGACTCGTTTTAGGCATTTAAATATCTTTTAAGGTTGTTTTCGAGGTACTTGAATTATTACTTTTGAATTTTAATAAATTCTTTCTTTCGTATGGAGAACGTTTGTCTTCTACGATTATCGTCTCGTGTCAAGATAATAGAGTTTGTTAGAGTTAGTCAAGCTTAGTCAAAGTTAGTTAGAGGTTAGCTGAGTCAGCAAAATCTGTTAGCTGTGTTGATTTTCTCTTTCTGTATATAAGCATGCACGCATGCTTTGTAATTCATAATTCACATATTAAAATTTCTCTCTTTCTAATCCCCTTGCTTAGTTTAGATCTAACATGGTATCAGTCGCCGGTTAATGATCTTCAAGTTTTTCTGCACATCTTCAAGTTTTTCTACAGATCTTCAAAGTTTCTGCACATCTTCATATCCTTCTTCACACAGCTACATCTCTCCTTCTTCTCTGTTATCATGGATAACCGCTCTTCCGCTCCGCATCTACCTTATTTTCCATCCATTATCAAGCTTGATCGCAACAACTATGCATTTTGGCGATCTCAGGCTCTTCCTGCCATTCGCGCTCATGGTTTTCATGAGTTTATTGTCTCTCCTATGGTGGCACCTCCTCCCTACCTATCATTTTCCTCTGGTCATGATCATCTAAATCCGAATCCAGATTATGCTCAATGGATTCGTCATGATCAATTCCTGCTCAGCTGGTTACCGGCTTCTATTGGTGAATCAATGCTTGGGCATGTGGTTCGTTGTAATACCCCAAAGATTTAAAGCCCAATTACGATAATAAAAATTGTAAATTAGGATTTCGTCTCGATAATCGAATTAGTAACTTATCGAAGATGGATTTCGATTAATTATGATATAATGAATTATTGTATCATATTTACTAATGATTAATAAATCAAGAAAAATATTTATAAAATTCTTTCGGCGGAAGAATATTTTTAACATCGATCAATATCGAAAGTTAATATTACGTGAAATATTCTAAGTGGCGAAAGCTTAGAATTACATTTCATAATTAATGAAATGAATTAATAATGTGATTACGACTTTATTACGACCATTTTGAGATGGTTCGGTTATGAACGTTTTGAACGTCAACGTTTAAAGACGATTGGAAAAATAAGTCTAATGATCAAGGAATTATAATATTTAAATTCCTATGATTATTTTATGTAATTAGAGTATTATTTAGAGTATTATTTAGCATCAAAATAATGCTAGAGAATTAAGGAATGGTTATTGAATAAAGTTAGCATTTTCGAAAACCCTAATTTCGAAAATTAGGATTTGACACATGAAATCTTTTTAATAATTTTTCCTATGATATAATTTATCATCTAAAACATATATTGTGCTATATAACTATAAATAGCAAGAAAATAAATATGTGACAATAAATCTCCTTATTGCCGTGAGCAATTGAAATGCAATGTACTAATTGAGGACAATTTTTACTATCTTTGCTATGGTGTAATTAAGGTATCAAGTGGGATAGTTAACACACAATCCAAGATTATTAATGAGAGAAATCAAGTGAATGTGTGATATTTTGTGAGATAGTCAGTATATCTTTGAATCGAGGTCGAAGATTTTGTTAAACTCTTAATTGATGATTTTGCTTGATTTGGCATCGTGTAGCATGACATTGTTGATGGATTGCTTAATATAGTTTTTTTTTTTTTTGACAGCAAGACTTTCCATTAGTTCAAAAGATCCTCTTTTACAAGATCAACAAGCCAACTAGGGAAATTATCGTTCCAACAGACTGGACGATCACAATTAATAGCAAATTGCGCAAGAGCATGAAAGCGACTTTATTAGCCGACCCATACATGTGAGCAACTCAATCGACAACAAGATCGGGCCTCAAGGATGTCAACAATATCGTCCGGAAGAAGTCATTTTCCTCCTCGGATTAGCCAAGAGTCGGGCAAAGAAGAATAGAATCCGAAACACCTTTATAGGAAAAATGTCATTCTCCATACAGAAACCATACCAAAATCACAGCCTTAATCTCAAAGAAACATAATACTTGTGGAAGGCGTCACCGTGTGATTTCGCGAGGATAATTTTTCCTTCACAATCCCGGATTATAATACCCACACCGAAACCCTTTTTTCAAGGTTGAAAAGAGATCAACGCCCACCCGAAACAACCTTTCCGGTGTCGACCACTCGTCACCACAAATAATACCAAGCTTAGTCGCAGATCAAACTTGGGTCTTGATTTACAGTAGTTATCGAGCGGTGGCGATGCAAACAGTTCGATACCCCTCAAACTTCGCTCTTTCTCGTGAGCCTTCTTACAAATAGCCTCCACATTTGCCACAACATGATACACCGTAGTTCAAAGACATCATCACAAACTCGCTCCAGGCAGCTAAAGCAATGTCCATCATTCTTAAGTCTTTGGCTTGTTTACAGAAGTTCCAAAAACGACTTTGTTTCCAGCTAGCTTTATCATGGGGCGATATGAGGGCATGTTCAACGATGCCCATCTCGTCTTACATACCTCAGACGTGCCTTCATCCGAACATGATGGGATTTGAGATTACCAAATTGTTGGTATGTGGTCCATCATAGCTTTCCACAAGAAGATTTTGCTTTAGGGGTATAGAGAGACCGATCAAATTATTCCAAATCTTTGATCCCGCTTGTCGTTATTCGGTGGCTTTCATAGTAACCAATGGACGGGAGATAAGCGCTTTAGTGAAAGCGCCATGTTGCTCAAGCTTCCAAGAGCGATCATCCGAGCTTCCTTTTCCCCAATGGGCGTGACAAGAATACCTTCACAAACATGCTTAGGAACTCTCAGAAATTCGCAAGATTCCACTCATCGCCATCGCCGATCAACTCGTAAACTTTCCTCATATTGTTATGCTCATCCCTCCTGTGATCAATCCTACCCTCATTTAAACCATTCACCCATCTGTCATGGAAAATACAGATTTGGCGACCATCACCCACTCTCCATCTCATTCCTCGTTCCACTAAATCCTTACTCCACATCGTAGATCTCCAAACAAAGGAACAATTATTTTTTATCTTTGCCGTGAGGATGTCACCGTTTCTGAAGTACTTAGCCTTAAAAACCCGAGCCACAAGAGTTTCGGGTTTAGTCAACATTCTCCAAACCTGTTTAGCAAGGAGGGCACGATTGAAGCATGTCATATCCCGGAAGCCTAGGCCACCCCTATCTTTAGGTTTACATAACTCTTTCCATTTCGTCCAGTGGATACGTCTATTCTCCTCCTTGTCCCCCCACCAGAAGGCTGCGCACATACGGTTGATCTCCTTACAAATTACATTCGAAATCCGAAAGCATTGCATGGCGTAGGTAGGGATGGCTTGGATGACAGCCTTCAAAAGAACCTCCTTGCCCCCAGTAGAAAACTCCCTTTGGTTCCACTCAAACAATTTCCGTTGGATTCTATCCTTAATATACCCGAATTGAACACGTTTTTGCCGAGAAAGCCGGCATTCCCGATACATCTGCAGCCGTGCTCGAATTCACACCAAGGTGTGCTTAAACCTATCCCGTAAGGGCATGAGTATTCGGACTAAAGCAAATGGAGGACTTGGATCGATTAATAAGCTGACCCGAAGCCATCTCATACAAATGAAGGATTTCCTTGATGGCCATCGCTCCCTCGTGAGAAACTTTAAGGAAGATGAGGCTATCATCCGCAAAGAACAAATGCGATACACTAAGCTCCCGAGGGAGGATAGGGACTCCTTCCAACCTGCCATGTCTCTCAAAATTCTTGATCAGGGAGGAGAAGCCTTGAGTGCGAGATAACAAATGTGAGCAGCGATGATAGGGTCCCCTGTCTCAAATTTCACGGGAAGGAATAATCGAACCAAAAACTCTCTTATTCAAGATGAAAGAGAATCTGACCGACGACACACAATGCATAATAATCTTACATAAACGGATAGGGAATCCAAGTCTTTCCAACATCGCTTTGAGGTAGTCCCATTCGACTCTATCGTACGCCTTACTCATGTCAAGCTTGAGCGCAGCGTAGCCATCCTTACCCTTCCTCCTTTTACGAATCCAGTGCTGGCATTCGAAACTTACGAGCACGTTGTCAGTAATAAGTCTTCCCTTGATGAAGGCACATTGAGCCTGGTCGATGACACGATCCAACACCTGACGGAGTCTATTAGCAATCACTTTAGACACGATTTTGTAGCTCGTATTACACATACTAATAGGTCTGAAATCCGAAACAAATAAAGGCTTGCTGGTTTTCGGAATAAGGCACAGCAGGGTGTCGTTCCACTCTTTAATTGGGGCCTCCTCATTCAGAATGGACAGGACCTCCGCCGTCACAAAATCACCTATCATCGGCCAGAAGCGTTGAAAGAAACGCGCATTAAAACCATCTGGGCCCGGGCTCTTTGTAGGGTGCATGTCAAACACTGCATCTTTGACCTCTTTAGCCTCAAAGGGTCGATCCAGAAAAGCATAGTCCTCTTCAGACACTCGTTCACTAATATTCATGGTAACCGTTGCAATATCATGTTGATTAGGGGAGCTTGATTTAAAAAGCTCCGTGAAGTACTTCTTGATAATCCCAGCTTTATCAACTTCCTTCACAAAAACCGCTCCTGTCTCGTCCTTTAAAGTTTGGATCGAGTCTTTTCTCCGCCTACGGGATGCTCGAGCATGGAAAGCACTAGTGTTCCGGTCACCATTCGCAAGCCGCTGAGTCTCGCCTTTGTTTGCCATTACAGACCTCAATATCAACAAATTTTCTCAACTGATCGCTAATATGAAGAATTCTCGGTTCATCATGTCACCGCATCGCACCCATTAGCATTTGTCTTTCTTTTCTAAGTTTTCCAATGTTTTGCCATCCCTATTAAACATGGACTTCACCATCGGGTCGAAACCCCGCGACTTCATGAGCCTATAAGGTAAAGAGTTGTCGCCCAAATTTTTAGTTCACATACGAGGTCGTGGACAAACCTTTTCTCCAAAGAACCATTTGTCCTCAAAGAAGAATCGGCTTTTCCCTCGGCACACCACTTCATGATCCTTCATATTAAGGCGGGCAAAGCACGGTCGATGGTTCGATCCGTGAAAATCAAGAGCTTGCTGCGTGTACGGAAAGTCTGCTGCCACTGGCATCCCCAAGAAACGATCAAGTCTTTCAAACATTAAGCCATTTTCACGCTTATTGCTCCATGAATTCTACGCCGGGAATGAGATCTCATGAAGACCGCAATCTGTAATTGCCATTTTGAACGACTCCATCTGGTTTAAAGGTCTCAGCCTACCTCCAATCTTCTCGGAATCAAACACGATTTCATTGAAGTCACCCCAATAAGCCAAGCCAAGTCCTTACACCGATCCACAACCCTCACCGCCGCACGAGATCCCACGAAAATTTTCTCAACTCCACACGGATTGCCATAAAACCCCGGAAACGCCAATCGTCCCTCCTTACTTTTCACAACACACCAATATGCCCCGATGAATAAGACATAATATTCACATCGGTTTACCATCCCACATTAAAACGAGTCCCCTTACGACCTACAAAGATCAACAAAGAACATACCTTTATAGCCTGTGATATTTTTCCACCATCGACATACGCTAGCAACAAGTTTAGTCTCACGATAAAGATTAAACTTGGGGAATTATCGGCAGGAGTTGTCATAGTTCATGGAATGCACGTGTGTTTCCCAATCCACGTGCATTCCAAATTAAGCAATTATAATACTCGGCGGTCGCTGCGATGCGACCTCCGCCGCTTCAAGATTACGACTTTCTTCCACTTGCATAATTCGAGGGTGCTTCAGTTTGGGGCTTCCATGACTGCATCATATTGCTCATCGCCTGCTCGCTCGCTTTTATCCAGGTGATGCTTTTTCCCTTTCAAAGTTCATCCTAGCCTCCTTTTCCATCCCTCCCTCAATCCTTTCCTCTTCATTTCGCAGTGAACCTTTTTCTTCTTGTTTTCTCACCTCGGTGATTCCTCCAGATCCCCACCATCGCCACGCCATGGCTCTCACCTTCCTCATCCCGAACCTCCATAGTGTTTCTACGACTTATCTCCTCGCTATCTCTCCTGTGTTTCATTTCTCCTGCTTGGGGTCGATTCCACACCATAATATCCTCTTTCCATGCAGCCACCCTTTATCCGTCTCCTCACGCTTCCTCATCCTCCTTGATGTTGATACCATTAGGATTTGTATATCATTCTCGCCTTATCCTCCCGCCCTTATCGCTGACGAGGAGTTCTCGCCACCCATGCCTTGCATCGCGTCTCGCACACTCCTTCCCCGCCGTAACTATGAGTCAAATTGAGGTTAGATTTTGAGGTATCTACGTCGAGCAATCTTCGATATATGCCCAATCCTTCCGCGACGCATAACAAAAGTCCGGCACTTTCATATTGGCACACGATTAGAGTTTCCTTTACAACCCCACAATTTGTTAAAGGAACGATCTAATCAGCGGGGCATCGATCCGTCTCGTAACTCTTATCCGAGCATACTTTCTCATACATTGTCCACTCTCATCCATATCAATTTCATTAACCTTCCGATTCTCTCTCCAATCCTGCGGATTATATTTGGTTCCATGCAGGATATAGGGATGTTATGGCATTGAACCCATATAGATAATTCATCAAAACATACTTCAGAGGGTGTTTGCATCTCTTCAGTTTGTTTAAGCACCATAAGATCCTGGAAGAAATGCCATGGTCCATCTTCCAGCGCCGTATTTCTGTCCTTCTCGAGGGAGAAGGTGATAACAAAAAGATTATGTCCCACAATCTCTATCTCAGTTCGCCCTCTCGATCTCAGGATTCTGGGAAGGTTAGATTTTAGGGTTTCCTTATTCACCATTTTTCTGGCAAAGATTTTTCCGACCACCACATTCTCAATTCTCTTTCTGCCTCTTTCTGCTTCCTCTTTCGTCAAGACCACAGCCCTTTCCTTGGCATCCGTTGTAAGTTTCAGAACACTCACCAGATTAGCAATCTCGTCTGCTTCCATACTTGGGGTAGACCAAGACGATAATCAGCAAAAAATAAAAACCCTTCGAGACGAAAAGGGACAAAAAGCCTTTCAAGAAGAAAGGAGGAAAAACTCCAAAACCCTAGCCGCCTAGGGTTCAGAGAAATTTTTTTATTAATTGGATTGCTTAATATAGTTAATACTAAGATCTTATATCATGTATAAGACAAAAAGAAAATAAAAGCTCATCCTTTGCACCTTGAATTGACCGATGCATATAGGTGATAAAAGTGAAGATATTTTGCTTCATTTATTAATTGTTGTGATGTGTAGTAAATGGTGTGTAAGTGGTGACATGCTATGGAGTGAGTCACCAAAGTAAAAGCCTTGCAAATTGTGTGAGGTGACCGAGAGTATAGGGAATTAGGTGTTAAGCCTTTTATTTTCATTTTGCTTTAGTACAAGTGATAGAATTATATCAAACCAAAACATCTCATTTTTTTTCTTCACTGCCGTAAGCTTGAGGAGAGAAAAAGCTTAGAGTGTTCTCCTTTTTCCTATCCCAAACCTTGATACAAAAATCATTTGCACAAAAAATCGACAACGGTTAAAAGGTTAGGAATCAAACGATCTTTATTTATACGTTAAAATTTTTGTTTTCCAACCGTTAGATTTTATATACATGCTTATGTTCTTAATGTTAAAAATATGAGAAATAATGTCCTAATGCTTAGTGGCTTGTTAATATTGTTTATTATGCTAAGTATTATCATATATTATGATTTAAGTGAAAGCTAAGCATGTTATGAAATTTATAAGTGATAATCGAAAATTTATTAAGTTCATATGTTGATGGATTAGTGATCTATGATGATAGTTAAGCTTATAGTAATTATTTGGAAAATTTTGGAAATTTTATGTAATATATATATATATATATATATATATATATATATATGTATGTACCAAATTGGGTTGAGAACAAATGCTAATGTACAAATCATATCTATGTGATATTATAGCATATTCATGTTGTATGGCCTTAATTAGAAGTTTTGGGATTTTTATTAGGATTTTAAGAAAATGTTTGAGCATATTCTTGAAAAAGAAATCGAGAGGTATATGGTTGGGTGTATTGATTTGTAAATTGTTAATGTTGGATATTATGACATAGTGATGATATGGAATGATGATTAAGTGTTGTAGAATTTAATGGGAATTTTAGGAAAATGTTTGGTGAAATTTTGAGAAAAATTCGAGAGTTACAAGGTGTAGGAAAATGATGTCCAATTTTCCTATAGCTAATGTTAATACATATTATTGATACTATGATAATATAGAACATTATGTGATTTTATAAGAATTTTTGGAAGAGTTTTGAAAATTGTATGATAAGGACCGAAAGCTTAAGTGTGAGATTAAGAGTATTAAATTCATTTTATCAAGAAAAATCACAAATTATATGCTTAGAAATATTTTAGACCCATTGAGAATTTATGGGATTTTAGAAACATAGTATACTATGTTTACGTTGAAACGTTATATTATATAACGTTGGATATGAAAAATAATATATAAGGTACAAGTTAGATCACACTTTAGAAAAATATTGATCATGTTTATTGATTAACGTGAAAAATTGAGATTTATGATTTTATGATAAGAAATCGATTGGAAATCGATTTAGATGAAAAATGGTTAACAAATACATGATTAATTCGAAAAGTATGTTAAGAAAAGTCAAAAACGTTGACTTAAGTCTACACGCTTATATCGTTAAATAAATACATTAATACATGTAAAACGATTAAATTTATAAGGATATCTTTTGAGAGAAAGATTTCATAATTGAAATCATTTTATCGAAAGACGCTGTATAAGTTCAACGCTTAACCTAAATGGTTAATATGAGACCGTAGATTATATTACGCCTCTATCAAGCACGAGAAATATTTAATTAAGATACGCGATGAAACGACGTATTAATTTAGTTAAAGGATGCGACGATTATATTAGAAAATTATCAAAGTTTTCTAAACTTTAAAAATCTCAAATCGTGATCGACGTACTAAAATAATTTTACGCAGGTGGACGGACGTGACCAATTGGCAAGAAAGAAATCGATTAAGAAAGTCTATAGTCCGGTGGGCTTTACTCTACTCAAAAGATCAAACGCTTATCAAACGTTTTATTTACGATGCTTTATTCGCAAGAAATGATGATGAAATGATTTATTTAATTACCTGCCCAAAATGTTTATGTTTTATGTATGTATCCTATCCATGCTCGAATTGTGAATGTTGTTGGGTAGCTCCCAACTTATGAAATGATTGAATTTGTATCCTTGTAAGTAACCACAAGGATGATTGAGAATTCGTATCCTGTGCCGGAGTGGCAAGGATTTTGTGAACTATTTTGTGACTGTATGCTGAAAGGGTGCTCGGCCGATCACGACGTCAGTAAGAGGAGGCCTCCTCTACGGTGCATAATAATTTATGAGATGAGTTTATGGAAATGTTATGATGAAATGAAAGGGATATGGATCATACATACAAGGAAAATGCTTGGCCAAGCGACGTTTATGGAAAATGACAGAAAATATTTAGTAAGCACGAGCATTTCAAATAAAACCTCGTGTGTTATTGTGATGGGGCAGTGTAATTTAAAATTGTTGAAATGTTTTGGCATGAGTCCACTGAGTGCATTCTTGTACTCTACCCTGCATGTTTGTTTTTAAATGTGCAGGTTGAGCAGATGATGGATGGAGGCATGTTGAGTAGTCGGAACCCCTTTTGATAAAGATATGTTAGAAACCTTGACTACACATTGTCATATGTGTATTCACATGCTTTTCCGCTGCAATAGAACTCTAAGTTAGCTTTTGATATTGACAGTTGATTACCTTCAGATCATTTGAATTCTCGTGTTAAGAATCTGTAGGTCTCTCTCCATATATGGATTATGTATATCTTGTATTTAATGGTTGAAGCTTCTTAGTTTACTTGAATTTAGTCCCACAATTCTATGATTAATTATCTTTCATGTTCCATAATTACTGTTCCAAGTATTAGTCCTCATTAATCAGTCCTTATGATTAGATGGCTGTTACAAAGTGGTATCAGAGCAGTTCGCTCTTTGAATTCAAAGTCTCATTTAAGGTTAAGCCTAGATTGAGTTACTAGACTTCTAGAGATCAGCTGACTATGCTCAACACTCCATCACATCAAGCTTAACCGGAATGAGGTAAATGATTTCTCCAAAAGTTTCAAATGAAAAGTTAAAAGTGAAAAAGGATGAAAATGATTTTTCAAAAAGAGAGATTCCCACAATATGCAGGTATGGGACTGCATATTTAAGGAAAGCTCAAGACTGCATATTTAAGGGAAACTTACAGGATTTGATTTGTGCTAGATAAATGATTTTCTAAATTTTGAAAACGAAAAGCTTGAAAGTTGAAAATGATTTTTTTCAAGGGAGATGAAAGTTATGAGAAATTGTTGGAAGTGAAAGTTATTGCAAATGAAGTTTTGTTGTGAAGAGTTGAAAATTTATGAAGAGGATGGTTTGATAATGCTTATGAGGAGGATGTTGAGATGATAAGGAAAGTTGTTGGTTCGCTACCAACGTATGATAATGTGTGATGATGTCATACGAGAAAGTATTGACAAAGATATGTCAAAGATGTAATGTTTGAATTCATGAAATTCAATAAAGATTTATTGTTATTAATGTATGAAAATGCTCAAAAATGGACATTTATATGTCAAATATGATATGATTGAATTATTGAATTTCAAAGAAGTACATGAGTACAAATGAGCTATGTTATAAATATTTGAAATGTTATTTCAAATCTTAAAGTTATTATGATGATGGGTATGTTATCCCAAAGGAACGTAGACTGTTTAAGACGCATGATCCCATTTGCGAAAGAACATAGAAGGGTAAATTATGAAAATTTTATTCCATCCTGAGAACAAAAGAAAAGAACGACCTCGGCATCAGACGAAGCGGAGTGCGCGAACGACGGAAGGAGATGCGCGGGCGCTGAGCGGAGAGAGAGAGAGGCTGAACTCACGAACATGCTCAGTCGACCTCGGCCATGGCTTCGGTATCGGCATCTGAATATGTGACTTCGGCCTCGGCATCGACCTCGACCTCTACGACCTCGGTGTATACGGCATCGGCGTCTATGATTTCGACTTCGGTGTCGGCATCTTCGACTTCGGCGTCGGCATGTACGATATCGATTTTGACTTCGGCATGTACGACATCGATTTTGACTTCGGCATGTACGACACTGATCTTGGCATTGGTATTAACGACTTCGGCATCTTCGACCTTGGCAGCATGTACGACCTCGGCGTCGGCATCACCTACGACCTCGACCTTGACAACTAAAATTATAACTTATTGTCTTCGACTTCGATGTCGATCTTTTCGACTTCGACTTCGGCGTCAACCTTGTCGACTTCGGCTTCAGCGTCGGCATTAACGACTTTGACTTCGGTGTTGGCAACTACGATTTCGACTTCGGCATTTACGGCAATGACTTCGGCCTCTATGACTTCGACCTCGGCAACGGCGAGGCTGCCTTGCGCAGTGATTTTGTTTTGACATGTTCTCCTTCGTTTGAACTCCGATTTATGAACGGTTTTCGCCTACATACTCCTAACACAATGTACCTTATTTCGTAAGAAGGAACAAATCCCTGGTTCCTTCTCCAGAATTTACGAGAATCAGTTGAAGTTAGTTTATGGTTTTATAGAATGAAAACTTTACAGTACGATAAGAATCTTAGAGAGTTACTAGAAAGTAAGACTCCCAGTAATACAAGTAGAGCTATGACATACATGAGAACCTTTGATGATGACCTAATATGAGTATATAAGGTTTCAAATTCTATTCATTATCCAATTTCTGTCATTGAGTTTAACTCTATGACCTAGTTCAAATTGAGAAATCACATGAGTTTCTCACTTTTTCTGAAGAAAATTTTCAACCCTAGAATTTTTAAAGTGTCCTTTTGAAACCAAGTCCTTGTGTGACTGAGAAAATAATTGTGACGGGTCTGGCCAGCCCATATGACCAAAGAAATCTCAGTAGTCGTCATTCTGGTCTTCGGACCCTAGATCCCAATTATTCAGTTCAAAGAACATATGGATTCAAATTGTAAGAATTTGATAGTTTGGATTAAGAACTCATATCTTTTGAAAGTCGACATGATGAATTTTCTTCGATCTTTGAAACCAATGAGTATGATGTAGGTTGACTTATTTTAGTCACCTAAAAGTTTTCGGACCAGTAAAGTGATGGACATCAAGAAGTTGATGTAAAGAAGATCTCGTTGGGACGTGATATAGATATATTGTCCCCTATAATGCATATCGATGCAATGACCCCTGATGGGCTTACCAAGAATTGATAACAGTAAAGTTGTACCTTCGTGTGACTGTTATAATAATGAAGTTATGAATGAGATACTCTTTAGCATAGAATGTAAGAGTAGAAGTACAGAGAAGCATATGATATCCATGGGATATAAATTTCCCCTTATTATGTCATAATGAGAGAGATTACAACTTATCTTTAAGATAGTTGTTTGTCCTTAAAACCTCATTAGTAGGTTGGACATGTTTAAAGAATGGAGATGCACGATATTCTTTTCAAAGTATATATATATATATATATATATATATATAGGGAGGTTAACGTGAGAACCATTTTTATCGTGAGAACGCGAGAACGTGAAAACCAAAAATGATGAATTCACGGTGAAAGTTGATGAATCATTGGAAAGTTCTTGAATTCAAAAATAGAATTTTAAGCCCCTCGTGGATTCGAACCGGGTGAAAATTCAATTTTGAATTCATTAACTTTCTCAAATGATTCATCAACTTTCATAACGAATTCATTCGGTTCTTAGTTTTAGGATAAGAATGGTTCTTATTTGAACTAAACTCTATATATATATATATATATATATATATATATATATAACATTAGGATAGCCCTAGCATGTAAATCAAGTATGGGGAAATATCTCCAAAGTCGAGACATGGTAATGAGATGCTTGGAATTTAAGTTATGATGTACAAATGAACTACCTTACCAAGCTATACGACAATAATGACGGTTCTGGTCCTGAAGGTGAGAACCGAAGTATAATGAAAGTATTATTACTTTCAGATACCATGCTCAAGAAAAATGGACAAAAGTCAAGAATAGTAGCAGAAATTACAAGCTATACAATCATGAGATAGCCACGATATGATATAAGCTGCAGAAGTTGTACGACTTCGATAAGTAAGGTAATTCCCTTGAAATAAAGAAACGGATTAAGAAATAGATTCATTATTTGAAATGAATCTTAGTACTCTAAGTTATATAGAGACAAAACGGTTGTCTTGTGTATCTTAGTAATTAACAAGCAAGATAGCTTCTATAGACTTTTGTAAAGGGAATACATTCAAGGGAACAAATGAAAGGATTCACATGGAAGTATCTTAAGGTGAATCTAATTGGAAAATTTATCCCTCATACTTTTGTGATGATCAATAAAATGGGATATTAAGTATCTCTGACTTGAAAATGAAGCTAGGAGGTCGAGAATACGGAAATGAAATAGGACGTCAAGGCAAAAGTATGATATGTCCTCAGTGGACCAAGGATTACATCCTATACGAAAACGTTTGGTGAATCGATAAAGAATGTTAACAAATGACGTATATCCTAAAAGGATATTACAAATGATGGCGCTAAATGCCGGTATAAGGATTTCTCTGGAAAATAGTTTAAAGTGAGGATATATGAGAGATATATTCCTAAGATCGATAAAGTGAAAAGGGGAATTGAATCATTCATACTAGATAAGGAATGAATGATAGTGATATAGACATTGCGATCTCTACGATAAGATTTAATTATCGAGATATCAATATCGGAAGATAGGTGGATGTAGAGCTAGCCACAAAATGCTATTGATAAAAGCATAACAAGATCGAGATACAGAAGGATATGGTGAGCGAGGTAACAGGAGGCCATAGCAAGGAACATAATGTTCCAAGGAAAGGACAATGATATATGAAATAGATGTTTACTTGAATGAGCGAGAACACCAGAGACGAGCTATACTTAAGCCGAAAGCAGATCTAATGAAACCGTGAAGGCTCGATGGGTATGAGAAAACTTCTCAAAGATACCTATAATATTTTGTTCGATATAGGTGCTTCATTTCTAACATCGCATAGTATGTGTGGAAATGATAGAACCCAATTCGTAATAAAAGAATCGAGAATGAAAATCTCTTCACCTATATGAGAATTTTGGCAGTAGTTGTTGTTCAAACTTAAAATTTGACCTAGGATCGCCTAAAGTTCTAACAAATGATTTGGATCATAATATCTATGTGGAACGTAGATATAATTCAAGAAACAGAAGTTTTGAAAATGGATGTCACTCACGTGATTAGAAACATGGACATAGTCTCTCCATTTGAAATTCTACGCAACGTGATTTTTGGATCCTCTATTGTTTAAATTTAAGTCTGGCTTATCTAGGAATATCTGTTTACAGATGGTAGGAAGAGGAAGTATTACGGGTAAAAAGTTAACCACAAAACCTACAAGCTTAGAACCCACACGGGCGTATCGACTCTTTTATTATAAACCAGGCATGGAATTAGGACAGTTTTGGACTAAATTTCTGCACCTTTGGAAGGATGCTCGTAACTATGGAGAGATGGATGAGGATGGTATCCAACGATTTATCCGTTGTTTGCCAACAGACTGGCAGGATTTTGCAAAAGAAGTATCAAGAGAATACATTCTCCATGTAGAAAATTTCAAGGTTTGGGCAGACTTACCAGGATTTGTCAACAAGCTCAAGTATACATATAAAGCGTGTGGAACGGCACCTACGAGTACTTGTCCTAGTCCCCGGCAAGTCACATAATACGATATAAAGGAATGGTTGAACCCTGATGTTCCAAACGCCGCCCCACGTCCTGTGCCGTCAATTATACCAGAAAGAGATGAGAATGGCAAAAGGACAGGATCTTATCGCCCTCGAGGATTAGGGGAATTACCGCTACCAACTCAACCTTACTTTCTGATAAAAACAACACAAACTTCTGGCATCAAAGAAGAAACAGGGAGCAGTGTGACCCCTGGCTCTGTGAAAGAGATAGATCGTCGGAGATTTGAGGTAAAAACGTACCTGGAAAAAGACAAATTTCCAAATGAGGAGTATGGTTCCGACGAAGGCCACTCAGAGACATAGAATCCTATGATAATATGAGACATATATGTAGATAGTGGATCATGTTGAAAATGGTATGGTTAGAACGTGTAAAATAAACATAGTTTGGAATATTTTGTAAATATGTTAAAGAGGTGTCAAAATTTTGGGTGTAAAAAGGACTAGACGCCATGTAATCAGTCGGCTTGATAGACCGATCTTCGTATTTAATGTATGGAAAGTCCTCACTGAGGCATTTTGATGAAAATATTATATGGTTTTTGTAGGATGGTATCTGAGGTACGAAAATGAATTGTTCCGAATAAGATATGGTTACTATGAGATTATAGTTATGCCATTCGGGCTACCTAATGTACCAGCCATGTTCATGAACCTCAAAAATCGAGTGTTCCACACGTACTTAGACAAATTTTCTCTTAATCTTTATGAATGATGTTCTTATCCATACGAAAAGCGAGAAAGAACATCGAAGGACTGTCTAGCGGACATTTAGAGCCGAAAAAATTTTGCTAAGTTTAGTATTGTGAATTTCAGCCTAAATAAGTAATATTCCTTAGACACATGGTGTCATCCGAAGGAATCAAATTTACATGGACAAATGAATGTGAGGCCGTATATTAAAGTAAGAAGATGATAGTCAACGCACCACAATGACTTAGGCCACATGAATAGAATGACCCAACTCATGACTTGAAATAGCAGCAATGGTATAAATACCAAAGTCTTGGAGACATCACTCCTATGAAGTAAGCTGAGAATTCTTCACAAATTACAAAAGTTTGAAATATATCTTCGAGCAAAGAGACTTGAATATGAGATAGAAAAGATGGCTCGAATCAGTAAAAGATTACAATTTTGATATAAATTATCACCCAGGAAAGGCAAATGTGGTAGCTGATACCTTGAGTCGTAAGAATCAATCCAAGTTAGGATGTCTCTTTACAAAGGAAGAAAAACTCGTTGAAGAGTTTGAAGGAATGAAATGAGATATAACCACATTGTCGAGCATTGTCTTGGTTACAAACAAGTGAAGGCATTGTATCGATGGCCTTATAAGAAGTTATAATCTCTAGAGAT
The DNA here is from genome assembly GCA_036937905.1 of Salvia rosmarinus. Lineage (NCBI taxonomy): Eukaryota > Viridiplantae > Streptophyta > Magnoliopsida > Lamiales > Lamiaceae > Salvia > Salvia rosmarinus. The sequence continues at coordinate 2,179,487 of JAODLM010000210.1, forward strand.
ACACAAATGAAAATGGAAGGAAACAGCAATGAATTTTATGACGGGTTTTGCCAAGGTCATAAAGAAATAACATCGCTATATGGGTAGTAGTGGATTGACTCACCAATTATGTTAATCTCACCTATTCGGATGACTCACGGATCCGAAAAGTTAGCTCGATCGTCATAAAGAAAATCGTATATTTACGGGGTACAAAACCTATCACCTCGAGATAGAGACTCCAAGTTTACCCTAAATTTTGAACTAGCTCACCAAAAGGAGTTAGACACGAGATTGAACCTTAACATGAGGCGTCCACTCACGGACGGATGGGCGATAAAAGGACAATATGAACGTCTAAGGATACGATGAGAACATTAATGTTAAATCGAGGCAAGTGAAAACATGTTGTACCACTTGTTAAGTTCACGTACGACCATAACTGTCAAGCAACGATCAATATAGCCATATGAGACATTATGTGGAGAGAAGTATCGACCACCACTTTATTGTAATAAAGTAGGTGAGAGAAAGTATAAGGTCCTGACAACGTAAATGAAATTATTAAGATATCTGCCAAATAAGGCAAAGAATAAGAGAAGTTCAGGACAAACAAAAGTCTTACGTTGATATGCGTAGATCCGAACTGCATTTTGAATGCGGAAATAAAGTTTCTTAAAATTTCTCCATCGAGGGAAATTATAAAGTTCAAGGTACAAGGAATGTTGAGATTACGTTTTATAGGACCTTACGAGATCCTAGAAATGATAGGCCCAGTAGCCTATAGATTGGTACTTCCACCAAATTTGGGGAATGTACGTAATGTTTTCCACGTGTCACAGTTAAGGAAATACGAATATGACCCAAAACATGTGATTCACCATAATGACGTGATCCTTAACTCAAATATGAGTTGAGATGAAAATCTACGACTATTTGATCGTAAGATTCAACGATTGAGAATCAAATTTGGGTCTTAAATGAAGGTACAATGGAGAAACCATGGACAAAAGGGAATCACGTGGAAAATTGAAGATGTTATGAGAAAAGGTACCCCATACTCTTTGAGGTATGCAAATTTCGGGATGAAATTTCTTTAAGGGGGTGGAATGTAATACCCCGAAGATTTAAAGCCCAATTACGATAATAAAAATCTTAAATTAGGATTTCGTCTCGATAATCGAATTAGTAACTTATTGAAGATGGATTTCGATTAATTATGATATAATGAATTATTGTATCATATTTACTAATGATTAATAAATCAAGGAAAATATTTATAAAATTCTTTCGGCAGTAATATTTTTAACATCGATTGAATATCGAAAGTTAATATTACGTGAAATATTCTAAGTGGCGAAGATTAGAATTACATTTCATAATTAATGAAATAAATTAATAATGTGATTACGACTTTATTACGATCATTTTGAGATGGTTCGGTTATGAACGTTTTGAGACGTTTTGAATGTCAGCATTTAGAGACGATTGCAAAAATAAGTCTAATGATCAAGGAATTATAATATTTAAATTCCTATTATTATTTTATGTAATTAGAGTATTATTTAGCATCAAAATAATGCTAGATAATTAAGGAATGATTATTGAATAAAGTTAGCATTTTCGAAAACCCTAATTTCGAAAATTAGGATTTGACACATGAAATCTTTTTAATAATTTTTCCTATGATATAATTTATCATCTAAGACATATATTGTGCTATATAACTATAAATAGCAAGAAAATAAATATGTGACAATAAATCTCCTTATTGCCGTGAGCAATTGAAATGCAATGTACTAATTGAGGACAATTTTTACTATCTTTGCTATGGTGTAATTAACGTACCAAGTGGGATAGTTAACACACAATCCAAGATTATTAATGAGAGAAATCAAGTGAATGTGTGATATTTTGTGAGATAGCCGTATATCTTTGAATTGATGTTGGAAGATTTTGTTAAACTCTTAATTGATGATTTTGCTTGCATTTGGCATTGTGTAGCATGAAATTGTTGACTTGATTTCCTAATATAGTTAATACTAAGATCTTATATCATGTATAAGACAAAAAGAAAATAAAAGCTCATCCTTTGCACCTTGAATTGATCGATGCATATAAATGATAAAAGTGAAGATATTTTGCTTCATTTATTAATTGTTGTGATGTGTAGTAAATGGTGTGTAAGTGGTGACATGCTATGGAGTGAGTCACCAAAGTAAAAGCCTTGCAAATTGTGTGAGGTGACCAGAGTATAGGAATTAGGTGTTAAGCCTTTTATTTTCATTTTGCTTTAATCAAGTGATAGGATTATATCAAACCAAAACATCTCATTTTTTTCTTCACTGCCGTAAGCTTGAGGAGAGAAAAAGCTTAGAGTGTTCTCCTTTTTCCTATCCCAAACCTTGATACAAAAATCATTTGCACAAAAAATCGACAACGGTTAAAAGGTTAGGAATCGAACGATCTTTATTTATAAGTTAAAATTTTCGTTTTCCAACCGTTAGATTTTATATACATGCTTATGTTCTTAATGTTAAAAATATGAGGAATAATGTTCTAATGCTTAGTGGCTTGTTAATATTGTTTATTATGCTAAGTATTATCATATATTATGATTTAAGTGAAAGCTAAGCATGTTATGAAATTTATAAGTGATGATCGAAAATTTATTAAGTTCATATGTTGATGAATTAGTGATCTATGATGATAGTTAAACTTATAGTAATTATTTGGAAAATTTTGGAAATTTTATGTAATATATATATATATATATATATATATATATATATATATATATATATATATATATATATATATATATATATGTACCGAAATTGGGTTGAGAACAAATGCTAATGTACAAATCATATCTATGTGATATTATAGCATATTCATGTTATATGGCCTTAATTAGAAGTTATGGGATTTTATTAGGATTTTAAGAAAATGTTTGAGCATATTCTTGAAAAAGAAATCGAGAGGTATATGGTTGGGTGTATTGATTTGTAAATTGTTAATGTTGGATATTATGACATAGTGATGATATGGAATGATGATTAAGTGTTGTAGAATTTAATGGAATTTTAGGAAAATGTTTGGTGAAATTTTGAGAAAAATTCGAGAGTTACAAGGTGTAGGAAAATGATGTGCAATTTTCCTATAGCTAATGTTAATACATATTATTGATACTATGATAATATAGAACATTATGTGATTTTATAAAATTTTGGAAGAGTTTTAAAATTGTATGATAAGGACCAAAGCTTAAGTATGAGATTAAGAGTATTAAATTCATTTTATCAAGAAAAATCACAAATTATATGCTTAGAAATATTTTAGATCCATTGAGAATTTATGGGATTTTAGAAACATAGTATACTATGTTTACGGTGAAACGTTATATTATATAACGTTGGATATGAAAAATAATATATAAGGTACAAGTTAGATTACACTTTAGAAAAATATTGATCATGTTTATTGATTAACGTGAAAAATCGAGATTTACGATTTTATGATAAGAAATCGATTGGAAATCGATTTAGATGAAAAATGGTTAGCAAATACGTGATTAATTCGAAAAGTATGTTAAGAAAAGTAAAAAAACGTTGACTTAAGTCTACACGTATGATATACGTTAAATAAATACATGTCGTGTAAAGCGATTAAATTTATAAGGATATCTCTTTTGAGAGAAAAGCTTTCATAATTGAGATCATTTTATCGAAAGACGTTGGTATAAGTTCAACGTTTAACCTAAATGGTTAATATGAGACCGTAGATTATATTACGTCTCTATCGAAGTACGAGGAATATTTAGTTAAGATACGCGATGAAACGACGTATTAATTTAGTTAAAGGATGCGACGCATTATATTAGAAAATGATCAAAGTTTACTAAACTTTGAAAATCTCGAAATACGTGACCGACGTACTAAAATAATTTTTACGTAAAGGTGGGACGCGGACGTGACCAATTGGCGAAGAAAGAAATCGATTAAGAAAGTCTACAGTCCAGGTGGGTTTTACTCTACTCAAAAAGATCAAATGCTTATCAAACGTTTTATTTACGATGTTTTATTCGCAAGAAATGATGATGAAATGATTTATTTAATTACCTGCCCAAAATGTTTATGTTTTATGTATGTATCCTATCCATGCTCGAATTGTGAATGTTGTTGGGTAGCTCCCAACTTATGAAATGATTGAATTAGATATCCTTGTAAGTACCCACAAGGATGATTGAGAATTGTATCTGTCTTAGGAGTGGCGAGGATTTTGTGCACTATTTTGTATTTGTGTCTTTGAAAGGGTGCTCGGCCGATCACGACGTCCGTAAGAAGAGGCCTCCTCTACGGCGCAAGATGAATTTATGAGATGAGTTTATGGAAATGTTGTGATTAAAGGAAATGGATATGGATCATACATACAAGGAAAATGCTTGGCCAAACGACGTTTATGGAAAATGACAGAAAATGTTTAGTAAGCACGAGCATTTCAAATAAAACCTCGTGTGTTACTGTGATGGGCAGTGTAATTTAAAATTGTTGAAATGTTTTGACATGAGTCCACTGAGTGCATTCTTGTACTCAGCCATGCATGTTTGTTTTTAAATGTGCAGGTTGAGCAGATGATGGATGGAGGCGTGTTGAGTAGTCAGAACCCCTTTTGATAAAGATATGTTAGAAATCTTGACTACACATCGTCATATATGTATTCACATGCTTTTCCGCTGCAATAGAACTCTAAGTTAGCTTTTGATGTTGACAGTTGATTACCTTCAGATCATTTGAATTCTCGTGTTAAGAATCTCTAGGTCTCTCTCCATATGTGGATTATGCATATCTTGTATTTAATGGTTGAAGCTTGGTTTACTTGAATTTAGTCCCACAATTCTATGATTAATTATCTTTCATGTTCCATAATTCTTGTTCCAAGTATTAGTCCTCATTAATCGATCCTTGGGATTATAGGTCATTATTCGTTGTGCTTCATCTTACGAATTACGGAGCGTTCTTGGCGCCTATTCATGTCTCGATCCAAGCGCGCATCATGCGACTATGCTCCTTCTTCAATCTACGAAGAAAGGTGCTATGTCCGTGGAAGACTATTTTCTCAAGATGCGTGGTTTCGCTGATCAACTCTCTGCAGTTGGTCAACTTATCACTGATGATGATCTTATGATGTATATTCTTTCTGGATTTGGCCTTGAGTATGAAGTATTGGTGGTCAACATGATGAACAAATGTGAATCTCAAAATCTGCAGGAGTTACAGTTTGCTTTTCAAGCTTATGAGATTCGTCTTCAACAACAACAGTCATACATATTTGAGCCATCTGCTAATGTGGCTTTTCGTGGAGATGGTCGTGGCACTTCTCCAGGCCGTGGTTTTGGATCTAGTGCTCGAGGAGGTTTTTGCAGAACAACACCAGGAAAAACTATTGTCTGTCAACTTTGTAGCCGCACTAGTCATGTGGCAATCAAGTGCTTCAAAAGATTTGATGTTCACTTCGCGACAACTCTAATCATCGAGGCTTTCTCTCGATTCTACGAAATTACATTGCATTCCTTCTCTCATGACCTTTGCTTCTCGAGATCCTACTTGGTATATGAGCGGTGGAGCCACCACTCATATCACAATTGATCTACGAACTTGGCTATAAGCTCGACTATGTTGGCTCGGAAGAACTAGTGGTTGGTAATGGCTCATCTCTTCCCATAAACTCTATAGGTGTTACATATTTTCCCTCACCAATTGTTACTCATCATTCTCGCTCCTTAATAACATTCTCTATGTGCCCCATATAACCAAAAATCGCTCATAATTTCTCAATTCACTAAAGATAATCATGTCACCATTGAGTTTGATCATTCTTCTTGTTTTGTCGAGGACAATCAAACCAACCAAGTTTTCTTGACGGCACTCTCTACAATGGATTGTACCGACTTGATCATCCACTTTCTACAAGACTCCTTTACGCTCAAGTTACGCAAAATCAAATTCTTGTAATCCATCCAAGTCTTGTAATCATCTTTTCTCTCGAAACTTTAAGTTCATCTCTGTATCTTCCTCTTTTCTTTGGTGTATGTAGTATTACCTTGAATAAAATGCATCAAGCTTTAGGTCATCCTCGCTCCCAAAGTTCTTGCTCAAATATGTGCCAATCTGCATATTCCTTTTACTACATCATCTTAAATTTACGTAATGCATGCAAACTGGCAAATGCGTCAATCTACTCACATATCTCAACCTATAAAACTTCTAAACCTTTTGAACTTATACACTCGATCTATGGGGTCACCTTATTTGCATCTCTCACTGGTTACAAGTATTATATCCTCTTTGTGGATGATTTTACAAGATTCACATGGATCTTCCCTCTCACTCTCAAATCTAAAGCTCCTCAAGTGGTTACACAATTTCTTGCTTCTGTTCAAACTCAGTTCTCTGTCACCATCAAGGCTCTCCAAACAGATTGGGGTGGGGAATTTAGGCCTTTAGTAGGTCACATTAAGTCTCTAGGTATTCATTTCCAACATCCATGTCCCTACATTCATCCTCAAAATGGGAAAGTAGAAAGGAAACATCAACATATAATTGATACTGGCCTCACCTTGTTAGCTCAAGCTTCTCTTCCTTTTGAATTCTGGTGGGATGCTTTTCAAGCTGCAGTGTATCTCATAAATCGCCTACCTACCCCATGTCTCACTCACATATCTCCCTTTCAACGTCTCTATCACAGGGTTCCTGACTATAAGTTTTTAAAAGTGTTTGGATGTGCATGTTTTCCCTATCTTAAGCCATCACTACAAAAATTTCGCTAATAGACCACGGGGAATGCCCATGGTCTATTTCAAAAATCCGCGTGGTCTACAAAGGTGTAGTCTATTACGTGCGGCTATAGACCACGCAAATTTCCCCGTGGTCTATTCAGTTATAGACCACGGTGAAAACAACGTGGTCTATAATGTTATAGACAATGGGCCACCAAGATGAACCACGGCGCTTTCCCGTCGTCTATGACATTATAGACCACTTGCAGTTTTTACCGTGGTCTATAACTGAATAGACCACGCGTATTTTCCCGTAGTCTATAACTGAATAATATATTTTTGTTATTTTATTATTTATTTAATACCTGTTTTCATAATTTGAATACATGTTTCTGCTAATTAAAAATAATAATCCAAAAATAGATATAAAATATTTCTCATAATATTTATTTCAAAATCAAGGTACACATTTCATAAGCATTCAAAACGTTATATCCGGAAAATTCTCAATCTACATGTATTTTCTAACTAGCTACAAGTATTTTCTACCTAGCTACTAAAATTTATCCAAAAATATCCATTCACCATCTTCAACAACAAATATTTTCTAACTAGCTACTAAAATTCATAAAAAAAAAAAAAAAAAATCAACTTCACCATCTTCTAGCATTTCACCATCTTTGCTTCAACAACATCAATTATCTAACTTGATCTCATCTACATTATTAGCATAAGATGTAAAATGGTAATAAATAAAATTTAGTACATCAAAATCATTATGTTCAACAAAAAGTATGAAACTTACCATCGTCAACCACCATAGAATCAGCGACTAAATCGGACCACTCTATACGGACTTCATCGATTTCTTTTTTCGAGTAAAAGTCGTTAGAAAACTATCAAAACAAAATAAACATTCTATTAGTAAAAAAGTAAAGAATTAGTATTTAGAAAATTATGGATTAAAATCCACTTTATGATCACCATAGTAGGAATTGCAATGGTGTTATCCGAACTATAACCCTCAATAATATCTCTCATGTAGCGCATGACATAGAATCCACATTGCCTTCCATCAGGTTGTTCTTGACACTATGTGAAATACATAATTAGAGTTATATACATTTTGAACGACAAAAAATTTCATAATCAAGTGTTATGGCGAGTGTTTCATACCTTGACCATTTCCCACAAGATATTTTGTCTCCTCTCTTCCTATGCTCATATTGAACATTTTAGGACCACCAAAACATATATATAGTGGATTATGATACAAAACAAATACAATAAGTAAAACCTCAATATAAACAAACTTACGTTTCCATGATAGACTTATACACCTCCACATGACCTTCATCACTTAAAGGATCCATCACATATATGGTCTCAATATGAGGATCGATCACCAAACGAATCCAATGCCAACTAAGAAGAATATATGCAATTTATTTTATAAAGGAAAGCACATTCAAGAAACTAAAACTACCATACCTTATAGAAAAATGGACTCTTGTCTTGGCTGCTAGATAGGAGAGCTAATATGTAAAGTTTTCACTCTAATAACTCTTGAACCATCTTCAAACCAATTAGAATCATCACTATTAACAGCTTCATCCCCGCAATGGTGACATACAAAATACAAGTACCAAGTCGAGCGAGAAGGAATAAAATAGACTATTAATTATCTGCTAATAGTTGATGTTCAAGATGTAAGAAACTTCATGGAGCAATGAAAAATGCTTGGTAAGTCATTGAACAAGAAGAGATTTTTAAATTTGAGGCAAAGAGAAAGATCAATTTAGCAAATTCAATATACGATAAGTCACTTGATCTTGTATTTATGTTTCTAGGACATGGAAAAAAAGCGATAATAAATCTCGCCGTTAATCTTATCTCAAAAAACATATCATTATCATATATATACTGTTTGATCCCAGCTAGGAAATATGTTTGTCGAGAATCTAGAGTGTATCTGCAATAAGAATCGAGCCAAAACATATTAAAGATTCCATTTATGAAGTAACACACTCTCGAGGAATAAAGTTTGTCTTGACGTTCTTAAATTGAACATATAGCGTCTATTGCAAATAATATCCATGGCCAAGTCTACCTTGTCCGAACATCAAATCCATACAACGAGTTTGATCTTAAAAAGTCGATCATAGCGAAAAACACCAAGTTTACGCAAATATTATTACTTGATAATGAGTTTCCTTACCAACTCACCCCAAGAATCGATCCGGCATCCAAAATCAAATAGTGATCAAGGGTGTGGAAGAACTTAAGAGATCATTCATACGTCGATGCCTCGAAGTCATTCCTCAACCTTGCATTGCTTCGATTAATCGGTTGATCCCATGCTGTTCGTTGTTGAAGTGTGGAGTCGTGAGAAATAAAAAGAGAATGGATAAAAAAATTACCGGGGCCGTGTGGCTCAGAAACCTTTCATTGCCAATATCTCGCATAGTAATATTCCTTTAATTGTTCGGGTTTGGTGACCTTTGTGAACAACAATCTGTCGAAAAGCATAGTAAAGTCAAACTCCTTGACAACAAACTTAGTTTAATTTCACACTTCCACGTAAAATAAACACGGAGGACGAGAGAACATATATAAAGTCTCTAACCCGCCATGTTAAAGGTTGATGCATTTCGGATTGCTACCATAGAAACCCTCCTTAATATGTACATACGCAATAGTATAATAGCAATAATTGTTCGGTGAAAACATAGAAGAAGGAGAAAACCCGCAATTTCATTATTTAATTGAGGCTAAGAAATTATTCTCGAAACTAGTAATTAGACACTGTTGTTGAAAATCGCCTTGACCGCGGAGTGTACGTCAGAAAAACTTGCTCAATGACGGGTTACATGCAAGCAGCGACTTGCCCAATCTGAGTTATTTGTGGGGACAAGACGCCACCCAAGGACGGAGTGTCAAGTGATTCGCCACCGCAATGTAAACGAAGATTTATCGAAATTCATAATGAATAATGAAGCGCGGGAGAAAAGTGATCATATTCAACGTTGCGATGTTTTACCTTTGTGAATACAATTTTACTGCTTCCATCCGACGAAATAGCGAAAAACATGCTAATCGCATATTCCCGGTGGGGCAGCTCGATACCAGCGTCTTTAGCCGCTGGAATTTAAAAAGATACAGATAGAACTTGCTTAGTGCCCATAAACATACAAGTCATTTATCACATCGGTCGATTTTACCATTCATTAAGAGACCATCTTCAAAAAATTAGGAATTAGAAAGGGTAGGGAAGAAGGCCTAAATCCTTTTAACACTCTTAGATCAAAATCACGATGTGAACAAATGAGTAATCTGACTAGTCCACGAGAATCATGCCCGCCAATTCTTTTGGAATATTGATCCTTTTCAATTTACAATACTAAACTTGTAATCAAATCGAAGCGGTAAAAACCTCTCAGAGAATTCATGGGGAAGGCCGACAAGAATTCCGACTCCATCTCCAAGAGTTTGTCTCACACCCACACGCACCTCTGTGGGTCATCCGCACTAACATCTCTATAGCATCCGTCACCTATACAACAAAAACTCCGAATCGTTTACGGACAAATACATATATCTAATTACTATTCACTCCTCTTGTTCGTGTAACTACAACCGTACCTTTTACGGTTGCTTTCACCGAAAAATTCCGCCACGAACCCGACTCACATGAATCCTTGTCGAAGGTCGGATCATAGAGCCCGGCGGCTTCTCGGGACCTCGACATCGAATTCTTCACAACAAAACCGCAGCCTTGCAACCGCCCACCACCGCCGTGCAAAGTCGCACCTCTCCATCCCTCACTTCTTCCATGATTCGTTTTGGAAAAGAAGTACTCCTTAAAATGAGTCCAGTTGGGGTTGAGAATTTTGCTAGAGTTTTGAGTTTGGTGGCCATTTCCTCCACCTCGTGACTGCTTAAATCAACGAACCACACCACAAGTCGGTATTTACACAACTTTGAAAAATTAGGGCCAAATTCCCCAAATTAATTAAGTGTGAGTAAAAAAATCAGCTAAGGCATGAAGATGGGCTAAAAGACCACATGGCTAAGTGACGAAAGACCATGCGGCCTAAGCCCGTGGTATTTAGTCGACGTGGATATTAGACGACATGGAAAAAGCCTTGGTTAATAAAAGTTATGCGCTAATAGACCACGCGGTAAGGGCACCGTGGTCTATCATATGAAAAAAACGCTAATAGACCACGCGGTTCTCTAGCCCGTGGTCTATAACCGTTTAAAAATATGGCTATAGACCACGCGTTTTACCACCCACGTTGTCTATGTCATAATAGACCACTTTAGTACTAATATCGTGGTCTATGACGTGTGGTCTATGAGCAAAATTCTTGTAGTGCATACAATCAACATAAGTTGCAATTTAGATCTGCAAAATGCTTGTTTCTTGGATATAGTGACTTTCACAAGGGCTACAAATGTCTCAGTTCCACCAAACGCCTCTATATTGCAGATACAGTCCACTTCAATGAAAGTGAATTTCCTTTTCCAGCACTTTTCCCTCCCTCTGATCAAACCTCTGTAACAATTCCATCTCATCTCATTCCTCTTCCTATTCTTCCTCTAACCACACATACTCATCCTGCTTCTCCTTTACCTACATCCTCCCAATCATCTCCTTCTACATCATCATCTATCTCTGCAGAATCTTTCTCCCCATCCTCCTCTAGTTCATCTTCGTCTCCTAGTCTATCATCACCGTACAATAACCCATCTCCATCACCACAGTCTACTTCTACTCAAATCCAGCATTCCATGGTTACCAGGTCAAAAAATTGAATTTTCAAACCGAAGGTTTATACTGCTAGTTCTTTATTCCCATCTGCTTCTTCTGATGAGCTAGTTATGGTTAGGCTTGCTGATTCTGGTACAAGTTATTAAGCTTTCATTGTCACTACTACTGAAGGCTTTGCTTCTACTCGGCCTTCTTTTCCTACCTCTGTGGAAGAGGATGTTAATCACCCTGGCTGGTTTGAAGCTATGAACAACGAAATGGCAGCCTTAAACATCAAAGGAACATGGGTCCTGGTTCCTCCTTCTCCTTCCCATAAGCTTATCAGTAACAAATGGGTTTTCAGAGTTAAAACTCTAGCTGATGGTGCTCTGGATAAGCTCAAAGCCAGACTTGTTGCTAGGGGTTTTCAACAGGTTGCAGGGGTGGATTTCTTGGAAACTTTCAGTCCTGTTGTGAAAGCCTCCACCATCAGACTCTTGTTTTCTCTTGCTGCTACACATGGCTGGTCTATACAGCAGATTGATGTTCAAGATGCCTTTTTAAATGGTGATTTGGTGGATACTATATACATGACTCAGCCACAAGGTTTTGAGGATTCTGCTCACCCTGAGTATGTATGCAAGCTTCAGAAATCTCTCTACGGATTAAAGTAGGCTCCCAGAGCCTGGTATGATAAGCTTAGAAGTTTTCTCTACTCCATCAACTTCAAGAGATCTACTTCTGATTTCTCTATGTTTTACAGAAGAAAAAATGGTGTGTTTCTCATTATTCTCATTTATGTTGATGATATTTTGGTGACTGGTGATGATCCTGCTGCAGTCCAGTCTATCATCACTCAATTGCATGACAAGTTTTCTCTTAATACTCTTGGAGAGGTGCATTATTTTCGGGGTATTGAAGTGGCTAAATGCAAATCTTCCTACTCTTTGTGTCAGACCAAATATCTCACTGAGCTCCTTGCCAAAACTAACATGGGTTCCTGCAAGCCTTGCTCTACACCAATGGCTCCAAACACTAAACTTTCTAAGTTTGTTGGTGACTCCTTCTCTGATCCATCTCTATATCGTAGCACTGTTGGGGCCCTTCAATATCTTACTCTCACTCGGCCAGATATAGCCTTTACAGTAAACAAGCTAAGCCAATTCCTTCATGCTCCTACAACTGAGCATTGGAATGCTTGTAAACGCTTGTTGAGATATCTCAAAGGCTCTGCTTCTCTGTCTCTTCAGTTCAACCCCTAGTCTCATTGCAACATTGAAAGTTTTGTTGATGTTGATTATGTTGGTTGCCCTGACGATCGACGTTCCACCGGAGGCTATTGTGTTTACTTTGGTGGTAATCTTATCATATGGAGCTCGAAGAAACAGTCCGTTGTTTCAAGAAGCAGCGCAGAGTCAGAATATAGGGCTCTTGCTAATGTGACTACTGAAATATTATGGCTCAAATCTTTATGTTGTGAGCTTGGAATTTCAACTATGACTGCACATCATGTTTGGTGTGATAACACTAGTGCCATAGCTCTGTCAGCAAATCCTGTTTTTCACGCCCGCACCAAACACATTGAAGTAGATATTCATTTTGTGCGTGAGAAGGTGCAAGATCAGATCATAGAGGTTGGTTATGTGCCTGCTGCTGATCAAATTGCGGATTTATTCACCAAACCTCTACTTGAACTACGCTTCTGCATGTTACGAGACAAGCTCAAGCTTTCTTTTTCTCATGTTCCTGGTTAAAGTGTCGACCTTTTTTGGTGTGTATTAGAGTTTTTTAGAGTTAGTTAAGCTTAGTCAAAGTTAGTTAGAGGTTAGTTGAGTCAGCAAAATCTGTTAACTGTGTTGATTTTCTCTTTCTGTATATAAGCATGCACGCATGCTTTGTAATTCATAATTCATATATTAAATTTCTCTCTTTCTAATCCCCTTGCTTAGTTTAGATCTAACACAAGACATCAATTATAGGTGGAGTTTCCGCCATTTCTGCTGTGTATTTCTTCTCCTGTTTGGCAAATCCTGTGCCCAGCAAGATCACGAGCAGCTTTGTGTAGTCTGTAGTCCAGAGTATTGAAAACTCAAGATAAATGGATGAACACTCAAAATACATGAAGGAAATCAAACTTCATTCTTTGTGTAGGTGGCGTCTTTTATAGACAAGATTACAAGGCACGAGCATGGGTGCGAATGATGAAATGAAGTGAACAAAAATGCAATCGGTTTAGCAACTAACTACCATCTAACTAACTCTAACAACTAATGACAATAATATATACGTTGCATGTACATATTCATGCGAATTTAATACTACCCCCACTTAACCATAACTACCCTTTCTCAATGGGAAAGCTTTCAAGAAGATGGTTTAACCGAACAGTAGTAACAGGTTTAGTAAATATATCCGCAATTTGATCGGCAGTGGAGACGTGACAAACATCCAACTTCTTCTTTTGAACTTTATCGCACACAAAATGTGTGTCAATTTCAATATGTTTCGTACGAGCATGGTGAACTGGATTAGAGGCAATATCAGCGGCACTTTTGTTGTCACACCAAATGACGGGTTTAGGTAACACATGAACACCAATCTCATGGAGGAGAGACTGGATCCAAATTACCTCCACAGCCGTGTCCGCAAGCGCACGATACTCGGATTCGGTAGAGCTCCTCGACACAATATGCTGTTTCTTAGAGCTCCAAGAAATGAGATTGGATCCAAGAAAAACACAGAAGCCACCCGTGGATTTGTGATCATTAATAGAGCCTGCCCAGTCGGCGTCCGAAAAGGCTTTAAGACTGAGATGGGACGATGGGTGAAATGCCAGAGTATACTGAATTGTGCCTTTGAGGTATCGAAGTATGCGACGACAAGCTTTCCACTGGAGTTCAGTGGGGTTTTGGAGGAATTGGCTAAGCTTATTTACGATGAATGTGATATCCGGGCGAGACAGAGTGAGATATTGGAGAGTGCCTATAACACTACGGAAGAGTGTGGGATTTGAAAAGAGAGGGCTGTCATTTTGATGTAGTTTAGTCCCTAAGTCATATGGAGAATTTTGTGGTTTGCACTCAAGAAGATTTGATTTGGTAAGGAGGTCACGTATGTATTTGGCTTGATTTAGAAAGTAAGAGCCTGCCTTATTTTTGAAAACTTGAATGCCGAGAAAATAGGTAACTGTCCCTAATGACTTAAGAGCAAAACCAGTAGAAAGATCTTGAATAAGGTGAGACACAAGTGTGGGATCTTCACCTGTGAGGAGTATGTCATCCACATAAACTAGAACCAATAGAAGTTTACCTTCCTTTCGCATGTGAAAGAACGATTGATCTGAGGAGGAGTGTGTAAAACCATACTTCACAAGATGATCTTTGAGTTTATCATACCAAGCCCTTGGTGCTTGCTTGAGCCCATACAAGGATTTGTTGAGCTGACAGACGTGATCTGGAAATTCTAAATCAACAAAGCCTTCCGGTTGTTCCATGAACACTGGATGCTGAAGCTCCCCATTAAGGAAAGCATTGTTGACATCGATGTGTTGTATGTCCCAACTGTAGGTAGCCGCAAGAGAGAACAACAGTCTAACAAAAACCGGCTTAATAACCGGACTGAAAGTGTCCATAAAGTCTATTCCTGGTTGTTGTTGGAAACCTTTTGCCACAAGACGTGCTTTTAGTCTGTTGAGAGTACCATCAGCATTAGTCTTGACATGAAAAATCCATTTACATTGGATGACATTCATGTCATCGGCATATGGAACCAAACTCCAGGTAGACTTGGAGATAATTGCCTGAAACTCTTTTTCCATGGCCTTTTTCCATTCGGGATGAACAAGAGCTGCAGAGGTGGTGGTGGGTTCGACAACAGTAAACAAAGTGAAGCCCGATGTGTTGGTGTGAGGTGTGAAAACTTTAGGTTTAAAGATGCCTCTTTTAGCTCTAGTGGTCATGTGCTGATTATTTGCAGGAATAGAGTGATGTTCAAGATGTGGTTGTGATGAGAGTGTGGGGGAGACTGGTGTGGGAAGAACTGGGGAGTCAGAGACTGGGATTTGAGTATGAGATGAAGAAGATGATTGGGAACCAGTATTGAAAATATGAGGAGATGACCCTTGACGTGGAGTTGATGATGAGGGTGAAGACTGTGAACCCGGGATTGAAGGTTGAGAATTTTGCTGTGTAATCTGATTGGGTGGGCGTGGGAAGGGTAATAAGTCAGGAATAGGATAGGGCATAGGTGCATGTGACTCACAGCTATGATATGTAGAGGAGTTGAAGAGTGATTCATATGGAAATTCTTCCTCATTAAATAACATTGTACGCGCAACATACACCCTACCCGATGGGTGTAGGCACCTATAACCCTTATGGTTTGAGCTATAACCTATGAATATGCATTTGTCTGACCTAAATTGAAGTTTGGATGTGTTATATGGGCGTAGAAAGGGAAAACAACTACATCCAAAGGTTTTGAATAGAGAGTAATCTGGTGTAGTTTTATATATTTGTTGGAAAGGAGACGTGTTGTTAAGAGTTGGAGAGAGTAGTCTATTTATTAGATGAACAACAGTCGAAAAAGCTTCCCACCAGTATTTGTAAGGGAGAGTAGACATAGCAAGTAAAGTTAATCCCATTTCAGTAATATGTCGATGTTTGCGCTCGGCTCTTCCATTTTGTTGGTGGGTATACGGACAAGGGTGTCGAAACCTAATTCCAAGTTTGACAAGAAGAGGTTGTAGGCTTCTATATTCACCCCCCCCCCCAAATCCGTTTGGAGACAAAGGATTTTCTTATTAAACCGCCGTTCTACAAAGGTATTGAAGTTTACAAAAGCGATACACTTGATTTTGCATGTAAAGGAAAAATCCATGTGAACTTTGTAAAATCATCAACAAAGTGTATATAGTATTTGTAACCTTCAATTGAGCTTACTGAGCTCGGACCCCAGAGATCCGAGTTAACTACTTGAAAGGGAGATGATGTTTTGAGAGGAGTTGAAGGAAAATTGAAACTGTGTATTTTTCCTTTAGCACATGCGTCACAAAAAAATTTCTGAGACAACTTGAGATTCAGTCCACTGCTATTCAGTGTTGTTCTTAAAACTTGAATACAAGGATGACCTAAACGTCTATGCCAAAGTTGAAAAGTAGAGCTTGAGGCTGTGGATGAGGACTCGGTGGATTTGATGCTTGTCTCGTAGGCAGCTGGAGAGAGTTGGTTTGACTTAGCTGGAGATGAGAGATGATATAAACCTTCTTTAAGAGTGCCCTCCAATAGGATTTGATGGGTGTCCTTGTCCTTGACATAACAACATGAGGAATGAAACTCAAGATACACATTATTTTCAGCTGTAATTTGTGAAATGCTTAGGAGGCTCTTAGTTATTTGAGGAACACACAGAATTTTATTGAGTACAAGACTTGTGGACGTGTATGTAGGTAAAGATGCTGAACCTATATGAGATATAGGGAGAAGAGATCCATTACCTACAGTGAGGGACTGTTGGCCATGATAAGGAGTTTGATCTTGAAGATTTGTGAGATCTGCTGTAACGTGTGCGGACGCACCCGTGTCAAGGCACCACTCCATATTTCCTTGAGTGTTGAAGTCTGCAGAGTTGTAAGCTGAAGTAGTAGCATGATGTGAGTGTGGCTGAGGCATAGGAGAGGATGTGATGTACTGAGAAGTAGGATTGTTAGTAGCATCATGAACAGATTTTGTATTGTGTGCTTGATGTGGAGTAGAAGAGTTTTCTATACCAGTGAAGCTTAGATCAAACCTCTTGAAACACTTAATGGCAACGTGATTTGGTTTACCACAGATTTGGCATATGACCTTGCTATTGTTTCCATTGTAATACCTGCCACCACCTCTGCCTCTATTGTATGTACCACGAAATCCACTCCTTCCATGTCCTCTGGAGTTCGAATCAGCACGTATCTCGCATTAGCTTGCACATTGTTTGACACTTGTGAAGTGACTTGATTTTGCGATCGATCTCGTGAGTCCGGAGGCGTTTTGAACTTCATCTAGAGTAGATTCCTCACTTTTGGACTGTAGAAACACACATATACTCTCGAACTCAGGACCTAGACCACCGAGAACGAAATTAATAACATCAGATTCCGGAAGTTGATGACCAATCTTTGAACAATTGATGCGAGATTCCTCCGAACTTGAGTATATACTCCTCAATGGAGAGATTTCCTTTCTTCATGGTTTGTAATTGAAATCTGAGTTGAGCCGATCTAGCTTTGGGTGTGGTGAAACAGCTCAATCACTAACCACGCTTGATGTCTTTGTTGTTACTTACAACATAGCCAACCACGGATGGAGATATGGTGAGAGAATCCAGCTGAATACAAACTGATCTCAACGCAGCCACATATGATACTCCGGATTCGGTATTGTTTCACGAACGAACTGATGTGGAGCTGTATTTTGTTGAAGAAGATCTTCAAAACCATAGGCTCGAGCAGTGCTAGAATCTGGGTTTTCCAGAATATGTAATTTGATTTATCAAGTTTGATATGGATAGGGAGAACGAGGATAGGTTTGGTTGAGTATTTTGCAGATGATCCATGAGGAAGAAGGAAGAAGATGACGGGAGGGAAAAAAAACTGAAGCAGAAGGGTTAAGAATTAACCTCGCTCTGATACCATATTGAAAACTCAAGATAAATGGATGAACACTCAAAATACATGAAGGGAAATCAAACTTCATTACTGTGTAGGTTACGTCTTTTATAGACAAGATTACAAGGCACGAGCATGGGTGCCAAATGATGAAACAGAAAGTGAACAGAAAAACAGAAATCAGTTTTAGCAACTAACTACCATCTAACTAACTCTAACAACTAACAGCAATGATATATACGTTGCATGTACATATTCATGCAGAATTTAATACAGAGCATGAATCGGGAAGAAATCTTCGCTGCTTACCACCACTTCTTTCGTCACTTCTCTTACTGCAACCAACTTCTAGGACAGATGTACACATTGATGAAAAATACTCGTAGCTTGAATGCTCAAATCACAATAAAATTATCTAATAGCGACATGATTTCAGTGACATCAACAGAATTTATAATGTGTTTAGCTGTAACAAAATTTTGTTACATTCATATATACATCTATCTACTTTTATTACACACATATAAATTGCAAGTAAATTTTATTACTTACAAGAATTGATACACAATCAAATGTCACTAAACTTTGTGATATGTTTTTGCTTCTGTGAAACGCATAATAATTACTCATAATTAACAACTTACAAGATGTCACAATTATATTAATGACATCTCACGGTGCTCTGTCACGTCGAAGTAGTATGCAATTCTAGCATCTTTTCCATCCAAATTGTGATCATCATCCCGCACTTATTATTAATAAATTTTCGATTACAAGAAAAAATCAGAAGTAATTTACCTGGAGTTCGGATTCGAGGAACTCAAGAATCTTGACAGGGACGATTCCGCCATCGATGCTGAGAATGGTATTTAATTTTCCATCAGCTGGAGCTCGGAGTTTCTTAGATGATGATGCCATTGGAATTAAACGGGAAGTACTAATATATGTCAAATCAGTTGTGTGCAAATTTTATTGCGACGATCAAATTAAATGATGGGAAAGTTGTGAGTATTTATAGAAGAGGTCCATGAATATGTAGGCCGGGCTACACTCCTATCAGAAAAATTCATGCTTCAATTCGCACGCGCGCATTCTATTGACGAGAGAAATTTTCACTTGTTTGATTGTGTAAAATTGGTGCTAAATTAATTATCATTATAGTACAGGTTAATTGTCAAATTAAATTAAATGCTGAATAAGACCAGATCATGTTGGGCTCTAAGAATTGTATTTGCAGTTAATTATCGTTTTTACACAGAAAATGATTTTTTTGCAAGTTTGTTATACATGATATTAGATTGTTAATTACTTCATGCTTTTACAATTAATTAAGTAATATTATCTACTTGAAATACATGGTATTAGATTGTTAATTACTTCATGCTTTTCCAATTAATTAAGTAATGGTATCAATTATCTCAATGTACTTGAGTTACTGCATTTCCTCTCAAAACTAAGAGTTCAGATCGTTTTTTAAGGCATATAAAAATCTTGACTATACACAAATTTTATATATTCTGCCTGATTTTTTTAGACTTAATATTCAATTTATCGCAAATCATCATTTTTCTCAATTTTTTCTTGAACTATCAACTTTCATCAATTCATACCTAAATCTATTCCTGAAAAGAATTCAAGTTCTTAAAAGCCAAGTACGTATACGATCATCAGGAATTTGGCTTGTATTAAAAAAATTGTCTGAAAATTTAAGGTGATTACGGATGTAACTAAAGATCCTACTCAGCAAAAATCAATAGTTTAGAATATAATTGAAAAAATAAAAGATAAATATCATTTTAAACTCCAAATTATTTTGATACTATTAATTATATTTTGAACTATCGGAAATACTTTTTAAATCCTAAACTGTCTTTTTTGTATCAATTGTATCCCCTTTTCATTTTCGAAAACTTGACATGGCTCATCCAACTACCGCATTATATTTAATAATTTTTTTTCTAAAATTTATATGGCATTAACAACGTGGGATTGTTATGTTTAACCATATACCAAATTGAAGGTTATATTACTTATATTTGAGCACAAGTTGATGTTACTGAAAGCACTCAACACATCTTATGAATCGCAAAATCTGGAAACTCTATTTTATAGATTATTAAGAACCACATAAAAACTAAACTATTTCCCAACTTTTATATTGCAATCCGAGTGGAAAGATAAAAGCTCTTACTTAAGAAAAAGAAACGGAAGGACAATTGAGTCTATGACAGAGATATTGAGTACTTTTATGTATTGTATTTGTTATTACTCTTTTATTAAATTATTTATTAGATGGAAGTATGGAACTAAATGAGAGTTATGAATATGATTATTTTGTATATTAACTTATCAAATCACTGAAATTGGGTCTAGACTCGGATAGTGGGAAGCCCAATTAAGCCTTGTAGACCGTCAAACATTAATGGGAATTAAATGGGCTGGCTATTCAGATGCATCAGCCCAGTAAACTGAAAAACGGACTAATTACATATTAATTCTTCTTTCCCAACTGCCAAACTCCCCCTACCAAAAAATAAAATATAAATAAATGAACTAAAAAAACAGAAATTCTCTATCCCAACTATAAAAGGAACTTTCTTTCCAAAAAAACTATAAAAACTACTTTTTATTTTATTACCGCATATAAAAAGGCATCCTGTTACAATGCTGCTTAATTGAATTCATGCATCACCTCTTATTTTATTATTTCAATATATATGACTTTTATTTTTGTAATATTGACACTTCTATATCACTCATGTACCTAATTATGAAAAATAAATAGTACTCCCCCGTCCCACCCAAGACGGTCAATTTTTTTTCGGCACGGTTATTTAGGAGAATGGTATAAAGTGATAAAAATAGATAGCTCCCATAATTTTTGAAGTGATAATTATTTTCTAAAAATGAAATATGTCATTCTTGGGTGGGACGGCTCAAAAAAGAATACATACCATCTTAGGTGAGACGGGGGGACTATCATAGATTTTTCTTGTAAAGGAGAAAGAAAGGAAGAACAATATTGTAAGAATAATAGATGTCTCACCTAGGGTTGTTAAACGGTTCGGTTTCGGTTAACCGAACCGAATTTTTCCGAAAAAGTGAAAGCGAAACCGAACCGTTTCAAATTTTCGGTTAACTGAAAATTTGAAACGGTTCGGTTAACCGAAAACCGATCGGTTCCGACGGTTCGGTTTTCGGTTAACCGAAAAATCGAAATAAAATTAATTAATAATAAAAATAAATAAAATAATAATTAAAAAACTGAAACTTATTAAAAATAAATAAAATATTTAACAAATAATTAAAATAATTAATAAAGTAATAATTAAAAATTGATTTTTATAATTTTTAATTAATTAATTAATAATTAAAATAATAATTAAAATAATAATTATAAATAAAAAACGGTTTTCGGTTCCGAATCGTTCGGTCCGAAAAAAATTTCAACTCTGGAACCGAAACCGAACCGATAACCAAATTTGTCGATTTTCAGTTAACCGAATTTATCGGCTTCGGTTCCGGTTCTAACCGAAAACCGTATAGACACCCCTTGTCTCACCAATGTTAGGTCTGCAAATACTGGCATTTATCTACCAAAACATACAGTTACCATTTATATAGTTACGTCTAACAAAATAACCTATTATTAATGATTAATCATGTATACATTCTATACAATGTAGCATCTATGTAACCATGATAAAAAAAAATAGGAAGGGAACATATACAATTTTAGCTTAATAAGTTGATTTTGTGATAATTTTAACCTAATAAATCAATAATACCCCAATCAACTCTAATAAAATAATTTTGTGACAAATTTTAAGCCTAAGTAACTTTTGACACTAAAAAAAACACAGAAAACATCGAGAAATAACATAATAACATATATAAAACACAAGTTAGAAACATCATTGAAAATGACTTACATGTTATTTTCGGTTCCAATTATGTTTTTTTGAGGCTGAAAAAATACCGAAGGGCTAAAATTGTCATAAAATTAATTTCATAGGCTTGATTAAGGTATTATTGATTTATTAGACTAAAACTATCATAAAGTCAATTTATTAGGCTAAAATTATGTATTTTCTCAAATATGAATTATAATTTATAAGTCTAATTTGACCCGAAAAAAAATAGTGTAAAAATAGCAATGATAAATCTAACTTCCAAATCTAATCTAACTTCCAAATCTAATTTAACCCCCAAAACAGAAACAAATAGCTGGACAGAGAGATGGCAGTTTCAAGTAAGGAAATATTAATATTAATATTAACAATGATGATTAAAATAGAAATCCTTGATTTGGACTTCTAGCCCGAGAAGTGAAAGTAGAACTACCTTAACGCAACCGACAATCTTAAAATACGCACGAATGATCTGATCCTTCTACCCCTTTCTCTCTCTCTCACTCTGGATCTGGAAGCACAGAGTTTCTGCTTCATTCCACCATGGGAAGAGCAGCTGTTGGATCTCATGCAATGCGAGCAGTTTTCTTCTTCCCAACCTTCTGCCTTCTGCTCCTAGCGCACAATGCATTCAGCTTCCATCTCCCGGGTGTTGCCCCCGAAGATTTTGAAAAGGTTAACCTTTTCTCTTAAAACCCAGGATTTTGTGGTTAGCTTTGATTTAGGTCTTTTTTCTGATTCACTCTTTTTATGACTCAATGCATATGAGACGATAACTTTGTTTATTTCTTCATATTGATTGTGTGTGAAGATCTAATTCTTTACCCATGTAAGTTTTTGGTTTGTTTGATTAGGGATATGAGATGTTATAGTTGATAATAGTAGCTCATTTGCTTGTTTTGGTCATGTTGGAGACAGTAAGTTTCATGGATTGTTGGACTTAAATCAAGCAATAGAGAGTGGAGATATAGTTTTTATGCTTAGTGTCGGAAACAGCTTGCAGGATTAAGCAAAAATGTTGTTGTGGAATGCAATTTTGAGTGATCTGAAGGATGTAGACTATCAAAGTATCTTTAGTGCAATAGTTTTGAATGGAGAGGAAATCTTTGGAGATTTACAGGAGATTGATGAACATAATTAATGAATAATACTGGTAGTCGACTAGATGCAAGTTCGGTTTTGGAGTATATTGATCAGTAATTACATGGCTCAGTTTAAACTGCTTTGAAATTAAATGAAACCCCTGTTTTTGGTCGGATGAAGATTGTATAGGAGATGAGGTAGGGTGCTTTGAGCACTTCAAAAATGTTTCTTGGTTAAGATGAGGGATAGTACCATATGTTGCAGCATGTAGATCTCATTACTTGCAAAATAAAATAAAATTACACAGATGGCATTAATGCAGGAAGATTATGCATTTTGACCTTGTGAAATATTCTTGTCCGTTCTCAACATTTAATTAGTCAGAGTTACTGTCATGAAACACTTTACAACAAGTGAAACTTTTATTTCTCTGGTCTCTTCAATGTGAAAATGGGGATGATTAGTCCGAGTTACTGTCATGAAACCCTTTGCAACAAGTGAAACTTTTATTTCTCTGGTCTCTTCAATGTGAAAATGGGGATGCAGAGGAGGCACATCGGGGGCAAGGGCATCAGTAAATCATATGAAATCTGAACTTTTTAGTGTTGGCTAACTTTTAGCCTTTAATTTTACTCCTATGTTTACATAGTCCATTTTCAGAAGTTTCTGGTTGATCTTGGACTACACTAATACTCCTCTCTTTGTCTGCTTTTCTTTTTTATTTCCCGAATCAAATACAGGGAGATCTATTGAGTGTGAAAGTAAACAAATTGATTTCTATAAAGACTCAGCTTCCATACTCGTACTATTCTCCTCCCTACTATCACCCGAACAAGATAGTCGACAGCAGTGAAAATCTCGGAGAAGTGCTTCGTGGCGACCGCATTGAGAACTCCCCCTATGTGGTCCGTCTATCGCTTTCATGCAATGCTCTCTGACAGTTTCTCTTATTATTGACTTCTTGTTTAATGGTTTTGCTGCAGTTCAAAATGAGGGAACCACAAATCTGCAATGTTGTTTGTCGAGTTACACTTGATGCCAAAAAAGCGAAGGCATTCAAAGAAAAAGTCGAGGATGAATATCGTGTCAATATGTGTGTCAACCTTTGCAGTAAACAATTTCATTTTGTTGTGCGTGTGTTGGCTTAGTGGTAGAGTGGTTAATGCCTGATGCCAAAGGTCTCGGGTTCGAGTCCACCGTGACACGGCCTTTAAATTTCTATATTAAATTGACCAAAAACAAATTCATTTTATTATGTCCTTTATTTTAATGATTTTCTTCTTATCATAATATCTCTTGCCTATTTAATGACTCCTTTTTCTCTATGCGGGATCCTAGATAATCTCCCTTTGGTTGTTCCAATCCCAAGATCAGAACAAGAAGGTCCTCCTATCTACCAGCTCGGTCATCATGTGGGGCTGAAAGGCGGTATCTTGGTGTAAGTGATACGAACCTTGGCGGATCCGTAAGACTCACGCTCGCGGAAGGATGAAACTCGAACCGGATGGAATATCCCAAAACCTCCTAGATCGAATCCAGAAGTAATATAGACGAGACGAAGCTCCCTACACCCCAACTGGTATTGTCTAAGCAACTCGGGGACGATGAAAGACACACAAACGAGGATGAAGAACTCGATTGATACGTCGATAAAGAATTCGTCTTGGAAAAAATCAAGAGGAACTCGAAAATATGAGAGAGTAAACTCACGAAATATTATTGATCAAAAAAACTAACTGAAATTCGTCCATATGGTGGCCTATATATTGGCTGCACCATAAAAACCCCCTAACCCTAATTAAACTAGGAAATAATGGGCCCAAAGCCAAGTTATGGTTCAAACCCACTAAATAACATAGACAAACCTAAAAATAAAGCCTTACGGGCTATAAACGTGGGCTGCTAGTTAAACAAACGAAAATATAATAAATTACAAGTCTTCAATCTTGGACCCACTCGCATTCAAGAAGATTAATTAGGCTCGGGCCTTCCGCACCATAATCTCCAATGGGCTTCTTCATCAACTCTTGCTCCCAAATTTCTCGGACTAGGCCCATCAAGCTCTCCTTGAACTTAGCTCGACGACGATATGTAATTGGCCCAACAGGAACACGCACCGGGTCCGGAACCAACGAACCTTGGGCTGCATCAGTAAGTTACCTAAATGTGACCTTGAAGTTGTATGATTAATTTACAAGATTTCTATTTTACTCAGCATTTTGTATGTTGCACAGAGCAAGGATGAAAAGTACTTTATATACAACCACTTGAGCTTTACGGTCAAGTTTCACAAGGATGAGCTGACTGATTCAGCTAGGATTGTCGGTTTTGAAGTCATACCATTTAGGTGGGTTCTTCACTGGTGTACTGTTATTTCAAGTGGTTTGCTGTCTGTTAGGCTAAACTATATTTTTTAGTTACTGAATTGCAAATAAACTCGCCGATTTTATATCTCATGCTGTAGTGTGAAACACAAATATGATGGAAAATGGAATGAGAATGCTCATCTCACTACATGCGATTCCGAAGCAAAGCGAACAGTTTCTTGTTCGAACTCTCCCCAAGAAGTTGAAGATAAACAAGAAATCATTTTCACTTATGATGTCGCATACCAAGTAATGATTTCAAAGGCCTTTATTTGACACTTGTTATGCTACTATGACGTTAGTTATCTTAGTCCTGCCCGAATCCACCAGTATGAAGTTCATTTTTTGTGACTTTAATGTTGCAGGAAAGTGAGGTTAAGTGAGCATCGAGATGGGACACGTATCTTCTGATGACTGATGATCAAATCCATTGGTTTTCCATTGTCAATTCTCTGATGATTGTTCTCTTCCTCTCCGGAATGGTTGCGATGATAATGCTGCGAACACTTTACGGGACATCTCAAAGTACAATGAACTCGAGACTCAGGAGGAGGCTCAGGAAGAGACGGGATGGAAATTGGTCCATGCAGATGTATTCAGGCCCCCAACCAACTCGGATCTGCTCTGTGTTTATGTCGGAACCGGTGTACAATTTCTTGGGATGATGCTCGTCACCATTGTCTTCGCTGTACTCGGATTCCTCTCCCCTTCAAACAGGGGCGGGCTCATGACGGCCATGTTGTTTCTCTGGGTTTTCATGGGACTTTTCGCCGGTTACTCCGCTGCCCATCTCTACAAGATGTTCAAAGGAACGGAGTGGAAGAAAATCGCCCTCCAGACTGCTTTCCTCTTCCCGGGCCTCGTTTTTTGGCGTCTTCTTCGTGCTCAATGCTCTCATCTGGGGTCAGAGATCATCCGGTGCAGTCCCGTTTGGGACGATGTTCGCTCTGGTCTTCCTCTGGTTTGGGATCTTGGTCCCGCTCATCGTTGTCGGGAGCTACGTTGGGTTCAAGAAACCGGCAATTGAAAACCCGGTGAAGACGAACAAAATCCCTAGACAGATCCCGGAGCAGCTGTGTTACATGAATCCGATCTTCTCGGTCCTGATCGGAGGCATCCTACCGTTCGGAGCTGTCTTCACTCTTCATTGAGCTCTTCTTCATCCTGACCTCGATCTGGCTGAACCAGTTCTACTACATCTTGGCTTCCTCTTCATCGTCTTCATCATCCTCCTCATCACGTCGCGGAGATCATGATCGTGCTCTGCTACTTCCAGCTGTGCAGCGAGGACTACCTCTGGTGGTGGAGGTCGTACCTCACGTCCGGATCCTCCGCGCTACCTCTTCCTCTCGCGACCTTCTACTTCTTCACGAAGCTCGAGATCACGAAGCCTGTCTCGGTGCCCTTTACTGGCTACATGTTGATCGCTTGCACGCGTTTTCTTGCTCACCGGCACCATTGGATTCTATGCATGCTTCATCTTCACCAGGCTGATTTATTCATCTGTCAAGATCGATTGATTATTTGTATGATTCTTAGAGACTATCATACCGTATTATCGTTTTTCCGAAATTTTCTGGAGAGAAATCTGTATTAGTTATTGTAGAAGGTCATATTTGTAATTCTCTTCCTATTGGACTCATCTTTGTAGCTAGGAGAGGGATTGTAAACTACTCGATAAATGAATTGCCACTACTTTTTTTGTTGGTCCGATAATGGAAACCGTACTAGTGCTATATTAATATAAAAATAACTTCTTTGTACAAAATTTGATTTGTCTATTATCCCTACTTTATATATTTAGTATAAGAGTAATAGTATGATATGGAATATCGAATCTTTAAGAAATAATAATTCATTACAAATTAAATTTGTCTTTTTAACTAAAGCAAGAATCGTGAAATTTTACTTACTTCACCACATATGATAACATGTATATATATAATCATGATGAAATATATTAAAATAATTAAACATTTATTTAGTATTTTATAGTTAGTCTATGTTATTCAACGACGTTTTTTGATTCCAAGTTGTTAGCAACATGATCTTTCTTATCGATTTTAGTTTATGTTGGTGTCTATATCACTTTTTTTTATCGCCAGAAAATTGGAGAAGTCTAAATTGTAAAAATTAAAAAGTTTTGGTATTTGTTTGCATATGTTTGATCAAATTGACATCAAAATTGCAAAATGAGCATCAATTCGTGTTACAATTATCCCTTAAATAATTGTTAGATATAACAAATATTTAATATGATAGAATAAAATCCTTCTCCAAAAAAGATGTAATTAAATAAAACGTTTTAATTATATAACAAGTAGACAAAATATTCCACTAATAAACATATTTTTGTTACTAAAAATAACAAGAAATAAAAAGTGGTAATATATAGAGGTAGAGAAAAAAGGGGTATGAGTTTTAAAACCTAGTTCATAAAACCATGAGTTTTTTTAATCGTTTTGAATAAAAAAGACAAAAATACATTTTATGACAAATAAAAAAGTTGTGCTGATATTGACATCTTCTTTAAGAAAGCTAAAAATGCATTGGTCAACCATTTTCTGCTTTTGCATTTATTTTGTTATATTTTTTAATTAAATGAAAGCTAAAAATGCATTGATCAACCATTTTCTGCTTTTGCATTTATTTTGTTATATTTTTTAATTAAATTTGTGTAAGATAGGTTAGTAAACATCTATTAAAAAAAGTGTTTTGAAATTACAATCAACATTCATTTCTAAATTTAAAATTCGAAAACAACGTTTAGGGCAAACAAAATTAATTCGAAAGAAAAAACTGTATTTCTTCAATTATCGAAACATATTCAAATCTGGAATATCCCAACAGCCCACCTCCACTGTCGTCATTGTCCATCACACGAGCTGCGATTCCGGATAGGTTGATGAGACGAACAAGAAATCAGATAATCGAAGAAGAAGAAGATCAAGAAATCTTTACTTCCAAAATTCTAGACATTAGATTCATAGAAAGTGAGGTTGACACCAAATAAGGAATTAATTAAGAGAGAACAGTACTAGTACTGCTAGCCAAACATTAGAACATTACGATCGGGACATTTCTCCATCCTGCAAATGCTACACCAAATGAAATTCATCGTTCTACAACTGCAACTCATGTATTACTAGCTAGCACAAAATGTATCTAATCACAGCCAGTTTCCAAAAGTTCCATAGCCTTTCCTATCTATCAAGACTCAGAAAGTTATGAATGGCTAAAAACCAATATATATTATACTATATTACAAAAACGCCAACTCACAGATTCATCATACACATTCAAAGTGACTTGACCAGGCCAACACATCTCAACTTTATCCTGATTCAAACCACTCTTCATCTTTTTCTTGCATCTTACATCCTCTTCATACACATGATCAGCCTTGCCTTCTTCTGTCTCGTCATCCTTCTGCAACACAAACTCAAGTTTAACTAACTTAATTAATCCCTCTAGAGCCAGATGGCAACGACTGTTGAATGTTGTTGTTGGGCTTGGGCTGTTAGTTGGCCCAAATCCTTTTATTTTGGCCCAGCCCATGACCCTTCCTCCTTGTCCCTTAAACCTCTCTCTCGGCAGTTTTTTCAAGAGAAGAGGGCAGTAGCTATTTTGTATGAAGGCAGCTATTTTGTGAGAAATGGCAGCAAAATAGAGAGGAGAATTGGGGGATACACGAGTGGAGTGAGTGAGCTTATATCGTGAGGTCTTTGAGCGTGGGTAGAGTACTTGAATAGAAAGAAGGATTTCTTCTATTTGGTTGTATCTCGGTTTCTTACGTGACGAATTTGCGGGTTGTGCAAATCGTCGGTTCACCTCAAGAAGTGATTAAAGCTGCTCCCGTGGACGTAGGCATTTGCCGAACCACGTAAATCTCTTGTCTCATTTTTGTCTTGCATATGG
Source organism: Salvia rosmarinus (assembly GCA_036937905.1). Classification (NCBI taxonomy): domain Eukaryota; kingdom Viridiplantae; phylum Streptophyta; class Magnoliopsida; order Lamiales; family Lamiaceae; genus Salvia; species Salvia rosmarinus. Next base: position 2,208,918 of record JAODLM010000210.1, read on the forward strand.
TTTTGATAGCTTGTGGTTATTTTCTTGTTTGATACTATTGGGAATATTTTCTTAGTTGTGTGTGCTTCGTAAAAATTGTTTCCGCTGCATTGGTATTATTGTATATTGTTGCAATCGATGCCAACAATTGGTATCAGAGCTTGATATCAAATTCGGGTGGTTGAGCTCAAATTTGAGGGGTATTGAGCTGATCCGGGGGGAGTGCACACCAGGTGTTTGACGAAATTCTTGAGAGAAAAGTTTTTTGTAAAACAAGTGAAAAATGACTTCCACAAGTGGTACAATCAAAATTGGAAAGTATGAGATAGCAAGGTTCAATGGGAAGAATGATTTTTCCTATTGGAGGATGCAAATGAAAAATTTGCTAATCTCACAAAAGTCGCACAAAGCTTTGTGGTAAAGAAAAGAAACCCAAAGACATGACGGGTGAGGATTGGGAAGAGTTAGATCTTGAAGCACGTGCCTCGATCATACTTTGCCTTGAAAGGGATGTTGCTTTCTTGGTGGATAGTGAGGAAACCGCGGCGGCCGTGTGGTTGAAGTTAGAGGCAAACTTCATGACGAAGACTCTAACAAATCGGATCTACTTGAAATTCAAATTGTATACTTGCAAGATGGAGGAAGGTACACCTATCGGGGAATATATTAACAAGTTTGATAGGTGTATATCGGACTTGAAAGATATAGATGTGAAGGTGGACGACGAGGATCAAGCTCTCATGCTATTTCTTTCATTGCCAAAATCATATGAAAATCTTGTACAAACTTTGATGCTTGTGGGTGATAATCTAACGATGGATGAGACTAGGGCGTCACTCCTAGCGGATGATCTTGAAGATTGCAACTAGTGGCATGGCTACTAGTGGTAACAAGGAGCAAGCAGGGGTTATTTACAAGGGTAGGGCGCGTGAGCGAGGGAAAGGCAAGGGAGGAAAGTCGAGATCCGTTCTAAACCTCTTGCGAAAGACCATGTTTTAAGTGCAGCAACTTGGGCATTTCAAAGCAAATTTCCCAAACAAAGGAAACTTGGAAGAAGAACAGAACAAGAACAACGACGAAGAACAACAGAGAGGTACAAAGGACACAAGAGGCTGGTTATGCTTCAAAGGAAAATGATTTGGGTGATTGTTTCTCTGTCAATTGTGATGAGGTAAGCTCTGATAAATGGCTACTTGATTCGGGTTGCTCTTATCATATGTCTCCAAATAGGAAGTGGTTTACTACCTATAATGAGGTAGATGGTGGAACTGTGTTGATGGGTAATAACCATTCATGTAAAGCAGTGGGGCTTGGTTCAATTAGAATCAGGATGCATGATGGAGTTATCAGAACTTTGAATGAGGTAAGACATGTCCCAAATTTGCGTAAGAACCTTATTTACATTGGTGCGTTGGACTCGTTGGATGTAAAATTGTTACTTGGAATGGAGTCGAAGGTTGTTCGGGATTCTTTAGTTGTGATGAAAGGTATCCGTCGAAAGGAACTTGTATACCCTTTTGGGTACTACGGTGGCGAGAATTGCGACAGTTGGAGCAAGTGGGCTAGTAGCAACCAGTGACTACACCGGTTATGGCATAGGAGACTCGGACACATGTCGAGACGGGTCTAGATCTCTCTGCAAAGCAAGTTTGTCAAGAACTTGAAAAGGCCTTGCATGGAGTTTTGCGAGCATTGTGTGTACGGGAAAGCACACCGAGTTCAGTTCAGGACCAGCAAACACAGGAGCAGAGGCATCTTGGATTATGTGCACACGGATGTATGGAGGCCAGCTACAGTTATCTCTAAGGGAGGATCCAGGCAATGTTGTAAAAAGCGTGAAGCGGTAGTGAGGCGTTTTACCTTTTTGAGGCGAGGTGGTAAGCCTCGAGGCGGTCCGAGGCGTAAGCCTCGACAATAAAGAACAAAAAAATCCAAAAAATTATAAATAAATTATAAAATAATAAATAACAAGTCCAACATTAAATAAAAAGATTTTTAAGTCTTAAAAAGATCAAAACAAAGACATGAAGTGGGTATAAACAAGTAATTCATCAAAAATTTAAATATTTAAGTCATCTCATTCATCATCATCATCATTGTCCTCATTTTCTCTTGTCATCTCCTCAACATCCTCATCCTCTTCATCTTTCTCTTCCTCTTCCTCTTCTTCTTCTTCCTCATCAATCAAATTCACTTCAATCCTTCCTTTTTTACCTTTGCCTAAATTACATACAATGTAATTATGTAAGTAATTAAAAATATACAGAGTTATAAATAAAAATATTTTAACTTGAAATTTTAAATTAAAGTTTACCTTTTGAATTTGTGTTATTCTTTCTTCTTACTTGTAGTCCTTGATGAAGACGATGTTCCCATTTGGCATTTGTGAATCATCTAAATGATCTTCGATTTCTTGATCCAAATCATCATTCACGTGTGCGGTTTGACTTGCAACACTATCACTTTGCTCATTTGGCTCGCTCATATTGCCAACATACCATTCATCATCGGAGGCTAAGTGATCAACTTCGAAGGAACCTTATCTTTGCACGACTTTTTATTTTGTGGTGTCTTGCTTTTAGCCTTCTATTGTACATGATATACACCAAAGAATTGAGCTTGCATGTAGTCAAACGATTCCTTTCTTCGTGTGCACCTATAAAATTATAAATTAAATATTAAATAGTTATGTAAAATATAGAAATTGATTTAATAATAGCAATATATATTAAAAACAAAATACATGATTGAACATACTCCAGTTACGCTCACAAGCTGAAGATGAACATGTCAAACTCAATACTTTTACAGCAAACCTTTGAAGCTTTGGGGTTGGATCTCCATATTGAATCCACCAATCAGCTTTTGTGAATAAAACAAAATTAATTAGTATTTAAACATTAAACAACAGATAATTAAAAAATATTATTACTTAGTAACTTACCGGGAGATCTTGTTTTATAACTCTCCAACGCTGTTTGTAGCCCAAAAAGCCCATGTTTTATTCTAAATGCATCCAATTGAAGATCAGTTTGTAACCGGTCTTCTTGTGGAATCAGTTTTTCCATGCAAAACATCAAACCCTTCTTAATTTCATGATGACTGGAGAAATTCGAAGAATATTGATGTCGAGGATTTAGAAAGTGAGATGCAGCATGTAAATCACAATGCAACTGATTTTCCCACTTTGCATCGATGATATCCCATATTTCTTTATAATCGGCAAGTTGACCGCCCAAATTTTTTGCAATCTCCTCCTTGTCTGTATCAATGGCACCATATATAAATCTCATTGCAGGCATTTGCTCACCATCCACCATTCTCAACACTTTCACTAATGGTCTTGTAGTATTCAAAGCATACGTAACACTACGCCAAAATCGTGGATCATTTAAAATTATCTTTTTCACTGTTTTTCCATCGCTTTTGTTTGCCCAAGTACTATTTGCCCATTCTGCAGAGGTGAACATGGCTTCTAAAGGTTGCCTCGACTCAATCAAACTCTCCAAAGTCAAAAAAGCTGTAGCAAATCTAGTGACTGCAGGTCGTATGAGCTCTCTCTTTGTGAATTTTCTCATCAATGCCAACACAAATCCATGATTGTATATAAAATTGCTCACTTTCCTTGCCTTCATCAATGCATTCTTGTGTTGTGGCAACTCTCCAAGCTTCTCAAGCATCAAATCAAGACAATGAGCTGCACATGGTGTCCAATATAGACTTTTCTCTTTTCCATCAAAAGTTTTCCAGCAGCCTTATAGTTGCTAGCATTATCAGTAACAACTTGCACCACTATGTCCTCTCCAATTTCCTCCACAATGTCGTCAATAAGCTTAAATATCATTTGAGCATCTTTGACAACGTTTGATGCATCAATTGACTTGAGAAAAACAGTCCCGTAGGGATTGTTAACTAAGATATTGATCAAGCTTCTCCCTCTCATGTCTTTCCATCCATCGGATAAGATTGAGACACCCGTTTGCGTCCAAGTTTTCTTTATTTCTTCAACACAAATCGTGGTTGTCTTTACTTCTTCATTCAAAATCCATGTACTCAACTCATGCCTCGAAGGAACCCTCAAACCTTTCTCATATAAAGCAATGGACCTGCACATGCTTGCAAATGAAGGAGACTCAATGCAGTTGAAAGAAATCCCATTTTCAAAGAAAAATCTTCTTATGTCGAATGCCACTTGTCTTCTTGCTTCTTTTGCATGTTGAGACATAACTTGTGGCGGATTTGTAGCTTGCATCGAACGAGCCTCATCAACTTCATCATCCTCATGTACAAGAAACTTATCCATCGGTCCTCTTATGCTTCTTGTGTCAATTTCATCATGAGAAGGGTTCGATCCATGAGCACTACCTCCTCCATAGTATGCTCCAAAGATCAACCATTTCATCAAATTGTTCTTGTCGTTTTGCTTTGTCGCCACCCCTTCTTAAGGTAGTCGATATTTCTTGTTTTACCTCAATTGGGACTTTGGACATGCTCGACATTCTTATGAGTGCAAGCAAGATGATCTTTCATTCTTCCAACTCCTCCTTTAATTTGTTGATGGTAAAAATTACATTCAATATATTTGTATCCTTTAGACGGATTTGGAATTTCAGTCCCATATTTCCAAGCTGGATCTTTTCTCGAACCCATAATCCTAATTTATAAAATTATTAAACTAAATTTAAATTATTTAATTAAACAATATGAATAAACTAACAAGTAACATGCTCAACTCATATACACATTAACATATATTCACTTCACTCGAAGCTAACCTATTATTATTCGTAAGCTATTATTAATTTATTATTACTATTTTATTTACATCTATTATTTTTATTGGAAGACTGAGACGAAGAATTATTTTGTTCACATGAAGCTATTACCCTATTACAGGAAGTCAGGAAGCTATTAGCCTATTAGTATTATTGGAAGCTATTAATATAAATTATATAATAAATTAATAATATGTATGTGACTATGTTCAGCTATTAGCCTATGCATATTATTACTAATTTAGTGAAAGCTACTAGTATTAAATATTAATTTATGTTCACACTTAATTAAACTCACGTCACTCGCACATACACGACTCCTACTATCAGACTCGTACATATAATGATATAATGCAATATTGCATTTACGGGTACAAATCAATATAATATAATAATATTTTCACTTTTAGACAATAAATACATGCATACTCACACCACTCACGAGAGACATGCACACACACCGACACACGACACATGTTATATAAATAATGTTGTTAGTGTGAAGTGTGAATCAGAACTAGTCTAAATTATATAATATAATAATAATATTTTCGAGACACACATGCACATGCACACACACCACTGTGCATGACACATGCACACACACGACACATGCACACACACACACTAGACAGTGAGACACGACACATGCACATCGTAGTCTCAGAAATTATACTGACTAAGTCTATAGACTACAATAGTTATTTGACTTTTCAAATTACACTACAAAAAAACTTCCGTCGCACATACACACCGAGATACGAAACGAATGAACTCAAAGCAAATTCTCTTACCTTACGCGGCGGCGGTGCTGCGAGAGAGAGGAGAGGAGAGGCGGCGGTGTTACGAAGTCACGAAGAGAGAGGGCTTGAGGTTTTAACTTTTGATTTTTAGCTTCTTCTTCTTCATTTCCAACCCTAATTTTGTTATTAATATCAAATTAGGGTTGGGTTACTCTATTTTATCTTAATTTCGTATGGGCCCATCCAATTTGGGCTCAAAACCCATAAATTGAACATCAATTTTACGATGTCGCCTCACGCACGCCTAGCGTATTTTCGCCGCCTCTGCACGGAGGCGGTCGGTGAGGCTTGCATTTGTCTTTTTCGGTGGGCGGTCGCCCGGGCGTTTTCGCCGCCTGCCTCGAGGCCGCCTCGGCGGCCTTCTCCGCGAATTTCACAACAAAGGATCCGTGTACTATGTCACGTTCATTGATGATCATTCTAGATATGCTTGGATTTATTTCTTGAAGCATAAGAATGAGGTGTTTGACACGTTCAAGAAGTGGAAAGCAATGGTTGAAAACAGGACAGGAAGAAAATTGAAGACATTGAGATCTGACAACGGTACAGAGTATACAGATGGTGCCTTCAAGAAGTTCTGTGACCAGGAAGGAATTGCGAGGCAATGGACTGTCAGGAATACACCGCAACAGAATGGGGTCGCGGAGAGACTAAATCGGACGCTGCGAGAGCGAGTGATGTCTATGCGGTCACATGCAGGGCTAGGAAGAGAATGGTGGGCAGAGTCGATGTTTACAGCTCTTCACATAATCAATCGATCTCCACATTCGAGTCTAGATGGAGATACTCCTTACAGGCTATGGTCTGGGGAACATGAATATTATGAGAGGCTCAGAATTTTTGGATGCACAACATACTATCACGTCGGTGAAAGCTTGAGGCGAGGCGAAGAAGCGATATTCTTGGGGTATCGACAGAGTGAAAGGCTATCGCCTATGGTGCTTAGAAGATTCAAAGTTCATAATCAGCAGGGATGTTACCTTTGATGAGTATTCCATGGCAGCTAAGTTTAAAGCTGCAATACCAGGTGAAGATGAAAATGAGACGGTCAAGTCTCAAGTGATCGAAATAGAACCTAAAGACCAACCAGGTTCTAGTCGTGTTCAAGAGGTAGTTCATGGAGACACTCGGGAACAGAGTGATGATGAGTCTGAACACGAGGTACTTGATCAAGATAATGTAGAGGTATTACACCAACAGCGTCTCGCGGATGATTTGGCTTCCACTAGACCAAAGCGAGCATACAAGAGAGTTCAAAAGCTGGGGTCAGATAAGCCTTTGAAGCATTATGGGCAGGCAAACTTGGTTGGGTGCGCACTACCAGAGGAGGATGCGGTACCGGCATCTTACCAAGAGGCTATTCGAGACAAGAACAACGCAAACTGGTTGGCTGCGAATGAAGAAGAGATGGAGTCTTTTCGGAAAAATCAAGTTCTGGAGGGAGTTCTTCCTTTGCCTAAAGGAAAGAAAGCTATTGGGTGTAAGTGGATCTACAAGAAGAAAGAGGATAACTCCGAGCTCGGTGGCATAAGGTATAAGTCAAGACTAGTGGCAAAGGGATTTGCACAGAAAGAGGGAGTGGACTACAATGAGATTTTCTCTCCAGTAGTGAAGCACACTTCTATCCGGGTGATGTTGAGTGTTGTTGCTCATGGTGATCTTGAGCTGGAATAACTCGACGTCAAAACCGCCTTCTTGCATGGAGACTTGGTGGAGGAGATTTATATGCGTCAACCTGAGGGATACAAGGTTGAGGGTAAAGAGGATCATGTTTATCGCTTGAGGAAATCCATTTATGGATTGAAGCAATCTCCTCGACAGTGGTACAAGCGGTTTGATTCTTTCATGCTGAAGCATGGGTATTCCGTAAGAGTATGATCGTTGTGTTTATATTCGGAGACTTCGCGAGGTGAGTATATCTATCTTCTGTTGTATGTGGATGACATGCTTATTGCTTCGAAGAGCAAGGTGGAGATAGATAGACTGAAATCTCAAATTGGTAAAGAGTTTGAGATGAAGGATTTGGGCGCTGCTAAGAAAATACTGGGTATGGAGATTAGAAAAGAGAGGTCAGATTGTACATTGTTCTTGAGCCAGAAAGGCTACATTGAGCGGGTTGTACAGAGATTCGGGATGCAAGATGCTAAATCAGTGGTGAGTCCACTAGCTCCCCATTTCAGGCTTTCTGGCAAGCAATCTCCCACTACAACGGAAGAGAAAGCACACATGGAGAAAGTGCCTTACGCTAGTGCAGTTGGCAGTTTGATGTATGCGATGGTGTGTACACGTCCAGGCATTTCACAAGCAGTTAGTGTTGTGAGCAGGTTTATGGCTAATCCTGGAAAGACACATTGGGAAGCTGTGAAGTGGATCCTTAGGTATTTGAAGGGTACCATCAATACCGGATTGTGTTTAGGTGGAGTTACTTGTCAGGTTAATGGGTTTGTGGACTCGGATTATGCTGGTGATCTAGAAAGACGATGATCTACTACTGGGTATGTGTTCAGTATACACGGTGCTCCAGTTAGTTGGAGATCTATGTTGCGAGCTCTGATGGCTCTTTCTACCATCGAGGCGGAGTACATGGCCTTGGCAGAGGGAGTGAAGGAAGCATTGTGGTTATGGGGTCTTCTATGTGACTTGGGATTACGCAGATTGTGTGGACTTGTGGTGTGATAGCCAGAGTGCAATTCATTTGGCAAAGAACCAAGTTCATCATGCTCGTACCAAGCATATCGATGTCAGGTATCATTTTGTGCGGGATGTCGTGGAGGAAGGTGATATTTCTCTTATGAAAGTGCACACAGATGAAAATCCAGCAGACATGTTAACCAAGGTGGTGACGGGTGGTAAGTTCCAACACTGTTTGGACTTGCTACATATCAACCCGTGTTGATGATTCAGACGGTGCAGCCCTTCGGGGCAGTGTTGGGGTGAGGTGGAGCCTTTCCCCGGTTATTGAACTACAGGAGCTTGATCCCTTGTGTGGGTATGTAGGCAGCCATGGTGATAATGGTGCAGCTGGTGCGAGTGGTATATTCGGTCTCGTGTTCGTCCAACATTTGAGGTTTATCAAATGATGTACGAGGTGGAGAATTGTTGTTGGGCTTGGGCTGTTAGTTGGCCCAAATCCTTTTTTTGGCCCAGCCCATGACCCTTCCTCTTTGTCCCTTAAACCTCTCTCGGCAGTTTTTCAAGAGAAGAGGGCAGTAGCTATTTTGTATGAAGGCAGCTATTTTGTGAGAAATGGCAGCAAAATAGAGAGGAGAATTGGGGATACACGAGTGGAGTGAGTGAGCTTATATCGTGAGGTCTTTGAGCGTGGTAGAGTACTTGAATAGCAAGAAGGATTTCTTCTATTTGGTTGTATCTCGGTTTCTTACATGACTAATTTGCGGGTTGTGCAAATCGTCGGTTCACCTCAAGAAGTGATTAAAGCTGCTCCCGTGGGCGTAGGCATTTGCCGAACCACGTAAATCTCTTGTCTCATTTTGTCTTGCATATGGTTTTGATAGCTTGTGGTTATTTTCTTGTTTGATACTATTGGGAATATTTTCTTAGTTGTGTGTGCTTCGTAAAAATTGTTTCCGCTGCATTGGTATTATTGTATATTGTTGCAATCGATGCCAACAAATGTTGATCCTATATTTAGACAGACAATTGTATTTAACGGGAACGCATTTGAGAGCAGGAGTTGATCAATGGTGCTGGGATTTTTTCCATCCTGCAATGTAGATGGTTTCTTCGTTTCATTGGGAGCTTGGCTCTTCAATAAATATTTATGCTTCCTTCTCAAGAATCTGAAATAAAATAGGTTAAACAATTTAAATTTCAGTGATAATTAACAAAATAAACTTGTGTATGAGAAAGGAAAAAAAAGAATGAGAATAATACCTGACTTCAGCTAACGTTAATTTTTAGTTTGCTTTGCAGCCTGCATTTTTCTCTTCCTAGAAACAAATTCCTGAGGAAAAAAGTAATATACAAATTCATCATTAGTCATCCAAAATCATATTTCAAAATTCAAACTTACTCAATAGTAACTGATAACTGATTGAGAAGATCATAGTTTGAAACTTATTTGTAGTTTCAACAGACAAATGGATAAAAGAGCACAAAAATTCATGTTATCAGACGATTCGCGAGAATTAACAAAATGCCTAAAAGCAGAGAGCATTCCAGAAAATTAAAAAGAACATATCAATGAGACTAAAATTAAAAAAATCGAACCTTTTGCAGTTCCAAATATTCTTTCAAAAGTCTTTGATATTTGAACTTTTCTTTATCTTCATCATCGGCAGAATGCGATTGATCAAAATTAACAGAAGCTCGCTTCATATTCTGCTTCGATTAATCCGTTTCTCCAAACAGAAACCCAGAATTCACAAGGCAATAGCATAGAAACCAAAATTAGATATAGATACAAATCAAATCTTTAATACAGCCCACAAATTAACACACACAGAACTAGCAGAGAACAAGTTGGGACTGGAAGAAGGCGGAGTAGTCTCTTCTCTGTCTTGAAGGTTTTAGTGAGAGAAAGCAGAAAAGGCCACGACGAAGATGAGGGGTATTTGCGGAAGAGTGTGTGTGTTGGATGGAAGAATGTATATCCTCCATCCACTATTGATTTCTTAACATAAAACTTTCCATATATAATATGTGTGGGTTTTGGTGGTCTTTTCCTCCAACAAAAAATTTGGTCCAGACTCCAGAATGCAGATGGGCCATTGACGATGGAGTGAAGAGATTAAACTGCGTGTGTGGAATTGTACAAGGAATGGATAGAGGCAATGGAGATGGCTTACATGGTGCAGAAAGGGCGAAGATAAATGGCTACAGCCACACACGACACGAACGCGTTGCCCGCCCAATTCCTTCTATTTCTACTGAATTAATAAATACATTAATGAATTTAATGGAACAAAATATATTTTTGTCGTGATTAAAAATCATAGAGAGAAATCTTTTCTTTTCTTAACTACTTCTTCGGTCTATCAAATTTGTTCATAATTTTTTTTATTATTATATCTTTCAAAGTTGTTCACTCTTCATTTATAAAATTATCTCATAATTTTTATTTACATATTTTATCATTCAGTATTCACCATTATCCTTAAACTTGAAAGATTGGACATATGGGCTCGTTTGGCCCATTTTGTTAATAAGAGTGTTTGTTTTTTTGACAAACTTCCAAGTATAGCTAAATTATGGTTGTTTATCTTATGAATAAAAGTATGTAGCACATTACTATTTGTACACACACCCTTTTCCCACCTATTCTGAAAAATATTAAATTATTATATTTAAATTTAAATGATTTTTTCATTCAATAAAGTTGATTATGGCCGGCCACATTATGGCCGAATAACATCACTCTTATCTTAAATACAACTCGTTTCTTCTTATGTGATTGTGTCCGAAAATAATAGTGAAAAATCATATAGCGCCCCCGCACATAATCATGTAGACAAATTGAGCAACTATTTATCTTGTGTTTTTTTCCTTGTTTTCGTAATTCATTTTGTGTTTTATTTTTTAACAGAAACAATGAGCGAGCTCAAAAGTTTTATCCCCTCTCATATTTGCAATTCTTTTGAATGGTCGATTTTTTTTTCTTAATATTTTTAAAGGTGGGAGAGGCATAAAGTGTAATTAACAATTTTTACATAGTTTTACAAAATATGACTGAATATCCACGTAGGGTTTCGACCTTCCAAATATGATTTCGATCCAAAAAGTTTATCCGAGAAAGGGTTGGATTTTATTTTCTTTTTCCTAAGATCTGAACAGTTTTACAATTGGATCCAAAGATCAGAGAATAAAGTATAATTACTTTTATACTATAACATAACCTAAATTATTTAGAACTAAAGTTCTATGTGCATTAATAAATTTAATGAAAATGTGAAGACTGTTAGAGTTGGTTAACTCTGACTAAGTCTCCTCAATATAAGGAGTTAGTTATTTTTAGTGTTTTGCCTTTTCTTCTTTTTGGTGTGCAGGTTACGAAATGTTTCGTGGGATGCGATGGTAACACACCGAAGAACACGGGAAACAGATCAATAGAGATCAGGGTGGACTAAGTCAGTTGTTCAGTTCATATTTTTCAGGAGCAAGTTATGCGACTAACTGCCACGACTTAGTCACTACCTAGTGGGTCAGATCGTGGTCCAAGACATGCAATCGAAGGCCTCTCAACTCCTATAAAATGAGAGGCAAAGCGACAGCAAAAAGTGCGCAACTCTTGAAGAAGTATCTGAAGATCTGTTTATGTTGTTGAGTCTGTTTTAGTAACATTTCTGATATCACACGGGTGTTTTAACTTCTAATGGTGTTAGAATGTTGTTCTTTTTAGTACACGAGTGTTGTGAGTGAATCTTTAGTAGTTTTCATATATCTTGATAGATAGCTTCTTAGTTTTTCATAGATCTTGATAGATAGCTTTTGTGCTCAACTTTTCGACTTTATCTTGTGATAAAGTAGTGAGTTTTTTCTCGCTCACCGTAAACTTTATAGTGAATAATTTATATCGACATCTGATTATAATTTTAATCAGAGAAAGTTACTCGGTGTTCTTCAAGTTTTTAATTCGATGTTTTACTCGTGTGGATAATACCACATAACAGTTGTGTGTTTAGCGAAGCAACACTTTCAATTGGTATCGAGCCACACTCGATACATCGAGTAAGATCCGTCAGCATCTTCGCTATAATTTTGTCATGGATCAAACAATTCTGGGTATTATCGACCACCAATCTTGGATGGATCGAATTACTCCTACTGGAATATCAGAATTCGCTCATACATCAAGTCCATTGATGTTACCCCAACACCGTCTGCACAGTGGACAAGAGATCAGGTTGACGACGCAAACTTCAACGAGAAGGCCCTCAATGCCATTTACGCATCCGTGGACATGACAATGTTCAAATTGGTCAAGAACAGTGCGTCTGCGAAAGATGCATGAGATGTTCTTCAACGGCATTGTGAGGATGATACAAGTATAAATGAGTCTCGACTTCGCATTCTCACTTCCAAATTCGAGAATATGAAGATGGAAGAAGAAGAGAACATCAACGACTACACCAAGAGGATATTGGATATTGCCAATGAATGCCAAGATCTTGGTGATCCGATAAGTAACAATTTGCTGGTGTCCAAGGCTCTTCGAACCTTACCCGCAAGATTTGAGATGAAGGTCATGACTATTGAAACATCTCAAACGGTTGCAGCAATTGAGGTCATGGATCTCACAAATGCATTCAAGACATACGAGATGAATCTGGAAGAGAAAGGTGCAATCAATAAGAAGCCGACTGTTGCCTTCATTGCTGGCGCAACATCCAGTGGAACATTGCGGGAGATAATTGGGTTAGATGATGAAGAAGAGCTGCAGGAGATCAATGTTGGCGATGATGCTGCTCTAATCACCAGAAAATTCAACACTATGGTAAGGAAGATGCACAAGGCAAAAGTTCAAGCTAGTCCTATAGATCAAAATCATCGGATGGTAGAATATCCGCCTTTAAAACCTCAAAGCTTCACTCCACCAAGACTAGTGAGGAAGTCATTTTCCTCAGACACGTTTAGGTATGATTCCTCCAACATTGATAGTATCCAATGCCGTGAATGCAAAGGGTATGGACACTATGCGAACCAATGTGAGAACACGCTAAGAAAGAGAGGAAAGTCGTACTGGGTATCATGGAGTGATGATGAAGTGAGTTCTTCAAGAGGTAATAACGACAATGACGCATGCGCCAACTCTCATGCCACAAGACTCACGTCGCGATTGCCAAAACATTGTCGACGATGAGGAGATGCGATCGGTTTGATCCAAGATCAAATGTATGGTCTCGACTATTATTCAAGTTTGTTTTGCTTAAATGCACTTGTGAATGATACAGATTGTGAGGCGATTATGATGAAGACACTATCGCCATAGTACAAGAGTTGAAAAGCTTTCGACGAGCTACTTGAGAAATGGAAAAGACAAAGTCGAGATCTTGAGCTCACATCAAGAGAGAATACGAGGTTGAAAGAATCTCTGGCTAAGCTTGAAGTCTTGGTAACACAAAGGGAAGTCGAACTAAACAATGTGACTTGTCAACTTGAAGTGGCACAAGGTATGTTCAGAAAGTGGAACACTGGTATGTCTAAATTAGATGATGTTTTGTTAATGGGTAAAACAGATACTAATGGTTTAGGTTTTACACATGTTCCTAATATTGTTGTTCCCACAATTATCGCCACAAATGGGAAACCATTCGTTAAAGAAGATGAACCAGTAAAAAGGGTAAAAATGACACGAAGAAAACATAGAAAATACGTATGTCATTACTGCTCTATACCTGGTCACATTAGGCCTTTCTGTTATAAACTAAAGGCTGATTTTAATGGATATAGGATGATGCCTAGGTCATGTTATACGAACACTTCTGTGCACAGACCCCAGAACAGCTCTACGCACATTGCAACAAACACGACCAATAGAGGAACTGACTCAAAGAAAGTTTGGGTCAGGAAAGATGAGGTAAAATGCCATGTTGTTTATATTACATTTAAAACTAACATTTCAGGTTCATGGTATTTTGACAATGTTGTTCCGTCACATGACCGGTAATGTGTCGCTTTCCAACTATGAGTCGTATGATGGGGGTAGTGTATCATTTGGAGGTGGTTCTAAACGAAAAATCATAGACAAAAGACTCCTAAATGTCTAAGGTTTACCTAGCCTCAAGAATGTCTTACAAGTACAAGGTTTAATGGCAAATCTTATAAGCATGAGTCAATTATGTGACGAAGAGTTGCAAGTGAAATTTGACAAAGATTCTTGTGAGGTTTATGATGGTAAGAACACATGTCTGATGAAAGGACAGAGATCAGCCGATAACTGTTATATGGCCGACGAACCAAAGTGCAATAAGGTACAAATTGATGAGAGTGTGCTATGGCATCAAAAGTTAGGACATACTAACTTTAGAAATCTTGACAGGTTGAACAAAATGAAAGCAGTACGTGGACTACCCAAGCTAATGTGTCGAAAGGTGGTCATGGTGATTGTCAAAGGGGAAAACAGACTCATGTTCCCCATGTTGTTGTACAACATCGCGAGCAACATTATGGTACAACACGCTGTTTTGAGCTGCTTCACATGGACTTTGTCACGACCCGCCTACTTAGTTAACTAGTTAATCAAGTAATCACTATTAATTACCTAATTAACTAGCCAATTAAACAGACAAGCTGTGACTATGGGGTAATTTAAATCATAATTCTTCAATAGGGATAATTCAAATGTTAAGGTTTTATAACCATTTTGCCAGGGTTTCGTTTGGAAATAGGGTAGCCCAAAATACCAATGAATATCAACAATCAACAGAATCAATTCCCCAGCCTCCAACAAGATCATCATCAACAACCAACATATTTATATATATCAAAATATACCAAATTTAAGGACATTCAAGTTTGATGGTATCATGTCAGTATCATGAACATTAATAATTCAGAGTATGCACAACAGATAGGGTGGCTGAGAACTGTGTATGGAGACACAATTCCCGGGGCATGACAAAATATTGATATACATGAACAAAACCCTAGCTCGTGTCCTTCGCCGCCATCTCTCGCTTAACCTGCATATAAGGAAAACATATGCGTGGCATGAGCACCGAAAGTACTCGATACCGCCATAAAATATAATTGACTTGCCACTTATATTTCTAACACGGGGTTTTAGTGAAATAACTCGTGTTAGCTTTTCACATATAAACGCTTCATGATGCATGCTTTATCATTCTATCTCATGCTATGCCGCAATCTTTCGTGTGTCGGTCCCAGTAGGCTCCCATTCACGGATACCATATCTACGCTTTCTTGGTACCGAGAGGTAGGCCTCCTCTCAATACCGTGATCGGTCCCAAGGCTCCCGATCATCTCAGGTACACACGACTGCATCGGGAGCTCATCCAAGACAAGCCCGACGTCGCCTATGATATCGTAGATAGGTATAATGCATATGCTAAAATAGGCAAGTCAACTCATTTATAAAACATGCACTTTCATTTGAAAATAATTAGTTCATTGAGCGCTCATTAAAAGATAGTTAAGAATTGCCCACCTGGATAGCTATTACCCTTTACTCGACTTTTTCAAACGTTTCTTCCTTCACGTCCTTTCTTGCCCCACTCGATCCTTGTAACATAAAATTATTATTGAATTTAGTAACCTTCCTTATTCATTTAACTACTTATCAATAGTTTACCAATTAGAATTTCAAACGTCTTATTAATAAACAATTTCTACCGAAATTTCGGCAGAGTAACGTTTATAATATGAATAGCCCAATTAATCCAAACTCATCCATTTTCATCCCAAACTCCCCAATATCATCACCATATACTTAAATATGCATTTAGGAACTTAAAACAAGATTAAACTCATTCATTTACACTTTGATCGCCTAATGCCCTTCAACTACATATATAGAAAATTTCAATAGTTTTACCATCTAAAATCCATTTAATATCAAATATATCATAATTATACTCATTTAGCATCAATTATCATTAATCCATGATCCATTCAAATCTTGATCAAGTTTATCACATAAAATCATAACTTTGCACTAAACTTTAATTTTTCAACTTTTAATACATATGTTCAAAAATTCTCATAAATTCAACTTAAGCATTATTTTTATCCTAGATCTCAAAAATCATATCAAATACATCAAATAAAATCAAGAAATCATAGTTCAAAACATCCCCTTCATTTTCGAAAATTTCAACTTTATTCATATGCATGAATTAAATTCTTATAAATTCATATCATGCATTACATATATCCTAAAGCTCAAATATCATGTCAATTTGATCAAATAAAATCAAAATCCTTAAGTTCCTATCACCCTTAGTTTTCGAAAATTTTAGTATTTTTAATACACATGTTTTAATTTCTATTTCTTTGATCATAAGTTGTTTATTTCTATTTCTAAACATATACCCAAGCTCAATTCAATTAAATCATAACATATGCTTCACATACAAAATTTAGGGTTTACATTCAAAACTTTAATTCATCAACTTTTGTAAATGAAAGAATTAAATCCATAGAACATGTTATTTATACTTCATAATCACAATTAAATCAATAAACATAGTAAAAATTAAACAAATCAACCATAATCCACTCTTCATAATTTTCAAAATTATAGGATTATAGAACATCATATATCAATTTAAATCATAAAACTTAGGTTAAATCAAGTAATTACCTTGCTTGAGTGAAATTCCACTAATTTCCCACTTAAATATGAATTTAAATTGAAAATAAAAGTTTTGTGTGTGCTAGTGTGTGTTGGCCGAAACTTTGGGGAAAAATAAGGTTGAAGATGATATATTATGTTGTTCATAAATTCTAGAATGTTAATTTACATTTCATGTACATTTTATATTCATTTCATTAAAGTTTGACACTAATTTCCAAAATTTATAATTAAACCTCTAATATTACTAATGTTACTCCTTAATATCCTTTAATATATATGTCTATATTTCTAACAAATATTAGATTACAAAACAAATTATAACATGATTGAAATTAAATTCCTATAACCATAAATTAAATTCTTTCATGTATAAATATTCAAATAGAAACACTTAATTTCCTTAAATTTCGAAATTTATAACAAATAATCCCTTTATCATTAAATAATAATAATAAAATAATTTATTCAAGCAAATTAATAACTTGAATAATAATTCATCTCATTTTATAAGAAAATTAACATGCAAAAATAATTAATGCATTTTATAGCACAATTTCTATTTAATAGCATTTTTCATTCAAACACACATTAATAATCACATAATTCACATTTTATCATAATAAAACTCATTTCTAAATAATCTCTACATTTTCTAATCTCATATCCTTCAATTAAGCAATAATCAAATTTCTATCGATTAATAACCCCTTTTATACCTCTTTATTCATTCTTATGAAATTAATAGCTTTTAAGCCTCTCATTACGTTTAATTAACCTCTAATTAATACTAAAGATTTTTCGGGTTACTACAGACTTAGTAGGGCATGTCGAGATCGAAAGCTTGGGTGGCAAGAGGTATACATATGTCATTGTGGATGATTTTTCAAGGTACACATGGACATTCTTTCTACGAGAAAAATCAGACAC
The DNA here is from genome assembly GCA_036937905.1 of Salvia rosmarinus. Taxonomy (NCBI): domain Eukaryota; kingdom Viridiplantae; phylum Streptophyta; class Magnoliopsida; order Lamiales; family Lamiaceae; genus Salvia; species Salvia rosmarinus. Next base: position 2,226,677 of record JAODLM010000210.1, read on the forward strand.
ATTTGAAACGTTTAAAATCCTCTTTGCTAGAATTTTTAACATGTTTGGTGTTCAAGTGTCAATGATCCGATCAGATCATGGAAGAGAGTTCGAGAATATCTCTTTCACAAATTTTTGTGAGAAAAAGAAAATTTTCCAAGAATTCTCCATGCCAAAAACACCTCAACAAAATGGTGTAGCTGAGCGCAAGAATAGAACTCTAATAGAAATGGCACGAGTTATGTTAAGCTCGAAAGGTCTGTCCAAACATTTTTGGGCAGAAGCTGTTAACACCGCACGTCATATTAACAATCGCGTGAACATTCGACCAGGTTCCTTCAAAACCCCATATGAAATTCTGAAAGGAATGAAACCTAATCTCAAATATTTTCACGTGTTTGGGTGTGTTTGTTACATCTTGAATGATAGAGAGTATCTCACTAAGTTTGATGAGAAGAGCGATAAAGGAATTTTCGTAGGGTACTCTCTAAATAGTCAAGCATACCGTGTGTATAATCTGAGATTACGGACCATTCAAGAGTCCGTAAATATTATTTTTGATGATCTTGCTAATCTTGCAGGGAAAAGGCAAGATGAAAATGTGGCTGAATTGATAGAAGATTCATAGAATCTTATCCAACAAGATGTTAGCAGCAGTGATGTCACCACTGCTGAAGCCACAACCACAACCACTGGAACATCTACACAAACATCTGAATGTTCCAGTGACACTGTCACAGCCCCTCAATCCTATGTAATGATTAACAGGGACTATAACTCTAAACAGGGATAAAAAAAAATATAAGGAGACCTTTTTAACAGTAAACGTAATACATATGTCATTTATATTCTTGGACTCTAGTACATAAATTAGGTTCTTGCAGCGGAAAACATGTGATATGTACATATGACGATGTACTATCAAGGTATAAACATTTCAGCGACAACAATTCCTATTGCTCAACACTGCCCCATCCATCATCTGCTCAACCTGCACATTTAAAAACAAACATGCAGGGCTGAGTACAAGAATGCACTCAGTGGACTCATGCCAAAAACATTTTATCATTTGTCGATTACACTGCCACATCATGGTAAAACACAAGGGTTTTAGTTGAAATGCCTTGTGCTTACTAAAATCATTTTCATCAGTTCTCAAAATCATCGCCTGGCCAGGCATTTTTCTTGGTGTGTATGATCCGTATCCCTTATCATCATTTCATCATATCATCATAAATCCTTATTATTCATTTATAATGTTATTAAATATAACGTTTCGTTATAAACATAGTGATCTACGTTTATGAAATTTTATAAATCCCAAATATGTCCAAAATAATATTTAGACATATATTATTACTCTTAATTAAAAAGGATTTAAAAATCCTTATAATTCCTTTAATGCTCTCGGTAATTCTCAAAAATTACCAAATGATTTCCAAAATTTTCTAAATGCATATAGTATATTATTATACACTTATGGTCATTAATATGAATTAATATCAACCATATAACATATGGGAGTTCTACACTTAGTCAAATTTTAAGTGTTTGAAAATCAGCAAACAGCTTAAAATTAACCCAAGTGACGACTTTGACGATTCATAACTCTCGATTCAGAATACGTATGGTCGCACAAAGATACATTATGGAAACCTCTAAACATGTACTACAAGTTATAAGAAGGAATTAAATCCAAAAGAGTCGTGGTTCTGGAGATATAGGGTCTCAAAGTGGGCAACTCAAACTGACTTCTATACTTAGAATTTTTTTCAGAATTTTCAGTTTTAGCTTAACGACGAGGGGTTTTGCGAGGCTCGTAACTTTTGACTCACAATGCCAAAATGGCTGCAGGCTACCAATTTAGAAACCTTGTAACAATTACTACATATGTCATGAAGACCATACTGGAAAATATCTAACGCATCGAGAAATACATAAGTCCAAAGTTGACTAGTTGGAAATGGACAGTTTCCAGTAGGTGACTTTGGGTCGATGAAAAGTATATCTATAAAACTTGGTTTGGGATCAAACTTTCCAGATCATAACTAGACATAGTGAGGAACATTTCTTATGAAGAAATCCAAGTCCAAATCGGACTACAAATGGCTTGAACATCTCACGTAAAAGTCATACTCGAACAGCCTATTATATGAAAAATTCACTAAGGCAGTTTGTCCAAAACAACTTACTGTAATGTATCAACTTCAAAATTCACCGTGAGTTCATTATACGGAATCTGAAATGAAACCAATCATATTGAAAATCCACTTAAGTCTAGTTTTATCCAGAAAAGCCTCACTCAATGATTCACAATAGATTGGGAGATAAAAATATTTTACCACAAGCTATCACTCCCGTGACAGTTTTGTGCAGTTAATTTGTAAAATCTGGAATAAATAGTAAAAATTTTTAGAAAATTCTGATAATTTACAGACATCTTCTAGACATGCTTAATTATGTTTCTGCCAAATTTTAGAGTTTTATCATTAGCCAAACTTAAAATGAAAGCCACGGAATATGGGTGATGAACACGGCGATTTCACAGATTTGCGCGATGCTTTCGAAAAATACGATTAAAATAGCAAATCATGTTGGATGGACTTGAAATTTTACAGAGGCATATTAGACACATATATGTTCAACATATTAAAAATTCACAATCATCGAACCACTTTAACGTAGTCAAATAAATTCATGAAGTTACTGATCGTCCAGATTAACAACATGCAATCACTTTCAAGTATAGAACCAACACCATCAAGCTTATTGATGAACATGCATGTGTATATTTCGATCAAAGTAACTTATGGGTGTAGGGATTTTACCTTGGATCAGATTTCTAACAAGGTTGAGGGAGATGCAACGAAGCTCGTTGTCCGGGTTTAGCTTCGATGAACCATTCGAGCTATAAGCTTGATTTCTCTTGATGGAGAGAACATAGGGGCTGCCATGGAGCAAGAAGAGGGAGAGAAGAGAAATGGGGGAAAGAGAGAGGGAAGAGGGACGGCAGAAATGAGGGGTGTGAGGGGTGATGTTGGGTGGGTATAGGGGTGGAAGAACAAGTGGTGCCTCAAGTGACAAATGTTAACTATATCTCATGCACAATCAACACCTCACACACACTACACCCTACGCACACACTCACACCCCTAACTCACGGCACACACTTTACATATATACACTATTTGCATACTTTAATTAATCACATTGCCATATAGTAGATACATGCAATAGGAAAAATCAACAAGATAAACTTGTATACGTAGGTGTATAGTTTTCGGCTTTTACACTATGCCAATGGGTCTAATTTTATTTTCCATGCAAAACATTGATATATGTTATAACATATAGTTTAGATGATAAATAATATCATAGGATAAATTAATGGCATCATTTTATGCGAGAAAATCGAGTTCGAAAATTAGGGTTTTCGAACGCTTGAAAAATTGGTCACTACCAAATCTTGATGATCTAGCATTGATTTAATGCTAAAATAATACTGTAATTACATATACTAATCATAGGAAATAAATTCCTATAATTTCTTGATCGATTAAAACGCTGCTTCATCTCAAAACGTTAACGCTTGAAAACGCTGCAAAACGCTCATTATCGACTCATCTCGAAATGGTCGTCATCGCTTTATTAAAATATTCCATTAATAATGGAATTTAATTCTAAGCTTAACTGCTTAGAAAATTTCATGGAATTTTAACTATCGATACGCGATCGATGTTAAAATAATACTGCCGATACACTTTATAACATTCTATTCTTTGATTCACAAATCTCAGTGAATATAACATAGGAATTCATTCCTTCGTAAACAATCGAAATCATTATTCGATATCTTCATCGGTTGAATAACTCAATAAACTCTAATTTACGGGTTTTAAGTACCGTAATTAGCATCTAATTCTGCGGGGTATTACATCCTACCCCCCTTAAAAGAAATTTCGTCCCGAAATTTGCATACCTCATAAAGTATGGGTATCTTAACATCATAACATCATAACTTTCCATGTGCTTTTCTTTCGTCCATGGTTCTTCCATTGGACTTTCATTAAGAACCCAAACCTGATTCTTTAATCGTTGCATCGTATGATTAAATCTTGTCGTAGACTTTCATCATAACTCATCTGAGTAAGAGGTCACATCATCATGATGGTTAACGTGAATTGGGTAATTTTCGTATTTTCTTAACTGTGACACGAGGAAAACATTTCGTACTTTCCCCCAAATGTGGTGGAAGTACCAAGCTATAGGCTACTAGGCATATCATTGTTAGGAGCTCGTAAGGTCCTATAAAACGTGATCTCAACATTCTTGTATCTAAACTTATAATTCCTCTAGATGGAGAAATCTTAAGAAACTTTAATTCGCATTCAAGAATGCGTTCGGTTTACACATACCAATGTAAGACTTTTGTCCGTCCTAAGCTTTTCTTATTCCTTGCCTCGTTGGTAGATATCTTAATCGTTTCATTTACAACGTCAGACTTTATACCTTTGCTCACCTACTTTGTTACAATAAAGTGGTGGTCAATACTTCTTTCGCAATATGCCTCATAAGGCTATATTGATCGTTGTTCGATGTACCACGATCCTATGTAAACTTAACAGTGGTGCTATACGCTCCCACTTACATCTTGGTTTAACACTTATGTTCTATCATATTCTTTAGCGCTCATACTATCCTTTCGATTGTCTATCCGTCTGCGTGAGTGGACATCTATGTTAAGGCTTAACCTCGATCTAACTCCTTTTATGAGTTAGTTCAAAATCTAGGGTACTCTTGGTGTCTCTATCTCAAGCGATAGGTTCGGAACTCCTTGTAAATATACGCCTTTTGTACATTTGAGCTAACTTATCGGGTCCATGAGTCATCCGAATAGGCGAGACAAAGCATAATTGGCAGTCAATCCACTACTAGCCATATAGTAGTGCGATTTCTTTATGACTTTGGTAAAATCATCATAAGATCTATTTCTATATCATTCTATTTTCATTCGTAGTTCTAGAGATTATACTTTCTTATAAGGCCTTTGATACAATGCCTTTACTTATTGGTAACCGAGACACCGCTCGACAATATGGTTATATCTTATCTCATTCCTTCCTATCTAACCTTTCTCATAATTCACAAAGTCACTTAATAATGCCTGGTTGGGCGGTATGAGAAGGATCATGAACTTCATTCGCGATTTCATTTCTAAGCTTATTATTGCTTGGAAAATATGTATATCTCTCTTTTAGACAATAACATTGTCCAATGCTCCTTAAAATCCTTCACTCTTCATTCCTTATCTTAATTGTATTCTATTCCTATCTTCATTCTCTCTTTAGTCATATTCCACCTGGTTGTGGAATACTACTTACATTCGCCTCGATTGCCCGACTATTACTGTTCTCGTTTTCTTAATCTTTCCAATGAGTTTTCCTTTTCTATAAGGACATACCATAATTTAGACTGAATTTTATAACTTAGGCATTAGATTCTACATTAACCTTCCTTAGGTGATTATTTATCACAATTAAAATCTTTACCGATTCGAGCCATCTTTTCTATCCTGTATCCAAGTTTCTTTGCTCGACGAATAACTTCAACTTTTGTGAATTGTGAAGGGTTCTTAACTTATTGTTATAGGAGTGATGTCCTCGCGACTTTGGTATTTATACTACTATCACTATCAGAGGTAAAAGATTTTGGCACTCCGTGAAGTCGTATAATCTTCTTTACATACAGCTGGGCTAACTTGTCAGATCCATAAGTACTTTGGATTGGTAGGAAGTGAGCACTCTTGGTGAGTCTATCAACAATTACCCATATGGCGGTGTTCCCTTTTTTTTATTTGAGTAAGTTCGTAACGAAGTTCATCGTTATTTCATCCCATTTCCACTCGGGTATTTCCAACGGCTGTAACTTCCTGTATGGACGTTGGTGTAACGCTTTCATCTGCTGGCAAACAAGACAGTGTTCTACGAAAGAAGCTATGTCTCGTTTCATGCCTTCCCACCAAAACTCTTCTTTCAGGTCTTGGTACACCTTAGTACTATCTGGGTAGGCGGTGTAGGGTGTATCGTGAGCCTCACCCATTATTTCATTTTGAAGTTTTGCGTCGTCTGGAACGCATATTCTTCCTTCAGACAATAAGGCGTTGTCCGACGCCTCCTGGAAGTTCTTAAATCCTTCAGCCCTTACCCTTTCTCGGATCTGTTCTAACTTTTCCTCCATTATTTATCTCTCGACGATCCTTTTCTTAAATCGATTCTCACTATTTCAAGTCATGAGTTGGGAAATTCTGTTCATGTGGCCTAAGTCATTGTGACACATAAGTTATTATTTATCTCATATTAATACATAGCCTTACTTTTATTAATCCATGAGAATTGTGACTCTATTTTGGGGTAACTATCTTATTGGTCTTGTTACCTTAGAGAGTTCTTAATGGATCTCTAACAAAAGTCAATTAATCTATAAAATTCTGCTCTTATTTTAGGTCATTGACGCCTTTCATCTTTAATTGTTTTGTCCTTTGTCGATCTACATTGTTTTCTTCTAAAGACACTATGTGCCCGAGGAATATTTCTCTTTAAGCGAAATTTACAAAATCAGATTTGGCAAAATTCGCCCGCTCTTAAAAGTCGTGAAGACGACCTTCGATTTTCTTTATGTTCTTTCTCGTCCTTTGAATAGATAAGAACATTATCCATGAGGATTGAGATAAAATTATCTAGGTATGTGTGAAACACTCGATTTTGAGGTTCGTAATGTGGCGGTGCATTGGTTAGTCCGAATGGCGTAACTATCATCTCATGGTATCCATATCTTATTCAGAACAATTCATTTCCGTATTTTGGATACCATTCTTCAAGACCATATAATATTACATCATAATGCCTTAGTGAGGACTTTTCATACATTACTTATGAGGGTCGTCTACCGAACTGACTGATTACAAGGCGTCTAGTTTTTTTTACACTCAAAGCTTTGACACTTCTTCACCATATTCATAAACTCTTCCAAACTACGTTTATTTTACATATCTTAATCATACCATTTTCATCATAAACCATTATCTACATATAAGTCTTATAGGATCCTAGGATTCTAGGTCTCTGAGGGACCTTCGTCGGAGTTGTACTTCTCCCTTGGAAACTTGCCTTTCTCCAAGCACGTTTTGTTTTCATACTCGATGGTCGTTCTCTTTAGAGAGCCGGGTCAAGTCGCCCCGCTTTCTTCTTTAATACTAGAAGTTGGTGTTACTTTTATCGTAGTATGGTTGGGTTGGTAGCGGTAATTCTCCTAATCCGCGAGGGTGATAAGATTTTGTCCTTTTGTCCTTCTCGTCTCTTTCTGGTACCATTGATGGCATAGGACGTGGGACGGCATTTGGAACATCATGGTACAACCATTCCTTTATGCCGTCTTGTGTAACTTGCCGAGGTCCAGACAAGTACTGTAGGTGTCGCTCCTCACGTATTATATGTATACTTAAGCTCGCTGACAAATCCTAGTAAGTCTGTTCAGGCTTTGAATTTTTATCATGGAGAAAATATTCTCTCGATACTTCTCTTGCAAAATTTTCTCGCCAATCATTGGCAAATAACGACTACGTGGTTGGTACCATCCTCATTTAACACTCTATAGTTACGAGTATCCATCCGAGGTGCAAAATTTCTTCAAAACTGTTCTAAATTCATTTCTAGTTCATATTAAAAGAGCGATACGCTCGTGTGAGTTATAAACTTCTAGGCCTGGGGTTAACTCTCACCGTTAAACTCCATTTTCTTGTCATTTGTAAACGGATATTTTAGATAAATCCGACTTAATTTAAGCAATGGAGGATTTCTAAACAAGAAGGATCTCTTAATGAATTATACACCTTAAGACGATATAACCTGTAGACTACTTGTGACACGACTCATGACACTTATCTTAATACTCATTTTACGCTTTACATCTTCAACGTATGTTGCCTTAAAGATATTTGCATAGACGAACAAAGGTATCGATATTCGTCAGTGCAAAACCTCTAACGAAAAGGCTAGGCCCAGTCACTAATCACATGAATGACAACCATTTCGAAACTTCTTGTTCTAAAATTATATCTATGTTCCACATAGATATAATGATCCACATCATTGGATAGAACTTTAGGCGATTCTAGGTTCAATTCTGAGCTTGAGCAACACTTGCGATGGTCATAAATTCTCGTATAGGTAAGGGGATTTTCATTTCTTGATTTGCTTACCCTGAATTGGGTTCTATCGTTTCTACGCATACTTGTGCGATGTTAAAAAGCGAAGCACCTATATCGAACAAGATCTTACAGGTATTCTGAGAAATTTTTCCTCATACCTATTCTGCCTTTTGGTTCTGTTTGTTCTGTTTTCGATGCGAGGTATATGCTTTGGTCAACGGTTTTTCCGTTTATTCAAGTAAACATCTATTTCATATGTCCTTGTCCTTTCCATTGGGACATCATGTTCCCTTGCTATGGCCTTCTGTTGCCTCATTCACCCTATACTTCTCGGTATCAATCTCGTTATGTTTTTACCAATAACATTTGTGATTAGGTCTACATCAACTTATCCTTTGATATAGATATATTTCGATAACTAAGTCTCATCTTAGAGATCGTCACAAAAATATGGGGGTAAGATTTACAATTAGGTCCACCTTAAGATCCTTTCATGTGAATCTTTTCCTGTGTTCTCTTGGATGTATTTCCTTTGCAAGATCTATAGAAACTATCTTGCTTGTTAACTATTGAGTTACACAAGACAAACGTTTTGTGTCATTATAACTTAAGGTATTAAGATTCATTTCAAAATAATGAACTTGTTTCCTTACTTCAAAGGAATTACCTTACTTATCGAAGTCATAACATCTCTGAAGCTTATATCATATCATGAACTATCTAATTGTATAGCTCATAATTTCTTCCGCTATTTTTGACTTTTGTCCTTTTCTTAAGCATGGTATCCGAAAGTAATCTTACTTTCTTTATACTTGATTCCCACTTTCGTGACTAGAATCGTTATCATTGTCATATGACTTGGTAGGGTAGTACATTCGCATCCATAACTTAAATTCTAAGCATCTTATTTCCATGTCTCGCCTCGAGTTATTTCTCCATACTTAGTTCACATACTAGGGCTATCCTCGTGCTCACACAATCTTGAGGATTATGATTCCTCAATCTCATTATCTTTGTTTAACCAAGTTTCAATTATTGGAATCGATTATGCTCAAGCATAATCTTATTAACTTAGGTATAAGGCGAGAGATTTATTTCCTAGGATGCTATCACTTCTTTACATATATATATATTCTTTGAAAAGAATATCTTGTATGTATCTTCATTCTTTTTAAACATGTCCAACCTACTAATGAGGTTTCAAGGACATCCAACTATCTTAAAGATAAGTTGTAATCGCTCTCGTCATGACATAATAAGGGAAATTCATATCCCATAGATATCATATACTTTTCTTTGCTTTTATTCTTGCATTCAATGCTAAAGAGTATCTTATTCATAATTTTGTTATCATAACAGTCGTATGATGGTATAACTTCATTGTTATCATCCTTTGTTAACCCCATCAAGGGTCATCACATCATGTGTGCCATAGGAAGAATATCTCGTCTCATCGAGATTTTCTTTACATCATAATTTCTTGATGCTATCACTTTCTTGATGCGAAACTTTTAGGTGACTGAGATAAGTCAACCTATTTCATGCCCGACATTTATCGCTTTACTAATTCGCTCTTAGGTGACAAGGTAAGTCAACTTTCATCTTACTTGATGGTTTCAAGAATCAAGGAGAAATTATCACGACTACTTACAAAGGTATCGTCTCATCCATCAAGATAATATCTTTTCAATGTTTGAATCAATATGCTCTTTGATCAAGAAATGGGGATCTAGGGTCCAAGACCGAATGACGACTACTGAGATTTCTTTGTTCATATGGGCTGGCCAGACCCGTCACAATCATATTCTCAGTCACACAAGGCTTTGGGTTCAAAAGGACACTTGTAAATTTTTGAGTTGGAAATTTTCTTCAGAAGAAGTGAGAAACTCGAATGATTTCTCAATTGGAACTAGGTCATAGAGTTAAATTCAATGACAGAAATTGGGTAACGAATAGAATTTTGAAAACTCATATACCCGTAATAGGTCATCAACAAAGTTCTCATGTATGTCAAGGTTCTACTTGTATTACTGAAGATCTTACTTTCTTAGTAACATTCTAGGATTCGTATCATACTATAACAGTCTTACTCTTTTCAAATCGTAGAACTAACTTCAACTGATTTTCATGAATTCTGGAGTAGGAATCAGGAATTTGGTCCTTCATAAGAAATGAAGTACAGTTCATTAGGAGCACGTAGGCGAAAACCATACGTAAATCGGAGTTCACACGATCAATAACTAGTCAAAACAAAATCATTGCGCAATGCAGGGAAATTTACACGCGTTCGCACCGAGGTCATAAACGATGCCGACACCAAGGTCGTGCATGCCGTTACCGATGTCGAGGTAGTACAGAATATTGCCGACACCGAGGTCGACAAACTACCCCACCGATATGTCAAAGGCGGTGTTATAAATGCCGATTTCAAGTCGACAATGCACACATGCCGATGTCGGCCGAGGTCGTACATGTCGAGGTCGAACAATTTCGTATAAATCTTTCACTTTTCTTCACTCAAGATGGAATGAAGTTCTCAAATCCATCACTAATCTTGTTCTTGTAATTGAAGGAAATTCTTACTTCTATGTTCTTTCGTAGAAAGGGATCATGCGTCTTATAAAGTCTATGTTCTGTTTGAACTAGCATGCTCATCATCATAATCAACTTTGAGATTGAAGTAAAACTTCGAATATTCCTACGTAGCTCATTTGTACGCACGTATTTCGTTGAATTTAAAGAATTCAACATATCATATTTGACAAATCAATGTCCAATCTCAATCATTTTAAACATGAATAATCATAGCTTCGTTCATAATAATGAACCCTTATTACATTTCAGAAACTCAAACATTTCATCTTTGGCATATCGTGCCAAAACTTTCTCATATCATTGTCATCATCTTTCTTATATCTTCCTTCTTTTCATAACTTTCTTGACAAGTCATTTGTCATATCATTCATTTTCAACCGTTCTCATAGCTTTCATTTCTTTTCAAAGATCATTTCAATCATCCTTCACTTCAAACTTTTCATTTTATTTAAAAAAATCATTTCATAAACATTCGTCCGGCCAGGCTAATTTTCAAAACTTTGGGAAAAGAGTCATTTACCTCATTTCGGTTGAGCTTGATGTGATGGAGTGTTGAGCATTGTCAGCTGATCTCTAGAAGTCTAATGACTCAATCTAGACTTAACCTTAAAGGGGATTTTAGGTTCAAGAGCGAACCGCTCTGATACCACTCTGTCACAGCCCCTCAATCCTATGTACGGATTAACAGGGACTATAACTCTAAACAGGGATAAAAAAAAATATAAGGAGACCTTTTTAACAGTAAACGTAATACATATGTCATTTATATTCTTGGACTCTAGTACATAAATTAGGTTCTGCAATGAAAACATGTGATATGTACATATGACGATGTACTATCAAGGTATAAACATTTCAGCGACAACAATTCCTATTGCTCAACACTGCCCCATCCATCATCTGCTCAACCTGCACATTTAAAAACAAACATGCAGGGCTGAGTACAAGAATGCACTCAGTGGACTCATGCCAAAAACATTTTATCATTTGTCGATTACATCGCCACATCATGGTAAGACACAAGGGTTTTAGTTGAAATGTCTTGTGCTTACTAAAATCATTTTCATCGCTCAAAATCATCGCTCGCGAGCATTTTTCTTGGTGTGTATGATCCGTATCCCTTATCATCATTTCATCATATCATCATAAATCCTTATTATTCATTTATAATGTTATTAAATATAACGTTTCGTTATAAACATAGTGATCTACGTTTATGAAATTTTATAAATCCCAAATATGTCCAAAATAATATTTAGACATATATTATTACTCTTAATTAAAAAGGATTTAAAAATCCTTATAATTCCTTTAATGCTCTCGGTAATTCTCAAAAATTACCAAATGATTTCCAAAATTTTCTAAATGCATATAGTATATTATTATACACTTATGGTCATTAATATAAATTAATATCAACCATATAACATATGGGAGTTCTACACTTAGTCAAATTTTAAGTGTTTGAAAATCAGCAAAACAGCTTAAAATTAACCCAAGTGACGTACTTTGACGATTCATAACTCTCGATTCAGAATACGTATGGTCGCACAAAGATACATTATGGAAACCTCTAAACATGTACTACAAGTTATAAGAAGGAATTAAATCCAAAAGAGTCGTGGTTCTGGAGATATAGGGTCTCAAAGTGGGCAACTCAAACTGACTTCTATACTTAGAAATTTTTTCAGAATTTTCAGTTTTAGCTTAACGACGAGGGGTTTTGCGAGGCTCGTAACTTTTGACTCACAATGCCAAAATGGCTGCAGGCTACCAATTTAGAAACCTTGTAACAATTACTACATATGTCATGAAGACCATACTGGAAAATATCTAACGCATCGAGAAATACATAAGTCCAAAGTTGACTAGTTGGAAATGGACAGTTTCCAGTAGGTGACTTTGGGTCGATGAAAAGTATATCTATAAAACTTGGTTTGGGATCAAACTTTCCAGATCATAACTAGACATAGTGAGGAACATTTCTTATGAAGAAACCCAAGTCCAAATCGGACTACAAATGGCTTGAACATCTCACGTAAAAGTCATACTCGAACAGCCTATTATATGAAAAATTCACTAAGGCAGTTTGTCCAAAACAACTTACTGTAATGTATCAACTTCAAAAATTCACCGTGAGTTCATTATACGGAATCTGGAAATTAAACCAATCATATTGAAAAGCCACTTAAGTCTAGTTTTATCCAGGAAAAGCCTCACTCAATGATTCACAATAGATTGGGAGATAAAAATATTTTACCACAAGCTATCACTCCCGTGACAGTTTTGTGCAGTTAATTTGTAAAATCTGGAATAAATAGTAAACATTTTTAGAAAATTCTGATAATTTACAGACATCTTCTATACATGCTTAATTATGTTTCTGCCAAATTTTAGAGTTTTATCATTAGCCAAACTTAAAATGAAAGCCACGGAATATGGGTGATGAACACGGCCATTTCGCAGATTTTGCGATGCTTTGAAAAATACGATTAAAATAGCAAATCATGTTGGATGGACTTGAAATTTTACAGAGGCATATTAGACACATATATGTTCAACATATTAAAAATTCACAATCATCGAACCACTGTAACGTAGTCAAATAAATTCATGAAGTTACTGATCGTCCAGATTTACAACATGCAATCACTTTCAAGTATAGAACCAACACCATCAAGCTTATTGATGAACATGCATGTGTATATTTCGATCAAAGTAACTTATGGGTGTAGGGATTTTACCTTGGATCAGATTTCTAACAAGGTTGAGGGAGATGCAACGAAGCTCGTTGTCCGGGTTTAGCTTCGATGAACCATTCGAGCTATAAGCTTGATTTCTCTTGATGGAGAGAACATAGGGGCTGCCATGGAGCAAGAAGAGGAGAGAAGAGAAATGGGGAAAGAGAGGGAAGAGGGACGGCAGAAATGAGGGGTGTGAGGGTGATGTTGGGTGGGTATAGGGTGGAAGAACAAGTGGTGCCTCAAGTGACAAATGTTAACTATATCTCATGCACAATCAACACCTCACACACACTACACCCTACGCACACACTCACACCCCTAACTCACGGCACACACTTTACATATATACACTATTTGCATACTTTAATTAATCACATTGCCATATAGTAGATACATGTAATAGGAAAAATCAACAAGATAAACTTGTATACGTAGGTGTATAGTTTTCGGCTTTTACACTATGCCAATGGGTCTAATTTTATTTTCCATGCAAAACATTGATATATGTTATAACATATAGTTTAGATGATAAATAATATCATAGGATAAATTAATGGCATCATTTTATGCGATAAAAATCGAGTTCGAAAATTAGGGTTTTCGAACGTTTGAAAAAATTGGTCACTACCAAATCTTGATGATCTAGCATTGATTTAATGTTAAAATAATACTGTAATTACATATACTAATCATAGGAAATAAATTCCTATAATTTCTTGATCGATTAAAACGCTTTTCGTTTCATCTCAAAACGTTAACGTTTGAAAACGTTGCAAAACGTTCATTATCGACTCATCTCGAAATGGTCGTCATCGCTTTATTAAAATATTCCATTAATAATGGAATTTAATTCTAAGCTTAACTGCTTAGAAAATTTCTTGGAATTTTAACTATCGATCGCGATCGATGTTAAAATAATCTTGATACACTTTATAACATTCTATTCTTTGATTCACAAATCTCGGTGAATATAACATAGGAATTCATTCCTTCGTAAACAATCGAAATCATTATTCGATATCTTACTGGTTGAATAACTCAGCGAAACTCTAATTTACGGGTTTTAAGTACCGTAATTAGGCATCTAATTCTGCGGGGTATTACATCCTACCCCCCTTAAAAGAAATTTCGTCCCGAAATTTGCATACCTCATAAAGTATGGGTATCTTAACATCATAACATCATAACTTTCCATGTGCTTTTCTTTCGTCCATGGTTCTTCCATTGGACTTTCATTAAGAACCCAAACCTGATTCTTTAATCGTTGCATCGTATGATTAAATCTTGTCGTAGACTTTCATCATAACTCATCTGAGTAAGAGGTCACATCATCATGATGGTTAACGTGAATTGGGTAACATCATCAGGGACAATCTGCCCATTGCCATGTCAAGTTTTTGTCAATAGTTATATTCTTTTATTTTAAACTGTGTTCACTCTAGGAAACAAATAACACAGTCGTGTGAGAATCAATGCATTGACACGTTTTGTTGTCTTTATTCCTGTAATATGGTTTTAGTACTTACTTCCCGCCTAGCTCCTTGGCCTTGGCTGACCCCACCTTTTTCCTGCTTAGCCTCAATGTAGTGTGACGAGAATCTTAGTAGATGCAACGACACGTTTTGTTGTCTTTATTCCTATAATATGGTTTTAGTCGTTGCTAAGTATTTCTCACCTAGCCTTGTAGCTGCTATGGGCCTTTGGCCAGCCCCACTTTTTTCCTGGTTAGGCTCTGTTTAGGCCCTAATTGTGCTAGGCTCTATTTGCCGCTCTGCTAAATGGTTATGCTTGTTAAGACATTAGTTTTATTATATGTAGTTGGTGTTTAGTCGTGAATATGCACGATGCTTTGTGGACTAAGTTAAGTGTTATATAATATGACATGAGTTTGAAGATTTTATAGAAGTCACTTCTTTGAGATATACTCCAGTGAAAAAAAATTGTTCTATTTAATACTATTGGATATTGAGAGAGAGCTGGCATGATATTTCAACTAACTGTGATATTTATTGTTATGTGCTTGGAATATTTTGGAATTTTATAGTATTACTGGAAAATAGAGTATATTGGAGTCAGAATCATTCTCCGTGTAACTGTGGAGTCACTTCTTTGGAATATACTCGAGTGAAAAAAATGTTCTATTTAAAATAAAACTATTGGATATTTCAACTTACTGCGATATTTATTATGTGCTTGGAATATGCTGGAATTTTATAGTATCACCAGTAAAATGTAGTATATTGGTGTCAGAATCATTCTCCATGTAACTGTGGGGTGTAGTGCTGGATGAAGATTAGCTGTGAGACATAATTTGCTAAAATGTGATGCCAATGCTCTTTTAATTCAATAAGAAAGTTGTGCATTCAAATGTTTCTTATACTATCTAGCATGCTGACCATTCACTATAATATTTCTCAAACTTTTGATATATTTTTTCTTTTTCCCTTCCCCAACAGGTTCCATTGATCATAGGGATCAGCATTTTCTGTCCATTCAATTCAAGGAAGGTCAGACATATTTACCTGATTGCAAATGGCGGTGGGCTTCCATTCGTGCACTCAGCAAATGGCTACTGCCCCCTGTTTTCTGGTGGTATAGTCAGTTTTGAATATCCATCGTACTAGCCAGCTGTCTGATGAGGTTAAGTTATCAACTGAGCTATGAACAAGCTCGTCTTATTGCATACTGTTCTGCTCATTTAGCTGTTTGTAAGCCAAGTATTTAGTTGCTGCCGTCCCGTTCAAGGTACATTGTTGTTAGAACAAGTTGGTAGATGTGTTCATTTTCACCTTTCCGAAACTAATCAAGTTCTGATTAGAGCTATGTAACTTTTTAGCTGATAAATTCTGCTACTCTGTATTTTAAGGCTGGAACTGCACACCCACAAGTTGATGCAACATGTTTTACTATTTGGTGATAGGTTCTCGAAATTCGTATACGCTTCTTAGTATGTGTTTTATTTATTTTTCTTATTTATTTAGAAGTGGTTTTTATTGAAGAATTGTATTTGGATAACGAAACTTATGCAGTTGATGCCATTTTAACAATGTCACATTTGGGCTCTGAAAAAAAAGTCTACTAAAATCTCAATTTTGTTGCTACTCGCAGGAAATGTTAGCAACAAAATTTTATAGGGACTTAAATGTATTTTGCACCCAAAAAAGTAGAAAATTCTGGTTGAACTTTGCATCTATTTGCATGTTAATTTTTCTTTTACAAATATTTATGCTTTTCAATTTTGTTATTTATTAATACAATATGAAATAATTATAATATAGTTATCAATAATATGAGATTTATAAATGTTCGAAAAATCGATAATTGGTCAGATATTGGATTGATACCAAACTTAAACGTCACGGTCCAATTAAATAGATAAAATAAATCATAATTCGAGATAAATGTAATCTCAATTTCCTAATATAATAAACTCCATCTCAAAAGAATTTAACTAATAAACTATTCGCACTTCATCCCGTCACTCCTCATTATCGCAGAATCCCACACACCGCAACCAACACAACTCCCAACAGCGCCACCAAAAACCCACCGCTCAAACTCCTGGCGCCGTTGGCAGGGGCAGGCGCAACCGCCGGACCTTCAATTTCCACCGGGGAAGGCGCCGGAGTGATTCTCAAGCTGCGGTACTTCTCCGATATAACCACAACGATCAACTTCTGCCCCTTTTCGCAGTGGCCGGCGGCGCCGCTGATGAAATAGTACGGACCGGAACGCACGAGCTTCACCTTGGTGCTGCCGCCGTTGTAGGTCTCGATCGGACTCGACGTGTTGCAGGTTACGTAATCTCTCTTCGTCACTTGCAGCACCGCGTCTTTAGATCCAACGTATTCCCAAACTGCAAATTTAGGGTGAACGATTAATAACGAGGTCTAATAATTAGAGGAGGTCTCAGGTTTGCTTTTTTTTTTTTTTCAATCACTCGAGCTACTCCCCAAATATAGCTTCTGCAAAAAAAAATGTTGTTTTTCTCACTTTCTAGTCATTGTGTATTTCACTGGATCCTCACAATTTAATTTTAATTCCTCAGATTTTGATTGTTTTCCGAATCCAACTAGAAGATGGAAAGTTCTCGCGCCTGCGAGCACTGCAGGAAGAGGACACTAGTTCCCGACAATGACTCGGGTAATATGTTCTGCGCATCGTGCGGTATCATGCAACAATTCGACAATTTTCAGGCGCATATTGGCGGCATCACCGGCCAAACCGGCACCTACGTCCACCTCGGCACCGCCGGTACCGGCACCGTCCACAATTACAAGGAAACTAAAATCTATCACGCTCAAAACTTGATTGGGGATTTTATGTTCAAGCTAGGGTTTTCAGTTCAGAAATCCGAAGAGGTTAAGCATTTGATTGAGAAGGTCACTGATGGAGAATACGGCCAAGGGGAATGGTTTCCTGTTCTCGTTGGGGCGTGTTCTTATATAGTGATGAGAAAGGATCAGAAGATGCTGCCGATTGGCGGTCGCGGATACAGTTGGTTGCGATGTGTATGAATTAGGGCGGATGATTAGCCGCGTGGTTGATTTTGTTGATCTGAAGTTGCGGAGTTTGATATTGTGAATGCCTTGAGCGTGCAATGAAGAGCATCCCTAGTTTTGGCGCTGTTTCGAGGATTTGGTTGAGAGGATGCTGCAGCAAGGGGTGTTTCTGGTGCAGTGTTTGATCAAGTGGTTTGTAACAACGGGAAGAAGGCCAATGCCGGTGGTGGCTGCAGTTTTGGTTTTTGTTGCGGAATTGAATCAGGTGGATGTGAAGATCGAAGATGTGGCGATGGAGTTGCACGTGGCAACCTCCACGTGCAAGCGGAGGTATAAGGAGCTGCTGGAGAGGCTTGTGGAGGTTGCGCAGGTGCTGCCGTGGGGGAAGGATGTGACGGTGAAGAAATCTTGAGGAACGCCCCGTCTGTGATGCAGTACATGGAGATGATGTCGTGCAGTCGAAAGGAAAAACAGAGGATTGAGCAGCGATTCGAGTGTGATGTGGAAGGGCTTGTGGGAGAGTGCCTAAGTAAAGAGATTGGATATGGATATGATGCATATAATATGGAAGAAGAAGATTGCAGTAACTCCAAATATTTTGAAGTGGACTGTCTGCCTAATTTGGCTAGTGATTATCCAGATAAATTTCAGATTTCTGCTGAATGCTTGACACTGATTTATTCAAATTACTTGGAGGGAATTTCTGCCATTGATGTAGTGAATCCGAGGAGAAGGCAAAGAACGCTTGATCTTCCACAGTATTCCGAATGGAGTGGGAAATCGGAGATGAGCAAGAAGCTGATTCTGAAGGAGGTATTAGAGAAGGATGTGTGGTTGGATGTTAGGCCCCCGTCTTTTGACAGAGCGTGCGTTTCTAGGGCCGGGAGGCGAGAGAAGATCAAGGCCGCCAAGGTGCGTATATCGAGGATTATGCGTCCTAGAATTGGCGGGCGCAATGCTGTTGCTGTAGTTGAGCCTGAAAAATGCAATGATCTTGCTGTAGTTGAGCCTGAAAAATCGAGGAAGAAGACGAGGAAAAGAAAATTCGGAGTGGAGATTGAATGGGAAGATCTCATAATTGAAACTCTCCTCCTTCATAATGTGAAGGAAGAGGAGATAGAGAAAGGACATTACGATGCTTTGTTGGACTTGCATGTGTTTGGCCATGTTAATGAGTGATGTGGGGCGTTCCTTTAAGATTCGTAAGATGAGTTCAAATTCGAATTCGAGTATTATAAATACCAGCAAAATTATAAATATATGAGTACAGCAACTTGACCTAGTCTGGCACAAGTATTTGCAATTTGGATTTTGTATGGTTCTGTTGCTTCTAATGTATAACCAATCGGCAAACAAGAATTTGTTACTGTATGAAAACAAAAAGCAAAAGCAGAAAATGGGTGCCAATATCATGATATTCAAGCATATTGTTTATATTTGGAAGAATTATCATGCTGGATCCTAAGAAATCATACCTTTGATAGACGTTCATAAGGATATTAGACAAATTTACAGAAAAAAAAAATATTAGTTCGAGGGTTAAAAAGCAAAGACGCATTATGCACATTCTTTCGCCAATGCAAAATATAGAAAAAAAGTTTAAGAGCATTGTGAACAATCCTTGCTAGTTTGGAAATGATTACGTAAAAAAATTTGGATACTGTTTGGTAATATTTGATGAAAAATAAATTATTTATTTCATATCTTCGAATGTTGTGACGAGCTACAAGGGTAAAAACTAAAAACTGATATAAAGGCAATGTCGTTGTTTCAAGTTTAATGATGATGTAAATGCAGATGATAAAATAAGAAAAGTGAATAAAAATACGAATATTTCCACTCATGGGAATTTATCCATTGCAATTGTAAAACATTAAATACAACATATGTCACAAAATCAAGCTGCCCAACTGAATGAAGACAAAGGTGAGAAAGAGCACACATTTATCATGAATGATTTTTTTTTTTCCAACAAATTTATGTAGATTTTACAGATGCAATGTAAAACTGTGAAGACGCCCCTCCTACTGGGATCATATTATTGTGATTCGCTGTGTGCTGGCTTATACACGGCCTCGGAAGCTGATGGTTTATCATCTGAAGATGTAGATTTCTTGAATTGCACCAAAATCATTGTCATGTTGTCACAACCCTCCCCTCCAGCCGTGGAAGGCGCCGAGCATCTGTCGAGTACTTTTTCACACACCGCAGAAAGCCTAGTCTCCTGCAACACCATTTAGTCACAACCCATCAAAACAACTTCTATGCGGAGGCTAAGCAAGAACATGGAGACTTCATGAATATTGACTAATGAAACAAACATCATCTTGTTTTGAAGACCAAAATTGAAAAATCTACGAATGGATCTATTTCAAAAAGTGGTATGTCCTATCTTTCCATGTCAGTGTCATTTTAAACAAGTATGATTTTTAGAGTTACAACCCACACACACCAGAGATAACTTGAACCCTCAACCTACTTGTTCTAGTTGGAGGGGAAGTGTCTTACACAAGTAAGATTTTAAGAGAGCATACGCTATCCATGCTAATTTGGATGTCCTATTGACCAAGCTTTGCATTTTGAGAAGCAAAAGTTGTATCTTTACAGTTTTGCCCTGTAAAGCATGGGGACGCCTCCCTGAGGGTGTACTCGTCTCGGGGACGGGGATGGCAAAATACGCCGGAAAAACGTCCCCGGGGACGTATTTTGTGAAGAAGCGTATTTTTGACTTTAAAAAAAAAAAAGTCAAATACTTTGACCAAGAAAAAATACGTGAAACCCTAGTTTTTAAAAAAAAACGCCAAAATCGGATGTCTCTCACAAACCCAAACCCAATTTCTCCACCACCTAGGTTCGCCGTCGCATGGGCTCACCGTTGTTGTTGCTTGGGCTCTCCGTCGTGTTCGAAGGTTCTCTGTCGCAACTCTGTTCATCGTGTTCGAAGGCAAATAGGCAGGGCTCGCCGTGGCCGCTGCTCACCGCCGCTTGGGTTCGCCGCCGCCTGGGTTAAGACATCTTTTTATTTGCTATATGCTTAGTTTTATTATGGATTATGTGGTATTTGCAAATTTTTGATAAATTATTGATATTTATTATATATAAAATATATATTAAATATAAAATACAAAACGTATTTTTGACGTATCATATCTTCATTTTTGAAAAATTGACGTATTTTCGTCCCCGTCCCCGTCCCCGTGCTTCATAGGTTTTGCCTAATATACAATTAATTGGAGGAGGCATTCAAAATGAAAATGGACCATTATAATCATGCATCAAAAATCAGTTTCGTGCAGCATATTGCAGAAGAAAATAAAAACAAATACCAAAGAGTATATCATGATCAAGCCCTTTCAGTTCCAAAAGAACAATATTTGGCACCACTGGAACTTACAGATTTCAGCTGCTCGCATATAAAATCTACTAGTTACTGGCTGGACATGCAATCCCTGAAATTAAACCCAAATGTTATTGTAAAGGAGAAAGTAAAAATAAAAACCGTCTGTAAATATAAAAATAAGGTAAAAGGAGAGAGTTTGATTGGGTCCCTACACGAAGTCGACAGACTTTTTAACTCTAGTATTACATCCATAGATTAAAGAATAAAGAAAAGTTCAGGTTGCGTACCAAATGCCATCACAAGCAAGCAAGATGAATTCATCATCATCACAAAGTTCAACTTGGAGAAAAGATTGAAGAAACCTGTTATCTTATTAAGTCCAAGGAATAAGGACTTGTGTCATATCTGTGCATGGGTACAAAATAAATCAACATGGTGCATACGCATATACAGATGATACTGAAATAAATTGACAGTGCTCAGATAATGTCCAACTATGCTAACCATTGTTTCTTAACGCATGATTTAAGCTCATTAAGATGCAGTCCAAATGTTTCCTGTGCTTTCTGTTATTTGTACAAGTAGCATTTCTTGCAGAAAGCCTCCATCAAAACCTATGCATTATTCATACTATGAGACACAGACTGGAAAAAATAACAATATTATTGTTACGCAATTATAATCACAACGCCGTATAAATTGAGCAGGTGCGGAGTTCCACTCCACTTAAGCCAAAGTCATGGCGACAATTGGAGTTTTCCGTAACTATTTACTCCATTTTAATACTTTTGGAAGTTCTATATTATTAGGCAAGTTACTATGTCAATTTTGTATTTGCCCAAAACTTGTTCATCTTAATGTAATAGCATTGGCGAATCAAGGCTATTTTGTGAGCCAATTGCAAAGCCATACTTGCAAGTTTGCAACATAGACAAGTAGAAAAATATTTATACTTAACTAGGAAGATACATACTACATTTATGTCTGGATTAGCCGTAACAATTTGCTTTTCAGGAGGCAAAAACTTGTTTTGCTTGAATTCCACATCACCTGTAACAAACTTCGAAGCCGTTAGTCATTAGAAGCCACAGAAATTATAAATATCTCACTGTATCAGCATGTGTGTAACTTCAACAAGAGGTGAGAAATTCATAAGAATATATAACAAATTCATTCATCAGACATAATTGCAAGAGCGAGAATGGTGCACAAGGAACATTGCATGTTTACCTATAGCTCTTGAAAGATTTAAACTGCCATTGACCCGACCGGCATGGATAAAGCCACCAGCTTTTAACTCTCGACCTCAACGCCGGGTTTATGGTCTCTGGAAAGATTATATGCCTGAATGACACATGACCTCACAATAAGAATCGCAGTCACAGAACATTTAAAAGAAAAAAAAAGTTCATGTGCCATGCGTGAAAAATTAATAGTCGACTAATACATGCAAATCAGAGCATGTCTATTTACCTGGCCGTTCCTAGAAATGACACAGCGTGAATCACCAGCATTAGCAACAACGAGTTGCTTCTCCTTATGATGGCAACACAAGCAGTATATTCAAGTTGGCCCGAGAGTGTGGTCCCTGTACCAATTTATAGGAATTCAAATATAAACGTGACAACAACATCAGCACGAATAATGCAAGAAGTAACAAAATGACAGGAAATATATTAAACCAGATAATTGAGAATATTTCCGAGGATTTGAACTGAGCAAATAAAACTTACTTCTTGAAAATTCATGAACTTCTTCCAACTTATGTTCTCATCTTCCACTTACATACTCATTCAACATATACATCAAATAAGTAACTGGTCTATGACAGCTTACAGTTTGACAAAAATTGGTTCAGCAGATAGGGAATGGAGCATGAAGAACTAAATATGGTTTACAACATTAAGCAACAAAAGCTCAACATTTTGAAGTACTTACAATACTCGAGATCATCTCTATCTAACTATTGGTAATATTGTCCCATTACCTTGATGGTATCTTTAAACAAACCTATATCGAAGCGAAAGAGCAGGTGAACACATAATCACACTATCACTGTTTTTATTTGAGACGAAAGGAAATACCTCTTCAAATGCCCAATCGTCCACTTGGTCGCTTTTGTCACCACTTCTTGGGGACCATATGAGGCCCTCTATCATGCCGGTGAACTTGTTTACTTTATACCCCAGAACAGCCAACTCCCGCCAGCCTCTTTGCCCACACATCATCTCATCCATTCTGCATAACAAATGCAGAAACTCTTATGATACATAATCTACAGAGTCAGTTAGCAGGTCTTTGCATGTGAATGATCCGAGAAAGTAGCTTTAGCCATTGAGATAACCATTAAAACACATTAGGAATTTTTGTGGCCATGGTGCCAATATATGATTTTTGAATAAATGTTATGCTTTATTTGAGCCTGAAGCTCTTTAGGAGCGTTCCTGCATAGCCACGACTTTTTGAATTATATTAGGAATTATTTAATTATTTCAATGCTTGTGCATACTTTTCATGGTGTATATCGGTTGATCCACTTCAGTACTTTCTTTTAATTGTCAAAATATAATAAGCACCTTGATATTTTACAAAAACTAAAATCACACTTTTCTGAGTACACTTTCATTAGCTCTAATTTTCTGCAGATGAAGTTTAATTGAACTCAAATGTAAACAGGAGAAGAAGTTTCAGATATTCAGAGGTCCGAAATGACCTGAAAAAAGCTTTCTGAAACGAAGATCCTAAAACACCGGCTGAATAAGCTTCCTGCTTGAGCACTTGTTGATGAAGGTACTTTGCACAAAATTTGGCGACAACCTTACATGCAATAAAAAAAATTATAATAGAAACAAAAACAAGTTTTCAATGATCTTTATCATCAAACATCAGGATTCATAAGCAAGTAAGCACTCGATTCAAACTAGCATCACTTAGCAATGCAATATCTAATGGAAAACACCACCATAACAGCGAAGAGACAGATATGTGTTGGAAAAATGGTGTACAGAACAGTAAAGAACTTGCCGGACGTTTACAACTTAAAACAGAAATGTAGAAGATCAAAATTAACAATGAATTTGAAACTAGAAAACAGAATAAAATACAGATAACCGTATTCTAATGCCGAGTCGAGGAGGCCTCTTTCCGCAAGACGAGATACGCCCCGGTAGTGCTCTCGGTTCTGGCGTATCGTCTCCAAAGATAAAACGGCAGCGTCTCGTGGGTGGCAGCACCGCGGACCAACGAGCTCCGGCGAACTGGAATGAGGCGAGGACAAAGCTTGGACACTAGCTATGTATGCAGAGAGTGCTTTGGAATCTTTATGTCTGCGATTGACGATGAGGTGGCTAATGCTGGGGAGACATGTCCTATTTATAGGCGTCGTCCCCCTCATGGGGAGCATCTTTGGAGTCAACACCGTATTGATGTCGGGTGTTACGGAGTTATGTCCCCTATTGAGTGCTGTGGCGGTTTCGGAGACAACGTGGGCACGCTTCCGCAGAGCCATCATGTCGGGCGTTACCGGCGGTTACGACGAATCTGGACAACGCGTGCGTCCAGGTTCATTGGACGTATCCGGACGTCTCTTCAAGTGCACAGCAGGCCCAACGGATTGGGCCACACGAGTTGGGCCTCGGACCAACTCCATCTTTGGGCTCGATCAAACGTTGATCCAAAAAGTAAGGGCAATGGGCCACGGAACCAGGCCCACGAACAGGCCCAAAGAACAGCCCAAAGACCACCCAAAGACCAAGATCCAAGATCCACGGACCACGAAATCGGAGCGGGCGAGCCGGCCGGCGGGCGCCCGGCGCAAGGCGGCGGCGCATGGCGGCGCAAGGTGGACTTTCCAACCAATCACTTGTGCACATAATTATACTAAGTGTTCAATGAACCACTTATATAGACAATTAATGAAGGTTCATTAATCAATGTGGATAAGGATTAATTAATCCATGCTTATCCCCTTAATCACATAACTCCATGTTTAAGTGACCAACTTTGATCCACTATTTCTCTCTCACCGAAATCGGTTTGAGAATGTGAATACACCACGATCATCTACTCGAACGTAGATCGATCCTATGCCGCTTAATTTCAAAAATTAAACATCACGTCACTCAAAATCTTGGTCAAAGTAGCTTCCTGACAACTTGACCATATATATAATATATATATATATATATATACTCACAGATTTCCAACAATATGTTCCACTATGCAATTGAGAACTTAAAGAATCCAACTGCTGTTTTTGTAGTAATCCTCACTATATTAGTTGATTCTTTATGCAAATTTTAGCTAGAAGAAAAGATCGCCGAAACTCATTTTCAGGCACGTAGGGGCAGAAATATGAGCCAAACACAGAAAAACTGACACAAATTATTCCTCTTTCTAAAGCGTGTTCTCTAACTGAAAATGCAATTTTCGTAATTCAAGTAAATCGGTAGGTTAATTAGGGGTTCAAGTCGCAACAAAAGGGAAGTGATGAACCATTTTTGATCATCTTAAAAGAAAATGTCAAAGCAACCTTTCAGGCTTATATATTGTCCAATTGGTGAAGAAACTATTTGTTTCAAAATCCTCATAAATGTGGAATTTTGGTTGGAAGAGTAAAAGTATTATTTTATATAAATTTTTATTTAATGAAGTCTAATAAAAATTCAATGTGGAATTCAAGTATTTTCTTATTACTATTTAAATTTGTGAATTTGTGAACTTTATTATAGTTTGTTATTTCCTAAACATACACTAACAACTTCACATCTCGTCAATTTTTTCTCTCTAACTCACGATTCTTTCTCTAACTTATAAGATCAATTATCCAAACACTTTAACAACTTATAAGCTCTTGAGACATTACCTCTTATAAGCTCTTAAAACATCTTATAAGTTCTTGGAGGTTATAACCTCTCTAAAATAAGCTTAGCCAAACACCCCCTTAATAGTGCAACTTGAATGATTTAAATCTCAATCACTCAACCAATTAATTGTTAAATTTTAGTTGGGAGAACAAAAGTATTCTTTTTATATGGGTTTCTATTTGGTGAAATCTTATAAAAATTCGATATGGAATTAGTGAAGAGATAATATCTATTGCTTGTTAAATAGACAATTTAGATAAATAAGAACGAGAAATTATAAAAAATCCGTGTAAGATAAAAAAATCAATAAGATGCGTTTACTTCAGAATCATATATAGAATGAGATATTTGTATATTTGAAATAATCAAAACAATTAAATCATCATATACTCGATGAGTTATCTATCTATAGAGGGAAAAAAAGAAAAAGAAAAAAAGATAAATATACTGGTGTCCGGATCGTTTTATATGTCGGATCGGGTCTCCGGCCGGTTTAGGTAAATAGGAAAAGAAGAGTATGTTTCTCCCCTCAATCGTGTTCGATGCGTTGTGTTTGGCTTTAGCACACTCTTAAACTTTCTGCATCAGATTTTTTTCTATTTTTTTTCTTATCACACAGATCCGTTAACCTCCAGTACCAGTAAGCTCCCTACCCCCCTCTCTCGCTCTAAAGTTTTCGCACTTTTTAGATAGTTATTATTTTCTCTAATACCAAACGAAAAATTTATGAGGGTTTTGCAACGAATAATGTGGACCAAGTGCCAAATTTGTAGCTCCTGTGACTTGTAGAAATCCCTAATTTTAAATTTCTCAGCCTACTTATGTGGATGCATCGCGTGTGATTGCTGCTGCTATATCATTCTGCGCAGAGCCAATATTGAATTTCCAGAATAAATTGGCAAGGATATGGCTCAATTCACTTCACACTGTATTTAGTTTTGTGCATTCATATAAATTTATTGTATGTTTTCTTATACAGTAGATGCAGTGCGTCTCGTTTGATTATTTAAATTTGTGTTATTATGTATAAGGGCTTAATGTTGTATGCTTGCTGGAGCTTGTTTGCATTATTCCACATATGGGAATATTTGCAACATGTGTAACGTAATTATACTGCTCACTCAGGAAAATGAGTGCTCGGAAGAAGACACCATTTCAGAAGCACAGAGAAGAGGAAGAGGCGAAGAAAAAGGCATCTTCTTTGCTCACTGACTCCTTTCAATTAAGTTGAAGATAATTAACTTTTTCTTCTTATGAGCTTCCTTGAATCTTCTTAATTCATGCTTATCTGTTGATATTTGCAGAGGGCAGAGGATGAAACTGCACGGTTGTATCAGGAATTTGTAGAATCGTTTCAAGCGGATAATACACCTGGTTCAAGGCTTTTGTCAGAGGTGGAACTATCAACCCAAATGAGAAGTTGAAGAATGATTCCGTAGGTTAGTTGCAATTATAGAATATGTCTATAATGTCCATAAATGTAAAGTTTAGTTTGTTTCTTTTGCAATGTGGATAAATAAATAATTTCTTCTTTCTTACATGGACACATTAATAAAAATATGGGCCTTTTCTATCATTCATGGATGGCAGGTGGAAATTCCAAAGATGAGGGTTCTGGTATAAAGAAAGGGAGTAGGTAAACAAATGCTTTTGATCAACTATGTTGCAATGCTCTTACAGTTAGGAACTTGAGTACAACAACTACTTGGTGACATGCAGACTATGATATTTTGGGTTTTCAACTTGTAGAAAACTGACTGACTGATTCTATGCCATTCTCTGAGCTAATATTTGTGCTCTGGTTCTGGTTGCACATTTAATTTGTCCAAAGTAAGAAGAAATCAATTTTCAGTGTTATGAAGAATTTATTGTCTATTTATTAGCAATTTTTCTTTAGTTTTCCACGGGAAAGATGCTTCTTGTGTTTAAGGAATGCTGGAATTTTCCAGGGTACTGATCTATAGGGTAATTCTAAGTGGGCATGTTTATCCCTTTAGAATGCTCAACTGTCACAAATTGATAGAACCTATTAGGCAAGTTTCAGTGCAGCATCTGATTCTTGGAAGTTCTCAGCTAAGTTTATGAAGAGCATGCATTTCAAATCTGACCTATGCTGAATTGCATGTAAATTCCAGTTAATTACATCGGATGGCCACAATATTAATTAAGCAAAAAAAAAGTCATTATGTGGTACGGATCATTATGTGTGTGTTTATATTGAGCTGAGCTCATATGCAGCATATCACTTTCTTGGAACTTTTGACCTCTTACTCTTAGGATTGCCAATCGGCACGCCTTTCTGGGCCTATGGCCCTCCGACCTTCCTTTCGCTCACTAGCAGAACATATGGTTTGAACTCTTCATTCTTGCTTTATAAAAACCTGTGTTCTTACGTTCATGGATACCAGTCACTTGGAGAACTAGTTATTTGGTTTATCTAAAATTTGGATGATTATTGGGAGGCTAATGGTGTATTTTGTGGGGGATTTTCTTATGTGAATATTCATATATATGTATGTATACTGGGTTCTGAATTCTGGAATAAGTCAAAAACTCAGCATAATTTGTATAACTGAATCTACAGTATCCAAATATTTTGTTTGCTTATCTTAATGAATTTAATTTTATGAATGGTCAGATCTTTATTATACTCTTTAGTATTGATATCCATTTTTGAGTCAAATTAAGCTGGTCAATCTATTTTTTTTTATGGCTTGAGCCCATCAATTTGGTATAATATTAGATGTAAACTGCAGCAATTGGGTGCAACATCTTCTGTCTACGAGATAGAATATTTCAATTCTTATATCCAGCTATGTTTACAGTTACATCATAAAGATTCTGATTTGAACCCCACAATTATAAAGGAAAATGTATCGTTAAATTGGAGGAACAAAATAAGTACTGTGAAAGAAACTATTTCAATGAGTGTGTTTTACAAGTTAAATGGAAATGTGATGTTGTCAAACTCATCCAAGTTTTCCATCTGAAAGTACAGAGTTCACAAGATTTAGAGCCATCCTTTTGTTTCTTGGATTGGTATAGATATTATATATAAAGATCAATTTTGTTTGGAATATATGCACTTATTAGGGCCTGACTTTTGTGAAATATTCAGGGTTGTTCTCTTCATTCTCAGGGAAAATGGCCTGGAGTCGTTCTTGATTGGGAGTCGTTCTTGATTGTTTTTCTTCTCTCTTTGAGTTGTGCATGCTTTTTTTTTTACCTGTACTATTTTTACCTAGTGTGTTTTTTTGTGCCTTCAAGTTGTCTTATCATCGAGGTAGGTTCTAGATTATAGTCAAACTTTATGCAGGTATGTTCCATCTTTCATCCCACCACCCATGGCAACAAAGGGTAAAGAATATGAAAAGAAAGTAAGCATCATTTTTTCTTTTTCACTCTGTGCAGATGCTTGTGTTCGAATCATTTTCACTTCTCTTTTAGAATCTCCAGAAAGAGGAAAAGCCAAGGAGAGAGAAAGGAAGCCTAGGAACATCGATCATTTTATGGAGGAATCAAGCATGAACAGAAATGAGGAGAGAAGGAATCAAGATCGTGAGTATGTGTAATGACCCTCAACCCTAAGGACGGATTAACGAGGACTGGAACTGGAACAGTAATTATAGAACATTTAAATAGAATTAATCAAAGGATTATAGGATAACCAGCAAGCGAACTACGAAGTTCAACCCATATATATACAAAGCACACGTAATTTACATATAGAAAGGGTTACCAGTTCTTAATCAAAAGGGTTCACTAGTCTGAATGGATTTAACTGTCAATATCAAGACACAACATAACATTCAAAATTTGCAGCGGAAAGCATGTGAATCCACATATGACGATGTGTATTCAAGGTGTCAATAAACATATTAATAACAAAAGTACTCCAACTGCTCAACACCTCCCCATCATCATCTTCAGCTCAACCTGCACATTTAAAAACAAACATGAAGGCTGAGTACAAGAATGCACTCAGTGGACTCAATGCCAAAACATTTTATCAATTTAAATTACACTGCCCTATCACAGTAACACACGAGGTTTTTATTCAAATGCTCGTGTTTACTAAACATTTTCTGTCATTTTCTATAAATATTCGTCGGCGGACATTTTCCTCAGATGTATGATCCATATCCTATCCCACATATCTCAATACTCATTTCCCTTGCGTCGGAGAGGAGGCCTCCTCTCACGAACGCTGTGATCGGCCGAGCACCCTTTCAAAGACACAATACAAAATAGTGCACAAAATTCTTGCCACTCCCAAGACAGATACGAATTCTCAATCATCCTGTGGTACTTACAAGGATACAATTCAACAATTTCATATGTTGGGAGCTACCCAACAACATTCACAATTCGAAATGGATAGGATACATACATAAAACACAAATATTTTGGGCAGGTAATTAAATAAATCAGTTCATCATCATTCCTTGCGAATAAAGCATCATAAATAAAACGTTTGATCTTTTGAGTAGAGTAAAGCCCACCTGGACCGTCGATCGTCGTTTCTCAAACTACGATTCCTTTTCCCGTCGCCTGCTTACGTTCACGTTCCACCTTTACGTAAAAACCACGTTCAGTACCTTGTCACGTTTTTGAGAATATCAAAGTTTAAATAAACTTTGATAACTTATAAAGTAATAACTCGAATTCCTTAACGAATTCAATACGTCGTCCAACGCGTATTTTAACTAAATACTTCTCGTATTTCGAGAGAGGCGTAATATGATCTACGATCTCATATTAACCATTTAGGTTAAACGTTCAACGTATTCACCATAAACATAGTATTCTATGTTTATAAAATCCCGTAAATTCTTAATATGTCTAAAATAATTTCTAGACATATAATATATTATTATTCTTGATAAAAGGATTTAAAACCCTTAGAAATATATATATATATATATATATATATATATATATATAGCTCACGGTTCTTGTGCTATAATTTGTTAAACTTTTCCAAAATTCCTCTAAATTCATATAGTGTACTATATCATCCTAGGATTATTAATATGTATAATATTAACTATAGGAAAATTAGACATCACCCATTTAATTCCTATAGGCCTCGGTTATTTATCAAAATTAATCAAACAAGTTCCTAAAATTCTAATTAAATTCCACAACACTTAATCATCATTCTATATTACTAAAACATCATAAAACCCAACACTTACAACTTACAAAACAACATACTAATGCTTCAAGCTCACTGTTTCTATCAATACTTAGCAAACATTTTTATAAAAGAAATCTTATAAAAATTACACAAGGTCTAGACATCACTCTAAAACATTAATCTAACATTATATCCAACAAAATCAATTTACACATCAATGTATCAAGCCCTAAGCCTCTCGAAAATTTTAAATAATTGAACATATATTTTCCAAAAATGCTAGTAAATTTACATGGCACTTAAACAATGTCCTAGATCAATAATATGCTATAATATCACTTAAATATAATTTGTACATCAACATACCAACCCTAGCAAATTTTCGGTAATTATAAAAACTATAGCATACAATTTCAAAAAAAATCTCAAATAATCACAATGAGTCCCATTACTAATATGTAACATTAATCCAACATTAAAACAGCTTACAAATTTTCGATCATCTCTAGGAAATTTATATAATATGCTTAGCTTCCAATAAAACATCAATATGAAACTTATAAAGCATGCTCAACATTATTAATGAACAATAAGACATGCTAGCTTAATTTTTATCAAGAACACATGCTTGGAAACATATAATCGAACCATTGGATATTGAAAATTTTAACGTACAATCGAAGCTTGTTCGATATCTAACCTCTTTAACGGTTTTGATTTTGCACAAGGAATTTAGTAACAAGCTTTTGGCTATTGAAAGAGAGAACTCTCAAAGTTTTCTAAAGGAGAAGCTCACGGCAGAATGAAATTTTGGAAAGTGAAAAATGGTTTTTTTGAAAGTAATACTCTTACTTAAGTAAAATGAATTAATACTTGTATCAATCTCTCTCCCTCTCTCGGTCATTCTCACTCACACACAACAAGTTGCAAGCCTTTAGATTTGCTTTATGACTCATCAAAGTATTATGTCATCAAAGTTAATACATCTTACACATTTTGAAAGAAACAAAATATTTTCTTTGACTTTGGACCATGGTTGCCGTCGGTTCTTCTTTCATAACACAAAGGGAAGGCTTCTTAATTTGTCTCATACTACACATATATAATATCTACACTCTTAAACAAGCAATACATCATCAAAGTGCTTTAATTAATTTCCAACCTCTATTTGGAGTCAACAAATACGGCTAACATACACACAATGGCCTCCCACTTGATTATCACTTAGTAGTCTTGGTAAGTGTGTAATAATAATACTTGGTTCACCAAATAATCAACAAGCAAAGCTAGCAACAAGAATTTCACGTAAACAATTGTTTCCCAAAAGTTGGTCACAACATTTTTGGAATTAAAAGCCCAAAATTTGATTTTCATGCTATAAGTAGTTATATATCATAATATATATCTTAGATGATAAATTATATCATAGGAATTTAAATATTATAATTCCTTGATCATTAAACCCATTTTTCTAAACATCTCTAAGCGTTGACGTTTGAAACGTCTCAAAACGTTGGTTATCGACTCATCTTAACATGGTCGTAATAAAATCGTAATCACTTTATTAATTCATTCCATTAATAATGGAATTTAATTCTAAGCTTCCTCACTTAGATAATTTTACGAAATTTTAACTATCGATACTCAATCGACGTTAAAATTCTACTGTCGAAACACTTTATAAAAATTATATTCCTTAATTCACAATCATTTGTGAATATGATAAAGGAATTTATTATCTCAAAATAATCGAAATCACTATTCGATAATTTAATAATTCAATTATTTCGGCGAAACCCTAATTTACGAATTTTAAATATCGTAATTAGGCCTTTAATTCTTCGGGATATTACATTCTACCCCCCTTAAAAGAAATTTCGTCCCGAAATTTACATACCTCAGAAAAGTTCGGGGTATCTTTCTTTCATGGATTCCTCAAGCTCCCACGTGGCCTCCTCTTGTCCATGATGTCTCCACAACACTTTCACTAGCGGAATGGACTTGTTTCTCAACTGTTGAACTTTACGGTCTAGAATAGCCGTAGGTTCTTCTTCATAACTCATATCTGGGTTGAGGATCACGTCGTCTTGATGGATCACGTGCTTCGGATCATACACGTACTTTCTGAGTTGGGATACGTGGAAAACATTGTGTACGTTCCCCAAACTTGGCGGAAGAGCCAATCTATAGGCAACTGGGCCTACTCTTTCTAGGATCTCATAAGGTCCTATAAATTGAGGTCTTAATTTTCCTTTTACTCCAAACCTTATGATCCTCTTCGATGGAGAGACTTTAAGAAAGACTTTATCTCCTCCTTCAAAATGTAGCTCAGACCTACGCGTATCAGCGTAAGACTTTTGCCTATTTTGAGCTTCCTTTATTCTTTGCCTAATTTGTCGGACGATCTCAATCATCTCACTTACTGCATCATGACCTAAAATTCTTCTCTCACCCATTTCATCCCAATAAAGCGGTGAACGGCATTTCTTTCCATATAAGGCTTCGTATGGGGCCATATTGATCGTCGCTTGATAACTATTATTGTAGGCAAACTCAACGAGGGGTAAAACATCTTCCCACTTTACACCTCGATCCAACATTACTGTTCTCAGCATATCTTCAAGTGTTTGAATCGTTCTTTCCGATTGCCCATCGGTCTGTGGGTGGAGCAGCAGATCAAATTCAATTTGTGCCCAATTCTTTTGTAAACCAACCCGAATCTAGAAGTGAATTTGGAGTCTCTATCGACGTGATAGATTTTGCACTCCGTGTGGCGTACAATTTCTTTTACGTACAACTGGGCTAATTTATCTGATCCGTGAGTAATCTGAATTGGCAGAAAATGCGCACACTTTGTGAGTCTATCTACTACCACCCATATGGCTGTGTTTCCTCTTTTTGATTTTGGCAATCCCATAACAAAATCCATTGCTATCTCTTCCCACTTCCATTCGGGTATTCCCAAAGGCTGTAATTTCCCGTAGGGGCGTTGGTGCAATGCTTTCACCTGCTGACAAACAAGACAACGCTCTACAAAAGAGGCTAAGTCTCGTTCCATACCTTCCCACCATAACTTTTCTCTTAAATCTTGGTACATTTTAGTACTGCTTGGGTGAGCGGTATAGGGTGTATCATGAGCTTCACTCATGATTTCGTTTCGAAGCTCGTCATTGTTTGGAATACACATCCTTCCCTCAAACAGCAAAGCATTGTCTGAAGCTTCTCTGAACTCTTTCAGCCCCTCAGTTCTTACTTTGACTCTCGTCCTTTCAAATTTTTCATCCTTTCTCTGCTCGTCTATTATTCTCTTTCTCAAGTCCAACGTCAAAGTGAGTGTAGCAATACAGCTCATGATCGTCTCTGGACTTTCAATCATTTCTATCTTCATTCTCCCAAACTCCTCAACGAGTTTTTCTTCCTTTGTAGGAGACATCCCAATTTGGTTTGATTTTTACGACTCAAGGCATCGCCTACTAAATTCGCTACCCGGGTGATAGTTAATACCACGTGTAATCCTTTATCGGTCCGAGCCATCTTCTTTGCCTCATGTTTAGATCTCTTTGCTCGAAAAAGTATTTCAAACTCTTATGATCCGTAAAGATCTCACATCTCACTCCATAAAGATGATGTCTCCAAATTTTCAATGCATGCACCACTGCTGCTAGTTCCGAGCAATGTTGTAAAAGCTTAAGGCGAATCGAGGCGTTTCACCTCTATGAGGCGAGGCGGTAAGCTCGAGGCGGTCCGAGGCCTAAGCCTCAACAATAAAAACAAAAACATAAAAATTATAAACTAAATATAAAATAATAGATAGCAAATCCAACCTTGCAATAAAAACAAAACAAAAATCATAAACTTATAAACCGACATACAAAGAAAGAATCGCCCTAGAAAGAAAAAAAGAACGATCTTGATAAAAAAACTCGACCTAGAAAGAAAGTAAGAAAGAAAAAAGTAAAAAGCGACCTAGAAAGAAAGAAAGAAAGAAAGAAGGAAAAAGCGATCTTGTCAGTGGTAGTCATCCAACCGAGGCGTGGGCGGAGGTGAGGGATGAGGAGGAGAGAGAATGGCGGGCGCCTCTATTCTGCTTTTTTCATAAACTTTAATAAGTAGAACTTAGTTTTGTGGTTTAATCATATTAGTTATTATTAATTTCGTTTGGGCTCAAAATTTTGTGCCCAAACACCTAAACCCTAAATCACCTAATTAAATCCTAAACGTCTTTGTCACCGCCTCACACCGCCTCATGCCGCCTCGGCGCTTTGGCGCCTGAGGAGGCCGCCTCAGCCGAGAGGCTCACGAGTGATATTCTGAAAGAGGCGATGCCCGGACGCTTTTCGGCCGCCTCGCCTGGCGGCGGTAGCCTCAGCGTTTTTACAACAGAGGTTCGAACACGAGGTCATGAGTTGGATAGTTCGACCATGTGGTCTAAGTTGTCGGGACGCATAAGCTATCACTTTTCCTTCCCGTGCATCAACACACAACCCAAATTGCGTTCTTAGAAGCATCGATATAGACTACATATTCTTTGTCTGCTTCGAACCGCTTAGCTTGGCGCACTTGTTAATTTTTCCTTAAGCTTTTGGAAATTACCACATTCCTCAAATCAATTAAACTTGATTTCCTTTCTGAGTAGCGGGTTATTGGCCTTGCTATTTTGGAGAATCCTCAATGAATCTCCGATAATAACCGGCTAGTCCTGTGAAACTTTTGATTTCGCTCGGGTTCTCGGCGATTTCCATTCTTGCACCGCTTCTACCTTGGTCGATCCACTTTAATTCCTTCTACCGACACAATGTGCCCAAGGAACATTACTTCCTTCACCAAAATTCGCATTTGCTAAACTTAGCAAAAGTTGTTCAACTCTCGAGGATTGCAACACCGTTCTTAAGTGTTCCTTATGTTCTTCTTCATTCTTCTAATGTATGAGAATATCATCTATGAAGACTAAGACAAATTTGTCCAAATATGGATGGAACACCCTATTCATGAGATCCATGAATACTGGTGGTGATTTGTTAATCCGAACGGCACAACTATAAATTCATAGTGGCCATATCTCGTCGAAAGCGCTTTAGATACGTCTTCCTACTACATTGAAATGGTGATAACCCGACTTGAGGTCGATCTTTGAAAATACACTTACTCTCGTAATTGATCAAACAAGTCATCTATCCTTGCAAAGGATATTTATTCTTGAGCGTCATTTTATTTGGTTCCCGATAATCTATGCACATCCTCAAGGAACCATCTTTCTTTTTAACAAATAAGACTGGTGCTCCCCAAGTCGAAACACTAGGTCTGATAAAACCTAGGTCCAACAGTTCTTGGATTTGGATCTTCAATTCTTCCAGCCTTCGAGCCATCCTATAAGGTGTCTTCGACACTCGGGCCGATCCGGTTCCGTGTCGATTGAATTCCAATTGTCTATCAGGGGGTAATCCCGGTATATTTTAGGAAACACATCCGAAACTCTCGAACAATCTCCACATCTTCAGCTTTTATCTCCGCTTTATCCTCCCCATCCAGGTAAACAAGAAATGCGCGGCATCCATTCTTGTTTATCATTCTTCTTGCTTTCAGTGCTGATACAATCGTGATTTTCTTCCCCATGCTGATTCCATGAAAATGCGTAGCTTCTTGTCCAGGAAAATGGAATGAAATTTTCCTTTCTTTGCATAGAATCGTGGAATGGTTTTCAGCTAACCAATCCATCCCTAGAATTATATCTACATCGTCCATGGGTATTATGTTCAAGTTATTCGTCAGAACCTTAAGTGATCCTATGTCTAACTCTAGGTTCGAGCAAACATGCGTAACAGTCATAATCCCTCCTATGAGCGAAGAGATTCTCATGTCTTGATTCGCTTTTTCAGATCTAAGTTCCAACATATCAACACATGATCTTGCTATGAAAGAATGCGAAGCACCCGTATCGAATAAAAGTATAACAAGTATGTTGAGAAGTTTTCCCATACCTGCCAGGTTTCCCTGGTTTTGTTCATTCTACCTCTGGTGTAGAGCATACACTCTAGCCTGGGCCTACCGAGGTTTGGCGGTGTCTTGTCTTTGTTGATTTTCTTCTTGTGGCTGCGCTTGACGTTCTTCTTTGTGGTTGTCGTCGTCGTTGTTGTTGGGGTTGTTGCCACTGTTGTTCTTGTGGTTGTTCTTGAGGTTGAAATGAAATTGAATAGCCCTGAGTGGTTGGGCATTGCCAGGCTGGTTTTGCCTTCCCACCATTCCCGGTCGTATCCCTAGGTAATTATTTGCATAATGCCCCTTCACACCACACTTAAACAATTTACCGTTAAGCAAACTCCCTTGTGGAATTTTTGGCACTTCGGGCAAGGAAGAGCCCTTGTCTGCTCTTGTGGTCCTCCCGTCGAAGGGAAAAAGACTGGCCTCTTCCATCCCTGCCCCTGAGGCCCCATATTTCCTTGCCACGGCCGCTATTATTTTGGTTTACAACACCTTCCGGTTATTATTACCGAGATTTCATTCCCATTTTCTCTTTCCCTTGTCCATCAGATTTTGCGTCCGAGTGTGTGATTGTCTTTCTTCTGGCATAGCCGCTTGAATATCCAAAGCTCGCCCAAGAGCTTCAGTGTAAGTCAAGTCTCCATGACTGGCGAGAGACATTCTTATCTCGACCTCGATCCCGACCTAAATTTTTCCGACATCTTTATATCCGTGCTCACTGTCGAGCATATCTTGACATATCGCAAAGGTGCGATCATAGTCCGTCACGATATCTTCTCCTGCTTCAAGTTGAAAAATTCAATTTCTTCTTCTTCTCGTAGCTTTTGAATGTATTTTCCATACATCTCTTCTTTGAAATCTTCCCAAGTAAACTCATCCATCTGTCGTGGTGCTAAAATTTTCCTTCCGCTTCCCACCGTGTCGCAGTCCCGTCGGTTGAAAAGTTATACAGATGATCGCTCTTGCTACCGTACATCGTGGAAATCAAAATCCTTTCCATAGCCCTTATCCACCGCTCTGCATCGTTCGGGCTCCCTTTCCATTAAAGGTAGGAGGTTCTCTAAGAAAAGTTCTTCTATCCTACGATCGTGAGGTGGAGTGGTTCATGATTTCGCTTACTCGCCGGGTTGGGAACTCTACCCTTTCCCTACCTCTGCCTCTTCCTCTCCTACAACTCTCATTCCTTGCTCAGGATCTCGTCTAGGCGGCATTCAGTTATGTAAAACATATAATTAACATCGTATAACATGATCGCAAAATAAGCATATATAGAATCATCATATAATCTCATCATGATCACTTTAATAAAACCATTCATCCTGGTTATACACATTCTTGACGCAAAAGCCCATTTCAGGGTCATATATATATATCAGAAAATTGTGCCTTAAGAAAGGCGGTTACGAACAAGCAGTCATCACAAAAGATGTCATATACAATACTAGCTTTCATAACATTACAAAAATACTAAGTTCCTTTTTTCTACAACCATCCATAATTAAGCTTGCTACACACATAAACTACACTGTACATATATACACAATCTACTTCCATCACCCTCGTCAGAAGTCGTCACTCGTCCTCTTCAGGATCCTCCTCCTCATCTGAATCACCAGGGTCCTCGCGTGCACGTACTCTAGACGGTCCCGCTCCGTCATCTCCTATAGCATGTATGTCGCGTATCGGACCGTAATCATCGCGTATCGGACTGTAGCCGTCGCGAGTGTCCGATACCCTCATCAGCGCTGTCTGACGGTAAGGCCCTGCTGAAGGTGGTAGCGCTATCATCGGGGGTAGGATCGGGAGTGGCGGCCGTGATGGATGTCCCATTGACAGTGGCGGGAAGACTAGCGTCCCCAAGGCTCTCGGTCGAGACGCCCTGGTAATATGTGCGGGTCGGCCGCCTGCCTCCATATCTCTTGGAATCACAGGATCCACTACTCGAGGAACCTCTGTATATAGCCATTCCGGCGAGTCGTCGTGCCACGTGTACTCTCACGGCGGAAGATAGGGTCCCCTCGGTGCAACTCCATAAACGGCGTACACATAAGTAGGTGGCTGATAAACCTCGGCAAGTTTCCGACCAGATCATAGCTGCCGATCACACGGTAAATGTAATCACCTGATACCTCTCTGGCGTAGTCCTCCCAATCACATGGTAATCGGATCAGAAGACGCCTAACCCCGTCGAAGTTTGTCACGCCGTAAACTCGGGCATCCCTCCAGAGTCGGTGGTAGTGCATCAGAAATTCTCCCAAATATTCGCCCCAGTGCATCCAACACTCACGATATGTACGTACCACTTCTTCGGGCGTAGCACTCGGTCCTAACCTCCTCCTAGCTGTGTAACGTGTCCTCTCCATCTGCCACAGACAATACTAGCATAAGTCAACTAAAAATTATCCGATAAACAGATAAGATAAACTTATACGCATCTGTTAAGCAGCTAGGATAAACTGGACATTCTATAAGCAGATAATCAATCCAAACACATCTGGTAATCAGATAAATGTTATAAGGAAATGTTTTCATATACCACACACGTCGTAGCTCCCTTTTACACCATTGGGAAACTTACTATTTAGCAGCATTATAGGGTCCTTGTCAAAAATATAAGTTTCTTGTTCTAAGTAAACCCACGAACTGGCTTCAACTAATTCTCGTGAATTTTGGAGAAGGAATCTGGGGTTTGATCCTTCATAACAAATAAATTACAGTGCGTTAGGAGTACGTAGGCGAAAACCGTGCGTAAATCGGAGTTCAAACGGAGGAGAACGGGCCAAAACAAAATCACTGCGCAGTGCAGTTTTGCTCGAAGCCGAGGTGAAATTCCGAGGTGCCGAAGTGACGAGAACTTGATGCCGAAGTGACGAGGTCGAGGTTGACGAGGTGGAAGTCGCCGAGGTGAACGCTGACGAAGTCAACGTCGACGAGGTGAAAGTTGCCGAGGTGAAAGTTGACGAAGTCAACGTTGACGAGGGGTGCCTAATCGTGGGCGACGAACCGAATCGACGAACTCACCGAAAGTCGCCGAATCAAGTCGACGAACTCAAGTCGACGAACTCACCGATAGTCGACGAACTCACCGAAGTCGACGAATCAAGCCGAGAGTCGACGAACCGAAGTGACGAACTCACCGAAAGCTAACGAATCAAGTCGACGAACCGAAAGTCGACGAACTCACCGATAGTCGATTTAACCGAGAGTGATTTAACTCACCTGAAGTCGATTTAATCGAAAGTCGATTTAACTCAATGAAAGTCGATTTAACTCAACTGATAGTGATTTAATTGAAAGTGAAACTCACCGAAAGTCGACGAATCAAGTGAAAGTGACGAACCGAAGTGATTTAACCAGGTCATTTAACTGAATTATTATTATTATTATTATTATTATTATTTTATTTTTTTCCTCCTAAAGGAAGGAGGTTCGATATTCTATGTTCGTTCGCAAGATGATCATGCTTCTTATGTCGTCTATGTTCTTTTAAGATGACATATTCATTTGTCATAAATAAATCTTGATAATTGAAACTACAGCTTTCAAATATTGAATACATAGATCATTTGTACAAGTAAAATTTCTTGAATTTCAAGGATTCATCCTTTCAACAATGGCCATTCATGGTCATTTCCGACATATTCATTCATTGTACAAAATTTCGAATTCCGTAGAGATTGATCATGAAAACTTGGAAAGAGCTATCAAATTTTCATAGTATATCATATTAAAAGCATGCATTACTTTGAATTTTACAAATTCAAAATTTCATCATTGGCACTTTATGCCCATTTCAAACATAGACCCTCAGTTCTCATCCTTTGTCATAAACTTTCGTTGACATCAAAATCAATAACATAACTTTCATAAATTTTCAAGGCATGATTTCAATCCATTTCAAACATAGACCCTTGCTTGTTGGATAATTGTTTTTCTACTCCTTTGCTTTCTATCCTTCCTGTCTTCTAAATAATAGTATAGTGCTTGAGCTATGCATTCTGCCTGGTATCAAAGCTCTGATGGATTCATT
Organism: Salvia rosmarinus; assembly: GCA_036937905.1. Classification (NCBI taxonomy): domain Eukaryota; kingdom Viridiplantae; phylum Streptophyta; class Magnoliopsida; order Lamiales; family Lamiaceae; genus Salvia; species Salvia rosmarinus. Next base: position 2,268,057 of record JAODLM010000210.1, read on the forward strand.
GGCTTGGTTATTTCATTTTTGTTTTATGCGACTTTATTTTAGTGTAAATGGAAATTTCCCTCCCAGAGTTGATCCTGGCCTATGAATATTCATCCATTTTGTCACTATATTGTTTTAAGGACAATGCCGGTGAATGTAGTCATGCACTCAGCATAAAAGGTGTTCTACATTTCTGTAGTTCATGTCTTCATTCTCATATTCAGAGTTTTGGGCGTGTCTCCTAGTTTTCTGTGGTATAACGTGACATTTAATACAAGCAATTCTCACATGCGCCTCAGACAAATTTTTACTAGTAACTAGCTCGTGAGGGGCAGTTGACGCTTACAACCTCGGCTATACAAAGAATCAGAGAATATTGAAACACTACCCTTTGCACTGGATGAGAATGTAGTTTTTTGGTTTCTTCTAGCTTATTAGGGCTTTGTCTGCGTACGTTAACCATAACATTTGAACTGATTGTCCTCTGGTTGAATATGTAATGCAAAGGAATACTAATCAACTCCTTTTCTTTTAATCCAGGAGTGGTGGTCTATGAATATGAATTGAAAATTGGGTGGGGTAAATCTGTCTCTCTTCCATCACAGGCACTTCCTGCTCCACCTCCTGGACATATGGCCATCAGGAGCAAGGAGGTGAGTTTGATGTTTTGCTTCATTTGTTATATGATTGATATCTTGATTCTTGAACGGCCGCTATAGAGGCTTTTCCTTTCATATGGGATCTAGTGCTATACTTTTTATCTGTCTTCTAATCTTATGATAATCCATTCTTGTCCTGTTGCCAGGGGGCTACTGTCATTTTGTCTGGTTCTTCTGGTCCCCCAGTAACTGCTGTTCCAAGCCAAAACTCAAAATTGGTAGGTAATCTCTTGCTTAGAGTTTGCATTTTGGTTTATATAGCAAACACATGTAGGTTGCAGTTTATGAAGCCCCTGTAAATGGGAAATGTGGAGCAATCGAGTTAGGTGCTTCTATCCAACACAAATATGGGAGGAATTGGCAGTTCCTTGGAATCTGGTTTTCTTATATAGACAGATACTGCTTTGTATTAATCTATCACTACGTAAAATATGGCATCAACTTTGATGGTAAAAATAAGCTTTCGTTTTTAATTTTGTACCAGGTATGCACAAACTGTGCAATGTAGTATGTAATTCCTTAAATATTTGAAATCTACCGGAAGTTATAAAAAGCAAGGTTATCTGCATTTTACCAAAAGGGAATTTTAATTGTCTTTATTCACTCTAAATGATATCGACTAATATTTGGGAACAATTTCTTCTTGAATGTGTAGGTACTTACTCCAAATGTACCTGATATAAATGTTGTTCCTCCTGATGATGATCATCTCCAACATGTTATTGATACAATGGCTCTGTATGTTCTGGATGGGGGCTGTGCTTTTGAACAAGCAATAATGGAGCTAAGACGTGGAAATCCTCTATTCAATTTTTTGTTTGAGCTTGGTTCGAAGGAACATACTTACTATGTCTGGAGGCTCTATTCATTTGCTCAGGTGAGCCTTTTTTTATTAACAATCAAACTGTTCAGTGCTGCCTTGATGATGCATATTTATAAATTTTATGACCCCCTAATACCTTTTAGTTGCAAATTCCTTATCAAGTGGTTATCTCGACATCCATTAACAATTCTAGCTTTCTCGCTTGCTGGTTTTGCTCTTCTGTCATTTGTCTTCTGTTAGTATGATGCATTGTCATCTCAAGGACACAACTCGTTTGAAGAAAAAAGAAGTTACTAGATAAATCGTCATTGTTCATTCTTTTCTTTCAACTGATGGGAGAATAGAGAGACTGAAAGACAGTAATGCTCATGGATTTGGATAGATAGCTGCATTCATTCAGCCACAGATTTAATTCTAAGCCTTGATTAACTTGTCCTTGTCTTGGAGCTTTACCCAAGAAGCATTCTCTACCCTCAAGGCCTCAATAGAACCAACTTTACTGAGAATTCAATGATCATACTAGAAACTCCCCCTTAATGCTCCCTTTTTTATTCAGACCCACAAGAAATTGCTATTCTTTCTGGCACTTGGCTAAGTGAACTACATGGCCTAATTACGTAAAGGTACTATATGATGTCAGTCAGCATGTGTACGATTCAGATTGAGGTCATTTGCTTTTCTAAGTAACTCATTCATATAAATTTGAAGTAGGAACAGAGTTATGGTGGTATAGTTTCTTTTTTCTTTGGCTGCAATATGAAATGTTTATAAAAACCATAGTTAATCCCATAATCATTCATATCTAGGAATAGATGGCAGGATTAATGTCAAATTACATTCTGTTCAACTGCAGGGTGATACACTTCAGCGATGGCGAACAGAGCCTTTTATCATGACAACCGGTAGTGGAAGGTAGATGAAAATTCACTTTTAATAGAACACACAAACTTCTGTATCCATCTCAAACTTGGACATTCTGTTCATAAACTATTTTTAGTTTTTGGAGTGAGAATATATTTATTGGTTTACAGTCTCTTATTGCTTTCATGCATGAAAAGTGGTTAGTGACTAAAATATTGTATAATGCTTCCCCTTCATTGAACTTTTGAGTTTTGACAATATGTATTATTGCTCACGTCCTGCTATTTTTATGTAAAGATGGATACCACCTCCATTACCAACAGCAAAAGATCTGGAGCATGAAAAGGAAGCTGGGAGCACTTGTGCTGCGGGGAAAAGCAAAGTACTTTCTACTCCAGTCTTTCTCATTCATGCTGTTTGCTGGTGCTCATATTTGTTTAATTTTGAATTATGCTGTGTGTTTTTATGAGTATGTTTTGTGCTCCATCTTGTGATTTTTTACAGCGTGTGGAGATGGAACGGACGCTGACAGATACCCAAAGAGATGAATTTGAGGACATGCTACGTGCATTGACATTGGAGAGAAGCCAGATAAAAGAAGCCATGGGGTTTTCTCTAGACAATGCTGAGGCTGCGGGAGAGGTAATTGCCGAAGCTTATGTTGATAGAACTAGTTTGCTTGACTTGAATTATTTTTGTATGAGGAAGTGCAACTCATGCAAGTCATGAGATTGGTTGCTTAGTGCAATAAATTGTAAGGAAACAAACAACCAACACATAATGTAAGCAATGTTTACTGGAAGAAGCAGACTAAAGGTAATGGGATATTCTGAAATAGTTTCTGCCTGAGTTGACTTTCATAGTTATTCCCCTTTCTTTTACAGTATATCTGATATATATGAGAAAGCAAACTATATCAACATCGTTCTATGGTCATGAGAAAGCAAACTATATAAACTGTATATTATAAACTTCAAATTTAGGGCTCTGCTTTTGTCTGCTGGGGTGGGTGGGGGTTGCCTGCCAACTTAATGCTGATGTTGTCCCTATATAAGTTGCATTTCAGGTGGTTGAAGTATTAACTGAGTCTTTGACTCTTAAAGAAACTCCAATTCCCACAAAGGTTGCTAGACTCATGCTAGTCTCAGACATCCTGCACAATAGCAGCGCTCCTGTGAAAAATGCTTCTGCTTATCGTACCAAATTTGAAGCAACTTTACCAGATATTATGGAAAGCTGTAATGACTTGTATCGTAGTGTAACTGGAAGAATTACAGCTGAAGCCCTTAAGGTAATGCTTACCTCCATAAGTGACTTGATAACTTTACCTGACTTCCCTTGTCAAAAGTTAATGTTTCTCTTCTGACATCTGTAGGAGCGTGTTTTAAAAGTTCTTCAAGTATGGGTCGACTGGTTTCTGTTTTTGGATGCATATGTCAATGGATTGCGAGCTACCTTTCTTCGATCTAGTAACTCGGGTGTAGTCCCTTTCCACTCTATATGTGGTGATGCCCCTGAGCTAGAGAGGAAGGCTGGTTCTGCAGAAACAGGTGATGGGGAAAAGTTTAACCAAGATGCTGCTTTAGCAATTGGTAAAGGAGCTGCCATGAGGGAGTTGTTGAATTTACCCCTTACCGAACTGGAAAGACGTTGCAGACACAATGGGTGATCTCTGGTTGGTGGAAGAGAAATGATGGTCGCTCGACTGCTTTATCTGGAAGAAGCGGAAAAGCAAAGGGGTTATGAACTAGATGATGAGCTCAAGCCTGCTCATAGCCAGTCAAGCTCTGGAAGATACGCTAGCGGACAGAAGGAACTAAAATCTGAAACGGATCTGGGGCAAATATCAGTTAGGGGTGGTAACATGGATAACGATATGCAGTCAGTGGGGAGAGGACCGATTCTTTTCCCTCCAAAAGATCATAACTTGCTGCCCGACATTAACAACAGTGAAGGAAAAAATGAATCAATTCTCCCATCCTCCAAGTGGGCTAGAGAGGATGAGGAAAGCGATGAGGAACGAGATAGAAGTACTAGGGATCTGGGGTTGACGTATTCATCTTCTGGTAGTGAAAATGCTGGTGACGTTGTCTGCAAAAGAGAGGAGCTGGAGATTACTACTGATGCGAGTAATTCAGTACATCTCGATAGTGGAATGAGTGAAGAGCAGAGGTACTGCGTGGACTTCTTTCACTAATTAACTTTACAAATATAGTATTCTTTGTGGTTTGGAGCTGAATTGGTTATGCAGTCAATCAAATTTTGTCGGAAGTTAACATGATTTTATTGTCCTAAACTGTATAATGTGTATAATGCTATATGATAAATGATTGTGTCACAGAAAAAATAGGCGTCTTGAGGTTGCTTTGATGTAATACCGTGAATCCCTTGAAGAACAGGGGATAAAAATCCTGAGGAAATCGAGAGAAAAGTTGCTGTACACAGGAGTCGGCTGCAGGCTGAATATGGTTTAGTTGACTCAAATGCTCATGCTTCTGGCAGAAGTAAGCTAAGAAGCACCAATACGAATACGAATACGAAATATGATACGATACGAAAATACGCCAATGTTCCAAAAATTCAAATACAAATACGTCCAAAATACGTTTATATTTTTATTATATTTTTATATTTTATTAATAATATTATTATTAGATTCATCATTCATATGAAAAAGAAAATAGAAAAGAATGAATGAAACAATAATCCATGAAAAAGAAGAAACGAAACGAAACATTATTACTTATTAATCAATGAATGAAACAAAAGAAAATGGAAAAGAAAAACAGAAAAAAAATAAAAATGAAAAAGAAACAAAACAAATTCAAGTACTATCTGATGCTGTCACCGGCTGTCTAAGCGGCGGCAAGGCAAGGCGACGGAGGTCTGAGGGGTGACTGAGCGGCAATGAGGAGCAAGCTATGGTAGTGATATACTCTACATTTCTGATTTTGAATTTTAGACGTAATAAATATAGGGAAAACCCTAAAAACGTATTTGACCTTATAAAAAACGTATTTTGACTGTATTTAATACGTATTGAATTTTCTAAAAAAATAAATACTAAATAATAATTAAAAAAACGTATTAAATACGTATTTAAACGTATTTTTGCCGTATTCGTATTGAATACATATTTTGCAGAATACTCTCCCCTAAATGGCGTATTGGTGCTTCATAGGAAGTAAGTACTAAGATTTAGAAGAGATTGTCAGTACATAATTTCTTTATATTCTACATAACCCAACCACAAATTGCTTGTCACTGTCATTAATGATGTGAAATGAACTGTCAATGTGATTTCGAGTTTGAGGAAGCCATAGTCTTGACAGCTCTTCAATATTTTGCCACTTCAAAATTTTTGAATATACCAAACCTCAACGCAGCATTCATGTGTATTGACGACCACTTGACATTGTCAAACTGCAGAGATATCTTCTGGGAGGAGTGACCCACGAGATGATTCACGTGAGCCATCAAAGAAGCGTCGCCGTAGCCAAAGCAGAAGTGAAAGCCCTCAGCGGAAATCATCCATCCGAGACAGAGAGAGGGAAAATGATGTGAACAGAGACCGGGACAGACGGCGTGACCGGGACAGACCACAGGAGATGGATGACAGAGGAAGGGAGAGGGAGAGCAACCGTGAAAAAAGTGGAAGCAGGGAGAGAGATGATCATGACAGAGAAAGGACTCGAGAGAGAGACAGAGACAGGGAAAGGGAAATGGAAAGAGAAAGAGAAAGAAGGAGGCTAAAATGAATACGTCGTGATTATGCATTAGACGCACTGAGATCACGCTAAGAAGACTCGGATATTGTGAAGTTTGAACTAGCATTTACAGTGTCAAATTAAAGGTAGACTTCTACTTGATCCGCTTTGAAACCTTCCTTGCAAATATGTAGCAAAATGCTTTTCATTTCAACCACAAAATTTGTTGTATTTCTTGATCACGTTATGAGGTCGGTAGTTTTGCTGTTGAATCAATGGATTGTTTGAAACTTTTGGAGGCGTTTTATGTTGAAAAGTTACTGATTTACTCAATTGCAAATTTTAGTTACAGCAATCTCAACACAACATTTCTACAGTATATTTTATAGGGGGCGAACCGTAATAGGGCAAAATTGCCAAGCCACTTTTCTGTATAGGGTTGGTTGTATCTAATTGTAGTCTATAGTTATTTTTTGTTTTTCAATTTTAGTTAATGAGGGTTAATTCTTTTTAAGTCTCAGTTTTATTTAATTAATGTCAACCAAGATTAGTTATTTATAATTAATTTTTACCTTTATAATGATTGCTGATGTAGTAAATAAGTAATACCAAAGATGTTGCTGAGAGGAAAGGTTCTCTTGTCATTTTAGTTATGAGTCTTATTATAACTTCCGAACTTCTTTTTCACCTTATATGAGAATCCAACTTTTTGGGGAAAAAGATAATGAGTGAAAAAGAAGCGAAATACAGATCCTAAAACTTAAAAGTAGGATAAGGAAAATAATTAAAATGAAAAAAATTCAAATTAACTTTCGTTCTCCCTCATGAAAAATGGTGTTTAGATTCTTTGGCAGTCATTATCGCCCGTTACTGATCCAAATCATAAATAATGGTGTGATCTAAACAGTGTCGTGTTTAATGAAACTTGATGACATATTTTCAAAGGTCTCGGGTTCGAGTTCACCGTGACGCAGCCTTTAAAATTTCTGTAATAAATTACCAAAAAAAAAAGTGTAATTTGGGTACGAAAACTGTTCAATTGGCGATCGGTTAAACGATCTAAATTTGAGAGCTCGTTTTTATCCACTTATTTTTAACACGATTAATAATGTGAAAGTGATGATATAAAAGAATGTGTAGACAAGCTCTTTTATTCTTCTTATATTATAAAAGTGTCTTTGTAATTTGGATGGGTAAATATCAATTTATGTCTCAACATTTCATGACTTTTTGGTTAATGTCCCAATGTAAGTATTTTGTTATTTTGATCCCTAACGTTTCAGAAAATTTCAATTATGTCATGCCGATCGACTTTCAATGAAAAATGCTTACGTGGCTTTCGTAAAGCCACGTTGACGTCACGTCAATTAAACAAAATAAGAAAAAGCGCATAAAAACTCACAAAAACTACAAAAAACCAATATCGATACAAGTTTTTATTTTTTTGTCGTTTTGATAAGCTTTTACACATTTTTTCTTTTATTTAATTGACGTGATATCCAACATGACTCTCCGACAACCACGTAAGCATTTGTTTGTTCGAAATTGATCGGCATGACATTAATTGAATTTTTTTAAAACGTTAGGGACCAAAATAACAATATGCTTACTTTGGGATATTAATAAAAAATTTACGAAACGTTAGGATATTAATTGACATTTACCCCTTTGGATTTGTACTTCATGAAACACTCGAGTTCCAAAAGAAGAAAATAATGAAAAATAAAAACACATAATACAATACTAAGTACTCATAGTTTATATACACTGGATACATCCGATTATGAGCATATAAATGATGGATATTCCAACAAACGGTAAATACTATGCGAAATGCAATGACAATCTCATTACTTTTCTCACAATTCACATTTTATATGACAATTAACAGTGCGATATTTTAGCATACTAACAGTGTGGTAAAATTTCATCATACATGTATTATCCAAAATTTAGTAACTCTCCAAAAAATATATAAGAAGATGAAAGAATACAGTGACCTAAACAAAAGGGTCATTTTCCTCAAGAAACCAGTAAACTCATGTGAGATGTAGGCCTTTGTGGTGTTTGAACACCTCTCAGCATCTTCTGCAGCCCTACTTACCATCCGAGCTTTCCACGAGTGCGACGAGCTCGATGTTTTTGGATGCCCGAGCTTCGTTGATAGGATACGGCCCAACTACCGGGCCCAAGCATCAGGCCCAATATAGCCCCGACATTAAGCTCGGCCCATGTGAGTTCGGCCCAAGAAGACTCCTCGACCAACTAGAACTCTAATCGCAATTGGAGACGTAGAAGATTCAGATGCATATCTAAAAGAATCCTTATAAGAGAAGACTTGGTATCAGAGTCAGAGTCAAACTCAACTTGGTATCAGAGTCAGAGTCGAACTCAACTTGGTGTCAGAGTCGAACTCAACTTCATGATATATAAATAGAGGTTAGATTGAAGGTAGAGAGGAGGGCAAATATTTGAAAACTCGAGCTTTTAGATACACTCATTATAATCGCTTATAGTGAAAGTATTGAGGAATCACTCCTCCGTGGACGTAGATCTTTCTTTTGATCGAACCACGTAAAAGCCTCTCGTGTTCTTTACTGTTTTTATAAATCTCGCACACAAGATTTATCATTGGCGCCGTCTATGGGAATTCTTACAAAAAGCTTCGTTTTTCTACACAAAATCAATGACAAGAACTCGTGCAAATGTCAGTGCCGCCGGTGGTGCTGGTAACGGACGATCTGAAGACCCCGACCAAGCTGTAACGCAGCACCGGGGAAAGGAGATCGCGGCTGCCGATAGCAACAACACACCTGAGGGTTACATAGAGGACCTTCCTATACACCCTCAGGATCGCCACCCTACCAAAGAGGGAGATGCCGCCCTACCGAAGAGAGAGATGCCGACCTCAACATCGGTGACCAGGCGGTTCACCGATCTCATGAGGTCCTCGGCAGGGCCGTGTCGGAGTTCCTCAACGCCAACATCAGCCAGTTTCAAAATTTTCTAAGCCAGAGGGCGAACGGAGCGGGCACCTCAAGAACGCCCGGACTGGTAGTCACGGGCGCCCGAGGTCGCTCACCTCTCCGTAATAACCAAGGACGCTCACCTCGGCGAGATAGCTGAGAACGATCACCTCGGCACGTCAACCGAAGTCAATCACCTCGGCGAGCCGTCCACAATCATTCACCCCAGTGCCATCCGCGTAGTCGTTCACCTCGACATGTTCACATGGCCGGACGGGACCGAAGAGAGGAGAGACGAAGTCGATTCCCTCATTAAAAAAACGATAGACGTCGCTACCGGTCTCCCACCCTCCTGAGAGGGATGGCAACGAGCTCTCGGGATTCGATCGGCATGGACGGATCATCTCCCTTTCTCGAAAAACTCGGATACACCCGCCGCGCCGATATCGGGCACCCAACATCGCCGCCTATGACGGTCTAGGAGATCCTCGATTTCCTTTTGCCTATACTACAAACATGGCAATCGGGGATGGAAGATTTCCACATGTGCAAAATCTTCCCGAGGGTCGGTCTCCAACGCCGCCGTTGCTTCACCTCACTTCGCCGAATAGCATACATAGCTTCAAAGATCTCATGGATCAATTCAAGTGACGCTTCTATCAAAAGATGCCACCTCAGCAACCTTCATCCGACCTGCTCACCATCCGCCAAGGACGGGATGAGACGATGTCCAACTTCGTCTCAAGGTTCATCAAGGAATCCCTTAAGATCGATGAGAGCAACGACCTCTACATCATCAACGCATTCAAAATGGGATCCGACCTGGCGCACTAAACAAGGAGATCACCAGGGAGAAACCGAAGACGGCAAGTAGCCTCAAGACCTTGGTGGATAAATACGAAAGGGGACGAGTCGGATCGTAAAAAGAGAGAGACATGGGACGAGCAAAAATCGAGAAAAAAAGCCGGACGATCGGGAAGAGGCACCGATCGCGAAGTGCCTTGACGTAATCAAAAAGGCCCAATGGAGTCTAGACTGGGACCTCGGCAAAGGGACCTATAAGTTTGCTTACCTATCCGGTACACTTATCCCCCGAACCTGACATATTACTCACTTGAAGAGGTGGATTACTTCGTCCCATCTTATATCTATATGAAAATCCGTTCTCACCTCGGATGAACACAACTTACCTTCAAAAGGGGACGCCCTTGCGAAGATAACAAACCTACAAAGTATGGTACTCAAACTAAGCGCCGAGGACCACCCTCTCGATATTTCTCGACAAACAAGGCAAGCACACAGATTACTCATTAATTTGAACATCTACGTGCAAGCATCAGATTACTCATTAATTTGAACATCTACATGCAAACGACGTCCAAATCGGATCTCATGCAATTTATACCTCTTCATTGGGAAGATATACACTTGATTACAGCCTAAATACATTTACGACTACGGTCTAAATACATTTATGACTAAAACCAAGTTATATACGTAAGATATACACTTGATACACGCCTAAATACATTTATGACTACACGCCTAAATACATTTACGACTAAAACCAAGTTATATACGTAAGATATACACTTGACACGCCTAAATACATTTACGACTACGGTCTAAATACATTTACGACTAAAACCAAGTTATATACTGTAAGATATACACTTCTACACGCCTAAATACATTTATGACTAAAAATCAAGTTATATGGGTTTCGAGCAGGTCGACCTCGCCTCGGCCTTCGCCATCTCGGCCTCCCGATATGGCCGCCTCGCCTCGGCCTCCAGATCGACCTCGCCTCGGCCTTCGCCATCTCGGCCTCCCGATATATGGCCGCCTCGGCCTCCGTAGAGTCGACCTCCTCGCCTTCGCCACCACCTCGGCCCGCCATCTCGACCTCCCGACATGGCCGCCGCCTCGGCCTCCGCAGTCGACCTCGCCTCGGCCTTCGCCATCTCGGCCTCCCGATACATGGCTGCCTTCGTCTCGGCCCTCCGCAGGTCGACCTTGCCTCGGCCTTCGCCACCTCGGCCCTCGCCATCTCGGCCTCCCGATACATGGCCGCCTTCGCCTCCCTCGCAGTCGACCTCGCCTCGGCGCCCGCCATCTCGGCCTTCGCCATCTCAGCCTCCCGATACATGGCCGCCTTCACCTCCGCCTCGACCCTCCAATGGCCGACCTCGGCCTTCGCCATCTCGGCCGCCGTGAGCCCCAGCCTCATGCCCGTCGCGATCCCGAGCCCCGCCTCGACAGCGACATGCTACTGCCAGCGCCGCAAAGCCAAAGCCAAGCAACATACGACTTGACGAACGTCGCGGCGGGGCCAAGCGGCATTCAACCTCGGCGGATCAGACGCGCTCCACCTCGCCGGACTACAATTACGACGAGGCGACGTCAACCACCGCTCCCCCCTCCATCACGACCTCACTTCTACGTCTTTTTGGGAGGGATATGATAGATCGGCTCAACCATCGGGCCCAAGCATCAGGCCCAATATAAATGGACTCCGACATTAAGCTCGGCCCATTTGAGTTCGGCCCAAGAAGACTCCTCGACCAACTAGAACTCTAATCGCAATTGGAGACGTAGAAGATTAGGATGCATATCTAAAAGAATCCTTATGAGAGAAGAATTGGTATCAGAGTCAGAGTCAAACTCAACTTGGTATCAGAGTCAGAGTCGAACTCAACTTGGTGTCAGAGTCGAACTCAACTTGATGATATATAAATAGAAGTTAGATTGAAGGTAGAGAGAGGCAAATATTTGAATACTCGAGCTTTTAGATACACTCATTGTAATCGCTATAGTGAAAGTATTGAGGAATCACTCCTCCGGACGAGATCTTTCTTTTGATCGAACCACGTAAAAGCCTCTCGTGTTCTTTCTCGCTTTCATAAATCTACACACAAGATTTATCATTCGTCAACCTCCTTCATGCCGACAACATCATCTCGGAAGAAGAGAGAGCTTGGATCCGCTCTAGGCACCAAGAACGGCGAGGAACAGCGGAGTGATCTCGTAACGCCCCTAATCGAACGGCAAGCCACATGTTGTCGAACTCCGTTCGTGTCACGCTCAAGACGTGAAGCGGAGACCTCCCATGACGAGGTGAGGAGGCCGGCATTGTCTATGGACATGAGCAGGGCAAAGAAGGTCCCTCGATGCCCGTGGACACAACTTCGAGCTCGAACGAGAAGAGGCATCCATTTGAAGCGTCCAATCATTTGAGACACGCTTGCATCAACCACTACGAAGACGAAGTCGGGCAAACCGAGCCTCAAGTTCCAGCGCAGCACCAGCACCAGCACCAAATCCAGCATTCCGAGAGGCGGATAGTATCCGAGCCCGTAAGAGGAGGTCGCGGAAGGGATAGTCTTTTAGGCCGTATTGGTATAGTAACGTCCCAAGGAGCGAGCCCACGGAGCCGATTGCCATGATGTAACCAATTATTTGCTGCATGAATAGCAATTTGGAACAGATTTGACATTGTCACATTTCTTCACTATAAATATCATTTTTCTTTAGGATAATAGCCACTTTCTAGTTAGAGGGTAAAAGAATAGATGTCACTTTTCTTCATGATGATTGTTACTTTTATCTGTCTGCACACATAACAAAACAAACATGCCTTTTGTATGTGGATATGCTATGCAAGTATATATACAAACAGATAGTTTTCTTTAGGAGTTCAAAGACATCAGTTCAAATGTACCTTAGAAAATGAAGGGCCGGCTGCTGAATCCGTCACCCAATAGAACATGCCCTCAGAGATATTTAGGCCCAACGAGAAGGACAAGTACATGTACAAACACGGCCTCCACACGTCTGGGTATTTCAACGTCTTCCACATAGCCTTACCAGCATTGGCTAAGTTCTGGCTGATCTGATTTCAGAAACCGAAAATTAGTGCTCATGCTCGAATCTTGATACAACCCAGGTTAATGCATTAGGAGGGTATTCGTACCTGTTCGTAGGCAAAGGTGGATACGCGTTGTTCCTTTAGCAATATACCAACTACGAAGACTAGCCCGGCTGGTATCGTTAACAACCCATATACCCCCTTCAATTCAAAATGAATATAAAAGGTTTTAATAATCACATCTCCAGTAGCTTGTGAACTCTTCAACAAAGTGGGAGAAAGCTAACCTGTGGGCCAATTAGATGAATGAATACACCACTAAAAGCAAAACCCACGAGAGCCCCGATTGAGGAGCTCAAGGAACATAAACTTTGCATATCAGCTGCTAGGGAATGGTGAAGGCCGCTCTTCTGTGCCACACATGCATCGACTGTAACATCTGCAATTGCAACACTGGCACTTGCTGCTGTCAACGAAAGCAATGCTAGTACTATGTGTAGTCCTGGGTGAAGCGACAAGAACAGCATGGAAACAATTCCCAGGGAACCTGGAAAAGGAAAGTTCGATAGCATAATCAAATACACGCATATTAATTCAAAAACTATGCAAGTGAAAACTAAATTTGTGTGAGAGAGAATTGGGATGCCTCTAAAGTTATGTGAATGAGGATTATGCAACTAAAGAATGCATCAGGATGTCAAGAAAAGGATCATTTCTTTATGTTCTCATTAATCTTTGAGAAGTATTAACTTTGTTGGTTCAAGAAACATGCTGCATTTCTGACTGCAAATGTGCTCTGATTCAAAAATCCCATTTGAACTTTGTAAACAATGAAATAATCTTGTGAGCACCAGAAGGTTCAACTCCAGTTATAAATTATATATTGCCATAAAAATTTCGTCATCTTTTCTTTCAGAACCCTTATCAATAAAGTGGTCTACATGAAATATATGAAGAGCTGTACTCAGGAATCAAAGCTGTCATAATGTATTGTACTTCACACAGCTGAAATTTCACGGATCATTGCAACTTAACTCCGATCATAATCTAGGAAATTCACAGTAAATTCTGATTCACTTGCTACACCAAAATTCCAGACAAGACATTACTACATCAATCTTCGGAGAAAACCTCAGTCCACGAGCTCCCTCTTTATCCGATAGAACGACATGGTGGTGGTGAAAATCAATAGCTCTAACACTACAAATTCGTCAGTCATTCGATATTATCACCCAATTTAAGGGCATCGACTAGTAAGAATCACGCGAACATTCAACGAAGAGAAACTTATATATAGCATCAATACAAACCTAGTTCAAAAAACTAGTAACTTAACCAAGAGGCTTATTGCACTAACATAAGACAAAAACAGATTCTACTTTCTACCATAAACAAAACCCAAAGTCAACAATCTAAGAATCTCGAAGAGGCAACAACAAGAACACCGCAAGCTCCAAAATCACAACCACAAACGATACAACTAAATAAAAACATTATCAGTTACCAGCAAAAACGAAATAAGGTCTCCGTTGATACCCCGAAATGGGAACGACGTCGGTTAGGATGCCCCAGAGCGGCTTGACGATCCAAGGAAGAGAAGTGATGCCGGCGTAAACCTGCGCCTCAGATGGCTGCACCTTCTGCACATCCTTCATGTAAAACTGCGTCCCAACTCTCGTAAGAGCTCCACCTAAGCCTTGGCTCACGCCATACACGATTACAACTCCAAACACAAAGCTCCAATGCAATTCTTTTGCAAGCATTTTGAACCAGCGAATAGGGCTGTGGAGAATGCTCCGAATCTCGCTCTCCGGCGGCGGCGTCTGCAGCTCCCGCGCTTCATTGCCGTGAGTTGGAAGCCTCTCTTCCTCCCCCATCATTCAAAATCTAGAAGAAAAATGCTTCTGGAGCTGGAAAAATCTGAGCTTTTTGACAAGATTTACGAAGGGAGTTAAGAAAAGTCAACTGGACCTTGATTTGACATAGAAATGATGCAAGAAACAAGAAGGGTCGGAATCCCAAATGGGGTTTTGGTTTCTGCTTGGAAAATCTTGGATTCAACTCTCATGAATCTTGTCCAAAACCGATGATTTCTTCTTCATTGAATGTATCTGAGAGGAAAAAAATGGAAAGTTTGAGTTGTGTGATGACCATTTATTGGCTGTGCTATGCATTTGACCATAGCTAAACTGTTGCTTACTTGACAAATAATAATGGTGCCGAATTACCCATCTTCGCAGAGTGCAAGGTAGTTGGCTCAAGATATTTTCTTTTTCTCCTGTGTGAAGATAATGTCGAAATTAGATAGGTAGAAGGAGAAAGTTCCAAGGCAAACAGGTTGGTAGCTGAGAGAAACGGTTTGAATAATAGTTTTCTGGAGATTAGCAGTTGAAATAATGTTATATTAGTTCGGAATCGTATAATATCAGATTCTTTAGGTATTCATTTACCAAGACTTATGATCCTGAGGAGGAAGGATTTAGAAATTCATAGAGTTAAGAAAAGAAATATAATTATGTACTTAAGCATTTGATTTGAAGTATTCAGATAGCTTCTTTCTTTTTTTAGTGGAAAAGTATTGAGATAGCTTATAAAAGAATGAAAAGGGTATTTTCTTTACGTTATTTTTATTTTTTAAATACTACTTCATTCGTTCATCGTACTTCAATCCAATTTTCTAATTTTGAACTAGCACCTTTATTATATTCAAATCAACCTTTAATGAAAAGAAAGATGACACATGAGAGCCTCCTTTAAAATAATTCAAACTAAAATACTATGTTCCACTATCAGAAATATTTTTGAGTGAAGTTAAATCGCTAGACTTATTTAGTATTTAGAAATTCACCACCAAGATATTGACTAATTTCACTTCATCATAAGAAAAAAAAGTGGACCAAGTAGATATAACATGATGTTTTTTTCTTAAGAAGGAAAAAGGACAAGAAAATAACAACTTATAATTTGGTGGTAGTTGACCAAACTAGTGAAATTATTGGACAAATCAAGGAACCTAATAAGCCATCCCTGCCCTATGTAGCAAAATCGGCAATACTATAGCTTAGAATTAATTTATGTGAAAGTATCGAGTCGTCATAACTCATAAGGCCAATTGAAACAAGAATGCTTGTGTTGTTTTGTAGTTTTTATAAGAGAGTAGTCTAATATATGTACTGAAAAATTATAAGTGACAATTACATATAAGATTGCACTCTAATTCCAAAAAGTGTAATTTATAACTATTAATTTAAAGACCTAACCGCTAATCAATTAATCACGAATGCAATTTTAAGACATACACTTTCATTTAAATCATCAAAATAGTAATACGTTATACGAGTAACTCTAAACTCCAACGACATATACAACAATAAGGTGATGGTTGGTACGCAGAAATGAAATTATATTGAAATGAAATGAACTTTGAGATGAAATGATGATAGGAATATAATGGAATGAAATATATGATTTTTATGGCTGGTATATACATGGAATAAATGAATATGAATGAAATAAAATAAATGAAATAATCATTATTTTATAATTATTGTTAATATTTTTAATAATATAATTAATTAATAATATTTGTTACTATTATTATTTTTATTGTTGTTGTTATTATTATTATTTATTATATTATTATTAATAATAATATTTTAATATGACTAGTTATTATATTATTTATTATGTAACTATAATTTTCACCACTAATCAATTAATTAATTAATAATTATTATATTATTATTTTATTGTTATTATTATTATTATTTATTATATTAATAATAATAATATTATTTTAAAGTAACTATTTATTATGTTAATTATTTTTATTATGTTGATATTATTAGTAATTATAATTTTATCACTATTATTATATTATAATTATTTATTGTTAATAATTACTATTTATTTATTATCATAAATATTACTATTTTATTATTATAAAAATAAATAGGAATAATTTTTTTAGAAAAAATAAATAAATTTGACTAATCTCGTGTTTATGGGAATAACTAATACCATGGGGTAGGAGAGGAATGAATAATCTTATATTCATGGGAATAAACATTTCTTCGAAAATGATGATTACAACCGTAAAAATCTTACCAGTTATAAGATTGAGAATGAAGATAAGAATCATCACTCCATTCTTGAATACCAATAAGCACATAATTACTTTAATTTTTTTTATCTAAATTACCAAAAAGAAACTTAGTGTCCTTTTGCAAATTTTACCTGAAATTATGACAAAATTGCAAGAATGATCTACAAATTATTATGTGATCTACAACAATTTCTTTAAATTTTTATTTTTTAAAAGTTTAATTTATATTTACACGTCAAATAATATAACACAATGTCACGTGCAATACAAATACCTACCTACCCTGCCCGCGCCACCACAGCGCCACCGGGGCGCCGCTCCCACTCCTAAGAGTCGCCAATCTGATGTGAGCAATGCCACACCAACACCATTTAAACGGAGACCTTCTATTGGCCTCTTCTTTTGTATCTAGCAGTCATCAACGTCATAGCAGCTCCGACATCGCGGTGTTGGTGCCCTGCGCTCTGCTTTGATAGCCAATATAAAAAGGTATATTTTGCAGCTATTTTAGGAGACTTTCGGTTTTTTGCCGTTTTAGTTCGTACAATTGGCTGATGAAGGTAGATCAAAAGGATACACTTTTAAAGGAAATATATTGCGTGAACGTTTAATTTGGATAATATATTAGACTGATAATACATTTCATTGAGTCTTTGAAGGATTAGATGATTAAACAAGCTCAAAATTTAGAGCTGCTGGATAAATTCAGATTTAGCATTCAGTTATAGAAATCCGGAGCACTTGTTGTTTAGCTTGTTTCAGGAGCTTAAAACCAGTATGCTGTGTTTGATTTGTATATGAATTTTATTATCGTCGCTTGAGTTTGAGTAATCTTTATTTGAAGAAAGTGCATTGATCCTTTGAACCATTTCCTATTCCTCATTGTATTACCTTACCTTCAGATTTGATCCTCAGATAGCGTTGAGAAGTTCATACGATTTAATGTAATAGCGCCTTATTTCAATATATCTTCCTTAAAATTTTGCTTCTGAAGCTACTACAGTATTTCAAGTTAGTGTGAGTATTTCGTCAGAAACAATGGCCATAGTGTTGTTCACCACTGATAGACGTCTTCTTATATTATCATGGAGTTCAGGTTTTAAGCAAAGAATGTTTATTCTTTTTTATGTTAGCACTCATTAATGATTTGTTCCCTAATCATATTATAGGATGCCAGTGAGTGAAAATGCTTGAAGGCTGCTGAAATAAGTGTAACATCTTATTATGGCATTCAATGATTTTGAGTCAGTATACTTTCACAAGAATATAAGATATGGCCGAAATAGTTGCTGACATAACCCATTTCATTTGCCACTCACTTTTTGGCTTCGAGAGGATGAACTGTTAGGGTTCATAAACCAATGATTTCATATCTTCCATCATTTGTTGTGGAGATGTGAATTCATCGCCCTTTCAGTACAAGTAACAGCCAATCCTGCATACCTTCAGAAACATATCTTTGCATTTTCTTGGGAAAATGGTTCCTGTTTTGTACACAATCTGCATCAGTTGTCTCCTGTTACATTCTGCCATTTTTTGCTTTTGTAATAGCTTCCTCTTCAGTAAAGGCGCTGTCATCTTTGTTAGCTGCTAGCAGAAGGCTCACACTGTTTCCGTATTTTCCTTGCGTTCCTTCTGTCAAAGTACATTGAACTTATTTTGCATCCGAACAGATATATCTTACACCAGAGACTACTAATCTGTATTTGTTAGTGTGAGATGCTGAAATTTGGTTACTTTTTCCTAGTATTCACTTGTATTATTGGAGAAACCTTACCTCAAACGTTTGCACATCGTTGAGCAGCGGTCAACCATTGAGACGTGCCTACACAAATCAGTGCACTCTTCGCTCAGAAGCATTTCATCGGATAATTTTATACCGATGAATTGCATCGACATGAGAATGCAGATTCTGCAACCAATTGACACCCAAGAGGAAGCCAAGTAATCATCCAAGGTTAGTGCCGTGTCATCGGTCCATGTATCTAGTTCTATCTTGAAAATTGATAGTATTTGAACCCACTGCACTTGTATCAAACATGAAATTACTTATCAGGAAAATAAATAAGATGTTATGCTGTCATTTAAAGCATCTTGTTAATACAACGTACCAGCTTAATTAGAAATTCTTTAACACTACGTCCTTGTTCGACATGAGCCATCTCTGCCAACCCATTTACGGTGTTGTATACTGCTGTGAAAAGGATTTCAACTTCCTCTGATCCATATTCTGCAGCTGGCTTCTCTTTCCATCTGTTTGTTCACATTTCGTTAGGGACAAATTACTAGCTTATAATACATGAATAGAAGGGAAAAGAAAGCAGTGAACATATGGGTTTATAGAAGGAAGCTTACTCTTTTATCAAGTCAAGGATCTTATAGGACTCTTCTCTAGACCCACCGTGATCGAAAAAATCATCAATACGTGTCACAAGCACAATATGTTTGGCGAAGACTAAACGAACATCAGATAATTCAGGATCACCAAAAATTGCTGAAGTTAGAAAATTAGAAACGCGAACCACATCTCTTCCATACTTCAAGGTGTCCAACCTACAATCTGCATACCACCTGCATATATATTGGGAATGCATCAGGTATTTTTTTCCTAATTTAGATGAAGTTTTACCCACTTTATCATACCTCTGCAGTAGCTGAAGTTCTTTTTGGTGTTGGGCTTGGCAAATATTAAAATCTTGCCTTGTAAATGCTAGAAAATCTTCAGTACGTAGATTAGAGAACCTAAAACAGAGAATACAAAATGTTCTTTAGAGTTTATCAGATCTGAGGCAGATTCAACAAATTGAATGCTACACAGTCTATACCTATTTAGAGTTTGATAATGGCTGATGCCGTATAGATCGAGGTTTAGTCTAACTCCCATTCTATCTAATATCCCATGATAGTTCTTCAAGTAGGATTCCACCTTGACAATATTGTGAAAGCAAAACTTGATCACTATAATTTAATTTAGAAAAGGTGACTAAAATTTGAAAAACGTTAATTAGTAAGCACCAGTTTGTGCAACTTCTTGTCAGGAATGGAGTTAGTGAGCAACTGCTGCTTGAGAAAGGCGGTGGTCCAAGCATGTAGTTTCTCAAGACTGCTCTCTTCTTCATCTATTCTCTCCTGTGCTGCTCTGTAAAGCTCGATAACTGTCGACACATCAATTGCTTGCAGGTCAATGCGCTCTTGGTCAGCATACGGAGCCAGTTCCTCTAGACAACGCGAAAAAGGTTCATTTAAATTGGTGCATATATCTTAGATTCTTATAAATCTTATGCATTTGAAAGGTGTTCCAACTAAGTACCTGATAAAACTTCATATCCTTTAACTCGCAAAAGTCTAAATGCCATTACATGAATAGTAATATCCAAAATATCTCTCTCTTTCCGTTGCCATAACCTGTTGATGATAGAAACAGATATTGAAGCATTGATTTCTGATTATATGCATAAAAGCAATGTGGATCATCTTTGCAATTTCCACATACCGCACGTATCCTCTAGAATAATGTCGATTTCAGATTGGAAGTATCGGTCGACTCCCAACCTCTGGAGGGTGTCAATTATGCACAGATTAGAGGGTATATCTGTCGAGGTTGAACAGCCACGGCTGCTGGAAAATTACTGTCTTGGCCCTTGAACTTCTCTGCTATCTTCCCATCAAATCCTGTTAGAAGGGCATTTATGTAAGTCGAGTGCATCTTAATGTATGCATAGGTGTACTTGTGCATGCTCGAATGCTCCATCGAGTATATTTCATCTACTGTAGCTGTGTAGCATTTAAACTGGGGTTGGTATTAATTTTATACTTACTGTTGTAGTAAGGTTGCATTTCACAGTGAAAGATGACTTATTCGTGATCATTGGAAATCCCTGGACTATAACATGCTGCCCTGGAAGAATTTCTCTCTGCTCCGAACTCTGTGGCGGAGAAAGCGGTGACTGCCGGGTTGAAGGCGAGAGACATTTCTAATACCTGGGCAGCAGCGGTTGATGATGGGCGGAGCAGCGGCGGCGATGGTGCCCGGCTTTATTTATGTTGCTGAATATATATATATATATACATATATATGAATGGAGTCTCCGAAAGAGAGGAGGCTTTCTTGAAACAGGTGACAACAAAAAGTTGACTGAAATATGCTACTGCAATGATGCGTTCCAATTCATGAACAAATGACAATGCAAATAATAATAATTTTTACTAATTACATGAATAATTAGTTTTATTCTTTGCGATGCAGTTAGTAACTTAGTCTGTGCAAATATTAAATGTATATAGCATTTTATTAGTATTTTGGGAGTGAAGACGATATTCCACAAAAGACATTATTTTAAGTTTCCGTTCAAGATTGGTGGTTGACTGGTTGCAGTTGGGCGAAAAATATATTCAATGATGTTTTGTGGTGGCAGTCACAAATGACTGCTATTTTATACCCTGGGTTCGTTGAAACCTCTCTCTCTCGTGTTATTTTTCTCCTCTATCCATATTATGACAATAAAGATACAATTATTATGATAATTTGGGTAAAGTTTGTAATTATATATCTTAAACCAACAACTCTGATTTCATACTAAAATCAAGTTTAGTTAAGTTAAAATTTAACCCTTTCTGATATTTTTTCCTCAATCCAAATCCAAATTCATGACTGCGGCTGAGTGTTTTTTATTCTTTTTATTTTATATTTTATCTTTCGCCCGTGAAGTGATCCAAATGCTGTCTAAGAACTCCAGAAATTGAGTTTTACATATATAAAAGAGATAGTCAACAATGGCTTGCCTCGACCGAATAGTCAAAAATAGAAAATAAATAAAACATCGATTTCTATAGTCAACAAGGGAATGGTTGTATTGATATTATCTTCACAATTTCTTATGCTCGTTAGCATCTATATTAGAGAAATCAAAATGTATTAGAGAAATCGACAATAACGATCATTTAATGCCTCATTTAAGGAGCGTATACATCAAAACATATTAGAGAAACCGAAAAATCTCTCACTCACACACACATACGCATATATATATATAACTAAGAAGCGAAGCACGGGGACGGGGACGAAATACGATACAATACGGGGACGAAAATACGTCTATTTTCCAAAAATCAGGATACGAATACGCTCAAAATACGTTTATATTTATTTATATAATATTTTTTATATTATTAATATTATGAAAATTATATAACATGGACAAGATATGTGGGATATAAGAGAATTAGTTATTTTAATTAAATTACAACATTTTTTAGAAAGAAGGCCCAACCCATTTTTAAAAAAGAAGGCCCAACCCAAACAAACCCTCACTCTTCCTCTTAATCTTTGTCAGCCCTCTTCTGTACAGAGAGATACACACTTCTCCTCTCTCTTTCTATACAGACGAGACAAGTATGCTGGTCACAAGGGCGCATCCCTTTCGTCTTCGGCAAAATCGCCGCCGTTGCGCCAGGTCTCGCCGTCGCGCCTCTTCTCTCTCTAACCTACAATGCGGGGAGGTGCGCGACGCGATGGAGCAAGGCGGGAAGGTGTGCGACGTGATAAGAAGCGCGCGACGGACTGGACTGTGAGGCGCGACGGACGGCGCGGTGCTGGGCGGCTATGGTGATTGTAGTTCTTCAAGCTTGGAGCTCGATTAGGCGTTCTTGATTTAGGGTTCTTCAAGTTTGGGGACGCGTAAGTTAAAATTCATCTTTAATTCGTCCAAAACGCTTGACTTGGCCCAAAACGTACTTGACCATCTAATACAAGTATTTTTGGACGATTTTGACTTATTTACAAAAAAAAGAGTGAAAATCGTATTTCAGGCGTGTTTGGGCGTATTCGTCTCAAGACGTCCCCCGGACTGGGATGGTCGGCTGATTAACGTACCGGTGCTTCATAGTATATATATATATAGTTAGGTTGAATGAGAACTATTTTTATCCTAAAACTAAGAATCAAATGAATTCACTATGAAAGTTGATGAGTTCGTTAAGAAAGTTATTGAATTCAAAATTGAATTTTTCATAGGGGTTCGAAACTCATGGAGGCCAAAAATTCTATTTTTTTGGATTCGATAACTTTCGCAGATTCATCAACTTTACGATGGATTCATCATTTTTGTTCTTACGTTCTCACGATGAAAGTGGTTCTCACGTTAACCTCCTCTATATAACAAAAAATGATGAATTCACTATAAAAGTTGATGAATCCGCTGAGAAAGTTACTGAATCCAAAAAAATAGAATTTTCGTCCTCCATGAGATTCGAACCCACCTGATACAGAGCAAGAGCTGGACAATCACGGGCCGGGCGCGAGCGAGGAGCCGCGATGCTGGTGTACCAAAGAAGGGGACGGGAATAGGCCCATGTCCGTGGGCTGAATTATTAGATTAGGTAGTGGGCTGGAGCCGAATGGGCTGTAGGTTAATTAAGAGATTAGTGAGAGTATTTAAGTGTTTAATTAGGGTTAAGTAGGATGTTCAGTTTATTGAGGATTAATTGAGCCATAAGCTATCGAACAGAATTCTTTTATTCTGTGCGTGTTTTCTGTTTTTTATCAATTGTGTTTTCTGTTTTTATCAATTGATCCGACTTGCCGGATCCCCGTCCCGCGACCATGACGAATACCCGATGAAACAGTAAGCGTTTTGAGAAAATTGAGAGCGAACATGAGGAATTGAAGAAAGAAATGAAGGAGACGAATCAGCAAGGCTTTAGCTGAGCTGTCTCGCACGATGTTGCGCACTTCTGCATCGCCGGATGCAGCTTCCGGGCAGCGTCCAGACGACGGAGAGTCGTCCGGCACAAGGCCGCTGGTGCCACCAGCAGGGACGTCCATTCACGAGGCGATTAATACAGTGCACCTTCCAAATTTCGACGGGACTGACCCCATTGGATGGTTGGCTCGCGCTAACCAACAATTTGAATTCATGACTTGAAGCCGAAACTGAAAGTGGTTGCAGCTGTAGTTGCAATGGAGGGATCGGCTTTGTACTGGGTAACTTGGTTGCGTTCTCGCAAGCCGGAGCTGAAGTGAGATGAGTTTGCGCAGACCTTAGTCGCGCGCTTTGATACGCGATTCAAGGGAAGTCCCTTCGAGCGATTAGCCGACGTGAAGCAATCGGAATCGGTGGAAGATTACGTCAATCTTTTCGTACAGTTAACAAGTCAAGTTCCCGGATTATCTGAAGATCATTACTTGGGTTATTTCATGAAGGGGTTGAAGTATTCGATACGGGGCTCGTTGCGCCTCCTACGACCTCGGGACTTGGAAACGGCTATGGAGTTAGCAAGAGACATTGAGGAGAACTTATTCGGGCCAACAGAAGGGAGGCAATTTCGGGGCTTCAACAACCATGTCACACCGCGAATGAACTCCGTTCCGAGGCCGAACCACACACATTCGGGTTCAGCGATCATCGGCGGTCAAGGAGGATCAGGAAGCAATTCTTTTCAGTCGTCCGAGCGGCCCACCGTCACGCAACAAGGAGCGTCGGCACCGTCCACCGCACGGCCTCGGTACGCCCGTCTCTCGCCTCAAGATTTTGCGGATTTAAGGGCTAAAGGGCTTTGTTTCCGATGCAAAAAGCCCTACACACAAGGACACGAGTGCCCCCTTAAGCAGTTACGGGTTCTATTGGCAGAAGAAGATGAGCCCCTGGACTTCAGTATTCAGGCTATGAAGAAAACCCCGAACAAGAGGCGACGAAAGAGTAAGAGGAGACGACAGAGAAGGATGGGGCACTTCCCATTTATTCTATGGTGGGAATTTCGAGCCCCCGCACGATGAGGCTACATGGGTTGATGAGAGGACGTACGGTAACGGTGCTAATTGACAGTGGCGCCAGCCACAATTTCATCTCCTCATCGTTAGTCACGACCCTGCGACTGATGCCGAACATGAATGGAAAATTCGTGGTTCAGCTAGGTGATGGAAGACGGCAAGAGTCCGGGCGTTTGCCGGGGAGTTGCATTGTCACTTCCTGAGTGTATCGTGGTGGCGGATTATTTCGTCTTTTCACTGGGAGGAGTCGATATCATTTTGGGGGTTGCGTGGCTAGCGACTTTGGGCGAGGTTAGCACGAATTGGGAGACGCTAACCATGACCTTTGAGTGGATGGAGAGCAAGGTGACACTACGGGATCCCATCATTGGGAAAGCGCCAGAGGCGGCCGCCTCGGCGCCTCAAGCGAGCAGCGGAAATCGCCCCGGGGCGACCGCCTCCATCAGCAAAGCCCCGCGCAAGCTTCACCGACCGCGTGCGTGTATCTATGTGTATGCGTGTGTCTGTGTGTGAAGTTTGAACTGTGAAATATTCATGTATTTGTTGTATACTTGTATCTGTGGCTTCCAGAATTCCAGCCTATACTTGTCTGTAAAATAATAATATTAATAGCTTCTAGGCTTCCAGAATTCCAGACTATACTTGTCTGTAAAATAATAATATTAATAACTTCTAGGCTTCCGGGCTATACTTGTATCAGACTTTAGGTGAATGAAAACGTACTGTTTGCTATTAATAGCTTCTAGGCTTCCAGACTATACTTGTATCATACTTTAGGTGAATGAAAACGTACTGTGTGCTATTAATAGCTATACTTGTATCTGCAAAATAATAATATTAATAGCTTCCAGGCTTCCAGACTTTAGGTGAATGAATATGTACTGTGTGCGTGTGTCTGTGGCTATGTCATTGTGTGCGCATGTGTTGTCTGACTGTGTCACTGTGACAACACTTCTAAATCAAATAGACATTATAGCTGTGAATCACGCCCACTAAGTTGTAACAAATCTGAACCAAGCCTAGCTGAAATTTCAAGAACTTGTTTAATCCCACTTTATGTTTTTGTTTTGATGTTTTTAAGATTTAAAAATCTTTTAATTTAATATTGCACTTGTTATTTATTATTTATTATTTTATATTTTATTTATAATTTTTTGGATTTTTTTTGTTCCTTATTGTCGAGGCTTACGCCTCGGACCGCCTAGAGGCTTACCGCCTCGCCTCAAAAAAGTAAAACGCCTCACTCCCGCTTCACGCTTTTTACAACATTGGGGGATCCAACCCTCGGCCGCAGCCCCGTAGGACTCCGGGCCCTGATTCCTACCCGCGACGTGGAGTTTTGGGTGATGCTGTTGGAGAATGAGCCAACAAGGCTGTCGGATCCCAACAACAGTCGTTTGGCGGGGATCCTGGAGCAGGACGAGGAGCAGATATTGGTGAAGTGGGTGGGCCAACACGAAGATGATGCGTCGTGGTTAAGCATATCTAACTTCAAGCGACAATTTCCATATTTCAACCTCGAGGACAAGGTTGCTTCGAAGGAGGATGGAATTGATACAGAGCAAGAGCTGGACGATCACGGGCCGGGCGCGAGCGAGGAGCTGCGACTGCTGCTGGTGTACCAAAGAAGGGGACGGGAATAGGCCCACGTCCGTGGGCTGGATTATTAGATTAGGTTGGGCTGGAGCCGAATGGGCTGTAGGTTAATTAAGAGATTAGTGAGAGTATTTAAGCGTTTAATTAGGGTTAAGTAGGATGTTCAGTTTATTGAGGATTAATTGAGCCATAGGCTGTCGAACAGAATTCTTTTATTCTGTGCGTGTTTTCTGTTTTTTATCAATTGTGCTTTCTGTTTTTATCAACACCTCAAGATTTACAGCACAAGCACCTGTATGTAAGACTAACACTACAACTAAAGTCATAAGCAATCCAAGTCAAAAGATTCATAGCTTATGCCATGATATATTGTAAACCTAGCAGAGTTGGTTCTAAATGATTTTGGCCTAGGAAATATAAATTCCTATCAATTGAAAACAAGGCAAATGACTATAATCATTTAAAAAAATTGTAGTTCAGAACGATTCCAAATTTTAGTTATCTACCAAGCAATAGTCAAACGCAAAAAATTGTAGTTCAGAACGATGCTATTCCCATTGCTCACCTTGAGTTGATGCGATCCAATCTAGAAAAGAAGAAACATTAAAAGTTCAGTCAATCTTTCAATTTACTATCAAAAGATCAGAACGAAATCCACAAACAAGTCCAACATTTTTACCTGAACAACTAAAAACACTGGCTCATACAGCTTGAAAACTCTGTTCGAAATCTCTATGCCTTTCTCATGGCTGAATCAAACGTTTCTTTATTACCAGCCAGAATAACCTATAGCTGGTAGCAACTTTAATACCATATGATAGAAAGATTTAAGCAAAACACTTAACGTCACATTTGAACAAACAATCTATAATGTCTGTAATAGGTTATGAGCACCTTCACCTCCTTAGATTGCAGCAAACAATCTAAGTATGGTAAATAACAATGATATTCCAAAAGGATCCAATAGGATAATAATTAGAAAAAATTCGTCCAATTTACCCAACAGAGATGCTAATTGAACTCAATCACAGTTATGATCATCTCGACCAACTAAGTACACAAATCCAAAAGCAGCTTGCCGAATTCATTAATCTCGTCGTCTTCCTCAACAAAATTCCATTTTTAAAGCATAATAATAGAAAGAAAAAAAACTAACTCTAACTATTTCATAAGAGTAAATTCAACACAAATGAACTTATTGTATTGTTTGTTTTGAGATTAGGGCTTGCAAAATCAGGAAAAAAGAAGGAAACTAGAAGAGAGAGAGAGAACAAACACATACCTCTGCTGCACAAGGCCAGACGTTGCTGCTCGCCTCTGTGAACTGAAGTCCGACTACAGTTCCGGGAGAACTTTCTATAAGCGATAAGAAGAGACAGATGAGAGGATAATTAGAGAGAGCGAGCCACAGAGAAACTGACGGAGAGAGATATAGAGAGCGAGAAAACTAAGACAAGAAGGAGAGATGCGCGGTGCTGGGGGAGGTGGCGATTGGACAGGAAGAGAGATGGGGCGGCGTAGACGGCGGCTGGAGGGGAAGGGAGACGACAGACAGCATTCGTAAGGCCAGTGGCAGATTTAATTAGGAGTGGAAGAAAACTAGGGCACGCTTGTATTTTGGGATGTACGGAATGAAAGGAAAAAAGAGAGAATATTTTATAAGTTTTTGAATTGTGAACCTACAACAATGCATCATCAACATCGGACATCAAGGCCCCTTGTCTACGAGTGTATTTTTTTTGCTCAAAGAAAACAGACAAAACTTATGATAACGGACTTTTTACTTGCTACAACGGACTTTAACAATGTCCGATGTTAAAGCTATGATGTCGTCATAGGCGGATCCAGGGGTAGTTGCATCGGGCTTGCGGATCCAGGGGTAGTTGCATCGGGCTTCAACCCGGTCTGTTCTCAAACTTTTCTTTCGTTTATGTATTATATTAAGCGATTAAAATTAAGACGATCAAAATAATTAAAAATTAAAATAAAATTTTTATTGTTGGATTTTCTTATATTTTTACCCATGAGAAAAGCTCATGAGAAGGTTATAAGAATGAAAAGAGTCCACCACCATTTTGAAGGAGAAATTGAAGTAGCAAAATGTAAAAATTTATAACCTTTTTTTTTCTTTTCGATTTTCGATTAATGCAACTTAAAAATCCATTTTCGGGATTGAACCGTTAGATCATTGTGATTTTTGGACGAAGCTTCACATCATCGGACCAATGTTTTGGACGGTGGAGATCGGATTTTGAGCTTGAAGATAGGGTTTTATCTATCCGAATAGAGGAG
Organism: Salvia rosmarinus; assembly: GCA_036937905.1. Classification (NCBI taxonomy): domain Eukaryota; kingdom Viridiplantae; phylum Streptophyta; class Magnoliopsida; order Lamiales; family Lamiaceae; genus Salvia; species Salvia rosmarinus. Next base: position 2,296,681 of record JAODLM010000210.1, read on the forward strand.
AATTTCGTAATATTTTTCTTGATTTTGCTCGATTTTGATTCCATACATCTTGATGTGCTTATTTTCAGTGTATGATATTTTGTATGCCTCTAATATAATTTAGATAAGATTGTGTACTGTTTCATTGTTGATTATAGTGGATTTAAACGTCTCTAGTAGTCCCTTGATTTTTTTTCCTCTCTTTCATTTTAAGAGGTTTTCCATGCTAAAATTTTGTGTCTCCTTATTGTTGTGTGCCTACTATTTTGAACGCGATATTGATGTTTTGGAATACCCTATTTGTCCGAATCCTCAAAGGTTATACGAGTCGGGAAAATTAGCCAAACAGAGTTGTCATATTCTTCCTCGTACAGATCTGCTCAAGTGTTCTCGATATTGCTTTACGCCCATTCAAGTCACAAAGTTCAAGTTCAATCATGACCAAATTTTGCGATGGTTTGGTTGATGAATTTCCTAAAGTTTACGTTAAAGAAGGGTTTATATTGAAAGAAATTTTATTAAAATATAAATATAAACTCAATTATTGATGGATTTTGTATATTGAAATCTCATGAGACAACTTATGAAAACATAGAAATATTTTAGTATTTATGATATTTAATACTCAAGTATTTATTTTCACCCACCCCATCATCAACTTCGGATCCGCCTGGATGTCGTAACTATTTTTTGTAGTAGTGCAAGTTAGTTGGAAATGTGGGTTTAATCAAGTCCAAAAGTGACGAAGTTAGAATGAAGTCGTGAATAAACATAAAGGTGTAGCTATGTGAAAACTATGAAAGCAGAGGTGGCAAGCAATCATAAGGTGAGTTGGGTGAAAGCAAAATATGAGAGTCACCGTGCGATAATCTAAGGATGAATAATCTCTAATATGTGGTATCTAAAGTTACTTTTTTCGGAAGTATAAAATAAGGAATTTACAGGTTCGTGGATATAAGAGGAATCACTACAAGAAATGCACTCGAACAACGACGGAAATACGACGGATAAATTTTCATCGTAGATCATCGACGGAACAACGACGGTCTTATGACGGAACCTCGCTTTCTATATATGTAAAACATTCCGTTGTCATTCCATCATTGATCAACGACGGATAGGAGTTCATGGTTGATCAATGACGGAACGACGACGGAGTTAGTCAACGACAGACATTCAACGACGGAATTACGACGGATATTTTCTACGACGGATCAATGACGGAGTGTTCCGTCGTTGATCCATCGTTGAGCTTGTCCATCGTAATTCCGTTGTTGATCAACGATGGAATTATGTCAGTCGTTGATCAACGACGGATAGAGTCCGTCGTTGAGTTTCAGTCGTTGATTTTTTAAATATACACGGGATTCCACCTCTGATTTTCATTCAGAATTGAAGTCGAACCCTAAATTAGCTCCGCGCCGCACGCCGTCTTCCCTCCCCGCCGCCTTCCCTCGCTGTCGCCTGCACGCCGTCGTCTTTCCTCAACGCCGCCAGCTCTCTTCGGACTCGTCCCCGTCTCCTGCACGCCGTCGTCTTCTCCGTTTTCTCCCTCGTCGGACTCGTCCCGCCGTGGCCGTCATCGCCTCGCCTCACACCTGTCCGGTCCCTCCCCTGCCTCGCCTCGCCCCACTCTGCCCCACCCAGCCTCGCCTCACCTCCGCCCCCGGATGCCGCCGACCTCTGCCCATTCCCGGCACATTTATTTCACATTATTTCGTCCCTATGATTTTTCTAAGCAAGGAAATGTACTTTAAAGTAGAACATACTTTGCTACTGAAACTGTCGGAACTATGTTGAAATTTTGAGTAAATGGCGTGATGTTTTTAGAGTGTGTTATACTATCTGGAAAAATCTTATTTTTATACCATGAGTCCATATATGAGTTATTAGTGTGTGCACCATATTTGAGCCCCATCGGAGTCCGTTTGCTTTTTTTCAAAAATCAGTTTTTGAAGTTGCGCTATTCTGCCAAGAACATGTTACATCTTGGTACAAAAATTATTTTTCGAAACCCTTAACGATTTGATAGGCACATGTTGCACCCAAACTAAGTCACACACAAAATAGGCACATAGAGCTTTCATTTGATACCGATTCCATAATTTTGGACCTAGTATTCTGGCCGTGGTAAAATTTTAAACCCACGCCAACTTCCAGTGATTTCTTGAAAATCCACTGTGCAAGATGGACTTGAGTCCACGTTTTGAGAAATCTAAAGCCTGTTATCGAACTCCAAATTTTTGTATCACCTAGCTAACTTCAGAAGCTTTATAGAATGACCACCCTCATATTTTTGTGACATACCTAAAATTTATTATGAATTTTCAAAGTACAGCCTTAGATTTTCCAAAAGCTGGAAATATTCAGCCCTTAACCAAAATCCACCAAATGTTTGGAAAACGCCCAAAACCTATTTCTCATGTATCCCTCATGTATAATGAAGGATAATTACACGTGATTGCTTGAGATTAAATACCTAATTGTAATACATGAATTATGTGAGGTATATGTATGATTTATCGAATAGCTAATCAAGGAAAGTAACTTGAGTGCATGTGGATATGCTTGAGAGGCATTAGTATATTAAGATGTGTAGTATTTGGTGCAACTTTAAAAAGATTATTGAACCGTATTTGATGCATGGCGATGAGAGTATTCTTTTTATATCGTTTCAGTTATATTTTAAAAAAAATTACCGGTTAGGTATTTGTTGAGGATTTTGAGTTATATTTTGAGCCAATTACAAGATGGAGACTTCTATAGAGTTTGGGGTTGAGGGGTGGGGTAGGGTTAGTAGATTTCTTGTTTTAATCTTTTCAACTATGAAATTTTATCATCTGCATCTTCTCTTATTAAATTTCACACACACATGCATTTCTCTAGATAATTTGTGCATTCTCTTATTAAATTGTATGTTTGATTGTTGACAATTTCAAGCTAAATGTGTAAGTAAGATGCAATTTATTTTCATGTTCAGAAGCATGGATGCAAATGGAAATGAGAAAAAATTGAAAATAACAAATGAAAATGATCTTGAGGAGGCAAAAGCATCACTGGAAAAGGCTTTTGAGGAGGCAATAATATTATTGGAAAAAACTGAGTATGTTGATTTGCAAATTAGTGATGCAGTAGCATCATTGAGTTTGTGCGACATGCATCGTTCTTCTACACATTCCATTCGTCATTGTGTCATTAACGTTGAAGAAAAGTCTATCGTGAATGATCAAGATGTGCAAGAAGTGAAGAACGAGATGCTTAAGATTTTTATACCGAAGTTGTTTGAGAAAAAATAGATGATGAATAATTTATTTTCTTATTGTATTAATATTATCCAAAATTGTATTTGAATGTTGCAAACATTTTAGCTTTATTATAAGTTTATTTTGAATCTTGCATTGATTTTTGTTATTATTTTTATTGAATAGTGAAAATAAAATATGTAATCTACTAAAAAAAAACTAAAATGCCGACGGATTACCGACGGACCGTAGGAAAACGACGGATCAACGACGGACAGTCAATCGTTGATCAACGACGGACCCTATCCGTCGTTGATCGACGACGGATCCCTGAACGACGGACTGTCCGTCGTTGATCGACGACGGTCGTGCGTACACACCGGCGACGCCATAAGGTGAGCTGGGTGAAAGCAAAATGTGAGAGATCCTGGTATGATAATCTAAGGATGAACAATCTCTCTAGTACGTGGTATCTAAAGTTACTTTTCTCGGAAGTATAAAATAAGGAATTTGCAGGTTCGTGGATATAAGAGGAATTTCTTCGAACCATATTAAATCCTTGTGTCATTTACTACTTTGTAGTTTGCTGTTTTGATTTCCTTAGCTGCGCACAACACTGCACAGTGAACTCGGACTCAATCCGATAATTCACTTCATAATTTAACATATGCACTTTTATAACCTTATGCCTTATCTGCATCATAACATCAAGACGTACATGTGTAGAATTACACCTAAATTTGGGTACAATATACAATATTTGTCCTTTTATTTTACATCATAACATTCCTATTGCATCATTAAATCTTAATTTTTAATTGGAATAGCTCTAAGTGGAACTGCCCTTCGCAAGGCCACCCCAAGAACCTCTCCTTTGTGGTCTGCATGATCCTTCTCTTTCTCAAGTTTCCATTCAAAGTTGTGAACCAAAACCGCCACCGTCATCTGCAGGATCCGAGTAGCCAACGGCATGCCGGGGCAGATCCTCCGCCCTGCCCCGAACGGTATGAGTTCGAAATGCTGGCCTTTGAAGTCGACTTTCTTGTCTAGGAATCTTTCCGGCTCAAAAGAATCCGGATTCGGCCAGATGCTCAGATCCCTGCCCATCGCCCACACATTGAAGAGTATCTGCGCCCCTTTGGGAATCATATAACCATTCACCACTTGATTGCCTTCCGATCTCCGGGGGAGCAAGAGAGGCCCCGGCGGGTGATAACGAAGAGTTTCTTTGATCACCGCCTGCAAGTATGGGAGCCGTGGGATGTCAGATTCTCGGATCTGCTCCTTCTCCCCGACTACTCTATTAAGCTCTTCTTTTAGCTTATGTAGTTTGTCCGGGTGGAACAGTAGCTCCGTCATGATCCACTCAATCGAGGTGCTGTTCGTCTCCGAACCTCCCACGAATAAATCCTATCACGAGACTGAAAATATTAGACAAGCAACTGTTTTAAGTAATTTTTATTTTTTATCAGATATTTACTTACAAAAATTAAATAAGGAATTTCTTCGGTGGTCAAGTTGTAGTCGTTTCGTTCACTGATTTCTACGAGCGTCTCGAGCAGATCCTGCTCCCTCGGAGCGCCGGGGTTGTTCCTTCTCGATTCCAATCTCTCGTGGAGAAATCCCTCAAATTTCTGAAACTATTGAGAAGTGATGCATTTATCTAGAAGCATCTAAACTAGTGTAGAAATATTGTAATAAGTGTAGAATCTAGATAAGTCTAAGTAGAAAATTCTAGATTCATATGGTGTAAAAAATCTAGAGAAATCATGCGTGGATATTTTAGTAGAGAATTCTAGATCCCTCAAGTAATAGAATGGATCTAGAATCATCTTCTAGCACCTATAAATAAGCTTCTTAGGAACCATTTGTAATCAAGCTAAACACAAGCCACACAAGCTACAATAAGCTATAATATAAGTTCATTGGAGACAAGAGCTCCACATTCTAAATTCTTCTATATTCTACACACACCAAAATACCCAATCACCTTCTATATCACTTCTCTAAAATTACCCTTCACATCCAAACCAACAATAATCACCTTCCATTTTCTAACAAGTGGTATCAGAGCTCGTTCGATCATAAGCGGGCGTTATGGCGTCAAGTCTCTCCATCACGACTCCAATGTTCAATGGAGAAAACTACGACTATTGGAGTGTCCGTATGAAGACTTGCCTTGAGTCCCATGATCTTTGGGATGTTGTTGAAGAAGTAGTTACCATGCCGGAAGAAAAAAGCGACAAAGCATCCTCATCCGAGGTACGTAAGAAATTAAAGCAACAAAATGCTAGAGCTCTTTACCTTCTCCAACAATCTGTTAGTGACACCATCCTTTCGAGAATAATTCAAGCTACTACGGCAAAAGAAGTTTGGAATATTCTTAAGGATGAGTTTCAAGGAAATGAAAGAGTGTAAACTGCAAAGTTTAAGAAGAGAACTAGAGAATCTTAAAATGAAAGATTCTGAGGCTGCAAAAGATTATTTCTCTCGAATTATGGAAATAATCAATCAAATGAGATCTTTTGGAGAAAAGATATCCGATGAAAGGATAATCCAAAAGGTCTTAATCAGTCTCACTGAGAAGTATGATCCAGTAGTAGCGGCCATTGAAGAATCGAAGGATTTGTCAAAGATGTCGGTCATGCGGGTGATGGGTTCTCTAGAAGCCCACGAGCAACGACTGAGTAGGCGACATGAAAATTCACTCGAAAACGCCTTTCAGTCCAAGCTCAACGTTAAAGGTGATAAGTCAAGAGACGGTGGAAAATTTAAAAGCCATCGCAAGGAAGGAAGCTTCAACAACATGGAGAAAAGAGGCAACTTCCCACCATGCGGTACGTGCAAGAGGACGAACCACCTGGAGAAGGATTGCTATCATAGAGGAAAACCACAATGCCGGAATTGCAAAAGATTTGGGCATGTGGAAAAATATTGCAGAGATAAAAGGCATCATCAGGCCTATTTCTCTGAAGATCAAAAGGAGAATGATCATCTATTCTATGCGTGTCACTCTGCAACAGAAGCAAAAGCAGAGGAATGGTACATCGATAGCGGATGCAGCAACCACATGACATCAAATGGAGGTATCTTCCGCGATCTAGATACTTCAATCAAAACAAAGGTCAAGATGGGTAACGGAGAACTGGTGGAGACGAAAGGAAAAGGTACCATAGCCATAGAAACAAAGAAAGGTACGCGATTTATAAAAGATGTTCTCCTAGTACCACGTCTTGCACAAAATTTACTAAGTGTTGGTCAAATGATGGAAAATGGATATGCCCTACATTTTGAGAATAAATCATGTCAAATTTACGACATGAGAAATAATCAAGAAATTGCAGAAGTAAAAATGGGAAATAATAGAAATTTTCCCATCCAATGGCAATATCCACAAAAAGCCATGATGGCTCAATTTGACGACACAAGTCTATGGCATCGAAGGTTTGGGCACTTCAACCTCAATGCATTTCGGCTACTTCATCAGAAAAATATGATGAGAGATTTGCCCCTTCTAAATGAGAAGGAGCGTGTATGCGAAGGATGCATGTCCGGAAAGCGGCCTGATGCATAACCATTTCCAACGAAGAAAACATGGCGAGCAAAGGAGATACTGGAACTTGTCCATACCGACGTCTGCGGTCCAATGCACACGCCTTCAAGAATCGAGCAGTACTTCATACTCTTCATTGATGACTACTCTAGAATGACATGGGTATATTTCTTTCAAGAAAGTCGGAAGTTTTAGAATCTTCAAAGATTCAAAACTTTGTGGAGAAACAGTGGTCACAAAATCAAGAAGTTGAGAAGCGATCGAGGCACCGTACAACTCAAAAGAATTCAACAAGTTACGTGAAGATGAAGGCGTTGAGCATCAACTAATGGCGTACACACCACAACAAAATGGGGTGTCGAAAGAAAGAACCGACAAAGAATGGAGATGGCGAGGTCCATGCTAATGAGAGAAGGACTCATCAAGAAGTTCGGGCGAAGTAGTCTATACCTCAGTTTATTTGCTCAACCGATGTCCAACAAAGGCCGTACCAGACAAGACACCAATTGAAGCATGGTCGGGACAAAAGCCTTTAGCCAAACATTTGAAGGTTTTTGGAAGCATATGCTACATCCACATTCCCTCAGTCAAAAGGCATAAACTAGAGGAGAAGACGGAGAAGGGCATTTTCCTCGGCTACAGCTCTATATCCAAGGGATATAGAATCTACAATCTTGAGACAAAGAAGCTAGTGACAAGCCGAGATGTGGAGTTCGACGAGCAAGCTTCGTGGAATTGGGAGACCGAGAGTGTTGATAGAAGCACAACAACAACACAACTTGAGGAAATCCCAGAACAAGAAGAACGAGACCAACAAAGCCCCAGATCTACACCAAGATCCTCCACATAAGCAAATTCAAGTGAATCCGGCTCATCACAGGAATCTCCACCTCTTGGGTAAGAACTTTAGCCGACATATATGAATCCACCGATGTTTATGAAACATGCAATTTTGTTCTTTGAGCCACATAACTATGCGAAGCATCAAAGAACAAAGTTTGGATTAAAGCAATGGAAGAGGAGATAAAATGATAGAAAGAACGATACTTGGGAGTTGGTGGATCTTCCAAGCAACAAGGAGGTTATTGAGTCAAGTGGGTATACAAGACGGTTGAATCTCGATGGTTCAATCCGAAGCATAAGGCGAGACTAGTCGCAAAAGGATATGCTCAAATACTGGAGTCGACTACAACGAGGCGTTCGCCCGGTTGCACGAATGGACACAATTAGAGCACTCATAGCTCTCGCGCTCGTAAGAAATGGAAAATATATCAACTTGATGTTAAGTCGGCCTTCCTAAATGGAGATTTGACAATGTAGTATACGTGGAGCAACTCGAAGGATTCGGGAAGGAAGAAGGCAAAGTACTTCGCTTGAAGAAAGCACTATATGGCCTCAAACAAGCGCCACGAGCTTGGTATAGCAAAATCAATGGCTATTTCACTCTTCAAGGTTTCAGGAGGAGCAAGAACGAGCACACTCTCTACATCAAATCCCAAGGTAAAAATGACATTATGATCGTCTCTCTTTATGTTGATGATCTAATTATCACAGGAAACAATACAAAGCTAATTGAGGAATTCAAGAGAGACATGATGAACACTTTTGAAATGAGTGACTTGGGATTAATGAACTATTTCCTCGAAATGGAGATAAGCCAAGAAAAAGAAGGCATCTTCTTATCACAAAAGAAGTATGTTGAAGATATGCTCAAGAAGTTCAAGATGCAAGACTGCAAGCATGTAGTCACACCGCTGGTTCCAAATGAGAAGCTAAAGAAAGAAGATGGATCAAAACCTGCGGATGCGACCATCTATCGAAGTTTGATCGGGAGTCTGCTCTACTTAATAGCAACAAGGCCAGACATCATGTATGCCACGAGTATGCTATCCAGATTCATGGAAAGTCCAAGTGAGATCCACTTTGGAGCAGCAAAAAGACTCCTAAGGTACCTTCAAGGAACAATTAACTACGGTATTTGGTACAAGCCAATTTCCGATTCACGAGTCACTGAATATAGTGATAGTGATTGGGCTGGATCACAAGATGACATGAAGAGCACCTCGGATACGCATTCAAGCTTGGATCGTGAATTTTCTCTTGGGTTTCAGGAAGCAAGACTTAGTTGCACTATCTTCTTGTTGTCGAGTATGTTCTGAAGAAATGAGCAGCGATGTCAAGCAATATGGCTAAGAAGAATATTAGAAGACATGGGAGAATCACAAAACTTCGTGACAGAGCTCTCTGCGATAACAAGTCAGCTATCGCAATGGCTAAGAATCTAGTTCAGCACAATCGTACCAAACACATTAACATCAAGTATCACTTCTTGAGAGATGTCCAAGAAAAAGGGTACATCGAGATGAAGTATTGTCCAACAGAAGAACAACTAGCAGATATCTTTACCAAGGCACTACCAAGAGATAGATTCCAGTTTCTATGAAGAATGCTTGGAGTCACCGATAAATGCATCAAGTAGGAGTATTGAGAAGTGATGCATTTATCTAGAAGCATCTAAACTAGTGTAGAAATATTGTAATAAGTGTAGAATCTAGATAAGTCTAAGTAGAAAATTCTAGAGAAACAGTTTGCCAAAGTAGAGCTCGGCCTTCCTCTTGATCCCCGAGGGTCGAAGGGTTTGAGGATGGGGAAGTAGTCGTGAAGTTGGGGACGGCGATCGCGATGGCTATGATCTCCACGATCTCCTTGAACTCCCCGTGATGGCGGACTCGAAGTCGGGAGGCGGGTGGAGAAGAGGGTGGTGAGCATGAGGTTGAGGTTGGTGACGAGCATGGCCTCATGGATATCGACCACGCCACCACGGTCGCAGATGGCCGCCGCGTGCTCCACCACTGCTGCAGCTTCTCCTCGGCGGAGGGCCTCGGCGCCTCGAGGCCGCGCGGAGAAGACCTGCTCCTGCGGATCTTGCGCTTGTCACGCCACTCCTTCCCGTCGGGTGAAGGCCATGGAGAGCTTGTTGAGGTCGCGCGCATGCATCATCCGGGCGGTGGTACGGCCGGAGAAGACCGCCTGTGGTCTTGGAGGAGCTCCCCGCCATCTCCGGGATGAGGCGATCACGGTGTATAGGCTTCCTGGTGGATGGACATGAGAGGTCCGTGGGTTTTGGCGGTGGGTCGGTGTCTCGTAGGTTTTTCCCTAATTGGAGAAAGTTCCCACTACGGGAAGAGGTTTGGGCCCCTGGAGGCGGTCAGTACCCTCCGCGACCTTGAACCGGACTCGAGGAGAAGAAAGCTTGCTTAGACCGACCAAGGATAGACCAACGAGAAGAGGAAGAAGAGGAATCCATTTTCTAATACTACTTTACTTTTCTTCTCACTCGCTAGCTTGTGTGATAGTGGGTGTATGCATGCCTCCTTTTATAGATATAGGAAGTTTCTTCTTCAGAAAGATAATATGGGCTGAAAATTTCAAAGGGTCTAATTTGACCGACACTTAAATTAGTGTGTCGATTAAGCGATTGACAAGGTAAGAAACTTTGCCATCAAACAAAGGAAATTCGATGTATTTTGAACAACGAACGGAAAAGTTATAGGTTTGTTTATATACCGTCGTTGGTCGAGAAATAGGAACCTATCGGAAATTTTGCGAATGGTAGTGGGGTAGGCCGTGCTTTTGAAAATTTCCATATTTTAGTTTTTTTATTATATATAGTTGCTTGGGCAAACGGTGAAAAAGCAACGTGTCTTGTTGACCTAATGGTAGAGTGATTAATATCCAAGGTCAAAGGTCTCGAGTTCGAATCGCGATCTTTAAAATTTCTATATTTAATTAGAAAAAAAAAACAACGTGCATCATCACAATCTTATCCCATTTGTTCTAAGTCCGACAATTCACTTGACTTTTTTGTATTATATTTTTACTTTGTGTCATGTAACGTTATGGACATTAATTTATATTGTGCGTGACGCCTATGTAGATATAATTAATAATAAAAATATAGTGACAGGGGTGGACATATAAAGTAAAATATAAATTAGTAGTTCGGGATTTTAGACTTTTGAGAATTTACACGCGATTATAGGTGAAGATCTAAATTGTGGTCAATCTTAGATTTCACCTCTCCCCTATTCCGTTAGTACCTAAAATCTTTATGGAGCGTTGATTCTATATATCTACAATTATTATTGTAAAATAAACAATATTGTATGTAATAAATAACGAATTATTAATATGTGTTTAATGAAAATCAGTTATAATTATTCATTTTGTCAAGATCATGGTGCAGATTGATATTCATTATTACAGGAGGAATGTTTCTACCACACCTCAATCTCTCACACACACGTGTTGGTTGTGGACAACCTAGATAAGTGACACGTGGTAGGATAATTTTTTATTTTTTTATTTTAATTTTCGTTTAATGGCAAGATAGTAATTATTTCTACTTCTTCAGCAAATTATTATTGTTCGCCGGTGAAGAAAAGAGAAGTAGATGGTAACGATGGCAAGGTGGAGGCGATCGCAGTGGCAACAATGACGCGGTTGAGATGTTCACGGCTGTGATGTTCATGGCGGTAGCGGTTGGACAGTGGCTGTAGCTGGAGTTGTCTGAAATTTAAGAATAAAAAAAACAGAGGATTTTGAAATACGGTTGAAGGATCGAGAGAGGATGACTATGGTGGCGTTTAAGATGAAGTTCGTCAAAAATCGAAGGAGGCGGTGATTTATGGTAGAGTTTGTCGAAAAACGGAGAACGAGGTAAATAGGAGAAGGAGACGGCGAGATGAATCTCTCAGCAAAGAATATGCATATTCATGCACATAAACCTGCATATGCATAATACTACATAAACATGTATATTACAAAACAAAAACATGCATACTATTAAACAACATGTATACTGCGAAACACAAACCTGCATTTTAAAACAGAAACTCGTAGGTTTTTCATTCTCGATATCTCTCTTTCTCTCTTCTCCAATATGCATAAATACTTTTCTTGTTGATGATTTGTTTTCTATCTTGTTGATCATTTATTTTTTTTCGAATTATAAAGTTAGAAGTAATCGGTCTAAATGAGAGAATGAATTCTAGATAAATCAATCTACTTTGAATTTTTATGTTCAACATTATGCAGTCTTGTGTTCATGCATATGCAGTTTTTGATTTAAAACATGCATAGTTTGTTTTTCTATATCATATAACAAAAAAAATTATGTAACTTCGTGTTCAATCGTATGCAGTTTTATGCATAACAATATGCAGTTTTATGTTCAATTGTATGTAGTTTTATGTTTAATTACATGTATGATTTGATTTTCTGTATTACATAACATATCAAATTACTAATCTACCTAAACTATAGCGAAAATAAGCTTAAAAATCCGAAAAAATCTCCATCATAGGATCTATGAGATGAATGAATGAGATTAAGTACTACATACTACCCCGGGCTTGGGTACTATATGATCACTAATATATATATATATATATATATATATATATATATATATATAGAGTTGATAAATGATAACTACATCTTTTTGCATCGCGAACTACGCATAAGACGTGTAAAGATGATGCACGAATCAGTATAAAGTTGTGCACTAAAATTGTTTTGTTATGCAATAATTTTAGAATATTTTCGTTATGCATAACTTTATAGATTTTGTTCATCAATTTTTTATGTGTGTGCATAGTTTTCAAGTTCTCACAAAAGATGAGTTCTCATTGAATCCAATATATATATACATATATATATATATATATATATAGGATGGTTATAATGAGAATAGTATTAAGAGTGAGAATAGAATAAATCTCACCATTTATTATAATATAATCCATGGATGAGATTTGTGTATAAATATGGAATTAAATAAATGAAATCTAATTGAATCAACAGAAACCCGTCCAAGGGTAAAAGTGAGAGAACAAAAAAAGTTATCATACACAATCCATTGAAAGATCTTGAAATCTGATCCAATTCCTGTAAAATAGGCAATTAATTTGCGTGAGATACATTTGATAGACAACTGGAAATTTACCCAACAATTAATTCTAACATTTCGTTTCCTCTCCCATATTATTGTCGTTTGAAGATAGGTTTTATGTGAAGCTTCACATAAATCTCTCACACAATTCAACACACATTTAAAGAAGCCGAAAATCTCTCACACAATTCAACATACATTTGAAGAAGCCGAAGAACTCTGGTATTATCACCACTATACGAAGCGTTAATCTTTCGATCTCGGCGTCGGCTTAACAATGGTGAACGAAGAAGGAAGCAAGCGGAAGGGAAAAGCACCACAAAGGGAAGAAGGTAAGTTGTTCTTGCATAAATAAAAACTCGATTGAATGGGTTTGAATGTATTTTGTTTCTATTGTTTTATAATTGGTTTCCCTGATGTCGTTTTCCGTAATCGCATTTAATCTAGGGTTTAACTGATGTCCTTTTCAAACTCGTTTCAATGGATTTGTGTAAAGGGTTTGATTTCCTTTTTTGGTAAAAACTATGTAGTACAAAAGAATAACAACAAAACATTATCATTATATATGCATTATGAAACATGTGATTGTTGTTTGTGGTCCCAACACTAATGGTTTCAATGGATATAATAATACACGGTCCATTTTTCAACTTTTTAACCTGTTTTTTCATAAGATTTTTATTCACAGTTTAGTGGTTCTTAGTTGAACAATGTCTCTGATTTTCATGTTATTAAAAAAATATTGCATATTATTCTAATGTATGTTGCATATTTAATAGTTATTATGTGCACTAAAAAAATGTATGTCATCATTTGTGTTCTCTGTATTTGTTGCACAAGTCATTTTATGTATTGCATAAATTGTACATTTTATAGCATATGTGTTTTATGTGAACTAATACAAAAAATTATGATATTGTGATTTTTACTTGAAGAACAACACATGTATAAAAGATATGTATAAAAATTCGTGCACAATATATGTATTGTTTGAAGTGGTTTTGTGTACCACATTATGTGTAATATGTTTGTAGTTTATCTGTAGTATGTGAAACGTGCAATATATTTGTAGCACATTATTTGTGCTATGTTTTTAAATACTATGATTAATGCGTACAGTTTAGAACAGAGTAATATGTTGATCTGAAATTCTAATGTTGAAATCATAAAGTATCTAGAACATTGCATATGTAAACAATGTATATAGCAAATTTTCCATCTATATGTAGCACATAACTAATCTAATCAATATTGCATATTTACTGCATGTATGTAGCACATTATTTAAATATATATAGCACATAACTAGAAGATGTAGCACATTAATAGTATAATGGTATTACACATTGCACATTAATCACCTATATGTAGCACATAACTAGTATATGTAGCACATGTTATGTCAATGTAATATGTTCATGTGAAATTTAATGATTAAATCATATGCAATATTGAATATGCATATGTAATGCATGTATATAGCACATTATTTATATATATATAGCACATAACATGTATAGGTATCACAGTAGTATTATAATGTTATTAAATCACCTATATGTAGCACATAGGTAATATATGTAGCACATTATAATGTATACTAATCACCTATATGTAGCACATAGCTAATACTGAATATTGCATATTTACTGCATGTATGTAGCACATTATTTAAATATATGTAGCACATAACTAGAAGATGTAGCACATTAATATTATAATGGTATTAAACATTGCAGATTAATCACCTATATGTAGCACATATTATGTCAGTGTAATATGTTCATGTGAAATTCTAATGATTAAATCATATGCAATATTCAATACTGCATATGTAATGCATGTATATAGCACATTATTTAATTATACGTAGCTCATAACTATAATATGTATGACAGTAATATTATAATGTTATTAAACATTGCACATTAACCACTTTTAGGTAGCACATAACTAGAATATGTAGCACATTAACAGATTCTATATAAACGTCTATGTATATGAATTATTATTCTGATCTTGTATTTATTATACATATTGTATTATTCTAATCTTGTAATATTATCATTTCTATAGATCGAGGTAAGAGAAAGGTTGCAGACCATCTGAGACCATTTGATGATTGTGCACCTCTACAAACATTGATACAACATAGCCTACACCAACATCTAAACGGAATGCAACACACGCCCTACATCCTGACCTTGTCGACATCCTCCTCCGTTTTGTAATAATAGAATGTGATTTGCTTGGAGAATTAGAAACTGGTTTTTTAACACCTCTTTATTACAAACAATATAACGCCAAACTATAGTATCATCATCGATTTGACTAAAGTTGTCATCGCGCCCAAACCCGCATGCAACACCATACTCACGATAAAACTTTTCACCCTCATTTAAGGTATTAAATACATTTCCACATACGGTTTCATCTCACAGACAATTCGGAAAATAAGTTCATCGGAATTTCCTCATGCATTTCCAACATCACCGAGAAATAATAATAAATAAGATTTATGCAAAGGTAATTCATGTAAATGCAACAAAATACATTAAAATTGCAATACAAAATATACACATATATAAAAGGGATAATTAGATTGCCTTTAATATATATTTATGTCTTGGCAATGATAAATACGCCGTGCTATAGATTTATTCAACAATGCAATATAGAGAATTACAGTAAGAACGGAAACAAACAAACAAACAAAAAGGCTGAAAACAACATCCTATGTTTAAAAATATAGAACTTAAAAATATAAAACTAAGAAACTGCTGGAAAAATTAATAACGAAATCAATCAATATATAAAAATTTCAGATCATACAAAAATAACGCAAGACATATAAAAAAATACTCACATTAAATAAAATGACAAACAACAAATAAGCAGTATAGGAAAATACATTGGAAAGAAAATATAATATAAGTGCAACATATATAGATTAATAGTGCAACAAACATACAATACATGTGCAACTATAAATCAATCAAAACAAAGATACAATATACATTAAACCACGAATTACCTTGTTGCTCCATGGATAAAACACGATTAAACTTATGAACAGAGAATATATGTATATTTTGTTGCAATGAATAGGTTTAAATATGGCGGATATAGATATATGAAATATAAACCGATCCATAAATAGATGTATCTAATCCCATAAATTTCGGTTCTAACTATTTACAAAATAATCCAATTACAAAATTAGGGATAATAAGATAGCCATTTAAGATATATTTATATGCAAAGAATGAGAAATACGTCGTGCTATAGTTTTATACAACAATGAAATAGTTTTATACAACAATGCAATACAAAGTATTACAAAAATGAAGAGTTACAAATTCATTGTAACGATTATATACTTATATGCAATACATATAAATTAAATGTGCAACAATGACAATCGAAAACAATGATACAATATAATATAAACTACACATTACCTCACCGATCCATGGAGAAAAGCGATTATAATTATACACAGCAAATATGTAGATTTTCTTGTAATGAATAGTGTTACATGCGGCGGATAGATATATCAATTTACACCGATCCATAAATAGAAGATTTATAGATCCCATAAATTTAGGTAATAACGGTTTAGATAAGAAACAGTTTTACGAATTTGTCCTTTTATGATTTTCGAAATTCTGATTTATAGCATATTTAATAGTAAGTTTAGCACACCTATATTAAATCTGAATCATTGATTTATGGTGATAAATGGACAGGATTTAATCCTATTTCTCACAACATTTAGCATTCTTATATGATCTATATCCTATATATATATATATATATATATATATATGAGTAAATATCAATTTAAACCCTAAACAATACATGTTTTTATCAAAAATATCCTGAATTTTCAAAAATATCAATTAAAATCACAAACTATCATATTTGGTACAAATTAAACCCCCAAACTATCATATTTTTGATACAAAATATGATAGTTTGGGGTTTTAATAGATATTTTTGAAAGTTCAGAATATTTTTGATAAAACATGTATAGTTTAGGGTTTAAATTGATATTTATCCTCTATATATATATATATATATTGGGTTCTCATAGTACTCGATCCTCAGGTAGTATGTAGTACTCAATATAGACTATACATTATGGCCATGTGGATAGCATAGACAAGCGACACGTGACATATTATTTTTTTGTTTTTTATTTTCACTGAGGGACAACACAGTAATTTTCTTCTTCTTCTTCTTCTCTGCACTGATATTGTTCACCAGAGAAAAATAGGAAGCCGACAATAACGATAGCATAGTGGAGACGTTCGCGGTGGCTGATCGTTGTCTGAAATTACATAAAAATATTGATTAGTTGCTTGAAATTGAAGAAAAATAAATAGAATTTTGAGAGAAGATTTAGGTATCGAGAGATATGATGGCTATGGTGGTGTTTATGGCGAAGTTTGTCGGAAATCGAAATAGGAGATGATAGTTTACGATGGAGTTTGTCGAAAATCAAAGAAGGAGGTGAATTAGAGAACGGGACGAGGAGATGGTGCCATCTACAAAATATATGCACATTAATACACACAAACATGCACAACCATATACATAAACATGCATATGATTTATAATATATAGACATGCATAGTAAAAAATAAAGCATGTATATGACTAAACATAAACATGCATAAAACGAAACACAACCCTGCATGCTTTAAAACAAAATTCATCATTCTCGATATCTCTTTTCTCTCTTTCCAATATGCACAAATACTTTTCTTGTTGATCATTTATTTTCTTTCATGTTGATCATTTGTTTTCTTTCAAATTATGAAACTAAAAGTAATTGATCTAAATTAGAGAATAAATTATGGATAAATCAATCCCACATGTATTTCCTTGTTCAACATTATGCAGTTTTTTATTTTAAAACATGCATGATTCGTTTTTCTATATCACATAGCAAATCAAATTGTGTCATTTTATATTCAATTATATGCAATTTTATGTATAATAATATACATTTTGTTTTCAATTGTATGTATTTTTCTATTTAATTATATACATTGCTTGATTTTCTATATCACATAACAAATCAAATTACTAATACATCCTTAATGTAGCGAAACCAGCGAAAATAAGCTTAAAATTCTGAAAAAATCTCCAACATAGGATCTATGAGATGAATGGATAAGATTGAGTATTTCATAATATCTCAAACTCGGGTACTATATGATCCTTTCTATATATATATATATATATATATATATATATAAAGAGAGAGAGTTATGTTCAAATAAGAATAATTTTTAACGTGAGAATTAAGAACTAAGAAAAATCATTATGAACAAAATGAATTCACTATGAAAGTTAATGCATCTGCTGGGAAAGTTACTAAATTCAAAAATCCTGAATTTTCTCTCATAGTTCGAATCCCATGGGGGCAAAAAATCTATTTTTTTAGATTTAGTAACTTTCCCAGCGGATTCATCAATTTTCAAAACGAATTCATCATTTTTTTGTTCTCATGTTCTCCAGATAAAAATGGTTAAGAGATGGATAACGTGAGAACCATTTTTATCGTGAGAACGTGAGAAACAGAAAATGATGAATTTGATGTGAAATTTGATGAATCTGCAGGAAAGTTACTGAATCCAACAAATAAATTCCCCTCCCCCCCAATGAGATTCGAACTATGGGAGAAAATTCAGGATTTTTGGATTTAGTAATTTTTCCAACAGATGCATTAACTTTCATAATGAATTTATTTTGTTCATAACGATTTTTCCTAGTTCTTAGTTCTTACGTTAAAAATGATTCTTATATAGGGAGTTGATCAAATGAGAACTCCAATTTTTTTTAGAACTGAACTAATGTGATCCATCCATTTTTTATAATTTGACGATCATGATTAATTATGAATCATTTATTATCATCAGATTTTACTGGTAACCGTTTAACCCTATAATCAAAAGGGATTTTATATATTCATTTATGGTAATTATTCTCATATGCACAATCACTATGATTTCATGCACAACAAAATGAATTATAAGAACATAGCGATGAATTGGAATGTGATAGCATACACAAGAACTGTCATTAAATGAACAACAACATGAATTACACGAACAAAGAAAAATAGAATGTGAAAGATCCAAAGAACAAAAATTTAGAAATTGAACTATTTTTATCATTAAATAATTATGAATTGTTTGATGTTATTCAATGTAACGATGGTTATTGGTTCTTAGTTCTGATCTAAGAGGTAGTTCCCTCTATAAGCAACCCCTCTTTCTCTCTCTATCTATGGACCACAAATTGTGGCCTGTGGATAGCCTAGACAAGTGATACATTTTTTTATTTTTTATTTTTATTTTCGTTGAGTGGCAACACAGAAATTTTTATTTTTTCTTCTTCTTTTCAATTGCTACAGTTCGCCGAAAAAGAATAAAAAGCCGGTAGCAACGATGATATGATGGAGACAGTCGTAGTGGCGGTGATCACGATGACGACGTTTGTTGTGGCTGGTCATTACTTGAAATTACAGAAAAATCATTGATTAGTTGCTTGAAATTGAAGAAAAATGAAGAGAATTTTGAGAGAAGATTGAGGTATCGAGAGAGATGGTGGCTATGATAGTGTTTATGGCGA
This sequence comes from Salvia rosmarinus, assembly GCA_036937905.1. Classification (NCBI taxonomy): domain Eukaryota; kingdom Viridiplantae; phylum Streptophyta; class Magnoliopsida; order Lamiales; family Lamiaceae; genus Salvia; species Salvia rosmarinus. The sequence goes on from JAODLM010000210.1 coordinate 2,316,053, forward strand.
AGTTCGTCGAAAATCATATTAGGAGATAGTAGTCTACGACGAAATTTTGTCAAAAATCTAATAAGGAAGTGACTAGATGATGTCCTTTGCGAAGAATATGCATAGTTTTACACATAAACATGCATATGCATAATAACATATAAACATGTATATTAAAAAATAGAAATATACAGACAACTAAATATAAATATGCATAGAATGAAATACAATCCTGCATACCTTAAAACATAAACTCAATGAATCTTCTGGCAAATTGTTATGTGCATTCATGGCAGAACATTCATAACAAAATACAGCACTGAAATGCATTAGCTTGGAAATTTCTCTAAACATCTAGGCATTATTGCACCTAAGGAAACCCAAATAAAAGAAACAAAATCTAATAAAATTAGTTTACAAACAAACATGCTTGAACTAATCATATCGTGCAATGACATTGTCATCAACTCTGTTTACTGATAACAGTGTTAGCATTGGGTTACCATACATGGCTCGAGTTTGACTTCAAATAAAATATCAATAAGCAATATATAGGCACATATAATTGAGAATAATAATATGCATGGTTTGATTTTTTGTATCAGATAACAAATTAAATTACTTATATATTCTTACTGCAATAAATCAACGAAAATAAGCTTAAAAGTTAGAAAAAAAATCTCCACCATAGGACCTACGGAATGAATGGATAAGATTGAGTACTACATATTAGTATTATCTAATATTTGGGTACTATATAATCCCAATATATATATATATATATATATGGAGATGGATCAGGTAGGAAAGGATAATTTGGTATGAAATAGGAATGAATCTGGACCTTTGATTTTCTATATCAATGGTTGAGATTTAATTTTCGGGTGTGCTACAGTTTTGTGTTTTGTGTTCTACATGGATTATTGTACAACACTATAACTCTTTTTGTGCTACGCTGCAATGAAATATGTGTTAAACTAATATATTTAGCATATGTGCTACGAATAGATGAAATATGTGCTAAACTAACATGTGCAATATAGTAATTCTGATTGTGCTACACAAATATGAAAAAGTGCTACTATTCATATTTTCGTACATTAAGAGCTTTCTCACCATAACCAACCCCATATATATATATATATATATATATATATATATATATATATATGGTTGTTGGGTTCCGTAGTACCAAATCCCAGATAGTATGTAGTATCCAATCTGAGCCACAAATTTCGAACATGTGGACACACCACAGCTTGACAAGTGGCATGGTAATTTTCCTTTTTTTATTTATTTAATTTCGTGTGGGGCATAACTGTAAATTCACCAAGTAATAACCTAGGCAGTAAATTTTCTTTTTTTACAGAATTTCATTCTCGCCTCAACAATTATCTTCTTTTCCTCTGCTACTGTCCATCTTCTTCACTCTATTTTTCATCTTCTTCGTTCGATTTTAGCTGTAGAATTCATTCTCTACAAATTCTGCAACTAATTAACAACAAATCTTTAGATATAAACACTTATTCATCCACGAATTTTACAGTTTTTCGGGGAAAATCATGCCTCCGCGAAAAAGGAAGAGTCCAAAGTAAGATCCTGAAGGTATTTTAGTTGTTAAACTTTGCAAACATTGTGAAATTAGAAAATCAAACATGCATTTTAAACTTAGTTTTTGGATTTTTGTTTGATATATTTACTAGGTTTCTGAAAAACAAAATTAATCAAACATGCAAGTTAAATGTAAACTGCAAGTTAATCGAACATTGTGAAAAAAATATAATAAGATCAAACATGCACTTTTAATTTAGGATTTTTTATTTTTACGTGATATATTTACTAGGTTTCTGAAAAATATATATATATGCTTGCTTGATATATTTTAAATGCATGTTATTGTATTATCTAATGCAAAGGTTCTATAGAGTTCTCTTTGTGCATTTAAATTCTTAACAGTCAATCAATTAATTATATATGCATTATACACTGTTTCGTTGTATGCATATATATGGAGAACTGTATACAGTGTTTAGTATATCTGAATGCAGTATATGTTTCATTTCTTATTTTCACTGTAAAATATATATGTATGCATATTTGCTAGTCTTTGAATGCATGGTATAGTAGCATTTAATGCAGATGTTCTATAGAGTTATCTTTATGTTTGTAAAATCTTACTTTCAATCAATGTAATATATATGCATTGACAGGTAGTTTAATTGTATGTATTTATATAAATAATTGTATGCAGTGTTTTATTGTAATATTCCAAAGAAACGAACATACGATCACGGTATATTAAACCCGTAATTAGGGTTTTTGCCGGATATTTTTATCTGTATGACATCGAATCATATTTCGAGTCAGTATCGTTATTAACGAATTCCTTTTTATATTCACAAAGGATTGTGAATTTAGGAATAGAAGTTTTACGAAATGATTCGTCAATATATTTTAACGTCGATCGCGTATCGAACGTCAGTATCTTATGAAATTTTCTCGAGCAATAAGCTCGGAATTAATTTCCATATTAATTCTTATAATAATAGAATATTATTTATAAATTAAGCATGAACTTACTGCGACCATTTTGAGGTGAGTCGATTTTGAACGTTTTGAGACGTTTTGAACGTCAACGTCTAGAGACGTTTTGAAAAATGGGATTTATGATCCGGAAAGTATCATAATTAATTTCCTATCAATAATTTATATAATTACAATATTATTAATTATTAAAATCAATTTTTGAGTTATTATACTCGATTTTTTCGAAATCAATTTTCGAAAACCCTAAGTTACAAAATTAGGGTTTGGTCTCATGAAATGATACCATTAAATTATTCTATGATATCTAAACTATATGTTATAATATATATGAGAATTATTAAGCTATAAAATCAATTTTTGGAGCATTGAAACTCGATATTGATTATTAACAATTTTCGAAACCTAATTTTTAAAATTAGGGTTTCATATGCATGAATTAATGCAATTATTTTATCCTATGCTATTATTTAATATCTAAATCATATATTATGATATATATATATATATATATTTTTTGATCGAATTGGGCATGAGTATCAATAATAGGTGTGATTTATATTTTTATTCCTATTTTCCTATCTATTATCGATAATTTTCAAATAAATGTCTATGCTTGATTTAATTATTTTTATGACTTGTATTATATATCTATGATCATGTATGATATATATATCATGTATTAAGGATTAAAACAAATTAAATCAGCCCTAAATCCTAAATCTTGCATTACACCCATGAGACAAGCATGAGTTCCACCTTTATTTTGGACCAATGCATGGGCACCCTTTTATCTAGCCTAATAATCACTATAATCCTCATTATTTGCTGCAGATTTTCTCCCATTTGTGGGCTAAAATCGAGAGAGAGAGAGATATAGGAGAGGATCCTTCACATTCTTCTCCCACTTCATACTCCACACTCACATCAAACTCTCATCACTCTCAAAACACTCCATCCTCTCTCTTCTTCACCAAGAACCGAGACACTCCTCCCCCATTTTCGAAAATTTCTTCTTCTTCTTCACTCTCCCAAACCTTAATACCATATAGTGTTCTTGAGATCCTATACCATTTCAAGGTAAACCAAGGCACCATAGTACCGATTCCATCTCCATTTTTGTTATGAAAATCGAGAACATGCTTATATATATATGTGTGTGTGTGTCGAATGCTATATATATATATATATATTTGTGTATGTTTAAATGTTCCATGAATGAGCTATGGATGAATGTTGTTCTTGATGGTTTATTTCGGAATATATGTGAATATATATGTTAAATGAGCATAGATGGTTGTACATGAGGTTATTGAAATGGATCTAGCATATTTTCATGATTTTCGAACCATATGACTTGATGATATAATTTTCGAAAATTATTTAAAATGTACATGGTGGTGACCGATTACTTCTTGAATATTTTAGTGATGGATTATTGATCTATGATATGTTTTAAACCTATGGTATATTAATTAAAATTTTTGGAAAACCCTAGCTTAAATTTTTGAGAATACCGTGAGCTTCATGAGTTCCTACCTTGGTGTATGATTTTATTTTGATCATACAATGGTATATTAATGCTTTAATATATTGTTTGTGTATTGTAGGATTTTGTTGGAATTTTTGAAAATCAAATACTAAATTGAATCAAAAAAACCGAAGAGCTATTGCTCAACAAGGTGATGTTTAATTTGGTTTTGATGAATGTTTTAATGTTATAATGTTGTATTATAATGTATAAACATAGTGTATAATTATTAGAATTTTTGGAAATCAAATACCTAAGTTAAATCAAAAAAAACCGAGAGCACTATGTGCATAAGGTGATGATTTAATTGGTTTTTGATGATTAAATGATGTTATATTGTTATACTATAGCATATAAGCATAGTATATAATTGTTGGAATTTTTGAAAACCAAAAACCAAAAATAATCAAAAAAACCGAGAGCTTACAAGCTCATATGGTGATGATTTCAATTGGTTTGGTTGATATTATGATGTTACAATGTTATAATATAATATTTAATCATGTTATGATTTAATTAGAATTTTTAGAAATTGTTTGTTAATTATTGGGTAATTAAATCGAAAATACCGTGAATATTACTACATATTGTGGAATGAATGGTTATGATGAACTATAGGTTATATTAATGATATATATTGATGTTGGGATGTTATACTATGTGTATATCAATTTTGGAAATTTTTAGATAATTATTCCATATTATATGGAATTACCGAATTATATATATATAATATATGTTAATAAATGGCAAACAATATCATATGAATGATACCAATTCATATTCTGGACCATAGTATATAATAATGCACTATATTAATTTAGAAAATTTTTCAAAAGTCATTTAGTATTTTTAAAATTAATTATCGAGATTTTCGATAATTAATAAGGATTTTAAATCCTTTTTAATTCAGTTTATTAATAAAATATATGTCTAATTAATATTCTGGACATATTTGAAATTTTATAAAATTTTATAAACATAGATTGCTATGTTTGAGACAAACGTTTATTTTATAACGTTTTAAATCAAAAATATACGTTTTAATTTATAAAAGGGTTTATTAAATGCGAAATTATTTATAAGTCCTTGATTTACGTGATAAATCGAGAAATAGGACTTTACGATTTCAAATCGATCAAATTCGATTTATAAAACGAAATAGTAAGAAATTACTATTTGAAAGTCAAAATTGTTGACTTTGTTGACCAGTGTTGACTTCGTTGACTTTTTAAGTCAAACATACGATTATACGATCGATAAATACGTCAGTACGCGTATGATATACTAATTGAGTATGATACCTCATTAGTAAGTAAAGATTTCACATATGAAATCCGTATATCGAATAACGTGTTTATCGTTGAGCGTATCTCGAGCGAATCGAGAACAATTCATTATATACGTATGGAAACGTGTTGAATTCATTAAGAATTCAGGTTACATCGATATGAGATATCAAGTTTACCTTAGATTTTGAAAGTCTCGAGAGACTTGAGCGACGTCTTAAAACCTCGCTTTTTCAGAAGGTGTGGGCGCGAACGGGCGATCGGATCTTGACGTACAAACAAACCTAGGACTCAATTTACGACGAACCATAGTCCAGGTGGGCTTCTTAACCTCAATAGTGTGGGCCCCCTTTACTTACCCCACTATTGTAGGCTTACTTTCAAATGAGATATGACTTTACTGTCTTTTCAAAATGAGCTTATTTACAATGCTTATTCTTCAACTATTGAAAAATGTTTATGCATTACACCGCCAAAATATTCATTTTGTGTATGGATCCTATCTGTTATGCCCGGTAGAGTGTGGCGATAGTTGGAACTATTATATCATTTGTTGTGATCGCACCCAACCTTTTAAATGTCGGTCCCGTGCGGATGATAAATGCCTGGCTAGGATTGGCGTGAAGGTTGAAACTATACGTTATGTTAACATATGCTTGCAGAGAGACCGTCAGGTCAGACGGGATTACGGCCGGTCACGGCGTCGTAGATGGGAGGCCTCTCTCGATGTTTAATTTTAATCTTGTTATGAATTGTTACTATGAGATACGGACCATACACACGAAAATGCCCGCGGGCTATGTTTATGAACCGAAAATGTTTTGGTAAGCACTGAGCATTTCAACTAAAACCACTCGCGACTTACTCGATATTGGCGGCGTAATCTTAATATCAAATGTTTTCGGCATGAACCCACTGGGTACAATTTCTTGTACTTAGCCCTGCATGTTTGTTTTTAAATGTGCAGGTTGAGCTTCGATGATGGTGATGGGGGAAAGTGTTGAGGAATCCAGTGTCCTTGACCAGTTTATCTAGAATTTGTGGTCTATACCTTGAATACATATCGTCATATATGTATTCACACACTTTCCGCTGCTACACTCTGAACTCGTTTATTTATGCTTTATTGTTATGAACTATTGAGGTCCATCGGACCATGGCCGAGATTTTTGGGGTCTGATGGCCTAACCCTTTTTAAATCGTTATGACATTATCTTATATTATGTTCGAGCATGCTAGTTTAATGTTGTTATACATCTTTATTCTAGCCATGTAACCCCTAAAATACTACTCCTAGTATTAGTCGCCCTCCAGTTCGGGTAGTCCGGAGTGGGGTCGTGACAGAAGTGGTATCAGAGCACTTTGCTCTTTGAAAATCCAAATTCTTTTTATTCTAAGTCTAGATCGAGTCACTGGACTTCTAGAAATCTACTGACTCCTCTCAACACTCCATCACATCGAGCTCAACCGGGGAAAAAGGTAACTGCATTCTTTCTCAAACTCATGAAATGGGAAATTTTTGCATGATGGGCAAGATTGGAATTTTTTTTTTTTGAAAGAGTGTGACTCTATGAAGTTTTGGTTGATGAAATGAAAATGGAGCAAGGAAATATTTTTCAAAAACTTTGAGTTCAATTGATGCAATTACTCAAGTATTGAGATGAAGGTACATGATGGTACAAATTGAATGATCATCGGGAAGGATGAATTCGCATTGATATGCAAGTATGAGTTAGATATGTTATTTCAAAATCTTACTTCCAAATTCCAAAACTTGTTATGAAGTTGTTTTGAAATCGTATTTTCAAACTTTGTGATAATGATGAACGATATGCTATCACAAGAGAACCTAGACTCTAAGGAGCATGATCACGACAGAAAGAACATAGAAGTACGAGCTTCTTACTTTTCTTTACGAGAATGTTAGGAAGAATGACAGTAATGATAGCCTCGAACGCTAACGACGAGGACAAACGTGAAGGATGAACGACGTCGACTTTTCATCGCCACTTCGACATGAGTGACCATCGACACGAATCGTGACATGGACGTCACTTACGACTTCAGAATGTTCAGCCTCAACCTAAATACATGGATATGGTAGACGTATTACGTCGACATACGTCTCGATTTACATGTTTGGCACGATCACGCAAATTTCCTGCACTGCGCAGTAAATTTGTTTTAGCTAGATCTCTTTCGTTAGGACTCCGATTTATGCATAGTTTTCACCTACGTACTCCTAACGCACTGATCTTCATTTGTTATGAAGAACAGAATCCCTAATTCTGTCTCCAGAATACGCTAGAGTCTGTTGAACGTTAGTTCAAGTGTTTGGTATAAGACGTTGATCTCATAGCATAGATTATATATTAGAACGCTTTTAGTTTTTGTGCGTCCGAGTAAGGGTACGACTGTGAGATATGTTTTGTGCGACGCCTTATAGTATATACGTATTTATGCACCTTATAGATCGCTATCTTAACCTAGTTGCTTCTCGTTATGCTATCCTTTATGTTTTGAGATGACGATAGTTGACTTACGTTAGTTTTGATCGTGGCAGATGGAGGAGATGCGCTATATCGCTAGAAGGAGGGTAGGACCTCATGCCACACCCGAGGAGCTGATGTGCACCTATCGAATGTTGGATGTCTTGCCGGCGAAGACTTAGGCGAGTTTACAGCGTCTACCTTCGGTTGTGGAGGAACGCCCGAGCCTATGGCGCAACCGACTATGATGGCATTAGACGACTCCTAGCTATACTTCCTTGTACATGGGATGGTTATGCCCGAGAGGTATCGGGAGATTACATCTATCGTATGCCCCGAAGCTACGATTTGATAGGAGATCTGCCCAGGTTCGTGAGTCATCTGACTTACGTGTATAATATTTACGGAGCCGCACCTATGGGACCCTATCTCCCTCCGCGGGAGTACACTTGGCGTGATGAGTCGCCAGAGTGGTTATACCTTGAGGTTCCGAGACAGGTCGATCCGGTGATACCCCTGTACCGGATATTTGAGGGCAGGATGTACGAGGTAGACAGGGCAGCACGCCCTAGAGCTCTGGGAGAGCCCGTCTATCCATCAGCAGTTTTTGGACACCCAGTACGTCCGCCGCTACCGCCCCTACTGCCTGCATCCGATCCGCCACCACCGGAAGAGGAGGAAGAGCCCTTCCGCTAGACAGCACGGACGAATGCGACGAGCGTTTTCAACCCCATGCGTGACATACCTATGATGGAAGCTGATGGAGCAGGACCGTCCAGGGTACGACCTCGTGAGGACGATTCGGATGAAGAAGACGACTCCGAAGAGGAGGAAGACCCTGAGGAAGACACGGAGTAGGAAGGAGCCCGTGAAGACGTTAGGCGACGTTTTAATTAAAGTTCGTTTTGTTATGACTAGCATGTGCTAGCTTTTCCTTTTTATATTTCGGTACTGATGGTTCTAGAACTCGAAATTTCTTTTTGGGAGGCCGTGTGGGCCCGAGACCTTGCTATTTTTATTTTCTTGTGATTCTTGATGTTGAACATCTTGCTTTTGACAAACCTCGTTTACCTATATATATATATTCGACCCAAATGGGGGCTTTTGCGACAAATTGTCTATGTTAAGGACGAGTTGTTTTATTTTGATATCATTTTGCGAGGAAACTATGAAAACCTTATGTATGTCGAAGCTATCTGACGATAAGTGATTGACGATGATATGTTTTATATAATGTAATGCCTCAGAAGAAACCCGGGCGAGAACCCGAGGTCGGGTAGACCCGGAGGAAGGGTAGAATCCCGAGCAAGAGGCGGATATTCCTCAACCACCCCACCTCAACCCGAACGAAGGATCGAGAACTATTCCCGAGGCGTAACCTCATGTTTTAACGGAAGGGAGCCTGAATAAGTTCGAACAACGGGTTAGAGCCATTGAACAGATTTTTACCTTCTTAAGATGCACGGCACGGGAAAGGTCGCGTTTGTTACTTTCCACCGATCGACCACCGACTTACGGTGGGAGGCCGAAGAAGACCTTCTTGCCGAACAACTTGAGGAGTTCTCGTGGGAGGACTTCAAGAGGGAACTGTACGAGAAGTACATACCCAAAAGTTATAGAAGGAGGAAGGAGCAGGAATTTTTCCTCCAGAACAGGTGGACACCGACTTGAAAATATCGGAGAAGTTTAGGTCGGGACTGAGAATGGAGATACGAATGTCTCTTGCCAGCCACGGAGACCTAACCTACACTGAAGCTCTTGCACGAGCTTTAGATATTGAGGCGGCAATGTCCGAGGATAAGTCGGTGTCGGCTCAGACACACAATACTTTGGACAAAGGAAAAGGGAAATGGGATCCCAACCGCGGGAATAACAACCGCGGGAGCTATGGGGACGCAAGTCACAAGCACCCGTGGCAGGGGAACACGGCGCAGCAAGGACAGAGCTGGAAGAGAGCAGCTTATGCTTCACCGGCAAGGGGACCGCAGAATGCTTGAGGCACCTCAATGCCCTAATGCCATAGAGCACACAAGGGAGTGTGCACGGCAAACGTGGTGAGTTGTTACAAGTGCGGGCAAAGGGCATTACGCCAACAATTGCCCGGTGTCACGTTCGGATATAAGGTCAACCAACTGGCAATGCTCAAATATTAAGGGCTATATGCTTCAATCCCACCCACCGCAATGCCCCCTAACCTCAAGAACTCCAAGGCAACAACCCCACCTCAACAACAACTCCAACAACAAGAATAATGGCAAAGAACAAAGAATAACCCTCGCGAATAAAGGCGGCAAAGAACCACCGCAACATCAAAGGCGTCAACCACCGCGACGGCAAAGAACGGCAACAACAACAACAGCCCGCAGGGAGCCACGTAATCAAGAAGGACAATGCCCCATCACCTCGGCCGGCACAGCCGAGCCTACGCCTTGCATAGGAGGCGTAATCTAACAAAACCAGGGAAACTTGGCGGTATGGGAGTTCTTCTCAACATACCTGTTATAGTATTGTTCGATACGGGTGCTTCGTATTCTTTTATTGCAAAATCATACGTAGCAATGCTGGGCCTTAGGTCTGAAAAGTCAAGTCAGGATATGAGAATCTCATCGCCTATAGGAGGGACTATGACTGTTACGCATTTTTGCTCGAACCTAGAGTTGACACTAGGATCACTTAAGGTTCTGGCTAACAATCTAAACGTAATACCCATGGATGATGTAGACTTAATCCTAGGGATGGACTGGTTAGCTAAGAACCATTCCACGATTCTATGTAAGGAAAGGAAAATTTCGTTTCACTTTCCTGGACAAGAAGCCACGCATTTCCATGGAATCAGCATGGGAAGAAGAGTTCCGATTGTATCAGCCCTACAAGCGAGGAAGATGATAAACCAGAAGGGATGCCATGCATTCCTTGTTTATTTGAACGGAGAGGATAAACCCGAAGCGCGGGTAGAAGACATAGAAGTTGTCCAAGAATTTTCGGACGTGTTTCCTGAAAATCTACCAGGATTGCCTCCTGACAGACAACTAGAGTTTACCATCGACTTGGAGCCGTGATCAGCCCCAAAGGTCGAGGCACCCTATAGAATGGCCCCAAAGGAACTAGAAGAGCTGAAAATCCAAATCCAAGAGCTTTTGGATCTAGGTTTCATTAGGCCTAGTGTTTCACCTTGGGGAGCGCCTGTTTTATTCGTTAAGAAAAAGGATGGTTCTTTGAGGATGTGCATCGATTATAGAGAACTAAACAAGATGACACTAAAGAACAAATACCCTTTACCAAGAATTGATGACCTGTTTGATCAATTACGAGGAGCATGAGTATTCTCGAAAATTGATCTCAAGTCAGGTTACCATCAACTGAAAATACGGTCTGAGGATGTACCTAAGATCAGATTCAACCGAATCTGCCACTATGAGTTAATAGTCATGCCATTCGGATTAACCAATGCACCACCGTATTCATGGACCTTATGAATGTAGTATTTCATCCATTTTGGATAAATTTGTTTTGGTCTTCATAGATGATATCCTTATTTATTCAAAGAATGAAGAGGATCATAGAGAACATCTAAGAACGGTTTTACAAACCTTGAGAGATGAAAGACTATTTGCTAAGTTTAGCAAATGTGAGTTTTGGCTTAAGGAAGTTATGTTCCTTGGACACATCGTGTCTGTAGAGGGTATAAAAGTCGACCCAGCCAAAGTAGAGTCCGTGCAGGAATGGAAATCACCAAAGACTCAGCACGAGATTAGAAGTTTCTTAGGATTAACTGGCTACTATCGGAGATTTATCGAAGGATTCTCCAAGATTGCGAGGCCGATAACCCAGCTACTTCGGAAAGGAATCAAGTTCAATTGGACTTATGAATGCGAGACGAGTTTTCAAATACTCAAGGAAAAATTGACAAGTGCACCAGTTCTAGCAGTCCCAGAAGCGGACAAAGGGTATGTAGTCTATACAGACGCATCTAAGACTGGACTGGGTTGTGTTCTGATGCAAGAAGGAAAAGTGATAGCCTATGCATCCCGACAACTCAGACCCCACGAACTGAACTACCCAACCCACGATTTGGAATTAGCAGCCGTAGTTCATGCACTGAAAATTTGGAGACACCATCTCTATGGTGTGAGATGTGAGATCTTCACGGATCACAAAAGTTTGAAGTACTTCTTCGAACAAAGAGATCTGAATATGAGACAAAGAAGATGGCTCGAGCTTGTAAAAGATTACGACTGTGGTATTAACTATCACCCTGGTAAGGCGAATGTAGTAGCTGACGCCTTGAGTCTTAAGAGTCATACCAAGTTAGGATGTCTCTTGGTACAAGAAGAGAAACTCGTTGAAGAGTTTGGAAGAATGAGGATTGAACTAGTTGAACCACCTGAGACACCAGAGTTTGATCGCTACACTCACACTGACATCCGACCTAAGAAAAAGGATTGTCGAGAGACAAAGGATGGAGGAAAAGTTGGAAAAGATCCGAGAAAGAGTAAAATCTGAAGGATTTAAGAATTTCCAAGAGGCGTCAGACAACGCCCTTTTGTTTGAAGGTAGGATATGCGTTCCAGACGACGCGGAGCTTCAAAATGAAATCATGAGTGAGGCTCATGATTCACCCTACACCGCCCACCCAGGCAGTACTAAGATGTACCAAGACCTGAAGGAAAAGTTTTGGTGGGAAGGCATGAAACGAGACATAGCTTCTTTCGTAGAACGCTGTCTTGTTTGCCAACAGGTGAAGGCGTTACACCAACGTCCTTACGGTAAATTGCAACCAGTGGAAATGGGACGATATAACCATGGATTTCGTTACGAGCTTACCCAAGTCGAGAAGAGGAAACACAGTCATATGGGTAATTGTGGATAGGCTTCCCAAAAGTGCTCATTTTCTACCGATTCATAGCACTTATGGATCTGATAAACTAGCCCAGCTGTACGTTAAGGAAATTGTACGACTACATGGAGTGCCAAAATCTATTACCTCGATCGGGACTCCAAGTTCACATCCGTTCGGATTAGCTCGCAGAGAGAAGCTGGGTGCTAGATTAAATTTCATCTGACATTCCACCCACAAACCGATGGATATCGGAAAGAACGATCCAAACGCTAGAAGATATGCTTAGAACCGTAATTTTGGATCGAGGTGCAAAATGGGAAGATATTTTACCTCTTATCGAATTTTCTTACAACAACAACTATCAGCGATGATCGGCATGGCCCCACACGAGGCCTCAGATGGCAAGAAGTGTAGATCACCACTTTATTGGGATGAAGTCGGTGAGAGAAAAGTCATAGGGCCTGATGCAGTGAACGAGATGATCGAGATCGTCCGACAAATTAGGCTGAGAATAAAAGAGGCTCAGGATAGACAAAAGTCTTACGCTGATACGCATAGATCCGAGCTACAATTTGAAGATGGAGACAATGTATTTCTTAAGGTTTCTCCATCGAAAGGAATTGTCAGGTTTGGCCTGAAAGGAAAGCTTAGACCCCGTTTTATAGGACCTTATGAGATCCTAGAGAGGATAGGTCCAGTAGCTTATCGGTTGGCTCTTCCGCCAAACCTAGGGAATGTCCATAATGTTTTTCACGTCTCGCAATTACGAAAATACGTTCACGACCCAAAGCACGTAATTCATCAAGACGACGTGATCCTCGAGCGAGACATGAGCTATAAGGAAGAACCCGCAGCCATACTTGACCACAAAGTTCAAAGAACTACGAGCAAGTCGATTCCGTTAGTCAAAGTCTTTCAGGAGACACCACGGACGAAGAAGCCACGTGGGAGCTTGAAGAAGCGATAAGAGAAAATACCCGATTTGTTTTATAGAGGTATACAAATTTGGGACGAAATTTTTCGTAAGGGTGGAATGTAATATTCCAAAGAAACGAACATACGATCACGGTATATTAAACCCGTAATTAGGGTTTTTGCCGGATATTTTTATCTGTATGACATCGAATCATATTTCGAGTCAGTATCGTTATTAACGAATTCCTTTTTATATTACAAAGGATTGTGAATTTAGGAATAGAAGTTTTACGAAATGATTCGTCAATATATTTTAACGTCGATCGCGTATCGAACGTCAGTATCTTATGAAATTTTCTGAGCAGCGAAGCCTGGAATTAATTTCCATATTAATTCTTATAATAATAGAATATTATTTATAAAGTAAGTATGAACTTACTGCGACCATTTTGAGGTGAGTCGATTTTGAACGTTTTGAGACGTTTTGAACGTCAACGCCTGTAGACGTTTTGAAAAATGGGATTTATGATCCGAAAGTATCATAATTAATTTCCTATCAATAATTTATATAATTAAAGTATTATTAATTATTAAAATAAATTTTTGAGTTATTATACTCGATTTTTTCGAAATCAATTTTCGAAAACCCTAAGTTATAAAATTAGGGTTTGGTCTCATGAAATGATACCATTAAATTATTCTATGATATCTAAACTATATGTTATAATATATATGAGAACTATTAAGCTATAAAATCAACTTTTGGAGCATTAAAACTCGATATTGATTATTAACAATTTTCGAAACCTAATTTTTAAAATTAGGGTTTCATATGCATGAATTAATGCAATTATTTTATCATATGCTATTATTTAATATCTAAATCATATATTATGATATATATATATGTATATTTTGATCGAATTGGGCATGAGGATCAATAATAGGTGTGATTTATATTTTTATTCCTATTTTCCTATCTATTATCGATAATTTTCGAAATAAATGCCTATGCTTGATTTAATTATTTTTATGACTTGTATTATATATCTATGATCATGTATGATATATATATCATGTATTAAGGATTAAAACAAATTAAATCAGCCCTAAATCCCCCTAAATGCGCCGGCTACACCCATGAGACAAGCATGAGTTCCACCTATTTTTGGACCAATGCATGGGCACCCTTTTATCTAGCCTAATCATCACTATAATCCTCATTATTTGCTGCAGATTTTCTCCCATTTGTGGGTTAAAGTCGAGAGTGAGAGAGATATAGGAGATGGATCCTTCACATTCTTCTCCCACTTCATACTCCACACTCACATCAAACTCTCATCACTCTCAAACACTCCATCCTCTCCTTCTTCACCAAGAACCGAGACACCTCCCCCATTTTTGAAAATTTCTTCTTCTTCTTCTTCTTCTTCTTCTTCTTCTTCTTCTTCTTCTTCTTCTTCTTCTTCTTCTTCTTCTTCTTCTTCTTCTTCTTCTTCTTCTTCTTCTTCTTCTTCTTCTTCACTTCCCCAAACCTTAATACCATATAGTGTTCTTGAGATCCTATACCATTTCAAGGTAAACCAAGGCACCATAGTACCGATTCCATCTCCATTTTGCTATGAAAATCGAGAGCATGCATATATATATGTGTGTGTGTTAATGCTATATATATATATTTGTGTATGTTTAAATGTTCCATGAACGAGCTATGGATTAATGTTGTTCTTGATGGTTTATTTCGAATATATGTGAATATATATGTTAAATGAGCATAGATGGTTGTACATGAGGTTATTGAAATGGATCTAGATATTTTCATGATTTTCGAACCATATGACTTGATGATATAATTTTCAAAAATTATTTAAAATGTACATGGTGGTGGCCGATTACTTCTTGAATATTTTAGTGATGGATTATTGATCTATGGTATATTAATTAAAATTTTTGGAAAACCCTAGCTTAAATTTTTGAGAATGCCGTGAGCTTCATGAGTTCCTACCTTGGTGTATGATTTTATTTTGATCATACAATGGTATATTAATGCTTTAATATATTGTTTGTGTATTGTAGGATTTTGTTGGAATTTTTGGAAATCAAATACTAAATTGAATCAAAAAAACCGAAGAGCTATTGCTCAACAAGGTGATGATTTAATTTGATTTTGATGAATGTTTTAATGTTATAATGTTGTATTATAATATATAAACATAGTGTATAATTATTAGAATTTTTGGAAATCAAATACCTAAGTTAAATAAAAAAAAACCGAGAGCACTATGTGCATAAGGTGATGATTTAATTGGTTTTTGATGATTAAATGATGTTATATTGTTACACTATAGCATATAAGCATAGTATATAATTGTTGGAATTTTTGAAAACCAAAAACAAAAAATATTCAAAAAAACCGAGAGCTTACAAGCTCATATGGTGATGATTTCAATTGGTTTGGTTGATATTATGATGTTACAATGTTATAATATAATGTTTAATCATGTTATGATTTAATTAGAATTTTTAGAAATTGTTTGTTAATTATTGGGTAATTAAATCGAAAATACCGTGAATATTACTACATATTGTGGAATGAATGGTTATGAACTATAGGTTATATTAATGATATATATTGATGTTGGGATGTTATACTATGTGTATATCAATTTTGGGAATTTTTGGATAATTATTCCATATTATATGGAATTACCGAATTATATATATATAATATATGTTAATAAATGGCAAACAATATCATATGAATGATACCAATTCATATTCTGGACCATAGTGTATAATAATGCACTATATTAATTTAGAAAAAATTTCAAAAGTCATTTAGTATTTTTAAAATTAATTATCGAGATTTTCGATAATTAATAAGGATTTTAAATCCTTTTTAATTCAGTTTATTAATAAAATATATGTCTAATTAATATTCTAGACATATTTGAAATTTTATAAAATTTTATAAACATAGATTGCTATGTTTGAGACAAACGTTTATTTTATAACGTTTTAAATCAAAAATATACGTTTTAATTTATAAAAGGGTTTATTAAATGCGAAATTATTTATAAGTCCTCGATTTACGTGATAAATCGAGAAATAGGACTTTACGATTTCAAATCGATCAAATTCGATTTATAAAACGAAATAGTAAGAATTACTATTTGAAAGTCAAAATTGTCGACTTTGTCGACCAAGTGTCGACTTCGTTGACTTTTTAAGTCAAACATACGATTATACGATCGACAAATATGTCAGTACGCGTATGATATACTAATTGAGTATGATACCTCATTAGTAAGAAAAGATTTCACATATGAAATCCGTATATCGAATAACGTGTTTATACGTTGAACGTATCTCGAGGAACGCGAACAATTCAATTATATACGTATGGGAAACGTATTGAATTCATTAAGGAATTCAGGTTACATCGATATGAGATATCGAAGTTTACCTTAGATTTTGAAAGTCTCGAGAGACTTGAGCGACGTACTAAAACCTCGCTTTTTCGTAAAGGTGTGGGCCGAACGCTGGCGATCGGATCTCGACGCACAAACAAACCTAGACTCAATTTACTTACCTAACCATAGTCCAAAGGGCTTTTAACCTCAATAGTGGGCCCCTTTACTTACCCCACTATTGTAGGCTTACTTTCAAATGAGATATGACTTTACTGTCTTTTCAAAATGAGCTTATTTACAATGCTTATTCTTCAACTGTTGAAAAATGTTTACTGCAATTACCTGCCAAAAATATTCTGTTTTGTGTATGGATCCTATCTGTTATGCCCGGGTAGGGCTGTGGCGATGGTTGGAACTATTATATCATTTGTTGTGATCGCACCCAACCTTTTAAATGTCGGGTCCCGTCTTGGATGATAAATGCCCGCTAGATTGGCGTGAAGGTCAAACTATACTGTGTTTAACATATGCTTGCAGAGAGTGACTTGTTACCACCCCAACCCTAAAACGGATTGGAGGAACAATTGAAGGAATAGTACCTAGGTTCATGAAATACTAATACGAAGATGTATACTATATGCAAATTACATAGTATACTAGGTGAAATAACCAATAGAACCAAAGGAAATATAATAACACAAGGACTTTAATCTGTTAATATCATCGGTTCACAAAACATTGTTCAAACTGCAATGAAGTCATGTGAGTACACGATGACGACATGTACCCAAGGTTTCAAACTTAACATACATAAACTTATCAAAAGTAGTCCCGACTTCTCAACACCCTCCATCAAGATTTCCAACACTCAACCTGCACATTTAAAACAAACATGCAGGGCTGAGTACAAGAATGTACTCAATGGACTCATGCCAAAACATTTTATCGTATTTAAATTACACTGCCACATCATTGTAAGACATAAGGGTTTTATTTGAAATGCCTTATGCTTACTAAAAATATTTCATCAGTTCATAAACATTTGCTTGGCCAAGCATTTTACTTGCATGTATGATCCATATCCTTATCCTTTCTTCATATCATTATCATTTACGCCAGTAGAGAGCCCTCCTACTCCGCCGCCGTGACCGCCGTGAATTGTCCTTACAACTCACAATCACCATTAGGTGTACACGTTAATCTTAGCTGTATAAGCCTTCCCATAAGATCCGATATCGATTTCATTCATAAGTTGGGAGCTACCCAACACATTCACATTATTGCGATCGAGGATAGGATACATACATAAAACATAACATTTATGGCAGGTAATTGTTTAAACATTTTATCACTTAAAAGTGTAGTAAAGCCCACCGGACTATTCGATCGCCTTTATCTCGATTATTCTTCAACGTCCGCCGCTATGCCGTCGTCCACACCTTTACGCAAAAACGATGTTTAGTACGCTTTCACGCTTTTCGAGACTTTTAAAGTCTAGCATAAACTTCGATATTCTATATCGATCTAAATTGAATTCTTTATCGAATTCAATCGCCGCTCAATCTCGATTTAACATTTCTCGTATTTCGATAGAAACGAGATATGTTCGACAATTACTATTTTAACCTTTTAGGTAAAGGTTCAACGTATTTCACGCTTTTCGATTTAACGATTTCGCCACGTAAATCCTTTCTTACCAACTAGATTTCATTACTTAACTAATACGCTTTACGCCAGATTAGTGTATTTATCGAACGATTTCATACGCCGATTTCAAAAGTCACTAATTTTGACTTTTATTAGTAAATTCTTTACTAATTTATATTTTAATCTTTAACTTTATATAAATCAATTTTTAATTGATTTATTTTGCTAAATTCTTTTTATTACTATTTTTTTAGATATATTTTGAAGATAACTTCTAAATATATAATACATCATTAATTTGACATTTAAGGATTTACAACTTAATTCTTTTAATATAGCTCTCATTATATTATATAATTATATTCAATTATTATTCAAATTTTCTTCCAATTATACATAGTGTACTATATTATCATAGTATCACTAATATGTATTAATTATTAACTATAGAAAATTTTTGTTTATTACTTAATTAACTCCAAGGTCACGGTTTCTTCAAAATTTGTCCAAAATTCTTGAAAAATCTAATTATTTAGTATATGGTCTCAACATCAATTCATAACATATTTATAACATATGGTCCACCATATTTAATTTCTACATCAATAAATTAAGGCTCATGGTTTCGGTTCTTAGCATACATGCACCAAACAATTTCATAAAATTCTAACAAAATTACATCATGCTTATACATTATAATATAACAATATTACATCATAGTTTTCATTAAAAACAAATTAATCATCATCTAATTGAGCCTTGAAGCTCTCGCCCTTTTGAATAATTTTACAATTAATTCCTAAAATTCTAGTAAAATCATAGAGTATTTAATTTAGGTCCTAGATTAACTATATGTCATTGCATGCTTTGAATAAAAATTACACATCAACATATTTTTTTTTCATGCTTTCGGTAATTTCAAGAGATTAATCATAAAATTTTCCAAAAATTCAAAACAATTTACTATAAACTCCTATAAGATTATAGATTATGAATCCATCTTTAAATGATTTTAGAAAACTTTCGACCATTACAAGAATTTCATAACATGTTCAAAATAAATTTTTAACATGATCTAGGCTTCTATTCATCATGCTATACCTTCTTGATGCATAACTTACCATAGGTTAGCAAATTTTTGAAATTAAACATACATGCATAACAATTTGAAATCAAGAACACTTACCTATTCCTAAGTCAAACTTAACATGCATTAACCAAATATTGCTATCAACAACCACCAAGAACATAAGTATTAGAAATTATTTCACAATCAAGAACACTAAAACATTTGTATTCTCTCTAGCTTAGCTTTAATTTTTCATAGCAAACTCATGAAAATTGAAACCTGCCCAATTCCTCACCTTTCTATGGTATGAATATATAGTAAAATGGTTATAGGCTAAACTTTGGTGAAGATAGAAGAAGAACACTCTTTTTTTTCTAAGAAGCTCTCGGTACTCTCTAGCTTTTGGAGAGGAATTGTAGTGATGAATAGTTCTCAAGACTTGTGTAAGTGTGTTTGTGAGAGAAAATGAAATCAGATTTTCACTTATACTCCCTCCACTTATCGGTTCTCACATGCAAATAGGAGAGGAAAAGGAAGACTTTGTGTAGTTAATGGACTATGACTCACTATTGAATCATGAGGTGAATTTAGTACCTCTTACACTATGTTGGCCATTAAACATTTCAGCCATGCATTTTTGGGAGCAAGAGCCGACGGCTCTTAGGTGTCCAAACAAATAAATTTTATTTTTGTATTTAATTGTTGTTATATTAGATACTATGTATTAATTAAAATACATTCTTCCATGTATACTATACCTTCCTTGATTATACTATGTTAGTATGTAACATAGATACAATTTATATAATTAATATGTAACTTAACAAAGTGTATACCAAAATGATGTGCAATATGTTATTTATAACATAAGATCTCGATTTTATTAGTCTCCATTGATACATATTTTATTTTCATGTTATTTATAGATATATATATCATAACATATGGTTTATATAATAAATTATATCATAGGAAAATTTATTGGTATTATTTTGTATAAGAAACCCTAATTTTCTAATTAGGGTTTTCAAAATTAACATTTTAATCCCTATCGAATCCTTAATGCTTTAGCATTGTTTTAATGTTAAACAATACTTTAATTACATATAATAATCATAGGAATTTAAATACTATAATTCCTTGATCATTAATATCATTTTTCTATTCATCTCTAAACGTTAACGCTTGAAACGCCTCAAAACGTTAACTCGTCGAATCATCTCAAAATGATCGTAGTAATATCGTATTTACTTCGTTAAATTATTCCATAAATAAAGAAATTTTATCCTAAGTCTGCTGTTTAGAGAATTTTACAATTAAAATTATCGTGAGTGGCGTTAATTTTTCTGGATATTACATTCTACCCCTTAAAAGAAATTTCACCCAAATTTGCATACCTTCAAAAATAATCTGGGTATTGTTCTTTCATAGCATCCTCAAGCTCCCACGTGGCCTCTTCTTGTCCATGATGTGTCCACAAGATTTTAACTAGCGGAATGGACTTGTTTCGTAATTCTTTGAACTTTACGGTCTAAAATCGCCGTAGTTCTTCTTCATAGCTCATATCCGGATTGAGGATCACGCCGCCTTGATGGATCACGTGTTTCGATCATGTACATATTTTCTTAGTTGTGACACGTGGAAAACATTGTGTACATTCCCGCATTGGTGGAAGAGCTAACTTATAGCCATCGGGCCTATTCTTTCTAGGATCTCATAAGGTCCTATAAAACGGGTTTCGCTACCTTTTACTCCAAATCGATAATCCCTTTGATGGAGAAACTTTAAGAAATACCTTATCCCCATTTTCAAAATATAGTTCAGATCTCACAGATCGGCGTAAGACTTTTGTCTATCTTGAGCTTCTTTTATTCTTTGCACGATTTGTCGGACGATTTCGATCATTTCACTTATCGCTTGAGCCCTATGATCTTTCTTTCACCCACTTCATCCCAAAGAAAGCGGTGACTACATTTCTTTCCATACAAAGCTCAGACGGGCCATATTAATCGTCGCTTGGTAACTATTGTTGTAGGCAAACTCAATAAGGGTAATACATCTTCCCATTTTGTACCTCGATCCAACACTCTCGCTCTCAACATATCTTCTAGTGTCTCAATCGTTCTTTCCGATCGCCCATCACCGTGGGTGAAATGTCAGTCTTTGAAATTCAACTTCGCCTAATTCCTTTCGGACTAACCCGTAATCTCGAAGTGAACTTGGAGTCTCTATAAGATGTAATAGATTTTGGTACTCCATGTAGTCGTATAATTTCTTTTACGTATAACTGGGCTAACTTATCCGATCCATGAGTAATATGAATTGGCAGAAAATGAGCACATTTTGTAAGTCTATCAATTATTACCCATATAGCAGTGTTTCCCCTTTTTGACTTTGGTAAACCCGTAACGAAGTCCATCGTTATCTCATCCCATTTCCACTCGGGTATTCCTAATGGTCAGAACTTTCCGTAAGGACGCTGGTGTAATGCTTTTACCGTTGACAAACAAGACAACGTTTCTACGAAAGAGGCTACATCTCGCTTCATGCCTTCCCACCGTAACTTTTCCTTAGATCTCGATACATCTTAGTGTTGCTCGGGTGAGCGGTATAAGGTGTATCGTGAGCTTCACTCAAGATTTCGTTCAAGTTCAGCGTTCCGAACACACACTCTTCCTTCAAACAATAAAGCATTGTCTCAAGCTTCACGAAATTCCTTAGTCCTTCGTCCTTACCTTTTCTCTTATCTTTTCTAACTTTTCCTCCATCATTTGTTTCTCTACGATTCTTTTCTTAAATCGATGTTAAGCGAGTGTAGCGATACGCTCATGATCGTCCCCGGTTGTTCAATCAACTCAATTTTCATTCTTTAAACTCTTCAACGAGTTTTTCTTCCTTCAGAAGGAGACATCCTAGTTTGGTCTCGATTTTTACGACTTAGGCATCGCCTACTACATTCGCCTTACCCGAGTGATAGTTAATCCCACACCATAGTCCTTACCGCTCGAGCCATCTTCTTTGCCTCATGTTTAGATCTCTTTGTCAAGAAATATTTCAAACTCTTGTGATCTCAAAGATCTCACATCTCACCCATAAAGACGATGTCTCCAAATCTTCAATGCATGAACCATGCAGCCAATTCCGTGTCATGAGTTGGGTAGTTCAATTCATGTGGTCTGAGTTGTCGGGATGCATATGCTATCACTTTCCCTTCTTGCATCAAGACACAACCCACTCCATTCTTAGAAGCATCAGTATAAACTACATATCCCTTATCCGATTCTGGAACTGCTAACACCGGTGCACTTGTTAACTTCTCCTTCAGCTTTTGAAAACTCGCCTCACAATCCTCAGTCCAATTAAACTTGATTCCTTTCCGGAGTAGCTGAGTTATTGGCCTTGCAATCTTGGAGAATCCTCAATGAATCTCCGATAGTAACCGCCAGTCCCGTGAAACTTCGATCTCATTCGGGTCCTCGCGATTTCCACTCTGCATCGCTTTCTACCTTGGCCGGATCTACCTTAATTCCATCTGCAGACACAATGTGTCCAAGGAACATTACTTCCTTCACCGAACTCGCACTTGCTAAACTTAGCAAAAGCCTTTCAACCCTTAAGGTTTGTAACATCGTTTTAGATGTTCTTTATGGTCCTCCTCATTCTTTGAATAGATAAGAATATCATCTATGAAGACTAAGACAAATTTGTCTAAGTACGGATGAAATACTCTATTCATGAGATCCATAAATACAATGTGCATTTGTTAATCCGAACGGCATAACTATGAATTCAGAGTGGCCATATCTTGTTGAATGCGCCTTAGATATGTCTTCCTACTGCACCTTGAGTTGGTGATAACGACTTGAGATCAATCTTTGAAAATACGCTTGCTCTCTTAATTGATCAAACAAATCGTCAATCCTTGGCAAAGGATATTTGTTCTTGAGTGTCATCTTGTTCAGCTCTCGATAATCTATACACATCCTTAAAGAACCGTCTTTCTTTTTGACGAATAAAACAGGCGCTCCCCAAGGTGAAACACTAGGTCTGATAAAACCTAGGTCCAACAATTCTTGTATTTGGATCTTCAATTCTTCCAATTCCTTCGGAGCCATTCTATAGGGTGCCTTCGACATCGGAGCCGATCCAGTTCCGGATCGATGGTGAATTCAATTGTCATCGTGAGGTAATCTCGTAGATTTTCGTGAAAACATCCGAAATTTCTAACAATCTCTATGTTTTCCATTTTCACCTTTGTCTTATCTTCTCCATTCAAATAAACAAGATACGCGTGGCATCCTTTCTTGTTTATCATTTTTCTTTCAAGTCTTGACACAATCGAACTTTCTTACCCATGCTAATTCCGTGGAAGACGTAGCTTCTTGTCCGTGAAAATGAAATGAAATTTTCCTTTCTTTGCAAAGAATCGTGGAATGATTTTTAGCTAACCAATCCATTCCTAAAATTATATCTACGTCACCCATGGGTATCACATTCAAATTATTTGCCGGAACCTTAAGTGATCCTAAGTTCAACTCTAGGTTCGAGCAAACATGCGTAACACTCACAATCCCTCCTATAGGTGAAGAGATTCTCATGTCCCGATTTGCCTTTTCATGTCTAAGTTCCAATTTATCAACACATGCTCTTGCTATGAAGGAATGTGAAGCACCCGATCGAATAACAATATAACCGGCACGCTGAGAAGAATCCCCATACCCGCCAAGTTTCCTTGGTTTTGTTCATTTTGTCTCGATGTAAAGCATATGCCCCAGCCGGGCCTACCGAGGTTGACGTGGCGCTTGTCCTTCTTGATTCTGCTGGTCGTTGTCGTGGTCATTGTTGGGGACGTTGTCGCTGAGGTTGCCGCCTCGCCGTTGGGGTTGTTGCCACCGCTGCGCTTGTACATACCGCTGAGGTTGAGGTTGAAACCGCATCGCCCTAAGCGGCCGAGCGTTGCCGGGTTGATTTGGCCTTATCGTTGTTTCCAAGCGTGTCCCTCGGCGCTTATCGCATAGTGGCCACTTACTCCGCATTTAAAACAGTTTCCACTACCCGCCATGCACATTCCTTTGTGCATCTTCTCGCACTTTGGGCAAGGTAAAGCTCTTACCGCTCTTGTGGTCCTCTTGTCGGAGGACAAAGTTGCCCTTTTCCATCCCCTCGTCCCGAGATATTACATTCCTCGCCACTGCTGCTTGTTACTCACATTCTCGTAACTTCCCGACATCATACTATAATTCACCTCCCATTTCCTTTTTCCTCTATCTCCGTATTCTGTGGTTGAGTTAATGCCGATTTATCGTCTGGCATTGCTGCCTCAATATCCAAAGCTCGTCCAAGGGCCTCGGTATATGTCAAATCTCCGTGGCTAGCGAGAGACATTCTTATCTCTGGCCTTAAACCCGATCTAAATTTCTCTGACATCTTTAAATCTGTGTTCACTTGATCAGGAGCATACCTTGACATATCACAGAAAGTGCGGTCATAATCTGTTACAGTCATCTTTTCTTGCTTCAAAACAAAGAATTCGAGTTCCTTCCTTTTTCTATAACTCTTCTAATATATTTGTCATACATTTCTCTTTGAATTCTTCCCAAGTAAACTCATTCAACTGCTCGGTGTAAAGTCTTCTTCCGCCTCCCACCAAAAGTCGGCAGTCCAAGAAGTTGAAAAGCAATGCACGCATACGCTCGGCCCGAGTCAGTGCATCGTAGAAAATCAAAAATCTGCTCCATTTTTCTTATCCATTGCTCCGCATCATCTGGAGTTCCTTTACCGCTAAAGGCAGTGAGGGTTCTGCCTAAGAAAGAGTTCTTCACCCTACGATCAAAGGGGGTGGTTGTGGTATATTTTCCGGTTCTTGCATCGATTCTATCTCCTCTACCTCTTCCTCTACCTCTTCCTCTTTCTCTTATCCCCGATCGATCTCTTCTAGGCGGCATTCTGCTATACAAGATATTATATTAGCATCGCGTATTATTTTTACAAATTAACATACATAACATCATCACATAGCCCTTTGTAAAACAAATATATTACAAGAATCCATTTTTACCATACACATCTTTGTTGCAAAAGCCCTTATTTCGTGGTCATTCATATATATATCATAAAATTTTACCACAAAAGGTCGTTTCGAACAAACAACATCATAAAGGAAACTACATACATACGGCTTCATACTATTACAAAACATCAAGTTTTCCTTTCCACTATTACATAAGCAACCATACTATATACATACTACCCTATTCTATGTCCATAAGACTCTCCGAGCTCTCACTGCCTTCTTCGTGATCTTCTTCTTCTTCTAATCATCATCTCGCATGTACCCGATGGTCCCGCCTCATTAACCCTACCATGTGTATATCACGATCGGACCATAGTCCTCACGCATCGACCGTGATCCGCACGTATCGGACTATAACAAACATGTACCGGACTGTAAGCATCCTGAGTATCAGTCACTCTCATCCTCGCTGTACGTCTGTAGGGCTCTGCTGGAGGTGGAGGAGCTGCCATAGGTGGTAAGGGTGTAAGTGATGGATGTAGAGGATGTCCAAAAGATAACGGTGGAAAAACAGGCGCCCCTAGTGCAATCGGTCGCGTAGCCCTATCTACTTGGGCGAGTCTGCCCTCATCGAAAAGATACCGAGGTATCACCGGATTAATCTGTCGTGGAACTTCAGCGTATAACCACTCCGGTGTGTCGTCACCATGTATACTCCCTGAGAAGATAAGGTCCTCTTGGGGCAACCCCATAAATGCGTAAAACATAACTCAAATGGTCGATGAATCTGTAAATCACCAACCGATCATAACCTCCGTTGCTGCTGATAGATATAGTCCCCAGACACCTCTCGTATGTAGTCCTCCCAAACACATGGGAGTATGGTCAAAAGACGTTTGATACCGTCATAGTCAGTTACACCATATGCTCGAGCATCTCTCCATAGTCGGAGATAGTACATTAGGAATTCCCCTAAATCCTCTCCACAACACATCCAACTTGCTCGGTATATACGCACAGTTTCTTCAGGAGTAGGGTTTGGTCCAATTCTTCTTCTAGCTATATAACGCATTCCCTCCATCTGCCACAGACAAAACTAACATAAGTCAAACTAAACATTATCTGATAAACAGATAAATGTTATAGGGAAACACATATCGTAGTTTTCTTATCCTACTGGAAAACTTATTATTTAACGTTCTAAGGTTTATGTTATATTATAAGGTTTTTATGCTAGCCTACAACTCAAACTAACTTTCTAGAGACTCTCGTAAATTCTGGAGAAAGAAATAGGGTTTCAGTCCTTCATAACAAATGAAGTTCAGTGTTTTAGGGTTTCGCAGATGAAAACCACGTGCAATTCGGAGTCCCAACGGAAGAGAACGGCTAGAACAAAATTACTGCGCAATGCAGAAAAATTACATGCTCGTGACAAAATACGAGGTAATGCCGACATCGAGGTCGTGCAGGCCGCTGTCGATGTCGAAGTCGAAGTCGTAGTCGTAATCATGGCGTCGACGCTGCTCATTCCATACATTGAGATCGTATTTCATCCTTCGCATTCGCCTCCTTCCTCAAGCTTGTAGTTACCATTACTTTTAGTTGTTCATGTCATTCTTTTATTCTTATATGGGAATGAAATTGCATTTCTACGTTCTTTTACAATATGTGATCATGCTTTCTATTTCGACTATGTTCTTTTCAAGATAACATATCATTTGTCATAGTTGATTTTTGAGATTCATAGTTTAAATGATAACATAATCAATTCATACATGTATATCCATTTGTATTCATCCTTTCAATATTGATCATCTAATTTCAATGCAAACATATACATTCATCTCAAATTTTTATCACTTACCATAACTGCTTTTTGATTTCAAAATCAAGTTTGAAATTTTTCTTATTCATAATTTTCGTTTATTTTCAAAGATAATAAGTTTTGAAAAAATTTCATTTTCGTAACTTATTTTTCAATCGAACATCATAACATTCCTTTCCTTTTTCCTTCAATAATGATTCTAATCTAGTTCATCATTTAAACTTTTCATTTCATGCATCTGAAAAGAAAATCATTTACCTTGTCCTGGTTGAGCTGAATGTGATGGAGTGTTGAGTATAGTCAGCTGATTTCTAGAAGTCTAGTGACTCAATCCAGACTCAATTTTTGAAAGAAAGTATTGGTTTCAAGGAGCAACTGCTCTGATACCACTCTGTCACGACCCCAACCCTAAAACGGATTGGAGGGGAACAATTGAAGGAATAGTACCTAGGGTTCATGAAATACTAATACGAAGATGTATACTATATGCAAAATAACATAGTATACTAGGTGAAATAACCAATAGAACCAAAGGAAATATAATAACCTCAAGGACTTTAATCTAATATCATCGGTTCACAAAACATTGTTCAAACTGCAGTGAAGTCATGTGAGTACACGATGACGACATGTACCCAAGGTTTCAAACTTAACATACATAAACTTATCAAAAGTAGTCCCGACTTCTCAACACCCTCCATCAAGATTTAACACCAACCTCGCACATTTAAAAACAACATGCGGTCGAGTACAAGAATGTACTCAATGGACTCATGCCAAAACATTTTATCGTATTTAAATTACATCACACATCATTGTAAGACATAAGGGTTTTATTTGAAATGCCTTATGCTTACTAAAAATATTTCATCGCTCATAAACATTTGCTTGCCAAGCATTTTACTTGCATGTATGATCCATATCCTTATCCTTTCTTCATATCATTATCATTTACGCCGTAGAAGCGAGGCCCCTCCACGCCGCCGTGACCGCCGTGAATTGTCCTTACACTCACAATCACCATTAGGTGTACACGTTAATCTTAGCTGTATAAGCCTTCCGCATAAGATCCGATATCGATTTCATTCATAAGTTGGGAGCTACCCAACACATTCACATTATTGCAGTCAAGGATAGGATACATACATAAAACATAACATTTATGGCAGGTAATTGTTTAAACATTTTATCACTTAAAAGTGTAGTAAAGCCCACCTGGACTATTCGATCGCCTTTATCTCGATTATTCTTCAACGTCCGGCCGTTGCGTCAGCGTCCACACCTTTACGCAAAAACGATGTTTAGTACGCCTTTCACGTTTTTCGAGACTTTTAAAGTCTAGCATAAACTTCGATATTCTATATCGATCTAAATTGAATTCTTTATCGAATTCAATACGTCGTTCAATCTCGTATTTAACATTTCTCGTATTTCGATAGAAACGAGATATGTTCGACAATTACTATTTTAACCTTTTAGGTAAAGGTTCAACGTATTTCTACGTTTTTCGATTTAACGATTTCAGTTACGAAATCCTTTCTTACCAACGAGATTTCATTACTTAACTAATACGTTTTACGCGTATTAGTGTATTTATCGAACGTATTTCATACGTCGATTTCAAAAGTCACTAATTTTGACTTTTATTAGTAAATTCTTTACTAATTTATATTTTAATCTTTAACTTTATATAAATCAATTTTTAATTGATTTATTTTGCTAAATTCTTTTTATTACTATTTTTTTAGATATATTTTGAAGATAACTTCTAAATATATAATACATCATTAATTTGACATTTAAGGATTTACAAATCCTTAATTCTTTTAATATAGCTCTCGGCTATATTATATAATTATATTCAATTATTATTCAAATTTTCTTCCAATTATACATAGTGTACTATATTATCATAGTATCACTAATATGTATTAATTATTAACTATAGAAAATTTTTGTTTATTACTTAATTAACTCCAAGGTCACGGTTTCTTCAAAATTTGTCCAAAATTCTTGAAAAATCTAATTATTTAGTATATGGTCTCAACATCAATTCATAACATATTTATAACATATGGTCCACCATATTTAATTTCTACATCAATAAATTAAGGCTCATGGTTTCGGTTCTTAGCATACATGCACCAAACAATTTCATAAAATTCTAACAAAATTACATCATGCTTATACATTATAATATAACAATATTACATCATAGTTTTCATTAAAACAAATTAATCATCATCTAATTGAGCCTCAAGCTCTCGGCCCTTTTGAATAATTTTTACAATTAATTCCTAAAATTCTAGTAAAATCATAGAGTATTTAATTTAGGTCCTAGATTAACTATATGTCATTGCATGCTTTGAATAAAATTACACATCAACATATTTTTTTTCATGCTTTCGGTAATTTCAAGAGATTAATCATAAAATTTTCCAAAATTCAAAACAATTTACTATAAACTCCTATAAGATTATAGATTATGAATCCATCTTTAAATGATTTTAGAAAACTTTCGAATTATTACAAGAATTTCATAACATGTTCAAAATAAATTTTAACATGATCTAGCTTCTATTCATCATGCTATACCTTCTTGATGCATAACTTACCATAGGTTAGCAAATTTTTGAAATTAAACATACATGCATAACAATTTGAAATCAAGAACACTTACCTATTCCTAAGTCAAACTTAACATGCATTAACCAAATATTGCTATCAACAACCACCAAGAACATAAGTATTAGAAATTATTTCACAATCAAGAACACTAAAACATTTGTATTCTCTCTAGCTTAGCTTTCGAATTTTTCATAGCAAACTCATGAAAAATTGAAACCTTGCCCAATTCCTCACCTTTCTATGGTATGAATATATAGTAAAATGGTTATAGGCTAAACTTTGGTGAAGATAGAAGAGAAGAACACTCTTTTTTTTCTAAGAAGCTCTCGGTACTCTCTAGCTTTTGGAGAGGAATTGTAGTGATGAATAGTTCTCAAGACTTGTGTAAGTGTGTTTGTGAGAGAAAATGAAATCGATTTTCACTTATACTCCTCCACTTATCGGTTCTCACATGCAAATAGGAGAGAAAAGGAAGACTTTGTGTAGTTAATGGACTATGACTCACTATCAATCATGAGGTGAATTTAGTACCTCTTACACTATGTTGGCCATTAAACATTTCAGCCATGCATTTTTGGGAGCAAGAGCCGACGGCTCTTAGGTGTCCAAACAAATAAATTTTATTTTTGTATTTAATTGTTGTTATATTAGATACTATGTATTAATTAAAATACATTCTTCCATGTATACTATACCTTCCTTGATTATACTATGTTAGTATGTAACATAGATACAATTTATATAATTAATATGTAACTTAACAAAGTGTATACCAAAATGATGTGCAATATGTTATTTATAACATAAGATCTCGATTTTATTAGTCTCCATTGATACATATTTTATTTTCATGTTATTTATAGATATATATATCATAACATATGGTTTATATAATAAATTATATCATAGGAAAATTTATTGGTATTATTTTGTATAAGAAAACCCTAATTTTCGAATTAGGGTTTTCGAAAATTAGCATTTTAATCCCTATCGAATCCTTAATGCTTTAGCATTGTTTTAATGTTAAACAATACTTTAATTACATATAATAATCATAGGAATTTAAATACTATAATTCCTTGATCATTAATATCATTTTTCTATTCATCTCTAAACGTTAACGTTTGAAACGTCTCAAAACGTTAACTGTCGAATCATCTCAAAATGATCGTAGTAATATCGTATTTACTTCGTTAAATTATTCCATAAATAAAGAAATTTTATCCTAAGCTCCGTTGCTTAGAGAATTTTACGAATTAAAATTATCGCGAGTAGGCGTTAATTTTTTCGGGATATTACAGACTGTGCGCTGTACGGGATTACGGCCGGTCACGGCGTCGTAGATGGGAGGCCTCCCTCTCGACGTTTAATTTTTAATACTGTTATGAATTGTTACTATGAGATACGGACCATACACACCAAGAAAATGCCTGGTCAGGCTATGTTTATGAACTGAAAATGTTTTGGTAAGCACAAGGCATTTCAACTAAAATCCTTGTGACTTACTCTGATATTGGCAGCGTAATCTTAATATCAAATGTTTTCGGCATGAGCCCACTGGGTACAATTTCTTGTACTTAGCCCTGCATGTTTGTTTTTAAATGTGCAGGTTGAGCTTCGATGATGGTGATGGGGGAAAGTGTTGAGGAGTCCAAAGTCCTCGACCGGTTTATCTAGAATTTGTGGTCTATACCTCAATACATATCGTCATATATGTATTCACACACTTTCCGCCGCTACACTCTGAACTCGTTTATTTATGCTTTATTGTTATGAACTATTGAGGTCCATCGGACCATGGCCGAGATTTTTGGGGTCCGATGGCCTAACCCTTTTTAAATCGTTATGACATTATCTTATATTATGTTCGAGCATGCTAGTTTAATGTTGTTATACATCTTTATTCTAGCCATGTAACCCCTAAAATACTACTCCTAGTATTAGTCGCCTCCAAATCTGTAGTCCGGAGTGGGGTCGTGACATTTATATTTTTGTGTGCATAATGTATTTCAGCATTGGTGAGTTTTCTTATTAATTTTTCGTGTTCATGAATGCATAAAACTTTCATTTGTTTATGAATTGCAATGCTGATTTGAATACAGGTTGATTTTATGGCCAATTTTTTTTAAAAAGAGAAAGCTAACCACAACGGTAAGAAAGTTGCGCAAGCCTGGTTATACAGTCTTGAAGATACCATGGGCTGACCCAAACAACTTTATTAATTTTGGGATTTACATTATCCGTCACATGGAGACCTATATGGGACGAGAAAACAACAAATGGATCCTGTGATTCTCAAGACATCAAAGAAACAGATGAGAAAGTTCGGGGTGAAGTATTGCGCTACATACTCAATGCGGATTGCAATGAATTAAACAATCACAACCTGACAGAAGCGCACTTGTACTACAACAGAAAATGTATGGATAGAAACCTCAGCCTGACCAACATTCTATTTCTGTAACAAAAAATCCGTGTTAAGATCAGACAAATAATGTAATAATTTTCTTTTTTTTGTATCTCTTGTTGATGGCAAACTGTTGATGGATGATGGAAAAACAATGGCTCTTTTTGTTTTAGATGATGGAAATTTGTATGTGAATTATGATCTTTTGTACAACGAATATGGATTTTAATAGATATTATGTGTTGTGTTATAATTTTAATACACTTTCAATACTGTTCTAATATAGTATTTTACGTGATTATAAAAAGCTACATTTATTCTAAGAGGATCATGCATTTTATAACACATGAAACTGCATCACTAAATAGAATCCACATTCTTTAAAACTAGGAACACAAACAATGCATGTAAATGCATAGAAACATGCATTTAAAAATAAAGATATTGCATTTATAATTATACTTGCAACTAGAATTCTGATATAATTATCACCTGCATACAGCTGGCATCAACTCGAATTAACATCAAACACAACATCACATGCATAATAAAGATATAATTATCACAAATGCATTTAATTATGAACAAATATGCACTTAGAACATCATTAGGTTTCTGTTCATTATCACACCGATATATATTCATCTTCAGAACTCGAATTAACATCAAACATAACAACATCATCATTTTGGTTGTATCAAAAAATATACTAAAATTCAAAAATAAATCCTAAATCTGATAATACTAATCTAATAATACTAATCCAAAACAGGTTCTTGATCATAATTACAGGCATCATGATGTGCAATTTGTTTACAATTGCTGCATTTTCTCTTTTGCTTCTCTGTCTTCTTCAATGCCTCTCCTTGTTGGACTTCAACATTTTTCCACTTCCTTTAGTCTTAACAACATCTGGAGGCAGCACATCAATCTGTTCTGGAGGTACATAGCCATAAAACACATCAAACATATCACTATTTGAACTGCTCCCGCTAGAAGCATTGAAGGTGTAACAACATATCCATGACCATCAACAAGAAGTATAATAACACGAGCTTTACAGTTTACTCTTGTCGTCATCCTACATCTTTTTTTTGTACTCCCACTACCATACTTCTGACCATCACGAGTCACATACCTACAAGTAATAACTCCACTTTTCGAACGTTTAATAGGACCAAGCCGCCCTTGAAACCCATAACTCACTGCATAAGTCATGTAAAAGTTTTCACCATCCTTTAATGGTGGAATTTCCTTCCAACATTAGGTTTTTGTTCATTATCACACTGTGGTATATATTCATCTTCAAAACTCGAATTCACATCAAACACAACATCATCTGCATAATAAAGATATAATTGTCACAAATATATTTAATTATGAACAAATATGCATTTAGAACAACATAGACATACATATAAAGTTGCTGAAAATACAAAAACATAAAAATTATATGGCATACACAAATAATGCATTCAAACTAACGTAAACATGCATCTAAATATGAAGAGTACTACATTTAAACAACTACACCCTGCAACTCGAGTGCTAAACTTTAAAAAGCATACAAACCATACCATCATATACAAACAACACATGTATATAAGTAAATCTATGCATCTACAGAACAAAATATCTGTATGTATACAAGTACAACATGCAGCTCAATTGCTGTATTTTTTAAAAACGCATTAAATATCTCAAATAATGATTACAACACGGGCATAATCACCGATACTCGTAGATTAATTCAAAAAAACTAAATATGTATGATTTTTCAATGAATTAACACAAATAACGGTAGAAACCCAACAAAATCGAAGAAAATTTGATTTCCCAACTTCAATTATAACAAATACTCTAAAATGTGATAAAATAAATGCAGATTACCGCAAACTTATAGGTATTACCTGTGTGCTCGATTTCCATAGTTAGATCTCCAGAAAACTGAACAATCGGCTAATGAAGAATTTGATCCGTAAATATAGAAGAGTTTTTAATTTTACTGTGTAAGAAGGAAAGAATCAGTTGAAAATAAAATGAATCAGTTGAAAAAAGGGAACCAAAATAAAACTAAAATGACTAATATGCCCTTACCTCCAAAAATTTACGTGTAAAACACATAAAAATCATGAGCGATCTCAACCATCCAATTAATAGGATGGATGGATGAGATTGAGTACTACATACTATCTTGGGCTCAGTACTATTTGATCCTCTCTCTCTCTCTCTCTCTCTCTCTCTCTATATATATATATATATATATATATATATATATATATATATTACAATTTGATATACTTTTAGTTCGAATGATAAAATGAAAAATAGCACAAATTAAGATATATTCTAATCTTAATGCTATTGTTCGATTCTAGTTCTTCAAATTAGATAGCAGACAATGAACATGGTCTATCGCCGACCATATAAGTCCACAACATCCCTTCCTAATATTTTATAGGCTCAAAGAAAAATAAGGAATATAGACCCTCATTTTTAAAATTAATATAAAACTATTATTTTCTCGTATGCATTAGGTAAAAAAACTTATATTTCTTTACAATAGCTTGCAAACGACACAGGACGACTAAACCACACTTGAAAAATCGGGTGTAACTGACTTGAACCTATAGAGGCGATAGTGAGGTTTGAACTCGTAACCTTTGGCTACATGAACTCAGTTAACCATTAGACTGTCCAAAATGATCCCTTATATTATACTTATAAAATAAATCAAATTTATAAATTTACGTAAAATTCAAGTGATCTACAAATAGAAATAGATAATAAAAAAATTATTAAAAACATATACAACTCACTTATCATCCTTATATTTCTATATCTCAACTCTTATCTACGATACGATATTATATTCGAGTATTTACAGATGCAAAACCATTAATAATCACATCAACATCAATATTTTCTAATATATTTTTGGATCAAATGAAAACATATATCTATAAGTAAAATATATAAATATTTAATACTGACTTTAAAATAAAACAAAATATTTAAATGATATAATATTTTGAATCCAAATAAATCTATATATCTATAAGTAAAATTAATTTTTTGAAATAATTTGGACCCCCTGAGATGGTGGACCTTGAGCGATCGCTCAGGGTGGCCTACCCTCAGGGGCGGCCCTGGTCCACAAGAATACCGTCCAGTACGATATGTTAACATAATATTTCCTGGTTGACTGCAATCAGGGGCGGAATAAGATATTTTAGTTAGGCGATCTAGCTAATTATGATTTTATGAATATATAAAAAGAACTTTAAAATTAAAAATAAAAATAAATAATAATTTAATACAATTATAGTACCATTTAAATTATATCATAATCTTTAAAAAAAAGATAAACATGACCATCTTATTACATTTCTCTTATATTTTTGAAGTTCGATGGGTAAGTTCATTAACAGATGAAAAATGAAACATCAACAATATGATATGCTTTCAGATAAAACATTTCATCTATTTAAATAATAATAATAATAAAGTTTGAAATGAATCCTAATTTTCAATCTTCTAAATTGCAGACAAAGCTTTGCTTAATTTGAATTTCATTTTCTCATCGTGTAGATAGTATAAAGTTAAAATATCATTTTAATTCACAGCACACCATTATAAATAAGAAAATGATAGAATAATTTAATAATATGCAAAGCTTAAAGGTAGGAAATCAAAGTTCTTATTAGAAAATAAGAATTACAATACTTGTATACAAGTTAAACTTGTATGGTTCATACTTGGCACATCATAAAAATTAGATGTAATCATATTTTCATCTATATATTAAATCATGTTAGTTAGAAAATTTAACACTAATAATAATAAAATGATAATCAACTTAATTTTTCTATCACACAAAAAATAAAATGACACAACAAAAAATATTTATTATTTTTAATTCAAATAATATATATAATTCATGTAACAATATTTTTATGTTTGGTTTATGATCGATATAATACTTTCCTTGTTGACTGTAACATAATATTTCCTGGTTGACTGTAACAATATTTTTATGTTTGGCAGGGATAGGATCGATATAATACTTTCCTTGTTGACTGTTACATTTTTATATCTGCGATATATTTCTTTTTCTTTTTTTGTTGACTGTTACATTAATTTTATATCATTTGATTGTTTCTCGGACTTGGCTACATAATTATTTTTAGGCCCATATATTCTTGGTGCTGATTGGTGTACGCCCAAATTGTCAAATGTTTCCAACTCCCTAATTATTTCTCATGATGTTTTTTATTTCTACTGTTGAACCCTTTGTTGATGTCCACGCATATGGCATTTTGCTGCCTTTTTTACTCTGAACGGATCCTTTTTTTTATGTGCTTAATAGTCAATCTGCTTTTGACCTTTGTGAATCAAAAAATCTAAACATTTGAACTATATTTAAAGTTATGGAATACGCGATTTTGACCTTTTTTTGTACTTTGGCAGAACATATCCTAGGTTCTTTTGTACTTTGAAGTTTGTTTTAATAAATCCTTATACATTTTTCTTGTCTTAATAAATCCTTGTTTTTCTATATTTAAATCACCAAGCCTTTATTTAACAAATCTAATCGATGCATTAATTTTGTTCATTTTTACTTTTATTTTTATGAGATTTAATGGAATTAAGCTGTATTTTAAATGCCATTTTATGCCATAATGAGAATAATTGTTACCGAAGGCACCCGTGGAAGGAAGCAAAAAAGGAGGAT
Source organism: Salvia rosmarinus (assembly GCA_036937905.1). Lineage (NCBI taxonomy): Eukaryota > Viridiplantae > Streptophyta > Magnoliopsida > Lamiales > Lamiaceae > Salvia > Salvia rosmarinus. Next base: position 2,353,377 of record JAODLM010000210.1, read on the forward strand.
TTTTTGTGTAATTTTTGGAAAATCTCAAAAGGATGCTGGAATCAAGAGAATGATGGAGCTTTAACATTAGTTAGGAGCAAAATTAACCTAATTTTATTTTTAGGATTTTAATTAGTATATTAGAAGATTGTTACTTTTATATTAGGAGTGTTAAGTCACAAAAGTGACGGACCATTAGTTGGGCTACAAGTTGCATTATTGTTTTGCCTTTTGGCCGACGAACTTAATGGCGGCTAATTAGGTATTAATTAGATAGGAGTTGTGTTAGGTAGGGGAGTTTTTTGGCGGCTGGAAGCAGCGGACAGTTAGGAGAATTTATTATTATATTTTTTTACCATCATCTTTATTGGCCGTCACAAGAACAGAGTTTTGGAAGATTTAAATATTCCTATGCATTTAGTAACACCGGTAGCTATAGTATCGGTTCCTTTTCTTAATTCGTTTATTTATACGTTACGTTATTTGAGTTTATTGATTGAATTGTTAAATTCTTTGACTCGATTAAATAATGAAACATAATTTCAAAACACGAAAGACTTAGATATTAGCGTAATTAATTCAATTGAATTTTGATTTGTTTATTGAGTAAAGAGTTTCAATTTTAATTTCTTAAGCTAATCACTTTACGTTAATTTAAATTAGTGTCAATTAGTTCCTTCAATACGTAATCCAATCCGTAATTGTTGGCTACGGCTAATTAGTGGCTGTTGGGAAAATTCTATCTTAATTATTTCTTTTGATTAGATCTCAAAACTTGTTGATGATTGTCTTGCTGATGTAACATAGTGTTACTCTCATGTTAGAGAGTTAACATTTTTGTTGACAAGTTTTAGCAAAAGAACTACCAGTTTGGACATATCCAAGACTAATAGAGTTCAGCGATCTCAAAGTCGATCAGATTGATAAGGGTACAAGTACCAACATAACTGAAGAGAAGCATTGTTGAAGATCGCATACTGAAGACTGATGTATAGCGATACTGATGAATAAAACTACTGAATAGTAAAGTCGAAGACTAACATCGGAAGACTGGAGACTGAAGACTTGGCGTTGCTGAAAACAAAGAAGTCAGAAATATGACTAAGTGTCATACCAACAGCTGGATAGTCAAACGTACTGGAAAAACATGGGTTAACTCAACTGAAGAAACACAGAGTTATTTAAGCCTTGAATGTTTGGCTCGTTACGTGTCGTAGCGTATCTGCAGAAGATCCTAACATACCAGATCTCATTTTCAGAGTTGCAGAGCTACAGTGTATGATGATGCGCACTCGACAACGACGCATAGGATTCAAATGTAAATAATTCAAATGACAAATAGAATGGATGTGATTGGTGCTTTCTCAAACGATACTATTCATTGTATCCTCTATAAATATACGCAGAATCCAACATTTGAAGGTTACCGAAACGCTGTGCATTCTAACAATCTCAAGCATTCGAGCTCACATCTCTAGATCATTTACTCAGCGATTTCGAAGAAGGGAGTTTACAAAGTGCTATCAGAAAACCTTCAGAGCTCAAATATATCTATAAGTTCAAGGTTTCAGTATACACTCCTTTAAGTTCTAGGATATTATCTTGCATATCTTAAGCCTAGACATATTGATTTTGTCGCCTATGATAACTTAATTTTTAGTTGGATAACTCTTTACTCAAAACCCCTCAGTTTAAGTAGAAGTCAAGCAAGTAGACAACGAAGTGTTAGTTACTGAAAACTTGGTTATCTTATACCTGTAAGTAAGAGGTTAGGTTGAGTCGACTGTACCCGTAAGCAATCAGCGGTTTCCTTGCACCAGTAGTGTAGGAGAAACGCCCAGTTTGATGGATACATAAAAGGTTAAAGTCTGTATCTAAATTTATATCTTGTACCCATAAACAAGACCAAATCTCAATTAGTGGATTGACTGAGCAATCAATCCGTAGATGTAGGAACTGATCTCTCTGAACCACGTAAAATTTAAGTGTTATTTACATCCAGTTCTTTATTTTTCAGTACCGTATTTACTTTGCATGTTATTGAACTGATCATCACCAGCACACCCAGCACAACACTGTTTTGAAACACTCTATCAGTTTTAATTTGATAATAAAGAGGTAAACTGAAAACTGTTCGACTAAGTATTTTTTGCTAGTTTGAGTTTTCAGTAAAGGTAAAAATGTAACCACCACATTCTACAGGCACATCAGTTATCATCCAACTGACTAGCTGTCTCGCCAATTAGTAGGTTTGCTAACTGGTATCTCTCTGAACAAGATTCCCCCAACTTGAGGCGATCAAGAAGATCGACATCAAGATTGAACTACCATCGCTAACCGACAACCATCGATATAGCGATACCCGACTTGTGAAAAGAAAAGTTTTTAATTTTTCTTAATTGGTGTATCCCCTCCATACACTAGTACATACCCTCAAGGACCATCAGTGGTAAAACTATCGTATTGGTAGTAATGGATAAATTGGTAGGCGAATTATTATTATGTTATTGGGTAATTTCTTTAAATTAGGTTCCCTCAATTCTTAAAGCTATTTGAATATGAATAATTAGTTTAGCGTCTCTGGTTAATTATAAATAAAGTACATAGGAATTGTGGCATGTCAGCTACATTCACGGTTACCTATAATGATTGGTCCATGAGAATTAATATATGATGATCAGAGGTGGTGTCTTCGAGCAATGTCCCTTTTTATATTGATTTTATTTGTCATCTTAGTTAATTTAATTATTTTCATAGTTAATTATTCTTCTTTCCAACTTTGAGGCGTGGTGGTTACACCAATTTCGATCGTTAGAAAATTGAAATCACCAACCCATTCTCCGTGGTCCATCCCTTCTTATTACCAATTTTGAAAATCAACTGATAGGATACAGCCCAACTACTAGGCCCAAGCATCAGGGTCCAATATAAATGGACCCCGACCCTAAGCTCGGCCTAGGCAAGTTCGGCACAAGAAGACTCCTAAACCAACTACAACTCAAATCACAAGTGGAGACATAGAAGATTCGGATATATCCAAAAGAATCCTATTGAGAGAAGATCTCGAATTAGAGTCAATCTCAAAATAATGGTGTATAAATAGAGGCTAGATTAGACGGAAAAGATCATCTACACTCTTTGTAATTGCTTCTTACACATTCAAATACACATACACTCTTTTCTCCGTGGACGAGATCTATTTTAAAGATCGAACCACGTTAACTCCTCGTGTTCATTGCGCATTCATTACCCCGCTAAATTAATATCGATCACCGGCGCGGCCTCGTGGGAAGAGAAATTTTGTGTTTTCGATCAACATTTATTTACAGGGAATCTATCACGACGATGAATACAAGAAGCATTACATCCAGGGCTGCTACCGACAATAATAACGGCGGCAGGACACGCCGAGCTCGGCAGGGGAAAAGCCCGGTAAGAGATACGACCTCCGAAGGGCACGTTCAAAGTATCGATGAGCGAGGCCATCCAATCCTGCGTGAAGAAGAAGAGTACCACAGCGAAGGAGATCACAACAGCAACCGAGAAGAATCCCTAGCACCGCAATTGAACCTTGACGAGGCGGTTAAAGGGTTCCTCGAAAAGAATAAGGAAAGCTTCCTCCAGTACCTCAGCCGAGAACAAGGTCGGCATCGTCACGAAGAACAGGACGCCGAAGCCTCATCAAAGCACGAGGCGACATAGCGAGGTGGCTCCCCCAGCCTCCGAATGATAGGCGCTCATGCTGCGGATAATACCTCTACACGGGTTGGGTTCCAAACCAACCATGCAAGGGATGAGCAGCGTGGGGTAGGACGTCGTGATCACCGCGAGGTCTATCCCCACCACTATAACGAGTCCGGCCGATGAACTCAGCATCGCTCCCCGACAGGCGGGTTCGACGGGTACGAGAAGATCATTACCCATTTTTTGGACGAGATACTCGACACTCCTCTCCCGGACAAGTACAGAGTTCCGAGTATCGCCCCCTATAACGGACTGAGGGATCCGCAAAACTTTCTCTCTCAGTTCCAGTACAACATGATCAATCAACATCTCAACACCATCCACATGTGCAAACTGTTCCCGGAGCTACTGATCGACAACGCCCGTCGGTGGTTCGACAATTTACCTCTCGGTAGCATTGGATCTTATCGAGATCTAATGGAAGCCTTTCATCAGAGGTTCTTCCAAAAAGCTGAGTCCAAGAACACATCGGCTCATCTCCTCACCGTGTGACAAGGCCAAGGTGAGTCCATCAGCGACTTCATGACCAGGTTCAACAAAGAATGTCTAAAAGTCGAGGACATAAACGACCTCCTCATTATCTCGGCTTTCCAGAACGGCATCTTGCCTGGGGCCCTATACAAGGAGATCGTCAAGTACGAGCCCCGTACTGCGATCGAGCTGTGGCGCATAGCAGATCGGTTCGCTAAAGCGGATGAAGCGGACAGGAAAAAGCGAGAAGCCGACAAGTCAGAGCCCTCTGACAAGAAAAGGAAAGAGGGTGGTCGAGGGGACCGAGGCCAAGGTCGACGAAGTGCCTTGGAAATAATACAACGTGGCCCTATAGAGTCCAGGCTCGGGCCACGTCAGAACCCCGAACGACCTCAGTATACACCGCTGACGAAGAAAAGAATGGAGATTTATGATCTCCACACGGACATGTTCGAGAAACCTCGGCCCATGCTAGGGGGATCGAAACGCCGATCCAAAGACAAGTATTGCTCCTTCCATGAAGATCATGGACACGACACGGAGGAATGCAGGGACCTCATGGCAGAATAGAGAAGTTGGTGCATGACGGGGTTCTTAAGAAATACCAAGGTCATGGTCGACGAACTGGTCAGTACGAAGCTCCCCACCGAGGTCAGAAAAAGCGAAAACAAGGGAAGAGCAGAGCTGTGCCCTCACAAGAAAGCAAGGCACGACACCGACGAAGAAGGTGACGACGAGCCTCAATACGATGGAATCATATCCACCATCACGGGGCTCCCTCGTGGCACTACAAGATCCTCCATAAAAGCCGAGGCCCGAGGTCCCCGAACCAGCGAACCTATGAACAAGAGGTTCAAAAGGGATGATGCAATCACCTTTTCTAAGGACGATCTCGTATCAGCCGTAGTACCTCACCAGGACGCACTGATTCTCCAAGCAATGGTCGCCAACAAATTAGTCCGGCGCGTGTATGTCGATAGCGGTGTGTGGGTGAGCATCCTCTTTAAGGAGTGCTTGACAAGTTAGGGATTTAGGAAGCCCGCCTTAAACCAAGCACCACTACCACCCGTAGCTTCAGATAAGAAGAGACGCTACCGAGGATCATCAAACTACCGTCACGGTGGGGAAAGCACCGACGAGCCCACCAAAGTGGACGCAATTCTTCATGGTAAATGCCCACTCACCATATAACATTATATTGGGGCGAGACTGGTTAAATGCAGTGAGGGCGGTATGCTCCACGTACCACCTAACAATGAAGATCCCCACGAGAGAGGAATAATCGTGATCCGAGGGAGATCGTAAGCAAGCTAAAGAATGCATGCAGGTCGCTTTAAGAGGCGTTGGGACTTCGGCCCAGTACCTGCAGGCATAGCAATTAAGGAAGCCCAAGGAGTTGGAGCTGGAAATGACCTCGTCCACTCTCGACAGCTCGGCAGAGGAGGTGATAACTCTTGTAAAAGAGTTATTATATGACATATTTGATGATAATATCTTCGATGTGTTTGGGTTCTGTTCGTTTGTTGTGTTGTTTTTATATGTTTTTGCGTTGTTTGCATGTGTGTGCGCGTTGGATTGAGTCAGGAGAATTTAAGGGGTTTTTAATTGCATTTATTGCGTTAATTAATTAATTTATGGTATGTAGCAGGATGAGCGAAATTAAAACCAAGGCTGAAATCGTGGGCAGACGTGACTGCGGAATACGAGAGAGGAGAACTGACCACAAACAACTCGCCGCTAAAGCCGACCTCATATCGTACCGAGAAGACCGAGCTCGAAGACTTAAGAGATCGCAAGCCAAGTCGAACTACAAAGACGAAGTCAAAGCTCAGGAGAAGTGAAAACCGAGGAGGCTGGAGCGAAGTCTGAAAGCCGAGCTCAAAGACGGGTTAGCAAGCGACAGAGCTCGTAAGTGTGAAGATGACCTCAAGGCCGGACTCGTAAGCGAGGCCGGACTCAGATGCGAGGCGGACTCGTGGCGAGACCGACTCATGAAGCCGGACTCGTGTCGCGGCCGACTCGTGGCAGGCCGGACTCGTGGCGAGGCCGCCTCGTGTAAGCCGACTCATGTCGAGCTCGAGATCTGTGGCGCAACCAAGATCGGAGGCATGAGCGGGTCGGGCATGTTAAGATACCGAGCTCGGAAGAAAGGAAAGAAAAGGTGGTCTCAATGCCGAACTCAACGAAGGGGGCGGATGAGGAGGGCGAAATGCAAAAAGGATTGAGTTCGGAGGTGCGTTCAATCTCTGGATCTAACTGGTGGGTCACCTGCGCTTTTGCCTTGCGCATAAATCACAATCCCAGAACCAATGTTCACACAAAAGGCAATAACCAGAGTGAGTCACGTATCACAAAGAACACAAAATTGCAAGCTGGCCATTTTGCTAACCCGTAGAGCGAAAGCCAAAATGGCCGCATAAGGAGGTGATGGCAATAATGGAGGAAATGCCATAGTCATCGCTGATGACCGGGAAAGGGGTATACGTGACTTCGCTAACCCCAGATTTAATGAGCTGAATCCGGGAATAACCAGGCCCGAGGTGCAAGCGAACCAGTTTGAACTAAAGCCGGTTATGTTCCAGATGCTCCAAACAGTGGGGCAATTTAGTGGTCAAGCCACGGAGGATCCACATCTCCACCTTCGGTCGTTCCTGGAGGTCAGCGACTCATTTAAGTTACCAGTGTTCGGTAGGTTACCGAGACTTGATTATTCCCTTTTCGCTACGAGATCGTGCAAAGCATGGTCGAACGGCCTTCCATCAAATTCTATCACCTCATGGAACGAGCTCGGCGAAATTTTTGATGAAGTACTTCCGCCCACTAAGAACGCAGATTAGGAATGACATCATGTCATTTCAAAGAACGACGAAGAGTCGGTGTGCGAGGCTTGGGAGAGATATAAGAAATGCTACGGAAATGCCCTCATCACGGTATTCCACACTGTATTCAACTGGAGACCTTCTACAATGGTCTAAATGCGTCGACACGTTTAGTGCTTGATGCCTCTGCAAATGGAGCTATTCTCTCGAAGTCATACAACGAAGCATACGAGATCTTGGAAAGAATTGCAGATAACAATTGTCAATGGTCAAACTCTCGTGCTCCAATAGGAAAGAAATCGGTGGCTGGTGTTTTGGAGGTTGATGCCCTGACGACATTAACAGCCCAGGTAGCATCCATGAGTAACATGCTAAAAGGATTGCAAGTACCTAATCCAGCTGTGCAGCCGACGAGTGCTCCAGTGGTTGCACCCACGATGCAAGTAAACGAGGTATCATGTGTATACTGTGGGGAAGGACACACATTTGAGAGTTGCCCATCAAACCCAGCTTCAGTATGTTACATGGGAAACCAGAATGGCCAGAGGAACAACCCTTATTCACAAACTTACAATCCGGGGTGGCGACATCATCCTAATTTTTCATGGGGAGGCCAAGGGTCCGGATCAAACAATGGTGGAAATTTTGAGAAGAATACGTATCAACAAAATTTTCACCGAAGCGGCGAGCCGCTCCACAACCTAAATCTATTGAAACCTTGATGAAGGTACATGGCGAGACAGATGCGGAATCGAGGCAATCAACTGTTGCGAATTTGGAAGTCGGATCGGACAATTAGCCAATGAGATTAAAAACCGACCTCTTGGTAATCTACCAAGTGATACTGAAAATCCACGAAAGGATAAGGAACATGTCAAGGCCGTTACCTCTCGAAGTGGAAAGAAGATGCAAGAAGTTTGTCTGAACCGGGAAGAGAAGGCGGGTCCTCAAACACTAAAAGCAAGTTAGCCAAGTGGAAACACGTAAGAAGCGATCTTTGAGAAGCTGCCGAGGTGCAACCACTCATCAAACAAGCGGACGAAGTGGTGTATCGTCCACCACCTCCTTTTCCAGAAAGGTTGAAGAAGAAGCAGCAGGATACCCAGTTTCGAAGATTCCTCGATGTTCTGAAGCAATTACATATCACACCCAATACCTGTAGCAAAGCTTCTTCCTGGTCGGGCCGAGAATAGCGAGATAATTCTGGGAGGGTTTCGTCCTCGCCCGTATATGCATATTTGAGATGGTTCGCAAAGTCTTTAGGATTAACACCGGAGGTTCGTCGATCGATGGTTTGGGTGCCGGAATCATATATCCGATCTCGGATAGCTCTTGGGTGAGCCCGCTTGATGTGTCCCTAAAAGGCGGAGTCACGGTGGTTTCAAACGATCGGCGAATTGATCCCAACGCTGGTGATAGCGGGATGGCGTGTCTGTGTTGACTCTGAGCTAAACATAGCAACCAGAAGGATCATTTCCTCACCATTCATGGATCGATCTTTGGATAAACTAGCGGTAAGGAGTTATTCTGCCTCGATGGTTATTCGGTTATCACCAAATTACCATTGCACCCAATGATCAACACAAAACCACCTTCACTTGTCCTTATGGCACTTTCGCATTTAGAAGAATGCCATTTGGGCTCAGAACGCCCGCAACATTCCAAATGTTGCATGATGGCCATATTCTCGGATATGGTGGAGACGTCGATGAAATCTTCATGGATGACTTCTCCGCCTTCGAGACACCTATGGGATATGCCTAAGTAATTTGGGAAAGTCACGGGCGTTATGAAGCAACCCACTTGGTATTAAATCGGGAAAAGTGCCACTTCATGGTGCGAGGGCATCGTTTAGGTCACCACATATCCAAAGAAGGGATTGAAGTGGACAAAGCAAAGATCGAGTGATAGACAAACTTCCACCTCCCACTTGTAAAGGTGTGCGAAGCTTCTTGGTACATGCAGTTTCTGAGGAAGGTTTATAAAGGATTTCTCAAAGATCGCTAAGCCCTATGTGCCTTGTTTGAGCAAAATCGCATGATTCGACTTCACCCGGAATGTCTACGGGCATTTGGCGTGTTGAAGCGAGCTCTAGTGACGACTCGGTAATCACCGGTCCGAACCGGTCGTTATCTTTCGAGGTAATGTGCGATGCAAGCGACTTCACCGTAGGAGCCGTGCTCGGTCAATGAAAGGAGAAGATATTCCACTCCATCTATTATGCTAGCAAGACACTGGTGGAGGCTCAGGTGAATTACACCACGACGGAGAAGGAGTTGTTAGCAGTGGTCTTCGCATGTGAGAAGTTCAGAGCCTACCTCGTAGGTTCGAAGGTGATTGTTTACACAGACCATGCGGCCATCAGGTATCTGGTTGCCAAGAAGGATGCAAAGCCTCGGTTGATTCGCTGGATCTTGCTGCTACAAGAATTTGATCTGGAGATCAGAGATAGGAAGGGGACTGAGAATCAAGTAGCTGACCATCTATCCCGAGTACCTACAGCCTCGGGCGATGACGTGCATGTCCAAATTCAGGATGCGTTTCCCGATGAACAGTTGATGAGCATGCAGCACAATAGTACACCGTGGTATGCGGACTTCGTCAACTTCCTGGTATGTGGAGTGCTGCAGCCCGAACTCTCATTTCAACAAAGGAAAAGGTTCTTATCTGAGGTCAGACATTACTTTTGGGATGAACCGTTCTTGTATAAACATTGTGCCGATGGTTTGATGAGAATATGCGTGCCACATGAGGAGATGGAATCAATTCTAGAAGGATGTCATGCTACTCCTTATGGTGGCCATTTTGCAGGACAAAGAACAGCGGCCAAGGTGCTTCAGTCAGGATATTTCTGGCCGACCTTGTTCAAAGATGCTCACGCTTTTGTGCAAAGATGTGATAGATGTCAAAGGGTTGGGAACATATCTTCCCGGAATGAGATGCCGATGAATTTCATTCTGGAAATTGAACTTTTTGACGTATGGGGCCTCGATTTCATGGGTCCGTTCCCACCCTCATTCGGCAACCTCTACATCTTGGTGGCAGTGGATTATGTGTCCAAATGGGTCGAAGCCGTGGCTAGTCCCACCAATGACGCGAAGGTTGTCATCAAGTTCCTGCATAAGAACATTTTCACGAGGTTTGGTACGCCTCGTGCGATTATTAGTGATGAGGGCACACCTTTTGTCAACAGAGCAGTGAGTGCCGTCCTAGCTAAGTACAATGTTCACCACAAGATTGCCACGGCATACCACCCTCAAACCAATGGCCAGGCTGAACTTTCAAATAGGGAAATAAAAAGTATCCTGGAGAAGGTGGTGAATCCAGGTCGCAAAGATTGGTCCATGCGCTTGGATGATACAGTATGGGCATATAGAACAGCTTTCAAGACACCTTTAGGAATGTCTCCTTATCGGTTGGTCTATGGGAAAGCTTGTCATCTCCCTTTAGAACTTGAGCATCGAGCCTGTTCACGATAAAGAAACTGAATTTTGAGCATAAAGTCTGTTGGGGAGGCTCGTTTCTTTGCAACTAAGCGAGATGGATGAGTTCAGGTGGTTTTCCTATGAGAATGCCAAACTGTACAAGAAGAAGACCAAAAGATGGCATGATAACAATATTTTGCGCTGTGAGTTTCTACCGGGTCAGCAAGTGCTGCTGTTCAATTCAAGATTAAGGTTATTCCCGGGCAAGTTGAAATCACGATGGTCTGGCCCGTTCAAAATTCTCCGGGTAGCACCCGGTGCTATCACATTCTGAAGGGACGTCGGTCGTGAATTCATGGTCGATGGACGATGAGTTAAGCATTATTGGGGAGGCGAGGTTGTTCGTGAGAAGACCTCGACATCCTCGAAGGACGCTGACCGGAGGTATCTGGCTGCCATGGCGGCGGGCGCTTGGCAGCCCTGTTGTACATATTGTTTATTCCACTGTTTTCTTGTTTGTTTTGGGTTTTAAATAAATTGCTATAACTTGATTAAAAGGAACTAGGTTGTTTTGGTAAATTGATATCTTGGAGTTTGGATTGCGGTGAGTGCAGGAGAAATTCGAGCAGTGCTAATATGTGCTCCAAAAGAGGATTTGCAGGAGTAGATAAAGGGAAATTTTAGCGGAATAGTGGTCAGAAAGGCGAGTCCCTATGATGATAATGAAGACCGCCCAACGGAGAAAGCTTTCATAGACATCAAAGCCCTGACTCATCGTCATGGTCAGGGCCCTGACGACTTTGTAATACCCCGAATTTTTGGGCTTAAAAATTTCGAAAATAAAAGAAGGAACAGTACGATAGAAACGAGTATGAAAACGGACGTCGGATGAATTCGACAGTTAAAGCCTTACTGTATTTTTAAGCAGTTAAGCTTAATTTTAAAATTCCTATTATTATAGGAATAAATAAAGTTGTAACAAACTTTATTTTGAATATTTTAGAAATAATTCACCTATAAGAATTTTGAGGCGTTGTAGCGTCGGTTTTTAGAATAAGTCGATAACTCGATCGAATGATTACGGAATTATAAAATTCAAATTCCTATAATTATTTTATTATATAAAAGCATTATTTATCATTAAATAATGCTAGAAAATTTAAAGAATGGAATGTACTTATTTTGAAAATTTCGAAATTGTATAATTCGAAATTAGGGTTTTTAAGATCTAAATTATTTTAAATACTTTTCTATAATTAAATTTATTACCTAAGACATATAATATGTCACATAATTATGTAATAGCTATTTTATACAAGAAAATAAAATATTTGGGAATACCTTAGTGAAAATCGAAAATTAGGGTTTTCTAAGTACAAATTAATTTTTATTCTTATTTAATTAATGATGTATGATAATTATTATATTAATATGATGTCATTAAGGACAAAATGAGGTGTATTACAACTTGCACAAGTGGGGGTGCACTTGTGATTAAAAGTGGCGAAAATCTTAGGGTTTTAAGTATGATTTTATGTGATAAACATTATCCTATAATTAAGGATAAGCTATGAGTTGGATCTTATCCTATATTAGGTGTAAAGTAGTAATAGTTATCAAGTGGAACAAGTAATCCAAGGTTCATTGAATAGGGGGGGCCGAAAATCTTAGGAATTTTATAAAGTTCAATGCACCAAATCTAGTCTTATTAAATGAAGAGATAAGATAAGATCTCATTAAAATAGGATAAGGATCCACTTGTGTTAAGAGATAAGGTGGTGTTCAATTTGAACAAGTAATCTAGGTTTAGAATTTAGTGGTTTTGAAAATAATATAAATATTATCTAATGTGATAATTTTGATAATAATCTTATAAATTATTAATTTAATTATAATATGATATAATAAAGGGTATAATAAAAGAAAAAATAATAAAATCTATCCTAAGCTATGGATGAAGGCGATTCATACATATATATTTAATAAAATATTGATTTCAATTTAACATATGATTGATGTATCTAACTAAGAGATAAGGTAGCAAGTGGATGCAAGTTGTATATGATAAGGTTTTTGATAAGGTTTTTGATAAGGTTTTTGATAAGGTGATAATATAAAGTATTAAAAGGATAAGATTTTAGATAAGATATGATAAGATTTTAGATAAGATTGTATGCAAGTTATACATTAGATATTTTATTAAGACCAACTTGCAAATACTATAAATACATGGTAGGAGCTCTTCATTTATTCATCAAATACTAAAGATTTCAAAATAATAAGGAGAGAATAAGAGAGTGTTCTTTGAAGTGTTCTTCGATCGTAGATCAAATAAACGTTCGCCGATCAATTCTAATCCGATTAAAAGGTTAGATTTCTTACAAGCTTTGTATATACGTTAGAATTTATGTTATAAACAATATGTTCTTATGATTTTCAAAATCACATAACTTATGCTAATATGTTTAGATATTATGTTTATATGATGTTATTAAGCATATAGTATAATTATATCATGAAATTAAGCATGCTATAAAATTTAAAATATGGACCGAAAATATAGGAAGGTCATATGTTGATGATTTTGATTTTTAATTGTTAATTTGAGCATGGAATAATAATCTAGAGTATTAAATAAGCTTATATGAAATTATATAGAATTTTTGGAGAACTTTAGTACCTAAGTCCAAGAATTTCGAAAATTATAACCTATGATAATAGGTTGAGATATAATCCATATTTAAATGCTATCATGTCATATTGATGACGTAGATTCATAATATATGGTTGTGTGAATTTATCGAAATTTATAAAATTAATTGGACTAAGTCAAAGTTTGAAAATATGACTTAGGTAAATAAAATTCAATAGTTCATAATAAATAACAATTATGTTATAGTAAGCATAGTTAAGGATGATTAAGTGTTATGTGAATTTATTAGAATTTTTAAAAATTGTTTACTTGGTGAAAAATGAAAACCGAAAACCATATAGTATAATTCTAAGGTATATGATTTTATTTGATCAAGTAATTACATAATATGATCCAAAATGAGGTTTTAGACATAGTATGATTTTATAGAATTTTAGATCAAGAATTGCACAAGAAATGATAAAATTTCATAAATAATTAAAAAGTCAAAATATTGACCAAAGTCAAAATTGTTGACTTTTTGTTGACTAGTCAAAATAGTTGACCAAAACGTTGACCAAGGTCAAAGGGCACGCATAATTCGATAATATGTGATCTATGTGACGTGTCGTTTAGTAACAATGCTACTTACGTTACGTAAGTACATTAAAGCGAACATTATATACTAAAGGTAGAATATCTCTTATAAATTGAGAAAATTCATAATCGACATTAATTGATTAGGAAGCGTCGAAATAAGTCCGGCATTAGCCTTATTTGGCCGTAGAACGTTATAGACCATGTTCGTCTCTATCGAGCGATTTGAACAAAGGAATGAATGGAAGGATAGTACGTCGTTGGTTCGGATCGAAGAATCTTCTGCAGACATGATGATATCTAAAATTTCGTTTCTTACATTGATAAGGTTTGACTCGGAGGAAAGGAGAAAGCTGAAGTAAAACCTAAGTGACCTAAGAACTTTAAGTTCTCGAGGTGGGCTTTCTTACAAAAACTTTTATGAGCTTTTTGAAAAATGTTTATCTTATTATTCTTGTCTTGTTTTATTGAAAACTTTTGAGATACGATATTGTCTCGCCGAAAATGTTTTATGTTTTGTATATGTCCATTCGGGTTGCACAGGGCAATGGAGATTCTGGTCGGATCTGGTTTGGAGGTGTAAGTAGAAATTCCCGACTAGGGTTGTGTACACATTAGTATGTCGCGGGTTGCGATCATTCTTGAATCATGGGTTGCGATCGAGTTTTACGAATCGCCGGTTGCGATCGGTTGCATCCGGGTGAAGGAGGCCTCCCTCGTGCGTTATCCATAGCCGACTTGGAATATACGTTGTGGTTGTTGTGATATGAAAATGGTAGCGATCGACTTTTGAAAAATATTGAAAATGTATTTTGTAAGAACAAGGCCTTTTTTCAAACAAAACCCCTTGTGTGCTACTGTGAAGAGGCGAGACAATATTTCGTAAAATAAAATGTTTTCGGCAATGTGTCCATTTGAGTGCAACTTTTGTACTCGACCGCATGTTTATTTTAAATGTGCGAGTTGGTGATGATGGAGCAGGCGGGAGTTAAGCGGAAACTTTTGTCGAAGACGCATGAAGTATTTTGGTTCACCTTGAGAATGCATCTTCACATGCATGTCTCACACGTTCATTCATTGCCAAACTCTTGAGACTCATTATCTTTTGTTATTATGTTAAGCTTTGCGGCAGCGATACTCTTGGAACTACGAACCGTCTTATATATATATATAAGCTATTTTGATCCATCGTGATTCTCGTCTCTGTTTGAAACATCTATATTTCTTCATAGATGAAATGAGTTGAAAACCTTACTCTATTCATATTCACTTAACCCGAACCCGAGTCGGCGGTCCGGTGAGGTTTAGCCAAACCGGTGTGATGACTTCTCATTGCCACGCAATCGCTGCTTCAGCTGGACCATACGCTCCGGTCAAGAACACGCTTATCCAACAATAGCGGACATCTTGAAATGTCTATTGGTGCAATTAAAATCCGCCATGAGGAAGTCCTCCTGCGACAACTCCACCTGCTCATGCCTCTCCTACTGCCTCGGGTCATCCCGATGCGTAGGCTAGGGGCGTATCTCTCGACTCAATCCTTGGTGTTTGTTTTTATGTTTTGTTTGTGTTCTGTTTTTTATATTTCTGGTTGTGCTTGTGCTTGTTTTGTGTTGGTTTGTTAAATAAGAGCATGTGATTTTGTTTCGATGATGTCCAAGGATGATGCTTAGTCGGCAAGGGTTAGCTTCATGATGTCAATCTGTTTTGTTTACCTTGTGAACTTTGATACTCCTTGTTGCCTTTCTGGTTTTGACCCGTATTTTGTGGGGGCTTACCTCGGTTGATATGGGTATTAGCATATTAGTTTCTATAGGGATTGACCATTGCATTGGTAACTCTTATTTAGCCTACGATTTTGTATGAGTGTCTGTCTCTCATGTTGGATTTGTACTTCCTCTTGAGACAACATACATGAGTGTGTCAACATGGATAGGACGTAGGCCCTTTTTGGATCGATTGTGCCTTTCTAGCCTTACCTAAGATCATATTTTTCCTAGGGTCCCCCTTTGAGCTTACGAGCCTTTTCTTTCTTGCACCCACTAAATATTCTCCTGTACACCAACATATATTATTCCTTACCCTTCACCTTGGGCAGGCCTATTTGTTGTTCAATTTCTCTCGTCTCTATAATAGTGCCCGTATTAATCTCTATAGTAGTGTCTCACCCCTCGTTATTGTTATAAATTTCAACATTGGGGACAATGTTGGGTTCTAAGTTTGGGGATGGGCGAGGTAAAGTAACCTCGGAAATTCAGGGTGAAGTTGTAAAAATATGGGTTGAAAAAAAAAAATTAATAATAATAATAGAGGGGGTGAAGCTAAAAGAAAAAGGTAAAGATCTTGGGGTCTCTCAAAAAGAAAAGAGAAATGTCAGGCAAGATTGGAATCAAGAATGAGTTAGGTGCCCAGGTGTTTTGAGCTACATTATCCTAAACAATCCTACATTCACCCAAGCCTAACATTATAAGCTTCTAAAGACCTACCGATCCAATATTGATGACACTCATGTTAGTGGAGAGGGGAGTGACCGAACTAAATTGTGGAGATATTCGTGCACTTGATAATCAAGGCATGGTCATGATAAGAAGAACTAAAGTATGGGAAGATTCATGCAGTTGCTAATGTGTGATATACCTGTTGATATCTGAAGCGTGACACCCTTGCACTATGAGGTGATTGACCGGGCTGGCAACGAGGAGAACTGAATGTTTCATTTCCTTTGAAAGAACCATGACTGAAAGCAACATCCTTAGTTGACTATGTAATCATCTTAGCTGTCATCGGAGCATTTTCAACATCGCTTCTCGGTTTTATGCGTGTGTTTTTGTTGTAACAGAGCATCACTCGAGGACGAGTAATGAGCTAAGTTTGGGGGTGTGATAACTCTTGTAAAAGAGTTATTATATGACCTATTTGATGATAATATCTTCGATGTGTTTGGGTTTTGTTCGTTTGTTGTGTTGTTTTTATATGTTTTTGCGTTGTTTGCATGTGTGTGCGCGTCGTATTGAGTCAGGAGAATTTAAGGGGTTTTTAATTGCATTTATTGCGTTAATTAATTAATTTATGGTATGTAGCAGGAGGAGCGAAATTAAAACCAAGGAGTGAAATCGTAGGCGACGGCGTGGTGTGGAATACGAGAGAGGAGAATTGACCACAAACAACTCGCCGCTAAAGCCGACCTCATACCGTACCGAGAAGACCGAGCTCGAAGACTTAAGAGATCGCAAGCCAAGTCGAACTACAAAGACGAAGTCAAAGCTCAGGAAAAGTGAAAACCGAGGAGGTTGGGCGAAGTGCAGGCCGAGCTCAAGGCGGGTTAGCGTTTACGAGCTCGTGAAGTGTGAAGACAACCTCAAGGCCGGACTCGTGGCGGGCCGGACTCATCATGAGCCGGACTCGTAAGCAAGGCCGGACTCATAAGCGAGCTCGAGACTGTTAACCGCAACCAAGATCGGAGGCATGAGCGAGGTCAGGCATGTTAAGATGTCGAGCTCGGAAGAAAGGAAAGAAAAGGTGGTCTCAATGCCGAACTCAGTCGAAAGGGCGGACTGATGAGAGGCCGAAATGCAAAAAGGATTGAGTTCGGAGGCGAAGTCTTCACGAAGTAGAAGAGCTCGGCCGTGATTATGGAAGGTAAACGATGAAGCGTGGAAAGTTCGGTGAAGGCGAAGAAGAGATCTGCAGGACCACAGCCACGTGGCGGTGGCAACGACGACTAAGGATCTTGCGTTTGTCGAGCCGGTGAAAAGAGAAAGGATCGAGGGAGCAGAAGGCGGCGGTGCAGATCTGCATCTCGGAAAAAGCGCCTGAGGTTGTTATTAAAAGGGAGTTGGCAACAATAAAAAAAAAAAGAGAGACGAACAATTTTGGGGAGTTGCGGAGGATGAGAGAAAAGAAACATCCGGAGAAAAGGAAGAAGGTGCGAATTCTTGGAGAAGAAGTCGTCGGAAGAGCGGCGATCGAGAGCTAGCACGATTCCCAACTAAATCGTTATCATTTCTTTAAACCTTGTTAATCTGTTATGGTATTACTTGTTTTAACATTGTTGAACAAATCGCTATGAAACTAAATCTTTATGACTTGATTTGGAGAAACCCATGCTTGTGTGTGAGTTCGGTTCTACGCATATCTTGCTAAATCACTATTGCTTTATTGGGATTATTTTATCTTGCTTGTGCTTGATCACCATTAGTGAGATCTTAGTTCTATGATTGCTGGAAAGTTATTATAGAATGGAAAACAATAGAGCGACGTAAGAACATGATTTTATTGTTATGTGTGTGAATAGCATAGGAATATGCATTTACCTTGCGTGGCAAATATGAATGAATTAGTAATGATATTCTAAGAGCGATTCGATATAGGAATATATGGATGGATCTATAGAATATAATCTTAGATTTGGAAAATACTAAGAATCGAAAGAGTTCGTGTCGTAGTGATGATGCGAAGATAATCTTTGTAGCATTATTAGAAGAAACATGGGTGGAATCGGAGATCAAGTCTATTTCTCTACCTTGATATGATAATCTCCTCGTTGTTTGTGTCATTGTTCACTTGTGTCGAAGTCGCTTTAATTCGATTCACTGGTGTTTTCATTCTAAGTTGTGCAGTTCACATCTCCTCATTTTGCAAAATTACAATCTCGTGATTTAAAGTGCATTCCACATGGATTCGATCTCGGAATACTTCCGTGTATTACTTGTTGACTACGTGCACTTGCGTATAGTATATTCACATCATCACATTAAAAAATTCTTACAACAGGAGGTCACGCTATACGAGGATGATCCCCAAGGTCGTCAGTAGGTTCTACCAAGTACCTCAACGAGAAAGCGGATCATCCAACTCTAAGGGAGTTCGAGAGCGTCTTCGCACGTCACCCTCGACATGACCGAGATCTCACCGTATTATTACTCACCGGCTCAACATTGATCAAAGTATAAAACCAGTTCAGCAAAAGCAGCGGATCTTTGCGGCAGAACGAAACCAGGTCATACATGACGAGGTGAACCAACTCTTGAAAGCAGGCATATTGTTCGAAGTCAAGTATCCGACCTGGATAGCCAACCCGGTGATGGTCAAGAAAGGAGGAGGGGGGTGGCGAATGTGCATCGACTACATCGATCTCAATAAACATTGCCCAAAGGACTGCTACCCCCTTCCCAATATTGACAAAAAAGTTGACGCTTTGGTTGGATACGAAGTCTTCAGTTTCTTGGATCTATACAAGGGATATCATCAAGTCTTGATGAGTGACGAGGACGCACCCAAAACAGCCTTCATCATGGACTTCAGCATCTTTGCATATAACAAGATGCCCTTCGGACTCAAGAATATCGGGGCCACCTATCAAAGAATGGTGGACAAGATATTTCAGCCCTACATCGGTCAAAATGTGGAGGTATATGTAGATGACATCGTCGTCGAAACAAGGAGAAAGCCACATGTGTTCTTGACCTCAGAATAGATCCTCGACTTGCTTCGTAAAGTGAACTTAAAATTTGAATCCCCAAAGTGTACATTCGCGATTCGGTCGGGAAAATTTAAGGGGTCTTTGGGTTTCTGAAGAAGGATTAAAGCCAATCCTTCCAAGGTTCAAACCGTTTTGGAGATGAAGGTGCGAAGACAATCCAGCGTGCATAAGTTGACGGGTCTGCATAGCCTTGAGAAATGCAGTTTTTCAAAGCGCGGAGAAACAACTTCTATTTTCAAAATTCTCAAAAGGCCGGAGTTCGGTGGGATGATAAACATAAGTGGCATTGAATATCTCAAAGACTACCTTGCCAAGCTTCCCACTTTATCATCAGGAAGGAGAAGTCCTCCCTATACCTCGCGACGGATGAAACCATAAGTACCGTTTTGGTGCGAGTGGATGGACATCGTCGACTCACTTATATTTCATCACCGAGCACTTAAAGGGCGAAACGAGATATCAACCTCGGAGGCTCGCCTTGGCATTAGTAAATGTTGCGGAGACTCGTCCCTATTTCCATGCACATCTATACAAGTTCTCACCGATCATCCACTTGACAAGTATTGACAAAGCCGGAAGCTTGGGGAGAATTGTGAAGTGGGCAATTGAGTTGGGCGAACACGATATCTCTTTTGCCCTCGTCGAGCCATCAAGGTCGGGGCCCAGCGAGACTTCCTTGTGAGGCTAACTTCACGGAAAGCCGAAACCCAGGCCGACCTCGAGACAATGTCGATCCGAACCCATCAAGGAAACATCCAAGAATTGTTGGAAAATCTATGTGGATGGCGCTTGGAAGCGGTGTGAGGCGGGCATTTTACTACGGGACGGATGGCGAGAGATCGCCTCGCGCCCGGTTCACATTAAAAATCGAACAACGAAGTGGAATCTGAGCCTTAATTGCGGGACTTCGCCTAGCTCAAAGTCTTGGATCACAGTATGCAAGTTCACAAAGTGATTGTCATGTCATAGTTAGCCACATGTTGGGAAAGTCGAGGCAAAAGGCAACAGATGAAGAAATACCTTGAAAAAGCAAAAGCCTACAAAGTCTTTCTCATGCTTCGGATGGTTCGCATCGAGGAGAAAAATAGTCGAGATACCTTAAGCAAGCGGCCTCGTAATCAACCAGCCCGCCAAGAGAAAGTCAAAATGAAGCATAGGCGATGCAGAGGTCGAAGTCGACATAGTCGGCGAGGAATCTAGCTGGATGACTCTCGTTCAAACATATTTGGAGAAGGCGAATTACCTCGGGATGGGCTCGAGGCTAGGAAAATCTTGAGCAAATCTTTGCGATACGTACTTGAGCAAGGAATTCTCTACAGAAAGTCGTATCTCCAACCTCTCCTAAGGTGTTTGGGTCCAAACCGAGCTGAATATGTACTACGAGAAGTGCATGAGGGATCATGTGGAAGCCATATCGGACCCCGAGCGCTATCAAAGAAGGTCATGCGATGGGGATACTATTGACCAACGATGTTCCAAGACTCAATTGACCTCGTAAAGAAGTGCCCGAAGTGCCAGATTCATGGAAATGTGTCAAGGCCACCTCAAACCGACCTCGTCAGCATGCAAAGCCCTTGGCCATTCATGCAATGGGGGATTGACATTGTGGGCCCCTTTTGTAAAGCTCCAGGGCAGTTTCAATTCCTGATTGTCGCCATCGACTACTTCACGAAGTGGGTGGAAGTCGAACCCTTGGTGAGAATCACAAGTAAAAACGCTCTCAACTTTGTCTGGAAAAATATTGTGTGTCGCTTCGGCATCCCCCATATCCTTGTTTCAGATAATGGGACACGGTTCACGAGATAAAGTCTTGAAAGAATGGTGTCGAGAACTTCAAGTTGACAAAAGTTCACCTCGGTGGCCTATCCTTAAGCAAATGGTCGGGCCAAGTCACCAACATGACAATTGTGAAGGACTCAAAACTCGCCTCGGCCGAGTCGAAGGCTCTTGGGTGCAAAATCGCCACAAGTCTTATGGTCATGCAGAACAACACCTCGGACATCGAGCGGAGAAACACCTACGGTTTGGTGTATGGAACGAGGCGATCATCCGGCGAGATCGGCATGCCGAGCCCGCGCCGTCCATTTCTCGGCCGAAGTAGCGAGGAGAATTTGAGAACCGAGCTGGATCTTCTAGAAGAAAATAGGGACCTCGCCTACATTAGAAGCTCGATGCAAGCAACAAGTAGCTCGGTACTATAACCGATGTCAAATCGACGATAATTCCAAGTAGGCGACCTTGTACTTCGAAATAACGAAGTCAGTAAAGCTACGAAGCTCGGCAAGCTAGAAGCCACATGGGAAGGACCATACCGAGTTGAAGAAGTCCTCGGAAAAGGGTCATACAAGCTCGCTCATTTGTCCGGTGAGCAAATACCTCATACGTGGCACATCATTCATCTGAAGAGATTTTTTGCATAAGTGTCAAAGTTGTTCATTTAGTCTTATCGCGTCTTAAGTCTTTTGTAACGTCGCGTCTTTAGGTCATTTTGTAACATCGTTTTCTCATTAATAAAGTCTTTTTCTTCATGCACTTCATATGCTTGCATATTTCATTTGTCACTTATGCATACTACCTCTTCCCCATTGAACAATACCCTCTAAGGAGGGCGACAAATACCCTCTAAGGAGGATGAACAATACCTTCTAAGGAGGATGACAATACCCTCCAAGGAGGATGAACAATACCCTCTAAGATGATGATATCTAAACACGCGTGAGGGGACCACCCCTATCGACACTTCTCGACAAATAAGGAACCTATATCATCGTTTATTTCGAGGATGAATTACCTTCGTTTAATACGAGGACGAACTACTTTCGTTTATTTCGAGGATGAATTACCTTCGTTTAATACGAGGACGAACTACCTTCGTTTATTTCGAGGATGAACTACCTTCGTTTACTTCGAGGATGAATCACCTTCGTTTGAGTACGAGGACGACCTACCTTCATTTGATTACGAGGACAAAATGTATACAACGTTTTCTTAAAAAGGAAAAATCAACACAAGGCGAAGAAAAATTTGTTCTTATTTCTGAAGTATACAACGCATACATTATGAGGACGATGAAGGCCCAGGAGGCTGAGAAAAGCTAAGCCAATCCCTAGAGAAGTCAGGGTTCAACAGCTCATCTATGCTAACCCTACCCCTACCGCTACCTAGTCCTCGATCGACGTAGGAGTTCGGCCGGCTCGACCTCTATGCCTCATAAAACGACCTCGGCTGCTCAATGATCCACGACTCTGGCTGCTCGACGGACGACCTCTCTCTTGCATATAGAACTCCCGAGAATGCCTTTCAACAAAACGCACCGTCGGGACAGAAGAAGCCTCGGCAGGAGGAGAAGCCTCGGCAGAAGAAGAAGCCTCGGCAGTCGATCGAAGCACCTGCTCGAGTTGTGGTTGACGAGCTACAACGGTCTTGTATAGGCCACCTATTTTCTTCAGGTCGGCATACTGTTCCTAAAATTGCCAGGAATCCCGACCGTACTCGTGCATGTAGCTCAAACAACGGGCTACGATCTCTGAAACTTTGGCTTCGACCTCGGAGATAGTCATTCCACCACCTCGGCGAATAACCGCCTCGTATTCGGCGTGCTCTTCGGCGACCAATTTGGCTTTATCCTCCGCGATCTCGAACTTCTCCTCCAACTCAAAAAATCGAGCTTGAAGCTCGTCAAACTTCTCTTGAGAAGCCCGAAACTTGACAACGGCCTCTTCCTGAACATGGCCAAGTTTGCCCTCCAAGTGAAGGACCTCGACCTCTTTAGCTTCGAGAGCTCGAGTCAAAATTTTGATTTGGTCCAGCCAATGAGACACGTCGACAAGTTCAGGACCAGACTAGAGACAAACAATAGATAAGAATTCTTCCATAAAATTGGGGAATTTTATTAAAGCCTTTAAGGCAGGAAATTGTCAGGAGTACATATACATTTACAAAAAAAATAAAAATTGAAAAGAGGATCAATGACCCTCCGTGACGTCCCCTCGTGCTCGGCAACCTCGACCTCCTACGAGCTCCGAAGCCTCGGCATCTTGACTCAACTGCACCGCCCCGCTTCTCCCCAACCCCGCCTCGGCAATCACGCCGCCGGCTCGGCTCGCCCAGCGATCAGCCATTATAGCTTCAATCGGGGGTCCCGGTCCATCGAAAGCGCACCTGACCGACTCCACAGTCGGCAAGGTCGGAGAGGACGACAAGCTCTCGGCAGACGGGCAAGCTCTTCAGGCCGTCAGCAAGGACCTCGGCATATGCCCGCAGCAAGGTCTCATTCTCCATCACCTCGTGCCCGTATTTGGACTTATCGAATCCGGGTGATCTCGACGACTTCATCGAGCATCCGCCACCGCCTCTTATTAAGCACCTCGGCCATCTTGTGGCTAGCAGGAGAACCTCGGGATAAAAATAACTTCTCGGCGAAGGCACGAAGAGCTCTCCTGCGAGGCCGCCGCCTCGACCTCCCTACACTGGCCGCCCACCTCGGCCTTCAACAGCGACCTCGGCCGCCTTGCCACCGCCTCAACGCCGCCCAAGCCGCAACTTCCCTCTTGGC
This sequence comes from Salvia rosmarinus, assembly GCA_036937905.1. Taxonomy (NCBI): domain Eukaryota; kingdom Viridiplantae; phylum Streptophyta; class Magnoliopsida; order Lamiales; family Lamiaceae; genus Salvia; species Salvia rosmarinus. The sequence continues at coordinate 2,377,081 of JAODLM010000210.1, forward strand.
CGTATCCCGGGCCTTGGCGCCGACCTCGGATACCTCTAGGACGAGGAGGGTCTTCTCCTCCTCTAGCTCCCTAGAATACCGAGCCATCTGGTCAAACCGGGCGACGACGTCATCCAGATATTTGGCGAGCCCGGTCTTCCAGTCCTCGGTCCCCTATAAAGAGGTCAAGAACGTCAAACAGATACATCAACACATAACTCGAAGGCGTGCAAGCAAATGCTTTACCTCGGGGAAGGACCGACTTGTGACCTGGGTGCCGACGATCTCGCAATCATCATCACCGGCAGGAGGAGAAACCACGCGCCTTTTCTTGATGGGACGTGGCTTAGATGGCAACGAAGGCGACCTCACTTTGGCCTTGGCCCTCTCAGAAGAGGCCTCGGCCACATCCTTCAGTACCAAGGCGGAGGGCTCAGAGTCAGACTTCGATCTCTTCCTCTTCTTCGAAGGAACGAAGTCCACTGCGAAGTCGAAATAAATGCAGAGTTAAAACATAATACAATAAATCAATCAGAGCTGAAGTGAAATAGGGGGGAGGAGGGGCCTCGTCCTTCACTGGCTCCACCGCATGATGGCGGGATCATAAGAACAGCCCGCAGCGTGACTCGGCCTCTGAAAATTCTTCATCGACTTGGCGACCCTTTGCAAAATCTCCTCAATGCCACCGAAGCAGTCGTTGGTGGCTATGTCGGCAAGCTTTCCCGTGTTCCAGGAGAACTGGGGACTCTTCAAACCGGCAAAGAAGAACTTCTTTGCGGTTAAATCTTCGACTTCATTTTTATTTTAAAATGACGGCGAGGTGATAAATAATACCACCCTACGCTAGATTTAAGCTGAAAGAACCTAAGGACAAGCCCTAGGGTGAAAGGAAAATTATGGCGGTGGGAAAACACACCAAGGCCCGTCAAATGCCGAAAAGAATTTGGTGTTAATTGGGCAAGAGAAATGCCGAACATTTGTTGAAGTTCGACATATACGGAAGGGAAAGGAAGGCGAGATCGCACTAAGGCAGGTCCTCAGTGGCGGCGACAAAACCTACTGAGGCGGCGGCCACATCCTCCGGTCGGGGAGTGACCAACCCATAAGATTTCGGAATCAAAAATTGAGAAACAAGTTCTCTTATTGCGGGGGCTTCTAATAAAGAAGGAAAAGAAGAATCCTACCAAAATCCCTCAAATGAAACATACTCTACCACAAATAGAAGGGAATCGAGTGAAAACTTCTAGAACCGCCGGCGGTCCGACAGCGACATCGACCTGTCTGGCCTTCATGGCCGTGAGAATCTCGGAGGAGGAAGAAGATGAAGAAGCCATAAAACTTACTTGTTTTATGAAGAAATCGAAGAAGATATCACCAAGCTCGCTAAGACTACAATGGTGAAGATATTGACACTTGCACTTTTTCGTAAAGACGAGTTTTGAGGAATTTGAAAGTGGGATACGAAAAAGTGAAATGGGAAAAGGCGTATCATGGAAGTTATTCCCCCAATATACACTTTATCGGGAATCCAACTGTTCGATCAAAGTGTACTCTTAATTGACTCATAATCGAATGAGGTGTTATAGTAAGGAAAGCTAACCTAGTAGTCTCTCGAGGAAAACTTAACGGGCTATTGTTAGGTATCGCATACGTAGAGCGATTAAATCTAAACATTCTAATGCCAACAAGGTTGAAACAAGCGGGAAGGAAATACGAGAAATAAACAGCAATCTAGGCGGGGGTTGTCGATCGAGCTAAACTAATAAGCGATAAATCTAAACCGAGGTTGTCAATCCCAGTTGAACTACGGCGGGATAAATCGAAAGCGATAAGCAAAGCGATAGCAAACTATTCTTAGGGTTCGTCAAGCCCTAATCTAAGTCTACTTGTAAGCGAACAATAAACATCAATCAACCAACAAGAGCGAAATCATTACGCAATGTAAATCAGCGAACACGAAAATCCAATCCATTGTAACTATGGAATTGAATTCACAAGAATCACAAAGCGAGAAATCATAAAGCAATAATACGATGAAATTGATTTTGATAAAACGATAAATCCAAAAGCATAAATTGATAAACTAAATCATTCGATGAAAACTGGAAACACGAATTAAAACTAATAATTATCTGTTTGTGTCGATCTGTTGAAGAAATCCGGAAGAAAATCTGAAGAGGAGCGACCATGGCTGCTGGAAAAGAACTAAGAATCGAGCCCCTTTTTCAAAACCTAGCAGCGTATATATATATATATATATATATATATATTAAAAGTGAGCACGCAGTTGGACGACGGCGCGGTTGTAAAATCATTCTAACTTGAAAGCGGCGCGGTTCGAGAAAGGCTTCGCATTAAGTAGCGGCGTTCATGGTGAGCGAGAGAAAAATTGTTGAGCGCCGCGAAAACAGCGCCGGATGTCTGAGGCTAGGTGGAGGCGGCGGCATGGCAGCTAAGCCAGCTAGCGAGGAGGCGCTGACGGAAAACGCACGCGCGGAAGAGGCGGCCCGGATCGGGGCGTCGGGTGAGCACGCGTTCGGGCGAGATGGCGTTGGAGATCCGGGTGTGCGGAGCGAGGCAGCGGCGCCGCTTCCCAAAGCACGGACGCAGCTGGCGCAGGTTCCAGCACGGACGGACTCGGCACGCCTGCGGCGATGGCGGATCTGGCGAGACGAGCGACGCGGCGTGGCGCCACTCAACGCGAGGTAAATTACCAATGCACGCTCGGGTGAGCCGGCTGGTTGGCCGTCGGCGGGCTCCACGAAGGCCGGCGGGCGTCTTGCTTGCTGCAGCACGGTCTGCCGGCGCTGGGCGCTCGTCTTGCGACCGGCGTTCGTTCGTTCTTTCGTTTGAACTCGATTTTCGATCCGTTTTCGCTATAAACTCTGTCGAGATGCTATTCATTATATCTGATCCTTGGTAGATCCAATTCATCCTATTTTATGCCGTTTTCCTACAAAACATCGAGGCGAGCAGTAAGTCCGAATCGATAAATATTAATCAAACCAACGGCACAAATAGGACAAACCACGAAAATGACATGTAAAACAATACCAAGAATCATCACAAAATCATACCAAACACCAACCGCCATACGCATTAAATGAATGTGACGTGTTCCGTATCAGCATGAAATCTCGTGTTCGACCTCGGCACGACGTTACACATTCAGCCCCACCACGGCGTTACGTATTCAACCTCGGCAGGACGACGCGTATCTAACCTCGGTAGAGCAACGAATATTCAACCTCGGCAGGGCGACGATTATTCGACCTCAGCAAGGCGACGAGTATTCGACTTCGGCATAACGCCTCGGCAAGGCGAAGCCAAGCGACATACCACTTCGGCATAACACCTCGGCAAGGCGAAGCGGCGATGTATAACCGGCGGGGCATATGCACTCCACCGCCGCCGGATCAAGAGTTTCGACGAAGCATTATCGGAACCATTGTCGCCAATCCATCACGACCTCAACCTACGTCTTTTTTGGGGGTGTGATAGGATCTGACCAACTACTAGGCCAAGCATCGGGCGCAATATAAATGGACCCCGACCCTAAGCTCGGCCTAGGCGAGTTCGGCCAAGAATACTCCTAAACCAACTACAACTCAAATCACAAGTGGGCGTGAAGATTGGGATATATCCAAAAGAATCCTATTGAGAGAAGATCTCGAATTAGAGTCAATCTCAAAATAATGGTGTATAAATAGAGGCTAGATTAGACGGAAAAGATCATCTACACTCTTTGTAATTGCTTCTTACACATTCAAATACACATATACTCTTTTTCTCCGTGGACGTAGATCTATTTTAAAGATCGAACCACGTTAACTCCTCGTGTTCATTGCGCATTCATTACCCTTCTAAATTAAGATCGATCATCAACCATGTTTGTTTAAATGCAGTGTCAGCCCATTCTAGTTAATTAAATTTGATATAATACATAATTTGAAAAACATAATAAAGAAACTACAAAATTCACTTCTTCCTTCCTATCACTTTTCTACAAGCACGCATAGAATAGAGAGAAACGTAGACAAAGAAAGAGTAAAAGCAAAGGCAATTCATTGATCTATTCACTTCGACCAGTCGTAGATTTGGTAAGACAAATATGATAATTAATGCATCTTAAATGATTCCAAAGTTCAAAAAATACATCAAGAATATTCAAAAGGAAATACAAATCAATTTGAAAGTTGACACTAAAATAATCACTCAACACTCACTAAACAATCTTTGTAGAAAATAGCCCTCAGCATTAAAAAAAAACAAATTGAGATCAATTATAAGTGTCAGAGAGATATTGGTAATTATTGACACAAAATGATGATAGAAACAAGAGACCAAATTGCAAAATCACATATTTGACTACAATAATGCACTACAAAATATAAATTTTCTTTAAAAGAAGAAATTGTTGGGCCTCAGCTGTAATTTTTAGTGCCCATTAAAATTAGTGGATGCAGACATGCACAAGCAAATGCAATTGAGCTAACCAAACACAAAGACAAAATGAAGAAAAAACAAAAGATTATAAATATATGAGGAACGAAAAACATGTTCAAACTCAATTCAAATCTTCCTTCCCTCACTTTACTTCAAGCGTGTATATGTGTGTCTTTGTCTGTGTGTGTGCGTGTGTGTGTGTTTGAGAGAGACTGAGAGAGCTACTAAGTTTTTTTGAAGGAGGGAAGAAGAGGATTAGTGAAAAAAAATGTGGATTTTATTAAAGTACTTTACTAGAATACGAAATGGAATTCAACTGTGTGTGTGTTGGCTTAGTGGTAAAGTGGTTAGTGCCCGAGGTCAAATGTTTCGGGTTCGAGTCCACCGTGATGCAGCCTTTAAAATTTTTGTATTAAATTACCAAAAAAAAAGAAATGGAATTCAACTAAATAAGGACTTGTATATAATCTTTTATTATATATTCTATTACACAATAAAGACATTACATTGATCTTCAATCCTATGTGGAATTTTCTCAATTTTTCTTTCTTATTTTTCTAAAATCTTCATTTTATGCATTCTAAGTACTTTCCAATCCCACATTGATTTCTTAATGAAACTTAGCCAAATTAGAACCTATATATAATGGTATGATATTTCTATTCTTCAAATCTCAACCAAATTTTCATAAAATGATAATTGGTATAGTGATTGATATTAATATTAATATTATTTAAACTATACCACCAATTTAATTTGGTCAAATAAATAGTTTATTTAATTTAATTTTTCTTTCTTATTTTTCTAAAATCTTCATTTTATGCATTCTAAGTATTTTCCAATCCCATATTGATATATTAATGAAACTTAGTCCAATTAGAACCTATATATAATGATATTTCTATTCTTCAAATCTTAACCAAATTTTCACTTTTATTTAGTGATTGATATTAATATTATTTAAACTATACCACCAATAATATAGAAATTCAATGGTATTTGTTCCGTGCCATGCACTAATTTGAGTAGTAGAAATTGTGATATTAGTTAACAAATATATCATATGTTTTAATGCTAAAACAATACATGTAATTGTCGAGCCTTTAGTTTTTGTGGTATTCCTCCCTTTTAAGGTGAGTGATATGAGTATCCCAATCCCTCTATCCCCAAATTCTGAAGAATATTGTAAGTAAAAGATAAATAGACATAGTTAGATAGCATAAAAACATAAATGACGTATTTGGTTAAGATTGAGGTTAAAGATCTTGGTTTCAAGTCCATCATGACGTGATCTTTAAATTTCTAAATTAAATTGATCAAAAACAATAAAAATAAATAAAAACACAAATGGCACATAAATTTAAAGATTCATTGCACCACAAATAACAATATTTATACAAAATTGTAAATTTATCACGACTAATGTCAAGGTGATTAGATAGGTTGTGAGTTGTTGTATAATTAATTCGAACGGTTCGTTTGATTGCTAAAAAATCAAATTAATTGGACATGTGGTTCTAAAGAAAATAAATCCTATTATTCATTATTAATGCTTATTTTATAATGTTCAAATCATTACTGGGACAGATAACCAATTACTGTAAAACTACTTATATTTATAAATTTAAATATATTTCGATAGTTAGCACGTATTTTTGGGATAAGAAGGATTAATAAAATTATTTTTCAATCAGATTTTGGATACGAGCATATAAATTTCAATTACTATAACAACTTATATTTATAAATTTAAACGAGTTTGAGTAATTAATCGGATTTAAGACGATGCGTGTATATATGTTCTAAACGGGTACAAACATCTATCAACATGCTTACGAATGTTTAAAGTGACTGCGATCATTAATCTTCAAGCCTACATTTAATTTTCATCATATTTTAAATGTTTAGTTATTTTCACAATTTTTAATATTTTCACAATTAGTGGTGCTCGATTTTTTTAATACTATGTACTGTTACTGTTTACTTTATAATATTTAGATATTATTATACGGGTTTTGATATTTAGCATGTATTTTTTACATAAATATTTTATTTCTTATAACCATAAACACAAAGTAATGTAATTTTCCGTCGAATTTCGATGGGTTACATACTAGTTTTAACTAACGGTACAATCAACAGATTTACTATGTTTGATTATGTTGTGATAAATACCCATGAAACGCAATTCTTGTTGATATAGGGTTATAAAATAATAGTCTAAATTCTTTTACTCTAAGAATTGTTTTCTATGTGTGATTATGATGTGATATATAGAGACCTGATACATTTAACTTTTGTTTGTTTTAATTAAAAATAAAGCCGTTGATAATACGTAATACATAAACTAGCTAATTATATCATATAATAATTTATTATATTACACATAAAGTCTTATCACATACTTTCAAGCAAGTACTTATTATAGACCATATTTTGATATAATCATATACAGTTTTAAAAAGTACTACTAAAAAATTATCAGTCTATTGTTCCTGTTGCATCTTTTTAGAACACGGCTAATGTTAAAGACCCAAATTGGGTTACCAGGCTGTATCTTGTGGGCTGCGTACTGAATTGGGTTATTAGGTTTTCTTAATTTGATGATTCTTACATTTAATTTATAGTTTATAATTTTATGGTTTTTTAGGGCTGCAATGTTTAGAATAAGACATTCTCATGAAAAACTTAATAGTTTGGGATATAACAACATATTTTTCTCTTTTTTTTTTGTATCATGGGGAACCCATGACCCTAATTTAGATAAGCAAAGACTGAAAAGCGCAAGCGATAGCCGCAAACCACAGACAGATGTGAAACCACACTGGAAAACCAGGATGTGACGCTCAAACCCATAGAGATGTTTGGTGGGGTTCGGACCTTGTGATCTCTACCATGCGAACCCATCTTAACTTGTCTTTGTCATGGAGACAACATATTTTTCTCTCTTTTATTATGAAAGAAGGCATATTTAATCTAAATCGAGTAGTTAGGCCCTGCGCCATTTCGGTAGTTCATAATTCTCAACATTTGTTTATGCAATCAAAATTCAAGTGGAAACGGATGCTTAGATAAAACAGTAGCCGTGTTTAAAATAAAATAGAATTATATTTATTCTGCTGCATTGCATTTACTTATAAAATAATAAAAGATTATGTTTGTAACAGCCCACTATTCCAAAGGACGGATTAGTAGATACTATTACTTGGGAATGAAATTTAGATACGTAACAAGGGCATGGAACATCAAATTGTGAGACACATATAAGGAATACTTCTTAGAATTTCAAGAGATTAGGATTTGACAAACATAATATATAAATGACTTAGTATTCTTGCAGTGAAAACATGTGAACTACATATATGACGATGTGCATTCAAGGTACTAACTTTCGTGACAAAAGATTTCTATTGCTCAACAACTGCCCATCGCATCACCAAATTTCAATCTGCATTTAAAACAAACATGCGGAAAGTCTGAGAATGCACTCAATAGACTTAAGCAAAAACATTTTCTTTGAATTACATCGCCCATCAAGAACCCACGAGGTTTTATTTGAAATACTCGTGCTTACTAAACATTTTCTTGCATTTTCATGAATCGTCGACGGACATTTTCTTTGTATGTATGATCCATATCCTTTCATTCCTCATATAACATCATCCTGATTCCTGAACGCTGTAGAAGGAGGCATCCCTCTACGTCGCCGTGATGGTAGTGAATTGTACTTACAGCACACAGTCACCCTCATGTGTACACGTTAATCCAGGCTATAAAGCACAGGATCCGAATTCGATTTTTGTCATGAATTGGGAGCGACCCAACAACCTCATTATCATTCATTGTTAGCGAACCAACACATTGATAGGATACATACATAAAAACATAAACATTTTGGGGCAGGTAATTTCATAACATCATTTCATCATTATTTCTCAAAAGAGAAAGCGTCGTAAATAAATACTTTTCATTTTGAAGAAAGCATCATAAATAAAGCATTTTATCCTTGAGGATAAGAAAAGAAAAGCTACCTCAAGAAGTGACCTTCGACATACGTGATAGTGATCGCTTGTCGTTTTCGTTTACGTCCACACCGGACCTTGTCGATGTAAAATATAATTTAATACATCATTCATTTTTTTCTTTGAAGCATCGTTAAGATTTAACGAATTCATTATCTTTTAAATCTTAGAGTTTCATGATTTTCGTTATCGATACGACTTAGTTAATAATCTATACCTCGTCTATTATGTTCGTCTCGTCATGACGATAGGCGACACTTCGTCTTTGCATTATTTTCTTTCATCAATGTTTCTCCATGTCGTTTCGTATATGAATCCTAAGTTCATAACTAATCTTCGTCGTTTGTTAACGCGTATTGACAAATTCCGAGTTTCAATAACCCATCCATAAAATCAATATTTCTTCGCCGCGGTTCTCACCTTACACGTCCCATATTTTCTATTAAAGAAAATAATAGTGATACCACACGATTAATAAGAATTTCTCTTACTTCAGTCATCCTCTAATAATTATTCTATAAACTTAAGTTACTTAGAAATAATATTTCTTAAGTATCTACTTAACATAATCAACTCATTAATTAATTAAATCTATGATTTAATTAAGTAAATCCATAATTAAAACTTAATTAAATTGATTAAATAAAATCCCATAATATTTGATTAATCAATCAAATTAATTTAATTCATCTTAAAAATCCACTAATTAGGATTTTATTCCAATCACTCCTTACATAAAGTCCATCTCATTACATACATAAATCACTTAAAAGAATAATTCTCAAATTATTCCTTAACATAATTAATTAATTATGTTATTAAAAATATATATATAGACTTTATTAAATCTCATGAGTTTAATTAACTCACTATGATTAATTTGGTCTTTAGATTACTCTTTAATTCAAGAGTCCATTCTTCATTTAATCTAGGGCCCAACATTAAAATAAATCAAAGTCCACCTTAAATTAAGTATAGCCCATATCAATTTAATTCCAAAGGTCCATCTAACATTAGGCCTATCCTCAAATTTTCGGCCCAAGTGAATTAAACATAATTAATCCCATAGTATAAAATTAAGCCCAAGTCTCACATTCTCGGCCCAAAGTATTATTCATAGGTCCATATAAATTATTTTACTCCATTAATTTCGGCCCAATATCCTTTTGGCCCAAAACAAATAAAACTAATTAAACTAATCTATCCTATTAAAACTCTAGGAGCCCTAGCCGCCCCCCACTCTCCACTATCAACAAAATGAATAACAAATAAATGAAAAGGAAACCCAACCCCCTTCATTTACGTCTCTTTCTCTCTCTACTCCACTGGAACACCCATTTACCAAATTAAAATATGTAACCAAGCAGCCCCCTCCCTCACATCTATCTCTACCGTGTCGTCATCTCCGGCGAGTCATCGTGGCCGGCGAGCGGTCGTCGGCGAGCCTCACCGCCGCCACCGCGGTCTCAGTCCCCTCTTCCTTCTCTCTCGGTTCACTCACGAACCAACACATATACACACTGCGCACATCTCCTCTTTCCTTCTCGGCCAGATCGCCGCCGCCGCCGTCATAGCCTCCGGCTGGGCGCGCATCGGCGGTGAGCCGCGACGCCACCGCGACCTTCCTCGCTCAGATCTCTCTCTTCTCATCTCACGCATTGTGCTACGCATTCTATCTCTCTGTTCTCACTCACGCAAGACACACACACGAGATCCCGATGCCTCCTCGTCCCGTGAGCCGCACCAGATCTGGCGTCGTCTCTGTCCGATCGTGCTTCGTGCCGTGCCGTGCCGTGCCGTGCCGTGCCGCGCCGTTTGGTCACCTCCGACGACTGACAGCCGAGCCCTAGTGGCTCGGTCAAAATTAACAAAATCTATACATTCGAATTTGTTTACTAAGATTTGTAGCTTCTAAGTTCTATGTTCGAACGATTGTGCAGCATGCTTGTAATTTCATTCATAACCGTGATTTGAGAAGCACAATGTTGAAAGCTTAATGGACTAGACATTAAGTTGGGCCTTATTAATTCTTTGTTAGATATTGATTAGTTAAGCCCAAAGCCCACAACTAGGTAGTGGGTGGTTTTATTAGATAATGGGAGTTAATCTTGGAGATTAACGTAAGACCGTAATCGATGAATACGAACACACTACAAAACTACCATAAACTCAATTGGAGATTCTTGTCTCTCGTTGATTTTGATATCGGCGAATTGTTCTGCTCGATTAAAGACAGCGTGGATACTGTGGTTGTGGAACGCCTCGTAGGATTCTTTGGAAGCTTTACTACTACAGGGCGTTATAAACACGTAAGTCTTCGATCTCGTGTTCTGGGCTCATCGCGCTTTAATTATAGATCTAAGATCCATTCTTGATTGATTATTCCATTGCGCATTAGATGTTGTCGAGAACGAATCCTAACGGTGGTATCGGGCGGGGCTCGATCTATAATTAATTAATTCATGTACTAATTAATTGTAGATTTGAATTTTGAATTCGAAAACCGATTTTGGAAATCAAAATTATTTTTGTGTGTAATTGAAAATTATTATCCAAATTTTTCCGAAAATCGAAAATATTCGAAATTTTGGGAAATCGCTTTCTTCTTTCGGACAACGGTCGGCAATGACAAGCGCCACCGCCCATGACGCGTCTGTCGTCGAGACCTTGGTGTGTGGCGATTGGCGTGCACATATCTTCTCACCGTCGCGACGGGAAGAGGAGAAGGAAGAACGCGGCGACGGCGGGGTGCAGGCGTCGTCGCGTGCTCGGTATTCGTGCTCAATGGGCGAAACGAACGCCGGGAGAAGGCGGCGGCGAAGAATCGCGCTGAACCCTAACACCGACCTCGCGGGAGGTCAGGCGTGGCCGCCCGGCTGGCGGCGGGTGCACGGCCCAAGTCGCGGCATTCACGCCGAAGCATCGCGGCGATGGCGGAAGGCGGACGACGCGACGCGTCACTGAAACCGAAACGCATTGCGTTCGCGGCTCTCGGCCTCCGCGATGGGCCGCATACAAGGTTGGGCGGGTCGTGGGTTGGGCCTCATGGTGAAATGCGTCCATTCCGTGTCCGGGCGCGCTTACGGATGGTTTCAAGGTGATTTGGGCGGTTTAATTTTAAAATGTGGCGACCACTTTGGTCATACAAATTAAAAAAAATCGGTTTTGTTAATTTTGAATTAATAAAATCTAATTTTCAATTACACAAATTAATTTATTAATTGGATTAATAAATTTTGTATTAATATTATTATTTTAGAAATAATGACATTAATTTCGATTTTGTATTAATTTAGAATTAATACAATCTTCTTATGTACATGGATTTAATTTATTAATTTAGAATTAATAAATTTAATCATAATTTTTGAAATTAATTTATTAATTAGATTAATAATTTTAATTATATTATTATTTTTGAAATAATAATATAAGGTTTGATCTTTATTGATTTAGAATTAATATAAGTTACAAATGTACATGGATTACTTTATTAATTTAGAATTAATAAATCTAATCGTGATTTTGAACATTGATTTATTAATTAGATTAATAAATTTTAACTTTATTATTATTTTTGAAATAATAGTATAAAGTTTGATTTTATATTAATTTAGAATCAATATGATTTACTAATGTTCATAATTAGGGAACCGATTTATTAATTAGATTAATAAATCTTATTAGATTATTATTTTGAAATAATAATGTTAAATGAATATTTATATTAATTTGGAATTAATATAAATGCAAGAATCCACTTTTAATTAGAGAATTAAATTATTAATTAGATTAATGAATTTATTCGTTGAGCCCTATTTGCTGTTTTCTGTGATAAACATGTTATTTGATTTTATGCTTATTTTAACTATAGTAGTTAAAGACCGCTTTTATGTTTGGGTGGGCGCCCAATACTTGTAGTCAGGTGTTACTATGTTTGGGTGGGCGCCCAATATATGTGGTCCAGATTCATGCCCGGTAGGCGGCGCCAAGAATTGTTTTGTTTTAATATTGGATATTAAAATGACAATTAGTATCACATGTTTTATCCCCACTAAATACAAGTCGTGTTTTGAAACAAAACGTGTCGCCCATCATAATTGTTTGAGTCGATAACCTTTTCGACCAAGAGTTTTACACCGTGTTTACTCCTAAATCTCTGGCCGAGCTCACTCATAGATGTATGGTTAGCGTCGTGTGATGGGGTTGATTGCTTAATTATTTTGAAATAGCCAAAGCGATCAAAATAATTAGTGGACACATATTAATTGGATTAATAAACCAAGAATTGAGGACTTTTGTTGCATTCGGATTCAAACCCACCAAGTGTCATTATTGTGGTCATCAACCCGCAGAGAGCTGCAATGATGCAGACTTAATCGATGCAAAATTGTCGCGCAATTGGCTTTGAGGCCTCTTGGTGACATTATTTGTAGTCATCGACCGCAGAGCTACGATAATATCGACTTGGATCTTGGACTACTAAGATTTATATATTTGTTATAAATCCGTATTTTGCATTTGGGGTGCAATATATGTTAAAATTAGTGGGAGCTAATCAATCTGATAAACCATTGTTTGATTAGTGATACGATTATGATCTATGTTTACTTTGTTCTAATTTTGTTCTAATTTACGTAAATTTTTCGTTCGATTCACGATGTCGCCTAAGTTGTATAATTGTTTGATGGAAACAAATTGTTTGACCGGGTCAAACTATACGGATTAGCTCGTTACTGCGTTTGGTATTAAGGAGGAAAAGATTGAGTATGTCTTGGACAAATCAATCAAGATCATCCCGATGAGCGTTCTCCCGAGTATGCCTCGCTTGACGTGGTTGCTCATGAGAAGCACGTTGAGGATCTATGTCGGCTCGTGGCATTATGTCGACTTCTATGAGTTTGGAACTCCAAAGCAACATGAATGTATGCTACCCTATGAAATGATTCACCACTGAAGAGTTTGTTCGCCTCGAGGCACAAACCTCGAGTATGAGATACTCCGAGATCTCTCCAGTGCACGCTTCATGAAAGGGGCACCGTAAGAGACCGCCTGAATTTAAGGCACAAGGTGCGATGGGTAATAGCTCGGTATATTTGTCGTTGAGATAAATATGTCATAAACAATTCACATTCTTGGGTATTAGATATCGGTGTGGCTCACATTTGTAATAATGTGGAGGGCTTTGTGACGGGAAGGTGAATCTCGGGAGGTTGACATACGCGTGGGAAATGGAGCGAGAGTTGTTGCCCGAACGCGTGGGACTTATAGATTGGATCTTCCTTCGGGTTATAGACTAGATTTACATAATTGTTATTTCGTTCTGCGATTTCAAAGAATATTATTTCCATTCCTATGTTGGACATTGAAGGGTTTTCCTTCCATTTTGGAAATGGTAAATGCTCGCTTTACGATAACGAGTGTCTTATGGAAAAGCTTTTCTTACGAATGGTTTATATATGCTTGAATGTGAGCGAGATATTCTCAATGTACAAAACAAACGACCTAAGCTAAGTAATACGAATAATGCTACTTATCTTTGGCATTGTAGACTTGGTCATATCAATGAGGAAAGGATAGCAAGATTGAGAAAATTAGATTATCTCACACCATTTGATTTTGAATCATATGGTACTTGTGAATCTTGTCTCAAAGGAAAGATGACTAAGAAACCACTTTCACGGGAAAGGGTTACGAGCGAAAGAATTGCTAGAGTTGATCCACTCGGATGTGTGTGGACCGCTTCCAACTCAAGCAAAGGTGGATATTCGTATTCATAACTTTCATCGATGATTTTTCAAGATATGGATATGTGTATCTAATGAAACACAAATCGGTGCTCTTGATAAATTTAAAGAGTTTAAGTTAGAAGTCGAGAAACAACTTGGTAAAAGTATTAAGAGTCTTCGATCGGATCGAGGAGGGAATACTTAAGCCGAGAATTTCTTGATTACTTGAAATCACATGGAATCGGTCGATCGGACACCTCCGGAACACCACAAATGAATGGTGTATCCGAGAGAAGAAATCGAACTTTATTAGATATGGTTCGATCCATGATGAGTTTCGCTAGTCTCCTTTATTCCTTTTGGGCCATGCCTTACTAACTGCCGTTTATATTACGAATAGGTTCCATCTAAATCGATCGAAAACGCCATATGAACTATGGTGTGGTAAAATGGCAAGTCTTAAACATATCGGACTGGGGTTGTCTCGCTTTTGTTAAAAGATGCAGGTGATAAGTTGGAATCAAAAGTGAGAAATGTTATTTTGTGGGATATCCAAAGAAACAAAAGGATATGAATTCTACTCACCGGAGATCACAAGGTGATCATTTCTAGGAATGTGACGTTTCTTGAAGACTCTTATGTTTCCAAGGAACAAGGTCACAACGAGGTAGATCTTGAAGCAATTCAAGAACCACAAAATGACACGGAGGACGAAGGATTGTTTAATGGTGTAAACAAGAATTCAAAGGGGAGTATTTGATGATCTATCGGGAGGAAATGACTCTTGAGGCCACCACCATCTCAAGAAGACAATGAGACTCATCAAATACAAGATGACACAATAGTTGTGCCACCTCCACCTCAAGAAAATCATGATGAAATTCTTGAGAATATCCAAAATGTTGATCGATCAACACGGAAGAACTACTCACGTTCGTAATGAACGACTGAACTCGCAAGAAACAACCCAACTCAATAGGCCACGGAGGACTCGTCGTGCACCCGAAAGATTGAATCTAATGGTTGAGAACCGAGATGATGAAATCGAATCGGATGTTGATGAACCTAAGACCTATAATGAAGCGATTATCCGCACCGATTCAAAGATGTGCTTGAAGCCTTAATATCCGAAATGGACTCGATGTATTTCAATTTAGTCCGGGAACTAGTTGATGACTTACGGATGGGGTTTACCCGTAGAGTCGCAAATGGATCTTCAAAAGAGAGAGATGCAGATGGTAAGATACAAACCTCTGAGGCTAGGTTGGTGGCAAAGAGTTATAGTCAACGTGAAGGCATTGACTATGATGAGACCTTTTCACCGCTTGCAAAATCAAGTCCATTAGGATATTACTTGCAATAGTGCGATACTACAATTTTGATATTTGGCAAATGGATGTCAAACCGCGTTTCTCAATGGAGAACTAGAAGGTGATGTCTACATGACTCGACTGAAGGTTTTGTGTCCAAAGAGAGGCCGAATGCGTATGTAGGCTAAAGAAGTCCATTTATGGGCTTAAGCAAGATCGAGGAGTTGGAACATTTGCTTTGACAGAGCTATCAAATTGTTTGATTTTGTCGAAGCAAAGAGGATCCTTGCGTTTATAGTAAGCGAGAATGAAAACATTGTCTACACGGTCATAAATGTCGATGACATTCGATTATGGGGAGGCGACCGATCCATGATGCAATCCGTAAAAGATCGGTGTCTAAATCCTTTATGGTGAAGGATATTGGTGAGGCCTCCTATATCCTGGGATCAAGATCTATCGGGATGACCTAATAGATTGTTGGGGATATGGTAGACATCCAAAGCTATCGGTGACTAGGTGCAATCGATACTAGCTTCCAAATAGAAACAAACATGTTTCAAGACGATATCATCGATTAGAGAAATAATAGAAATGAACAATGTAAAATTAGAAAGAGTACCCATCGATAATATCTTAGTCGATCCTTTTACCAAGTTGTGAGAGCTTGTGTGTTAGTATATGGGATGTTGGCTTTGATTCGATGGGAGTTTAAAGTTTGTATGTTTTAGAAACTCCTTTGTTGAGACATACTTACTTTTGATCACATTCAAGATAATGTTGTTTATCTATGGGTTTTGTACATTTAATAGAATAATTATTTTGATGTTTGTCGTTATTCTCTTATTTGTTCCTCAATTATCATTTGTCATTTTTTTTGTGAGACATCAATGATATAGTATAATTCTAAAATTGCTTCTAACCAATGATCATCAAGAATGGGATATTGATGATATGTTATAGGTTAGCATGTGGTCCGCATCACATTCTTAGAGAATGTAGTGGTTCTCACAACTACGAGATATTTGATATCCGTGATGGACACATGAATACTTTGGAGAGTATTGGTATACCCAACTATTAAATCGTTTGTTTGATGTCTACGATTTCTTAGTGTGTGAGTATGTAATAGTCCTTAGACTTGAGGTCATTATACATTTTGTTTGTTGAGTGTTGTACTTTGACCAAGGCAATGCTTACAAGTGGCAAGACACGGCTTGGATTGGGTGCGTCATGATCTGAATGAAAATGGTAGTTGAGCCAAGAATGGGATTCATTCTCGATTAAATTTCGAGTGAGCACTCATTTTCTCTATATTATTCAACCATAAAGTCATTGGCGATCGAAGAGATATATTCAATTAAAGTAATTGAATATGATCATATAGTCTTATAATAAAGATGAGAAGATGATTGAGCTATTGGGATGACACGTAGCAAAATCCTAGGCTCAATCGAGTGTGTCATGAATGAAAGGATATTACATAAACTTCATGTAAAGGTTTGTTTACTGTTTTCCACGTAAACGTCCGTCATATATCGAATTCGCTGCACAACGCAGTCCAAGAGTTTTGTGCAGACTTTGATTAGATCATCGTCGGTAATGGGGGCCTATTGGGTCACACTATCAAGTGTTTTATTAATCAGTTCAAGGGTATATGCATAGTGCACGGTATGTTGTCTAATGCTAGTCCAAGTGGGAGATTGAAAGCTTAATGGACTAGACATTAAGTTGGGCCTTATTAATTCTTTGTTAGATATTGATTAGTTAAGCCCACAACTAGGTAGTGGGTGGTTTTATTAGATAATGGGAGTTAATCTTGAGATTAACGTAAGACCGTAATCGATGAATACGTAACACACTACAAAAACTACCGCAAACTCAATTGGAGATTCTTGGCGTCTCGTTGATTTTGATATCGAGGAATTGTTCTGCTACCGATTAAAGACACGTGGATACCATAGTTGTGGAAACGCTCTCGTAGGATTCTTTGGAAGCTTTACTACTACCTGGAAGCGTTATAAACACGTAAGTCTTCGATCTCGTGTTCTAGGGCTCATCGCATGCTTTAATTATATATCTAAGATCTGTTCTTGATTGTATTATTCCGCTGCGTATTAGATGTTGTCAAGAACGAATCCTAACAAATGTAACTCTAATGTTTTGGTGGATTTGTTAAATGTATTATGTGTTTATGTTCTTCTCGATTCAAGTGAAAAGCAAAGAATTTTAATAGAAAGAATTTGAGTGATATTGAACCTGGATTAAAGCAGAGAGCTTTCCTCTTCTTTCTTCTTCTGCAAATGTTCGGTGGTTTGGAGAGTGGGAAATTGTGGTTTGATTAATTGAGAGAAAATAGAAGTTGTATAATAGTTTTTATAGGATTCTTTGAGTGTAATGATGAGGTTTGAAAAGAGTGAGCATGTAGGGAAAAGTTGAAGATTTTATGGGATTTGAAATGATGTGTTGTGATGTGATAATTTATCCAGGTGTAAAACATCCTGTTCGGTTCAGAATCGTATTCGTTTAAATTTTTCGCTCAAAATAAAATTGAGCGTCGATTTATTATAAATTTTTTAATAATAGCTCTAATTTCCAAACCCGATTTATCTAAATAAATTAATAATTCAAAGTTTTAAATTTTTCGGTATTACAATGTTAACATTTGTTTCCCGAGGGCAACACGAGCACTAATATTTCTCACAGACCGAAACAAAATATTCACGCGACTGGTTCGAAAAGCACTTTGAACATGTGGGTATCTATGGTGTCCGCATCATGATATGCTCTGTAATAATAAGTCTTCGTTACTGCCACAAACGTTTTCTTGATATCTCTGTTGATACCCCCAGATTTCTCAAGCACCAACTTCACCAATCTCTGCATGTCTTGTTCCAGTTCCTTGTTTTTTAAGCTCGATTTCGCTGCGATCTGGCCCTCTACTCCCATCTCCTATACCGTGACAACAACAACATAACTATATCAATCAAAAAAATTCCGAAATTCAATAATATGTTCATTGCATAATGTGTCTAATTCCAACCTTTTCGTTTTGGATTAGAGAAAGGTGTTGGCAGATTTTGCTAGTGAGGTTGGAGAGAGTTTTGTACTCGTTGTGCGACATTATTTCTTCCCTGAAGGCGATGTGACCGGCGCAGATGTTTAACGTGTTTGTTAGGAGCTCTGCATCGTCGGCTTTGCCTTGTTGCAGCTTCGTCAGCCATACTCTCCACTGTAAACGGGAGCTATATGTTGGTGCTGAAAAATAATAAAAAAGGATATAACTAATTAACTCACAGCGTTTTTAAGCTGGTGGCCGGTGTATCTGTCGAACCCCTCGAGGAACTGGGTGAGAGCTTCTAACACCATGCTAGCAGCTCCATCTTCTCTCTCAGCACTGTTTGATTTGTTGAGGCCATTAATATTTCCGAGTTCGTTTATAAGTTCTCGTTTCTCCTCCTCCGATGTGGTTTTCTTATTGAAGAAAGAAGTGATCAACTTAGAAATGATTTGCGATTTGGCCCACGCGATTCTCTCGTTCGTCCTCTCCAGCTCGAAGATGCTCGCAGTAGCCAAGAAGTAAGAGAGAAGAAGGTCTTTTCTGCTTATCCCGAATTCTTCGATGCTGCAGCTCTCGTACCATCTGCTCCAAGCGATATTAATGAAATCAGAGTTACAATTAACTAAAATTAATATAATCCGAAATTGGTTTCTGAACTAGTGGCATACTCTTGCATGCGAATCCACTCAAACTGATGCTGCGCTTGGCATCTCTTGAAATCCGTCATTGCTAGCTCGTGATACGTGTCGTTGCTGATCTCCGGCATCCGGTACAGCGTCTTGCCGATCCATACGTCGCCTGACCCGGCATAGTATTGGATGTAGTACTTGGCCTCCACACGGGGTAGGGTGGCGAGCCACGGCATCTCTAGCCCTAGCTTGATCTGTCGTAGAATTTATTACAAATCGTAAGGCAATTCGGTTATAGAAAATTCACTTGGGATCCTCTGTCTTTGCCACAATTTTTGGTACCCACAATTAATTTTATTATTTTATAAAAAGTATTATTATATAATGAACTATAGTTAATATTTATCACTAACAATTAATTTTTTCAAAATTATATATCTTAATTATGGATTATAATGATCCTAAAAATCAATTATTAATAAATTTTTTTATCATAGACTCTAATTGTATTAGTGAATTCTAATTGATAATATTAAAATTATACTAAAACATAAATAATTAAATTGACGAAAAAATGATTAAAAATTATAGAGAATGCCATATACAGAAAATTAAAGAAAATAAATAATTGTAAAGAGAGAGAGACGTATACCTCATCAGGCAAGTGCTTAGATATAACCCATTTATCTAGAATCTGGTTGTTGGCTAGTTTTTCTTTCAAAAAATCGTAGGCGAATCTGTTTGCGTCTTCAAGGATTTCTTCTCCGGGAAATCGGAGTTGAGAAGCTCTGTAGAGATTGTATATCGGAGAAGGCGATTCGATCATCTGACCGCCGTAGCAAGAGAATTTGCCATCTTGCTGCTTAAAATTCCTTAGGACATCTGTGTGGGTTAAAAATTATTAGAACAAAATATCAGTTAATTAATTTAATTGGCAGAAAGTGGAAAGAAAAAAAAGGGGGTTATTTAATCAATTAGTTGGTGAATATATTTACTTGGATCAACATCATATCCGTGCATTCTGAGAAGCCTCACTCCCATGGATGTATCGTCAATGTCACAAAACTCGGATTCTCTGCCACTGAAAACTCCCTTATCTGTCCAAAATCTGCAGTTCAAGAAATTCATAAATAATTAAATTTTCCGAGTTTAAACATAAAAAAATGGTAATTTAACTTAAGTTAATTTATACTTGTGGATGTGGATTAAGCTCCGAGTCGAAAAAGCGAGAAATTCCGAGGCGCTGTAGCCTGTCGATCGCCCAGAGTCTTCCGAATACATCGACGGGATAAGTGTGCGGTGCTGCGGAGTAATTAATGATATAATTAGAACAATGGCCAGATCATTAATAATTATTTAATTATATCTTCTGAATTATATTTCATTAATTACCTCCTCCATTGAAAGTGTCTACAGCGTTCTTGATGAATTTGTAGCATTTTTCATCTTTGGTCTGCATGAAAGCGAAGGCGGTGGAAGAGGGAGATGTAAGGAATGAGCCGTCAGCTGACTGCAGTTTTAGAAGTTTGTCCCAATCCAAATTTTCCAGCCCTTCCAGACTAAACAATAACGATGTCGGCATTTTGTGCATAATATCCAGTGGAATCCTATCATGAAATTTATCCAAAATGCACATGTAAATATTAAATTATTACAGTCTGATAATTCGGCTGAATAATAGTAACTTCACGAATCGAAAATTCAAGACAAATATCTTGACTCAAAAGTCAAAATTCCAACTACATACTCCAGCTGCGATTGTTAATCTACAAATAGGCAATTTTAAAAGCTATTTTAGTATTAGTAAAAATGAAAAATAGTTACAATTTCAATAATATGTAAAATCCAAAAATTACCCAGTTACAAAGTGCCCTGTTACGCAAAGAAAAGCGCGAAAAAAATGCGTTCATATAATGATCGTGACAGCAACAATGTTTTCGCGAGTTCTTTTTTTTTAAAATTGTTTTTTAAAGCATTTTCATTAAGGGATGATTGCAAATTTCATATAAGAAAATTAAGGATAAGAAAAGATAGAATTTTTTTTTTATCATATTTTAGCAGTTCTCATTTTTTCTCTCTCATTTTCTAAATAATGGAAAATAAAGTTTATCACACAGATCATCTTATGATAATGTTAACATACCAACTCCCATGACAATATTAATTATCCACAATTGGAGTGAAAACAAGGGGAAAAGCCTGTCCTAGAAATTTTTTTCATCATGACCGTGAAAAATTATATATTCTACTGAACATTTGAAAAGTGTGGCAAAGAGTGAAAAATATTTGTTTTCCACCATTTTCCATCAATGAGAACACTACATCTTAAGAGTAAATTTGTATACTTACACAAAAGTTACTATATTTTGTATATCATCATAAATGTGGAAATAGCAAAAAATTACCTCTTCTTAAGAATTGAGAAGTCCACTATTGTGCAACCGTTTCATATTATATGTCCGGATATTTTCAGGTGTCAGGAGAGTTACTAAATTTTGCTACGGGAGTTCATTAAAATACTAATATTTTGTGCATATAAAAAATAATCTGTAGATGCAACTAGGACAGCGATTTACTTTTTCAACTTTTGTTCTCTGGTATGATAAACTTCCTGCACCGCTGGAGCATCGTAAGGAAGATCTTGGATGCCCAAGCTTTTGGCTCTTTGTAGAAGCGCCGGAAACACCACCTCAAAACCACAAGTCATGTGCTCCTCGTTTCCCTCTGCGAGTTTATCCACATTTTCCTTGATGTACGTCACTCCTATAATAATACACACAATATTCATTTCATCGTCATAAAATGGCTATCAATATTTTCAAATAATATTTATTGCACCGTATGTGAGATCCTACCTCTTCACCTTATCAGCATGAACAATCCATGATCTCAAGGCCACCACACATGCTATGGTATTCACCAGCCGATCATACACGCAGAAAAGCTTCGATCGCCCACGATCCATCTTGAGTTGATTCGCACGATCCACTCGAGGCTGGAGGGAACTGGGCGCCTCGCGCCCATCCACATCCTTGATCATGGCCACCCAGGCAGTGTCGTATGGCGACACGCTTATTCGCCCGTCGCTGTCGTCTTCAACAACGTTCGATGTATTCGATAGGATCCTCAATATTGTTCACCTTCAAGAAATAACCAAGTTAATTTGACTAATTAATATAAGTAGTTAATTCTTGAAAAAAGGAAAAGATAATATTTTGAAGTTACCGCATCATGGCCTTGATGAACAGGGCAATCGTCGTGATCATGCACCTGGGGCGCATCTACTGTCGCAACTGTAAAATGCGAAGCGCCAAATCAGTAATTCATACATTTAATATATATAATTTTTTTGAAATGATATTTGTTCTTTATTTACCTGAAATCCTTGATATTTTCTTGTGATTAAGTCGGTAGTTGAGAGAGAGGTTTTTACTGCTGCTCATCCATGCACCTGCCCAAATTAAAATAGTTTCTTGATCATTAATTACTATTATTCATCGTCCATTTTTATACGACCGCATGCAAAAATAGACTGCAGATACTACACCCGAACATAGATATCAACGAAGTATCTTACTGATGGTGAAACATTCCGGCAGGTGAAGCTTAGCCAATGACGGCGGAATCCTGCGGCGGGCTGTCGGAGAGCGGCTAAGGATTGTATATGATAGAGAGGCCATTCAGTTTTGCCTTTGAGTATTTGGATGGAGAAATGGAAAGAAAAGTCAGAGAACTTTTTGGTCTTGCTTGTCTGCACAGTTGTTCATAACTGACCTATATATATAGAGAGAGTTGGGTTCATCTATTATCCGATCCTCGATAGTTTGTAGTATTCAATTTAAATAATATATTTTGAATATGTGGTCGTATCACAAGCTGCTACGTAGTAGCTCATTTTTCTTTCTAATTTTTTTTTTTCTTAAGGGACAAAATGGAGAAAAAATAAATCAGTATTCTTCTTCTTCTCCTCCTTGGTGGCAGCGAACGACGACAGTACTCGCGGATAGTAGCAGCGGCATAACAAAAAACAACAAACAATAGATTATGAAAGAAAGAAAAAGAAGAAGAAAAATGAGAACAAAATTGATGGATTTTAAGAAAAAATAGAAGATAAATTTGATAGAGGATTGAAGAATCGAGAGAGACGGTGGCTATGACAGTGGTTCACTATGAAATTCACCGGTAATCGGGAAAAGAGACAGAGGAATTGACGTAGAAGGATGAATGAGAGATTTGTTGTCGAAAACCATAAAAATGCATTTAACAAAACATAAAAATATATGTTGACACGAAACACAAATATGCATTCAACAAAACAAGTTCATGCGTTTAACAAAACATGTTCATGCATTTAACAAAACGTAAAAATGCATTGTTGGTCAACGGCCGCTAAGGGGCGTTCGAATGCATGCTTCCAACCTACATGTATTATTGTATTCAATGTATGTATTTTTGTATTCATTTGAATGCATAAATCAGTTCAACTAAATGCATGATTTGTTTTCCGCTATCAAATTACTAAGTCACCCTTACTGTAGCTAAATCAGCTAAATTAAGCTTAAAAATCCAAAAAAATCTCCATTATAGGATCTATGAGATTGAGTACTACATACTACCTTAGACTCATGTACTATTTGATTCATTTTCTATATATATATATATATATATAGAGAGAGAGAGAAGTAGAAAATTAATCTTTTAATTTGACTAGAAACATTAATTACAACTGTGGCAGATATAATTGAACTGGGAACATTTTTGGTAAGTCTCTTCGATTTTAATAGTATTCTATCTACGCTGCAGGCCAAAGAAGAAGTCAAACAAGCACTAGCAAAAGACATTTCGCAATATGATTAATGAGTAAATATCAATTTAAATCCTAAACTATACATGTTTTATTAAAAATATCTTGTACTTTCAAAAATATCAATTTAAATCTCAAACTATCATATTTGTATCAATTTAAACCCCAAACTATCCTGAATACAGGGGCATTTTTGATACAAATAAGATATTTTGGGGTTTAAATTGATATTTTTGAAAGTACAGAATATTTTTGATAAAACATGTATGATTTAGGGTTTAAATTGATATTTACCCTATGATTAACCTATCAGGTTATGCTCTTCTTATAAAATATTTCATTCAACTGTGCCGAGGATATAGGCATCCATATTAATTAATTAAATAAGTCGTTTGTTTTATTTCAATTTTCGAATCCTCGTTTGAATGAACCTCCAATTCTAAGTAGCTAAGCTACAGCAATGTATTCAACTACTTTTGTAATTATATATATAAAATATTGGTCAGGCGGCTAAGTATACAAGATTCGATGTTGTCCAATTAATTTGAACGATCTGCACACTTTCATTTAATTATTTAATTTTGAACATAAATATCTCTTTGAGGTTGTATATGATCATCACTATTTGAGTCGAGCTCAAGTTATTGGATCGATATATATATATATATATATATATATATATATATATATAGCTCGAATGAATTTTCGACTATATAATTTTGTCATTTTTTATTTATTATGTTTATCAACTAAGTTCGACCCAACTTTCAACAATTTCAACTACATTTGCGGTTCCAACAATTTGAATTGATTTTCCGTCTAATAATAGATTTAAGTAATGTTTTCATGAATATTTAGTTGTACAAATTAACTAGAACTTGAGGACCTGTACACTTTCCCTATTTCTCCCCTTATATGTTCCACTCGTTGTGCGATGGCCGATTTAGGAGTTAATAAATTTCTAGCTCCTTTGCCAAAATGTCACAAGTTTGAATTTTACTAATGTCTTTATTGGTCTGAATCTATCACATTTGATTTGTTATGTGTAGTTTATTCGTCATGTGTGTTTTGCAGACTATTACACATGAGCGTAAGATTTACCCAGTACATACCGAAGATAGCAACCGCTAATTTTCATAAATTCAAAAAAAAAAATCTGGTTCCATAAAGTTTACGTGCTCATTTAATGTATCTACATCCTTTTTTTTTTGAAAGGGTATTGTGTTCGACATCTTATTTATTGTACTGGATCTCACTTAATTGAATTATAACAAATTTATTTATTTTTTTATGTCGTGGAGACTTGCCATTGCTATTTTTGATATTTATTAGATAATTTTATATTCCTATACAATAGGCTCAAACTATATAAGATACCATGTCTTTGTCATATTTTACTCTCGATTATATTATATTACGTCCGCATATCCAAATTTTATTTCATTCTACATGTGTGCGCGCTTATTTACGATATCTTTACATAGCTTTAATAAGTTGATTTTACAATCTCGTAATCAAAATTGTTATGCATTGTTGGAACATCGGGTCCTCATTCATACTTAGGAAAGAAACGGAAAAATAGGAAGGAAAAATAACAACAATTTCAACACAATAATTTAACGTAGAAAACTCCAAAATCAAAGAAAAACCACAACCCACAAGGGAAAATTCATTATATGATAAATTTTTACAATCACACAATATACATCTCCCTCTAAACCTCCTATACTATTACAAGTTTTTGACAGACTCTCTCTTCTATCAAGATTCTCACAAGAGAAACTAAGAAATGAATTTAAATTAGTCTATAATTTAGTGATTGGTGCATTTGTAATAAAAAAAACCTTATACATCTTATATAGCATTAAAAAGCTCATCACTTTGTTCATAAAATAAATATGGGATAAGATGCTTTTATTTTAACATAAGTAAATTTCAACAATCTTCGCCTTATTAAAATAAAATAATCTTTTGTTATTATACAATAGGCTACAAACTATATAAGATACTATGTCTTTGTCATATTTCTCTCTCTGATTATATTAAATTACGTCCACCTATCCATATTTTTATTTCATTCTACATGTGTCCGCGCGTATTTACTATATCTTTGCATAGCTTTAATAGGTTAATTTTAGAATCTCGTAAACAATATTGTAACGCATTTTTAGTTATTTAAATTTTTTAGTTTATTATCAAACATATGATGATCATTCGTTCAAATTTGATTTAAAATGGTAAGTTTAATGCAAAAGAAATTGACGGACACTTCTGTACGCTCTGATGCATCTTTCAAATCAACTTTAATGCAACAATTCAAAGTGTCATTAAGTTTCATGTATGATAACTGGTTTAATAGGATACTTACAAATGTGTTAATAAGTTTTGTCTATTTACTTGCGGGACATGCTCAAAGAAATTTCTATGCAGATTAGATGATAGTCATGATTTTTTTTATTGTGAAACCTATAGTACGATGGCATGTGTACTTAATCAAACACAATTAGAAAAAATAATCTATATCCCTTTTTAGACTTAAAAGCAATTGGGAAAAATTTAAACCACCATTCATGAAGCATAATATCATACCATAATTTAGACGCTGGTGTATACTATTATAATATCAACGGTTTTTTACTACCGCCACTTGTGATATTATTTGGTCATGATGGAAAGTCGAAATATACGTCGCTATTTTGGTTTAGACCGTAACAAGGTCATTGATGTGGCGCAAGTTGCGGATGATTTTATGAAACGCGCGGATCATTCGAAGAATTACCGCAATTCTGAAAAGTTTCAGATTTCGAGGAAAACTTAGTGTTTTTTGGGTGGAATTGACATTCCGAAAAACACTCATGGCTTTGCAATGACTGATGGCGGATTTCGGGCAAATTCCATCGTTTAGAGGGTCGAAATCGTAATTTAGTATTTTTCGGGATTATTTTGCAATTTCGGATTTTTGTTTTGGGCCTTTTTGGCATTTCTTGTATTTTCGGAGATCAGGGTTAATATTTAATTTCCGTTTGCTTCTTTTTGTTGGCAGCTTTTGACATTTTTGTGGAATCGAGATTTATCTCTTATCGTCAATTCTCGGTATTCCTTTGAATCAACGAGCTTTGATCTTGTTTTTCCTGTTCCACGCACGCACGCTGCATCAGTCATGCAAAGATGCGGCACTATTACTTTATTTTTATTATACTTAATTTTGAAGTATTGGAATTCAATTTCCATTTTATTCCCATCGTTAAATACGTATAAACTTCAATTAAGTGACGATTAATTTTATGATTTAAAAGCAGGCTTGGTCAATATTGAGTCTTTACATAATTGTTTTTCTTATTTTGGTGGAGGACCGACTATTCTGCTGGAGCCATATCAATTATGGACGATTCCCCTTTATGAATATACCTGAATGAGTCAATACAATTTTTATGTATTTATTATAATTATTCAACATAGATAGGCAGTATAAATTTTCCCGAAAGGCTGACGTACGCTATTTGCGGTTGAATTTTGATGGACTTCGTAGTTTATAATTGAGGACTCTATGTGATAATGAATATTTAAGCAGATATGTTAAAGTTTAGTAAACTCTTCTAATAATCTATATTAATTATTTTGCTAAAACAAGAATGAATGGCGGAGCAGGTTATGCCACTATAAGCCCCATTCCTCGTGGGGCGTTTACACTCTCACGTGTACTTCACGTGAAACTCCACCCACTTGCATAAACTAACATTGGTGATCCTAAAAAAAGGGTCGACTACAAAGAATATAAAATAGATGATTTAAGATATCAAAATTAACTAAAAAATAAGTTTGAGATTTCAAGTTTATGAATATCCAAATTTAATGAATTTAAAATTTCAGTTGCGTACATCATTAATCTATTAAAAGCGCGCTAATAAAACTATACAAATAAAATGTTTTTTTATTAATTTTCATTTTTTATACATTATCTCCACTTTTCTTATGATGAAAAACCCAATCTGGCTACCAATTGTAAATTATAGCAATCAATTTAAATTGTCGACTTGATTGATTGACTATTATATATATTAAGAGAAAGATATCCAACTCCTCGATTTAAACCTTTTTTCTCAATTTATCTAACTTAAGTATATCTCTCCCTGATTTGTTTAATTATGTTTCTCCCAATCATCCCAAATATTTAATCGAAATCAACCAATTAACTATCAAATTATGATTTCAGCTACGAACACCAGGCATTTAATTTCATAATGTGCTAATTAGGTCCAATTATGTGTCATCATTTGAATAATAATAGCAAAATACAAATTATATTTAAGGATGCACCAAATGAAAGTTCAAGGGCCTATTATTGGGGCCTAGAGTGAGGGTGTCACATGTATTGGGGGACATATAATTGATTGAAAATTTATATAATTTTTTCAACTTTAACAAGATAGTGACTGAGTCAGACATTGAATTCACTACAACAAAAAATGGCTATTATGACATACTTATGGCGGCACAAAACAATGTATGTCGTAATAAAGCCTTTGTTGTGACATCAAAAGTTTTAATATTGATTCTTGGAAATTTATAAGTGGCTATTACAACACTGAATATTATATATAGTAATACTACACGTATTACGACATTATAAAGTGTTGATGAACATCTATTGTGAGCTACTAGGGCATTGAATAGTATATGCCGTAATACTAGAATAATTATGACATTATAAAATGTTGCTAAAATTAATTTTTTATAAATTATTGGATATATTATTCTCAAAAGTAATATTACTTGTTCCGTTTATTTTTATGCTGGATGTAAATGAGATATATTACTTTTTTATATAATAGAGGTATGCATATTTTAGAGTATAATATTATATTTTCCAACCTCATTCTCGAGTTATAACTCCAAAACATGATTAATTAACTTTCCCTCGATAATTAATATAAGAATTCGTTTTTGATTGAAGGATTTTTTTTACACTATCGAGAAAACAATAATTTTATAGATATATGGGCTGCAACAACTCCCACCAAATGTATTTGGAGCCACGAAAAAGTTAAAAACTTACAGTCAAATTATTTCACTCCCCCCTGCAAAACAGAAAAGAAAAACCTCCAGAAATCGAACCAGCGGTTTTTATCCCAGCACCCATCGCGCCACCCACCGCCCTTTGTCTGCAGCCTCGTCGCGCAGCTGTCGCGCCGACCACCCCGTCTTCTCGCACGCAACCCTGTGTCATGTTGGTACATCAATGTACCACCGTCGTTCGGTCGTGCACCGCCACAGTCCACTGCAGTCTGCAATATTCCGATTTTTGGAAGAGCAAAAATAAGGAAGAAGAAGGTAGTTTGGCCAATTTGCGTATTCCTTATATATTTTTAAAAAAGCGGTAATATTTTCACTGCAATATTAATTCAGTAACTGACGAAACCCTTAAATTCTACAGATGTTTAGCGCTATTTCTCTTTCCCCATTTTGTTCTCTCATTCCTCCCCAAAGGTTGTAATATTTTACCTCTTTGTCGGATTTTCTGGTTTCTTTTTCGATTTTTGAGTTTCTTTAACTTTGAAACTTTTGCAGATCGGTGGTGAAAATGTTAACAACAAACCACTAGAAATACAGTAACTCCGGGCTTCCATCCCCTCAATGGAACTTGATTACTTGAGTTCTTCGGTTCTTTTAGGTTTGTGAAGGTGGGAAAGGAGGCACAACATAAGTATTTTTATAATGGCAGACCTTAGTGGACAATATAGTTTTATTAGTAGGCTAGTCTTGATTGAATTAGTATTTTTTGAGGGGTAATATGATCTATCTTGCTTTGTAGAAATCATGATTAGCTACCCTTGTGATTGTAAGTAAGCTATCAACTTGAACACTTATCTCTGTAGGTCTAACTCTGTAGTTTTTCGTACAAAGAAGTTCAGATGAGTGAGGCTTCAAGCGTTTTTTTTTTGCTTTTCCCTGTTTCCTTTCAAATGATAAGAGTTCTTATGTCCCTGTAATCAATATAGGCCTGGAGATTCTGTCTTTCCCATGCAATCAATTTGGTGAAGAAGAACCTGGAAGCGATGATGAAATTATGGATTTTTTTGCACTCGATTCAAGTCAGATTTGCCCATCTTTGACTAGGTTGGACTACATCCTGAATGTAGCTATTTATTCTAGCATAAGTCTTCCCAATTTGTGTCTATACCTCATTAACTTCATTGTCATTTTGAGATTTTGCTCACCCTAAGTTCTTTTGGGGGGCCTGTGAGAACTGAGCCCATACGTATACTTGCATATTGTTTTTTCCCATTCAGTGATACCATTCATGTATATTAAAACCATTTGTCCTGATTAAGAGCTTTTTATATTAAATTTGGGTATCCATGTAATTTAGTACACTTAATGTTACTCCAGTAAAGGAAGGTGAAATAAACCATATCATCTAAGCTGCATAGTAGTTTTAGATGATTTAGTATATTTTTAATGGTTGCTTCACTTGAATTAGGTTGAAGTGAATGTTGATTGTGATGTTGTTGCTCCGTTATACAAGTTCTTAAAGTTGGAAAAGTGGGGTCTTTATAGATTTTCATTATTTGTAGCGTACTCCATGTCAAGTGGTACAGAAAAGATGGTGATACTATACACAAAGGCTTGCAATTTGGTAAAGTATATGGTAATTAAGTAGGATGGAATTCCTGGCAGAATCAAACGTTTATCCACATAACTTGAGTTTGATATGCAGGGAGAGCAAACAGTATTGTCGTGGCTGAAAGGGTTGTTCTTAACTTTATGCAGAGGATGAGTGGAATAGCAACTCTAACGGAAGTGTTCTCACTGTCAAAGTATCTTTATACTGCTTATAATTTGTTCATACATCAAACAATATTTTTTGACCATCGTCGATGTCTCAAATATGGTTTCCAATCACATAACTTAGGTTCTCTCTTAGAACTTTGATTTTTTAATACTCTGCAGGTCATGACGGATGCTGCACACCCTGCATACATTTTAGAGACACGGAAAATTGCTCCAGGTTTAATACTAATGGATAAATGGGCGGTGTAGAATATAAAGTCAGACTCCAATGGTGCAACATCAGTAACCCTGTGCCTATATTGCAAAGTCATCTCTACTGTTCAATTCTCTTTGGCCTCAGAGACCAATAAAATATGCTTTTCCAGCCAGCAACAACTGCTGGCACATTTTTGTCATGGTGGGGAGTCGATGGCTTGATTTATTGTCACTTGAAGAATTCTTGATCTAGTGTATGGTGCTGATAAAATCTAAATGTAAAAAAGTACCGGTCAATCTTGACTTTGTTGTGTTATGATTGACTTATTGTTATATCATTTCATATATGAAATAGTAGAATTTATCCATTTATGTATTCTATGTGTTTCAGTTTCCAAAATTTAGAGTAATTAATAGATTTGGTGTCAATTCGCTAAAAAAATGGTGACAATATTGAATATTATTACGACGTCGTAGTTATCAAATTGAGGTGTCATAAAAAAGTATTTGTCTAGGCAACAATAGACGTTGTAATAGGTTTCTTTCTCCCAACATACGTGTATGTCCTATTAGATTTATAAATTCTGATTTATAATTAATTTATCTTGACAACGTCTAGTGTTGTAATAGCTAATTTGTTCTATCGCTACACTTGCTTATGCGACACTAAAAAGAAACGTGGAGAAAAGTAAAATGTTGAGATAAATTACATTTTACGACAGTTTCTAATGTCTCTTAAGCCATTTTTTGTTGTAGTGATTCTTTGATAACTAAGTCTATCAGTCAGTGAGATACATCTTAGATTCATGGGTGTGCAGAATGTGGTGGAATATAAGCTTTTCTAGTTCAGAGACTTAGACACGTTAGACAAACTCAGAACATATGTTAGAAGCATATAGATGTCACCATGAGATGCTGGAGGTGAGATATGCAACATAAATAACAGTCAGCAGTACTGTAAAGTAAGTGATACAAGGATTTAATGTGGTTCGAAGAAACCCCTCATGCATCCACAAACCTAATGAACATGTGAATTTCTTATTCCTTATGAATTAATTGTTTTATACTTCTAAGGGAAGTGACTTCAGATCTCATATCTTATAGATCATTCGTCCCTGGGCTATCAGGCCAAAAAATATCTCACACTTGTGTTCACCCAATTTACCTTAGGGCTACTAACGACTTTCGGGTTACTTGCTTACTGCTTCATCGAGACACATTTGCTTTTTTAGACAACTACACTTTGCTGCTTATTCACAGCTTCACCCGAATTTCTAAACTTACAATTCACGTCCGACTTGGTTTGGGGCTACATTTCAACTATTTAAATGAGTTTTACATTGAAGAACAAAGCTAAAATTAGGCTCCCTCGTCTAAGCTCTATTACAGATTTTAGAATAAAGTATGACTTAGAAATATGAGAGACTAGACCTAAGTAGTTTCACAGACGAAGTGGTGAAATCCTATAGATTTAGAAGAACAAATTTTGTCCAAGTCCTATTGGAGTTAGAGTTGGAGTTGGATATGGAGTTGTGCTTTCTTTCTTCTTAATACAACCAATATCCACTCGTATGATTTTCCTCCATTTCTTCTATTGAGGAAGTTATGTATTTATAGAAGAATGAATTCAAACTATAGTCGTTGGAAAAAAGTCGTTTGAAATTCAAACTTCATTATGACAGTACCGCTGAACTTGTCTTCTGTTTTATTACCTAGTGAGTCAGATTGATGCGTTCACCAAACTATCAATAGATCTGACTCTTCTTCATCAATTTCCATCTTCAGCTGAGTCTATGTTTGATCCCGTGTTGAGCCCCTCAAACTTCTTTTGACTTCATCTTCCGATAAACTATTGTGCGACAAGGCTGCTAGATCTAAGTCACTAACTATGAATTATGTGCAAAGTCTCAAACATTTACTTGTTCAGCAACAAAAATCATAAATTAACCAATGGTGGAAAGGAGAGAACTGGTGCGTTGGTACAATATCATTAAGATAATTATTAAAAATACCTAGTTAAAATTAAACTCTTAACAATTTTTATAATATGAAACAACAATAGACAACCATTTAAAGAATAATATACTCCTTTGTAACAATAATAATAAAAAAATATGTATATATTGCAAAGAGGATCAAATGAAAACTCTTTCCCATGTTTTAATTAAAAAATATAAAAACTCGTGTATCTGTTCGTATGGTACGGACGAATAAAAATATCATTTATATTTTACA
Organism: Salvia rosmarinus; assembly: GCA_036937905.1. NCBI lineage: Eukaryota > Viridiplantae > Streptophyta > Magnoliopsida > Lamiales > Lamiaceae > Salvia > Salvia rosmarinus. The sequence continues at coordinate 2,410,283 of JAODLM010000210.1, forward strand.
TTATCATTTATACTAAAGAAAAATCTCAATCTGCACATACGAATATCCGCATAAAAGACTACTGATGGGATATGGCCCAACCGCTCAGGCCCACTGGCAGGCCCAACCGAGCTGAGCCTGACCTAATGACGGCCCCATGCGGTTAAGCCTAAAGCCCAGCGTCTAAACCCCAATCAAGACCAAGTCAAAGGCGGAGATCGTGGTCAGTTATGGAAGGAGATCTTGGTCAGTTATGGAAGGAGATCGTGATCCTGCAAATCAAGGGATCCGGTACAAGATCCACAAACATGTATAAATAGAGGTTAAATCGACGGTAGAAGGGTTAGCAACTCGTTTAATACTAGAGCTTTTTAGATACACTCATTGTAATCCATTATAGTGAAAGTATTGAGGACCATCACCTCCGTGGACGTAGATCTCATTCCTGATCGAACCACGTAAAAACTCTTATATTCTTTACTGCTTTTCTTAAATCTCGTCTATTTACATACACTAGATTTATCATTAGACCGTCTGTGGGAACCTTTTGAACAAAAGCTTCGCTTTCCTACAACTCAATGGCAAGAACTCGTGCAACGCTAGCATCACGGCGGTGCCGCAACAACCGCAGAGGACGATCGTAGTCACGCAGTCACGGAAAGGGATCGCGGACGCCACCGGCAACACACCGAGGTTATATGGAGAACATTCCTATACACCTCGTGATCGCCGCCTAACGGTTAGGAAGATGCCGACCTCAATACCAATGAACAAAGCGGTTCACCGATCTCATGAGGTCCTCGGCCGTGCGGTGTCCGAGTTCCTCAACACAAATCTCGCCAATTCCGAGTTTCTCAACCGAGGACAAACGGAGCGGGCACCTCAAGAGCACCAACCGATGGTTACGGTGCCCGGGTCGCCGCCCATCGAAGTGATCAACGCCATCTCGACACAATAGTCGAGAACGCGTACATCGCCCCGCCGTCCGAAGTCAATCACCTCGCTGGGATGGTCGCAACCATTCGCCCCCGCATCGCCCGTGGAGTCGCTTCACCACCTCGACACGCCGCCTGTGGAGCCGAAAGGGACGTAAGAGAGAGAGGCGGGCCGAACTCTCCTCGAAGAGACGATAGACGCCATTATCGGTCTCCCACCCTCCGAGAGAGATGGCAATGATATCCCGAGGTTCGACCGCACGGAGAATCATCTCCTTTCTCCGTAGAAATTTTGACACGCCCTGCCCCGCCGACACAGTGGCACCCAACATCGCCGCCACGATGGTCTTGGGACCCTCCGACTTCCTTTTCGCCACACCACTAACATGGCGAATCAAGGAATGGAAGATTTTCATATGTGCAAAATCTTCCCGAGGTGTCGATCTCAACGCCCGACGTTGGTTCACCTCGCCCGCCGTAACAAAGATACACCGCTCAAGGATCTCATGGATCGCTTTAAGTGGCGCTTACCGTAAGATGCCACCTCAGCAGCCTTCGCCCGACCGCTCACCATCCGCCAGGATAGGACGAGACGATGTCGAACTGCCTCGAGGTTCATCAAGGAGTCTCTCAAAATTGATGAGAGTAACGATCTCTACATTATCAATGCGCTCAAGAACGGATCGACTTGGTGCATCAATAAAGAGACCACCGGGAAAAGCCAAGACGGCTAGTCACATCCGGATCCCGGTCGACAACCACGCCAAAGGAGACGAGTCGATCGGAAGAAAGAGATCCGGGACGAGCGGAGGTTGAAAGAAAGAAGCCGATGACCGAGGTCGAGACGATCGCCGAAGTGCCTTGAGAGGATCAAGAAGGGCTCGATCGAGTCCAGGCTAGGACCTCGGCCAAACCCTGGCGGCAACGCGCCTCATCTGCTCAAATCGAGGGCGGAGATATTTGAGCTCCACGCTGAGCTCTTCCCAAAGCCTCCTCTTATGAAAGGAGGATCCAAGAAGAGGTCGACGGAGAAGTATTGTGACTATCACCAAGGGTATGGTCACAATACCGAAGATTGCAGAAACTTGGGCTCGTAGATCGACGAGCTCGTCAAATGAGGAGCGCTTAAGAAATACCTCGGCCGACCTGGGCCGGGGAACAAGAAGCGCAGAGGAAAGAATGGAGGTGGCAACAACTGTCGGCCGACCTCGACGACGACCCAACATGAAGAAGACGAGGACGAAGGTCCCAATGCGATGGAGCAGGTCTACGCCATTATCGGACTGCTCATAGGAATGACGAGGTCGTCGTTGAAAATAAAGCTCGGAGGCCGGTCCCCGAGGAGCCGAAAAATAAGCGACTCTGGGACGGTGAGAACATCATGTTCTCCAAAGATGACCCCGTGCCCAAGATCATGCCCCACCGTGATACCATCACCATACAAGCCGTGGTGGGCAACAAGAACGCCCACCGGTCTACATCGACATTGGTGCCTCCGTCAAGATCATCTTCGTAGCCTCGATAAACTCGAGGTCGGAGGATTCAAATACATCCCGCACCATCCCAGTGCGGAGCTTCACTCAGAGGCGGTCCAACCCGAGGCGTCATTACCCTTCCTACATCAGTAGTCGTGCTCCCGTGTCGGTCACCAAGGCCATTCAATTTTTCTTGGTCCGAGCTCCTTCACCGTACAACATCATTCTGGAAGAGACCGCTATACGCCACCAAAGCTCCTCGCTTGCACCACCTCACCATCAAGATACCCACCCGGTGGGAGTGCTAAGCATCCAGGTGACCAAACGACGCCCAAAGAATGCCTACGAGTCTCAACTCAAGATGTGGCCTTACCTCGTGCCTAGCAATTACAGTAACCTCGTAGCGAGCACCCCAGACGACCGACCGAGAACCTTCAACTATGCGACGATGACCCCTCCAAAGTCGTTAAGGTCGGCACCCAGGGTCCAACTGATATTCGACAGCATGTCATACAACTTCTGGGGGAATACAGGGACGTGTTCGCGTGGTCTCCACTCGACATGATCGGAGTGTCACCCGAGCTCATCACTCATCGTCTCAACATCGACCCGGCTACCAAACCAGCCGCGCGAAGAGAGGTTTCGCACAGAAGCGCAGCCAGTCATAAGAAACGAGGTGACTCAACCCGTGAGGCCAAGATCCTGTTTGAGGTCAAATACCCGACCGGATGGCTAATCCGGCCGTGGTCTCGAAGCTGAGAGAGGGGCGGCGCATGTGTGTCGACTATACCGACCTCAACAAACACTACCCAAAGATTGATACCCTTCCCGATATCGACAAGAAGGTGGAGGCACCGTGGGCCACGAGATCTTCGCTTGATCTATACAAGAGTACCACCAAGTCCTCGATGAGCTGGGAGGATGCTCCAAAGACGGCATTCATCATCGACTTGTGTCTTCGCATCGAAAAATGTCTTTCACCGAAAACGCCGAGCTACCTACCGGAGGATGGTGGACGCTATATTCAAATATCATATAGGAAGATCGTCGAGGTTCACGCCGATATATATCGTGGTCAATAGTTGAAAACCGAAAGTCGCGCCGACGACCTCGTAACTATCCTCCGCCTCCTCGTGTCGGTCAACCTCAAGCTCAACCCCAAAAGTGCACATTCATGGTGAAAACGGGAAATTTTGGGATGTTGGGTTTCAAGAAGGCTTGAAGGCGAATCCCACTATGTCAAACGGTACTTGACATGCAGTACCAAAACCATCCGTGAAATCCACAAACTCACCGGATGTCCGTCGCCTCAAGAGATTCTTATCTAGGTCACCGAGAAGCGACTACCCTTCTTCAAGATCTTAAGGAGAGCTCCGACTTTGCCTACGGGAAGAACACCACGCCGCCTTCACACACCGAAAGAGTATCTCGCCGACCTGCCCACCCTGACCATCCCGAAAGAAGGCGAGCTCCTTTCTTTATATTTGGCCACCTCGGATGAGGCAATCAGTATGGTATTGGTGCGAGATGAGATCGGACGACAACTCCCCATCTACTTTATCAGCCGAGCTCTCAAAGGACCAGAGACGAGGTACACCAGCCTCGAAAAGATAGAGTTAGCACTGGTGAACGCCAAGCGACGTCTCCGACCTTACTTTCAAGCCCATTCCATCCGTGCATCGATCGACTTACCACCGAGATAAGTTTTGTCAAAACCCGAGTCATCCGGACGATAGCCAAGTAGCATCGGAGCTCGACGAGCATGACATTTCATACTCCCCGCATCGCCATAAAAGGGCAAGCCCTCACGATTTCTGGTAGAGGCCAAATTTCAAGTCGATCCTACCAAAGAGGTTATCCGACCTCCGTCCTTACGACGGAGGAACCCGACCTAACCCACCGATGACCGCTGGCGATGTACGTGGGCGGGCTTCATGCAAACCGGTAGCGGAGCGTGCATCTTGCCTCGGCCCGACAAACAATAAGGGACCTATTCACTTCGGTTTACCTTTCCGACCACAAACAACGAGGTGGAGTACGAAGCACCGATCTCGTGGACTCACCCGCAGCGAATTGAAAGTGAAAAGATCCAAATCTTCGAGATTCCTGTGTCGTAGTAAACCGTGTCCTAGGCAAATCGAGGCCAAGGAGGATCGGATGAAGCAATACCTTGAGAAGGCAAAGAGATCTTGACCTTATTCGTGTACTCCGCAATTTATCGTATTCCACGAGGGAGAACAATGAGTGACATCCTCGAAGAAGTTGGCTTCATCATCAACAAATCCTCCGGTGGAGAAGTTCATTCCAAGCATTGCGGAGTCCCACGCCGGCATCATCACTGAGATAGAGCCGAACCGATGTCTCCCATAAAGGCCTACCTAGAAGAAGGTGCACTACCTCAAGATCGGCTCGAGGCCAAAAAGATGATGGTCAAATCCCAAAAGTACCTCATGCATGAAGGCACTCTCACAGAAATCCTACCTTCAACCACTCCGAGGTGCCTTGGACCGTAAGAGGCGGATTACGTACAAACGAGATTCACATGGGATCTTGCGGAAGCCACATCGGATCACGAGCTCTCTCAAAGAAGACACCGAGGTCGTAGACATCGCCCACCTCATCCAAGATTCGGCCGAGCTCGTCAAAAGTGTCCAAAGTGTCACCACGCCACGGTCAAGCTACCTCGCATCGACCTTAGTAGCCTTCGAGTCCTCGCCTTTCATGCAATGGGAATCGACATCGCTGGCCCTTCGACCGAAAGACTGTGTCGCTTCGATACTTGGTCGAAGCTATAGACTACTTCATAAAATGGGTCAAGCGAGCCACTTTCGAGCCTCACGAGCGTAAGGATTCATCATTCGTGTGGAAAACATAATTTGCCGCTCGGCATACCGCATATTTTGATCTCGACAACGGCACCCGCTCGTCGACAAAACTTCAAAGAATGGTGTGAAGAGCTCCGGATCAAGAACATTTCACCGATCGCACACCCACGTGCGAATGGTCGACCGAGGTGACGAACCGCACGATCGCATAAGGATTGAAAAGAGGTTAGACAGAGCTAAAGGTGATTGGGTCGAAAATCTCGCCAAGTCCTCTCGGTCCTGCTGAACAACATCTCGGACTTCGCACGAGAAACCCCTTCGCCTTAGTCTACGGGACCGAGGCTGTCATACCACCGAGATCGGCGCATCGAGCCCGCTGCATTTTCACTGACCAGACGGCAACAAGGAGGACCTACGGTCAACCTTGATGCTTTAGAGGAAAACGTGAGCTCGCTTTCATAAATGAAGCCAAGCAAGTGCCAGTCGCAAGGTACTACAAGAAGAGGGTAAAGCCTCCACGCCCAAGTAAGCGACCTCGCCTTGCGAAACAATGAAGCCAAGAAAGCCGAGCGCCTTAACAAGTTAGATCGACATGGAAGGCCCATACCGCGTTCACGAAGACCTCGGCAAAGGGGCCTATAAGCTTGCTCATCTATCCGGTGCACTTATTCCCCGAACCTAGCATATCACTCATTTAAGGAGGTATTTTACATAGTTTTGATTTCAGATCGGCATCATGTTTGCCCTATTTTCGCTTTGCCGAAGTGCGATATTATATACTTATTCAATAAAACATTTGTTTTTCTAATGAGTATTTCACTTCGTCTCATCTTATATCTATGTGAACATCCATTCGGATAAACCACAATTAACCTTCAAAAGGGGATGCCCTTGCGAAGATGGCACATACAGACAATTTATGAACTTGAACCTATACGCAAGGCATACAAACAACTCATTAAATTGAACATCTACATGCAAGGCATACGATAACTCATTAAATTGAACATCTACATGCAAACGACGCCCGGATCGGATCTCGTCAATTTATACCCTTTATTTGGGAAGATATACACTTGATAAACAAGATGAATACATTTACGGCTAAAACCAAGTCCTAAGCTATATTTGTACCTCTAGGGGAAAATATACACTTGCACAAAGCCCAAATACATTCACTACTATACACCAAGTCCTAAGCTATATACAAATCACTCAGACTTCCGAGCTCCACCTCGCCAAGTCTCACTGAAGCTACACCAGTTCGAGACAAAATCCCCGGGTCGACGATGAACACCCGGGATGAACTCGGTGCCTTCGACCCAGTCGATGAGGTCGGCGCCACCGCGGCCTACTCCAGCCGCACTTTGAACAGACGCAGATGGGCCCCGACCTGAAAGGGGCACTCCCGGAACCCCCCGGCCTGAAGGGGGCACTCCCGGAACCGAAGTTGGACTTCGGCCCTTGAGCTTGACGTCTGGCCGGGGTTACGACCCCGTCCCCGACCTACCGTCCTTCCTTGCCGACCTGAGGTCCTCGGGCGCCTCGCACCTGCTGACGACCGACCCTTGGTTGCTCCCATCGTGGCCGGACCAAGCAACCGGAGTACTTCAGCATGGTCAGCATAGCCGCCCCCCTCCTCGGGTTCTTCAACTCTTACACCGGCTGGGCAGGCTGTGGACTCACCACGAGGCTGGGGCATATGTCTTTTGCGGACAAGCTCGTAGACTGGAGGTATTTGACATGGAAGTTGAGGCAATCTTTGAAATTTTTACTACGAGGCCCCTCCTCATCCCTCAGCACCATACCCTCGGCAAGCAAGCTCTGCACTCGACCATCGGCCTCTGATATGGTAACTCCACCAGATCGGTGGATCACCTCTTCATATTCAGCGTGTTCCTCCGAGATCCGAGCCGCCTTCTCCGTCGTCAGCTCGAGCTGCTCCTCACATTGCATCAAGCGTCCCTGAATAACGTCGGCAAATAAATCCACCCCCTGGACTTGAGATATATGATCCTTAGCTTTAAAGTCTCATTCTCACCATATGGGCCACCTCGATTCACCTCTTGCGCTTTCTTCTTCACCGTAGACGACGCCGAGTGATGTCCATGTTGACCAAAGTCCGGGTCACCGGCAGATCGACCTCCAAAACAGTACCTTTTCGTCCTTCTCAGCCAAGGCACCTCGGGCCTCTTTTAGCTTGGTCAACAAATCATGATCGAGTCCGAGGTATTGAGAAGTGGAGTGCTAAAAATAAAGGGACAACACACATTTCAAAAGTTGTATTTATTATTATTCACAAAAGTGGAAACTTTACAAGGCTCGGGATCCTATCGACCCCGCAAATCAACCTATTACAAGAGGTCCACCGACCTCGGGCTCTTTGTCGGACTCACCGACCTCCCGCCGATCCTGCTGCTGCCGCTATCAACCCCTTCGAAGGAAGCTCGAGCTCGGCCCGCCTCCCGGCCGCCCGCACCTCGGTGAAAGCTCCCAAGCTCGTGGTCTTCATCAACCTTGATTGAGCAATGGCCTCGGCCGTCGAAAGGAGGTGGAGGCCGCCAAAGCCTCCAAAGACGGGAAGGAACCGACCTCGAGATCACCCGCGTACTCTTATACATTGCTGGGGCGACTCAACCCAGCCATGCTTGACCTTGTCGGCTGTGCATGGCGGCCGCCAGCCTCCGGTGGTCTGACACCACCCGCGTCCTGAGCACGACGGCCAGGTCGGAGATGAAGGCTGAGAAGCTCTCCGACTCAACGAGCTTGCTGGCGAAGGCCCTCAACATTGGCCCCTGACCTGCCAGCATGGCACTCCTCTCGTCGGCGAGCTCCTTCTTCGCCCCAGCCGCCTCCTCGAGCTCCCCTCGAGCGACCTCCAACGCCCAAGCTTTCTTCTTCAGGGCGGTCTCGGCAGCAACCCTCACGGCATCAGCTTCCGCCCTCGCAGCTGCCATAGCGGTATCAGCATCTGCCCGCGCAGCGGCAAGTGTAGCCTCCACAGCGGCCCGCTCCCGCTCTAACGCCTCGCACTGAGAGTAGCTCTCGGTGATGTAACCGACGGCGTGTTGCAACTCCCCAATCACCGAGCTCACTCCCTGGAGAACAAAACAAGTTAGTACGCATCACAGAGCAGATAAAACAAGTATAGAAGAGATCTATACCTTGGGAGGATACGGCCGAGCCGGAAGCCGACACCTCATACGCGATCGGGCATGAGTATGTTTCTCAAGGCGGACTCGACCGGTTGAGGCGCTGTCATCGATGACTAAGATCGCCAACCACCACTGGGGCTCGCGGTGCTCAAATTCTGCCTCGCCTTCTTCTTCGGAGGCGCCTTGCTCGGATGATGAGGCCTTCTTTCGTGGCTCCAACTTCACTACACAATAGAAGAAAATTTTGTTAACACAGTGAGATCGGACATATGAGAAATAAGAAAAAGAGGGTGCCCTCACCCAGCTCCGACCCCGACCCTGAGGCCTTTGACCTATGTATGCTCAGTCCGCATTATTCGTGTCGTCTTCGTGAACCTTACGTAAATTTCATCGAGCATATTGAGTTGATCCTCTATGTAGCCGAGTGGCTTCACCTTCACATCTTCATTCTACCCACCCCACTGTAGCTCGGTGCCCATCACCCTCAAAAGAAATATTTGTTTTGTTACTACGGTACCTTCGAGGGTAGCTACCCAAACGGATGCCGAGGTGAAAATAGTACACCTCCCGCACTCGACGCTAAAAATCGCATCAAAACCTCGGGAGAACTCCTCGCCAGGTCAGAATAAGAAAGCCCCATCCCAACCAATTCGACCTAATGGAGTTTGGTGTAAATTGGCATATGGGAATTTGGAAATACTCCGAATATGCAAAAAATGGGGCTAACGAAACCTAAGACCAACCTCATGGCGCCTACATACACCATTATGAACCCCTCAGGAGGAGCCAAAGCTCGGTCACGGATCCCGGCAGCACCACTGTGCCTCCGCCGGAAGGTGGCAATCTGCCCTACTCTAATTACGTCGGCAGCGGTCGAGACGATCTAACGTCCCTGACCTTATAATCATCCCAAACAGAGGAGACTTCCGGCACCCTAGCGCTAATACCCAGTGACCTACCCTCCAAGGTATGACACATATAATCCCTAATCTCAATAACATTTTCAGGAAGGGGAGATGAATGGGCGACGCAGACTCGACAAAGAAGAAGATGCACGCGTCATACTTACTTTTAAAGGAAGGATTTCGCTTCTCCGATGAATTTGAGAAAGGATTTCTGGCAAAACTCTGAAAATCTGCTCTGGAACGATGGGGAAGAAGAAAGTGAACAGTTTCCTCATTCGAGCCTATTTATAGTACAAATGGGCGCCCAAACTTGCCGTTTCAACTTCCCACGTGGCTAATTGCGATTTGATGTGGAGTAGACGCACGCACGTATTTCGAGCGCCTACCAACCGTCTGGCACGTATGACGTGATCAAGGACGCGCTGACACATCGGTCTAATCGTGCAATCATCACTCTGACTCCGGACCTCGGCTTCGTCCTTCCAAGCGACGTCGCTATCCAACATCAGACGACTTAGGTCGGACCTCGATATCATCCAGACAGATATCGCTATCCAGCTCGGACCTCGGTATTACCCAGCCGGATATCGCTATCCAGGTCGGACCTCGACATTCTCCTGCAGGACATCTCTGTCCAATGACAGACGACTCAGTTCGGTCCTCGACAAGCGGTGCACGTCCAGACCGACAAACCGCTAAACTCAGTTCGGACCCAGATCGTCAGATCCGGCCCTAACGTAAAGAAGATAACACCTTCGACAACAACCTCAGCCGAGCACCAACCAGCCTCGACAAAATACGATCTTCACCTCACCTCGGCATAGTTGTTACTCGACTATTTGGGGGAGGCTATGATGGGATATGGCCCAACCGCTCAGGTCCACTGGCAGGCCCAACCGAGCTGAGCCTGACCTAACGACGGCCCCATACGGTTAAGCCTAAAGCACAACGTCTAAACCCTAGTCAAGACCAAGTCAAAGGCGGAGATCGTGGTCAGTTATGGAAAGAGATCGTGATCCCGCAAATCAAGGGATCCGGTACAAGATCCCCAAACATGTATAAATAGAGGTTAAATCGACGGTAGAAGGGTTAGCAACTCGTTGAATACTAGAGCTTTTTAGATACACTCATTGTAATCCATTATAGTGAAAGTATTGAGGACCATCACCTCCGTTGACGTAGATCTCATTCCTGATCGAACCACGTAAAAACTCTTGTGTTCTTTACTGCTTTTCTTAAATCTCGTCTATTTACATACACTAGATTTATCAACTACCTCATTAAGAATAATCTTGATCGTTGATTAGAGAGAGAGAGAGAAAGAGAGTTTAGTCGTCGGTATTAGATGACTTGTAAATTTATTTTAGAAAAATGCCGAATCATCAACACAAATGATTGTACGATCTATTATAATATAAATTTGTAACCAGTAATTTCCAATTATATGTCAAATGTTAACCTTAAGGTGAAAAATTAGAAATTTGAAGATATACGAATATTGATAGGATACGGCCCAACTACTAGGCCCAGGTATCAGGCCCAATATAAATGGGCCCCGACATTAAGCCCATGTGAGTTCGGCCCAAAAAGACTCCTCGATCAACTACAACTCTAATCGCAATTGGAGACGTAGAAGATTCGGATGCATATCTAAAAGAATCCTTATGAGAGAAGACTTGGAATCAGAGTCGAACTCAACTTGGTATCAGAGTCAGAGTCGAACTCAACTTGGTATCAGAGTCAGAGTCGAACTCAACTTCATGAATATGTATAAATAGAGACTAGATTAGAGAAGAGAGAGGGATCTACAATCATCTACACTTAGATCGATCTACGATCAACTACTCTCTTTGTAATCGCTCCTCATATTATCAATATCAATTACACTCTCCCTCCCCGTGGACGTAGATCTTTTTAATAGATCGAACCACGTAAATCCTTTGTGTTCTTGTGCATTTATTTCCCTAACGAAATTAAGATCGATGAAATATAATGATGTTCATTTACAGAATCGTCGATTTGATATTGCGTTATCCCTTTGCAAACTAATCGACCTAGTATAAAATTATTATTAGGATGAATATATTCATCCCCAAAATTATTAAAAGAATTTTGAAAAGACTTTTGAACTGATCAACTGATGGCTTGACCCGCCATCGTATTGGTTAGAATTACACAAAATTCTACTTTGAATATTGACGAAGAACAATTAACTTCGATAAATTAATAGACGAAAAAGAAAATCTTATACAGCCTTAACTTTTGAAATCATGCTTAAAAAATAGATACATTTTGTCTTGTTTATGCGAAATATATTTCTGACATGATTAATCATTACTAAATTAATAAGACTTGCTGATATTTATCTTTCCGGTAGAGTATATGATATACTAGTAATAATATATATGGAAATATGATAATTTGCTCCTTTTATGTATGGGCGTTAGCTATTTTTAGTGTAGAAAGTTCAATGTGATGTCATTAGTACTCTTTTAACTTTTTTTAACTTGACTAAATTTAGTCCAATTCAGATTTATCGCTTAGTTATTTGCCAAACATCAGAATTTCAATTAGAGATCATGCAAAAAATAATATAGTTAAATTTGGGTGACATTTATCCTTAATTATTTTTTCTCATGTCAGAATACCAAGGACAAATTTTCCTTTATGAAAAATATATGATATTTAGGATACATTAGTCATATGTTAAAAACATTATTAAGGTCAAATCCGATTTTATTAACCATTTTATATTGTTTACATGCTATTACATAAACTCATAAATTTACTCCGTATCCAACAAAAACGGTGGATGTCGGTTTCCATGAGAAAAAGGGTCCAATTATGTATTTTAAAGTTGTATTTCCCGTTGCATTTACAAGTGTCTCGGCTGCTGCTTCTTTTTTTGTTCTTTTAATAGGGTATAATAATTTCTTAAACTCTCGAGTGGTTGGAAAACATAGGCACAATTTAGGGCATGGCATTGCAATAGGAAATGATAATCAAGGGCTTACACAGGCTATAAACGGCATAATTCAAGGGAATCGAGCACATTATCGTCAAGGATATAATACTAGAGTTGATAGTTTCGTCCTTGAATTTTATGGGTCTTATAGAAAAAATAAAGAATAAAAGTTCCTTGTGTTGAATATATGAACTCCTATGAGTAAGAAACTCATTAGTGATTGATGGATCCATGAGAGATGCTAATAATTTTCTTAAAATCAAATCTGATTTGTCTGGCACCTTCCGTAGGGTTTAAAAGAGGAGTAATACATATGGTTTGCTAAATTTTCTTTTCAATATAAAAATAAACTCTTTTTTGGGCTCCTTTTAGCACGGAGCACTAAATGATCGCACCTCTCGTTTATACCCAGAACCCAGTCTGGTAAATAACATGAAAGACACATCCAAGTTCGTCTATTATAGATTGGAGTAGTAATGTCAATGGGTGGATTTTATAAGGATCGATCCAGAACCGCTCATAATCGATTAAATTTTAAAGCAACGGTTATGATTTCCGGTTCCAGACCCGCTTTAAACCTGTAGTTTGATGGTTCGATCTGGTTCGGTTTCGATAATGGTTCTAGAAGCATAATCAATACTTATTTATTCGTTCTGGTCCGAGTAAAACACGTCTATTGACAAGCCTAAGCTTAAGTATGCTTGTAAATGAGTCGGTTTTGCCCATTCCGATCTGGAATCACTCATAACCATTAACTTCTAAAGCATCGGTTTCGGTTCTAATTTTGTTTCTAGTTCGGTTCTTGTTCCAGATTCATTTAGATCCGGACCGTTTCGGACTCATAGTTGATGGTTCGGATCCGATATTTAATGGATCGGTTCCAAAACCAGAATCGAAATTTATTTATTGATTCTGATCCAGATAAAATCCGTCCATTGACATCCATAGATTGGAGTCTAATGTGGCTGCGCACAAGGCCAAGGGTGGAGCCAAGGCCGGGCATGCCTTGGCTATCGTCAGGGCAATTTCTTTTATCATTATTGTATTTAAATTAATATTACACTTTTTATATACTACGATGTCTATTTGTAAAATCCCGAGTTCTGCCTCTAATCGCGGATCACAAACACTACCAATCTGTCACATGTATACAGCCAGAAGATGGTCGTCCTTATTATTAATTATTAATTCATTCTGATCAATTTCCTATAAAAAACTAATAACCAACTGCGATCGTCAACACGTCACTCAAGAGAATTTTGGCGTCGGGTCCTTAATTTTTAAATATCCTCTATTTGAATATTAGCTTTTGTTATAATTGGTTTTGTCAGCAACGTCATAAGACTCATAACGCTTGACTAAAATAAAACTATTGTGGAAAGTTGCAAACTAAAATATTATTATATGAAAAAGTTATTCAACATTGTAAACTGAAAGTAACTTTAAATATGTATAAACATATGTACTATATAGATAAAATTCAGCAAATAAAACTTTTTAATTTGAATTTCTCCTACTCTTTTTTTCCAATCTCTCTATTTATTACTGCTATCTAGGGATAGCAATGGATCGGATCTGAATCGGATTTGGTTAGATTCGGATCCAGATCCGTAATTTTTTGCTTAGGTTCGGATCCGGTCCAGATCTATTGGGTCCAAAAAAATTAGATCCAGACCCAGATCCATAAGATCCACAGGATCCAGGGTCTAAATCCGGATCCATATATTTTCTCTTCTAAAATATAACATAATAATAATAATAATAATCTAAATACATAGAACACCATAATAATTATTTCAACATTCTACAATCATCACTATACAAGAAGATGTTAGTCACAAATTTACTTTTGCTTTCATAACAATAAATAATATTGCAATAGTAATAGAAGAAGCAGCACACATATTTTAGCAAATAGACCACTCATATACAAAATTTTCTCAATTACGAGGTACAAATTTCTAATATTATTAATATACCATCCAATTTCGTAACCTAGTTTATCTAACTTCGACTATAAAGAAAAATGATATAATACACTTATAAATATAAATAAAAATTATATATACATATATATTATATGGATCCATGGACCGGATCTGGATCTCAGAAATTGAGATCCAGATCCAGATCCGGATTTTAAAAGAATGGTCTGAATCCGGTCAAGATCCGTCTGATCCTATTTTTTGAAGATTCAAATCCTGAAAATGGATCTGAATTTATGAATCTGGACCGAATCTAAGATCCACTGACATCCCTACTGGCTACTGCTATCAATATTATTATCCTCTTTTTTGCACCATCATATATAATCCATTTCTCCTACACTTTTTTCGAGAGACTTTTATTCAACTTTACCCATTTTGTCTCCCAGTCTTCGTTTTGCAGTAAATCTCTCGTTATCTCTCGTCCAGTTTCATACATTGGGGTATATTTTTCAATATAAGTTTGACTCAACTTTTTAACCTAAGTCTCACTTATCTCTTGTCCTTTCAAATTTTTTAATTAATAAACTCGTCTAAATTGTCAAATTCTCATCACTTCGAGCCATTGATTCAAGAAATAAATTGTTCTACTTTGATATACTTTGATCCAAATCAAAACTTTTTTTCCTTAAGTCTGGATCCGATCCGGATCTATTGGATCCAAAAGAATTAGATCCAAACCCAAATCCATAAGATTCGAATGGTCCAAGATCTAGACGCGGATTCACATATTTTTTCTTCTAAAATAATTTCTAAATCAACTATAATTCACAATAATACTATAATAATTATTTAGAATTTTTACAATCATCACTATACAAGAAGATGTTAGTTATAAATTTACTTTTGATTTCATGGTATCAAATAATATTACAATAGAAATAGAAGAAGTAGCATACATATATCTTAGCAAATAGACCATTTATATACAATTTTTTTTCAAATACACGATATAATTTTCTAACATTATTGACCTAGCATCCAATTCTATAACATAGTATATATAACTTCGACTAGAAAGAAAAATAATATAATATAATTACAAATAAAAATAAAAATTACATATACGTATATATTATATGGATCCACGGACCGGATCTGATCTCAGAAATTAAGATCCAGATCTAGATCCGGATTTCAAAGAATGATCCAAATTCGATCTAGATCTATTGAATCCTATTTTTGAAGATCCAGATCCTGAAAATGAATCTGGATCTGGATCGGATCCAAGATCCACTGTCATCCCTAATCAGAAATAACAATTATCTCATTATTTATTTGTTTGAAAAAATTATTAATTATTTGTTCTAGCATAAGAGTGTTTGTGAAGTAAACACTATTGAGCATTCATCTTAAAAGAGTTGTAATACTCTTGTTTATTGAGAGGTTAGATGGTGAGCAGACCATGTTCACATCTAAGTTGTGTGTGGTGCAGACACATCCTATATTTTATCGTGGGTGAAGATTTGAGAAGTTTCATATACATAATAAGAGAGAATCTTATTGTGTAAGTCCTTTTGTAGCTTATCTCCAGGTAATAAAGTGTTTATTTTCCGTGGGTGAGGCCCCGACCCCCAAATGCATGGTTCACCGATTAGGTTACGAAGTTCTTGTATTGCTTCGTTTCTTTATTTGTTTGTGTTTTTATGAATATTCTTCCCGCACGTAGCACAACTAACAGAAATATCTCCTCACATATTCCACAAACCGGTCATTTTTCCAATTACATCAAATAATTAAGACACTTGCTGATAAAATTAATCAAATTGTCTGCGTGGGCAGGGAAGTGTTTGGTCAATATTTGATTTTTTTTTTTCTATGGTAGTGAGTAATCAAATTTTGACTGAAAATCCTAGTAAAGAAAATGGACTGAAAAATTTATTTGGATTGGACTGTTTTGGACCATAGAATGAAGCTTTGAAACGGCAAGGTGGAGTCTCCTCGTTGAATGGACCATATTAATAAGCTTGCAAATAAGGACAACTTGTGCCGCTGTTATATATATATATATATATATATATATATATATATATAATTGATTGAATTAATTTTTTAAATTATATATTTTATATTTAGACTAATTAATACTTTAAATAATTTACATAAATATTAAAATATTAATTAATTAGTAAATATCTAATCGGTCATCCAATTATCCAACAAATAAAAAAAATTAGATGTATCCATCATTAAAAGGACCCATGCGATATATTGGTTTATGCTTCATATATAGATTTTGGATTATTACCTAATGTTTGATATATTTTTGTCCTATTTTTTCTGTATGATAATTATTATTATAAAGTTTAAAACTATTATTTTATAACTACAATATAATTTACTTGAATGGATTTTGGTAAAATACATACGCACATATTTGTAGATTTAGGAAATTTTACTAATTATATATATATATATATATATATATATATATATATATATATATTGTAAAATTTAAAACCAATGACTTTCCACTTCTTGCACCCGACAGAAGTATAAGTTTTCACAATATTTAAGCAATTTAAGGAATGTGAATCTATTCCAATTTGCATTTATTTAAATCTTATGAAACAGTTAAAATAATTATTCGAGTTAAAAACTATAAAGTATACTGTTTCAGTATATTACTACAATTAAAATAATATTTTAATAGTTAAAATAATAAAAAGTTATTTTTTTACAATTCATATATAAAACTTAATTTTTTTTTTTTTTAAAAATGTGAAAGTATTTCCCATGCGATAGTAGATCATAAGGATAATTCATATTAGTACATCAGAAAGATAGCAATATGATTAATCCACTAAAGTTATAGAGTGTAAATATTTAATTAATTTAGAAAGATATGGAAAAGAGATTTGAATTCAAAGTCAATTATTACAAAAATAGATATAAGGATATATGAGTCAATACTTAGTGTATTTTTACATAAATATTCCTCTATGTCTTGAGACATATATATATATATATATATATCATTTCTCTTATTTGAATATTCCTCCATAATTATAACAACTTATTCCATTTTATATGGATATTATTATATTAGATTTTTAAATTAGATGTAAATTTACTATGGGATGTAAAAAACTAAACCATCCAACAACAAAGACCTCGCCAAGTTCAGAAAAAAAAACACACACACACACTAAACACCTCGTAATATCGTATATACGGTTTCCATTCTTTTTATTATTAAAAAATAAAGGTCACATCATGTATACTTAAATTGAGATTTTTATTCTTATGCATTAACCACTCTATCGTTATGCTGACATATACACTGCAATTTCGATTCTATTGAGTCAAGTTAAAACGAGTCAAATTTCAGGGGTTTAATTATTTTTTATACTTGTTTATACTCAAACCTTTTACTTATCGAGGGGGGTTAATTGTATCAAACACAAAAGTTTGTCCAAAATTGATATTTATCCATTAAAATATTACTTTTCTAGATCTACTTAGGGGGTGTTTGGCTAAGCTTATTTTAGAGAGCTTATAAGATGTTTCAAGAGCTTATAAGAGGTAATGTCTCAAGTACTTATAAGTTGTTAAAATGTTTGGATAATTGATCTTATAAGCTAGAGAAAGAATCGTGAGTTAGAGATAAAATCACGAAGAGAGATAAAATTGACGAAAGTGAAGTTGATAGTATATGTGTAGGAAATAACGAACTATAATAAGGTTATTTTGGTAAATTCATGATTTCTTGTAAGTTTATGAAAAATAAGTTAGGATTGACCAACTTATTTTCGGGAAGCTTATAATTTGTTGGAGCTTATTTTCACGACTTATAAGCTCCTAAACAATTTATAAGTTGTTTTAAACAGCTTATAAGTTCAGCCAAACACCCTCTTACTATCTCTTCTAAAACAAAATATATAAGCAATTCAGAAGTAATAACCACTATGTTCATTGACACTCTCGCGCTGTATTTGTCGATAAGTAAGGATATTGATCTCAATTTCATAATTCTAGCTCTCTGAATTTATTAAAAAATATTTTCTTCTTCATACACGAACTTTAAGATTTGCTCTAGTTATGGCGAAGAAGAAGAAGAACAAGACATTTGCAGTGAAGAATAAGAAGAAGACATTTGAAGTAGCCTACTTATTTGTCATTTACTTCATTTATAAATGGCGGGTTTAAGATTTGAAGTGTTCTCTCCGTTGTGTGTCCATGTGTCCTTTTTCTTTATTTTTGAAGTGCATATATGTTTTGTGTGTGCTTATGAGTCAATGTGTATATTTTGCAAAGTGTAAATATTTCTGTTGTATTTTATTTATTAATTTATTTCCATATTATTGCCAACTTATCATATCTAATGTCATGTCAATTTTAATTTGATTGAAAAAATAATCGTGGTAAAATTGCTGTAATTAAAAGTTCGAAAATATATATACTCCTTTTAAAGTTCGCGTGTAAAACTAAAATCATATTAAAATTTGTATATTTAATTATATGCCAATAAGGCAATAACCGATAAAAATAACTAGTTTTATATATTTTGAACTTTCTTACTATTTTCTAGGCAATTTAATCAACTTCCTTATGATTTTATCAATTTATGCACTATACATCAATGGGCTTCCGCCGTCAGATGACCCACCCTTATTATGTTATTATTTAATTCACTGTAGACTATAGTTATGAAAGTAACCCTCAAATAATTGTATAATATAGTACTACATTAAGAAATCATGAAATTATAGTAATTTATTATATAATTCAAATTTTTAATATCAATTTCCCTATCATCTTATCAATCTATGCACTACACATCCATAAGACTTTGGGTGCCACGAGTTCAGTCTTTGGGTGATCTCTATTATGTTATTATTTAATAGTCTATATACACGATAGACTATAATTACAAAATTAATTCTTAAAATAATTCTATAATAGTTGAAAAATCTCAAAATTATAGTGATTTATTATATAATTCTAATTTTTAATATTAATTTTAATATATATGATCTTATCAATTATGTACTACTAATATACTTGAAGGATGTGTCATAGAGGTCGTGTGCCACCGGCGTAGGGTGTCACGGGCCCCGCCATCGGGTGGCTCTATTATGTTACTCCATCCGTCCACCAAAATTGTTACTTGATTTTGGTGGTGCGGATTTTAATAAATTGTAAGGGTTTTGATGAACCAAATTATCATTTTTGATGAACTAAATAGAGCCTACTTATTTTTGATGAAGCAAATTATCATTTTATAAAATATTACATACATACATATTATATATGGATAGAATTATTCGCTCATTTCTCCACTTTGGGGTTTTGGACGTTCCCGCATTCCCATTTTTTAAGGGTGGTCTCTCATGCACGAGCGCAAAGGAGACCACCCTAATTAATTAATTATTACTAATTAATTAATTAAATTAAACTAATTTTAATTAAAATTAATTAGTTTAATAAAATTTAATTGTAAATTAATAAATAATAATTTTAAATTAATATATCTTAATTTTGAATTAATAAACTCTAATTGTGAATTAATAAACCATAATCATGGATTGATAGACCCTAATTTTAAATATAAACCCTAACTTTGAATTAATAAATCATAATTATGAATTAACAAACCTAATTGTGAATTAATAAACCCTTATTTTGAATTAATTAACCTTAATTAGAATTAATAAACCCTAATTTTGAATTAATTAACCCTAATTGAAAATAATAAATCCTAATTTTGAATAATAAACCCTAATTGTGAATTAATAAACCCTGACTTTAAATTAATAAACATTAATTTAGAATTAATAAACCCTAATTATGAATTAATAAACTTCAATTATGAATTAATAAACCATAATTATGAATTAATAAATTCTAATTTTAAATTAAAAATTATAAATAAAAATTAATAAATTTAATTATAAATTAACAAAATCTAATTATCTTTACTCACCGTAATTAATATATAATTATTTTAATAAAAAACAAAGGTGAATTCACGGTGAAACGGAACTCACCCAGTCTTTTGTCTTTTTTTTTATTAATTCTCTACTTACTAGTTGGGATTTGGACTCACTTCCATCCATCTGTCCAACACCACACCGCCACTATTATTGTAATTATTATGATTTATGATGATGATGATAATTATTATCTCATTTGTTAAAATAAATAATCGAAGAAAATCAAATGAAGTCATTCTCTTTGCTAAACCAAGCAAATTGAAAAATTGAGACTCATTCCATTTCTTTCCCTTTATTGATTAGTTGAGTTAAACTACCCCTAAATTGTTACACATAAAGTTTAACGGTACTTAAAAGTTGCCACACCATATTATACAAGACTACCACTTGGAAATATTTACATGACTACAGCAATTGCATTTTACCCATAACTTCTTACTCCTGTCACCTTAATCCCACAGTTTACTGCATATATCAATATGCATCATATCCACACAGTTTTTTATTTATTTTATTATATACATATCTCGTGCACTAGTATAGATCTAATTTATAATATAATTCACATACAACTTTTTTTGAAAAAATAGTTTTATTTCTTTTTAGATAAACAAGTGTTGACTAGAATATTAGTATTATATAGCACACAGTGTCTCTCTCTTTTGACGCATGAGTTTAATTTGTGTTTTCTTTTAAATGTCGATACTAAGTTATTTGGACTATGTTGTATAATTGTGAATATGATATGATCATTTAAATAAAAAATAAGAAGCTAAGTTATGCATGGTTAGTACCGTAAAAAAACACAATTTTAATAAAAAAATCTATTAAAATAGCATGAGAAAATACTACTTAAGTATAATAGCGTATCTTTGAAAGATACAAAGTACATGTTCACTCACTTTTGAATCACCATCGGTCAAAACCCAGTCAAAACAAACTCCAAATTCAACCAACTTTATTCTTTTAAAAAAATTTATATTGATAAAATTCAAAAGGAGTAGGAAAAGAATTCATACAAGCATTCTCACAAGTCCATTTCCTTCATAAAACAAAGACCAACTCCACACCTTATAAAAGCAAGCAAAGTAAGAAGAAAAGAAACACCACACACCAAGCAAAAATGGAGTTCTCCACCCTTCTCATTGCCCTATTCTCCATAACTCTAACCTATTTTCTTTTCAAATCGGGTTCAAAGCGCCGGAGTGGAGCCAAGCTCCCTCCGGGGCCGTACCCTCTCCCGATCGTCGGCAACATCTTCCAGCTCGGCACGAAACCCCACCAGTCCCTCGCCCAGCTCGCCAAAACCCACGGCCCCCTCATGTCCCTCCGCTTCGGCAGCATCTACACCGTGATCGTCACCTCCCCGGAGATGGCGCGTGAGATCTTCGTGCGGCACGATCAGGACTTCCTCAACCGCACCGTCGTCGAGGCGGTCCACGCGCACGACCACGACAGTATCTCGATGGCGTTCATGGACGTTGGGGCCGAGTGGCGCGCCCTGCGCCGCATCTGCAAGGAGCAGATCTTCTCGGTGCAGAGCCTCGAGGCCAGCCAGGGCCTGCGCCGGGAGAAGCTGCACCAGCTCCGCGAATACGTGCTTCGGTGCTGCGACGCCGGTCGCGTGGTGGACATTCGGGAAGCCTCCTTCGTGACCACGCTGAACCTGATGTCCGCCTCGCTGTTCTCGATCCAGGCCACCGAGTTCGACTCGACCGCGACGGAGGAGTTCCGAGAGATCATGGAGGGCGTGGCTAGCATAGTGGGCGACCCGAACTTCGCCGACTATTTCCCGATCCTCAAGCGCTTCGACCCCCAGGGGGTCAAGCGCAAGGCGGAGCTCTACTTCGGCAAGATGCTCGTGCTCGTCCAGGACTTGCTGGAGAAGCGGCAGGAAGAGCGCCGCCGATCGCCGGACTACGTCAAGAAGAATGATTTGTTGGAGAAATTGGTGGATGTTCTAAATGAGGAGAGTGAGTACAAGTTGACCACTAAACACATCACTCATTTACTCTTGGTGAGTGATTAAATATTTCTCGCCCTAACATTTTCATATTACATATCGTGCATGCTTCACTTTACCATTACCATGCGTGAATCTAAGGGGTGTCTGGGGGTAGATAAAGGGATTCTTAATTTTTTTACATCAAAATAAATAAAACTTGTATGTATGTATGTATGTATATAGTATATTATTAAACTATTCTTAAATTTAAAAATAAGTAGGAATATATAAGTATATCAAAATTTGTAAGAGTAGACATTTTTATAATAATGATGATAGATTTAGTATTTTATTTTATTAACTTTTCTCAAACTACTTTTCTGCGTCAGTCCTAACCGTTACTATATAGGACTTGTTTGTTGGAGGGTCGGAAACAACAACAACCTCGGTGGAGTGGATCATGTCGGAGCTGCTCATCAACCCGGAGAAGCTTGAGAAGACGAAAGAAGAGCTTCAGAGAGTGGTGGGGGAGAAGAACCAAGTCCAAGAATCCGACATACCACGGCTGCCGTATTTCGAAGCTGTGCTGAAGGAAGTGTTTCGTCTCCACCCGCCCGGTCCGCTCTTGCTTCCCCGCAAGGCGGAGCGCGAGGTGCAAATCGGGGAATACACCATCCCTAAAGACACGCAGATACTGATCAACGCGTGGGCGATTGGGAGAGATCCGAGTATTTGGCCGAACCCGGAGGCTTTCCAGCCCGAAAGGTTCCTGGCCCAGAAGAAGGACTACAAAGGGCAAGACTTCGAGCTCATCCCCTTCGGGTCGGGGAGGAGAATGTGCCCCGGTTTGTCGTTTGCGAACCGGATGCTGCCGATGACGGTTGCGACTTTGATTCACAACTTCGATTGGAAACTTGAGGTTGAGGCCAACGCGCAAGATGTTCACAAAGGAGAGATGTTTGGTATAGCAGTGCGCAGGGCAGTTCCACTCAGGGCTTACCCCATTAGCCATTGATGCTACTTATATCAACTATTCGCTATTTTAGGAAATAAATTATGAAGAATATGGCAATGTTCAATGTTTGCTGCCACTCTTAAATTAGCTCATATGTTTGGTTTCTTGTATTATGATATGCTATGCATTTCAATTTTCCTTGTAATTTACGACGTGAGTTTTCATATTCTCTTGGACAATTTCATGTTTCATTATGTATACAAAATTTCAGTCTTAAAGAAACTATATCTATCATAATAAAAATAAAAAAGTTCAGTCGCAACGAGCATATCAGTTAATGGAATACTCTAGTTTGGACGGAAGCAAAGTGACTGGTGGGACATTCAAGTTGGGTAGTTTATGTATCATTGAACAAAATTTCCTTCATTTAAGAATGATTGTAGTCAAGCAAAATTTTGAAAAGAATTATTTGATTAATTCTAAAATTTGAAATTGATAGTAAACAAAATGCGATCAAAAATAATAATACAATTATTTTAATGTTTAAGTAAAAATCTAACCTATAAGTACTAAATGGTATCACAAATGAGTTGGATACTGAACATAGAAAGAAAAATTGGAGGGGAACATGAAAGTTTCTATCTAGAGGACTGTTTTGTGTAGATATATAGATTTTGCAAATATTTGTATTTTATTATCACTTTTTAATAATTTTAAAACAATTTACTTCCAATTTTTTTGAACAATTTTTTTTCCCTTTCTCATTCCTTTGGAAAATTCCAAAAGAAGTCGACATATTATTTTAACGCATATCCGTCATTATTTACAATTTCATGGCACTCGTACCTATCCGTTTGTTTATGACGACAGCTATATATAAAATCCAAATTTATATTTAGAATGATATCACCTGACATACTGTAGATATCCCGAACCTAAATATTTTGCATTGCATTTTGTAGCATTTTAAAGCACAATATATATACTGATATCGTTGTGTACTTGTGTTTATTTTAATAAATTCATATAAAATAATATCTATTCAATAAATAAAATATTCAAATTTATCTCACGACCACTATTTTAGTATCGAAAAATCTAATTGAAATTTATGCTCGAATGAAATTAATGACGTGGATATTCAGGTCTTCCATATCCAAGGTTATAAAGTCACATATGTCCCGGGGTACCGGAAGTCCCTGAAGTTTTACTAAACATGAAGGGTATATATGTAATTTAGATTATATGCTATAAAAATAGCAAAAAGAACTTTCCTGTCCCATTTCTCGTGCAGAAGAAGGTGATCAAAAAACAAATTGATCAAATAGCTCAATTTCAAATTCATTATTCTTTATTAATGAGGAGACCAACAGAAACCATCTTCAACTACTCCAACTCAAGAAACCATTTCTAACAATTAAAAGGGCGTGCAGCAATTATGGGACAATAAAACTGATAGGATATGGCCCAACCTCTCGAAGCCACTAGCAGCCCTGCACAAGATGGGCTGACCTAATGTGATCCCTACTCGGTTGCGCCCGAAACACAGCCTCTAAACCCTAATCAGAACCCTAATTAAAGGCGAAGATTATGGGGGTAACGGAGGAGATCATGGGCAATTATATGGTGAAGATCATGGTCAGTTACAGAAAGATCGTGAGCCCGCTAATCAAGGGATTCGCTACAAGGTCTACGTCGTGTATAAATAGAAGTTAGGTTGAAGGAAAAGGGTTAGAAAATTATCAATATCGAGCTCTTTGAGATACTCATCAGAATACAATTATAGTGAACATCTTGAGGATCATCACCTCCGTGACGAGATCTCTTTCTTGATCGAACCACGAAAACTCCTGTGTTCTTATCGCTTTCTAAATCTTTCATACTAACGCATACGCATTTATCATTGGCGCCGTCGTGGGAACCTCTTTTCTTATTCGAACAAAAAGTCATGTTTTCTACAATTTAATGGCAAGGACACGTGCAAACGTAAGTACTGCCGGCGATGTTGGTAACAATCGTGCCGAGAACGATCGGTGGTCACGCAACGCCGGCGAAAGGGATCGCGGATGCCACCAGCGGTCATACACCGAGGTTACATGGAGAATGCTTCCATACACCCTCGTGATGGTCGCCCAACGAGGAGGAAGAGGCCGACCTCGACGGTGAATGCAGGAGGTTCACCGCTCCCATGAGGTCCTCGGTCGAGCAAAGGTCCGAATTCCTCAATGCCAACCTCAATCAATTCCGTAGTTTCTCAACCAGAGGACAAACGGAGCGGGCCCCTCAAGAATGCCCGAAGTGGTGATTACAGGCAACCGAGGTCGTTCACCTCTTCGAAACAATCAACGTTCGCCGCGGCGCGATGGTCGTCCCAATACCCGAGTTCATTCGCCTCGGCCGAACTATCGCGACCATTCGCCCTCACACCATCCGCGGAGCCGTTCTCCACCTCGGCGTAACGCCTCTGCGACTGGGCGGGAGAGAAGAGAGGAAAGGCGAAGTCGAACTCCCCCTCGGAGGGAAGACAGACGACGCTATCGATCTCCCACTCCTCCGGAGAGAGATGGCAACGAGCTCCCTGGATTTGACCGGCACGGCCGGATTATCTCTCCTTTTTCAAGGGAGATTCTGGATACACCCCTACCACAGCGATACCGTGGCCCAAACATCGCTGCATACGATGGCCTTGGAGATCCTTCTGACTTTATTTGCCTATACCACTAACATGGCAAACCAAGGATGGAGGATTTCCACGTGTAAGGTCTTCCCGAGGTGCGATCTCCAACGCCCGACGCTGGTTCACCCGCCGCCGTATCAGATCCATTGCTTCAAAGATCTCATGGATCGCTTCAAATGGCGTTTTACCAAAAGATGCCGCCAACAACCTTCATCCGATCGCACAATCCGCCAAGGGCGGACGAGACGATGTCAAATTTTGTCTCAAGATTCATCATGGAATCCCTTAAAATAGATGAAAGTAACGATCTCTACATCATCAACGATTTAAGAACGGGATCCGACCCGTGCTCAATAAAGAGATCACCATGCAGCACCAAGACGACTAGTCGTCTTTGGACTTGGTTGACAACTTTGTCAAAGGGATGAGTCGGACCGGAAGAGAGAGTCCGGGATGAGCAATGACCGAAAGAAGAAAGCTAGAGGATCGGGTCCGAGGTGCCGAACGCCGAGTCGCTCGAAAGAATCAAAAGGGCCCAATGGAATCAAGGCTGGGACCTCGCCAAACTCGGTAATAGCGCGCCTCCTCAAATCCGTATGGAAATATTTGAGCTTCACACCGAGCTCTTTCCAAACCTCCTCCTATGAAAGGAGGATCCAAAAAAGTCAACAGAAAGTATTGTGACTACCACCAGGGGTACGGTCATGATATAGAAGATTGCAAGTCCTTGAGCTCACAGATTGACGAGCTCATCAAGGAAGGAGCGCTGAAGAAGTACATCGGCCGACCTGGGCCAGGTAATAAAAAGCGCAGAGGGAAAAATGGAGGTGGTAACAACTGCGGACCGATTTCAACGGCAGTCCGACCTGAAGATGACGAGGACGAAGGTCCCAATGCAATGGAGTAGGTCTATGCAATAACCGGACTGCCAGTTGATACGACGAGGTCGTCACTTAGAAATGAAGCTCGAAGGCCGACCCCCGAGGAGCCGAAAAACAAAAGACTCCGGGATGGAGAGAACATCGTGTTCTCCAAAGACGATCCAGTACCCAAGATGATGCCTCACCAGGACGCCATTACTATACAAGCTGTAGTAGGCAACAAGAATGTACATCGGGTCTACATTGACATCGGAGCCTCCGTTAGCATCATATTCCGTAGCTGCTCGACAAACTTGATGTGGAGGAATTGTACATCCAAAGACCTTCCCATTGCGAGCTTTACTCAGAGGCGGTTCAACCCGGGCGCCATTACTCTTCCTGTTACTGTAGACGTGCTCCCAGATCGGTAACCAAGGCCATTCAATTTTTCCTGGTCCGAGCCCCCTCTCCATACAACATTATCCTGGGAAGAGATTGGTCAGATGCAACCAAGGCCGTCTCGCTCCGTGTACCACCTCATTAAGATCCCCACTCCGGGGGGTGTTAAGCATTCAGATGACCAAACGGCAGCCTAAAGAATGCCTACGAGTCTCAACTCAAGATGCGGCCTTACCTCGTGCCTAGCAATTACGTAACCCTCCGGTTGCCACCTCTGAATGACTGATCGAAAATCTTCACTATACGACGACGACCCTCCAAAGTCGCCAAGGTGGGCACCAGTTCACCAATATTCGCCAACAGTCATGCAACTTCTAAGGGAATATAGAGATGTATTTGTATGGTCTCCATCGATATGACTAGGGTCTCGCCCGAGCTCATAACTCATCGTCTCAACATCGACCACCGCCACTAAACCAGCTCGGCAAAGAAGAGAGTTTTGCGGAGCGCACCAGTCATAAGGGACGAGGTAACCCAACCTGTGAAGCTAAAATCTCAGACGAGGTCAAATATCCAACCCGGATGGCTAATCCGCTTGTGGTTCGAAGCCGCGGAGGGATGGCGCATGTGTGTCGATTATACCGACCTCAATAAACACCGCCCAAAGGATCGCACCCTCCCGACATTGACAAGAAGATAGAAGCATTGGTGGGACATGAGATCTTCGCCTCGGATTTATACAAGGATACCACCAAGTCTCGATGAGTCTGAGGACGCCCAAAAAACAAATGCTCATCATCGACTTTGGTGTCTTTGCCACCGAAGATGCCTTTCGGTTCGAAAATGCTGGAGCTACCTACCAAAGGATGGTGGACGCGATCTTCAAAAATCACATAGGGAAATCGCTGAAGTCTCACGCCGACGATATAGTAGTCAGCAAAAGCCGAGACCTACACCTCCGACCTCAAATTATCCTCCAGCCCTCGTGTCGGCGAACCTCAAGCTTAATCCCAGTGCACATTCGTGGTGAAGACGGGTAAGTTTCGGGATGCTGGTCTCTCAAGAAGGCCTCGAAGACAATCCTACCAAGGTGAAAAAAGATTGCTCGACATGCAGTCCCAAGAACCATCCGTGAAATACACAAACTCACCGGATGCCTAGCCGCCTCGCAGATTCCTATCTCGAGTTGCCGAGAAGCAACTTCCTTCTTCAAGATCCCGAGGAGAGCTCCAGATTTCATCCGCGGGAAGAACACCAGTCGTCGCCGACACCAAGGAATATCTCACCGACCGCCGACTTTATCCGCCCCAAAGCAAGGTGAAACTCTATCGCTAGATCCGCCGCCTCGGACGAGGCAATCAGTCTGTGTTGGTACGAGATGAGACGGGACGGCAACTCCCATCTACTTCATCACCGGCTCTCAAAGGACCGGAGACGAGGTACACCAACCTTGAGAAGGTAGCTCGCCCCGTGAACGCCAAGCGACGCCCGACCTTACTTTCGTGCTCATTCCGTCCGTGTACTAACGGACTTACCTTTAAGACAAGTCTTATCAAAACCGGAGTCATCCGGACGATAGCTAAGTGGGCTCTGAGCTCGGCGAGCACGACATCTTGATTCCCCCAGTGCCGGCCATAAAGGGTAAGCCTCGCCGATTTCCTAGTGGAGGTCAAGTTCACCGAGGTCGTCTCTACCACCGAGGTCACCCCGCCTCACGACGGAAGAACCCGCCCTGCAACGCCCGGCCGGTTGTTGGCGGATGTATGTGGGCGGTGCTTCATGCAAGACTGACAATGAGCGGCATCCTCCTACTCGCCCGGATAAGCAAGTAGTGACGACGCCTCCGGTTTACCTTCCCGACCACCAATAATGAAGTGGAGTACGGCACCGATCTCAAGACTCGCCTTGCAAAGGAATTGAAAGTGGACAAAGTCCAGATATTTGAGATTCCTGTGTCGTAGTAAACCGTGTCTTAGGCACATACGGCCAAGGAGGATCGAATGAAGCAATACCTTGAAAAAGCAAAAGAGATGCTAGCCTCATTCAGGTACTTCAGCATTCATCAAATCCCACGAGGGGAAAACAGCCGAGCTGACATCCTTAGTAAACTAGCTTCGTCATCGGCAAATCCGCCAGTGGAAGAAGTTCATTCTAGAAGCATTGAGGCGTCCCACGTCGGCGTTATCACAGAAGCTGAGCCAAATTGTATGACACCTCTGAAAGCATACCTGGAAGCTGGCACGCTACCTCAGGATCGACTTGAGGCCAAAAAGATAATGGTGAAATCCCAGAAGTATCTCATATATGAGGGTTCTCTGTACCGGAAATCTTACCTTCAACCCCTTCTAAGGTGCCTTGGGCCAGAAGAAGCTGACTACGTGCTCAACGAGATCCACAGGGGGTCGTGTGGAAGTCACATCGGGTCACGAGCTCTATCAAAGAAGACGTTGAGGTCAAGATATTACTGGTCCACCCTCATCCAAGATTCGGCCGAGCTCGTCAAAAGTGTCCGGCGCGCCTTCACCCACAGCGTGAAGCTACCCTGCATCGATCCGAGCACCCTCACGCAGTCCGTGGCCTTTCATGCGCGGGGATCGACATCGGGGTCCGTTTGACCGAGCACCGTGTCGCTTCGATACTTAGTCATAGCCATAGACTACTTCGTAAAATGGGTTGAGGCCGAGCCATTGTCGAGCCTCACGAGCAGGAGGATTCAGACCTTCGTGTGGAAAAATATAGTCTGCCGTTTCGGCATACCGCACATTCTGGTCTCGGACAACGGCACCCAATTCGTCGACAAGAACTTCAAGGAGTGGTGCGAAGAGCTTCAGATTGATTAACGCTTCACCTCGGTCGCACACCCGCAAGCGAATGGTCAGACCGAGGTGACGAACCGCACGATCGTGCAAGGATTGAAAAAGAGGTTGGACCAGGCTAAGGGTGATTGGGCTGAAAATCTCCTCAAGTCCTCTCGGTCCCACAGACAACACCCGGACCTCGCATGGAGAAACACCTTCACCGGTTCACGGTACCGAGGCCGCCATACCGGCAGATCGGGCGCACCAAGCCCGCGCACTCTTCACTTCGACCAGGCCGGGAACGAGGAAGACCTGCAAGCCAACCTTGACGCCCTCGAGGAGAAGCGCGAGCTCGCCTTCATACACGAAGCCAAGTACAAGGCTCAGGTCGCGCGGTACTACAACAGAAGGGTCAAAGCCTCCGCGCTCCAAGTAGGCAACCTCGTCCTACGAAATAATGAAGCAAGTAAAGCTGAGCGTCTTAACAAGCTGGATCCGACATGGGAAGGCCCATACCGCGTTCACGAGGACCTCGGCAAAGGGGCTTACAAGCTGGCTCACCTATCCGGTGCACTTATCCCCCGAACTTGGCACATTACTCATTTAAGGAGGTACTTTACATAGTTTCGAATTCAGATCAGCCTCATGTTAGTCTCCTTACATGCTTTGCCGAAGTGCGATGTTATACACTTGTTGAATAAGATATTTATTTTTCTAAATGAGTATTTCACATGCGAACATCTATTTGGATATACCGCATTTAGCCTTCACGAGGGGACGCCCTCACGAAGATGAAAAACCCACTAAGTAGGGTATTCACTAAGCGCGCGCCGCACTCGTAGATCACTCATTAAGTTGAACGCCCAAAGGCAACGATACGGACTACTCGTTAATTTGAAAGTGTACATGCACGCATACGATTAATCATTAAGTTGAAAAATCTACATGTAAAAAGACATCAAGATCGGATCCATCAAATCATGTCCCTTTATTTGGGAAATATGCACTTCTGTATATAGTATAAATACATTTACGACCAAAACGAAGTCCTAAGCTATGTTTATACCTTTCAAGAGGAAAAACGACACTTCGGAACGAGTCTAAATACATTTATATCTATATACAAAGTTCTACGCAAATATACAAACTTATTCAGAAGCCTGGGCTCCGTCTCACGGATTCACCGTCGAGGTAGTTCGACAAAATCTCCGTGTCGGCGATGAATACCGGAATAAACTCGGTGCCCTCCACCCAGTCAATGAGGACAACACCACCTCGGCCTGCTCCAGGTGCTGTCTGACCCGGCGCGAGAGAATTCCGGCCCGGGGGATGCGTTCCTAAACCCGAGGTCACGCCTAGACCCCGTGAGCCTGACTCCGGGCCAGGACCACGCCCTCGTCCCCGAACTGCCACTCCTCTATGCTGACCTGCTGTCCTCACACGCCTTCGCCTCCGACCTGCCAAGTGCTGCCCTCTAAATGCTCCCCTTTCAATTGGACCCATTAGACGGAGCACTTCGGCGTGATCAGCGTAGCCGTCCTCCTCCTCAGGCTCTTCATTTGTTGGCCCAGTAGACTCACTGCGGGGCTGGGGCATGCGTCATTTACGAACAACCTCGTACATCTGCATGTACTTCACGATGGAGTCGAGGCGCCTTTAAACTTTTGCTATTTGGCCTCCTCATCCCTCAAGACCATGCCTCCGCCAAGAAGCTCGAACTCGGTCGTCGGCTTCAGATATGGTAGTTCCACCATCGGCGGATTACCTTCTCATACTGCATACTCTTCCGAGATCCGAGCCGCTCTTCATTGTCACCGAGTTGCTCCTCGCATTGCAAAGCAGTCCTTGGATCACATCGGCAGATGAATCACCTTCGTGTCTTCAAGTCAGTGATCCTTAGCTTTAACGCCTCATTCTCGCCGTGAGGCGGACCACTTCAGATCAACCTCATGTAACTTCGCTTCGATTCGCCGATGGTTCCGAGTCGACATCCGTCTTGGCGTAACTCGAGTCACCGCAGATCGACTTCTCCAAAGTACGTCACCTCTTCGTCCTTCTCACCCAGAGCACTTCGGACTTCTTTCAGCTTTGTTAGTAGCTCATGATCGAGTCCGAAGTAGTAAGATGTGGAATGCTAGAAATAAATAAGACAAAAGGCATTTTGAGAAGATGTGTCTATTATTCAAAATGTTTTGTACAACACAGGGTCCTATCGACCCTGGCAAATCAGCCTATTACATTAGGTCCACTGACCTCAGGCTCATTGCCGGATCCACCGACCTCCTGCTGCGCCATCTGCTGCTGCTCCTCCAGGTTGCCGATCTCCTAAGGACGTCCGAGCTCGGTCCCGCCTCCTCGATTTCGGCTCACCTCGGCAAGGAGTGCTTGAGCTCTTCGCCTTTATCTTCCTTGCACCGAGATACGACCTCCGCCGTCGAGCGAGCGAAGATGCCAAGGCATCCACCACAGGGAAATAGGTCGCCCCGGCGATTATGCGGCATAATTCAAGTATACCTCCGGTGCGACCTCAACCCATCCGTGCCGGACCTTGTCAAAATCGGTCTCTCGGCCGCGGTTTCTCCAGTGGGCGAGATATCACCGCGGCCTCATTACACCGCCAGGTCGGAGATGAAGGAGAAAAGCTCTCGGATTCAATAAGCTCACTGGCGAAGGCCCTCAGATGGGTCCTCGTCTCGCCAAGAAGGCACTTGTCTGTCTGGCCGCCTTCTTCTCCGCCTCGGCAGCCTCCTCCTGGGTACTTTCCACTTCGGCACGGGCCACCCGTAAGGCCCGATCCTTCTTTTAAGGCGCCTCACCGCCGCCTTTGCAACCGGCATCCGCCTGTAGTGTCCAACAGCGGATTCGGCAAATGCCCTCGAGCTTCAAGAAGCGCTTTTTCTCCATGGCCTCGTACACGAGGCGCCTCACCGATTTCCTTTCCATGGCCTCGTATTGCGAGGCGCTCTCAGCAACAAAATCGATTATGCGGTGCATCTCACCTGCCACCGAGGCCGCATCCTGGATACAAAACAGTTAACAATGCATAACGGCAAAATTACAAAGGATAAGAGCAGTGACTTATACCTTCGGGAAGGAGAATCTGAGTCTTTGAAGCCGGCACCTCGGGCAGGGATTGGCCATGAACCTCGATCTCCAACCTCGGTCGACATGTAGCACGAGGGCCGTCAAGAGGTCACCAGTATGCCTACAACCACCACGGGCTACTGGGTTGACTCACCCCGCTTCGCCTTATTCTTCGGCGGCTCCTTTCGTGCAGATGGCGCAGGGCGCGTCGAGCCCGCTAAAGCAACTTCTCGGCTGTGGTCAACCTTCACTGCATCACAGAATAATAATTTCGTTAGCACAACGAAATCAGACGGAGGAAGGATAAAGATAGGAAGATTGCCCTCACCCAAATCAGCCCCTGATACTGGCGCTTCTGACCTATAAACACTCAGCCCAGCATTTTTCAAGTCATCCTCGGAATAATCAAACAGTAGACTCTCACCCATATCGTTTAATAGCTTCTCCTTAAAGCCCAGGGGATTGATTTTCACGTCCTTCATTGTACCGAGGCCCCACTCGTACCTCGGATATCCTCACCAGCAGAAAAATATCTATTCCGCCAAGGATACCTTCGAGGGGGAAGTTATCTTAAACTTCAGGCGAGGTGACAGATAATACACTCCTCCTATAGACTTGATGCTAAAAAAACGCATCAAGACTTCAAAAGAAAGCTCCTCGTTTACGCCATAACAGCCGGTCTAGCCCAACTACCGACCTAATAGAGTTCGAGGTCAGTTGGCATACAGGGATCCGAAAATACTCTTGAAGGTAAGGTAAATAGGGGCAAAAGGAAACCTAAGCCCAGCTATTAAACTATCTACAAAAATAGTAATAAACCCTTCTGGAGGGGCCATCGCTCTATCATTGGGTTTCGGCAGGCACCACCATGCATCCTCTGGAATGTGGTATTTCTCCGCAATCTCCAAAAGCTCCTCTGTCGTTAAAGTTGACCTCGCCGCACCAATCCTGAGGCCATCCCATACCGATGACACCGCGAACCCTAGAACTAAGTCCTATAGATTTACCTAGGCGGTTGTGGCATATATAATCCTTCACATCGGGATCTGGGCGGCCAGAACCCGAAACCGAACCAGAATTATTAGAGCGAGAAGAGGAATGAGAAGACGAAGAATACATACTTACTTTTTCTGGAGCGAGATATCCGACTTCTTCAACAAAGTTTGAAAGAGGAATTAGGAATTTCTACAGGTATGCTCTCTGGAATAAAGCGTCGAAGAAGAAAATGAACAGTTGCCTCATTTAGACCTATTTATAGGACAAAGGGCGCCTAAAAGCTGTCGTTTCAATTATCACACGTGCCTGTCTGCAATTGGATGTGTAGTCGATGCGCGCACGCTGTTCGAGCGCCCAACTACCGCCTAGCGCGTATGACGTACTCTATGGAAAGACAGACCGCCAGTCTGATCACGTAATGATTACATTAATCTCAAGAAGTTCGGACCTCGGACCATGTCCATGTCCGCTTCAGACCGGCAGGAGCCATTCAGGTCGGACCTCGATGTCCTCCATAAAGGCAGGAGTCATACAGGTCGTGCCTCGGCTTTCCTTCAAGAAGCAACCACTCAGATCGAACCTCGGAGTCCTGCCAACGGACATCGCCCCTTACAAAAAAATCTTCCTTCAGCTCGGACCTCGACGTCCTCCAGAAGAGCAAAGCCGCTTCAGAACGAGTCTCAGTGTAGCCTGTACAAAGACCGCTATCCAGGTGCAGCAAGAGATCAAGAACCTTCAACATCAACTTCATCCAAGCAACATCCCACCTTGATAAAGTACTCTCCACTTTCACCTCGGCGTGGCTGTTCCTTAACTTTTCGGGGGGGGCTATGATAGGATATGGCCCAACCTCTGAAGCCCACTAGCAGGCCCAGACAAGATGGGCCTGACCTAATATGATCCCTACTCGGTTGCGCCCGAAACACAGCCTCT
Organism: Salvia rosmarinus; assembly: GCA_036937905.1. Lineage (NCBI taxonomy): Eukaryota > Viridiplantae > Streptophyta > Magnoliopsida > Lamiales > Lamiaceae > Salvia > Salvia rosmarinus. The sequence continues at coordinate 2,445,090 of JAODLM010000210.1, forward strand.
AAACCCTAATCAGAACCCTAATTAAAGGCGAAGATTATGGGGTAACGGAGGAGATCATGGGCAATTATATGGTGAAGATCATGGTCAGTTACAGAAAGATCGTGAGCCCGCTAATCAAGGGATTCGTTACAAGGTCTACGTTCGTGTATAAATAGGAGTTAGATTGAAGGGAAAAGGGTTAGCAAATTACTGAATATTGGAGCTCTTTGAGATACTCATTGTAATACAATTATAGTGAACATCTTGAGGATCATCACCTCCGTGGACGTAGATCTCTTTCTTGATCGAACCACGTAAAAACTCCTGTGTTCTTTACTGCTTTCTCTAAATCTTTCATACTAACGTACACAGATTTATCAAAAACCCTATCATGTAGTTTATATCTCCTCTGTGCTTTGCAGACTATTACACAGGAACATGGGTTTACCCATTACGCATCATAGATAGGGCTACGGGTTCCCCATGATTAAAAAAAAAAACCTATCATGAGAATACGAGAGTGTTTGGCTGGTCTTATAATTAAGGTTTTGAGATTTGTATTGACATATAAATCACATTAATTTTAATGTGATTTTTGTTTTGCACATCAACTTTAAAAGGATTATATAAATACACGAACTTTGATTGATTTTGGTTTTACACACGAACTTTAAACGGAGTATATAAATACACGAGCTTATTAATTGTAGTAATTTTATCATAATTTATTTTTCCAGCATTAGATATGATTAGTTGGCAACGATGTGAAAATCTTAAAGTTCGTGTGTGAAGAAAAAGAAGAGATCTGTAGTAGCCTACTTGTTCGTCATTTATTCTATTTAAAAATAGTGAGTTTAAGATTTGAAGTGCTATCTTCGTTTTTTGTGTGTGTTATATTTCTTTATTTTTTCTTTCTTTCTCGTGAAGTGTATATGTGTTTTGTGTATGTTAATGAGTCAATATGCGTGTTTTATAAAAATGTAAATGTTTTTTTATATTTTATTTATTTATTTATTTCCACGTCTTTATCAACTCATCTTATCTAATGTCATATCACTTTCAATTTGTTCGAAAAAATAAATCTTGATAAAATTACTAAAACTAATAAGTTCGTATATTTATATACTCCTTTTAAAGTCGTGTGAAAAACTAAAATCATATCAAAGTTCATGTATTTATATGTCAATAACCCTAAAATAAATTCTTATAAAGTTGTGCACAATTTTATATATTTTGTGTAACAACTTTACACATCCTATGCATAGTTCTCAAATTCTAAAAAATGTATAGTTTTTATTTTATCAACTCCTATATATATATAGGGGTTGGTTATTGGAAGAATTACCTTTTAGATAAGAACTAAGAATCAATAATCACCCTTAGATTAAATAAGATCAAACGACTCATAATTAATTAATGATAAAAAAAAGTGGTCAAATCCCTAATTTTTTGCTATTTGGATATCCACATCTCGAAAATCTTTCACATTCCATTTGAAGATTGTTATTCCAAAAATCTTTCACATTCCATTATTTGTTGTTCATGTAATCGTAATTCTTATTCATATAATCGTAGTTCTTGTGCATGTAATTGTAATTCGTTGTTCTTGTACATATAAGATCTTTCACATTACAATTCGTTGTTATGTGTATATAATTCATGTGGTTGTTCATGTAATTGTAATGATTGTGTATATGGAAATTATTACCGTATATAAATATATAAATCCTTGATTATAGGGCTAAAAACAGTTTTCATTAAAATTTGAGGATAAAAGTAATTGGTATTTAGTCTTGATAGTTAGATTATAAAAACAGTTTTCATTAAAAAACGATGTAGTTCTCATTTAATGTGAGAACCATTTTTAAAGTGTGAATGTGAGAATAAAAATGATGAATTCACGCTTAAAGTTGATGAATCCGTAAAACGTTCATCAATTCAAAAATGTAATTTTCGCCTCATGAGATTCGAACCAAGACATAAATTTCGAATGTTGTGGATTCAAGAACTCTTCTAGCGGATTCATCAACTTTTACAATGAATTCATTTGGTTCTCACGTTAAAATGGTTCTTATTTGAACCTCATTTCATATATATATATATATATATATATATATATATATATATATATATATATATATATAGGACTTTATACTATATAAATTTATATAAAGAACGGTTCAAATAAAAATATTTCTTATTTTATTATTAATGTAATATAGAAAACTATAATTGTAACATATAAAAATATAATTATACCAAAAAGAGGTAATTATTTGCATATAAAATATAACATAGAAAAGATATTATTGTATAAATACAAAAATATTATTAAGTTTAAAAATCAATTATGATGATCCATCAAGCAAAATTTATGAGCTAGAGTAGTTCTATGTTAATAGAATAAGGATGGTCGACACACACACACATATATATATATATATATATATATGAGGGTTAACGTTAAACAATTTTATCGTAAAACTAAAAATGATGAATTCACCGTAAAAAATTATGAATCCATTGGAAATGTTACTGAATTCAAAAAATTAGAATTTTCGTCCTTCAAGGGATTCGAACTTAGGTGAAAATTATGAATTTTTTGAATTCAGTATATTTCTTGACTGATGCATTAATTTCATAGTGAATTCATTTTGTTCAAAATGAATTTTCATGGTTCTTAGTTTTCACGTTAAAAATTGTTCTTATATATGATGGATCAAATAGGAATGGATTTTTTTTGTAAGAAATAAGAATAAATGTAAACCATTGATTTTAGTAAATCAATGAAAAAGATTTATTTTCGTTATGCTACAAGTTATAGCTATATGTGCTATAAATTTTTTCACATGATATTTTTCAAGGTTAAATCTTTAATTTAATATTATTAAAAACAACTTTTTCCCTTAAATATAGGTAAACACGGTTTAACCTATTTTTAAGGAATTTCTTGTTATCTTTCCTTTAACTTATTACTATATATATATATTATTTTAGATTCTATATTTAATATCTGAAAATTTATTTGTGATCAAAGTTACAAAAATCATACAAAACGTAGGTTAAAAAAATTATTGATTCATACGTGTTTTTCAGTTATTGCACTGGTGGAATATTTTTGTAGCATTTTTAACGTATTCATTTTGCACATACGCAGATAAAAAAAATTATGTATTCATTTATACGTGTTTTTCAATACTTATTGTACTAGTGGAACATTTTCATAGCATATTTAGTTTATTTATTATGCACATATACTAAAATTCTGTAACCTATTGCTAGTTAATTTGATTTTTTGTTATGTACATATGTTTTTTTTTTGTTACATTTGAGTGTATTTTTTTACACATATACATATGTTTTGTAGTACATATACGTCAATAATATTGCATACGTACAGAAAAACATATAAAATGAATTGACAATTACTTTCAAAATTTTAGTAGTATGTTCAACGAACAGATAAAAAAATGCTACGAAAATATCACACTAGTGCTATAGTCTGAATCACACGTATGAATCAATATATAAATTATTTTACTTGAGTTTTTCATGGATTTGCTAGCTTGAATCATAAATAAATCTGCATATATTAAGTATTAAAACTGATTCTTATAAGATTAAATTACTTATATAACCTTAGGCGAAAACACCGTAAAAATTTATAACACATATAATTATTATTTGTAGCACAACATAAATAAATTATGTCCATTGATTTACTAAAATCAATTGTTTAGATTTATTCTTATTTCTTACATTTATTTTATTCTCACAAGAAACATCCCATATATATATATATATATATATATATATATATATATAGAGAGAGAGAGAGAGAGTTTGATTCAAATAAGAATCATTCTTATCCTAAAACTAAGAACCAAATGAATTAAGATGAAATTTGATGAATCCGTTGAGAAAGTTGATGAATTCAAAATTCGAATTTTTCATCCGGTTCGAATCTCATGAGGTGAAAATTCTATTTTTTTGGATTCAAGAACTTTCCGAGCGGATTCATCAACTTTCACCGTGAATTCATCATTTTTGTTCTCACGTTCTCACGATAAAAATGGTTCTCACGTTAACCTTCCCCTATATATATATATATATATATATATATATATATATATATATATATATATATATATATGGGTTAGTTATATAGATAACTACCTCTTAAATAAGAACTAAGAACCAATAACTATCGTTAGATTGAATAAGATCGACGACTCATAATTATACAATAATAAGAATAGTAAAATCCTAAATTTTTAAATTGGATCTTTCATATCCTATTTTCGTTGTTCGTGTAATTCATGTCGTTGTTCATGTAATTGTAGTTCTTGTGCATATCATCGCATTACAATCAATTGTTATGTTCATGTAATTCATGTTGTTGTGCAATTAATTGTACCGATTGTGCATATATGAACAATTACCGTAAATAAATATATAGAATTCCTTAATTATGAGGTTAAACGGTTACCACTAAATTTGAGGATAATAAACGATTTATAATTGAGTTTGACCGTTAGATTATAAAAAATTAATGAACCATATTAATTCTTAGTTCTCAAAAATTGAGTTTTCATTTGATCCTATATATATATATATATATATATATATCAAATGAGAATTATAATTTTAGAATATTTTCGTTGTACAACTTTATAGATTTTATTCAACAACTTTATATATCTATATATAGTTCTCAAAAAGATGAGTTCTCACCTGATTCAATCAATATATATATATATATATATATATATATATATATAATGGATCATATAGTACCTAAACCCAAGATAATATATTACTTAATCTCATTCATTCATCTCATAGATCCTATGGTGGAGATTTTTTAAATTTGTAGATGTTTTTCGTTGATTTCATTTGCAAGATATGTATAGTCATAATTTGATTTTTATATGATACAGAAAAAAACATGCATATTGTGCATATAACAAAATAGAAACCTGCATATGATTTTCTGTTTTAAACTATGCAAATTTTTGTTTTGTAGTATGCATGTTTCTATTTTGCCGTATGTATATATTTTATTTCGTGGCATGCTAGCGCACAATGAAAGCTCTAGACGTGCCCGCACATCTCCAGTGCACATCCGCTGGTCAACATGCAGTTTCTGTTTTGTTATATGCATGTCTCTGTTTCGTCACATACATGTCTTTGTTCTGTCATATCCATGTATTTGTTTCATTGTGGCATTCAACGCCCGCAAATGCCCCTACCTAGTGCATTCTAGCTGCCGTTTCCACTTTCCCCCACACATTTTAAAAAAATCGAAAAAAACGGACTACCACATGTAAATTCTAATGTGTCCGCATGACTATAATGTGTAATCTTGATTTGATACTTGATGGGATATGGCCCAACCGCTCAGGCCCAATGGCAAACCCAAGCGAACTGGGTCTGACCTAATGAACGGCCCTACGCAGTCAAGCCTGAAGCCCAACATCCGAACCCTAATCGAGGCCAAATCAAAGAAGAGATATCAAATGAGATATTCAAGGATCAAGATATGGAAGGAGATCGGATCCCACAAATCAAGGGATCCAGTAGATCTTTAGAGATCCACAAACATGTATAAATAGAGGTTAGGTCGACAGTAAAAAGGTTGGCAACTATTAGAATACTAGAGAGCTTTTCAATACATTCATTGTAAACCTACATAGTGAAAGTATTGAGGAATCACTCCTCCGTGGACGTAGATCTTATTCTTGATCGAACCACGTAAAGCCTCGATGTTCTTTACAGTTTTCATAAATCTCGCACACTAGATTTATCAATACTATATACTATCTAAAAACAAGACGTACTATCAAAACTCAACCATATATATATATATAGGAGTTGGATTATATTTTCCATAGGTACCGTTTAGTGTAAGTTCATGCATTTTATTAGTTCTAATAATAGAATATCATTATTTTTTACCTTTTCTATAGAATTTAGTCGAATTGATTGGTGTTTTATTTTTAGTGGTGAAGTTTCCCAATCTTTGAATTAATTAAATGTTGGTGACTCGTCTGCAATGACTGCATGCAGACTGCCCCACTTGACCAAATTATAGATGCTTTCTTTGAATCTCTATCTATTCCGTTAATTTAAGATATTGTAAAATTTATAATCTAATTTTATTTAACTTTTTTGTATACTAATTCTTATTCTTCGCCATTGGTTTATCTAAGAGGACATGAATATCGATGAAGTGAGAATTTTTATGGTTAAGATCAGGTCCAAAGTGCAAATCTCTTCGTCTTATAAATTCTGCATATTAAAATTATTTCTTTTAATACGAATAGTATGTTATTACAAAAAAAAACAAAATTTATTCTAAACGTATAAATAACGACCACAGGTTATTTTATTTCCATCATAAAAATAAAATAAATTAAAAAAGGAAAAGAAAAACTAAGGCGCTCGGAAGACGAGGAGAGCAGAATTTGGGGTGCAAGTGCCCAACTGGTGCCGTTGTTAGAAAGACAGCAGCATGACTTCGCAGTCCGCCATTGTTGAGTCTTGTTTTGACTTATGGACTAAATTTGATAGAAAGACAGAATGACTTCCGCAGTCCGCCAATATTGAGTCTTGTTTTGACTTTTGGAGAAAATTTATTTTATGGAGCATAACTATTCATCAAATAGCTACATTTATCTTATTTTTTTATTATGCAAGTGCTGAATTTAAACTTGACCAGAAGAGGTACCAAATGTAAGTGATAATAAGTTGTTTATAAAATTCAAATTGGTTTTCTCCTTACAAAAATAAGGTATAGCCAATTAATTAGGATTTATAAATAATACTCACTCTGTCCCAATATTCATGACCCATTTCTTTTTTATACGTAGAGTAAGGAGAATTGTATTTTATGTGTAAAATAGTGGGTGACACGAAATTTGAGGCACTTTTTAATGTAAAAAGTGTTTCACTTTTTGGAAACGAGCCAACTTAATGTGACAGCCCAAAAAGAAAAACGTACCAACAATAATGGGACGGGGAGAGTATCATGTTACAGAGAGTAGGAACAATATTTTATTCAATCAATAAATAAAAATTTCTATAGAACATATAGACATACTACATAATCTTTCATATAATAATATTTTATTAATATAAATTAAATTAATAAAATATTATCACGTGAGATGTGATTGTAGTACACCTACGTATTCTAAAGAAATTCTCCCAATATACATTGACTGTTTAGGATCCCGATAATGGAAACTTCCAAATTATACTTAAATGCAATCAAATACAAGAATTATTGACCTTTAACGTGGCTTGTCGAAGTTATTAATTTATTAATTTTCAATTTTAGGCATCAAAGTTATAATAAGTACTTATGATAAATATGCAGACATGTGATTAGGAATGAGATAAAATACAAATCAATCTTAAAGTATAAAATATGAATAATTTTTAGTTTTTGATTCGTGAAGATCTACAGTGAATTCGTTACATTACTTGATGGATTCAAACACCTGAGTTGGAATCCTATAAGAGGCGAATTTTTATTTTTTTTGAATTCAGACACTTACACGGTGAATTCATAAGCTTTCATGACAAATTCAGACGATTTTAGGAGTTCGTGGTTTATAGGTTAATGATGATTTTACAATGACAATTCCCCATGTGATTATATATATACTTCCTTAATTTTTTAAATGTTTCCAGTCATCTAGTTTCACATACTAAATATATAAATAATTACCTTTATAACTTTATGAATTATTATAATAAATATATATAATATACAATCAATTTATTAAATTGCAAATATACGTATTAAGAATATAATAAAAAAAGATGTCATAATTTTTCTTTCAAATTTTGATTCTAAAAATCAAGAAAAAAAAAATCAATATATGCCATTTATATATAGACATAAATAGTATATACTAACACCTAACTCGTAATTATGAATAACAGCCGATTTCGGAATTCAACTTCCTATTCACCCTCGTAGAAGAATAGTTGGAAAAAAGTAATTTTATAAGTAATTGTTCCTTTTTAGGACCGAAAGTCAATGTTATCAAGAGAAAAATGAAACCCTTCAATACGCAAGCAAATGCAGTTTTTAGTTTGAAAAGAAAAAATAGAAATGACATATTTTGATTTTTTATTTCTTGATTCATAAAAAATAAAATTTTAAAACATAGATACCTAAATAGCATATAACTCATCGAGATTCGATGGAGAATCACTTTATGTTGTATTTGTCATAGTGAGATTCGATGGAGAATCACTTTATGTTGTATTTGTCATAGTAAATGAAACAATCTTTATATTAGGGCGATATATTTAAATCTGAGATGTATAAGTTATATTCCACCGAGTTTTGATGGGGAATCAATTATATTGTAATTTATAAGTATAAATTTAAAAACAACTTTATATTTGATTATGTTTAATCACATCTAGCACCAATTACATGTGGATTTTTTATTGTAATAATAGTTTCATATAAGTTTACAATCTAAAAAGGATGAGAACATAAGTAAAAAGTGAATTTAGATAAATAAGAGTGAAAAATTTAAGGATACGAAGAAGGATTAATGATTGATGTGGCGCGTTTTACAAATTGTATATAGATATGATAGATGTAGCACGAATAATAAAGAAACGGAATAGTAATAAAGCCGCCACTTCAAATTTCCTTTGTTCTCTATTGTTTTGTTAGAATTACATCTTATACACGTCCACACACTCATACATTCGTGATGATCTGAACTTTCGATTTATTAATTGGAGGAGAAACATTTTAACAATTGGAACTGATCTTCATCTGATTCCTTGTATTTCTTATAGTTAGTGGCTGATCGATCTTAATTTCGTTAGGAAAATAAATGCGCAATAAACACGAGGGATTTACGTGGTTCGATCTTTGAATTAGATCTACGTCCACGGAGCAAGAGAGTATATGTGTATTGAGTGTATGAGAAGCGATTACAAAGAGAGTAGATGATCTCATTTTCTCTAATCTAACCTCTATTTATATATCATCAAGTTGAGTTCGACTCTGACACCAAGTTGAGTTCGACTCTGACTCTGATACCAAGTTGAGTTTGACTCTGATATCAAGTCTTCTCTCATAAGGATCGTTTTAGATATGCATCTGAATCTTCTACGTCTCCAATTGCGATTAGAGTTGTAGTTGGTCGAGGAGTCTTCGACCGAACTCACATAGGCCGAGCTTAATGTCGGGCCCATTTATATTGGGCCCGATGCTTGGGCCTAGTAGTTGGGCAGATCTCATCATATCCCTCCCAAAAGACGTAGAAGTAAGGTCGTGATGGAGGGGAACGGTCGTTGACGCCGCCGCCGGAATTCGTAGGTGGCGAGGTGGAGCATGTATGCCCTGCCGAAGTTGAATGTCGCTGCTTCGCCCCGCCGAGGCGCTCGCCGTCGTATGTCGCTGGGCCGCCCGGGCATTCTCGCCAAGTCTTATGTCGCTGCTTCGCCCCGCCGGGCGTTCTACCGTTGAATGTCGTTGCCGCTTACCGGCGTTTCGCCGTTGAATGTCGCTGCTTCGCTTTGCCGGGGTGTTCTCGCCGTCGTATGTCGCTGCTTCGCCGCCGAGACGTTCTCAAGTTGAATGTCGCTGCTTCGCCTTGCCGGGCGCTCGCCAAAGTTGAATGTCGCTGCTTTCGCCGGGCATTCTCGCCAAGTCGTATGTCGCTGGTTTCATCTCGCCGAGGCGTTCGCCGAAGTCGATGTCGCTCGCTTCGCCCTACCGAGGCGTTCGCCGAAGTCATATGTCGCCGCTTCGCGCGTTTCGCCAATTTGTATGTCGCTGGCCGCCGCCGAGGCGTTCGTCAAGTCGAATGTCGCTGCTTTGCCTGCCGGCATTCCGCCGTTGAATGTCGCTGGCTTCGCTTGCCGAGGTCGAGGCGGGCTCGGATGCGCGGGAAGGAGGCCGTAGCTCTGGCGGCGGCCGAGGCGATGAAAGCCGAGGTCGGCTGGCGGAGGGCCGAGGCGGGGACGGCCATGTATTGGGAGGCCGAGGTGGCAAAGGCTGAGGCGAGGTCAGCCTGTGAAAGGCCGAGGCAGAGGTAGTTCGTCCTCGTATTTAAACGAAGGTAATTCATCCTCGAAATAAACGAAGGTAGTTCGTCCTCGTATTAAACGTTCATCCTCGAAATAAACGAAGGTAGTTCGTCCTCGTATTTAAACGAAGCTAATTCATCCTCGAAATAAATGAAGGTAGTTCGTCCTCGTATTAAACGAAGGTATGTCATCCTTGTAATAAACGAAGGTAGTTCGTCCTCGTATTAAACGAATGTAATTCATCCTCGAAATAAAAAAAGGTATAGGTTCCTTATTTGGCAAGAAGTATCGCTAGGGGTGGTCCCCTCACGCGCGTTTAGATCTCCTCCGAAGAGGGTATATTTCTTCCTCCGAAGAGGGTATATTTCGTCCTCCAAAGAGGGTATAGTTCGTCCTCCGAAGAGGGTATATTTCGTCCTCCGTATAGGGTATTTATCATCCTCCGTAGAGGGTATTGTGAAAAATGTGGTATGCACAAGTGACAAATGAAATATGCAAGACATATGAAGTAAATAAAGAAATATTTTATTAATGAGACACGACGTATTAGGTATTTGCTTACCGGATAAATGGGCGAGCTTATATGACCCTTTTCCGAGGACTTTTTTAATTCGGTATGGTCCTTCCCATGTGGTCTCTAATTTGCCGAGCTTTGCAGCTTTACTGACTTCGTTACTTCGAAGTACGAGGTCGCCTACTTGGAATTATCGTGATTTGACATGCTGGTTCTAATACCGAGCTACTTGTTGCTTGTACCGAACTTCCATAATGTAGGCGAGGTCTCTCTTCTTGATTTCTGTCGGGATTACTGCCTCGGTTTCCTCGATCATCCTCTTTCTTCTTTTACGTCGAGGGTTCCACCTTGTCAGCTTCACGCTTTCTCCCGTCCGCTTCGTCTGCCTTGGCGAACCGATCTGCTATGCGCCACAGCTCCGACGCAGTACGAGGCTCGTACTTGATGATCTCCTTGTATAGGGCCTCAGGTAAGATGCCGTTTTGGAAAGCCGAGATAATGAGGAGGTCGTCTACATCCTCGACTTTTAGGCTCTCCTTGTTGAACCTGGTCATGAAGTCGTTGATGGACTCATTTCGGCTTTACCTCACGGTGAGGAGATGTGCCGATGTTATTTTGGACTCGGCCTTCTAGAAGAACCTTCGATGAAAGGCTTCCATTAGGTCGCGGTAAGATCCAATACTCTCGGGAGGTAAACTGTCGAACCACCGGCGGACGTTGTCGATCAGTAACTCCAGAAAGAGCTTACACATGTGGATGGTGTTGAGGCGCTGGTTAATTATGTTGTACTGGAATTGTGAAAGGAAGTTTTACGGATCCCTCAGTCCGTCATAGGGGGCGATGCCCGGCACCCTGTACTTGTCCGGGAGGGGAGTGTTGAGTATTTCGTTTGAGAAAGGGATAATTATCTTCCCCTATCCATCGAACCCATCTCCCGGAGAGTGATGCTGAGTTCGTCGGCCGAACTTGTTATAGTGATGGGGATCGACCTCGCGGTGATCACGATGTCCCGTCCCACGTTGCTCGTCCCTTGCATGGTCGGTTTGGACCTCAACCCGTGTAGAGGTATGAGCACCTATCATCCGGAGGCTGGGGGATTCACCTCGCTGTGCCGCCTCGTGCTTTGATGAGGCTTCAGCGTCCTTATCTTCGTGATGGTGCCGACCTTGTTATTGGCTGAGGTACTGGAGGAAGCTTTCCTTGTTCTTTTCGAGGAACCCTTTAACTGCCTCGTCAAGGTTTAACTGTGGTGCTAGGGGTTCCTCTCGGTTGTTGTGGCGACCTCCCTCGCTACGGTATTCTTCTTCATGCAGGATGGGATGGCCTTACTCGTCGAGACTTTGAACATGCCCTTCGGGGGTCGTATCTTTGACCGGGCTTTTCCCAAGTCGAGCTCGGCGCGTTCTGCCGTCGTTGTTGCTGTTGTTGCTGGCAGCGGCTCTGGATGTAAGACTTCTTGTTCTCATCGTCGTGATTGATTCCCTGTAAACAAAGGTTGATCGAAAACACAGAATTTCGGTTCCTACAGACGACGTCAGTGATCGATCTTAATTTCGTTAGGGAAATAAATGCGCAATAAATACGAGAGATTTACGTGGTTCGATCTTTGAATTAGATCTACGTCCACGGAGCAAGAGAGTATATGTGTATTGAGTGTATGAGAAGCGATTACAAAGAGAGTAGATGATCTTCTTTCCTCTAATCTAGCCTCTATTTATATATCATCAAGTTGAGTTCGACTCTGATATCAAGTTGAGTTCGACTCGACTCGATACCAAGTTGAGTTTGACTCTGATACCAAGTCTTCTCTCACAAGGATTCTTTTAGATATGCATCCGAATCTTCTACGCTCCAATTGCGATTAGAGTTGTAGTTGGTTGAGGAGTCTTCTGACCGAACTCACATAGGCCGAACTTAATGTCGGTTCATTTATATTGAAATCACGCCGCCAGTAGTTGGGCCAGATACTATCGATGGCTAAGTTAGAAATAGCTCCGTCTCAATAATTAAAGACGCGAGTGTGTTAAATATGCCATATAATTTAGCCTATACTGCTTTCGAAATAAAATAAAATAAAATTAGACTACACTGTAGTGTTTTAATTACCGCCCACCAAAAAATTAATATTAGTTGATAGTTCTATTCTTAATATATGAATATGACTAAATTTTGAATCACGTCATAGGTCTAGGAATTTTCAATTATTTTTCTTCAAATTTGTCAATCGTAGTGTTAATAAAAAGCTGCTGAGAGTTACGTGCTGTTACCAAATTTGAAGTACCTAGATATACATCTACAGATAGATTAAAAGAAAATAATAAATAAAAACTTTCTCTACTCGTATGTTGGACCGGAGCCGAATGACTCACCTTTGACAGTAAGATTAGTTTAAGTCTCACCATACATAGTATCTATTGTTTATTGTTGTTGGGCATAGAAAATCTATGCGGTTGAATACTACAATTTTATATAATACATTGACTGCGATTTCTGATAGCATTGCCCTATACATTTTATTAAATATTTTAGGGATATTATCATTTCAAATAACGGGTTTTTTACTCAATATATAATTTCATATAACTTTCAAACTATTATATTCGTCCAAATTTTATGATGACCAATATGTTCAATATTTTGTTGTTTGAGCCCATGATTCGAAAAAAAATATTGTACTTTTATGGAATGGCGTAGAAAAATATTACGACATATTGTTTGATTTCTAATACTTGCTAATAATGACGATTTTTGTTAAAGCAGATTCTAACTAGCAGCTGCCTTTAAACTGGACGTTCAATACCATGAGTATGTCGTGTATATATGGTTTGAAACCAATATAATTAGAGAAATATTCTATACCATAACCCAATCTAACTAAAAATATTAGTGTCATAATGATGAGAAATCTTAATTTACCCTTGTTCTCGATGATTTATATTGTATGTTTAATTTACTATACATGATTATATTCCTAGCATGTTCCCATAGAATTGATTACAACACATAGGTGTTTTAAATCTTAATTTACCTATGTTCTCGGTGAGTTATCTTGTATGTTTAATTCACTATATGTTGATTATATTCCTAGCATGTTTCTATAGAATTGATTACAACACATAGGCGTTTTCTCGTATTTACATAAAAATTTCTGACAAATCTAACCAATGATTGACTCCAGCTTTGATCTTGTGAACTGTGTCCCGGATATCTGATCTACAATATTGAGTAAGAGTAATCTATGGAGAACACCTAAATTTTCGGCCCCTATGATGGCTATGTGATTTCGAAAATCACACTAGGGATGAGCATTTGGATTTTGATTCGGATTTTTGCCTGATCCGAATCGATCCGAAAATTCTATTTTTGAGAGAGAAAAAATCTAATCCGAACCGAGCCGAACCGAAAAATCCAAAATTATGAAAAAATCGAAAATCCGAAACCAATTTTTGTTAATTCTTATATATATTTATATTAAATTTAAAAATATTTAAGTAAAATATTATTTATATATTTAAATTATATATAATTTGGATTTTTTTGGATTTAAAAAATTCAATCCGATCCGAAAATTCGAAATTTGAAAAAAAAATTCAATCCGATTCGATCCGAAAATCCGAACCGAATTTTAAATTTCAGTTTGGTTCAGATCGGATATTCAGTTTTTCTGATTTTTTGCTCACCCCTAAATCACAATTTGAGGAGATGGATGATCTGATTTCTCCTACCTTGTATTTATAGTGCACTCCCTAGAATCCTAATGTGATAGGACTCTGATACATCTAATAAATATAAAAAAAATCTTTTTTTCCTAAGATAATTTCATTATAGAATAATTATCTCTTGATATCTGATAATATCAAATAATATATATCTATCTAGACTATGAGATGTATTAAATAAATAGTACAATAATCAGAACAGAATCCTAGTGAGATTTCTAGGGGGTGGCCGAAAAATGCTTAGACAATAGGCATTGATGAGCCAACCCAGAGATCAAATATAAGGAATGAAGATATAAGGAATGAAGATGAGTCTCAAATGAATTAATTATCATATTTTCATCTCAGAATATAAATTAAATTATGAACATTTATTCATTCCACTACTGAGCAAATATTGACTTACCCATTTATTACCAAAATTGAGTCTGGGCTTGTACTTAGACTTACAAATCCCTTTATTTAAGATATCACATGTCCATTAATTATTTATAGTACTCTGTAAACTTAAAATAATTAATTCCTTTAATTCCTTAAGTAGTATCACTCAACCTTATTATTGTACTTGAGCTAACTCAACCTGCAGGGTTTAGTACAATAGACCTTCTGAGCTCCTTAAAGAGATGTAATCATCCTAAACGGATATGGTAACTCGATACAGGTAACCAATATGACATACAAGCACTGTCACCACTCAAGATACGGAGAGTATTAAGTTATCTCATGTAATCATCACCCATAACAAGTCAAAGTTATGTCAATAACTTATACTCACCTGAAAACTTATCGAGGTTTAGATCAACGTAAAGTCATCGGTTCTTCACGACAGTCAAATAGAAGAACTCATCTCATTGCGATCCATCAATACGTCAAGACGTACCAGCACAGACAAGCAATCAAGTAAAGTTACTTCTTATCTATACTGTAGTCTATACCAACAACTCGTCCTCAATTTGTCTCGAATGTGATCATTTTTATATCTCAACCAGCTTAACCAATCATACAGACTTCTGTGATCTTCTACACACTATATGCTCTAACTTTTGTATGAGATAAAATGATAACATATGTAATCAAGTAAATAATACTGTTAGAAAATTGGAATAGTGGTAATTTGAAACATTTTATATAAACTCAATCAAATCTGTTTTCTGTTTACACATCTAACAAATAAAACTCGAGAAAACTCAACTATTAACTAACCCACCCAATGTATACGGGAGAATAAATTCTAGATGTATGTTGTGACACAGAATTACTAATTACCCCCTTAATAGATTAGGCCGCTTGAAGGAGGCATTGATAACGTGCTATAACGAGAATTAGTTTTGTACATGTTCTATACAAGTCATGCACAGTATGAATATCTTCAAAATTTCTTGTATACAATGAAATAATTCATAAGACAATTACCGATATAAACAGTAATATTAAGAAAAATGTTACAATAAACTTTACAAAAGACCACATTAAAAGTATATTATATTATAAATTTTGAAAAATTCTTTATATACGATATTTTAGATAGAGGTGCAATCCTCACCACCGTCGCCACAAATCAAAATTTTCAATGGAAAACCAAAATAAATAGATAAATAAATAACAGAAGAAGATATATAAGAGAGAAGATATGATTTGTATACTTTCTTTCCGAGAAAAAACTACTTTGCCATGATTTGTATATTACTTCTTTCCAAGAAAAAGCTACTTTGCCATGATTTGTATATTACTTCTTTCCGAGAAAAAACTACTTTGCCAAATTCCATTAAACGTGCTTCCATAATTTCGTCTTGTTCAATAATCCAAACATGGCGCCATTTGATTGTGATCCGCAATACGAAATTTCTATTAAAAATTATGGACAAATAAAAATGTTCACATATGTTGAAAATATTTCTTTTATCGTGATTGTCCACAAATTATTTCGAGAATACGGCCATATATGATCGCTAGGAGTCTAGGATATTGTACGAATCGGCTGTCCAGACAGAGTGAGAACTTCTCTTAAATGTTGTTCTAATTAATAATTAATAAACAATATTTTCTTGTCACGGTTTAATAAAAAATAATTATTGTATAAAAATTACCTTTAACGATGTCCAATTAAAGATATAGTTTAAGATTATTTTTATTTCAATGATACATGCAAGGTTCTACTGTATATCACATCAAGATTACACCACGCTTAGCGTATATATATATATTTTTTGGTAATTTAATACATAAATTTTAAAGGTCACGTCACGGTGGACTCAACCCGAGACCTTTGGCCTCTAAGATTAACCACTCTACCACTGGCCAACACACACACGCGCTTAGCGTATATTTTGTGTAAAACAGTGATACACACCAAAATAATCGAAGCATTAAATAGCGGGCCTATGGTTCTATAAAATATTAACATTATAATGAAAATAAGATATGTAATAAAACATATTTGGGGATCTTTAAGAATTATATAGGCTCAGATTATCTAACATTCTAGAACAATAAGATAGCTCAAATAGTGTGTCTGTATGTGTTGGCCTAGTGTAGAGTGGTTAATGCATGCGCCAAAAGTTTCGGATTCGAGTACATCATGATGCGGTCTTTGAATTTCTGTATTAAATTAACCACAAAAAATGATAGTTCAAATAGTATGTGTGTCGACCTAGTAGTAAAGTACTTAATATCTGAAATAAATTGTCTCAGATTCGTATCCATCATAACACGTACAGTCTTTAAATTTCATTATTAATTAACAAAAGATAACTCAAATAATAAGACCTCCTTCTATATCTGCATATATTTATGGTAATTGCACCTTGGGTTATCAGCATTCAATACTTTGATCTATAATCATATTTCAACATGTTCAGATTTCTCGTATTTTTAATAATAATATCTACAGTAAAAAAATAAAAACGTTTAATTAAAATAATGGGATAAAAAAAGACTTTTGTGACCTATACAAAATGAACGAAGTAAAAGAAACATTGGTGTTTACTTGCTCGGCCGGAATTATATTATGACCATTATCTCAATCATATACAAGCAATTTAGTCAATGTTTTTTATTTGATTATTATCATAAATAATTATTTTGAGAAAGCCGTTTTTGACTGCAACCCATTTTTTAAAATTTTGGACAGAAAAATGGAACATAAAATGGTAATTTATCTAGTGGTACTTGAACTACAGATAGGATCAAACACAATTTTTTCTTTTATAATAATTAAAAATCAATATAAATTATTGATCTTTTTATCATTTATGATTGTCATAAAAATAAACATCAGCCATATAACCACTATATATGCATATATAGTAGGATAAAAAAATTGAGCCGTAAAATTATCCACTAAATAGGGAAAACATAAAATATACTATCTAGGTAGCTCATTTAATAATTTAGAAACACAAGTAGGATCACGTTGCTACTAACTTAGGCTCTATCCCTAGAAAAATTGAGCTACAAATTTCTTCCCACCTATAGCAGCAAAATGCAGAAGCTAATCTTAGAGGGAGGGGCTAGCTGTAAAATAATGCAGCCACAATACTATTAAAATCGTGTGTATTGTTCAAAATTTATATTCATCAATTAATTAGTACACGTTGATCTAATAATAAAGGGGTTAATATATAAGATCAAAGATCTCATATTTGAATCTACCTTAATGCTTCAATTTATTTGCTAATTGAAAAAAAAATATAAATTAATCAATCGAACTTTGCAGTCAAAATTGATAGGCTTATTGGACCATTAGCCACGGTGAATATCACAACATAACATTATAGCACCTATAAAAGCAGGGCAGACTCCCACTAAGAATCAACCACTTCAACAAACAAACAAATAGCGAAGGAGAAGAAGAAAATGGAGTCTTTTCCTCTTCTCGCTGCGCTCTTCTTCATCCTCGCTGCGACATGGTTAATTTCCTTCCGGCGCCGGAGGAACCTCCCCCCGGGGCCTTTCCCCTACCCGATCGTCGGAAACATGCTGCAGCTCGGCACGCAACCCCACGAGACATTCGCCAAACTCTCCAAGAAATACGGCCCTCTCATGTCAATCCACCTCGGCAGCCTATACACCGTCATCGTCTCCTCCCCCGAGATGGCCAAAGAAATCATGCACAAATACGGGCAAGTCTTCTCCGGCAGAACCGTAGCGCAGGCGGTCCACGCGTGCGGCCACGACAAGATCTCGATGGGGTTCCTCCCCGTGGGGGGCGAGTGGCGCGACATGCGCAAGATATGCAAAGAACAGATGTTCTCGCATCAGAGCATGGAAGACAGCCAGTGGCTCCGCAAGCAGAAGCTGCAGCAGCTGCTCGAATACGCCCAGAAATGCTCCGAGCGCGGCCGGGCTATCGATATCCGTGAGGCCGCCTTCATCACCACGCTCAACCTCATGTCTGCCACTCTCTTCTCCATGCAGGCGACTGAATTCGACTCCAAAGTCACCATGGAATTCAAGGAGATCATCGAGGGTGTGGCCAGCATCGTTGGCGTGCCCAACTTCGCCGATTACTTCCCCATCCTGAGGCCGTTCGACCCCCAGGGGGTGAAACGCAGGGCGGATGTTTACTTCGGCAGATTGCTGGCCATAATCGAGGGATTTCTCAACGAAAGAATCGAATCCAGACGGACCAATCCGAATGCTCCTAAGAAGGATGACTTTCTCGAAACGCTTGTGGATACCCTTCAGACGAACGACAACAAGTTGAAGACCGATCACCTCACACATCTCATGCTGGTAATTAACTACGCTAAAAATTTTACACAATCATATTATTTGGACTCGTAAAAATTATAATTAATAGAGAGATTACTAAATAGAGTTTTATATAAAAATAAATAAAAATTCAATAAAATACATGATAAGGTATAAGTTCATGTACATAATTAATATAAATTTTGTCAGAAACAAATACATGCTCTATGACAGTACATAAAATAGATGTACCTAGCTAAAAACTAAATATTACTCTTATGGATATGTTAGTCTAATATATGTATATTTCTCATAAAATCATTACACTTTTCTCATAAAATTGTTACATTTAAGAAACAATATTATTATTAAAGAAAGAAAAACACACTCACAACACGAACCCTCTAGGTGAGTTGAACTCCCGACCTATTGGTTGGACTTTGGAGGAGGATACGTTTTACCAACATGTTGTGTTTCATTGTCACCTATAGGGTTAATTAGTATGTGTTTTTTGAAAATTATATATATATATATATATATATATATATATATATATATATGTGTGTGTGTGTAAATGATGTATTTTATTCCTATATGGAGGCATAAATTTTGAAGATATGAAATATATTCCTATATGGAGTAGTGTATTTCTATATGGGATTTTAACATTATATTTCTCTTGCTTAATCTTCTTAATTTGATCTGTTTAGAGTATTTATGATTTTGTTTGTGTATGATGAATCAGGACTTGTTTGTTGGAGGATCAGAAACAAGCACGACCGAGATCGAGTGGATAATGTGGGAGTTACTCGCTAACCCGGAGAAGATGGCGAAGATGAAAGCAGAGCTGAAGAGCGTGATGGGAGAGGAGAAAGTAGTGGACGAGGCACAGATGCCGAGGCTACCGTATCTGCAAGCAGTGGTGAAGGAATCGATGCGGCTCCACCCGCCGGGTCCTCTGCTTCTTCCTCGCAAAGCAGAGAGCGATCAGGTGGTGAACGGCTACCTCATCCCCAAGGGAGCTCAGGTGCTGATCAACGCGTGGGCTATAGGCAGGGACCACAACATCTGGAAGAATCCAGACTCCTTTGAGCCTGAACGCTTCCTTGATCAGAAGATCGACTTCAAGGGCACAGATTACGAGCTCATCCCCTTCGGGTCGGGTAGAAGAGTCTGTCCGGGTATGCCGTTGGCCAACCGGATTCTGCATACGGTCACCGCCACTCTGGTTCACAACTTCGATTGGAAGCTCGAACGGCCTGAAGCAAGTGATGCGCACCGTGGTGTGTTGTTTGGCTTTGCGGTGCGGAGGGCGGTTCCACTCAAGATCGTTCCGTTTAAGGTATAATACATTGGACTTCCATGGCACATAAATTGGCTTCTCATATCGCCGCCACCAACAATAAGTCTACTTTATCTGTGCTAAAATGATTTTTCATTCTACGCCTATATATGTATTCGTCACGATAAGTTAAATGTTTTATATCCCTAAGTGATAAATGTTGAATTCAGTTTTACGATATATATGTAATGTCATTGATGGAAGTATTGTATAAGACTGTCTGAGTGAATAAGATGTGAAATTACAATTTGTAATTTAGACATTTCCAAAAAAACAATCATAATTGAAAATGATGATATAGCACATAAACGATATGGTTTTGTTTGTAATAATAAATAAATATAATCAAAGTTATGTTTATGTTTTGTAGTGTAACATCCCAAAACTTTTTTTGAGTTTTAAATTAATTCAAGAGTTGTTGTGGATCGAGAAAGTTTTCCTATTACCTGGAGTCTTCAATTTAGAAGTTATGGGTACTTGAAGAGACTGAATTTGAACTCCTAGTGAAATAAAATGTTTTTAAAATTTATTATCAAATCAAGCAATTGTGAGTTGGGGCCTTTGAATTTAGAACGAGTTTTTAGGCTGACGTCATAGGATTTAGGTTATTTTAAAAGCAAAATGAATTTGGCCATAAAATTTGTTGTTGGGGTATGAATTTGTTATTTGTTAGTATTGTTTTTGGACTTAGCTAGGAAGTGTCTAGAACTTAATGGAGCAGTTGAAGTTGCTAGAGGGAGAGGGCGACAACTAATTGATGGGTGGTCTTCTGTCCGTGCGCCGTGGCAAAGTGAGAACACCTTAATTAATTTTTTGATTAATCAATCAATTGATATTAATAAATTTAATTGTATTAATAAATCTTAATCGGAACTAATGAATCCTAATTATGAATAATAAACCATATAATGAACCCTAATTGTGATTTAATAAACCCTAAATTTGAATAATAAATCATAATTATGAATTAATAAACCCTAATTATGAATTAATAAACCCTAATTTTGAATAATAAATCTTAATTTTAAATTAATAAACCTTAATTATTGAATTAATAAATTTTAATTGTGAATTATTAAACCATAATTATAAATTAATAAATTTAATTATCTTTATTCACCATAATTAATATATAATTATTTTAATAAAAAACAAGGATGAAATTTCCATGGCGGGAGATCACCCAAGTTTTTGTCACTTATTAATGAACAACATTGCGCCAGGTTTATTGTGCTTGTGGTGAATCTGGGAAAAGGAACAATACCTCAAATATGAAATATTCATAACTTTGATAGGAAGCTCGTACAAAGAGCGTCTTATCAACATATATCCACCTTCAATGTCAATAAATTTGGCTTCTAATAAAAGCCACCAACAAGTTAAACTTTAATTAAACGCAATAAATATTAATGCGAATGTTGAAATTCCACTTAATGGTAAATTTCAACATCCGTGTTGTTTTATTATATTTCACACATGAAGACCCGTGAAACATTCTGATAGAAAGTTTTTGTGTTTGGCACTATGTGAGATTTTGGTGAAGAAATTTTTCATGTTCTTTTTAAATGAAATGTCATACATATGAGGAGATCTGGAGAAAAGAAAATAGAGAAGAAAGTTCAAATAAACTAAAATCTCATAGAATTCACAAGCAAAGGTAAAAAAGTAAAAATAAAAAGAAAAAATAATTGGTTGGGGCCCGTGTTTGCAACTGGCCGGTCACAAGTAGAATACTCGAGCGTAGAGCTAGGGATTATAAAAATATCTCAATATAAACTCAAAAGTAAAATAAAAAATCAAAACAATTGAGTGTTAAAAAGAGCACCCTTAAAATATAAATCATAGTTAAACAACAAAAAGACAAAACATTGTGTGCGTGTGTTGACTTACTGGTAGAGTGGTTAATGTCCGAGACTAAAGGTCTCGAGTTCGAGTCTACCATGACGCGGTCTTTAAATTTCTGTATTAAATTGACCAAAAAAAGGAAAAAAGAAAAGACAAAACATTATGTGTGCGTGTGTTGACCCAGAGATAGAGTGGTTAGCACCCGATATCAAAGGTCTCAAGTTCGAATTCACCGTGAGACGACCTTTACATTTATGTATTTAATTGATAAAAAAAGGACAAAACATAATGCCGAAGGTAAGTGCTAGGTAGATGTGGCAAAATGGGCGGGGGCAAGCTCGGCCTAGCCGGCCCCTTGGACTTTAAGTATTATGCGGGTTGGGTGGGCTATCGGACTTGTACTTGTCATATTAAGTGTTGTAGTATGATGTTTGAAGGAATTTATTTTACGATACTTGTATGCATCCTATTAGTTACTGTAATATAATACTTAAAAGATAATAGGACACTTGTATGTATCCTATTAGTGTGATAGTTAAAAGATAATATAATACTTGTATACGTCCTATTGAGTACTATCTTAACAAAATCCAGACGACCATTTTAGCCTCGAAGTCCTGTAGGCCCGATGGCCTATCAGGACGGGCTTTTTAGGTCTTATTTTTTTGGGGGCCCTCTATTTTACGTGTCCAATTGAAGAGCCTAAGTTTTGTACACTTTCTGGTGTCTTGATTAAAATCTAAATCGAGTCTTTTGTCTATTTTGCTCGTGTTCTGTGTATGTGAGGACACATTGTTGAGGCAAGGCACATTGACCCGAAAAGTCTTTAGTATTAATTAGAGGATAATTAAGTATAATTAGGGGCCTAAAAGCTATTAATTTCATAAGAATGAATAAAGAGGTATAAAAAGGAGTTATTAATCGATAGAAATTCGATTATTTCTCAATGGAAGGATATGAGATTAGAAAATGTAGAGATTAATTAGAAATGAGTTTATTTGTAATAAAAAGTGAATTATTATGGTATGTTTAAATGAAATATGCTATTAAATAGAAAGTAAACTATGAAATGCTTTAATTATTTTTATATGGATATTTTCTTATGGAATGAAATGAATCATTGTTTAAACTATTAATTTGCTTGAATAAATTTATTTTAGCAATATTTAGTGATAAAAGAATTAATTGATGGAATTTTCGAAAATTAAGAAGTTTAATTATAAATATTTGAATTTTAACATATGAAATAATTTAAATTATACTATATGAATCTAAATTAAATTATGAATATGAGTTGTATTAGATTTTATAATTTATTAGAAATATAATCCTATTAATTTAATTATACTAAAGTATGAAATTAGCAAAATTAGAGGTGCAATTATAATATTCTTGAAATTAGTGTTTAATTATCTTGAAATTTTAAATAAATGCACATTAAATTTAAATTTAGCATCTAGAACTATGATACATGAATTATATCATCTCCAACCTCCAAACTCCCTCCATTTTCGCACTTTCACACACCAACACACACAAATTTTATTTTTCACTTTTAAATCCTTAATTAAGTGTGGAATTAATAGCAAATCACTCCAAGCAAGGTAATTATTTCATTTAACTTAAGTTTATGTGATTTAAATTCATGAAAACATGTTCTATACTCCTAGGGTTTTCAAAAATTTAGGGTGTGATTATGGTTGATTTGTTTAAATTTTGTTATGTTTATTGATTTAATTATGATTATGGAGCTTGATTAATATATATTATGGATTTAATTTGTTCAAATGCATGAATATTAAAAATTCAAGAATCTAACTTAAACCCTAAATTTTGGATATGATTCATATGTTATGATTTGGTTGAATTAAGCTTGAATATGTGTTTAGGGATGATTATAAACATCATATGATCAAAGAAAATAAAAATTAAATCATGTTTGCTCAATTCTTGAAATTTTCGAAAATTACATGTAAAATGAACCTAATGATTTTGATTTTATTTGATCCATTTGATATGATATTCATGCTTAGGGATATAAATAATGCCTAAAATAAATTTATAGGAATTTAATTCATGCATTAGCACTAAAACCCTAAATATCGAAAATGAAGGGCATATATTGAACTTTGATTTCTTGATTTTATTTAATATATTTGATATGATATTTGAGATCTATGATAAAAATAATGCTTAAGTTGAATTTATAGAAATTTATAGACATGAATGTAAAAGTTACAAAATTAAAGTTTAGTATAAGTTATGATTTTATGTGATGAAAATAGATTAAGATTTGAATGGATTATGGATTAAGGCTCATTGATACTAAATGAGTATAATTATGAGATATTTGATGTTAAATGGAATTTAGATAGTAAAATTATTGTAAATTTCTATATATGTGAATGAAGGACATTAGGCGATTAACTTGTAAATGCATGAGTTTAAGCTTGTTTTAAGTTCCTAAATACATATTTAAGTATATGGTGATGATATTGAGGAGTTTGGGATGAAATTTGATGAGTTTGGATTATTTGGGCTATTCCTATTATAAACGTTACTCTGCCGAAATTTCGGTAGAAATTATTCACTAATAAGACGTCATGAGAAATTAAGCGATAGGCTTATGATAAATAGGTGAGATATGATTTCTTAAAGTTTCTAAATTCAATAATAATCTTATGTTACAAGGATCAAGCAAAGGAACTCGGGAAGTAAAGGACGAGGAAACGAACCTTTTGGACTAAACGTCATCAGGTGGGTAATGTTTTGCAAATCGTTTTGAATAAAGTTAAAGTTATGTTTCGAAATGATTGATATTATGAAAGTATTTTCAATCACCACATTATGAATACTTTGAAAATGAATGTTTTACCACATTGTGGGTATGACGACGATTTACCTGTCTACGGTAGGAAAATATTATATACTGTGCACAGGTTATGGCCGTGAGCTTGCAAATGTAGGCCGACCACGGTATTGGGGAGGAGGCCTTCTTCCCATTATCGGATGACGTAGATAGGGTATGACCGTAGTTGAGATCCTTCGGGACCAACTCGGGTATGTGATGCCGGTACGTTCGAAATGAAATTGTGGTGATATGTTAATTAAAGATCTTTATGAAACAATTATTCAGATTGTTTTCTAAAACTTTATTTGAAATGAAATTTCTAAGTTTTGAAAGTTATGTTAGCGATTACCCACTGTTCCGACCAAATTGTTCTACTTAGTCGCCGCAATAGACGAGGTCCCTATAACGTGGTAAGGTCGACCCAAGTCGAATCTCTCAGGAAGACTTAATGGGCTTATGATGTGTTACGATAAAAGCAATAAATCTAAATCCTAAACTTGATTTGGGGTGATGATTAACTAAGATTAACATGAAAATTAAACACGCAAACAATTCAACGATTGTTCAAAGCAGCTCAAACGCATGTGAATAATTCAAGAGTGTGAGATAAACTAGGTATTAGGGTTCTTCGCCTTGATTAATCGATTATTGCTTGATCAAGAAATCTACCTATTCATGCAATATTCAAACCTCAATCCAAACACTCGACTTTCGCCCCGTGGATTAAACCTAGGTTATCAAATTTCACAAATACATAAACTACTAGAGTCCCGTTTCCGGTAACCTCTAATCCAATCTATTCCTATGATGCAACGTATCTATCTCTCGATAATACACGAAACATAAACAATTAAATGGTGATCAATCACTTAATCATAAACCCTAGGATTCAATTGATGCACTCAATCAAAACAAATAATCAATTAAACAATTTGAATCACCCAACCCTAGAAAAGAATTAGTTCATGCTCATCTCACGGATCAAACAATTATAATCGATAGAAATCATAATCCAATAATTCAATGAAGGAAAATCGAATAATAATCCTTACAATCAGAATGTCGTTGATGGATTTCTCCAATCAAATGTCTTGAATCAATCCCAAATGCAAAAGAAATAACTTGGAAAATAGAGATGAACAGTCGCGTGGGAGAGAGCTTTTATCAAAGAAAATCGTGAAAGAAAACTCAATGTAAAAAGATATCTAGGGTTTCACGCTATAACTTATATATATTCGCGAAATTCACGCCCGGACGGACGGAGTCCCAGTACCGGACGCGAGGTCTTCAAACCAGGCGAATAATGAGCACCCAGCCGGACGTGGAGCTAGGAACGGAGGCCGGCCGGACGCATGCCGGCCGGACGCGCCCTTCTCGACGGACTCAGATTGACGCCCAGCGACGGCGCAAGCAGCAACCAACGCGCGCGTCTTCTCGACAACTGACTTCAACCCGCCACGGACGCAGCGGCAGCACGACGCGGCTACATTCTCGAAAGCTTCACTGACGTCCGGTAGCGGACGCGCGCTCTCTGATGGCTTAGCGTGGCGCCCGCGCCGGACGCTGGGCGCCCTAGGTGGCATCGGCACCCGCCGGACGCAATCAAGCGCCAACGCAGGTGCTCTTCCAAAGGTAACTTCACGTGCTTTTATGCTCAAAATGCTTAAACGCGAACATTCCCTACACAAAACAAAACGAACATGATTCCAATAAAAAGATATTCAAAACTTAAGCATATAGGAACCAAATCGTATCAAACAAACACAGAAAAACACAACAAAAACATACGAAACACCCACTGAGTACTTTCTGGTACTCATACCCGCAAAGTGTTTTCTGTTTGATGCAGGATGAGAGTAGAGGAGATATGGACTTGGAATTGAGCTTTGTTGAACCCTTTTTGTTGTACATAGTTGTGCCTGAATGTCGTGTCGTCATACATGGCATTCACTACTCTTCCGCTGTTGACTTTGAAATTTTGAAGCTATACTTTTGAAGAACTTTGTAAATGTTTGAAAACATCCTTATATATATACTTTGGAGGTTGTGTCCTCACTTGTTAATATTGTTGTTGTGGATTATTTTCTGAATGCAGGTTGACTTATCCATATTCTAAGGGTTATATAGTCCGTTTGTTGAAAATTTTATTTCATTTAAACCTATTCATCTGCCCAAAGTTTTAATGTCTTATCCAGTCACGGCCTGATTAGTTAGTTAATTTCTTAATTAATTAGTCGGTCGTGACAACATTTAACTAACAAAAAAGGGGAACAAAATGTGAAAAAAGGGAACAAGCCATCAGACTATCAACTGGCTACTAGTGGATAAACCCAACGGCTAGTCATGTGGGCAACGACTAGTGAGGTAATAATAGCGGCTAGTCTTTTAAATCGAGACAAAATGAAATTTGCTAGTTAAATGTTGTATATTTATGATTTGAAATATGGCTCATGTTGACCTCTGGGTGCAAGTGGGGAGATGGCTAGTGAGGTAATAATAAGAGCGGCTAGTCGTTTAAATCGAGACAAAATGAAATTTGTATTCCAAAAATCAAATTTCAAATTTTTGGCATTAAATTACGATTTTAAATTCATTTTTTCATTACATCAACAAGCTATGTAATTGTGCTAATTTTATTTTTAAATTTATATTGATGTTGGCTTCCAACAATCAAGATTAATGCCTAGTACAATTTCTTGAATCATTAATTATAATACTTTTCATACACAAGTATAGTGTTAGAAAGTGTAAGAACTCCCACAAAATTCAGTAAAAATTCAAAGATAATTTTATCTCTTCATTTAATATTTGATGGTTTTTATATCAATATTATGTATACAGATAAATTTAATATATGAATATAAATATTTTACAACATTAACATGATTGGAAATTAGTAGAGCCGGCGAAACCAAACTAGTAAGTAGTCAATATTCAATTATTAATCCATTAGTTTCAGCTGTCACTATTGAATATGAAAACCAGTCAATTTTTGCCGATATATATAAAGAATGCAACTCACATCCAGCACTGAAACAAATAAACAAACAGCGAATTGAAGAAGAAGAAGAAAAATGGATTCCTTTCCTCTTCTTGTTGCTCTCTTCTTCATCTCTGTGACAACTTTCCTTTCCTTCCGGCGCCGGAGAAACCTTCCTCCAGGGCCTTTCCCCCTTCCCATCGTCGGAAACATGTTGCAACTCGGCACCAAACCTCACCAGACATTCACCAAACTCTCAAAGAAATACGGTCCTCTCATGTCGATCCACCTCGGCAGCTTATACACCGTCATCGTTTCTTCCCCAGAGATGGCGAAAGAGATACTCCACAAACACGGCCAAGTATTCTCCGGCCGCACCATCGCGCAGGCGGTCCACGCGTGTGACCACGACAAGATCTCGATGGGGTTTCTCCCACTTCGAGCGAGTGGCGCGACATGCGCAAAATCTGCAAAGAGCAGATGTTCTCGCATCAGAGCATGGAAGCCAGCCAGGGCTTCGCAAGCAGAAGCTGCAGCAGCTGCTCGAATTCGCCCAGAAATGCTCAGACAGCGGCCGAGCAGTTGATATCCGTGAGGCCTCTTTCATCACTACGCTCAACCTCATGTCTGCCACTCTTCTCCATGCAGGCTACTGAGTTTGACTCCGAAGTCACCATGGAATTCAAGGAGATCATCGAGGCGTCGCCACCATTGTCGGCGTGCCCAACCGCCGACTACTTCCCATCCTGAAGCCGTTCGACCCCAGGGGTGAAGCGCAGGGCAGATGCTTACTTCGGCAAATTGCTGGCCAAAATCGAGGGCTATCTTAGTGAAAGGATTGCATCGAGAAAGGCGAATCCGAACGCTCCGAAGAAGGATGACTTTTTAGAAACACTGGTTGATATCATTGAGGCAAATGAGTACAAGTTGAAGACCGATCACTTCACCCATCTCATGCTGGTAATTAACAATCAATGTATATGAATTTTTTTTCCCATTTATATTTGGAGTATTTATGATTTTTGTTTTGGATTATTAGGATTTGTTTGTTGGAGGATCGGAAACAAACACGACTTCAATCGAGTGGATAATGTCGGAGCTAGTGATGAATCCGGAGAAGATGGCGAAGCTGAAAGCGGAGCTGAAGAGCGTGGTGGGAGACAAGAAGATGGTGGATGAATCGGAGATGCCAAAGCTGCCATATCTGCAAGCAGTGATCAAAGAAGTGATGCGGATCCACCCGCCGGGGCCTCTTCTGCTTCCTCGCAGAGCAGAGATCGATCAAGTGGTGAATGGGTATCTCATCCCCAAGGGAACTCAGGTGCTCATCAACGCGTGGGCTATTGGCAGAGATCCAAGTGTTTGGAAGAATCCGAGTCGTTTGAGCCCGAACGCTTCCTCAATCAGAAGATAGACTTCAAAGGCCAAGATTTCGAGCTCCTGCCGTTCGGGTCGGTAGGAGAGTCTGCCCGGGTTTGCCGTTGGCCAACCGGATTCTGCACATGACCGCAGCAACTCTGGTTCATAACTTTGATTGGAAACTTGAAGATGACTCAACAGCTGAAGCCGATCACGCCGGTGAGTTGTTCGGCTTGGCCGTGCGCAGGGCAGTTCCGCTTATGATTATCCCAATAGCTAATTCTTAATTTTTCGGATTTATCTCTCAGTCGGCAAAACAAAAACTGTCCTAAATTCTATCAGTTCGGTAATAATTTTTTATGTTTGATCTTTTATGTTTGTTTGTTTACATACGGTGTGCATTAACGTAAAGGTTTTATATTCATATCTTAAATTTTATTCACATAGAGTTAGAATAATAGTCTATTGAGTTTTGTCCCGACTTGATTGGATTTGAAATTGATTTTTATTTTTTTTTAAAAGTCTAGCTACTGCAGTCATCGATCAAGATTTCGCTTAGTGAATGAATTAATGATAATAATTTTATTAGATAATTAGTGTACCTTAATTGTTATAAAAACAATGAATTTTGATAATAATATTATTGAGAACCATTTAAATTATTTTGTAAGGAAAATGATGGAATTTTAAAATTTCAAATCTATATATTTAGTTAGAAAGCTTATGAACTAGTATTTGACAGACGAATCTAAGTTTGAATTTGGGGCGATAATCGACTTGATTTACTTGT
Source organism: Salvia rosmarinus (assembly GCA_036937905.1). NCBI lineage: Eukaryota > Viridiplantae > Streptophyta > Magnoliopsida > Lamiales > Lamiaceae > Salvia > Salvia rosmarinus. Next base: position 2,475,232 of record JAODLM010000210.1, read on the forward strand.
GGATCACATTTTATGTAAAATCTTTTCTAATTGTTTTATATTTTATGTAATTAGTCCGTGTAGCATAATAAAAATAAGATCTAGAACATTAACTTTTTGTAAAATAGACGACTAATTAACATATGAAATAGCACTTTTTATAAACTAAACTTACGTATCCTTTAGGGAAAATTCAAAGCGACTTTATTTATGTAAAAACGAGTTTTAGAATATAATAACCACAGCTCCACTTCCCCAATAGAAAAAAAATCGAAACTGACGTGTTTTCGTTTAATATCACTATGTCACTATGTAGTCGGTCAACAGACAACAGTGTGAGGCACGAACGGCATGCAATATATATACATATATATATATATATATATATATATAGGGAGGTTTAACGAAAACCATTCTTATCAGACGAACGTGAGATGAATATGCTATGAAAATAATGAATCATCGCGAAAGTTAATGAATAAAAAATAGAATTTTCACCTCTCACGGGATTCAACCCCGAAAATTCAATTTTGATTCATTAACTTTCGCAGAGTATTCATTAACTTTCATAAGATATTCATTTTGTTTCGTAGTTCTTAGTTCTCACGTTAAAATTGGTTCTTATTTGAACCAAACTCTATATATATATAGTTATGTATATATACGGGGAGAGTTAACGTGAGAACCATTTTTATCGTGAGAACGTGAGAACTAAAAAATGATGAATTCATTGGGAAAGTTATTGAATCCAAAAAAATAGAATTTTCGCCTCGATTCATGTGATTCGAACCTCGGTGAAATTTTTTGAATTTTGGAATTCAGTAACTTTCTCAACGGATTCATCAACTTTTATAGCAAATTCATTTGGTTCTTAATTTTTAAGATAAAAGTGGTTCTCATTTGAATCTAACTATCTCTCGCTCTCTCTCTCTCTCTCTATATATATATATATATTATGTTGGTGGAAGTTTCCTAAGATTGGATGTGTCTACTCGATGGAACTCGACGTTTTAGATGCTTCAAAGTGCTATCAAATATCGTCGTACATTCACTAGTTTGAGCTACAATGACACAAGTTACAAACATTGTCCGACTAATGAAGAGTGGGAAAGAGCAGAAAGGATCTCTTCTTTTTTGGCGCCATTTTACAAGATCAATAATTTGATTTCCGGTTCATCTATCCTACCTCAAGCTTATATTTTAGGCAAATTGCATCCATTGAAATGAAGTTAAATGAATTCTTGGCATCTGAAGATAATGTGATCAAAGATATGGCAATAAGGATGAAAGTCAAGTTCGACAAATATTGGGACTCATATTGTGATACTCTTTCATTCGGAAATATTCTTGACCCAAAGGGAAAAATGAAATACTTGCCATTTGTATACAAGAAACTTTACCCACTTGAGTATGAGGAGAAGGTGAAGAGAGTCAAGGATTCTTTGTATAAACTTTATACTGAATATGAATGGCATGGAGTTGCATCAAGCTCAAGTATAACTCCAATGGCAAGTTCGTCATCTATGGTTATTTCTCGTGAAGATATGGATGTAAGTATAATATTGTATTACATATATTAATGTATATATGCGTAATCTTTATTAAATGTTTCTAAATTTTTTGATGTTGTTTACGTTATATATATATATATATATAGGAGTTTGAAATGCAATTTGTTCAAGAGTCTTCAGTTTTGGGTAAATCAGAACTTGATATCTACTTGAATGAAACCCCTGAACCTCTCGGTACTGTGAACACTTCGGATGCCCTGGAATATTGGAAAAAGAATGCTAGTCGATTTCCTCGACTTGCAATGATGGCTTCTGATATACTAAGTATTCCGATCACTACAGTTGCTTCTGAATTCACATTTAGCATTGGAGGTCATATCTTGAGCAAATACAGGAATTGTTTGCTCCCCGAGAATGTTCAAGCACTTATTTATAGTCGTAATTGGTTGCACGGTTTTCAATTATTTGATGAAGATTCAGGTGATTATTTTGAAATATTCTTATTTCTTACTTTCAATTTTTGCAATGTTCTATTATAACTATTTGTATTTTTTTAATCTTCAATGTAGATGGGCAAGATGGAGAAGAGATAAAGTTATCTATGGAAGATTCAAGTGTACGTAGTTGATGTGTAATGAAATTGAGAAATTCTAAGTTGTTTATTGTTTTGTTTTAGATTATTTATTATTTTAGATTATGATTGTGGAACTTTAATTTATTTTTCGTTGTAATAGCATATAACTTTGAACTTTTAGTTCTATTTTTGTTGATGTTAAATTATTAGTTTTTATATTTAAATCGTTATTTTACATAATTATTTATCTTTTACAATAAACAAATGCAATTTTACACGTTAAAAAAATCTAAAAAAAATTGAACAGGTTTTACCTGCCCGCCCGGCAACCCACCCGGGGCTGGGCCGGCTTCAGCTTCAATGGGTCCGAAAAATTTCAATCGCCCGCTACTTTTGTCAGCTCTAGTATGGATTAGTTATAGGAAGAGCCATCATTGAGATGAGAATTAAGAACTAATCATCATCCTAGATTTCATATGATTTAATGGATTATTAAGTCATGTTAAAAACGAGTTTTACTATTTTTATACCATATTTTATGATTGTAAACGCTTTAGGGACACTAAGGTCATTTTAAAGATTCGTCGTATCCCTAATTTTTCGAATTCTCTCTCTATAAGTTGATTTTTTTCCTAAAAATAGTAGTTGTGCATAGGATTGCAATGATTGTGCATAAGATTGTTAGTAGTTATGCGAAACGAAATATGATTAAGAATCAAACTTATAGAATTGAGAATTATTGTTTGAATTATAATTAGTGTAAAAATAAAATTTATAAAATTATCTTAAATAAGAATTTAGCACTGCAAATCCCTCAATTCGTGAATGAGAAAATAAATTATAAATATACAACTATGATTACTCTTGTGATTTGGGTAATATGCATAATTATATAATAGTTGTGTATAAGATAATAGTTGCGTAAATAAATAGATTAATATGCATACCTAGGGGTGGCTATTATGTACGGATCGGGTACCCTACTCGAGAAAATCGGGCAGCCGACCCCGATTTTGCATAAAATATCACTCCCGACCCCGATCCGATTTTTATGTAGGGTATCCGGATATCCGATTCGGGTATCCGAATCGGGCATTCGGATACCCTAATTTACCCTTTACATATTTAATCTACCTTTAAATATCTAAAACATGTGTTCTGGTCTACTGGTTGAAGCGCCAAACTCTTTTCTAAGGCAAAGGCTGGAGTTCGACCATTCTTAGCGTCAATTTTTTTTTGTGTTTATTTATTTCATTTTTATATTTGTGTATATATATATATATATATATATATATATATATATATATATATCGTAATGTTAATATGTAAAGATATTAGCTATATATTCAGATATTTCAGGTGTTATGATAGCATTTTTTTTCTTTGTGGTTATTTATTTCATTTTAATATTTGTGTATATATATATATAGGTGGTATGATAGCATTTTTTTTTCTTTGTGTTTATTTATTTTATTTTTATTTTTGTACATAAATCTAGATATACATTGTTAGCTATATATTTCTATTTATCAAGTTTTGATAGCATATCATGTATTTAAGGTTATATGCTATTTTTAATATTAAGTTATCAGTTATAAATTTCACATATTAAAATCAAGTATAATAAAAATATATTATAATATATTATTTATATATTTAGATATATAAAATATATATATTTTAAAAAAATCGGGTATCGGGTAATATCCGACTATCCCGTCGGGTATACCCGATACCCGATTCACCTAAATACCCATACCCAATCCCGAGACACCTATATCCGATTTTCGGGTAATCGGGTACCCAATACCCGAGAAATTTCGGGTCGGGTATCGGGTACCCGATTACTTGACACCCTAATAGTCACCCCTATGCATACCGTTCAATATAGTGTGCACAAAAAGAATGATTTAAAGCATAAGCATATGAACTCGATTGGTTATAATTTAATTACTTTCGACGATCAATTGCAAAATAAAAAATTAAAACCATTACTTTCGATGATCGATACTGAAGAATCAGATTAAATAAATAATTATTGATGGACTATTATATTGTTTGATAATTTGGTGGAAAAAATATAGATAAAAAAAGATATACAAAATCAAAATACCATAAATATAAAAGAAAATCCCTTAAAATACTAACAAATTGGTTACATAAAAACATAAAATTATAATAGTATCCTTAATAACAAAATCTGAAAATCAAATACCTAACAAATCTAAGAAATCGTGACCAATAGATTACAGAAAATAAACGCACTAGATTAGTTCTTAGTTCTCAAAACATATATAGTTCTCATTTAATCCATCTTATATATATATATATATATATATATAGAGAGAGAGAGAGAGAGAGAGAGAGTTAGGTTCAAATAAGAATAATTTTTATCTTAAAAACTAAGAACCAAATGAATTTGCTATGAAAGTTGATGAATCCATTGAGAAAGTTACTGAATTCTAAAATTCAAAAAAATTCATCTAGGTTCGAATCACATGAGGGGCGAAAATATTATTTTTTTGGATTTAGTAACTTTCTTAACGGATTCATCAATTTTCACAATGAATTCATCATTTTTTGGTTCTTATGTTGATCATCCCCATATATGTGTGTGTGGGGGAGATGAGTTATTATAAAACTTTGTTATCCGACAAACGTGAGAACAATTCATTCTCCTTGAAAATTACTGCATTAAAACAAAAATATTTGAATTTTTTCTCTCATGAGATTCGAACCCGGTGGTTCACAATGCACTCTTTCAATAAAATGATACATCACCGTTGATCTTTCCGATCTAATGGCTGAAAATAATTCTCACGTTCCCAATTTAAATAAGATTTTTATTTGAACCTACTCTTATATATATCTATATATATATATATATATATGAGGATTAATGTAAAAATTATTTTTATCGTAAGAACTAAAAAATGATGAATTTGTTTTAAAAAAATGATGAATTGGTCGAAAAAGTTACTGAATTAAAAAAAAATTGGATTTTCACCCTTCATGTGATTCGAATCCGGGTAAAAATAATCTAATTTTGTTGGATTCATTAATTTTTCCAGCAGATGCATCAACTTTCATAATGAATTAATTTTGTTCATAGCGAAAATTTATGGTTCTTAGTTCTCACGTTAAAAATATTTTTGAAAGTGTGAACGTGAGTATCAAAAAATGATGAATTCGCTGTGAATGTTGATGAATCTGTCAGGAAAGTTACTAAATCCAAAAAAATAAAATTTTCGCCCCTCATGGGATTCGAATCTAACGAAAATTCTGAATGTTGTGGATTCAATAACATTCTCGGTGAATTCATCAACTTTCACAACGAATTCATTTGATTCTCATGTTCAAACATATATAATAATTATTTTTGTGGCATTTTTTCACACATGTATTTTAAATATTTAAAATAGGATAAATATCATCATTGCTAATAATAATAACAATTATTATATAGTTAGCAAATAATAATATTTATCTAATTTTAAATATTTTAACAATATATATACATTTTATGCGCATTCACTTTATCTTAAAATTCATTATTTTGGGAGAGCCTAATTTTTTTTGCTTGAGTCTATAGTGAATTAAGAATATTTTTTTGTTCATTTGAGAATATTAGATAATGAAATTGTAGACGAAAACAATTTCAGGATATTATAAGTGTAAAAAAAAGAGATAAATACCTTATTTGGAAACCGAAAGTTCAGTACCTATTTTGTTAAAATAAAAATAAAAAATTCAGTAACCTTTTCATACAAACTCTAACAGAATATCTCACTCTAAGGTTGAAAAACACACTAATTAACTACAAGAATATGGTCTTTCGTAGTTTAGCTTAAGTTGTTTCTATTTTTCGCCAACTAGTATCACAGAATATATATATATATATATATATATATATAGATAGTGATGGTTCACGTGAGAATCGAATATTGGTGAGAAATGAAAGATTTAACGATAAAGTTGTTGCACTAAATGTATAAATTTGTTGCATCAAATTCTGCAACAACTTTATATTAAGTGCTACACTTTATATATTAAATTTGATGCAACAAATTTATATATTTAGTGCAACAACTTTATACGTTAAATGCTGCATTCTCATTTCTCACCAATATTTATATTCTCACATGATCCATCCCCTATATATAAATATATATCGTTAATGTTGCTTAATTAGATGGAGAAGAGGATTCTAGACTTATGTGTTTTAACCTATAATTAAGATTCTCTAATCCCTAATTAATCGATATACATTTTTCCTCTCTTTCTTCCTTAAGTTTGTGTATTCTCTTCCAACTACGAGTTTCTAAACTTTAACAGGTTGTGATATCTGAATTAGTTTTACGTTTCTATACATATTTACTCATACATGTACATTTTCATAATGAAAATTATCCACTCTCAACTTACAAAGATAAAAAAACTATTCATAATTTTCAAAACATATAAAAAACTGATGGTGAAGTGCCGAATATGAGAATTGAATAAAAAGTAAATTAAAAATTATAACGCCAATATAATCAAGGTATATGTATTAGAACAAAATGTATTTTCCTGAGATGCATTTTTTCATACATGTATTTTCGTTGAAGAGATGGTCTCCTATACATCCGTCTGCATATGCGTATTTTGATACTTTTCTTAAACATAAATTACATTTGATACTTTTCTTCAATGTAAATGATACTTAAGCAAATGATATTTTTCTTAATAACAAATAATACTTTTGTCCGTCTGCGGATGGATATACAAGAGTTTTTGTGTTCGTTGAATATCTAACTTAGAGATACATAATACAATATCTTTTCAGTAGGACATGTATACTCTTGTATGAATATTCCATCTCAGATCCTCATGATCTTTATCAGTTAATCAACTGTTTCCTTCTAGTATATTTAAGTAGGGGGTGGTCTCCTGTGCGCTCTAGCGCAGTGGGAACCACCCCTAATTAATAAATTAATTAGTATGTTAATTAATTATTATTTAATATTGAATTGATTTTAATTAAAAATTAATTAATTTTAAATAAAATAAATGAACCCTAATTTAGTATTAATAAACCCTAATTTTGAATTGTTAATTTTGAATTAATAAATCTTAATCTTAAATTATTTAGTTCTAATTTTAAATTAAGAAGTCCTAATTGTAAATTAAGAACCCTGATCTTGAATTCATAATCCCTAATTGAAATTAATAAACCTTAATTGAAATTAGTAAACCCTAATTTTGAATTAATAAACCCTAATTGAAATTAATAAATCCTAATTAGAATTAGTAAACTTCAATTGTGAATTAATAAATATCAATTTTGAATTAATAAAATCTAATTGAAAATAATAAATTTTAATTAAAAATAATAATTATAATTGATAATTAATACATCCTAATTAATAATTAATAAAACTTAATTATCTTCAATTCTCTAATTAATACTATTAAATGCTCCTTTAAAGTGAGCGCGCGGAGTTTTTGTCTTTAAGTAATTAGCTCATATTCAAGTCAAGCAAGCACAACTTCTTCTACTCTTTCTTAATCTCGTTTTCGAGTCACGTTATTCCAACGCTCACCACTCATCCACAACATTCATGTTCACAACATGAATGTTGTGGCTATTTTGTGTTTGTATATATATATATATATATATATATATATATATATATATATATTTCAGTCACGAAATTATCTTAGTAGGTATAAGTTGGATTTAATTATTCCTTGAGAAATCAGTTGGCATCTCAACAGAAACATCAAGAGTTTATTTTAGCATTACATAGCATATCATGAATATTACTTGTTTATGTCACCCTCAGAAAAGAAACGCATAAATCATAAATTATTTTGTGCAAATAAGAATTTCGGATAAAATCATATATTTTAAGATTTTTAATATAGCTTTAATTGCTATATTGAGAATCTGACACCTGAGAATTGGCTAATATAATAGAAAATGGCCATCCCAAATGAAGCCTAGCTTGCTCGGACTGCACTGGATATGGGTTTCTGTATACGTACACCTATTTTTTTCTAGCATTGAAGTAATACCCCCTTTTTTTCGCAATAAGATATTAGAACAATTTCGAAACTTAGTGTTTGAAAATCTAGTCTTTTCCCGTCCCAAGAAAATAAATAAAAGTACTTATTCCAACAAAGAAATTATTAAAACCCTGCCGGTATGTGGGCCAAAATTGTTCTAAAATTTTTAGAAGCCAAATCATCAAGATATTTTGATTGTTAAGGATAATTACAGATTAATTAGCCTTAAGTGAGATTAAGATCTTTCAGTTTCATAACCGTCCACGCCGATGAACCAGTACATTTCGATTTTTTTTCGTTTTCTCGGACTCCAGTTCTCGTCCTTTTCAATTTTTTTGTATATATCTCAATATATTTATATGTACGTCGGTGTTGTTGGAAGTCTGGATATGTAAGGTGTTTGCATGACTGTATATTTATATATTTTCATATAATATACATAAAGGATTAATTAGTCAGAATATTATAATCCATTAATTAGGAAAAATTGGTTCAATTAATTACGGTTCACATAAACTGATTTTATCAAAATATTAAGATATTGGGATCCAGTGAGAACTCATTTTTTTGAGATCTTGAGAACTATGCACAGACATATAAAGTTGATGAATAAAACCTATAAAGTTGTGCACAACGAAAACACTCTAAAATTGTTGCACAACAAAATAATTTTAGAAAGTTTTCGTTATGCACAACTTTATACCGTTTTATACATCATCTTCAACGTCTTATGCATGGTTCGCAGAGTTTGCAAAAAAGATGTGGTTCTCATTTGATCCATCCCTGCACTACCCATATACATAGATAGATAAAGAGAGTCAGGGAGTAAATTTAGAAGTAGTCCAACAGAAAATTTTGTGAGTTTTTATATGATTAGGTTCCTCGGAGGAACGATGTAAGTAAGAAACCTTAATTTTGTCCATCCTAATAATTTCCTAACTAAAGTTTTAATTTGAATCCAAAAACTATCCGACAATAAAAAATTCGTGAGATCCCTATATGAATCCAAGCCATTAACACCACAATGTGTTTTCTATACTCTGTATTATGTTTTATGGAATCTAGTATCATGTTTTCACATTAGTAATGAATCTAAACCGACATGGTACATATGATGAATCTAAATATGAGGATCCTCCGAAAAAAGATTGTATATGAGAGAGGGTGGAATCATGTGATGGATCATGGGTAGCAAAACATAGAGATGGATATGCAGTCGACAGACGGATAAAATCAAGACTTACACAATAATGTTTTTGTACTTTTTGGAAGATAAAGAAAAAGGGTTAGTTAGTGTGTGTTTTCTAATATATATATATATATATATATATGGGATGTATCACGTGAGAATGTAAATATTGATGAAAAATAAAAATGCAGCATTCAACGTACAAAGTTGTTGTATAGAATTTGGTGCAACAAATTTATACATTTAGTGCAACAACTTTATATGTTAAATGCTGCATTCTTATTTCTCACCAATATTTGCATTCTCGTGAACCATCCCCTGTATCTGTATTTACGTATGTATGTATAAATGATGTATTTTATTTATATATGGAAGCATAAATTTTGAAGATGGGATAAACAAATATGAATTATTACAATGTGAAGTTATTCCTAAATATAACTAGTTTCTAGTTGGGATCGTGATTTTTTTATTATTATATGAAATATAGGCCTATATGGAGTAGAGTACTTCTATATGAGATTTTAACATTATTATTTCTCTTGCTTAATCTTCTTAATTTGATATGTTTAGAGTATTTATGATTTTGTTTGTCTATGATGAATCAGGACTTGTTTGTTAGAGGATCAGAAACAAGCACGACCGAGATCGAGTGGATAATGTGGGAGTTACTCCGTAACCCGGAGAAGATGGCGAAGGTGAAAGCAGAGCTGAAGAGCGTGATGGGAGAGGAGAAAGTAGTGGACGAGTCACAGATGTCGAGGCTACCGTATCTGCAAGCAGTGGTGAAGGAATCGATGCAGCTCCACCCGTCGGGCCTTCTGCTTCTTCCTCGCAAAGCAGAGAGCGATCAGGTGGTGAACAGCTACCTCATCCCCAAGGGAGCTCAGGTGCTGATCAACGCGTGGGCTATAGGTAGGGACCACAACATCTAGAAGAATCCGGACTCCTTTGAGCCTGAACGCTTCCTCGATCAGAAGATAGACTTCAAGGGCACGGATTACGAGCTCATCCCCTTCGGGTCCGGTAGAAGGGTCTGTCCGGGTATGCCGTTGGCCAACCGGATTCTGCATACGGTCACCGCCACTCTGGTTCACAACTTCGATTGGAAGCTCGAACGGCCTGAAGCAAGTAATGCGCACCGTGGTGTGTTGTTTGGCTTTGCGATGCGGAGGACGGTTCCACTCAAGATCGTTTCGTTTAAGGTATAATACATTGGACTTCCATGGCACATAAATTGGCTTCTCATATCGCCACCACCAACAATAAGTCTACTTTATCTGTCCTAAAATGATTTTTCATTCTACGCCAATATATGTATTCGTCACAATGTAAGTTAAATGTTTTATATCCCTAAGTGATATATGTTTGTTAAGATATTTAGTTTATGTTATGGTTAGGCAGTTATGCTGAGCCAGCATCTGTTATAGTTGTTTAGCTTTTGTTACGGTTAGTTTCTTTTGTTCCTTTTCGAAAGAGGAGCAGCTACCGGAAGCGGAGATTCCACAAAGACTAGCTTACGCTCTACCATATAAAATAAAGAAGGGAAATTCCACCCCGGAAACCATTTGATCAAGAAACTGCTTATCCGGGCCTCGTAAACCCTGAATTTCTTTATTTTGATTTCTGCTAGCTTAGTAACAGCTTTCTGTTTCTATGTATATATATACACGTTTGTAATCCTTTGCGATCACTTTTCTCAATATATCAGTTTTTAAATCCTTCTTCTCTTGCTACATGCAAATCAATACGCAGCTTCTAGTCTTTGATTTACATTCAATATGGTATCGAGCAAACTACATCTTGAAAAATTTGTTCTCATCTTCTTCTTCCACTCTATTGCTTCTCTCTAAATATCCTTTCTCGCCTTTTCTCGAAATGGATTCTCATAACACCTCAACATACATTCCACATTTCAAGTCCATTATCAAACTTGATCGTGCGAACTACTGCTCAAGCGAGCTCAAGCAATCTCAGCCATTCGTGCGCATGGATACAGTGAGTTTATATCTCAAACGGCAGTCGTTCCTACGATTCTCAATCCATCAACCTCAGCCACTGGAGAACACATACCATCTCATGCATATGAAGCCTGGGTACGAAAAGATCAGCTTCTTCTAACCTGGATGTTATCTTCTGTAAGTGAATCCATGCTTGGTCATGTAGTTAGATGCTCCACGTCTTGTGAATTTTGGGATGTTCTAGAGCGGCTGTTCATGTCACAATCAAAAGCTCGAGTCATGCAGCTTCGATTATTGCTTCAAACTACGAAGAAATGATCCATGTCAGTTGAAGAGTTCTTTCTGAAAATGCGTGGGTATGCAGATAATCTAACAGCGGTTTGGCCAATTGATATCATATGATGAGCTAGTTAACAACTTGCTTTCTGGTTTTGGGCCAGAATACGAAGCATTGGTAGTAAACATGATGCATAGAAGTGATCTCCCCAATTTGCAGGAAGTACAATATGCCTTCCAAGCATATGAACTGCGACTGCAACAACAAAACTCTTTTGCCTTGTTTGATCCTGTTGCACATGTTACCTATCATGGTCAGGTAAAGAACTTTCAAACTGGAAGTCGAGGTGGATACTCCTCTGGACAACGTGGTAGTTTCACCACAAGAAGTCGTGGTGGTATTTCCTTCGACAGTCGCGGCAGTGGTAATCAAGGTGGATGATTCTCCAAAGGAATCGTGTGTCAACTATGTGGCAAAAATGGCCATGTTACTATCAAATGTTTTAAACGATTTGATGTTCACTTCACTGATAATTCTCATGCAGCTCCTCAAGCATACATTGCAGATGGAAACAACGAGAAAAATCATGCAGGCGAAGGAGTTCATGCAGCTACTTTTACTCATGAAAGCAGTCCCCGTGATAATACCTGGTACATTGATAGTGGCGCTACCACCCATATCACAAACAACATGCAAAATCTTGGTGTGAGCAGTGACTACACCGGTAATGAAAAGTTTGTGGTTGACAACAGTAATTCCCTTCCCATATCTTCGGTTGGTTCATCTATGTTTTTACCATACACTTCACAAACACCCTTATTCCTAAACAATATCCTCTATGTTCCCAACATAACCAAAAATCTCATTAGCATCTCACAATTGACAAAAGACAATCGTGTTATCATAGAGTTTAACACCAATTCTTGTTTTGTCAAGGACAACCAAACTCACGAGATCCTACTGAAGGGCTCATTGTCTAAAGGCTTGTACCAGCTTGACTTGTCTCCTCTCTACGCAAAGAATCTTGCTGCTTCAAATAAACTTGGTTTAAACCCTGATTCTATTCAAGTCTTCCTTTCGAATGTGCATTCAGCATGTACGAGTGAAGTAAACTCTCATACTTATACTGCTTTAGATGTTCTACACATATCCTTAGGACATCCTCGATCTAGTGTTTTAGCTCACATATGTACCAAGCTTGACGTTTCATTTAATTCAAAGTTGTTAAATTTTTATGAAGCATGCAAAGTAGGAAAACTACATCAAAAGGCACACACTGAGCAAACCATCAAAACCACTTCACCCTTTGAATTAATTCACTCGGATTTATGGGGACCAGCTTCAGTTGCTTCCAATCAAGGGTATCTCCACTACATCATTTTTGTAGATGACTTTACTAGATACACTTGGATTTACCCTTTGCCTCTTAAGTCACAAACCACTTCCATAGTCAAAAACTTCATCACCATGATCCAATGCCAATTCTCTGTCACTATAAAGAAATTTCAATCTGATTGTGGGGGGGTGAGTTTCTACTCTGTGAATCATCTTCTCACACTTGGAATCCATTTTCAGCATCCATGTCCATATATCCATACTCAAAACGGAAGGGTAGAACGGAAACATCAACATATAGTTGATATAAGTCTTACCCTCCTGCTCATCCAATCTTCCATTCGCATATTGGTGGGATTCATTTCACACGGCTACCTTTCTCATAAATAGGTTCCCCACACCAACTCTTAACATGCTCTCACCATTTCATGCCTTGTTTCAAAAATCCCCAGACTACTCAATCCTTCGAGTTTTTGGATGTGCATGTTTTCCTTACCTCAAACCGTATAACCAACATAAACTCCTATACCGATCCACAAAATGCATATTTCTAGGCTATAGTGATTGTCACAAAGGGTACAAGTGCCTAAGTCCTACAAACAGAATATATATAGCCGATACAGTGCACTTCAATGAACATGAATTTCCCTATACATCTCTCTTTCCAAAACAGTGTGCTTCTCAGTCGCCCATACCTATAAATCACTCACCGCTATTCTACCTACTCCTGGTGATATAATGTCTCACTCAGCTCCTAGTCCAACTACACTGCATAATACCTCACCACCTTCTCCTATCTTGCCTTCACCCACCTCCCTGAGTGAGTCATCCTCACATAGTTCTAACTCTAATAGTTTGTCACATGCTACATCCTCGGTCTCATCTCACTCATCAAACCCTATTCTACCTACCTCTGAGCCACCCACTGTCTCCCATCCTATATTATCCCAGCCTTCCCTCACATCGTCACAGTCCTCTCCAGACTCTCCACAGCTGCCCAATCCCACAAATACACATCACATGATTACCCGAGGTAAACACGGCATTTTCAAGCCAAAGAGTTATGTGGCTCAACAAGGTTTTGAAGAAGAGACATTGATTTTGGTTGTTGGTCCAGAAAATGAAACTTTGACAGCACTGACTGTTGCAAAGGTGCCTGAGTTACCCACTTCCACTGAAGAAGCTCTAGCAAATCCTGACTGGTTTGCAGCCATGGAAAAAGAATTACAAGCGTTAAATATCAAAGGTACATGGCTTCTCATTCCACCATCGCCTACGTACAAGGTCATTAGTAACAAACGGATTTTTCGAGTTAAAACGTTATCTACTGGAGAATTGGATAAACTAAAAGCACGACTTGTCGCTCGTGGTTTCGAGCAAATAGCTGGGATTGACTTTCTTGAGTTTTTTAGTCCAGTAGTCAAAGCCACCACTACCAGACTAGTTCTTGCTCTTGTTGCAACTAGAGAATGGCCGATCCAACAAATCGATATAAATAATGCTTTTCTTAATGGAGATCCGGAGGATACTATATACATGGCTCAACCTAAGGGGTTTGAGGATCCTCAACACCCGGATTATGTCTCCAAACTGAAGAAATCGTTATATGGCTTACGGCAAGCCCCTCGGGCATGGTATGATAAGCTGCGACATTGTCTCACTCAGCTGGGTTTCCATCGCTCAACATCTGATTTCTCCTTGTTTCACAGACGTGAGAATAGTGTGCTAACGATTATGTTGATATATGTGGATGACATCTTAATTACTGGTGATAGTAAGGATGACATTCTCAAGCTTATCAATATTCTGCATGATAAGTTTGTTTTGACAAGCCTCGGAGAAGTTCACTATTTTCTTGGATTTGAGGTGTTTCGAACCAATTCATCATATAGTGTGTCGCAAACCAAGTATTTGAAGGAGCTTCTATAGAAGACTAATATGAGCAACTGTCACCCATGCTCTACTCCTATGACTCCGATGCCCAAGCTCACTAGATTTGATGGTAGTTGTTTCAAAAATCCCACTTTATACAGAAGCACGGTGGGTGCATTACAATACCTTACTCACACACGTCCTGACATTGCCTTCGCTGTGAATAAGCTCAGTCAATACTTGCAACATCCTACTGTCAACCATTGGGCAGCTTTTAAACGCTTAATTCGATATCTCAAAGGGACTGAGACTATGGTGCTTCATTTTACACCTTCTTCTTCAAAACATCTTGTAGGATTCTCTGACGCCGACTATGCCAGTTGCATGGATGATAGGAGATCGACAGGAGGGCATTGTATGTACTATGGTGATAACTTAGTTTTGTGGAGTTCTAAGAAACAACATATTGTATCAAGGAGCAGCACTGAATCAGAATATCGCTCACTTGCAAATGCTGCATCCGAAATCGTCTGGTTAAATTCACTTTGTGCAGAGCTTGGTATAGAGCTTTCTTCCCCTCATCACTAATTCCAGTGTCGTTGCTTTGGCTTCAAATCCTGTATTTCATGCTCGCACAAAACACATTGAGGTCGATGTTCATTTCGTTCGTGAAAAGGTGCAGGAGAAGTTTCTTGATGTTGGTCACGTACCAGCTCTTGATCAAATAGCTGATATATTTACTAAACCACTAGCTGAGCCTCGTTTCTGTTATCTCCGAAATAAGCTTCAGTTGTATCTCCGAGAGGATCATGGGTGATGAAAGATATCTTTTCTGGTGTATGTTAAGATATTTAGTTTCTGTTATGGTTAGGCAGTTATGCTGAGTCAGCATCTGTTATAGTAGTTTAGCTTTTGTTACGGTTAGTTTGATTTCTGTTAACTTAGTAACAACTTTCAGTTTCTATGTATATCTATACACGTTTGTAATCCTTTGCGATCACTTTTCTCAATATATCAGTTTCAAATCGTTCTTCTCTTGCTAAATGTAAATCAATACGTAGCTTCTAGTCTTTGATTTACATTCAATTTTACGATATATAAAATGTAATGTCATTGATGGAAGTATTGTATAAGACTGTCTGAGTGAATAAGATGTGAAATTACAATTTGTAATTTAGATATTTCCAAAAAACAATCATAATTGAAAATGATGATATAGCACAAAAACGATATGGTTTTATTTGTAATAATAAATAAATAAAATCAAAGTTACGTTAATTGTAGTGTAACATCCCAAATTTTATGAGTTTTAAATTAATTCAAGAGTTGTTGTGGATCGATAAAGTTTTCCTATTACATGGAGTTTTCAATTTAGAAGTTATGGGTACTTAAAGAGACTGAAATTGAACTCCTAGTGAAATAAAATGTTTTTAAAATTTATTATCAAATCAAGCAATTGTGAGTTGGGGAACGAGTTTTTAGGCTGATGTCATAGGATTTAGGTTATTTGCCATAAAATTTGTTGTTGGGGTATGGAGTTGTTATTTGTTAGTATTATTTTTGGACTTAGGAAGTGTCTAGAACTTAATGGAAGAGTTGAAGATGTTAGAGGGAGAGGGCGGCAACTAATTAATGAACCTGAATATTTCTAAAAACATTACACATGCATACAACAAACATTGAACATTAAAATTCCAATTGCACTGAATCCAAAAATTCGATATTATATTGATATGTGTTTCATATTTTTAGGCCTTAAAAATTTCGGAAATCCGGTTCGATTCGAAAAAATATAAAAGTCCGATGGACTCGGAGCCGGCTCGGCCCGGCCGGCTACTTTGCCGGCTATAATGAAGACAACCAGTCAAATTTTGCCGTTATATAAAGAATGCAACTCACATCCAGCACTGAAACAAATAAACAGCGAATTGAAGAAGAAGAAAAATGGATTCCTTTCCTCTTCTCGTTGCTCTCTTCATTATCGCTGTGACAACTTTCCTTTCCTTCCGGCGCCGGAGAAACCTTCCTCCAGGGCCTTTCCCCCTTCCCATCGTCGGAAACATGTTGCAACTCGGCACCAAACCTCACCAGACATTCACCAAACTCTCAAAGAAATACGGTCCTCTCATGTCGATCCACCTCGGCAGCTTATACACCGTCATCGTTTCTTCCCCAGAGATGGCGAAAGAGATACTCCACAAACACGGCCAAGTATTCTCCGGCCGCACCATCGCGCAGGCGGTCCACGCGTGTGACCACGACAAGATCTCGATGGGGTTTCTCCCACTTCGAGCGGTGGCGCGACATGCGCAAAATCTGCAAAGAGCCGATGTTCTCGCATCAGAGCATGGAAGCCAGCCAGGGCTTCGCAAGCAGAAGCTGCAGCAGCTGCTCGACGCCCTGAAATGCTCAGACAGCGCCGAGCAGTTGATATCCGTGAGGCCTCCTTCATCACCACGCTCAACCTCATGTCTGCCACTCTCTTCTCCATGCAGGCTACTGAGTTTGACTCGAAGTCACCATGGAATTCAAGGAGATCATCGAGGCGTCGCCACCATTGTCGGCGTGCCCAACTTCGCCGACTACTTCCCCATCCTGAAGCCGTTCGACCCCAGGGGTGAAGCGCAGGGCAGATGCTTACTTGCAAATTGCTGGCCAAAATCGAGGGCTATCTTAGTGAAAGGATTGCATCGAGAAAGGCGAATCCGAACGCTCCGAAGAAGGATGACTTTTTAGAAACACTGGTTGATATCATTGAGGCAAATGAGTACAAGTTGAAGACCGATCACTTCACCCATCTCATGCTGGTAATTAACAATCAATGTATATGATTTTTTTCTTCCATCTATATTTGGAGTATTTATGATTTTTGTTTTTGATTATTAGGATTTGTTTGTTGGAGGATCAGAAACGACCACGACTTCAATCGAGTGGATAATGTCGGAGCTAGTGATGAATCCGGAAAAGATGGCGAAGCTGAAAGCGGAGCTGAAGAGCGTGGTGGGAGACAAGAAGATGGTGGATGAATCGGAGATGCCAAAGCTGCCATATCTGCAAGCAGTGATCAAAGAAGTGATGCGGATCCACCCGCCGGGGCCTCTTCTGGTTCCTCGCAGAGCAGAGATCGATCAAGTGGTGAATGGGTATCTCATCCCCAAGGGAACTCAGGTGCTCATCAACGCGTGGGCTATTGGCAGAGATCTAAGTATTTGGAAGAATCCGGATTCGTTTGAGCCCGAACGCTTCCTCAATCAGAAGATAGACTTCAAAGGCCAAGATTTCGAGCTCCTGCCGTTCGGATCGGTAGGAGAGTCTGCCCGGGTTTGCCGTTGGCCAACCGGATTCTGCACATGACGGCAGCGACTCTGGTTCATAACTTTGATTGGAAACTTGAAGATGACTCAACAGCTGAAGCCGATCACGCCGGTGAGTTGTTCGGCTTGGCCGTGCGCAGGGCAGTTCCGCTTATGATTATCCCAATAGTTAACGCTTAATTTTCCCGATTTATCTCTCAGTCGGCAAAACAAAAATTGTCCTAAATTCTATCAGTTCGGTAATAATATTTTATGTTTGTTTTTTTATGTTTGTTTGTTTACATACGGTGTGCATTTAAAGTAATGCAACATAAGGTTTCTTTTATGTTTGTTCTTTTATGTTTCTTCGGCTTGGCCGAGCGCAGGACCGAGTTAGAACAAGTCTATTGAGTTTTGTCCTGACTTGATTGGATGTGAAAATGATTTTTCTTTTTTTTAATAAGTCTAGCTACTGCAGTCATCGATCAAGATTTCGCGTAGTGAATGAATTAATTATAATAATTTATTAGATAATTAATGTACCTCAATTGTTATAAAAAACAATGAATTTTGATAATCATATTATTGAGAACCATTTAAATTATTTTGTAAGGAAAATGATGGAAGTTTAAAATTTCAAATCTATATATTTAGTTAGAAAGCTTATAAACTTATATTTGACATACGAATCTAAGTTTGAATTTGGGGCGATAATCGACTTGACTTACTTGTGGATCACATTTTATGTAAAATCTTTTATAATTGTTTTATATTTTATGTAATTAGTCCGTGTAGCATAAAAACAAAAAGATATAGAACATTAACTTTTGTAAAATAAACGACTAATTAACATATTGAAATAGCAATTTTGATAAACTAAACTTACGTATCCTTCAGGGAAAATTCAAATCGACTTTATTTATGTAAAAACGAGGTTTAGAGTTTAATAACCACAACTATGGATGACAATTTATCTTGGATCCGGTCCAGATCCATTTTTTAGGATTTGGAATATAAAAAATTTGCACCCAACGGATCTGGATCCTACTCTAAAATCTCGGATTTGGATCTGGGTTTTAATTTTGAGATTCAGATCCGGCCGTTAGACCCGATTCAATATAATATATATTTTTATTTTTATTTTAATTAAATATTAGTTAATCCT
The DNA here is from genome assembly GCA_036937905.1 of Salvia rosmarinus. Lineage (NCBI taxonomy): Eukaryota > Viridiplantae > Streptophyta > Magnoliopsida > Lamiales > Lamiaceae > Salvia > Salvia rosmarinus. The sequence continues at coordinate 2,494,436 of JAODLM010000210.1, forward strand.
ATATCAAATTCTCGTATTTTTTTTCTTGGTTTCTTCCAATTCCAAACATTTGCACCCTTCCATTTTACTTCGATGGAACTTCTTCCAAAAATCGACTTTCCTCCTCTTCATTTTATTTCAATTCCACCTCTCCATTTTATTTTATTCATTTATGATTTAATAAAAAATTTAGGACAACACTTGATTTCCAAGACCATAAAACTCTCAATAGTTGAAGCAACAACAAATTTCCAAATTTGGACCTTGTTTGTGTGAATGATATGTTTGTAGTTTTCATTCATCTTTTGTGATACAATTTGATTTTATATTTCTAATATTGATTTCTATTTGATTATGAAGACACAAGACATAATTTCATTTGGAAAAACTTAGAAATTGTGAGTGAAATCCCTACAACCAACCAAACATGGTTGTGATCGAATCAACTCAAGAATTTGTGAAGTATCTGAGAAATACTGATGATAGATTGGTTAATTTAAGATTTATGTTAGAATAGAAAATATATAGATCCGAGTCTAGACCCTGAACCATGTGGATCCAATGGATCTGGGTCTGAATCTTATTTTTCTGGTCCAATGGATCTGGATCCAAGCAAAAAAATCGAATCTGAATCTGGATCTAACCAGAACTGATCCAAATATGATCCATTCTCATCCTTAACCACAGCTCCACTTCCCCAATAGAAAAAAAATAATCGAAACTGACGTGTTTTTCTTTAATATCATTGTGTCACTACGTTGTTATAGCTGACAAAGTAGCGGGTCGGGTCGGACCGGCACCGAGTTCGTCGGGCTTTTATATTTTTTTGGGCCGGGTAATATTAAGCCCAAACCAACCCCGGATAGAATTTCGGACGGACGTGCTTTTTTAGATTATTTTCTAATTTTTTAATATATAAAATTAATATTATAAATTTCAAAAAATAAATAAATTCATGCGATAAAACATATTGAGCTTACTTATTCTTATGGTAATGCTTCTTGTACATCTTGTCCTATTTATGTATTCATGCAATGATGTTGTAATGTAGTATAATTTTAATTCTTTTATTTTAGGAGAAAAAAATAGTAATTATAAATAAAAAATAAATGATATTATTAAACCAAATCCCACTTATACGCCTAAAATAATAGAAAAAATAAATTAATTATACAGTATTTTTAAGATCAATGATTAAAAATGGTTTTTAAATACTATAAGGTCATTAATCATCAGCTTATATATTTTTGGAGATCATTTCTCTTATGAAATATTTTTGAATGATTTATGAGGTTGTTATTTTTTTCAGAATTTTGATATGATGCAATTCAATAAAATTTATTTTCCTGATCAATATGTGAATTAGTAAAAAAATTGTTACCATAAAAAATAAATAATTATATAAAATATATTTAATATTATTAAAAAATTATAGACATGTATATTAAATAATATTATAAATATGTATATTTAATAAAATATCGTACGAGTTTTTTTAGCCCGAAACTCTGGGCTTTTTTGGTCCGAAGTCCGGTAAGCCCGGGGTTTTTTCGGACGGGCTTTTTAGGCCTGTTTTTTTTTCGAACCTTTAATTTTTAAGCTAATCATTAAACCAATTTACCCACCGAACTTTTCAGTGGTCTATTTTGCCGGCTCTATATGTAGTCGATCAACGGTATGAGGCATGAAAGGTATATATATATATATATATATAGGGAGGTTAACGTGAGAACCAAAAATGATGAATTCACGGTGAAAGTTGATGAATCATTTGAAAGTTCTTGAATCCAAAAATAAAATTTTCGTCCCTCATGGGATTCGAACCGGGTGAAAAATTCGATTGTTGAATTCATTAAGTTTCTCAACGGATTCATCAACTTTCATAATGAATTCATTTGGTTCTTAGTTTTAGGATAAGAATGGTTCTTATTTGAACCAAACTCTCTCTCTCTCTCTCTCTCTATATATATATATATATATATATATATATATATATATATATATATATATATAATGTGAAATTATTTTATCGTGAGAACTAAAAATGATGAATTTGCTATGAAAATTGATGAATTGGTCCAAAAGTTCTTGAACTAAAAAAGGATTTTCACCCTCGTGAGATTCGAACCTAAGTGAAAAATCTAAACTTTTTGATTCATTAATTTTTCCAACAGATGCATAACTTTCATAGTGAATTCATTTTGCTCATAACGAAATTTTGTGATTCTTAGTTCTCACGTTAAAAATAGTTTTTTAAAGTGTGAACGCCACTATTAAAAAATGATGAATTCGTTGTGAATGTTGATGAATCTACCGGGAAAGTTACTAAATCCCAAAAAATAAAATTTTCACCGCTCATGAGATTCGAACCTGACGAAAATTCTGAACTTTCCTGATGAATTCATCAATTTCACAATGAATTGATTTGATTATCATGTTCACACTTTAAAATGATTTTTGTTTAAACCTCACTATATATATTTGAAATCAACTAAAATAAATAGTAATGGAGAGCCGGCTAATTGATAATTGTATCTGCATATTTATGTCATAATTTTGCCATTTTCTTTTTGTAAATTTTTAAAGTTTTGTATGTAAATTTTTGTCATTATAAAGTAGCAAAAGACTCTCGTAAAATACATTCAACATAGTGTTACACACTAAACTTTTTCATAACACAAAAAATTTGTGTTAAACTGTCTGACAATAAAAAATTCATGAGATCCCTAGATGAATCTAAGCCATTAAAACCACAATGTGTTTTCTATACTCTGTATTATGTTTTATAGAATCTAGTATCATGTTTTCACATTAGTAATGAATCTAAACCGACATGGTACATATGATGAATCCAAATATGAGGATCGTCCGAAAGAGAGGGTGGAATCATGCGATGGATCATGTGTGGCAAAACATAGAAATGGATACGTAGTCGAGAGGCGGATCAAATCAAGACTTACACAATAATATTTTATACTAACATATTTTGCACTTTTTGGAAGATAAGAAAAAGGTGAACGCTCTTTACAATTAAATGTTTTTCCTATTCTGAATCTTCTACACTTAATAATGAACACATTTATAGAAATTGTCTGATAGTTGATTTAGAAAACGTAATAAAAAAATATAAATATTGCTATAAAATTAAAATGCAATCATCAAAATCATTTATATCAATCCTTCTTTTTACGTGTGAATGTACACAATCTTTAGCTGAATGATGACTCTGTTCAGTTTCCATTCTTCTATCTTCTTATGTCCAAACATTTTTTAGATATGTTGCATCAAACAGATGCATACAATAAATATTTTAAAATTTTATGAGTTCTTGAAATATCTCATAAGTATATGACTAATTGTGTGTCTGATTATGAATTATCTAAACATTTTAAGTGTGAATACAATAAATATTTTAACTCTTTAAAATAAACTTATCTAAACACCCTCTAAATATCAACTAATCGTGTGTCTGATTATGAATTAAATTGTGCATGAAGTAGTATTAGCAAGCATATGACTAATTGTATAAATCAAAAGCCCAAATGTTATTTTTATAAGATTGGGCCTAGAAGTTTGGGCCTTATGTGGTTATATTCATTCTAATAAGCTGGTGATTTGATTTATGTCCATCCCACGAACTCAGTTGTGGTAGCTTTATATTTAAAAATTTATTATGTATTTGATTTTTTTGTTATTTGAGTCCAATAATTTCAATTCAGACCTCCTTGCTAATCAAATCAAATGACTTATTGCTTTCTCGTTCTTGTATCTTTTCAGTAATTAGTACACCACCTGTGTAGTGCACGTGAACCAATTTGAATTAATTACTACTCCCTCCATCCCCCATATTCATTCCTAAGAATTTTGGATGCGGATTTTAATAAAAATTATTGAATGCATTATGAGTGGAATAGGGGTTCCACATTAATATAATATTAAATTAGTTAGTGATGGGCCATAGGTGGTAAAATGTATAAATAAATAGGTTGTTGATGGTAGAAAAGAGAAATAATTGTGGGCCATAGGTGATAAAAGGTATAAATAAAGAATATTATTGAGAGTAAAGTTGAAAATATAGTTTCCATAAATAGATAGAAAGGAAATTGGGGGACGTCCCCAAAAAGAAAACTAGGAAGGAATATGGGGGACGGAGGGAGTATATAACAATGGATATAGTCTTATTATTTATAAATTTGGTAACTACTACAAAATAATTAGTGTAATATTATTTAATATGTATGATATTATCTTAGTTAAGGTAATATATTTAAACCACTACATAAAAGTTTGAAATTTGAGATCATATTTAAAACTGTTTTCTTAAGATTTATATAAATGCTAATAGATTACCTTTAATTCTATAACATATTGTTAGAAAATAACAATTATGAAAAAGCAAAAATAAGACAAGAAATTATAAATGGTTTCAAATTTACAATATAAGAAACTAAAAATAAAATTTCAACACAAATCCCTAAATCTATAGATTTTGAGAAACTTCTTATAACATGATTTTGATATGTAGCATCAATTTTAGAAATGTCAGCAAATCAAGATACGTCGGCAGATTTGCAGATTTTCTTTGAAATATGAATGTATATTGGGGATTACTATATAAATTCTAGTACGAGATAAATAAACTATAATTAACATAATTAAATTTTAATAACAAAGTTTCCCGTGACACGTCCTCATGTGAGGATACGTACTTAAATAGAGTTTATTAATTTTAATGAAGATTTATTAATTCCAATTAGAACTTATTCACTCTATTTGAGTATTAATAAGTCTTAATTTAAGAATAATAAATCCTATTTGAGATTAATAATTTTAATTGAATTTAATTTAGCCATAACTATGATCAATTAATACTTAATTAATAATTAACTTATAATTAGCTGGCTGTTAATTGAGGACGTTAGTCTTTGCCTTAAATAAAACATACACTTTATTATTAATTTGTACACAAATTTAAGCCTTACATCAATTCATACATATATATGTAGAAGCGAATTGAATAAAGGGATGGTCCAGTGAAACCACTCCTTAATTAATTAATTTTAATTAACTAATTAATTAATCCTTAATTCTAATTAATTAATCCTAATTAATTAATTTTAATTAAAATTAATTATTTTAATAAAATTTAATTGTAAATTAATAAATAATAATTTTGAATTAATATATCTTAATTTTAATTAGTAAACTCTAATTATGAAATAATAAACCCTAATCGTGAATTAATAAATCCTAATTTTGAATTAATAAACCCTAATTGAAAATAATAAATCCTAATTATGAATTAATAAATCCTAATTTTGAATAATAAACCCTAATTGAAAATAATAAACCCTAATTTTGAATAATAAACCCTAATTATGAATTAATAAACCCTAATTTTGAATTAATAAACCCTAATTGGAAATAATAAACCTTATTTTGAATTAATAAACCTTAATTAAAAATAATAAAATCTAATTTTGAATAATAAATCGTAATTTTGAATTAATAAACTTTAATTATAAATTAATAAACCATAATTATGAATTAATAAATAAAATACAAAATAATAAAATAACACATTAAAAACAACAAATAAAGGCAATAAAATAAAAATTATACTTATAAAAGTAACAAAACCTGTACGGGCACCGTAAGGTCACAAGTCTTTGTCTTGAATAAAATAGCATGTGTTGCTTAAAATAAGGACAAAAACAGAAGAAGAAATGTGATAGGTGACGTCAAGATTCCTACTCTTTGCTATTTTTAGTTAGACGTGTCACGAGTTTGGGTAGGTGCGTGCGTTTACTATCAATTCAGGGAGGAAAAAGAAAGCAATTGCTTCCTTGTGAGTACACACGCCTAAATTGAATAATTCGAGCATTCATAATGCACTTCTAAAGTTGAAAAATGGTTATCAAATTAATAATTGCTTATATAATTCAATATTTGACTTTCATTTTCATGTTAAACTTATTCCTTTTTTGGACGCTAGATTGCAGTCTACAGTGGTCCTGTTGGTTGATATAAGATTAGAAATTGATGCCCATTTCGTAGCACTGGAATTTCTCAGCAGTTTCTAATCGATAATTTTCTAAACGAGGATAATATTTTTGAAATTGAAAATTATAAATAGCGTGGATGCATGTTCTTCCATTATTTATAATATCCATATATATGGTCTAGAAATCACCTTCAAAGAAGTTAATGTCCATGTATGCTCAATACTTGACTAGGCTGGCCTCATATATCAAGCTTGAAGGCCAATCGAGTCCAAATTGGAGAATAAATTGTGAGAAGAGACGTTATTTCTTCCATTTCTAGGTAAAATCTACGCTGTCCAGTGCATTATTATCAAAAATTCTAAATAGAATAATAATATTATATTAATTGTAAGAATGAGTAATTAGTGGGAAGTTAATAATATATATTCTTTCATCACATAAATTACAAACATTATTGTTTGTTCCCAGTTTGTCCGCGTATATATTTTTTCAAGATACATTCTTTAATTACTTGATAATATATTACATCATTCAAGACCATATTAATGATATTACTTTAATTATAAGTACTAACAAATAAGTCCTAGTTATGACTATTAAATCTTGAAGTATATTGCTAGTTTAAGTTAGAAATTATTACTTTATATATTTGTTTTTCGTTTGTCAGACAACTTTCTTTTATGAATTATTACAATTATGATTAATTGAGCCACTTGACAAAAAAAGTCTGATATCGTCACTATCTATACTTATTGAGGTTACTACAAACTGCCACGTAACTCATGTCGACATTTACTTGATTAAGTTGGATTGCTTAAAAAAAATTAATCACTATCTTAAAATTCATTTTTACGAGCTACCAGTGTTGTGACATCGATGCAAGATCTATTTAATTAATGTGTATAGAAGTATAGGTCTTTTATGTTATACGTACGTAATAACTATTGATTATATTCGAAAGCACAATCTATGAGTCTTTGTTGTATGAAGACTTCGATTTTTTCGAATAATTTTCCGAGATATAGAATTAAAAGAATGAAAAGAATAATATCACATGTATGAAATTTGAACAAAATAGTGTTGGGATTTTATAATCCAAAAATAATAATATTCAAAATTGGGACCATAGATTACTTTCCATTCTCCTAAATGGTAAAAATAGAACGCATATGGAAGTTGGAAAAAGAAGTATTCTCCTTTTAGTTTCCTCTCCACATCCAATTTCCTTATTATAAAACTTTGGGAAATGAGAAATCACGAGACCTCATAACCTAACACTAAATGTTCAATATAGTTGTGTGTGTGTTGGCTGGTGGTAGGGTGGTTAATCTTTCGATTAAAGGTCCGGATTAAAATCGCAAAGATTTAAAATTTACGTATTAAATTGACCCAAAAAAAAAAAAATGTTCAATATAGTCATAAATATTGAAACGTGACATGCTATAGATAATTAAGTAGAATCGTCAATACTATGCGAATTTTTTACATAAGTATGTAAAACAAGATCCAAGAACTTCGATTTGTATAAGTTAAAAGTATCTATAAATTAAATATGTATTTATTACCGTGGGATCCATGTCTAAAATTATAGAAAAATAATATATACACGAAACCCAAGTAACACGTCTAGTGTTAAAAATAAAATCTCTATTGGTCCCCAGTGAATTTATTTTACTATATAGTTATGTAAAGCTTAATAATCTAAATAGTTGTACTTTTAAATCATACCCCTTTTTGTTTGTCTCTAACACATTTCTTACAAAATGGAATGAATTTACCAAAACAACAAACATTAAATTGAAAACTAGTAGTTGGCGTTAATTAGCTAGTGAAGTTATAGTTTACCTAATATCACATTGTTGAACATTCATGCTAAGATTTGGTTGTAGATATAATTGTTTGGACCATTTTCCTGACTAACGTAGTATATATATATGAGCATAGAAAATAATATTTAGTGTGTGTGTGTTGGCTAGTGGTAGAGTAGTTAATGTCAAAGTAAAAGGTCCAAAGTTCGAATCAGCGACGTGAACCTTTAAAATTTCAGTATTAAATTATCAAAAAAAAAGAAAATAATATTTAATAACTTTATATACTCTTTTCGGTTAATAAGTTGTATTCTTCTTTTTTCTTTCCTTTTCTTTGTCGTTTCAAGTATAAGGAAAAACAATATAAATACCAGAATCGATTACATTTTATGGTCCATTTTTGAGTCGAATTGCAATTAATAATCTGTTTTTAAAAAAATTATAAATACGCAAGACAAAATTTTGATGGTCCAACTCATCATTTCAAGGTTGGGATACTTACTTGCAAATATTTTGAAAAGTCTTAGATTATTTTCCCCTTCTATTTTACATATCTTAAAAATCAAATTATTTTTACAATTCAACTCAACGATCGGATTACAAAGTATAATTCATCCTAAATATTATTCAATATCCTTTTCCAAGATATATAGCATATAAAAGGAAATCCCAAAAAGAAAAAGGGGGCGTGGAGCACCCGTGTTGTCTGTTCTCCATACAGGTTTCAAAGTGGTAATTGTAGCTTTTAATAATTCTTCCTAAATAATAAAATGAAAACCAATCAATATTCATCTTGAATATATGAATTAAATTTGAGATATATATTTATCTCAAGCATCATATACATGTGGGGATAAAAATTGTGACTGGATTGGCTCCCTTATTTTAATTTTTAGCTTAATTTGCATTTTCATTTAAGAAATTTGGGAATTATATAAACTCCAATTAATAACTTGTAGTGAATAAATGAGGAATATCATCGAGTTACAGAGTTTATGGTATCTCAAGCAACTTCTCTTGAGTCAAATAAATATCTCTACCAACTTGTCTAAGCTAGCTAGGTTCAACGTTGCTTCTGATACTTATTATCAAGTGTATATATGATTTTAAATATTTTTGACACAATTAACTATCAATGCTGAATTTTTTAAAAAGCATTGACAAGTTATCTCCAAATACTTATCGATACTAAAAGATACACAACTACCAACAACAATAATAATAGAATTGGTGTGTCATGTTGGCCTAGTGATAGAGTGGTTAATGTCTTAGATCAAAACTCTCGTGTTCGAATCCATCGTGATACGTTCTTTAAATATCTATATTTAATTGAAAAAAAATTGAATTGTACTAATAGCTCTGAGTAAATATGCATTGCATTGTGTAAAAAGAAAAAAAAAATTGAACTGAAGCTTGTATTGAATTAAAGGAAACATTATTGTTCTGTCTCATGACATATAATAAAATTATTTTTCTAGTGTTAGTGGTTGAATGAGATACTTGACAAAATTTCTAAAGTCAAATACACACACATAATACTAATACATACAGCAAAACTCATGCAAAAATAAGACGACGGAGATTTTCCTATCCTAATCAGTATTCTTTTCAGTAATTGCTTGATCATCGATCACAATTAACTTCTTCCAATTTTAAGCATTATATTCCTTATAATGACAATTGGACAAAATAGCCATGTGGGGTCCTCTATCTCACTTTTGATGTCTCACTTTTCAATTTTTTCTACCTTTTACTAACTTATTTCTTCAATTTTAATTTCTTACGAATTAGTATAATTTAAAGATTAATAATTATTCATTTATTTTGCAAATTTTTGTTTAATAATTTTTTAGGGTTAATTAATACGCAGTTAGTGTATATAATTTTATAATTTCATTTTTTAGTGAAAAATATTAATTAGGATTCATTATATAATAGTATTTTTAATTTAATATTAACATTTATAAATTAATAAAATAAATAGTGAGACACCAAAAACTATGGGACAAAGGATTCCATCCGCAAAACAGTCATTTATGATAGTGATAATTTCTTACCAAAAACTTATAACCATGATATTTCTTAATCAGTTTTTGGGAGGGATCAAACAAAAACTCTTTTGAATGAGTAATTATAATTCGAAGCAATATGAAATGCAACATTGACTCATCGAGACGCTCTAACATAAAAATATCTGACTGGAATAATCATCCAAAATTGCGGTAAGTAAAATCAACAGTCGATACTTTTCAAAGTAAAAATGAATAAAATGTAATTGAACTAGAGACATCCAAATAGACCAAGACTGTGTGAGTTCGTGCCTGGGCCAAATTAACAACGAAGTAAAATATTATGTACCTCAACAACGAAAACAAAAGCAAGACTTTTCAGAATGTATGAGATTCAAACTCAGTTAATTTGGAATATTGCACTAGAATTCTTCTAAAGTAACTCAAGAATTTTCATAGTATCAAAAAGCCTACGACATTAATTATTTTATTCCACTCTTTTTCATTGTAACCATATTTAATCAATAGTAGTAGTAATAGTTAAAGAAGAAGCAGAAGAGGATGATGAAGATCGAAGAAGAAAGCAACCGATCGACAACTAGTCAAGCCTATAGAAACAGAAAATTCTGCAGAGAAATTAACAAAATTATTGAATATATAGATATGTGACATATCTGTAAAGAAATTAAAATACAAGAAATGAAGAATCTAAGTTATTGAATGAATGTATCATTTCAAAGGCCTCTTAAGAGTGGGAATGAGAAGCAAATCGTTCTTCCTTTTAGCAGTGGCACCAAAGGACTCTTCCATATCCAAATCCTCACCTTTAGGCATTTTCCAATCGAAATGATAAAGAAGTGTAGCAAGCGAAAACTCGATGTTAGACAGGCCGAAGGACATGCCAGGACACATTCTCCTACCTGCACCAAATGGTATGAACTCAAGATTGTTCCCTTTGAAATCAATGGAGCTTTCCTCAAATCTCTCCGGTTTAAACTGGTCCCCCTCGTCCCAGTAGTTGGGGTCCCTTCCTAGCGCCCATGCATTGATCATCACTCTCGTCCCCACCGGTATTTCGTACCCGTTGATTTCACATATCTCACTGTTTATTCGAGGCACTAAGAGCGGCACCGGCGGGTGCAGCCTCAGTGTCTCTTTGATTACTAATTTCAGGTATTTTAGCTCATTGAACTTTTCTTCGTCTACGTATCCCTTGTCGTCGAACACCTCTCTCACCTCGTCTGTCGCCTTTTTCAGCGTGCTAGGCTTTCTTATCATCTCCGACATTACCCAGTCCACGGCAGTCGAAGATGTCTCAGTACCGGCCAGAAACATATCCTGCTCATACCAAAAACACAAATATATATCACTAAAACTAAAATTAATATAGGTTTAGAAAGAAAGAGTTAACACAGAAGTGGATTTACCCAGTTGTGGATGGGATCTATATTCCACAATCAGTATCCCATTATTAATTTTACTATATCTTAAAAACATTTCTGATAAAATAAAGTAATAATTATAAATAATTTCTAGTTAATATTTATTACACAAAAGATCAATACATACCAATATCACTGCTTTAATGTTGTCCGTAGTGAGGCGCACTGCGGCATCATCTTGTTGACACTTGAGGAGAACATCCACCAGATCTTCGGACCGTTCGTCGCTCCGGCCGGCGGCTCTGTGTCGCCGGATAATACTCTCGAAAACCCTATCCGTTTGTCGGAAAACCTTCTGTATCTTCATATTCATGCCGGTGATGAAAGGGAGCAGCTTGTTAGACGGGTAGAGATCGGCCACGCTGAGGCCAGAGCCCAGCGCGATGCCCTCTTTGATCGCAACCGTCATCGCCTGCTTCTCCTCCGTCTCCTCCCCCACCGACGCTCTGCTCGTGATATCAAAAGCGGATAACCCGACGATCTCCGACAGATTCACCGGAGATCCATCCTTGGAAGCGATCCACGTGGCTAGATTCGCATTCTCCTCCTCCCTGATGGGGCGGAAGTATCTCACGCGTTTCGAGCTCAGCAGCTCGAGTGTGCAGATCTTCCTCAGATTCCGCCAGTACTCGCCGTAGGGGGCGAAGGCGATGTTGGTGTAGTTGTAGGTGATGGTGGCGGCGGCGTGCATGAGTGGCCGGTTCGCGAAGGTGACGTCGTGGGTCTTAAGAACCTGCTTCGCTACTTCCACCGACGAGACGATGAGGAAGGGACACCGCCAAGCTGCAGCCGCAGCAGAGGTCCGTATTTGGCGGCCAATTCTCGGAAAATAAAATGAGGCATAGATTTGCTCATCAGAAGATGGAGGTTTCCGATCACTGGGAGTCTCCTGGGCCCCGGAATGCGATTCAGATCGCATTCTGACTTCGTTGGTTTTGTAAACTTAAAAACTAGTAACAGAAAAAGAAGGGAGGAAGCGGCGAGTGTGAGTGTTGATGGGAACTCAAACTCCATTATCATCATTAATTTTCACAAAATAAGTATATTTTTGGTTGTGAGGTGACAATGGTATTTATAGTATAAGAGAATTTCAAGATATCCAAGTTGATCGGTCAAATAAATGATACGACTACTTTTCTTTGTATTGCTAATCCTTTGACTAAATTACCTTCATTTTTCCGGTATCTTTATTATCGGTGGCGCTTACTTCCAGTTTTGGCAGGTTATTTTGAACCCATTTTCTGCATATTAATTAATAATTCCCGCCACCCACTAGTTTAAGTTCTATATGAGTTTCACTTACTTTTCTCATAGTTTTAGTTTATTAATACACGTCATACTTTCAATTTTTAAAATCACTAATTTTATGTTATTGTAATCTTTTACCTCGGATGGATGTGATGTAATAGAATTTGTATATATAAGTTTGAATATGACAGCAGAAGTAATCGTGCGTTGCACGTGCTACCAATGTTATTGTAGAATTATAGAAGGATTATTGTAATGAGTTTTTTCCTTTCTTAAGTAATCATGTTTCTAATTGTGGATTTTGTTTTTTTCTTTCTTTATTTTAGTATGGTTCCTGTATTATAAAGGACCTCTTGTACATTGTTTAAGTATACTGAAATAATATTAAATAAAACCTTTTTTCAACAGTTATATATACTTCTTTTGTGTAAATCATTGTACATAAATTTATAAAGTACGTAATGAATGTCGAAATATGATATAGTACGATTCATGAACGAGTAAAAAAAAGTAAAAAGTTATTTAGTTCCCATATAAACTATTTAAGATTTGAATTTATATTCGTATCAAATTTTTCTTTAGATAACTTATTCTAGACTTTTTGGCTTCTTGGATGGGGTCCGGAATCTACATTTGTATACTAAATGTTTTTAGTGCCAATCATGTCAATGAATATGCATACTTTTTTAAAAATAAAGAGGTAAAACAAATATAAAGGTTTCTATATTTTTGTGTTTTGTTTCATTTTGTACAATTTTTTCATTTTAATAGATACTTATTCTTTTATCTTTGATTTTATTGGATCCTTTTTTTAACGGACCTCATAAGTCTATTAATTTTTCTATTATGCTTCTAAGAAAGCTAGGGTACGTGCTAAAACTCACATTCTAGCTATCTTTTTTTAATATTTTCATTCATTTAAATGTTGTCATCATCGATAAAAAACTGAAACTACTAGTCATCGTCATGGGTGGGAAGCTTCTCCAAATCTTCTACGTTCCGTGGATTGTTGTGCTCTGACGATTGTGCTCCTCACTTTCACAGTTTCTGATCATGAAAACATGGAAAATTGTTGTTTAAACAAATCAGAAGATGATTAAATTAGGGCTTGGAATAGTGAAAATAAGTGAAGGACGTGATGGTAGCAACAACGAAGAGCCAATATATATATCTTATCGAAATTTGGTATTTGGGAGAAGACAACACCAAATGCAATAATGTTATAAGGACATGGGCTCGATCGTGTCACCTTTGCTGTGGAAGCAATTTGACCTATCGACCGTACCGTTCTATTCAAATTCATCAAGATTCAGACAACTTATTCCAAAAACGGAAGAACTAAAATCTCCAAACTAATCCACTCTCACATCATGCTTATAGTTATAGATGCATCAATGGTGAACCGTGTAATCATTTGCAACTCTCCTACTAAATGATTTAATGTACTGAACCGCCCCACAAATCCGAATTTAATTAATGAATGAAAATAGGAAAAAGGATAGGATGGGAGTGGTACGTCCCCTAACACTTTTTATAAACATAACGGAAAAATTAACGGACTTATGAGGTCAGTTAAATAAGGACTCAACAAAATCAAAGATAAAGTACAAGGATCTATTAAAAGAAATACAAGAATCTAACGAAACAAAACACAAAAATATAGAGACTTTTAGATGTGTTTTGCCTATTAAAGATTTAAAATAGTAAGTATTATTAGATGGCCTTCTCAACCAGACTTAGAGGGTGTTTGGCTGAGCTTATAAGCTCTTTAAAACAGCTTATAAGATGTTGCAAAGTGTTTGACAAAATATGCTCATAAACAGCTTATAAGTTATGAAAATAAGCTCCAACAGCTTATAAGCTCCCCTAAAAATAAATTGGTCAACCATAACTTATTTTTTCATAAACTTATAAGTAATCATGAATTTACCAAAATAACCTTATTATAGTTCGTTATTTCCTACACATACACTATCAACTTCACATCTCGTCAATTTTATCTCTCTAACTATGATTTTCTCTCTCTAACTCACGATTCTTTCTCTAGCTTATAAGATCAATTATCCAAACACTTTAACAATTTATAAGCACTTGAGACATTACCTCTTATAAGCTCTTGAAACATCTTATATGCTCTTGGGGCTTATAAGCTCTTTAAAATAAGTTTAGCCAAACTCCCCCTTACTACTATATACTTTTTTTAAGATTTCGTCAAATAATGATCATCACTGATTCCTTGTCAAAACTATGGGGCAATGCCAGGCCGAGGGGGGATTTAGGGCTGGATCGGCCCAAAATTAGATTGGGCCAAACATCTTATATTTATATATCTTATCATATTTGGATTATGAAGAAGGAGGTTGATTTGATTTCTTCCAATTTTGTTTTTGCGAAAAAAATTAAAAAAGAAGAAATATGAGCTAAACGTGTCGACATGTGGTGTGGTCATATGTTCAAAATGTGTGGTCTAGATTTGATACTACATACTATCTGGGGATCGGATACTACGGGAACCCAACTCTATATATTTATGTGTGTGTGTGTGTTCAAATGAAAATCACTTTTATCCTAAAAACTAAGAACCAAATGTATTCTCTATGAAAGTTGATAAATCCGTTAAAAAAGTTACTGAATTTAAAAATTTGAAAATTTTCACCAGGATTTGAATCCCATTGGAGGGGGGTTTCATTTTTTGGATTCATTAACTTCTCCAACGGATTCATCAACTTTACAGTGAATTCATCATTTTATTGTTCTCACGATAAAGTGGTTCTCACGTTAACCCTACCCTAACTCTATATAGGGGAGGGTTAACGTGAGAACCACTTTTATCGTGAGAACGTGAGAGCCAAAAAATGATGAATTCACTGTGAAAGTTGATGAATCCGTTAGAAAAGTTACTGAATCCAAAAAAGTAGAATTTTCATCCCCCATGGGATTCGAACCCGGGTGAAAATTTCCTAATTTTTAAATTCAGTAACTTATCCAACGAATTCATCAACTTTCATAGTGAATTTATTTGGTTCTTAGCTTTTAAGATAAAAATGATTCTCATTTGAACCTAACTCTCTGTATATATATATATATATATGCAAATTAGGAACAAACATTAGGTTGTATTTCTTTTCCTGAGTTTATGGCAACCTATATAGCCAGGGACGAATCCCAAAATTACAAATGGAGGGGGCTGCACTATTTTGTTAAGTTTTACATAATCTAATAAATTTTTTAATGATGATACCATAAGAAAAACACAATCATAATAGTAAAAAACAAACAAACAAGCAAACAAATAGTTATTTTAATCTATTTAAACTAGAAACACAAATACGCACTTATATATAATATAAATATGAAAGTTAGAGAAGTTTAATTAGAAATAAAGTTAAGATGAAAAATAAAAATAAAGGAAAATATGGCACTAGTAAGAACACAAAATAATATGCACTATAAATTTTAGATGATGGTTGATACGCAGGAATGAAATTAAATAGGAATGGAATGGACTTTAAAATTGAATGATGATAGAAATGGAATAAAATGAAATATGTGATTCTTATGTCAGGCATGTACAAGGAATGAATAAATAGTATGAAATAAAATAAATAAAATAACCATTATTTTTGTAATTTATATTATTATTATTATTATTATTATTATTATTATTGTTGTTGTTGTTGTTGTTGTTGTTGTTGTTGTTGTTGTTGTTGTTATTATTAATTAATTAATTAATTAATTAATTAATTAATTAATTATTATTATTATTATTATTACTATAATGTAATTATTTATTATATTAATATTATTAATTACTATAATTTTATCACTTAGTAATTAAATAATTATATTATTATTATTATTATTATTATTATTATTATTATTATTATCCTTTTACTATTTTTATTGTTGTTGTTATTATTTATATTAATTATTATTTATTATGTTAATATTACTAGTAACTATAATTTTATCACCATTATTATGTTATAATTATTATTGTTAATAATTATTATTTATTTATTATCATAAATATTATTTTATTATTATTATTTATTATTATTAATTTTATAAAATAAAAATAAATAACAATAATTTTATTAGAAAAAATAAATAAATTTGACAATCTCGTGTTCATGAGAATAACTAATACCATGGGTAAGAGATGAATGATTAATCTCATGTTCGTGGTAATAAGCATTCATTTGATAATGGTGATTCCTACTTTAAAAATCTTATCAGTCATAGGATTATGAATAAACACAAGAATCATCATTCCGTTCATGTATACTAGCCGGCACCTTAAAGTAAAAGTAAGACGAAAAGAAAATAAATTATAAGAAACAAGCCGCTGCTGCAATTCACCAGGAAGCAGAGCAGCGACAGGAACAGTCAAACATATGAAAAATAGAATAGACTTTCAGAGTGGAGAGAAATGCACAACCTGTTGTTTGTAAATAAGACAAATTTTTTTTCCTCTTTTGTTTTTGTAGTGTAAAGCGTGTTTAACTTAAAAAATTGTTGCTTCTTTTTCTTTAAGAAATGGAGTTATTGTCATATAAATATAAGAACTTTGTATATTTTGGTTTTGTACACAAACATTAAAAATAATATATAAATACACGAATTGATATGTTATCGTAATTTTACCATGAATTCTATTTTTTATCCTATTGAACACAAACATGACAAGTTGGAATGTTGATGTGAAACAAATCAGACTTTTAAAAAAAAATGATATTGTACATATGATCTTAAAACATCGTCATTTTTATTCGGATTGTATACAATTAAAAATCAAAACTTTTCAAATAGTTGAGAAAATGTTAATTGTCACACATTTGCATTCAAATATGTGATGCTAGTTTCAAATGCAATGCGTTGCAATAAACCATTTTTATAATGTGAGTTGACATATATAAAACGACGAGGTTTTAAGATAATATGTACAACATCATTTTTTTTTAAAACGTTCAGTTTGTCCACATCAATATTTCGGCTTGCCATGTTTGTTTCAATTTGAAAAAAATAGAAACTATTGTAAAATTACTATAATATATAAGTTCGTGTATTTATATATTCTTTTTAAAGTTCGTGTGTAAAATCAAAATGTGTTCAAAGTTCATGTATTTATATACTAATAACTTAGGAGTGGAAAACAGTTTGGGTTCGACTAACTGCATTGATTTTTTCGGTTAATCGAACTAAAATTTTCATAAATTCTAAAACCAAGACCAAATTTGTTAACCAAAACCTACATCGGTTATTGCGGGTTGGTTTTCGGTTAACCGAAAAACTGAAAATGAACCTATAATTTTTTTTAATTACACAACTTTATTAAATAGTCTAAATATTATATAATTACTATTAAACTAAATTATGATAAAGTAATTTTTGTTTTATTTTTAGTTTTATATGATTGGCTTCAAATAATTTATTTAATTACTTGCATATATTAATTGATTACTCAATCTATCATGCACATAATTTAAAATTTTGATATTCTACGATCACGACTTATTACAAATTTTATAGCCACTAAAATGAAAAGCCGCATGCTCACTATACACAAACCTATTATTTTATTTTTTGGTAAATCTATTGAATTCAACCTACAAATAAAGACTCGACTTTTATTTATTAATCTTTTATGATGAGAACATAATGTAAAAATAAAAAATAATTTTTTTTAATTAGGGTAAATATCACTTTAAACCCTAAATTATACCCATTTTATCAAAAATATCATGAACTTTAAAAAATATCATTTTAAACCTCAAACTATTAACATTTTATCAAAAAAAATCCTAAACTTTGAGAAGTATCACTTTAAATCTCAAATTATTAATTTTTTTTTTATCAAAAATACCACATCAATTTTTCAAAGACTCGAATTGGATGATAAATATTTTCTTCTCGTTCGATGAGCCACATCAAAATTTCAAGGCAAGAAATGAACACGGATATATATATATATATATATATATATATATATATATATATATATATATATATATGAGCCAATCGAAGATATCCTCGTCCAATTTTGGAAGCTGAAAACTTGATATTTTGATAAAAAAATTAATAGTTTGAGATTTAAAGTGATATTTCTCAAAGTTTAGGATTTTTGATAAAATGTTATTTGGGGTTTAAAATGATATTTTTAAAGTTCATGATATTTTGATAAAATTGGAATAGTTTATGGTTTAAAGTGATATTTACCCTTTAATTACTAACTGCTTCGGTTATTGGTTAACTAAAATAATATATATATATATATATATATATAGGGGTTGGTTATAGGAGGAACTACCTCTAAGATGAGAAATAAGAACTAATCTACCCCTTACATTCCACCTGTAACACCTCACTTTTTGCTTGCATTAATTTGCTTTAAATTTAAATCTTTTGTGTTGGATTTGTGAATATTTATAATGCTCGATTTTGTGTTGGACTTGAGGGAGTCCGTAGTTGCGCCCCTAACTAGGAAACGAACTTCATAATTTATTTTAGGGCTTATGATATTATCAAAGTATATTATTAAGTTTTGGGCTTATATAATTGTTAAATTATATTATTTATTCTCAAATTGGGCTTTGTAGAACATTAATTTTGATGAGCCCAAGTTCTATTTTATTTTATCTAGAATTAAGATATAATTAACAAGAGTCCAAGTAGGATTAGGACTTAATTAGGGTTTTATACATATATAGATATATATATACACACACACACGACGCACACATATCACACACACACACGAAGCAGACATACAATTATAGTACATAATCATATCTCAACAAAAAGGAATTTTGGGGCAACTGTGGATTCTAATTGGTAAGCTTTATGCATTTTGAATTTCTTTTCCTTTTCCTTTTCTTTTTTTTTTCTGCATGTTGTGGTCTTTGATTTCTTAGACGGTGTTTTGTAGACATGTTATTAATTAAGATAAAATATCAGGCTTGGACTTGCGCTTGCAGCACAGAACAAGGGCTTTTAAAGTGAATTTTGCGAATCGTCTTAATGATTAGCCGATTTACAATTTATTTGATCTAGTCTCTACTGTCCTTATGAAATTTTCTACTCTAGCTAGCTGTTGGTTTTTGGGCCATATTGTTGGATATTATCTCAGATTTAGGAAGTAGATCAGATTTTTTTGCCTGGTTGGAAATTATTAGACTTTAGCTGATGCTTAGTGAATAATTTCATCTGATATTAGCTAATATTTGGTGTTCATGACCGTCGATACCAATGAGGAATGTGGAATCCTATTGAGAACTTTAGGACTATCTCGTCATTACATGCTTATTAATTTGCAGCATTTAATTATGTTAAAAACATATTCTCGTGAGATTCAAAGGAAATGGTTAAAATATAGTAGTCTTTTTCAATTTGAATATCTATTTTGATTAGAACATATATATAAATATTTTAATAATGTTAAGCTCGGTAGTTTGAGCTTTATGATTATGAATTGGTTCGATTACCCTTGATGACATCAATCATGTATTGATTTGTGGACTTAAATGTATTAACTAATAAGTGAATCGGCAAACTGTAATTCATTTTAAATGATTTGGTTTTCTTTGTTAAGTTGATTTGAATTACCTTATTATTTAGTGTAATCATTAAGATAGTCTTAACCTTTTTAACTTTGAATAATTAAGGGAGATTCCTGATTTTGAGTAACTATTGGATCATAATTTTTTATTATTATTATAAAAATGTGCTACTGGATTTATGTTGCGGGAGTTGAGGTTTTCATTTAAATATTTTCTGCTATAAATTAATTGAAGTGGGGAATATGTTATCAAGTTGTATAATTGAGTTATACTTAATCGAAAAAAGGGAAGTTTATGAATTTAGTTAAGATTTTGTATAAGCTCTTATAAAATATATATTCATTTTCCGGAATTGATTGATTTTGTTTTGTGGTGTTCGACAAAACAAGGTGGGTGAAATCATCTTTAACTCGCAAATATGTGATTTGGAATAAACATATTTATTGTGGAATTTACTCTATCTGTAAGTTCATGGTGATAATAATTGTTGTGTTTTGTTACATCCATGGTGAAAGCTTGTGTGGCGATATTATTGCACTGTGGCGAATCATAGCCCGTGTGGCGATCATTGCGTCGTGTGGCATAGCATGTGTGAATCATTGCACGTGTGGCGAATCATACCGTGTGGCGTATCATTGCACAGCGTGGCATAGCACGTGTGGCGAATCATTGCACGTGTGGCGAATCATACCGTGTGGCGTTTCATTGCACAGCGTGGCATAGCACGTATGGCGACTAGGTCGCTTATTGGATCGGTTTGGTTATCCGAAACCGAAATTTCGTTAACCAAATCGATAGTATACAATCAATAACAAAACCGAAACCGATTGGATAATCGGTTATCCGATTAACCGATTGGATAATCGGTTCGGTTATTGGATACCCAAAATTATCCAATTCGGAAAAAAAAATAAAAAAAAATGTGTATTTAATTATGATTTATTATTATATTTTATTATTATGATTTATTATTTATGATTT
Source organism: Salvia rosmarinus (assembly GCA_036937905.1). Lineage (NCBI taxonomy): Eukaryota > Viridiplantae > Streptophyta > Magnoliopsida > Lamiales > Lamiaceae > Salvia > Salvia rosmarinus. Next base: position 2,515,467 of record JAODLM010000210.1, read on the forward strand.
ATTATGATTTTGGATACCCAAAATTATCTCACCTCTTATTAGTTACGATTTATTATTATTAATATGACTTAACTAATTAACTTGTGTATTTAATTAATAACAATAAAAATAATAAATTAATAATTATTTAATTTCGGTTATTCGGGTATACCCATTCGGTTATCGGTATCCCGATAACCGAAATTATCATCAAGTTATTATCCAATACCGATCCAAATATCCAATTTATCGGTTATTGGATACCTAAAACCGATGGGTATCGGTTCGGTTCGGTTATATCCATTATCCAATAACCAAATAAGCAGCCTAGTGGCGATCAGTAGCACTGTGTGGCGAATCATAGCCGTGTGGCGTATCATTGCACGTAATGGCATAGCCTCGTGGGCGTATCATTGCACGTGTGGCGAATCATAGCCCGTGGCGTAGCTTGTGTGGCAGGATTTTTAAGCCGGTGAGGTTGAATGTGATTGACTATTACTTTCTTGCGATGTATACACGTTTTGACAAATAAAATAATGATATTCCTTGTTCCCCACCACCGAGTCGTTTTGTGCTCACCCCCTTTTTATCTAAAATATTTTCAGGTCAGTGATCGTGGAGCGGCGTGGCGGTGTGGGTGTGCCTAGTGGTGTTATGTCGCTTTTAATTCCTTCCAAGACTTGTGTTATATTTGTTTTAAATTCTTTTCCTTATTATCGTTATTGGATTTGAGTTACTAGAACTCCAACTTATCTCATTCTACTAAGTCTTGCGTAGTTTGCTTTGGGGTCATTGGTTGGCGTCAGTTCTTTTGCAAAGCTTAGACTTGAGTTTGTTGGACTCATTATTTGACAATTTTGTTCAAGAGATTTTATATATTTTATTATTTAAAAAAAAAATTGACATGCTTCCGTTTAGCTATTTTATTTAAGAAAATATAGTATTTTTAAATTATGAATTTAGGGTGTTACATTTAGTGGTATCAGAGCGGGTCTACGTTTCTGTAGACTTTAAAAAAAAATTGAATAATTTGTTATATTATGTGGTTGTGACAAAAGGCACCACCCATTTCCGGCACGCGCTCCTGATCGAGGTAATTTACGTTGTTTTGATATGATAAAATATCTTGGTGATCACTTATTAGTGATGATTCTCTCTCAAATATTATGAAATATTGTGGAGATTTGTATGTGGCATTATGTGAGAGTTGTGCATCCTTTTACGAAAATAATTGTTGAACTTGAGCATGAGTTGATTTGAAATTTTTACTTATTTGTCCTCGAAATTAGAATGAACTTAGTTGTTTGATTATTAGGCATCACATTCTTTTATATCTGTTAGGCTAGGTGAGAAAACAAGAATGGTCAGTAGAAGTAGAGAACCCAGCCCTCGATGTTAGGATTCCTCGGGAGAAACTCTAAGAACTAACAAGATGGCACGAGTGTGAAAATCGTGTTAGGAGGAAAAACATTAGAGGCGGATCTTTATGCTTTAGAGATGCGTGATTTTGATTTGATCTTGGGATAGGCGGTTAAGTAGCAATTACGCCACTATAAGGTGTCATGAGAGAAGTGATTTTTCAAAGACCCAAGAGAATGAGTTTATGTTCTACTGAGCAAGGATTGGAAAACCACCGGAGATAATATATTCAATGGAAGCTTCAAGATGCTAAGAAAAGGAAAGTCTGAAGGATTCTTGGTAGATGTATTGGGGTCAACACCGAGAGACAATAATAGAGGATGTGGAAGTGGTTCAAGATTTTGTCGATGTGTTTCCTGAAGAAATACCAGGTTTACCCCCGAGTCGACAAGTGGAGTTTACCATTGACCTTGTGCCCGGAGCAGCACCAGTTTCTAAGGCTCCATACCGAATGGCACCAAAGGAGTTAGAAGAGTTGAAGGCGCAGTTACAAGAATTGTTGGATAAAGGATATATTCGACGGAGTGTTTCACCATGGGAGTACCGCTTTGTTCGTAAAGAAGAAAGATGGTAGCATGAGGATGTGTATCGATTATCGAGACACGAATCAACTTACAATAAAGAACAAGTATCCTCTACCGAGAATTGAAGACCTCTTGATCAACTACAAGGTGCGAGTTTTCAAAGATAGATCTACGATCCGGATACCATCAATTGAAGGTGAAGGAAGATGATATTCCAAAGACGGCATTTAGGACAAGATATGGTCACTACGAGTTTTTAGTAATGCCTTTTGTCCAATGCCCCTGCAATTTTTATGGATTTGATTAATAGGGTGTTTCATCAATAATTGGATAAGTTCGTAATCGTCTTCATCGATGACATCTTGATATACTCTAAAAGTCAAGAAGAGCACGAGTCGCATCTGCGCACAGTCTTGGAGACACTAAGGAAATAAAAGTTGTATGCCAAGTTTACAAAGTGTGAGTTTTGTCTGAATCGGATTGGATTTCTTGGACACGTGGTGACCTCAGAAGGAATTGAAGTGGATCCGGCAAAGGTTGAGGCTGTAAGTAATTGGAAAGTGCCAACAAGTGCCGCGGAGATACGAAGTTTTCTTGGGTGGCAAGATATTATAGAAAATTTATCGAAGGTTTTCAAGGATTGCGGGACCATTCACTCGATTGACACGGAAAGTAATACCATTTGAGTGGACGGAGAAGTGCGAAAAGAAGCTTTCAAGATAAAGAGAAGTTGGTAACAACTCCAGTCTTGACTATCCCTGATAGTTCTAAGGGATACATAATCTATAGTGACGCGTCGAAACAGGGTTTGGGATGTGTGCTAATGCAAGAAAGAAAAGTGGCGGCTTATGCATCTCGACAGTTGAAGCCACATGAACTAAATTATCCTACACACGATTTGGAATTGGCGTGATGGTTCATGCTTTGAAGATTTGGAGACATTACCTTTATGGGGGTAAGTGTGAGATTTATACTGACCACAAGAGTTTGAAATACTTTTTCATGCAAAAAGAGCTAAACATGAGACAACGAATGTGGTTGGAGTTGGTCAATAACTATGATTGTAAGATTTTGTACCACGTTGGAAAAGAAAATGTTGTGGCAGATGCACTTAGCAGAAGGATGCATGGATACAAATCCTGTAAGAAGGTTAACTCAACAAGAGGAGTTGGTGAAAGATTTTGAAAGATTGATTCTTGAAGTAGTGACCACACCTGAAGAAGCGGATGCTATAATCTCAGCTTTGGTAGTACGTCCGACGTTGCGAAATAGAATTCCAAGCTCAAAAGGATGATAAGTTCCTACAAAGGATGCTAGCTAAGGAGGTGTCGATGATCCAAGAGGATTTTCGATTACGCATGATGGGACACTTGCATATAATAAGAGAATTTGTGTGCCGGTGGATGAGGAGTTGAGAAAGAGATAATGGATGAGGCACATCGAGCGGTGTACACAAAGACACCCCGGTAGCACCAAGATGTACCAAGATTTAAAGAAGAGTTTTGGTGGTATGGCATGAAAAGGTCAATTACAAAGCATGTGGAGTGATGTCCGGCGTGTTAACAAGTGAAGGTGAACATCAAAGACCATCGGGATTGTTAAAGCCCTTAGAGATACCAGTGGAAGTGGGAACACATCACTATGGATTTTGTAGTTGACTTCCTAGGACTTTGAGAGGTAATGATGCACCGTGATTGTTGACCGTTTGACTAAGTTAGCGCATTTCGTGCAAAGGTATAGCGTTTCGATGGACAAGTTTGCACATTTATATGTTCGGAGATAGTTCGACTTCATAGAATGCAAGCATCCATTATATCGATCGAGACCCACGTTTACGTCAAGGTTTTGGGGCGCCTACACCTTGCTTTGGGTACAAATTTAAAGTTTTCGACAACGTATCATCCTCAGATAGACGGCCAGTTAGAAAGAACGATTCAAACTTTGGAAGATATGTTAAGAACTTGTGTCTTAGATATTGGAGGAAGTTGGTAGACACACTTGCCGTTGATAGAGTTTGCTTATAACAATAGTTACCATTCCAGTATTGGTATGGCTCCTTATGAGGCACTCTATAGAGAAAATGTAGATCACCTGTCTTTTGGGATGAAGTTGGTGAAAGAAAAATTTTGGAACCCGAGATGGTGGAAAGAACTGTTGATGTTGTCAAGAAAATTCGAGATAGGATCAAAGTTGCTCAAGATAGACAAAAGTCTTATGCTAATAAAAGAAGAAAAGATTTGCATTTTGAAGTTGGTGATAAGGTGTTTTTGAAGGTAGCGCCGATGAAGGAAGTTTTGAGATTTGGTAAGAAAGGAAAGTTAAGGCCTCGCTTCATCGGACCGTTTGAAATTTTGGAAAAGATTGGAGATGTTGCCTATCGTTTGGCGTTATCGCCTGAGCTGTCATCCGTGCATAATGTTTTTCATGTTTCGATGTTGAGAAAGTATATGCATGACCCGAGTCATGTGGTGTCATATGGTGGTATATCGATTAGTAAGGATTTAACCTACGAGGAAGAACCCATCGAGATTTTAGATCGAAAAATCCACGAGTTAAAGAATCGGTGCGTGGCTTTAATTAAAATACGATGGAGTCGCCATGGACCCGAAGCGACTTTGGAGCATGAGGATGAAATTCTAGCTAAGCACCGTCCTAATAGCGATCGGTAAGACAAATTTCGAGGACGAAATTTTTATTAAGTGGGTAGGGTTGTAACACCCCACTTTTTGCTTGCATTAATTTGCTTTAAATTTAAATCTTTTGTGTTGGATTTGTGAATATTTATAATGCTCGATTTTGTGTTGGACTTGAGGGAGTCCGTAGTTGCGCCCCTAACTAGGAAACGAACTTCATAATTTATTTTAGGGCTTATGAAATTATCAAAGTATATTATTAAGTTTTGGGCTTATATAATTGTTAAATTATATTACTTATTCTCAAATTGGGCTTTGTAGAACATTAATTTTGATGAGCCCAAGTTCTATTTTATTTTTATCTAGAATTAAGATATAATTAACAAGAGTCCAAGTAGGATTAGGACTTAATTAGGGTTTTATACATATATAGATATATATATACACACACACACGACGCACACATATCACACACACACACGAAGCAGACATACAATTATAGTACATAATCATATCTCAACAAAAAGGAATTTTGGGGGCAACCGTGGATTCTAATTGGTAAGCTTTATGCATTTTGAATTTCTTTTCCTTTTCCTTTTTCTTTTTCTTTTTTCTGTGCATGTTGTGGTCTTTGATTTCTTAGACGGTGTTTTGTAGACATGTTATTAATTAAGATAAAATATCAGGCTTGGACTTGCGCTTGCAGCACAGAACAAGGGCTTTTAAAGTGAATTTTGCGAATCGTCTTAATGATTAGCCGATTTACAATTTATTTGATCTAGTCTCTACTGTCCTTATGAAATTTTCTACTCTAGCTAGCTGTTGGTTTTTGGGCCATATTGTTGGATATTATCTCAGATTTAGGAAGTAGATCAGATTTTTTTGTCTGGTTGGAAATTATTAGACTTTAGCTGATGCTTAGTGAATAATTTCATCTGATATTAGCTAATATTTGGTGTTCATGACCTGTCGATACCAATGAGGAATGTGGAATCCTATTGAGAACTTTAGGACTATCTGTCATTACATGCTTATTAATTTGCAGCATTTAATTATGTTAAAAACATATTCTCGTGAGATTCAAAGGAAATGGTTAAAATATAGTAGTCTTTTTCAATTTGAATATCTATTTTGATTAGAACATATATATAAATATTTTAATAATGTTAAGCTCGGTAGTTTGAGCTTTATGATTATGAATTGGTTCGATTACCCTTGATGACATCAATCATGTATTGATTTGTGGACTTAAATGTATTAACTAATAAGTGAATCGGCAAACTAGTATTCATTTTAAATGATTTGGTTTTCTTTGTTAAGTTGAGTTGATTTGTGGACTTAAATGTATTAACTAATAGTGTAATTACCTTAAAAAAATGTGCTACTGGATTTATGTATTAAAAAAATTTACTCTATCTGTAAGTTCATGGTGATAATAATTGTTGTGTTTTGTTACATCCATGGTTAAAGCCTGTGTGGCGTATTATTGCCTGTGTGGCGAATCATAGCCTGTGTGGCGTATCATTGCCTGTGTGGCATAGCCTGTGTGGCGAATCATAGCCTGTGTGACGAATCATAGCCTGTGTGGCGTATCATTGCCTGTGTGGCATAGCCTGTGTGGCGACCGTAGCCTGTGTGGCGAATCATAGCCTGTGTGGCATATCATTGCCTGTGTGGCGAATCATAGCCTGTGTGGCGTAGCTTGTGTGGCAGGATTTTTAAGCCGGTGAGGTTGAATGTGATTGACTATTACTTTCTTGCGATGTATACATGTTTTGATAAATAAAATAATGATATTCCTTGTTCCCCACCACTGAGTACGTTTTTTGTGCTCACCCCCTTTTTATCTAAAATATTTTCAGGTCAGTGATCGTGGAGCGGCGTGGCGGTGTGGGTGTGCCTAGTGGTGTTATGTCGCTTTTAATTCCTTCCAAGACTTGTGTTATATTTGTTTTAAATTCTTTTCCTTATTATCGTTGTTGGATTTGAGTTACTAGAACTCCAACTTATCTCATTCTACTAAGTCTTGCGTAGTTTGCTTTGGGGTCATTGGTTGGCGTCAGTTCTTTTGCAAAGCTTAGACTTGAGTTTGTTGGACTCATTATTTGACAATTTTGTTCAAGAGATTTTATATATTTTATTATTTAAAAAAAAAATTGACATGCTTCCATTTAGCTATTTTATTTAAGAAAATATAGTATTTTTAAATTATGAATTTAGGGTGTTACACCACCTAATCCAATGGCTTATAATAAAAGTTTTGGTCAAACCATATTAACTCATCTTTATTCGTTAGTCATGAGTTAAGTAGAAATTAGTTGGCAATTGGGCATAATAGTCATTCTGCAAATTAAGTTAGTCATATTAACTTCTCACCCATAATTATCGTGATACTCTCTCTTCCCTAACCCTATATTACAGCCTCCATCACCCACTTTGCAGATAAATCAATATCTTCATTTTCACATACAATTTTTGTTTCAAACCATTACTTCTAGGTCATCAAACGGAAGTTCGTCTTTTTCTTGCAATTTTGTTCGTACAAAGAGTTTTTCCCATGCACGTTTTGGTGTGTGAACATCGATCTTTGTTCTAGAAAAAGGTAAGTTATGAGTATTGAATTGTTGTGTGTGCTTGTAAACGTAGTTTGTTTTTGTTTTTTTAATCGAAATTCTTAACTTTTATATAATACATCATAGTAGGTCTTGATGAGATCTGTAAAGTTAAGTTTGCAATATGCATAATTTTATGTGTCCCCTGCTTGTTGTTTCCACGATGTAAATTGTTTGACGAATATTTTATGTGTACTGCAAGTTTCTTAGATTTTAAATTCAGTCATTTTAGTTTGACAATACATATATATACGTTGTCCATATATGTTCTGTAATTGTGCATGGTGATTATATCTTATAATTCTTGTGCATCCGATTATAATGTTTATGCGGACAAATAAGCGACAACATATATATATATATATATATATATATATATATAGAGTTTGTTCAAATAAGAACCATTCTTATCCTAAAAACTAAGAACCAAATGAATTAGATTATGAAAGTTGATGAATCCGTTGAGAAAGTTGATGAATTAAAATTCGTAATTTTCACCCGGTTCGAATCCCACGAGGGCTAAAATTCTATTTTTTTGTATTCAAGAACTTTCCCAATGGATTCATCAACTTTCACCGTGAATTCATCATTTTTGTTCTCACGTTCTCACGATAAAAATGGTTCTCACGTTAACCCTCCCTATATATATATATATATATATATATATATATATATATATATATATATATATATATTGTTCATATATGTTCTATAATTATTCACATCATAACAATTATATGCATAATGTATACACATCTTATGCACATCTCAAACATTTATAGGGATGCTTCTTCGTTGGAAGTGTGGATTATCGACATCAGCAACACGACCGTTGATGTGTATGAGAGTGAAGTATTGTACGTCCATAATCAATTGTCAACTTACTGATGTTAAGGAAGACATCATTTATGCCGCGTCTGCTAACTATCAAGAGTTGTGCTTAGATTCCAACTTCAACGCCGATCTCTTGTTGATAAGTTGATTTATACAATGGATTGAAGTACTAAGTTATATAAATGGTATTGTTACTTTATTTAATAAGAACCATTAGACGAGGTGACGGAGTAGATTATTGAACTGTTGCTCATTTCTAATTACTCGAAAGCTTTTTCAGCATCGTACTTATTTGACAATGTTTTCTTTAATATCCCTAGATTTGTTGCTCTTTTTATTTATGGACGCAACGTTATTTTTGGACAATACGTTATTTTGCGTCATCATTTACCATTTAAAAAAATATACGTTGTTGTCAAGGTTTGGAATTGCAATTATTTAATGAGTGTAATACCTGAGTGGTGCGAACAAGATATTGTTTTGCGCTTTGGTATGTATTATTTCGCAATACCACATCCATACAAGCTGAGTTCCGCACATCGTATGCGTGTTTAATGCATAGCATAACAATACAATATGCATATAAGCGGAATATAAAGCTTAAATTCAAAGTATGAAATTTTATTGGTAAAAAGGCTTATGCATAAGAGCGTTTGGCTTCTGTAAAACAATTACAAGGTCTATAACTATATGTACGCATACTATATTAATATTTTTGTGCACAATACATCGTGTAATATGTATGTCATAACAACACCCACATGCATACCAGAATAAGTTTCATATGCACATAATAACAATACCATATGCATAACTAATTAAAACTAAAAGTAGCATCTATGTTGAGACTAAAAATTATAAGTATCAATCTAAATGAGTCCATCCATATACAATAACATCTGATAACAAAATCATCAATAAAAATAATATGACACACATTAACATAACTATCGAAGCCATCTTCAATAGATAATGAGTAAATCAACTGATTAATAAAATGTGCTATATATTTCAATTATGCATACTACAAACTACATTATGCACATTAAATCATAAGTTCGTTCAAACAATATGCATGTGTCGTATATGTTGATGCTGAACGGTATAATAGTTAATCTAAAGTTGTCCACAACCTTCAAATATACGAATTGATCTCGTAAATATCAAAATAGAAATAAAAAAACACATTGCGGTACTTGTAGACTCCATTGTTTAGATGATAATTGTGCAAAGGGAATGATAATGTTGAATATGAACAAAAGGAAAAAAACGTATCCACCATACCATAAATGAGAGATACTGAAATCCTCAATTCTAGCAGTTAATCCATTAAGAAAAGGAACAAAATTACTTAATTAGCCTTATGAAAAATACATTAATTAATTTTGCATAATAAAGAGATTTATTATACACCATTAGATCACATCAAATGAATGGTGTAGATTAGTTCTTAGTTATCAAAACATATATGGTTCTCATTTGATCCATCTTATATATATATATATATATATACCGCTAACCAAACCGCAAATCGAATATGATATGATTTCGACGATAACCGAAAATCGTTTCCCCAATAACCCAAGAAAAAATGGGTTTAATGTCACTTTAAACCTCAAACTATACCAATTTTATTAAAAATATCATAAACTTTAAGAAATATCACTTTAAATCCCAAACTATGCTAATTTTATTAAAATATCCTAAATTGTAAGAAATATTACTTAAAACTCCAAATTATATCGATTTTATCAAAAATATCCTAAACTTTAAGAAGTGTCACTTTAAACCCCAAACTATTAACTTTGTATCAAAAATATATCGTGTCCATTTTCTAACTCCCAAAATTAGACCCGAGATATCTTCTTCTCATCCGATGAGCCACGTCAGAAAAATTCATAAGCTGAAAATGGACGTAGGATGTATATGATACAAAGTTAATAGTTTGAGGTTTAAAATGATATTTCTTAAAGTTCAAGATATTTTTGACATAATGGTTATAGTTTAGGGTTTAAAGTGATATTTATTAAAATTCAGAATATTTTTAATAAAATGAGTATAGTTTAAGATTTAAAGTGATATGTATCTAAAAAATATGATACATTGTTGATACTTCAATTGGAAAGAGTTTGAGACCCACTATCCTGAAATTACTTTCATTTAATTTTTTATAGGCCCATTACGTTTTATTTTCACTTGATCCTATATTAACACTTTTTATTTAATTTCACACACTTTGTCTTCTTATGGCTGTGAACAGATTTTTCCGCAATGCCATTAATATCATAAACGTGGGTTGGGACTAGAGATGGCAATGGATCCCGGACCCGGTCTAGATCCGTGGATCCAGATCTATTTTTCAGGATCTGGATTCTCAAAAAATTGGACCCGATGGATCTGGATCGGATCCGGATCCGATCGAGCTAAAACACACTCGATTCACTCGCAATCGCACGAGGTAATCGTGGCGTGATAAGTTAACACGAGTCGCCTCAAGGAAAACTTAATGTATGATTGTTCGTGTCGCGCACGTAAAGCGATTAAAACCTAAACGCTCTAATACCAACGAGGGTTGAACATGCAAGAATTGAAATACGAGAAGATAAACAGCATCCTAAGCTAGGGGTTGTCAATCCCGAGCTATACTAATAAAGCGATAAATCTAAACCGGGGTTGTCAATCCCTAGTCAACTACTGAAGCGATAAATCAAAAGCGTAAACAAAGCATATGCAATCATATTATTCATAGGGTTTGTCAATCCCAATCTAAATCTAATTGCAAATAAACAAAAGCAGGAAATCATTACGTAATATAAATCAACGGAACATGAAAGTCCAATCCACTGTTACTATGAATTGAATTCACAAGAATCACAAATAATAAACTATGAAAATTGATTCCACAAGAACTGATAATCCAAAGCATAAATTGATAATTTAAATATTCAAATGATAAAACTAAAAACAGGAATTAAAGCTAATGATTATCTGTTGTGTCGATCTGCTGAAGAATTCCTGAAGAATCCATAGTGAACAGGAGCAGCCGCGGCGTGAAGAACCCAAAAAAAATCAGAACTCCGAGCGGAGCCCTAAACGCGTATATATATATTAAATGAAAGTGAGCCGGCGTTCAAAATGAACGCAGGTTCAAAATACATTTTGCCTTGAATATGAACGCCAGCTGTGCGTGAACGCCAGCTGAGAAAATCATTCTGCCTCACAAATGAGCGAGCGTCCATGATGAATGCGCGAGGAAAATTTGGAGAGCCAGGCCGATCGAGCGCCGGTTGTTGGAGGAGAGCTGGCGCAGATGGCGCGCCAGTGATGGGGGTGACGCCGAGGCGCGAGGCGTACTGGAAGGAGAGGCGCTAGCAAAGCCAGCCACGGACGAGATCGAGCGGGCGTTGGCGAGCGGCAGCGCGCGTCTTGGCTGGCGCTGAGTAAACGAAGCAGCTGGCGGACGCTTGCTCGACCATCGGGCGAGCACGGCGAGTGCAACGCGCGAGGTGAGTTCGAGCGATGGACGAGGCGAGACGGGCGCTGGGCGCTGGGGTGATGCTGCTGGGCGAGGCGCGGGCGCTGGGGCGGGCGCGACGGCGGCGTCGCGCGCTCGAGCGCCGATGCCGTTGGTGGCGCGCCACTCGGGGCGCGAGAAATTGCCGCCGCCGGAGTGGCGCAGCGCGGGGCGGGCGCGGCGCGCGCGCGCGGTGTGGTCGCGCGGGCGCGCGCCATGCGACGGGTGCCGTAGCGACTTTGGTCGTCGACCCGCTCTCCTTCGTCAACTCCGATGACGCACGGTTTTCGCCACGAACTCATGTCGAAATGCTCTTCAATATATTTGATTCTTGGTGGATTCAATTCATCCTATTTTCTGCCGTTTTTCTACAAAACATCAAAACGAACGAAGTAAGTCCGAATCGATAAATATTAATCGAACCAAAGGCATAAATAGGACAAACCATAGAAAATGACATGTAAAACAATACCAAGAATCAGCACAAAATCATACCAAATAACTCCCCCACACTTATCCATTTGCTTGTCCTCAAGCAAAGTCTATACTAATAAGAATAAGAAAGATAACTCATGTAATTTTACTCTTATTCTAATCAATTAAACCTTATTGCATTTCCCTCACACTTGGTGTTTACGAATTCAAAGATAATGTGAAATAAATCAAGAACGACAACCGATTTCAATAAATAAAAGGTAATCTCGCTCGACCCAACTCTCCGTTAGGGTGAACTAACTAATGTGGTCACATTTAGCAACAAGTTTCTTTTATAAAGCACAAAGAATGTTTTAACAGATTTTGGAATAATATTCGAAGGTGCACTCTCGGTGAACTCGAGTCTCCTAACGTGGTTTCCCATGTCCATTTATCAAATTACGAGAAAGAGGACATAATCCCATCCTCCATTTCAACAATCTCAACAAGATATCGAGCTTTCATTCTCCTCATTTTCTTCTTCTTTTCACATTTTTTTTATCTATAAAATGAAACAAGTATATAGGCAACCACAATGTTAACACTACCCTAACATTAGCCTGGACAAATCACATCAATTTTCCTATTTAAATTCTATCAATCACAGCCTCGCTAATTCACATTATACTCAAATCATATATCACCAAAAGTTTCGAAATTCAAAATCATTGACCAATACCATAGAGTTCAGCTTGCACAAATCAAGATCCTAACTTACTCGCATAGACAAAGCTTACGCTCAAACCATCAAAATAAGCACAAGGCACGCCATAAAGCATACAAAACTATATATCACGCACACAAACCGAGTAAACATCCCCACATTTTAAATCAAGCATCGTCCCGGTTTCAAAACATTAAAAGCTCAAATGACCATAGAGGATGATACTTCGATAACCGACGCGATGTGCGTTGTAGAGTTGGAGTATCACGCTTCATCTCGGCTGCGACAACTTTCCAACCGAGCAAACAAACTCAACGACAACAGATAGATCAAAGAAAACAGAAAACAAACAAAAAGAAAAAAGGAAAAGAACAGAAAAAATTGTGGTAAACTCCCACGTAGTACTCGGTTAACGTCGTGAGCACGACGTGTTCCGTAAACAACGGACTATCCATAGTCCTTCACCGCAGGAATACCATCTCGCCAAAGCATCGGTATGAACCATATAAGAACAGAGGACGATGAAAGAAAACAAGTAATGCACAATTTAAGCTCAAGTCGAACATCCTATTCTCCAAAATAAAATAAATAATTTCAATTCCCAAAGTACAAGACTTTGGTGAATTAGATGTTGACAAATAATTGATGTTACCTCAACCTTTGTCCTCGATTTGTCCTCCTCCGGGATCTCGTACTCCAATTGTTGAGGCAGGCAATCGCCTCAGAGTGGGCTTTGCATGCTTGCAACTTCACATGCCCACTCTTCCTCGTCAGCCGACCTTATAACCACTTCCTCGTGGCTCTGATCCTGCTTCTCATCCTCACATTCCCATTCTTCCTCATTTCCCACCTTCTTTGGCGCAACAACTCTTCGGTGGCTCTCCACCACATCTTCAACAATCGGGTCACTTTCAAGAGAAGACCGTCGAGCTGATCGGTTTGGTGCGGGAAAGGTGTGACTTCGGTGATTCCCGCGTTCTCCGCTTCATGAAGCTGCAGCGACTCATTTGATTTCTCTTCCACCCAATTCTCAACAAATGGGTCACTTCCTAGAATAGTGACCGCCTGGACTTGATTGGATTGATCTGGAAGTTCCCTCCCTTGCTGCAACAGCTCATCAAGGTGCTCGACATATCCTATTTGCGTCTCCAAACGCAGTCGGTGCATTTGCAAGATCCAAACTTTGATGAACTTATCACCCCAAGCCGGCATCCGAGGTGGAGGTGGGCTGCCGCGGTATGGATTCTGCAATGGAGTGGTTGCTCCCGATGGGCATTGTAGGATTGATCCTCATAGTGCGGTGGAGGTGGTTGATCCCAGCAGGGATCATAGGCTTGTTGCTCACCAGGTTGTGGGTTCCAATATTTCGGGTCAGGTTGTGGAGGCGGCTGCTGCCGCTGGATCCCAATAATCCGGTCGGGTTGAATCCACAACTCGAGTTGGGTTGGTTATTCGACCCCAATCATATTCTTGCTCATAAATGACGGACATCGCGGTGAGGTGGTTGATCCCAGTATGAATTATAGGTTTGTTGCTCAGGGTAGGGATCATATGCTTGTTGCTCAGGGTAGGGATCATATGCTTGTTGCTCAGGGTAAGGATCATATGCTTGATGCTCGTAGCCTAACGAATATTCTCGAAAGCCGAATTGGGCTCCTTCTTCGCAAGAATAATTTGCCCAATCGACGAACTCTCCTCCCCACCGGGGTTGACCATATTCGATCGCTGATAACCCCGCATTAATGCACACCAACAACAAAAACAAGATCACACGCACTATGGGAGAAAATAACCAAACAGAAAGAAAGAAACACGAAAACAAACAACACAAACAATACGTCTAAAGTTTTCCCGAACGGCGCCAAAATTGATCGAGCTAAAACCACACTCGATTCACTGCAATCGCACGAGGTAATCGTGGCGTGATAAGTTAACACGAGTCGACTCAAGGAAAACTTAATGTATGATTGTTCGTGTCGCGCCGTGAAGCGATAAAACCTAAACATTCTAATACCAACGAGGGTTGAACATGCAAGAATTGAAATACGAGAAGATAAACAGCATCCTAAGCTAGGGGTTGTCAATCCCAAGCTATACTAATAAAGCGATAAATCTAAACCAGGGGTTGTCAATCCCTAGTTGAACTACGAAAGCGATAAATCAAAAGCGGTAAACAAAAGCATATGCAATCATATTATTCATAGGGTTTGTCAATCCCTAATCTAAATCTAATTGCAAATAAACGAAAGCAGGAAATCATTACGTAATATAAATCAACGGAATATGAAAATCCAATCCATCGTCACTATGAATTGAATTCACAAGAATCACAAATAATAAACTATGAAAATTGATTCCACAAGAACGATAATCCAAAGCATAAATTGATAATTTAAATATTCAAATGATAAAACTAAAACAGAATTAAAGCTAATGATTATCCGTTGTCGATCTATCAAGAATTCTCAAGAATCCATGGTGAATGTGAGCAGCCGCGCGTGAAGAACCCAAAAATCGTAACTCCGAGCGGAGCCCTAAACGCGATATATATATTAAATGAAGTGAGCGGGCGTTCAAAATGAACGCAGTTCAAAATACATTCGCTTGAATATGAACGCCACCGCGTGAACGCGTGGCCGAGAAATCATTCTGCCTCACAAATGAGCGAGCGTTCATGATGAACGCGCGAGGAAAATTTGGAGAACGCGCGCTCATCGAGCGCCGGTTGTCAAGGAGAGCTGGCGCGAAGATGGCGCGCGGGTGATGGGGTGACGCTAGAGGCGCGAGGCGCGCGCTGAAGGAGGGACGGCTGGCAAAGCGGCTCGGACGAGATCGAGCGGGCGTTGGCGAGCGGCAAGTCGGGTTCGCGCGGGCGCTGAGTAGCGAAGGCCGGGCGGACGCTTGCTCGCCATTGGCGAAGCGGGCGAGTGTAACGCGCGAGGTGAGTTCGAGCGATGGACGAGGCAAGACGGGTGCTGGGCGCCGGGTGATGCGCTGGGCGAGGCGTGGCGCTGGGCGAGGCGTGGCGCTGCGGCGTGCGGCGTTCGAGCGCCGGGCGCTAGAGTTGGTGAGCGACGCCATTCAGCGCAAGGCCACTCACTCGGCGAGAAAATCGGCCACGCGCGCCGAGTGAGCGGCTAAGCGGGCGTGTGCGGCGGGCGCGTGGGCGTGGCGCTGGCGCCGACGCGACGGGTGTCGTCTTGCGCGACTTTGTAATTCGACCGCTCTCCTTCATCTCGAACTCCGATTTACGCACGATTTTGGCCTACGAACTCCTGTCAAAATGCTCTTCAATATATTTGATTCTTGGATCCAATTCATCCTATTTTCTGTCGCTTTCCTACAAAACATCAAAACGAACAAGTAAGTCCAATCGATAAATATTAATCGAACCAAAGGCATAAATAGGACAAACCATAGAAAATGACATGTAAAACAATACCAAGAATCAGACAAAATCATACCAAACAGATCCTACTCCTATATTTCGGATTTGGATTTGGGATTTAATTTTTGAGACCAAGATCCGGTCCAGATCCGACCCGTAGATCCATTTATATATATATATTATTTTTATTATAATTAAATATCTAACCCCAATTTAAAACTCTTCAATTTTCTTTTTTAAATTCTCCCAAAACAAATATGCTCCCGATTTTATTTCAAATTCTCTCAATTATATATAAATCGGCATTCACGACGGGTCGCGCCACTTACACCACCGACGATCGAGTTATTTGTTGTTTCCTACTTTATAGTAAATTTGTAACTAACTTCTTCCAATATAGTGATAATTGTAGAAATTCTAAATAATTATTATAGTGTTATTGTGTATTTAGATTATTATAGTGTTATTGTGAATTATAGTTGATTTAAAATTTATTTTAGAAACGAAAACATATGGATCCGGGTCTAGACCCTGGACCCCGTGGATCTTATGGATCTGGATCTGGATCTAATTTTTTTGGATCCAATAGATCTGGACCGGATCCGGACCAAAGCAAAAAAAATTGGATCTGGATCTGGACCTAGCCAGATCCGGTCCAGATCCGGTCCATTGCCATCCCTAGTTGGGACTAGTACTTTTTAGCGACCGTAGCACGACACCTTCTCTGTACCGTAGTTACAATGGCTGAGATCAATAATTTTCGACGAATATTAAATTTCTAAGAACTAAAAAAAAGATTGGGATGGACTTTAGCCAACCCAAGCCTGCATGTAGATCCACCCTTGCATTTTGACTAGCTGTCATTTTAAGTGTACGCTGGATAAATGACGATAATGTGCAATCACTTGTAAACCACAGAGGAAACCACAGAGGACATGTAATTCATATTTAAAAAATCAGATGTGACAGACTAAGATCTATCAGATGGGATAAAAAATTCATACTTGAAAAATCAGGTGTAATATACTAAGACCTATAAAGACATTAGTGAAATTCAAACTTATCATATTTTGACAGTAAAAATACTCACTTTATCATTTGATCGTCCAAATAGAACATTAAGTTGTGTCATATTTGACTACAATGTTACGAAAGAATAATTTCCCACTTACTCATATTCACTACTTTATAATTTTTTAAGTTATTATAGAATTTGAGGTTATTGGCATATAAATATACGAACTTTGATTTGATTTTGATTTTACACATAAATTTTAAAAGGAATATATAAATAAACTAACTTTGATATAATTTTGATTTTGCATATAAATTTTAAGATGAGTATATAAATACACAAACTTATTAATTTTAGTAATTTCACCGCTATTTATTTTTTCGACCAAATTGAAACTAACATGGTATTAGATATGATGAGTTGATTACGATATAGAAATAAATTAATATAAAAAAAATATTTACACTTGATAAAATATGTACATTGATTCATTAACACACAAAAAACTAGACGTGTTTACGGGCCTGAACCGTCGGTTTAGGGCCGGGCCCGGCGGTTCGGCGGTTCCAAAAGTCAAGGCCCTAGCCCGGCCCTACATACTAGATGGCGGTTTAGGGCCGGGCCTGAGCCCGGCGGTCCCGGTTCGGGCTCGAACCGCCGGTTCGGCCTGTTCGCGCAGCGATTTTGTATCGATCCGTTCTCTCTCGTCCGAGCTACGATTTTCGATCCGTTTGCGCTCACGAACTCGTATCGCGATATACTTCAACTCTTATGAAGGGTAAAATCTCCAATTCTATCTCAATTTTATGAAAATTCAATCAAATATGCAACAAGTATCAAAGTCCAAGATTTTAACAAACTTTTAAGTTTTAACTTTTAACTTTTAAGTCTAAAGCTTAATAAACTTGTAAATATTTTAAATTTGTAAAATTTGTAAACTACTAAACTTGTAAATATTTTTAAATTTGTAAGTTGTAATTTGTAAATGATTTTTTTATGTTTGAACTTGTAAATACTTTGCATTTTGCATTTGTTAAAATACGATAAATATGTGTCAACACTTTGCATTTTTAATAAATGATGAGTAAAATTACATAAACCGCTTATGACTTTTACATAGGGATGAAAAATAATAATAATAAAGGACTTGAGCTCAATTTAATTTCTAAAATTGAGTTGCCTACATATCCTCATAATCATAGAGGAATCAAAGTCCATGTCGTTCTATGGAAACTTCTAAATGCTCTACTCCGCACCCGATTCCGATCGATCCGTTTCGGAGAAGGCCTCATCTTCGCTCTCGTTACCATCATCCCATTGTGGTTCTTGAGCTCTACGGTCGGCCCTACATCAATCATCGAGCAACATTGTAGCTTCAATGTTCGCCGGCTTCATGTTGCTTCTTCTTTGATCAAGCATTAGTCCTCCAATGCTAAATGCTTATTCAACGGATACGGTGGATGCCGGGACGACAAATAACTCCTCTTCCATGATTGAGATGATTGGGTACTCCTCTTTCTTCGACCACCACTTCAAGACATCGATCGAAGGACCGCTATCTTCAACACCAAAGACAAAAGGAGTTTGTAAATATATATCTAATTCACTATTACCTTGTCCTCTCGCCTTTTGGATGTTCTATTTTGGTACATCAAGTCATTTGTTGCACCAAAGGGTCAAACTCATTCATATCAAAAGGAAAATTAATCGTAGACATCATAGAAGAAGGAGTTGAGTTTGAATATCATCATCACTACCATATTTCACCTATATTCTTGAAAAATATTTCTTAAATTCTTTTCAAGATCATATTTGATTTGATCTACATTTGGGAGATCAAAAGAAACTATTTCTCCTTCTATTCTAGCACCTAGAAAATCCATTTGTTTAAAAGAATCATAATAAAGATTAAGCATTTGACAAACACCATCATATTTCCATTTAGATCTAAACACTTAGCAAGCAAAAAAATTGTAGGTATCTCCTAAAATATTTTAGCCACTTTTGTGCCATAAAATAAATTACACCACATAAAGAAGGTTTATTAAAACAAGTTTGAAAAGACATGGCAATATACATGCAATGTTCTAAAACCATAACGGAAGTGCAATAATAAACTCCCGATAATTGTTTCGTTGCACCATGAAATACATTTAACAATCGATATAAATCCATGCAAACATCCCAATGAGACTCATTAAGATGTAATTGAATAGATGTAAACTCTTTCTAAAAAATCACATAAATGACCCTTATATGAAATAGTACTATTAAGCATTTCATAAGTAGAATTCCAACGATGAGAAACATCCAATTTGAAACATGTATAAGCAATATTTTTTATACGATAATATTTTTGCCATTTCTTCCCACAAGTTTTGGAAGCATGCAAGCATTTTATAGCATTTCTAATAGGATTAACGGAATCTTGAAAATACTAAGTGCATCTTGAACACATAAATTTGAAATATGACAAATGCATCTAGAATGAAAGTATTTTCCTTCAAAGAAGGTGCACATTCTTCAATAAGTTGAGGAATACTAGCGGTGTTTGCCGAAGCATTATCAAAACCAACGGAAAAAATTTTATTAATCAAAGAATATTCATTTAACACACCAATTATAATATTAGCAATACCTAAAGCATTATGAGGCTCTTCAAACTCTCTAAAAGCAATTAAACGTTTTTGCATAAGCCATTTAGAATCAATCCAATGACAAGTAATACCCATATAAGAATTCTTATTATAAGCATCCGTCCAAACATCGGCACAAATAGAAACTTTATGACCTAAACGAATCAAATATTTCTTTAAATCATGTTTTTTTTTCCATGCATTGTCTCCTAATCTTCTTAAGCATAATGCTTCTACTAACTTTGCATGCATTAGGACCAAGTCCCGTTTATAACATTCTTCATAAGTAACTCTATCGGCATAATTAAAAGGGAGTTTTCCATAGCACAATATCTAGCCATTGCATCTTCATATTTTCCTTTATCAAATTTAAATAAAGCGGACGTACCGTTGTGGAATATTGCGAATCGTTTGAATTTGAGCTTGGTCCGTTGATATTCCATACCGTGAGGATGAAAACTCCATGTGCCTATTGAGCGCTCCATAACCTCCTTTCTCGATCCATTTGTAGGTTTTCGTGCAATAGTTGCAATATGCAACGATCTCTTGACCGTCGGGAAGAGGAGGTTCGCCTATCACTTCCACTTTTCTAAAGAAAATATCAAAAGATATTTTGTAAGAACTATGAATATGAAATTAAAATTATGAAACAAATTTGTAAGAACGTAAAATTTACGTACCTAAAGTGCTTTACAAAACGTTGGACTTAAGTTCCTTCGATTTTGGTGGTCAGGCGGCGACGGCGACGCGTATCTTGGTCAAACTCGTCATCATATCCGTCGCCTTCGCCTTCGGGTTCTTCATCGCCTTCTTGGTCGCTCGAACCTACTTCACCGAAATGGGGACTTCTTTCCATTCGATGCACCATGTTATAAAATCGAGCATCTTCTTCGCTTGAACCTTCGCAACTTGCCTCGAGATTTTCTCGCCGCTAAGGCCCTTCGTGAACGCTGAGTTGAAGGATAATCTCCTCCTCACTTTGAGTTGGAGCCCTTCATCGACGACGGCCTTCCTTTTCCCTTGTTTGATCGCTTAAAGAAAGACATGATGATTGAGAGAGATTGAGAGCTTGAGAGATTGAGAGAGATTGAGAGCTTGAGAGAGATTGAGAGTAAGAATGAGAGCTTAAAAATTGTATGTAGATTGTAAATGAGTAAATTAAGGATGAAAAATGAGAGTAAGGATGATGGATATATTTATAGGATGAAATTAGGGATATAACCGTTTATAGTCGTTTTAGCCGTTGAACCGCCGTTCCGGCCGCCCGCAGTTCCAACGGCTAAAACGCTACGGCGGTCCGGCCGCTTTAGGCCCGCCGGGTTCCAACGACCATAAGTGGAACCGCGGTTCGGCCCTAGGCCCGGCGGTCCGAACCGCCGGTTAACCGCCGGTTTCGGTCCTCGAGTTGAACGAACCGAGCCCGCCCAGCCCCGGCTCCGATTTTGGTTCAGTGCTGTTGACCGCCGTTCGGGCGAACTGCTGACCGGCGGGCGGGCTTAGGCCGAACCGCCGTTCGTAAAACCGTGCACATCTACAAAAACACATATACACTTTATGAGAAAGAAAGAAAGAAATAAAGGAATATAACACAAACACACAAAACGAAGAGAGCAATTCAAATCTTAAACTCATCATTTGTAAATGGAGTAAATGACGAACAAGTAGGCTACTACAAATTTTTTCTTCTTCTTCACACACCAATTTTAAGATTTTCACATCGTTGCCAACTCATCATATTTAATGCCATATCAATTTTAATTTGACCGAAAAAATAAATTGTGATAAAATTATTACAATTAATTCGTTCGTGTGTTTGTATATTCCTTTTAAAGTTCGTGTGCAAAACCAAAATCAATCAAAGTTCGTGTATTTATATACTCCTTTTAAAGTTTGTGTACAAAACTAAAATCACCTCAAATTTTGTGTATTTATATGACAATAATCTAGAATTTGATACTATTATACTGAACAGAGTAGGATCTTATTAGAAACAAAAGAAAAGTGATTCTTTAATACAATAAAATCTCCAATTGTGACCTGATCGGGCCTTCAAGTTTGATATGTGAGCTCCTAGACAACTATTCAATATACGCGCAATTTTTTTTGCCGTATCGAATATCATACCGAAAATTTCGGTATGTAAAAATTCATACCGATATTATACCGAAAAGTTCGGCATATCGAAAGTCGGTATACCGAAAATTACGGTATGATAAAATTTTATACCGTTACCATACCGACTTTTACGGTATACCATACCGTACTTCGGTATACCGAAATTACCGACTTCATACCGAAAATACCGAATTTATACCGAAAATATAAAAAAATATCGAATTCATACCGTACCGGACTTCGGTATACCGAATTCATACTGAATTTTTCGGTATGTACCGCGGTACCGGTATGTACCGATAAACGGTATATATCGAAATTTTTGGTATATACCGCGGTACGGTATATATCGGTATACCGCGGTATCCAAAAAATTGATACCGTTATCATACCGAAAATTAACGGTACTGAAAATTCGATATTTTTAGTATTTTTTCGATACGATAAGTTCGGTATACCAATTTTCCGATATTTTTTTCCACCCCTACGCACGTCAATTAATGGACCCGCACCATGGTTAGAAAAGCATTAACTTTATTTTTCGATTTGAATATTAAATCCTCAGTTTTACATACTGCTGAGAATTGATTATATCCTCTTTGGAAAGGAATGGTCATTAATTTCAAATATTTTACTAGCGTCCCTCTGAAAATTCGTAATATATGTCAAACAGGAAACACGTTTAACACGAAATAAGGATCAAATATATTGAATTGTATAAGAAATTCAAGCAGTATTTATTTACTTTAGAAGTGCAATGAATGCTCAAATTATTCAATTCAGGCAGAAACAATTTTTTCCCTCCCGGAGTTGACAATACACGCAATTACAAAACGTCATTTATTGGTATCGTTAATTTGACAAATTACATAAAATCAATGTTTGATTTGTTCACTTTATTCATATTTACAGGAAAAAGGATCGAATCGAGCATTGAAATGGGCTTTGTCTTGGGTTGAATTAGATAGAGCCCTTTCCGAATGTTTATAGGCCAAAATATATGTACACGAGGTTTGAAAGAAATGTACGGTATATCCATTATAATTAAATTCAATTAAGGTTTGTCAATACCAAATTATAATTAAAAATTTATTAATCACAATTAGAATTTAATTATTACAGAAACACTATACTTCCGGATGTACCCGAGTGTATCATGTTTATATAAAAAGAAGGATGAACGCCAACGAATATCATTGCTTTAATGTTACCATAGTGAGATGCAATTCATTGTCATCTCATTGATATTTGAGAACATCAGCCAGATCTTCGAATTGTTCGACGGCGTTGAATTCTCTGTGTTGGTCGAATTTGTTGTCGAGAATCATGTCTTCGTTTGCTGGGAAATCCTCTGTATATTGTAATTCAAACCTATGAATACCAGAAAAAAACTACTTGATGAATAAAGATTGGCGAGTCGAAGCAAGCTCCCATTTTATGATTTCCTTGATTGCTGACATTAACGCCCATTTCTTCTTTGCTTCCTTACAGACGACGGGTCTGCCGGTCACATTGAAGGAGTAGAGGTAGATTCTCTCCGAGAAATTCCGGCTCTAGAAGCAATCCATCTCTCCAAGCTTGCATTCACCTCCTCCAGGTGGGGCGGAAGTACCTCATGCGTCGCGCGCTCAGTAGCTCGAGCGTGGAAATCTTACGCAGCTATTGTATGGGGAGACGACGATGTCGATGCAATTTTAAGAGAAAAGGGACTTGCCCTAATTGCAGCCGCATCAGAGGTCCGTATTCGGCGGCTAAATTTAAAAAAATGTGGTTCGGTGGAGAGCTCCGCAGAAGAAGGTGGATGTTTCCTATCAGAGGAAGCTTTGTTGGGCCAGGAACACGCTCGAGATCATGCTTGGATGAGTTAGATTTCTCTCTTTCATCAGCAATATTGTTGGAGAAAATTGTCAATTACGTAGAAAAACGATTTTTATTCTGTGGTTATTAAACTCTAAACCTCGTTTTTACATAAATAAAGTCGCTTTGAATTTTCCCTAAAGGATACGTAAGTTTATCAAAAGTGCTATTTCAATATGTTAATTAGTCGTCTATTTTACAAAAGTTAATGTTCTATATCTTTTTGTTTTTATGCTACACGGACTAATTACATAAAATATAAAACAATTAGAAAAGATTTTACATAAAATGTGATCCACAAGTAAGTCAAGTCGATTATCGCCCCAAATTCAAATTTAGATTCGTTTGTCAAATACAAGTTCATAAGCTTTCTAACTAAATATGTAGATTTGAAATTTTAAAATTCCATCATTTTCCTTACAAAATAATTTAAATGGTTCTCAATAATATGATTATCAAAATTCTTGTTTTTTATAACAACTAAGGTACATTAATTATCTTATAAAATTATTATCATTAATTCATTCACTAAGCGAAATCTTGATTGATGACTGCAGTAGCTAGACTTATTTAAAAAATAAAATCAATTTCACAAAACTCAATAGACTTGTTCTAACTCTGTCCTGCGCACGGCCAAGCCGAACAAACATAAAAGAAACCTTATATATGTTGCATTACTTTAAATGCACACCGTATGTAGACAAACAAACATAAAAGAAACCTTATGTTGCATTACTTTAAATGCACACCGTATGTAAACAAACAAACATAAAAAAACAAACATAAAAGAACAAACATAAAAAATTATTACCGAACTGATAGAATTTAGGACAATTTTTGTTTTGCCGACTGAGAGATAAATCGGAAAAATTAAGCGTTAACCATTGGGATAATCATAAGCGGAACTGCCCTGCGAACGGCCAAGCCGAACAACTCACCGGCGTGATCGGCTTCAGCTGTTGAGTCATCTTCAAGTTTCCAATCAAAGTTATGAACCAGAGTTGCTGCAGTCATGTGCAGAATCCGGCTGGCCAACGGCAAACCCGGGCAGACTCTCCTACCCGACCCGAACGGCAGGAGCTCGAAATCTTGGCCTTTGAAGTCTATCTTCTGATTGAGGAAGCGTTCAGGCTCGAACGAATCCGGATTCTTCCAAATACTTGGATCTCTGCCAATAGCCCACGCGTTGATGAGCACCTGAGTTCCCTTGGGGATGAGATATCCATTCACCACTTGATCGATCTCTGCTCTGAGAGAACCAGAAGAGGCCCCGCGGTGGATCCGCATCACTTCTTTGATCACTGCTTGCAGATATGGCAGCTTTGGCATCTCCGATTCATCCACCATCTTCTTGTCTCCCACCACGCTCTTCAGCTCCGCTTTCAGCCTCGCCATCTTCTCCGGATTCATCACTAGCTCCGACATTATCCACTCGATTGAAGTCGTGTTCGTTTCCGATCCTCCAACAAACAAATCCTAATAATCCAAAACAAAATCATAAATACTCCAAATATAGTTGGAAAAAATTATATACATTGATTGTTAATTACCAGCATGAGATGGGTGAGGTGATCGGTCTTCAACTTGTACTCATTCGCCTCAATGATATCAACCAGTGTTTCTAAAAGTCATCCTTCTTGGAGCGTTCGATTCGCCTTTCTCGATGCAATTCTTTCATTAAGATAGCCCTCGATTTTGGACAGCAATTTGCCGAAGTAAGCATCTGCCCTGCGCTTCACCCCTGGGGTCGAACGGCTTCAGGATGGGGAAGTAGTCGGCGGTTGGGCACGCCGACAATGGTGGCGACGCCCTCGATGATCTCCTTGAATTCCATGGTGACTTCGGAGTCAAACTCAGTAGCCTGCATGGAGAAGAGAGTGGCAGACATGAGGTTGAGCGTGGTGATGAAGGAGGCCTCACGGATATCAACTGCTCGGCCGCTGTCTGAGCATTTCTGGGCGAATTCGAGCAGCTGCTGCAGCTTCTGCTTGCGAAGCCCCTGGCTGGCTTCCATGCTCTGATGCGAGAACATCTGCTCTTTGCAGATTTTGCGCATGTCGCGCCACTCGCTCGCAGTGGGGAGAAACCCCATCGAAATCTTGTCGTGGTCACAGGCGTGGACCGCCTGCGTGATGGTGCGGCCGGAGAATACTTGGCCGTGTTTGTGGAGTATCTCTTTCGCCATCTCTGGGGAGGAAACGATGACGGTGTATAAGCTGCCGAGGTGGATCGACATGAGAGGGCCGTATTTCTTTGAGAGTTTGGTGAATGTCTGGTGAGGTTTGGTGCCGAGTTGCAACATGTTTCCAGCGATGGAAGGGGAAAGGCCCTGGAGGAAGGTTTCTCCGCCCCGGAAGGAAAGGAAAGTTGTCACAGCGATGAAGAAGAGAGCAACGAGAAGAGGAAAGGAATCCATTTCTTCTTCTTCAATTCGCTGTTTGTTTATTTGTTTCAGTGCTGGATGTGAGTTGCATGCATTCTTTTTATATCGGCAAAATTTGACTGGTCTTCATTATAGCCGGCAAAGTAGCCTGTATGATACATAAAGAGATCAATTGTTGAATTTACAATAAATTCTTGCTAAACAACTCGCATTCCAAACAACAGAAACATAAAAATAAAGATAGAAAATGTAAAAATACTTAACTTTGTCTAATACATAAAACTAGTTACCTTACCTGTACAATGACTTGCCAATCCATACTTGGACTACGCTGTAATGCTCGATGAAGAATCGAGCATCGAGGCGAGGAAGGCTGGCATACACGGCGTTTCTAGCCCGTATTTTATCTGTTCATCATAATATTTCTGTTTCTTAATTGAGGAATTTAAATCCCGTGATAAATTCGGCAGTAACATTTGTTTTGCAACAATTATATATATTACCTCAGCGTGAAGGTTCTTGGATATTAAACATTTATCCAGAAGTTGATTAGTTCGTTGCCTTTCTTGTAGAAATTGGTGAGAGAATTCCTTTGCTTCTCTCAAGAATAGCTTCCTCTGGAAAGAGGACCTGAGAAGCCCTGTAAAGATCAAGTATTGTAGATGGAGAATCTACCATTTCATCATCGTCCTTCCTGAAATTGATAAATGCATCTGCAACAAAATTAATTATGATTATGTGACATGATGTAACGTAACAATTTGATCCCAGTTTCTTTACAATTATTTTATTATATTTTTTCAAAAATCTAATATTGTTGCATGTATGTGATCATACTTGGGTTAACATTACATCCATGCAATCTTAGAAGTCTGAAGCCCATGGATTTATCATTCATATTCAAAACTCACTTTCCTTTCCAAAACCTGCATAAAACATTTTTAAATTGATAAACTCTAGCTCTTACAATATTTATGAAACATAATATTTGATCTAATTAAATTAGCTACCAGTAGATGTAACTCAAACAATCCTCAATTTCCGAGAGGAAGAATCGGAAATTCCCAGACGCTGTAATCTGTCGACTGCCCAAAGCCTTGTAAGAATGTCGATTGGATGTACACTTGGCGCTGCAAAACACATAATATTAATATATATAAAACCACAAGGTCTAAAAGGCCTAGTTATATAATTTGCGTATATTTAACCTCCTCCACCAAATTTTTCTGCGGCTTTCGTGATATATCTCAAGCAATTCTCATCTTTCGTCTTCATGAAAACGAAGGCGGTGGTTGACGGAGAACCAACAAACGAGCCATCGGGCGATTGCAGCTTCAAAAGATTTTCCCACTCTTAAGTTTTCCAGTCCTTCCAAGATTAGAGTCCTTTGATATCCTGTCAAAACCTTTGATTCATAGATAATAGCCCCAGTATTTTAGAACTCGTTGATACCTTATTTTATTTATGTGCATTACAATACATGACAACATCTTTCATTAATTGGGCATATTATATTGGTAACAAAAATGAACACATCTCTTCACAAAAATTTGATCATAAATCAAAATGTACTAAACAAACACACACATGGTATCATATATTTCTCTCACACACACTAACCTTTCCAATTTCTTGTCTCTATACGCGTAAGTTTTTTCTACCATGGGAGCATCATAAGGAAGGCCTTCAATTCCCAGGTTTGTAGCCCTTCCAATAAAGGCGGGAAACAATATTTCAAATCCGAAAGTCGTGTGCGCATCATGATCACTCAGCTTAATTGCTTATGTTATCTCTCACAAATGATACGCCTGATGAGCACAAAATCAAGCTCTCAATCGTCTAAAATCGAATTAATCTCAACCAAGTATGCATAAACTAACGGATTAGTTCACTTGTCTAAAAAATCAATTAGAGATAACCTTTTTCAATCTTATCGGGATGAACATTCCAAGTCCTCAATGCTACCACACATGCAAGAGTGCTAAGCAGGCGATCACACGCCACGGACAAGTCGGCGTCTCCCCACGACCCTCACCGAGCTGATACTCGCGATCCAGTCGAGACTCCGAGGAAATTGAGGGACGTCGCTGCTCGTGCCGTCTTTTATAAGAGCAAGCCACGCCGTGTCATAGGCGGAGACACTTATCCCACCATCACCAATTGACTGCAACATCTTCTTCGTGCAATTGATGCACTCTTATATCTTGCTGTTCTGCAAAACATGATTCTTCAAAGCTAGTTTCTTTGCCATTTCATAATAATAATACATAACAATTATTTGTTTTGAAAGGAACCTCATTGAAGGGTTGCACCTCGGAGCCACCTATATTTCCGGAACATACTTGTGTCAAAAACAAGTTCGACTTACCTGCTGTAACTAGAGATTGACAGTTGATTTTACATTATCACAAGACAATTTTCTCTAGTATTTCTTCTTCTTCTTCTTCTTTTTATTTGATTAAGTTCTATTTAACTTTTACTTCTTCTTCTTTTTATTTGATTAAGTTCTATTTAACTTTTACCTCTTCTTGCAGCATTTGTTAGATCTTTCAAGAAAATATGATTATTATTCATATAGGGTACAACTTCTCGTCTCCCATTCTTCCATATCCCTGCACCAGTATCTTATTCAGAATACGGTCGAAATCAAAGTAAATAGTGCACTCCAGATAATTATATATGCACTGTTTTAGTAAAACTCAAACTCGTGATTTTTTAATTATGTGAAACATTTGCTTTTAATAAAACTGATATACATTATCCACTAGCCAAACTCGTTTATATAAATGAATTTAGATACCTACAAATAATTATCCATATCATACCCAGACGCTCACAGGTGTTAATTTTACTACATATATGTGTTGCAAAATTATTTAGTACTCACATTTTAGAGTTTAGTAAAGGCGGGTTCCTAAAAATTGGACCCATTGATATCCTAATAAAATAGTTAAATTGACGGACTTCTTTAATACAAACACAGTAACATGGACTTACTGTTGCTGCAATTTTCCAACGGCAGACGACGCCTCCGGCTGAGGAGATCGATCCATAGACATTTGAAAAGGGAAATCGATCGGTCGAGTTGAAAGAATGTACATTGTTCCTGCAACTTAATTAAGATGGGCGTACATACAAATTATGAACTTATATATAGTCAATATGGAATATTACTACATATAACATTCTTAGGATTAAATGCTATTGCAATTATAAAAGTGCCCCAGCATGAATTTCTAGTACATGTTATCAAGTTTAATTTAAATGGCTCCACGGATTTAGCTCAGTTGGTTAACATCTAGCAGATTTGGAACAAGTTTAATTTAAATGAGTTGACTTCGACCAGTTGAGGTTATTTGACCTTGATTGAATAATTTTTAAATTTGTTCACATTTTTGTATCGACAGATATATTTAATTAGGAGTAATTACGAAATTTAGATTTTAAGCACATATAAGATTCAGTTAATTAAATATATATATATATATATATATATATATATATATATATATATATATATATATATATATATATATTAACGAGCTCAGTGAAACAACAACAATAATCCCTAGACAGAAAAAGAGCCTGAGTTTTTTATCAACTCTTTAATACTCTACTTTAACTAACCTAACCCTAGGTTTACAAGTTAGATTTGACTCAACCGGCAACTTGGAGTTTATGTGTATGTATTCGCAATTAATTTTCCTGACCTTTATAACTGGAGTTTGTAGAACTTTCTACTGATTAACGAAAGTTTTATTCTTTTTCTCAAAAAAAAAGGTCCTCACTATTATTCAGTCAGAAATACGTAACTATTAGAATCTTAATTAATTTCAACAACGATTAATTTACACAAAATATAGGTCGGATCTCGTTTGACAATCTAATTTAACTTGCATTGCGAGCTCCTTAAGTGCAGCTTTCTACAGATATTTGATTCAATTTAATTTATTTTCATATATAATTAAGTATTTGAGAATATACCATGAGGATTGTTGTTTAATCGTATTCCTTTTCTTCTTCTTTTCCTTTTTTTTTTTTTTTGCAAAGGTGATTTGATAACTAATCAGTGTCACAATCCCCCACTCCCAACTCAAGAAAGAAAAAGTATTTTAAAATATATATGAGGTCAGTTATCAATTTCATTGATGATTATTTGATAACATGGATACATTCGAAATCGAATCTAATTTTTCCTCAAAAAGAAAAAGTAATCTAATCTAATTTTAATCATTTGAAACCCATTTTCATTCATCTCTCATTAATCAAAATCCGCAACAAATCTCAGACTAGATGGAAATTAGAGGGTGTTTGGCTGTTTATAAGTTTTTAAAACAACTTATAAGTCGCTTAGGAGCTTATAAGTTCGTTGCAGCGCGTTTGGCAAAATAAGCTCTAAAAAATATTATGTTCGTGAAAATAAGCTCCAACAACTTATAAGCTCCCTAAAATAAGTTGGTCAACCCTAACTTATTTTTCATAAACTTATAAACAACCATGAATTTACCAAAATAACCTTATTATAGTTAGTTATTTCCTACACATACACCATCAATTTTACATCTCGTCAATTTTATCTCTCTGACTATGATTTTCTCTCTCTAACTCACGATTCTTTCTCTATCTTATGAGATCAATTATACAAACACTTTAACAATTTATAAGCATTTGAGACATTACTCTTATAAGCTCTGAAACATCTTATAAGCTCTTGGAGAGAGAGCGGCAAGTCGAGTGAATGAAGGTGCCATTTTCCGGCTATGTCGAGTATCAACGGCGGGGCACTGGCTTATATATTTTGTTAGGTTACACTTTAATAGACGAGGTATATTAAATACCAAAATTAATTAGCGACGGATAAGATATGAAGTGGACAATTTTCTTAATTAAGCAACACAACGTGTTGGACTCAATTATATGAAAGACTGTATAACTGGATCCCATCCGCGCTACGATCACGCAATCCAATCTACAATGCTTAATTATCTTCTCTTACTTCCAAAGATACTCTATATTTTACACACAAAAAATAAGGAAGTGTTTATTATCAATAAACATTCCTAATAAATAACCAATTCACAATACGTGAAAATAAAATCGGAAACTCGACAAAATATATTTAATTATGGAAAGATGCAACCTAGATTTGCACAGCACTAGGACGCACAATCTACCTCCTTCAAGTATCTTACATTCAATGAAATTTTTCTTTACAATTATAATACTATAAAGGATTATCTCAAAAATAGTACAACTAAGGAATAATTTCCATTTAAATCCCCTAAAAATTATTTAAATCATAAAATTTGACTTAATTTATAATTCTGAAAAATATAGCAAATGAATACCTAATCTTTGAATTTTGGCAAGTATAACTCCCAAGTTTTTGGCAACCTAATTTTGTTTTAAAATTATTTATCACATGAGATCATGTATGTATAAAATTTTGAGACATTCAAATTGTTCCGCACCTTTTATTTTGCGTAAGAATTTTATTTTAATATTTGTATCCCACTAATGCACTTATTATTCAAAAAGATTATTTCAATTTGAACTATCTTTTGTTTTGCGTGGAATACTGTTAAAGTGACTTACAAACACTCTAAGCTTATTTTAGAAAGTTTATAAGTTTCAAGATCTTATAAGATATAATATATCAAGAGCTTATAAATTGTTTAAGTATTTTGATAATTGAGCTTATACGTTCGAAAAAGAATTGTGAATTAGAGAGAGAATCATAGTTAGGAAAGAAAATTGATGAGATGTGAAGTTGAGTATATATGTAGGAAATAACGAACATAGTAAGGTTATTTTGGTAAATTCTTGCATATAAGCATATGAAAATATAAGTTGGTATTGAGCAACTTCTTCTAGAAGAACTTATAAACTGTTGAAACTTATTATCATAGCTTATAAGTTGTCTAGAAGATTATTTTGTCAAATACTTTGCATGAGTTTATATATTTTAAATAACTTATAAACTGCTTTTGAAATTTTATAAACTCGAGTAAACACCTTAGTTTCACTAAACTAAATAAGAGAAACAATCAAGTGTGTGAAACGCGTGTTCACTAACATGATAATAGAAAAGAACTAAATGCAAAATGTCGACACAAACAAACACGAAGCAGTCTCCGGTCTTAGGGAATATTAATCTGTTGCGGTACCTTCACACCGACTTCAATTTTATTTTACATGTTTTGCGTGAAATTTTAATATAAAAAAATTAATTGGCGATAATATCATGAAAATTCCATTTTTGCAATTACAATATATAAATAGACTCGTATATCGTAAGCAGAGATCGCATGCTATTTCTCGTGGCAATAGTATCTTTGGTGTTTTGTGTACTAGCTAGTATATACTTCATCGGTTAAACTTAAGCAGGCAACATAAATAGTTGTAATTTTGTACAATTAAAATTATTCGTCTATTTCTTCACAGAGTTCATATTTATCTAAGGAAAAAAAATCAAAAAAAAATTATATAGTATGAAAAATAATCATATACCTAAAATACAACTCGTTTTATACATTTTGAATACTTTCTTATACACAGATTATAATTTGTGGCAGAGATGTTACTAAGAGTATGATTTGTTTATCATCATCATATACGAAACATTGAGAAATATAATCAATTGCTTGTATATATTTAATAGAAAAATCTGACATGCTACCCTGATCAAAGCTATATAACATATATAGTAAACACTAATCAACAAAAAAGAAATTAATAGATATTATATAAACATATTTTCTTTTAGATTTTTGAACATAATTTGATTTTATTTGATATAACATGACGTGAAACTTTCTCTTCTCCTGTCCTCCGATCTGCAGGGCCACACTAGGGCACGGCTGCGGGGATCGAGAGCCTTTGATCGCGATTGTCAAGGAAGCCATGTCGATTGGTGCGGGAAGAAGAATCTGCCCGGTGATCGCGTTTGGGTTGGAGGGCGTCGAGCTCTCCCTTGCTCATCTCTTGTACCATTTTGACTGGTAAATCCCAGGTGGGATTAGTCCAGAGGAATTTGACATGACTGAGAACTTTGGTGCATCGGCTGGGAGGAAATTCAATCTGCTCACTGCAGACTTCTTGATTTCCTAAGATAATATATTAACAAAAGAATAAGCAAAATGTATTCAATCGCTGCTTGCGTGCATTTGTCATAGTATTCTAACAAGAAATTGTGAAAATCGTTTTTCAACTCCTTTAAAAGACGAAATTAAGCACACCTGAGTGGCTTCTAGTTTATAATTACAAGCTGCCTCAAAATTCTCTAATCATACAAAATCGTGATACACTCTCACTAGTGGAAATTCGGCAAACATGTAGTTTGAAGAATTACAGTACACAGCTAAACATGATAATGATGATGATGAACAACAATACATTATACATATGACTCCGCCCTGATGCCCTCCAACACCAAAGATTAACAGCAGTAGACCCGCGACATCGATCCTACGACGCAGACTCTGCACGCACTATTCATGTAGATTCTGTCTCGACAAGTCAGTAAAGCGGAATACCTCCACCGGAGTACTCAACCTCCTGAAAGTGGGATAAAATCATCAACAAAGCAACAAATATATATTAAAAGATGAGGCCAGATAGGAAACTCTTAAGGTTCATATATGCCTACAGGCTATAAGTTGTCTTATTCTGCAATAATTTTGCATTTTATTTTCCAGAGACACTAAAGCTAACAGAAAGAAGTACAGTCCTTCAGCATGGCAAAAAGGAAAAACTAATGATAGATTTGATGTTTAGTTTCAACAATATTAACTTGCTTTCTCCCATATAAAAAATATATTTTTACCTAAGATAACAATGCATTAACCATCTAAACATACACAGAGTTATCAGCCTCTCCCAAACTCTAGTCATTCATCGTTCAGGATAAAACAATAACAGTGGAGTAAAGATATTATATAGTTGGTGCCCGTAGTTTGCTTCTGCTGAAAGTACTAGATGAGCGAGTTTGGTTAAGATCTCTTTGTAGGAAAGAGCTTAACTGACTAAAAATATAGAAAGAGAGAAAATAAAATGCATCACAATGGTAGTGTCCATCTATTCGTTCAATTTCTTTGTAATAAGCTGTTGATTGGGCACTTGAATTGAGCTAGAGCACAAGACGAGAGTTAGCCGAATTTCCTATTGAGTACTAGTTCAATTGTTTTAAGTCAAATTTGTTTTTGGATATAAAAGTATACAATATAAAGTTGGACATCGTTCATTTTCACCCAGTCCCCAAGGCCTATACCCTTTCCGGCTAAGCTTTCTAGTTGTTAAATTGAATATAAGCTTCAAAGTTAGATCAGAGTTCATCATGATAGACAACAAACTTCCATTCTTCCAACATGAATAAGTTAAATTTTAGGAATATGAAGAGTGATAATCCAATCAAACCTGAGCTGGGGGTAGAGATGAAACCCAATCTGACACATGAGTTGGAAGAAGCCCTAATGTGTTAAGCTGCCAACAAAAAACGAAATTGATAGGGCATCACCCTGCTTTGTTTTTCTAACTAGAAGATTTGAAATGACTTCGACAGAGATCAAGAGACCAACCTTCCAGACACCCAGTCCTAAGCCCACCAAATTAAGGGCGATAAAAACTAATTTAGGCAGCATCAGGTCCACTTTGTTGTCCTTGTAAGGCTCAAACACTACAAAGAAAGTAATGATATCAGCGCATAAAAATTTACAAGGAAAGGAAAATGTAAAGTTCATCATCTAAAACAACGCAAATGAAAAGGTCAAAAAGGAGGACACAAATGTTACTGTCACAATAAATAAGAAGTATAAAGGAAAATACAGCTTACCTTTGCCAACCCCTCGAAGCGCATTTACAGGCTGCAAAAGAGCTGAAAATGTTATACCGATGCCAAACAGATGAACCGTGCTTCCAGCCATCCACATCATGAATGCCATCATGAACAAATTTTTGAAAGGTGCTTGTGCGACATCCCAGGCTTTCTGTTTGCATAAATTAATTAAATAGAAGTTAGGACGACGAAACAATTAAAGAACCAAAGGTAACTATTCTAGAGACTAGCCAACAATCTTTTTAATCAAGATCAAAAAATTTCCAAAAAGAAGTTAAATTGCACGTACATATATTTTTTTATGCATATAAACATCTCACATTTTTACACTATCATGATCCAACAAAACAGCTTCTTATTTCTCAACGGCTAATCGGACATGTACATGGAGAAAAAAGCAAAATCTATTCGCGAACTACTTTTACAAACTACTGTGAGTTCCAGCAATACCCTGAAAACACACTTGATTTTTCATCAACTTCCAATGCTAATAGAATTTCTACTTTCCACAAAACACCATTTTAAATATTCTCAGATTGTCAACTTTGCTTCACTGAGTACATGCTCACAATTATAATAACTTCATAAACGATTTTAACCTGATTGAAGTCCAATTCACGCAAACACATTCATGTCTCAATAACAGTTCAACTTTCATCAATTCGGATAAAATTAACCGAGTTAAACTAGAGATAATTAACAGTGGTAACACTAACCTGAGATTTCCAGTTGGCTTCGGTGTCCTTCTTCCGTTTGCTCATGGCCGAATCATCCTACCCAAAGGAAAAGGAAAAAAAGGATAAATATAGAACTCCAGTCACAATAGTCATCGAAACCGAAAATTAAATAGTACCCAATCCATCAAACGCCATAAAGTTCATGATTACCTGTTCTTGCGAAGCGCGAGTGAAGCCGGGAGGATCGAGAATATCGCGCGACGAATGCGAGGTCGAGCTGTCCGTGAATTCGACGGCCCATCGGCGGCCCGAACCCATGACTCCCTTGCCCTTATCCATTGTCATTCGTGACCAACAAAATTTGTTGAGGTTTCGACTTCCGATCAAAGTTTTACGCGAGTTAGTAACTGCGAGTAGATTCTACTTCGCCGGCAGAGGCAATAGATTCATCTAAGCCGTATCTAGTGTTGGTAGACGTCAGCTTTTCAGATAAAAAGGATCTTTACCGGGTAGGTTCGATTTTCCTTTAAACAAGTAATTATTTACTCCATCACTCCACAAAAAACGTGCATCGATTTTGATGACACGGATTTTAAGAAAATTATAATGAGTATAAAATAAATATGTATAAAAAGATATGTCATTGAGATAATAAATGAATATATTAATAGATTGTGAGTGTAAAAAGGTGGGTCAGGAGTGTTTTTTTGTAAATAAGTGGATAAATTGAGGGTAAAAATGTAAAGTTGGTGTTTCTAAAAAAGGAAACTACACATTTTTTATGGACGAACCGAAAATGAATTAAATGCACGTTTTTGGTGGACGGATGGAGTATAAAATAATAATACATGATACATCTTTTTACTCTGATTATCTGTTAATATATTTATTTATTATCTCTATTTAGTTTACATTCATTATAATTTACTAAAATTCGTACCATAAAAAAAATACTCTCTTCGTCACAATATTCATGACAAGTTTCTTTTTTGCACGTAGATTAAGAAAAGTTATGTTTTATGTGTAAAATAGTGGGTGACACGAAATTCGAAATACTTTTAACAGTAAAAATGTTTTTTTTTTGAACTACCAACTTAATGAGGCGGTAAAAGGAAAATGTCTGTGAATATTGGGACAGAGGAAGTACAAAATTTGAATGAACTGAGGGAGTATCATTTTTCTTTCCAAATTTTTTATTTCATTTTATTCTACAAATTTAAAAATTCGAAATTGGAGTTGTTCTTATTTATTTTTTATGACAAAAAAATATCATGACAACGAAAGAAACTAATTGTTTAATACACATAAACAAAATTTTCCTTTTTTTTTTCCTTTTTATCCTTTCCTTTTTGTTCTTTTCTAGATCGTTTTTAAACAAAGAAAAAAGGAAAAAAGGGAAAGAACAAAAAGAAAAAAGGAAAAGAAATAGCAAACTAAATTTCGATTCAATTTTTATTTTTGAACTCTAAAAAAAGAACAAAAAAGGAAAGGATAAAAAGTATTAGAACTTTTGAAAAATTTGTTTAACATATATGTATATAGGGAATTGATCAAATGAGAACTTTAAATTTTTTGAGAACTATGAACTAATATGGACTATCCATTTTTATAATCTAACGATCATGATTAATTATAAATTCATTTATTATTCTTCAGATTTTAATTTGTAACCATTTAGCCCATATAATCAATGGATTTTATATATTCATTTTCATAATCATTCTCATATGTACAATCACTACGATTCCATGCATAGCAGCATGAATTACATGAACATAACAATTATTTGGAATATGATGGTTTGCACAGAATTAAGATTGCATGAACAACAACATGAATTACACCAACAACGAAGAATATAATATGAAATATTCAAATAACGAAAATTTAGGGATTCAACTATTTTTTTATTAAATAGTTATAAATCGTCTGATCTTATTCAATCTAACGATGATTATTAGTTCTTAGTTTTTATTTAAAAGGTAGTTTCCTTTTATAATCAATCTCTCTCTCTCTCTCTCTCTCTCTCTCTCTATATATATATATATATATATATATATATATAATGGAATTGATCAAATGAGAATTACATTTTTTGCAAACTATGCATAAGACGTGTAAAGATGATGAACAGGACGGTATAAAGTTGTATATAACGAAAACTTTCTAAAATTATTTTTTTGTGCGATAATTTTAGAATGTTTTCGTTGTGCATAACTTTATAGATTTTGTTCATCAATTTTTTACGTATGTGCATAGTTCTCAAAAAAGATAATTTCTCATTGGATTCAACTCATATATAGGATTGGATTCTCGTAGTACCCGGTTCTCAGATAGTATGTAGTACCCAATCTAGACTACACATTTTGAACATGTGGTCGCAACACAAGCTGTCATGTGATAGCTCATTTTCCTTTTCTTTTTGTTTATTTCAAGGCAAATGGGAAGAAAGCAAATCAAG
This sequence comes from Salvia rosmarinus, assembly GCA_036937905.1. Classification (NCBI taxonomy): domain Eukaryota; kingdom Viridiplantae; phylum Streptophyta; class Magnoliopsida; order Lamiales; family Lamiaceae; genus Salvia; species Salvia rosmarinus. The sequence continues at coordinate 2,553,485 of JAODLM010000210.1, forward strand.
ATTCTTATTCTTCTCTTTGGCGACAACGGCGATGACGACGATGTCGCAACGACAATGACGACGACGATGGCGGCGATCACGAACAACAATGGCAGCAATATATACGTACAACAATAAACAATGATTTTGGAAGAAGAAGAAGAAGAAGAAAATTGACGGATTTTGAGGAAAAATAGAAAACAAATTTGATAGAGGATTGAAGAATCAAGAGAGATTATGGCTATAGCGGTGGTTCACATCGAAATTCACCGGTAATCGGGGACAGAGATAGTGGAATTGACGGAGAATGATGGATGAGAGATTTGCTATTGAAAACCATAAAACTGTATTTAACAAAATATAAAACTGCATTTAACAAAACATAAAACTGCATATTTGCAAGAAAAACAAATATGCATTTAACAAAACATGTTCATGTATTTAACAAAATATGTTCATGTATTTAACAAAACGTAAAAATATATTATTGGCCAACGGACGCTAAGGGGCACGTGCCGGGGCGACGCAATAGCACGCGCTTTCAACCTACATGCATTATTTTGTTCAATTGCATGCATTTTTATGTTCATTTAAATACATAAATTAATTCAACTAAATACATGATTTGTTTTTGACAATCACATAACAAATCACATATTTTGATTTGTAAGAATTACAGTATTTCAAATTCTTTTAGCTTGGAACCCATCATTCTCAATGGTGAACGACGTCGTTTGCGCATTTGTATAACAACATGCAATTTAGTATTTAGATACATAATACTAATGCACATATTGCGTTAAGTAATTTAAAGAGCCTGTAAGCTCAATCAAAGCCTGACAATTCTTTCCAAGAAAAGCTTATAAACTCTCATAACATGTTCTTGCTAAAAGAATTGAATGTTAGATATGTAATCATATTTATATTTGAGCAAAATATGTATTGTACCTTCTGCAGCAAAGCAGAGAACAATGATATACAAAACAGTATATTTCTGTTCTGTATCAGATACAACTGCTGCACAAAGCATTCATGTAGTAAAGTGTGTCAGAGGTTAGATACTAAACCTAATATCCATTTCATTCCATTGTGTATTATCTCCTCTTACAAGAAAACTTGTCAGAGACACTGGCGATGATAAATCCTGCAAAGACCTGCATAAAATGAAAAAGTAATGAGTTCAAGCCCTAAAGTGTTGTTCGCGATCGATCAAATCATTCCCCCCAAGAAGAGGTAGACAGACATAAGAAACAAAGAGAGCAGACCTGAATGCACCCGAGTATATAAATGGCAGAGTAGTGACGCCCGTGGATTAGCATGTCAGCAAACATCGCCAGGGGTATCGTTAGGGACATGCCAAGGGTCGCGACCAAGGGGGTTGTCCACACCACAGAGAGTGCCCTGTTATGTATTTCAAGAGTTCGTTTTAGGCAATAATCCAATCAACATTCAGCTCAATAAATGGCTGTTTTTTTGAAGCAATGTAATGACTGATGTTGTACATAGAGCTCATTGTGGATAATAGGTTCATATGATGCTTTTCAGCAGAAAATAGATGTTTGATTTCTTTCCGAAAAGATTGAGAGAAAATGTGAGCATATCAAAGTTCATACCATAGATAATCTGATAGAACACTTCCTACGAAGCCGTTGAGCAGAATAACTTCGACGGATGCTGAACTTGGGAGCTTGAACTGAGGCTCGATACCAAGGGCATTAAGCGGCCATGCTGCAATATCAGAATTACAATCACCAGATGAATGTCAAAGCCACAATTTTTCGACTTCCATGCATAACGAAGTGAAACGACAATGTGAACTCAAATAATCTTGAATAGATTAGAATTTAAATGCTCGAGGCAGACTCTTCTGCATCTGTCCTAATTAAACCCTAGTTGTGATTAATAAATCCTAATTGAGAATTAGAAACCCTAATCGGATTGGTGAGCCCTAATTGGGGTGGATACACCTTACATCCCTATGTACACAAATTTATAGTTTCTATCAAGAATGTAGAGGAGTTTCTGGTAGAAAATCTTCAGGAAAATGTCGGTATCCAAACATTTCGGCACTTAGTTTGATGATTTGGGAGGAAATATAGCATGTTATGGTTTCTTACCAAGCCACCAGAGGCCGAAAAAAGTGAAGAGCCCTATATATCCAAAGAACTTTTGTACATCAACCTTGTCTCCCTCTGATCCAGCTGATCTCTTGAGAAGCACTGTATAAATCCAGATGATATACTTGCCACTGTAAGACTAAATTAAGTATATTCATTTGAAAACCCAAAGATTCGTTGGCATAGGCATACCTGTAAATAATCCATATGATGCAGCAGACAATAGACCAAAAATGTCTCCGGTGATAGAGTGCCTTCTAGTCCTGCGAAACACGACAAAGTTAAAGCAATTAGGGTAGATAGTTTTCATTTTGCTCCAACATGAAGCACTATATATTTCAACTTACTCAGTGACGCTAAGCATCTCGTCTGGGGCCCATGTTTTGCCCACGGTAGTCATGGCAACACCAGCCATACTGATCACAACGGCTGCAATTTTTGCAGCATTTACAGTGTCCTGTCCGATTAGGGCTCCGAAGAAAAGTGTGAAGAGCCCCGAAGTCGAAGTCAAGACAGTCGTGCTTGCAACGCTGGTATATGCCAGAGCAGAGTTCGATAAATACTGCAACAATTTGGAATAACAAAGACAATTACAGGCATAATTAAGGTTTACGGAAACCTAATGTGATTCCATTTGCATCAGTCTAGCTTAGTTTTTCTTCAATGGGGCAATAAGTTCAATTGTTCAGATAAAAATCAGTATTTACAGAATGTGAAAAAGACTACCTCTGTTATAAACCATATCGGAGCAAGATAAAGGCTGCATACGATTATTTCCCACAAGCCAAGTTCATGCTTCTCTTCGAGGATATAGAGCTCATCTTCCTCATTCTTCAACAATAACGGACTTCCACCTTCTGTTTCATCTAAACTCATGTCCGCCAGAAGGTAGCTACTCAGAGCTCCTTCTGCATCTTCCTGTGGTAAATTTTTTTCGAGAGAAATATCGAGCATGGCTAATGAACTCGAGAGGCTATTGCTTCCATAAATATCTTTAAACCACTTTCTGTCCAATAATTTGCATAAGAAATCTCTAAGCATTGATATTGGGAGGTAAACCACCATTAGGGATATCCACAAGTATGTCAGAGCAAAAGGCTGCCTGTATTCTGTAAAAATTTTCTGCAAATTTATATAATGTTAGTATCCATTTTAATCTCCGTCAAAAAAATAAGATCCAATTGTCAGAATTGAAACATGAAACTAGCAAAAGATGGATAAAACAAAACTAAAATCTTTAACAAGGGTTTTAGCCTGACATGAAAATTTCAGAAGCTAAATATCAAATATTTGCAGATCATATAAAATCAAGCGCCTTTCTTCATTCTAAATCAATTTTGATTCTGTTAATATCCATCATTGACTATGCATAATTCCACCCCAGTAATAAAAGTGATCAACTGCATATAAAGGGAAAAACAAGAATTCCATCATCAACAACAGCTTGATTTCTTATTAATCAGTCCAAGAACAGCTTGATTTTCTAAGAGGTAAACCCAAAAAAAACTGAAAATACCATCTAACTTTATGCACAGCTTAAGTAGAATTGAACAATATAAGTATGCGAAACATTGGGAAAATTGTTTCAAAATATACACAAATTTATATAAGGGTCGAAAATTAAGGACGAACCTGCGTGACCTCTGCAGAAGTAACCCATATCAACACAAATGCTCCAATCATCCCCAAACCGGCTCTGTACCTCCATGCCATCTTTCAATAAAAGAAAAGGAACAAGAACAAAAATAAATACCCCAAAAAACAAGAACAAATAACTTTGATCCAAGAAAGCTAAGATAAAAGGAAATTAGAGGGATTGCGGCATGTTTCTGCCTCTTAAAGAAAAGTTCCAATTCTTGGAAATGCTTTGAATGTTGGTTTGTAGTTTTTGAACGTTGGGAGTTGACCAGCTCGTGGCAGCCGCGTCAGTGGCGTTTCCAGCAATGGTAGGAAATGGGCAAAATAGGAGTCGCACTTTGATCTTGTCAAGTTTTACAAGTTGCGATTTGTTTAATGCGAAGGAATCGTAGAGATTTTACAGTGAAATTGAGCTGCTAAAAATTGTTTGTAGTTGAATTTGTGATCTGAGTTTGGTAATTGGACCATCGTATGATGCATTAAAGCTAAAGTAGTCCAAGAGAATATTACCGCGTAAACTTACAGTTTTTTGATCCCTTCATAAAATTAACTAACTAATTTATTATTATTAATTAGTAATCAGTGATGGGTTAATTAATAGTTAATTAGAGTTTCAATTAGGATTTAGTAGTACTCAATTAGTTTTAAATTAGAATTTCCTAATAAAAGTCTTAATTAGAAGTTATTAATCTCATTTAAAAATAATTAAACTCTAATTAGAATTGATTAATCATAATTAAAATGTATTTAGGTGGTTACACCAAGTGTGCCTCAGTCCTAAATCCTAATACTAAACTTAGAGTATGAGTGAGAGTATGGTGTCGGTAATATTCTCCATGTGTTTTATTTTATTTAATTAGTTTTATACTAATTTATTCTTTTAATTTCTAATAATTTTTGTCTTTAATTAAGAATGTCGACATAGTGTATATTTTCCTTAACCGTGTAATGTATTAATATCATATAATAATTATTATTTTTAAATCATATAAATCATATGCAACGCACATGTCTTTCACTAGTTCACTTCAATATAATTCTAAGCAAACTAGTTTACTTTAATAGAAGTACAAGCAAATCAGGGTACAACTCAAGACAATATTATTTTCAGTTAAATAGAATATATTATCGCTGTTTCCAAAAAAAATTGACTTTATTACACATCAACCGAGACGAGCTCTCTTCTTTGTTTTTTTTTAGTTAAAGCCTTGAACTCAAGGCCAGGGGGATCAAGTCCAACTTCACTTTAATTCCCAGATAAATAGATATAATGTAGTATTTGTTAGATTTAGATAATAGCATAGCCAAATCTAAAAAACCTAGTGACAATCAACAATAATACAGTTAACGGTTCGAACTTAATTTTATTTCAGCTCCACAGCTATTATACATTTCCTACAATATTGAGTTTAGAAGCTAAAATGATAAATTCCCAGCAAGATCAATAAGCTCGTAAATTTCCTGTATTATAGTAATAGTTATTGCTGAACTCCTCCAGCCGTCAAAGAATTGCCCTAAAAGGATTACAATGGAGAGAGAAACCAAGCTGATAATTTCTCAGAAAAAATATCCTCTACTGGAAATTCTAGCCGGAAAAATTGTTGGTAAGGTGGTTACTTATTTAAGCTGTAGAGAGCTGACGTTCAGAGCTTCTCTGTCTGACTAATTCATGAAGATCGTGGACAATCTTGACGACCGCGTCCGGCCTAGCAAGCCTCAACGCATTCTGTGACATTGTCACGAGCTCGTGCTGTTTAGGCCCGAACCACTGAGAGACTATTCTGGCTATCTCCTTCGGAGACTTCGAGAATTTCCCGCATCCATTTTGGACGACATATGGAACATTCCCGGCTTCCTGCAATGTACAATATAATGAATCTCACAACATAGTCCGACGACAACCTCATAGAAACAGAAAAATAGCACGGGTTATCAAATGCTGGCAAAGTGGTTCGTGTCTATTTTTTTACTGATGTGTTTTTATGGAAGAAAGATCACTGGACGGCATTCAAAAGTGGGAGACACTGCATAAACTAGGGATTACATTCTTAACACTACAGAATGAGTAATTTGCAAAATAAATTACAAACTTATACCAATTTTACAATTTCAAATACCAAATCTTTTCATTTTGCAATCGGGCTTTCCTCTTTCTCACACGATTGGAAAGATGATATGGACAGCAGATTGGACAAAACAGCTCTGTTCAATATGCAATTAAACTCAAAATTGAAATACGTGGAATATGATCGAATCCAAGACCATGGAATTACACAGTGAACAACATCGTTTAAGGCCAAACTGGCATCCATGCCATCTTTCTAATGGATTTTACTCCATATTGGTGCCCATTTCATCTTTTCAATCACCAGAAAAATTGGGGAATCCCCAATTGCAAAAAATTAAAAAGATTTGGTATTTATTTGCAAAGGTTTGAATGTGAAGTCGAAATTGCAAAATAGGTATAAGTTTGTGACTTATTTGCATTACCCCTTTACAGAACAAGAAGTTGGAGAATTGTCATTACCTGTCCAGCAATGTAGTCGTTTAGGATAATGGGAAGTCCTCGTATAGTGGCCTCTGCAATAGTTCCAGGACCAGCCTGCAGAAACATGGAGATAGCTCGATAAGATTCTCAAGTTGAGAAGTTCGAAGAGGGGAGGATCGAATTGCTTTATAAGCATATATACCTTGGTGATAATGCAATCACAAGCACCCATGCACTCCTCCATTTTGGTGACAAAACCCTTCACCTAAATTGCAAACATCGATACATTTGGATGGCAGCACACATAAAAGATTAAGAAAAAGGAACAAGGAATAACAGCAAGAATCTTGCAAGCAGTATTAGATAACAACATAGACAATGACTTTTCTGCTGCAAAATACTCGACTTGTATTTATGTACTAAAGTCTAATCAGTAATGAAGTGAAAATTATTGTGTTGCTTTGAATGAAGCCACTAGGTTTTTTAAGAAGCTCTACCTCAACGGGAATCTTCCATTGAATCAATTGCAATTTGTTGACTAGCTTTTTATTTCGGCCACAAATCACAAGAACCTGACCGATAGGTACTCCATGAATTTCATCATATAACGCATCCCCAAGCGCTCGAGCAGTAGCCTCGATGGGGCCCATACCTTCACCACCACCCATAAGCAAGACAGCAGGCAGATGTTCTTCCATGCCCAGCTCTCTCCTCAATTCATCCTGTAAAATCAATACATATTGGCCGATATTAGTAACCCTCAATCGTGGAAAGTTCATACAAATCATCACGTGATATACGCAATCATACGGAGGAATTTGGTAGACACTTGATCCCTATGCAATCTTTTACATCATAATGCACATTAGCCAATAGGCCAAAAAAGGACACATTAGAAATACATCAATGCCTAATAGTGGAAATTAGATCTGCAGCATTGTTTGTAATCAGCGGATCAGAAAAAGTAAACTATATTCCAACAATATTCATAACAGAAATTCCACAAGATACCAATTCAAATGTGAAACCGAAAGCAGATACAGAAACAAAGTCTTATTTTGCCAACCTAAAACATCATTGGTCATGTGGTCTCAATACTTTCACTAATCTTGATGAGTTGATACCTTTAATGATATCACAGATAAATCATGAGCCAAATGAAATATCATTCCACCAATAAATTGTTAAAGCACTTTAACAAAAAAAAGAAATATACGAGAACAAGACCAAACTAAATTTCATCTTACATGGGCTACCACATCAGTACTATTTTTAAAGAAATAAAAATGCAGCATACAAATAAAATATAGCAACCTTAGGGCGAACAGCCTTCACAAATGAGGGCCTCACAGGAAGGCCATAGACTTTAATTTGCGACCGTTGAAGACCAGCTCGCAGTGCTCGTTTCGCTACCTCCTCCGAAGGGCAATAACATCTTGTTACAAGCTTGTGAACCTACCATCATCAGCCAACAATATATATAACATCCCACTCCCGATTTTTGCACTAACAGAAAAACAATAGGCAGGAAAAGGTGGCTAGGCCGACCATGTGGGGTGACATGTGGCAAGATCTGTTATCACAGTAGTAAAACAATCTTCTTAAGAAGACCTTTCGACCTCAAGATACGAAGTGGAACATGTTGCATCAGTGGATGTACACTGATAATAATATCCGCTGGTACTTCATCAATCCTTTAGCAACCTCTCTAGGGAAACGGAGACAAGATTTCGTGAGAATCATAGGCTGAAATGGGATAACGAGCAAATACACCACACATTGCATAGACACAATTTAAGCACAATATATCACTTTTGACCTTCATGTCTATGCCATCAAAGATCAATGACGATATTTTCTTTTACGAAATCACATGCCTAATCATGTCAGAGAAATAGATACAATATACAATATACATTTGCTAAATAGGTTTCCAGCAATTGACTAACAAGTAATGCATTCATTGGCTATGAAATACAGCAAAATTGTATCATTCAAGAAGTAGAATTACCGAGCTATGAATGTTGAGGTGGCGGCAAAATTGGTGCGATGAATAAGACGCGTGCAGAGCCATAATATGTCATCTTCCACAGCGTCCGTGTTTTACTGAGGAAGTTGTAACTCTTTGGCAACTGATTAAAGGGCCATGGTGTATGATCTGTCCACAAGTCAGTCACAAAACCTGTAAAACAAATTCTTCAACAGCGGAAACATTTTCAACTAGTAACAATGCTACAATGAATCAAATCTTTAATTCTTTAAAACTGCTACTCAGTTTCTTCTTCCTAGCTTGAACATCAAGCAATACATATACCAAAAACTCTTTCACCTGATTCTCAGACAATTCAAGCACTAAATACCCACTAATCGAACTGTTATAAACTAATCGTTTAACAAAAATTCAAGTTCACATTCAGTCAAAAGCTACACCTCAATCAAGAAATTGTAAGTTTACATTCAATCAAAAGCTACGTCTCATCTAACAAAATTGCAAGTTTACATTCAACCAAAAGCTATGTCTCATCTAACAAAATTACAAGTTTACATTCAATCAAAAGCTATAACTCATTTAACAAAATTGAAAAGTTCGCATTCAATCAAAAAATATACCCCATTTAATAAAATTGCAAATTGAAATTCCATCAAAAACTTTACCTGATATTCGTCACCAAAAGCTGCCTTAATAGCCTCGGCAGAAGCTCTATGGCCCCCACCAGTATCGCTCATCAAAATCAGAACCTTTTTTGGAGAATCCGACGCAACGGCCTCCGCAGGAACTCGCTCAGAATCCCCCAATACTTCATTCCCGTCATCTCCACACCCATTACTTTCCCCGGAATCGACATGAACCGAGGCGAAACCAAGCGGGATTCTCTCGCAGTGGAACCTAATTGCGCTATTGAACTGATTCATCGCTCTCCTAATGTTAAAGGCAGCGCCTTTACAGCTCAGGGCCAATGAAGCCACAGCCCTGGGCTGCTTCTTCCTCTCATCGAAGTACAGGTAATTCGACAAACACGTCGAATGCCCATCGGGATTCAACCTCGAGGAATCGAGGACTAAATTGCCTAACTGAGAAACGAAGCCAAAGGGGTACGTGGATTCTTGGTTCACAGTCGAAGGCTGCATACTGATAATCTGTTAAAAGGGCTCCGTTAATGGTTTTTTCCCGACAGGATTTACGTTTCGACGAATGGGTTTCCAACAAACATCAACAAAATTCGTTCTTGAAGAAAGAATCGTGAAGACTTGTGAATGTATTTACTTTTACCCGCCAAGTGTTTGTGATTGTGCCTGAGAGGAGAAGAAGCGAAGAAGACAGAGGGAGGAGAGTGAGACTCTTATAGGTACGAAGTGGAAAGAAGGTGGGAATTTGGAGAGGAATTGCAACCACAAAGATAGGATTTAGTGATGGGACGTAAAATATCCCAAATATACACTATATATACAGTTTTGAGGAATATTATACCAAAGGAATTCAATTTGATCCTCCGCGAGATATATGCCCACATCAGACATGATCACAACTCATTGCAGCACACTATAAAACAAGCAAAACAAAAACAAAACAAATTAGATACGGTGGAGCGTGTGTATGTGTAGAGAGAGAGGGAGAGGGAAAAAATTTTAATTGACGAATTGGATTTTAAATTGTGATTATATGTAAATGCTTCAAGATAAACTTTATTTACAATCCGGTTTCATTTTATAATGTGTTTTCGTTCAAAAATTATATTGTACTTTTATTTAGTCGTACAAGCAGCATAAAGTCAATAGATAAGTAATTTTTGAAAATTAATTAGGTTCTTTGGAGATATTATAAGTGTGGAAAATGGTACTGAAAATGAAATCAAGCGGGCATTAAATTTTGTAGACGATATAGTTGAACGGCGGTGGAGAGGTGGACGGTGGTGGGTTCATGGTGGAGACCAGTGGTGGACGGTGGTCGTAGTCTCTGCGGTTAGGTTCTTCACATGTTTTAGGCTTTGACCTTCATCCACTTCCCTTTTCTTCTTTTGTTTCACAACATTTTAGTTGGTGGGGTTGTGATATTGTAATCGAAAAATGTTGAATCAAATTTTAGAGTAAATCGTAATTTAATATCCGGTTTTGGAGGTAATTTGTCATTTAGGATTAATTTTTGAAGCTTAGTAATTATGACTCGATCTTAACGTTCTTTAAAATTTAAACCTATCTAAATTTTTACACAAGATTAAATTTAGAAATGCATTGACGTCAAAACTCAAAATTGATCGAGAGTTTTTAAAGCATGCTTAGACTATGATATTTTCCGAAATTACAATTCATACCATCGTGAAGTTTAACTCTGTCACGTCAACTCCCAGCTTAATTACTTGACCTGGTGTGAGTGTGTTGGCGCTCTTAGTGGTAGAGTGGTTAATCTTGCGGCCAGCCGTCCTTGTTCGAATCCACCGTGACGTGTGGCTTTAAAATTTCGTATTAAATTACCAAAAAAAAATTAATTACTTGACCTTCGAAAATCTATGTTCTTCCAGAAGGATTTGTGGAGATGGTCAGGAATATGGGGAGTTGGAATGTGTTTGATAAAAAAAAATCTCAATATACTATGTCATTTTATATTGATATTTTTTTACATGTACTTATTTTTAATATGCCACACCAGTCTCTAGCGGTTCTCATCATTTTCCCATGATCAGATATTGTCGTGACATAAAGTGAACATCGGAACGAAGTTCAAACTATTTTCGTAATTTTTAAAGTTTATACCAAAAATCATCACGGATCAGAATTAGGACTACCAAGTATACTTAAAACGTTAATTAAAATGATAGTATCAAATGTATCTACTATATATATTTTAAAACTTCATCTAATTTTTAACTTAAGATTTTAATAAAAATAATAAATCATCCAACATTATAGAGGCTCTATTAATTTATTTAATATAAAGACAACAGTATAATATTATATATTCTATTTATCTATTATGTCGATTACTATTACATCTATCTTTCATGTATTTAAGAATAATTATGTATTATTATATTATGTATTTTAATATAAATTTATCATGATAGATTAGTGGTTACATGTGTAGTCCCCATACTTCAGCTAATTCCTTTAAATTTTGGCATATGAAATACTAATAAGGGGTGCTTGGTCTTATTTCCCGTTTCAATTTTAATTTTTGGAATTTTAAATCTACTTTATGGAGTTTATTGGTTTTACGACTAAAAAAAATTAGTGATTTTGTTTCAATGAATTATTTGAATTTTAGAATTATAGGTTTGAAAAATGAAAATGTATGTTTGTTTATTTTTTTCGTTTTGAACTTGTGTTTTATATAAAAGGAGGAATATCTTTGTGGTTAATTAGAAGGAAGATATAAATTTTTATTTTTTCGAAAGAAGATATAAATATTTAAGTGGTGTGTTCCACTTTAACGATGATGCATCATTGTAATATATAATATTTATGAAGTATTTTGGATAGTAGAGAATTAAAATAGTGAAGTTAAAATAAAAACAAACATGATCTAAGCTCCTTTTTGCACGGTAACATGATATCGTAGTTATTTTTTAGTCATTTTACGTAATAAATAATCAAATGCAATTATAATGAAAATGCACACAGGATGATCAATAACTCGCCACATTTCTGATCATAAATTGCGCGATAAAGAACTAAACAACTGCGCAACATTAAAAACCCTGTTTCCTGTAACTTAAACTCTAAATTAAATATGAAAACTATATGGAGAAAGAAAGAAAAGAGTTGTAAATAGAATTTTCTAGAGAGGCTTCGAATATTTTATTCCGCACCAACACTTCTTGTCCACAAATATCATAATCTTTAATGTTTTTTTTTTCAATTTATGTATATTTTAGTAGTATAACTATTCTCTTCATCTTTTTAAGTTCCCCTTCTCGTTAAATCACATAAATCAAGAAAATAATTAAATTTATATTTATAACCTCAGTAATTACCATGATAAATAAATTCATACAATTAATCATCAAACTTCAAGAGTATTAAATAAGGATAAATATGAAATACATTATAATTTTATTCTAAAATTATGGACTAAGACACTTATTAAAAAACAAGAAAAAAATTACTAATAAGACACTTAAAAAAGAACGGAGTGAGTATGTCTTAATTAGTGTAAAAACAGTTAATCTTGCCTAATTGTTTTAAAACCACACTCCTACTTGGCTGTAATGCTACCGACTCGCAAATATTTAGTGGGGTCTAGGATAAAGTTGCAACTATAATTGCCACATCCATTTAATGGACTAAAATCATTTTCATGTTTACCTTCAATTTTACAATGATTAAATTCATATTTGTAGTTTATCAACTATCAATCGTTTAGTTGGATTAGCTTGGTAGTCAGATCATAACTATTTTCACATCAGGAATGTGTTTTGCAAGAGACCAATGATTAGAATTAAAATGTGTTTCGTATATAGGAGAAGTTTTAAATAATTTTTAAAAAATTTATGAAGTCGAGAAACTTTAAATGGGCAATTTATTGAAGTTCTAGAATTTTTTATAGAACTTTAATAAGTTGTCCATTTAAAGTTTCTCGACTTTATAAAAAAATCCCAACCGAACCGAAAAAATCGAAAATCTGAAACTAATTTTTGTTAATTCTTATATATATTTAAATTAAATTTAAAAATATTTAAATAAAATATTAATTTTATATATAAATTATATATAATTCAGATTTTCGGATTTAAAAAATCCAATCCGATCCGATCTGAAAATCCGAAATTTTGAAGAATTTCAATCCGATCCGAAAAATCCAACCGAATTTTAAATTTCGATTTGGTTCAGATCGAATATTCGATTTTTGGATTTTTTGCTCACCCCTAATAAAAATGGTCATATTGAAGTGACTATTGAATGGTTCTGAGAAGTACTTCTAGCTAGTAAAGGACAAAATTCTAATAATATAAATCATCATTTACTAACATTTCATATTGAATAATATACTCATATTAAATGTAGGTTTGGATTGAGAGGGTAATCTCAACTTTCATTCGAGTAAGATTACTGAGTTTAATTTTTTAAATTTTTTCATGTTAGAATTAGATTATGGGGGTGTTTGGCTAAGCTTATTTTAGAGAGCTTATAAGCTCCAAGAGCTTATAAGAGGTAATGTCTTAAGTGTTTATAAGTTGTTAAAGTGTTTGGATAATTGATCTTAAAAGCTATAGGAAGAATCGTGAGCTAGAGAGAGAAAATCATAGTTAGAGAGAAAATCATAGTTAGAGATATAAAATTGACGAGATGTGAAGTTGATAGTGTATATGTAGCAAATAACGAACTATAATAAGGTTATTTTGATAAATTCATGGTTGCTTATAAGTTTATGAAAAAATAAGTTAGGGTTGACCAACTTATTTTTAGGGGAGCTTATAAGCTGTTGGAGCTTATTTTGCCAAACACTTTGTAATAGATTATAAGCTCCTAAACAGCTTATAAGCTGTTTTAAAGAGCTTATAAGCTCATCCAAACACCCTCTAAGTGGATTTGATTGAATGGAATAAATTTCTCAAGTTTCACTTCTTAATTTTTATTTTTATTTCTTTTAATTGGGGAAGAAACAGCAGCATGACCTAAATGACTTAGGGGGTGTTTGGCTGAGCTTATAAGCTCTTTAAAACAGCTTATAAGCTCAATCAATGTGTTTGACAAATTAAGTTGTTAGAGAGCTTATAAGTTTTCAAAATAAGCTCTAAGAGCTTATAAACTCTATTAAAAAAAGCTCCAAAACCCAACTTATTTTTTAATGATCTTATAAATTACAATAAAACTACAAAAATAACCATGATATATTTTTTATTTCCATGTTTACCCTTGTTATCCAAATACTTCAACATCTTATAAGCTCTTAATACACCATATCTTAAAAATTCTTAAAACAACTTATAAGTTATTGGAGCTTATAAGCTTTCTAAAATAAGCTTAGCCAAACACCCTCTTATTCCTTTTACATATGAGGTGGTCTCTTGTGCGCGCCCGCGCACAGTGAGACCACATTAATTAATTAATCTTCATTAAGTAGTTAATTAATTTTAATTAATCTTAATTAATTAATATTAATTAATTAATTAAATTAAATCTAATTAAAATTAATTAATTTAATAAACTTTAATTGTAAATTAATAAATATAATTTTAAATTAATATATCTTAATTTTGAATTAATAAATTCTAATTTTGAATAATAAAGCCTAATTATAAATTAATAAACCTAATTTTGAATTAATAAACCATAATTTGAATTAATAAACCCTAATTTTGAATTAATAAAGCCTAATTGAAAATAATAAACCCTAATTTTGAATAATAAACCCTAATTTTGAATAGTAAATCCTAATTATGAATTAATATATAAACTCTAACTTTGAATTAATAAACCCTAATTGTTAATTAATAAACCCTAATTATGAATTAATAAACCCTAATTTTGAATAATAAACCCTAATTTTGAATTAATAAACCATAATTGAAAATAATAAACCCTAATTATGAATTAATAAACCCTAATTATGAATTAATAAATCATAATTAATAAACACTAATTATGAATTAATAAATAAAATATAAAATAATAAAATAAAACAAAAACTTGTGCGCGAAGGTCTGGCCATTCCTTTGGTATCCAAAAAGGAGAAGACCCACATATTGAATTCACAACTTTACTAGTTTGGACTTTCTTTCTACTAATTTGAAAACTAAAAGATTGACTTAATATAATCAACACTACTTAGGTATATACGTATAGGATTATAAAATGTCCAACCAAATATAAATGTGGCTCCTGTGTTGGCGCATTCGAGCCTAGTGGGTCTAGCCAACAACAGGTCCGAATATTCGATCACATTTCTAAAACAATTTAAAAGTCGAGATAAATGACTCATTTTAGTGACTTAGGTACTGGACTAATTCTTTCTTTTTCAACATAATTTTTTTTATTATCATCTATTTTTTTGGTGACCAAAAACTTGCACGAAGTTGAATCATGTTGTCAAATTTAAATAAAACTACAATTAACAATTGAAGGAAAAGAATATAAAAATAAATAATAAGACTTTTCTTCTCTATAGATAGCGACGAGTTCTCTACCCATGGGGGATGGAGCGATATAAGTTTTGAGAATTCAAGAGAAGGTCACAACGAGATGAGCCGTTTATCATTATGATAGGTGTCAAGTGAAAGTGCAATGATGTATGCAGTTAAAGCATCCTAACACACCGATAGACTTGAATCTTATTCCTACGTGACCTGGTCAACTTTTAGCCTCCTGGGGCTTTGGCCAGTGAATTCCATCTACGATCTAAATTGTAACATTTTAGTCCCAATATAATATCTATGGCCGTGTTCCCTACTAAAAAATTTCATTATTTAAATTCTATAAATGTGCTTAACATGTGATTTTATGGTATAATACAGTATAGGTAGTGTGACGCCCGGGGCAGAAGTATGGAGTGATCGCCGGTGCGGAGGCATGGACAAGGAGCGGCTCCGATTAAGGCTTCAAAGCGAAGAGGTACATGAATGAACCGAAACGCACTAGAATGAGAGGGATTTCGAGAATATGCAGGTATGGGACTGCATATTCGAGGAGAGCTTAAATGATTTGATATGTGCTACTCATACCAACAAGATGCATCTTCTTTTCCGGAGTCCATCTCATAAAAACTCTAAAGTTAAGTGTACTTGGCTTGGAGCAATTGTGGGATGAGTGACCCCCTATGAAGTTTTCTCAGGGAGTGTGAGTGAGGACAAAGACACTAAAAGACTGTGTTGATCATGCATCAATCGTCAATCCGGAAACCGAGTCGTTATAGGTAGTGCCCATTTCTTTAATTAAACTTTCTCCCATCGAAGACATGGAGCAATGGACGGTGACGAGCTTGTTGCAACAAATAATACTATATCGGAATATAAATTTCAATTCAAATATAACAAAAAAATAAAATATTGAGATATACTTGCTTAGGGCATATCTCAGCTGGCAACTATGGAACTCTTAACATATATTGATATTCAATATTACAAAATTAGAAGAATTAGTTGATTACTGATTAGAATCTCTTCGATCCTCATCAAATAGGAAAATATTAGGACGAGTTGAGATGCAATAGAAGTTCATCATGATTGGGCTTAGCCATACCTTTTGTCTTTTGATGTCTACTATATATTATCTCAATTTTTTAATATATAGAAATTGATGAAAATCTTGCTGCTTTTCTCTTGCTTCTAGTATATGGCGATGATCTCGCTTATATTTCCTTAGTTTGTAACTCAAGGATTTGTGCTTTATTTCGGATATTAGAATTAAGAACTGTACTAATTTCAAGAACTGAATTTTCGTATCTTTATTTGTATTCTATTTTTTTTTAGTTTGGATAGGAGAATTGGGACAGGTCCCTACCGATCACCTTAAAGGCAAACACTTATTAAGGACGGTGCATTCATTAATTTTCAATTAAAATTTATTAATCATAATTATAATTTATAAATTAGAATTTATGAACCATAATTAAAATTTAAGAAAAAATATATATAATTTTAGCCTGATAAATTGACTTTGTGACAATTTTAACCTAATAAATCAATAATACCCCAATCAAATCTAATGAATTGATTTAGAGACAATCCTAGCCAATAAGTGATTTTAGCATTAAAAACATGGCTTAGAGGACATATTATTTACCGAAAAAGCTAAAATACATATAAAAACACAAACTAAACGACGACATTTTTTGGAAAAGAGTTAGAGGACATGTTATTTCCAGTGCACAAGTGTGATTTTCGAGGTGGAAAAATCACTTACAAACTAAAATTGTCACAAAGTTAATTTATAAGTTAAAATGATGTAATTTCCCAAAATTTAATTATGATGGATGCGGAGTGTGAACTCTAATTGCAAAAATTGAGTTCTTGTATATATTAAGTTACTAGAAAGAAAATTGTCCATTATTTTTATTCTTTCTTTCCCTGTTGAACATTCAGTTCACATCTTTACGAGCTGCTTCACGATTAAAATGCCTTTGCACAAGAACTTCCCTCTCAATTCAGAGTTTTCTATTTTCTTTTTTCCTATCTTTTAATCATATTACCGCAAATCTCACGTAAACTCCCACAAAAAGGAATATCATAAGGCCTCCTTTTTTCCCGAATAAATTAAAGAAGAAAGAAGACAGACTATTTAGACTCATCTGTGGAGCATATATCAAAATAAAGGTCGACTGAAGTCCAAAAACATATAACTTCTGATTTCTGTAACATCATAAAAAATCAGGGTTTATAATTCGAGGGGTTTCTAAGCATAAAGCCAATTTGATTGCATTTTTAGATTCAATTTCAAAATGTATGTTTGATTCAAACTCACATCTCTTATCTACAGATTCTTCAATTTCACCGCTAGCAAATGAGTATACATAGGACTGTATTTAATTTTAGGTGGGCAGTTTTGGAATCAAACATATAGGAACAAAATGAAAAAAAGAAAACAGTTAATATAGTTCTTGACTTCTTGTTATTTGAGGAGTCAACGGGAACAAAGTCAGCAAAGCAGGCGGCTCCGCCTTCGCCGGCGAAGCATGCAAGTAAAACCCCTTCTCCGCCATGGCCTTCTCCTCCTCCTCCTCGGACAGCGGTGACTCAGTCCCGACTCGCTCCTGGCCCACCGACTCACGTCCGAGTGGCGTCACGGGGCCCTTCGCCGGCGAGTTCCCGGCTGATTTGCTGCCGTGTTTGACGATCTCGAGATCGCCCAACGATTGCTTTCTCCGCTCTTGAAGCTTGAAGGGCACGGTGGCCTTTGGCCGGAGCTTGTGGGCTGCGCCGCCTGGTGTGCCCGTGAGCCTCTGGACCAGGTCTTTGAATGTGGCGACGTCTGCTTGTATGAAACCAGCCGCCGGCGTTGCAGAGGCTGCCCCTGTTTCCTTCTTCTCCATTTAATGATGGGGTGTGTGTTTTTTGAACACACAGTGTGTATAATTTGTGTGTTGTCAATTTGATGTTTGCTAAGTGTTAAATGGGAATGAGGAAAGAGTTTCGAAGAATTTGTGTGTTGATATAAGCAATTATTGAATATGTATTTAGCAGTGCTTTTTTGTTATTATATATTGCATGAGACATGGACCGTGTGGGAATTCCGCGTTAAGAACTTGTCAAATGATTATATGTAAGAGTGTTTTGTGGAAATTTGATTTTCCGTTGAGCTTAGTCAAACTAGGAATAAAGTTCAAGAGAAATTTATTTTGGAACTTATTATGTGTTGTTTTCTAAATCCTTGAAAATGATTTCAGTCTAAATTTATTTATTATATAAAGGAATAACATTATTATTTGCAAATAGGAATTACCCTTCACCACCACAAACTTAACTCAATTAGTTAAAAACAGTAGAATTAAAACAAGGAATTACTCCCTTCGTTATAAGTTGATAGGAATACAAATGAATGGAGTTTTGGCTCGAGCATGAGAAATAAATTTTAAAAAAATTGAGAGAAAGGGAAAAAAAATAGGAAAGGAAAATTGGGAGAATGAAATGACTAATTTTTAAGTTTTTTGACTCAGAACAATAAATGAGATTAAATTGTCCCTAATTTCATTTGTAAAAATTTGGTACAACAAAGAGGAATCAGCTGTGACAGCGACAACGAGAGCGTTGGAAGCGACAGAGAGGATGACAATAGTGGTGGTGCGGCGGTGGAGGCCACAGAGTGTGGTGGGCTTAAGGGTTGGCGTCGGTAGTGGTGTAGGAGGCAAGGGGTAGGTCAAATAGGGCGGACCGGCCCACCAAGCCAATTTAATTGGGACGGCCCAAAAATTGGTTGGACTGTATATTTTCTAGTCCAACCAGTTCTCTACAGGCCACCAAACCAAGTAGGCCCAATCATTTAATGAACAAACCGAAATTGTACCCTGGACTATTGGTAACAAATTTCAAACGTGAGACCTCTAATCAACATAATGACCAGTGTACAACAAAATACAAGTTGTTGCCATATATTTCAATTCAATAAAATATATTTTAACAATATTCTAAACTTGTTAGTCTTGTGAGTTCAATTTTCCGGACCTTTATTTTGATAGCCCTGAGTGACAAACACGCATTAGGACGAAGTGGAGCAAGTCTGTGAGGGTCGAGTCCCCAACATAGGCATGCTCCGTAAAATAAAGCAAATTAGAAACATGATATCGGAATCATAATTAGAGATATATATTGAGAGAGACGTGTGGTCATCTAATCTAATGTTTGGATATGTGTTGATACATCCAGCTACACACGGTGATTCAAGAGATGATGCTCTTTACCCTCCGGCCCTAACCTTGGCTAGGAAGGTGCCCAAGGCGTGAATCGTGTGGACCATGGTGGCCACGCTATGTATGTGGTCTAGAATGGGATCTCCAACACGTGCAAGTAGGGATGTCAATCCAAGCTGGGGCACTGGGGCAACCAATAAATTAATATTGGTTACGGTTGCAAACCGATCCAAGAACACCGGATCCGGACCGGATCCCACCATCGTTATGGTTAGGATCGGGTATTACCCATCGCTAACTCTAGTTCACCCGTTGGGTTTGAACCCACGCCTTCTCACGAATACCGAACTTGTGTCCGCGCCTTAGACCACTCGGCCATCCCGTCAGTAAATCGTTAATATTCGCTCATTCATTTAATAACTTAATAGAAAATATTAAACTGTTTTATTTATTATTAAGGATAGGCTTTGTTACACACAACCGAAAATCATCGTTTACTTAACATAGATAGGGCTCTCTATTCATTACATACGTATTTGTTTATAATAGCACTATTTTGCTAAATATGATAATAAAATTATGAGTTGCATCATTTATCGACACACGCGTTCAGATAAATGTGTTTGTGCATATACAATAAACACGAACATTTTATTTAGAAAATATAAATGGCACAAAGTAGAGAAATAAAGAAAAGGAAATTAAAACAAAAAAACAAAAAAGCACCCAACATGTAACCAACATATAACCAACTCACTAAAATACATTTATATACTTTAAATAGATATATTGTAGTAATCTTTTGAAAAAATAAAAAATAATGTTGTCATAAGTAAACATTTTTGGTTAAATACCTTCATGATGTAATATGCGTCACAAGATGTGTTTGTAAATTAATTAATATTTCGTAATTACACTCAAATGTAAAATGCTCTTACAAAAAGTGGATATGTAATGCTCAAATTTTTTAAAAAAAAAACTAGGAAGGTCGGACCGAACCGGACAAAATGGGCTGGTCTAAATTGGTCCGGTCCAAGCTTCTAGAACCGTAACCGGAACCGAACCGTTGCTTTAGAATTTAATGGGCTTTGAGCAGTTCCGGATCGGTCCGAGTAAAGACCGCCCGTTGACATCCCTACGTGCAAGAACCCCAACTGTTATATGCCGTTCGAGTTCAATCAGAGCGTGTGTGGAGCTCAAGTCGATCGTGGCTCTCATCATGTCGAACTTCTTCTTCACTTTGTCTCCAAAATATGCCCGCAAACCGGGGGTCGACCATGATAATACAGGCTAAGCATGGAACTAGGATTAACATTAACAAATCCAAGATATTATATGCATATACATCGGATGGATGCCTTTTTCCTTTCCTTTTCTTCTTCTCTTTTTTGGTCTATCAATCAATGACGTGTAGCCGAAATAAGTAATTCTGGTATTATCTTTTCTTCTTGAAAGGAGGGTTAATTGATCCATTGAAAGATGTATTTGGTTCCTCTGACAGTTGACAAGGGCTAAAATCAAATTTGAAATGATTTCGCATGCACATTTTTTGTAAGCCTACTATAGACTATAATTCCGTGGTTTTTCTCAATTCGGGTTTTCCACTTACTAGTTCTTGCCTTGCATTTTGTGTTCTACACCAAATTCGATTTTCTTGGTCTGGTCCCATTTTCCAATCCAGCAAGATAGAAAACAATCATCTTGGTTCCACCGTACAAGTGCCATATATTTTAACACTATTTAATATATACCAACATTTTACCCAACAGTTAAAACCACATAGGTTCGAACCTGACCTAGTATTTGCCATTCGGGTTCGGCCAACACCTGCTCATGCTTGAGTAGTTGAGTTCTAAAGACTCTCATCATTATATCCAACCGGTTATGAAGACTATAAGTGTGAAAACATGAGTGTATTAAGCAATTCAATTAATTTTCTAAAGAAAAGGAGCTTCTGCAGCAGTAGATGTTCAAATCTCAGCATTACCACTATAATATGTAGTCAGAGGATCATGCCATCTATCACTAAAATATTTTGTTTGAGAAAGGCATTATCTTACCAATTTGAGTCTCATGAAAATATTTACATGGTTACCATTGGTTGGGAAGGAGAATCACTCAGTTGCTTTGGACAATTGCAGAAAACAACATTTGGTTGATATTGGCGGAGTCTGGCTCTTCCTCATCCTCTGCAGAATGACAATTAAAAAACTTACATGATATAATGCCATCAAATGACCTTCACAAGTATCACATTATATGTACATAAGTTTTGCATGAAAAAAACACTCTGATATGATCCAACCCACCCTAACTTGCTACAAGCTCCACATAAATATTACTAAATTCATTTTTGGCTTCTGTTACATAATAACTTGTCTATGAAAACTGCACTTTCCTGTGATTCATAACTATATTTCTTTAAAAATCGAAACGTCTATGAGCTGTTCTACAGAAGAGAAAGAAAGGGCTTAACGCTTCTAGCCACAATTGCAGCACCGATTAACACAAACACACTTTTAAATCGATAGTTTATACTTTATAAAAATGATTGCATCATAAAATCACTCAGTTGCTAGAAGATAGATCTTTGGTAGTTGCATATGTCACAACAACTGCTCTATACACTACAGTTCCGGCTTATCAACCTCAACACCATCAATGGTCAGTTCGCTGCACAAAGATTGATGAGGACACCCAAATCACCATATTAACTAAGTTTCTGGGTTAAGATTCTCATAAAACTAGGGGTGATTTTCTCCAACAAATAATATAACAAAAGGCATACTCAACATGCAACTGTGCAAACATATCATATCATGTAGTTTATTTAAACAAACAAGTTACCTTTTTTAGATTTGACTTGAGTTGCCCACTCATCAATAACCTGGACATAACGAGACAAACAAATTATATACAAACCAAATTTATTTGAGAAGACCTCACAGGAAAACCACCAAAAAGTTCAATATTTGTAGCTTGGCAAACAGAAGCCAGTGTGGCAAAAGTAGTTTATGCTGCAAAACACAATAACCTAACCCTTGCCAGTTCGATTTTGGTTGCTTGATGGCATGGTACAAAGTCCAGAAGCATAACATCTAAATTCCCCCCTTTTTTTTGGCATTTATAATGAGTTCACATGTACTGGTTTATCCATCCCCACTGGGAGTGAAAGGGCTCATTTATTCAAAAAAAGAGACAACAAAAGAACACTTGCACCTTCAGTTAGACGTCTAACTAACGGTGTCCACATGAACCAGACCAGTACAAATACCTGATTGAAGCTCTCATAAGCATCATCACCCACATCTGCTATGAGAGGAACACCAGTGGAGCACCGCAACCTGTGCAGCATTGTCCTGTTCCCAACTAAGAGCGTTCTAGCTTTATCTATGAGATCCTGCAGGCCAAGAACTTACATAAATATTCAATCTTTAGTCAGATGAATATTGAACACAAGAAATTTATTCAAAACAAACCGAGCTAATCAAAATACTTAATTGCAAAGGCTTAATGTGTGGTGAAACAGGAGGAACAATATAGCTTACTTACATAAACTACAAAATCCAAATATCCACTCAAGTATCAGTCAAACATTGTTGTGCAATGTTTCAACTAGTAGAAGTAGGTAATGCCAAACTAATCTAACAATCTAATGTAAGAGCTATCTCGACCCAATTGCAAACTGAAACTCAATTCTAGTTTTGATGACTTTTCTCTCTTGCCAACTTAAATTTGCTTTTTGCACCATTCATGCAAAATCTATGTCGAAAGATTCAAAGATCCGAGGAGTATATTTCGGCCTTTCAAAAAAATAGTTGTTCATGAACTCCTCACCAATCATGCGTTCTCTATTACAATGCCTTCTTCTTGCTCTACGAGTGTGATCTCCTACGATTAAATGAGGATTGCTTAGGATCATCGATGATGCGATCAATTTGATGATTATGTTCACAAACTAATTATCTGAAAATTACATAATTAGATAACTAAATGACAACTAAAATTACATGAAAAGAAACTACATTCACTGTCTAAACACAATTTCCATTAGATGATGTTTCATCTCTTCATCTTTTGGGGATAAATGATCTTTCGCCAACAATGTGTTCAACAAAACTTGATTCATCTTCATAGCCTTTCGTTGTTCTTTTTTGAACTCCAAATCCATTCTTGCACTTCCCAATTTGTACATTACTTCAGCTTCACTATCTATAATGAGTCTCAATGCACTAATTTCTGCAGCAACTTCATTAGTAGATAAAGATTCTGGTGCATTAGGTGGAGTTTTAGGATGGGGAATAGTTGAAAAATCAATACTTGGAGTTTCTAAGTTGGAAGGCCTAGAATAATCTCCATCTTCAGAAGTCCTGGATCTTTTGGAGCTGCCACCACTTTCTTCAATAGCCTCTTCATTTTTAGGAAGTAGTTGTGAAAAATCCTGGGATGTTAAGTTCCACTTGGGATGTTTACTCATAACTTCATTAAATACAACCAAATCTTGAAACTTGCTACCACCTACTTCATAAATTGCATGAGCTTCTATCTCAACATCTGTCAAGCTCATTCCAATCCTTTTCCGACTATATGCTTTTTTGTAAGCAGCAACCCACTTATTTCCGTTTTCATTAATTCGTTTCCAACGACCTTTCATCATATCAACATTTCTTTCACCGATCTCTTTCGGATTGTTTGCTCGAGCTTCTTGATACAAATTATGCACTCGTGTCCACAAAGAAAAACCCTTTTGATTTCCACTTAACTTATCTTCACTAGCCATACACCAAGATGACATTAGGACTACATCTTCTTTCACACACCAAACTTTGTTTCCCCCTTTTCGATTTATGTCTGTCTGTTGATCATTGCAGAACAAATTATGAGGAATGTTTTGTGATGGTGGGACCTGTTTAGATATAGGAATTTGGTTCAGATTCGGAGGAAACTAAGAGTTTTGATAATATTAAGAGTCCTGATTATGTTCGGAGTTTGGCAAATATTGAGAGTTAAGATAAAATTGAAAGTTCGAATAATTTTTGGGAATCAGGATAACCTTGGGAGTTTGTAAAATAATTTGGATTATTCAGATCCATAACTTCAAATGGTAGAGAATATATGAGAAATGGAGAACTTTATATTGTACTTCAAATATTGTAATAAGTGAGAAAAGAGAAAATTTTAGGTTGTGCTTCAAACTATATTATATTGGGCGCTATTTATATGGCACTGAAAAGTACAAGTTTTGATATAGTTTTTGGTTTTGGTTTTAAATTACATCTATAAAAATCCATCATCCAATAAATATTTGACATCTGTTAAAAGCAAATGGACGGTGAAATGGTTGGGCTCGGTTGGCGGACCAATCTTGGTCACGACCAATTGGAGAGTTTTATCAAAATTTTCTTTTTTATATTTTGTCTTGTCGTGTAGTCACAACCAGTTCTCATGTTCCTCATATCTCTAGGCTAACTAGCTCAAAGTTGTTCAATCCATAATCAAAGTATTAGTATGTATTGGCTTATATAATCTTTATATTTTCAAGTTATCAGCCAAAACAAATACTCCTACAAGTATCACCCAAGCACCTATTAGGGATTAAGGATAATGTAATTTGACATATTAAAGATTAAAAATCGATAGAAAAGCATCTCGCAGCCAGAATACAGCAAATTGACGAATATCTATTTCCTCCAATTCCTATATCTTCTCAATACCCCCACCCCAAATCAAAAAAGGAAAAACAAGTTGAGTGTTTCTAAATTGTAACAGTAATACTATGAAAATTGAAAACAAGATTCACACACATATACAAAGTTATCCACAGTTCTTCACCTGTTTTGCAGCGAGAAGCTCACGGCACTCGTCCTTCAATGATGACATTTCTTCCTCTATCTTTTTCAGCCTCTCCACCAGCTTCATTGGATTTGCCTGTCGAAAAACAACCAAACAGAAAGGGATAGGAAATTAGCACCCCATAACTTCAAAAGCTCAAGGTACAAGTAGTTAGACACGAAATTGTAAACCAATTTGCTCCAAAATCACACAATTGAGTTGAGAGATGGGAAAACAGAAGCAATAAATGGATAAAGTACGTGATCGGGATAGATTTGCTGGAATTCTTTGTGGAGCTTGTTTTGCACTGCGGAAAGGTCTTGATTGGCCTTGGAAAACAGGTTTAGAAGCCCATCCACAGCTGGGTTGTGCTCCATTTCCACTCTCTACTCTCTATCTCTCTCTGGACTGTGCAGCTCGCGCTCCTGGGGATCTAAGGATTTGAATTTTGGATTTTATGTTGCCCTTCACCTTTAGTCTTCTCTTGAAGAGGACACATACGACTTTACCCTTCTGCCAATTATATCAAATGTTTCCTTCACGTATTTTAATTGAATTAGCTTTTATTCTTAATACTTCATGTCATTTATGGGCATTTTTTCGGTCTTGTAGATATTCTTTGCAGAATACCTTATATCAATATAGTTATCGTGTCAAAAGCGGCGTACGTATGATTGATGGGAAAGTGAAACTTGAATCAAATTAATTTATATTTTTGTTAACTGAAAATTGATTAGTAATTATGGTTCGATAAAAGTCAAAATAATTAAATAATAATTAAAAATTTGAAATTTATTAAAATAATTAAAATTTGAGGTTCTAGAATTTGTAATTAATTAAAATAATAATTAAAAATAAAAACATTCTCGGTTCCAAACAGAAAAATCGATCATCGACAAAAAAATCAATTCTATAACCAAACGTCGAACAAATAATCAAATTTTTAATTTTCAGTTAATCAAAACTGATCTATTCTGATTCCTGATTGATTCTAACTGAGAACCGATCACCATTTCGACAACCATGTGTATAATACTAAACAATGTACATTAAAAGTTTGGCAAATTGTTTTAGTAGGTCCCTTTATTATTTTTTGGTTTATTTTTCTGTAAGTCCTTATATATTTCTACATTGTTTCAATGAATTCTTAAACTTTTACATTTCATTTCAGTATTTATCTTTTAACGGATTAGTAAGAATCATTAACTACATCGTTAAAAATAGCTTATTAAATCATTAATGCATTTCGATCAAATATTTTCAATAACTTGTCTCCTCTCTTCCTACAGAATTATAGCCATCTGCAAATCTTCTAAGAAATGGGATAGAGTTGTCTACCATCGATTTCTCAATCATTTTATATATGCATCTGATATTATGTTCTGAAAATGTATTCACCATTTCCGAGTCAATCACTTTCTTTCCATAGTATATCTTTCCAGAATTCATATACTTGATCGTCATCACATTAAATAAGATCTCGAAGATCATACTTATGATCTCAATAATGCTGCCTAAATTTTGTGAACTTGGTTTAATAGAGTCGAGTTAAAACTCTACAACAATTATTGTCTTGTCTAGCATAGATTGATGATAGACGAACAGTCTTCTGATAATTTGATGAAATGATGACGGAATAGGCCTGCAAAACAAGCTCGAAATAGGTTCGTTGGGGAGAGACTTTCACGCTCCAATTAGAACGTGTAAGAAGTGTTTCTTTATAAAGAAATTTGTAAAGAAGCATAATGTTTCTTTTAATAAAAGTATATGAGAATTGCTTACCTGATATCCTATGTAGAAAGAGTATTTATAAAGGTGTAGGAAGTGGAAATATGGAGATCATGGCGTCGTGCCTAAGATAGTGCTTCGATATTCTCCGAATGATGGCAACATTGTGTCATGGCGGTTATGTGAGCGTCTTCATAAGAGGCCAAAGGTCGCTTAGCTCTGAGAGGTGAGGGCTCTGAAATACGAGCGTTCTAACGATGTGACTTATCTGAAGTGTGAGGGTTTTGACGATCCTTCCTTTATAGAAGATACCGTTTTACCATACTTAGATCTAAACACATGAGTTTTGGGACATTAGGTTTCTTATTAGACTTTAGTCAATAGGGCCTTTAGGTGTGTATTTTATTCTTATTATGATTTAATTTTGAAGAAGCTTCTCATAAACTAGAACCACATGCATCAAAATGATTCAAAATTGACAAATGCAATAAAATTAGAATCACTAGAAGAAATAGTTTCTCCTGAATCACTACAACTCGCATCACATAAAACTTCAAACTATTTCCCCTTACAAATAGTTGGTGATCGTTGCTCGAAGCATCTTCAACCTTAGCAGCTTCGTCTCGCTGTTTGGCAACTTAGAAATCAAAGAGAAACTAATGATTACGTCGGAAGGGCTACCGCCGCCCAATGCCTCGGCATCTTCAACCTTAGTGGCATTGTCTCTCTATAAAAGTAAAACAAACTTACAAAAATAAACCTACTAAAATAAATTTTTATAGTATAGGTATCTATGTATGTGTTTTGACTAATAGTTTCTGAAAAACACAGAACGTTTAAACATACTTATGGAGGGTACTTTGGTAATCAACCACAAAACAGAGAACTCGAATAAACCGGCAGCAGCCAAGGGTTCGTACTTCTTCAAACTTCCGTGATAGCGATGGCGGTTACGCAAGAATCCCACGGCATTTCGACAAAATCGATGTGCATGATTTTCCGTATTTTTCTCATGGTATTTGGTGGTTGATTCCATGGTGAGTGGGGGTGTAATGCACACCCCCCTCACTATTTATTATTTTAATAATATTACTGTAGCAATGAATAGTGAGAGGGGTGTGCATTGCCACCCCCCTCACCATGGAATCAACCGTATTTGGTGATCAACAAGAAAGTGTTTCAATGGACTGCATATGAATATGCCATCACATTGCAAATTCTTTGCGCTTCAAATTTGTGCTTTTCTCGGAACTTTTAAGTGTTTTTTTGGATCGTGATACAAGATTTAACCATCAGCTCAATGCAAAATTGGAATTTCAATTTTTGATTTGCTTGCCGAAGCACATGAGTTGGTCTTAATTAGGACTTGTTTTTCTCTGATTGAAAAGGTGTAGCTCATGAGTTATGATATTGTTATCTGACTGTAAATTGAATATGATTTTATTAAATTGCTATTGTATCGGCTCCATGCTCTTTTGTACTGGATCTCCTTTATGGTGGATTAGTCTGATAACAAGCTAGGCAAGCTTGCCTTCGAGCAGCTGGTGGTATCACTATATTTTACATTGCCTAAGCGAGACCCAAAACATGGTTCCATGTAAGATTTCTTGATCTCCAAATCTTACAGATGGTGGGTGATAAATCTGTGTACGTTAGTATGCGAGATTTAGAGAAAGCAGTAAAGAACACATGAGTTTTTACGTGGTTCGATCAAGAATCGGATCTACGTCCACGGAGGTGATGATCCTCAAGATGTTCATTATAATTGTGTTACAATGAGTATCTCGAGGAGCTCTAGTGTTCGATAATTTGTCAACCCTTTACCTTCAATCTAACTCCTATTTATACATAAACGTAGACCTTGTAACGAATCCTTGAATGGCGGGCTCACGATCCTACATCGACCATGATCTTCACCATAATTGTCCATGATTTCCACCGTTACCCGTCATCTTCGCCTCGACTCCGTCTTTAATTAGGGTTTGGAGGTTGTGTTTGGGCGTAACCGAGTAGGCGACATTAGGTCGCCCACTGCGTTTGGGCTGCTAGTGGGCCAAGAGGTTGGGCCATATCCTATCATAGCCACCCAAAAGTCGAGGAATAGCCTTGCCGAGGTGAAGCGGAGAATGTGCTTTGCCGAGGTGGGATGTTGCTGATCAAGTTGTTTGTTGAAGGTTCTCGATCCCTGCTTTGTAAAAGGAAGCCGAATTATGACACGGATAGCGGTTCATGTATAGGTTACACCGAGGTTTGGTCTCAAGCGGCTTTCTTTACGGAGGACGTCGAGGTCCGAGGCGGAAGGAGAATCTCTTGTAAGGCGGCGTTCGTTGGCGGAAACCGAGGTCCGATTTGGGTAGTGCTGCTGAAGGAAAGGCGAGGCACGACCGAAGGCGCCTCTTGAAGGAAAAACCGAGGTTCAACTCGAATGGCTTCACGGGTCAGAAGAGGACATGGGCGTGGTCCGGGTCCGAGCTCAATGTAATCATTACATGATCGGTGGCGGTCTGCCTTACCATATAGTACGTCATACGCGCAGCGGTAGTTGGGCGCTCGAGCAGCGTCTTGGCCGACTACACATCCAATCGCAGATAGACACGTGTGATAAATGAACGGCAGCTTTTAGGCGCCATTCGTCCTATAAATAGGTCCAAATGAGGCAATCGCTGTTCATTTTCTTCTTGACGCTTTATTCGGAGAACATACTTGTAGAAATTCTAATTCCTCCTTTAAACTTTGTTGAAGAAGTCGGATATCTCGCTCATAAAAAGTAAGTATGTATTCTTCATCTTCTCATTCCTCTTCTCGCCTGATAATTCGGTTCGGTTTTGGTTTCGACCGCCAGATTCGATGTGAAGGACTATATGTGCCATAACCGCTTAGGTAAATCCATAGGACTTAGTTCTGGGTTCCACGGTGTCATCGGTATGGGACGGCCTCGAGATTGGTGTGGCGGGTGGACTCTAACGACGGAGGAGCTTTTGGAGATTACGAGAAATACCATATTCGGAGGATGCATGGTGGTGCTGCGAAACCCAATGATAGGGCGATGGCCTCCTGAGGGATTTATTACCATATTTGTAGATAGCTTGATAGCTGGGCTTAGATTTCCTTTTGCCCCTATTTTCCTTAACTTTTAAGAATATTTTCGGATCCCCATATGCCAACCGACCTCGAATTCTATTAGGTCGGTAGTTGGGTTAAGTGGCTTTGTTATGGCATAGGCGAGGAGTTTTCCTTTGAAGTCTTGATGCGTTTTTTTAGCATCAAGTCTATAGGAGGGTGTATTATCCGTCACCTCGCCTGAAGTTTAAGATAGCATCCCCCTCGAAGGTGTCCCATTGGCAAAATAGATATTTCTTTCTGCGGGCTGAGGGGCATCCGAGGTATGAGTGGGGCATCGGTACGATAAAGGACGTGAAAATCAATCCCATGGGCCCCATGGAGAAGATGTTGAATGATCTTGGTGAGATATTATCGATTAATTATACTTGAGGATGACACGAACAATCTTTGGTGAGTGTTTATAGGTCGAGCGCGTGATGTCGGTGCGATTTGGGTGAGGGCAACCTTCTTCTTTTTATTCTTCACTCGTCTTATTTTGTTGTGCTAACGAAATTCTTATTCTGTGATGCAGTGAAGATTGACCCCAGAGAAGTTAAGATAACATGCTCGACGCCCTGCACCATCCGGCGAAAGGGCGGCGAGGAAGAAGGCGGCGGGCGAGTCCACCCGACCCGTGGTGGTGGTGGGCGCCGAGAGACTCTTCGACGGGACCTCAGCGACCTCAAGCCCGACAGCGGAGATAGAGGTTCATGGCCACTCCTTTGAGGTGCCGGCTTCAAAGACTCCTTTATCCTTCCAAGGTATAAGTCGCGCTCTTCTTTGTAATTTTGTCGTTCGCGATTGCTAATCGCTTATATTCGGGATGCGGCCTCGGTGGCGGCGAGATGCACCGCATGGCCGGATCGTTCTTTGAGCCGCCTGTCTACGAGGCGGTGGAGAGAAAATCGCCGCCGAAGCTCACGGGCCATTCTTGAATCCGCTACCGACGCCGCAAGGGCGGACGCCGAAGTTGCAAGGCGGCCCGAGGCGCCTGAAAAAGGACCGGGCCTGCGGGTGGCCCGTCTTGAAGTGGAAAGCGCCAGAGGAGGCTGCCGAGGCGGAGAAAAGAAGGCGGCACAGAGACAAGTGCCTGTTTGGCGTGGCAAGTACTATCTTGAGGGCCCGCCAGTGAGCTTATTGAGTCGGAGAGCTTTTCTCCTTCATCTCCGACTGGCAAATGAATGAGACCGCAGGTGATCTCGCCCACTGGAGAAGTCAGGCGGCCGAGAGACCGATTTTGACAAGGCCCGGCACGGTTGGGTCGAGGTCGATCCTCGGGAGGTGTGTATGAATTATGCCCGCATAATCGCCGGGCGACCTCCTTCCCGTGGTGGATACTTTGGCATCCTCCGCCCGCTCCCGACGGCGGAGGTCAAACTCGGTGCAAGGAAGATGAAGACGTGGAGCTTCAAGCATTCCTTCTTTGGGGTGAGCCGAAACCGGGTGGCGGGCCGAGCTCGACGTCCCTTCCGAGATCGGCAACCGTTGGAGGAAGCGGCGGTGGCGCAGCAGAGGTTGGTGAGTCCGGCAATGAGCACGAGGTCGTGGACCTAATGTAATAGGTGATTTGGCCGGGTCGATAGGACCACGTTGTCGAACTTACTTTGAATAATGAGACACAACTTAAAATCGTTTTGTCTTGTTTATTTCTAGCATTCCACATCTCAATACCGGACTCGATCATGAGCTACTAACAAAGTTGAAAGAAGTCGAGGTGCTCGCCGAGAAGGATGAAGAGGTGACGTCTCGGAGAGTCGGTGCGGTGACTCGAGGTTCGTCGGCATGGATGTCACGGCATCGTCGGCCGAATCCGAAAAGAAGTTGCATGAGGCCAATCTGCGAAGTGGTCCGCCTCACCGAGAATGAGGCGTTAAAGTTAAGGATTATATAACTCAAGTCCGGGGCTGATTCATCCGCCGATGTGATCCAAAGACGGTGATGCAATGCGAGGAGCGGCTCGGTGACGGCGGAGAGAGGCGCTCGGATCTCGGAAGAGCATCACGAGTCGAGAAGGTAATTGATAAACGCGCATTTTACACGTTTATAGTTGATATTTGAAGATGAGTTTAGCTCGTTTAATGTGCGTTTATATCGATTCCTAATGTTTTATCTATTTTAGAAGATCACTCTTGGGTGTTCTTTTGGTGTTGTGTGGGTCTATATGTTGAAAATCGAGCAAGGAACGACGCACGAGCCAAAACACACAATCTGGCGTGTTTCTAGCGACCGACTAGCGGTCGCTAGGTCGGCCGCTAGGAAACACGCGAGAACCCAAAGATACCGCGATGAGAATGTGCCCGAAGCGAAGCCAGTGAAAGCCACTGGACGATTTCGCGACGGATCGAGACTTCCTAGCGACCGCTGACACGGTCGCGAACCAACCAAGCGGGCGAAGAGGCGATCGCGGGAGAAGGCAGCGAGATTACCTCGCGACCACGCTGCGACCGCGAAGGGTGGTCGCGAGACAGCCGGCGAAGGAAAATTAGGGTTTTGGGGTGTGCTATATATGGCAACACCCGCGCCCCCATCTTGAAACCTACGATTCGAGCCTCTTTTCGGTTTTCCATAAGTTTTCGAGTTTTAGCTTTAGGTTCCATATATTTCCATTCTAGAGTTGTTTCTGGATTAATCTTCGTTAGTTTGCGTTTTGTTTACGATCCGAACGTTTCGTCCGGACGATCTCTGATTTTTCCGTTTTTATTTGAGGTTGGGATTGAAGTCCAACGTGTTCATCCAACGCTACATCACGGGTTTTATATATTTAAATTCGTCTTTATGATTAAATCGTATTTCATTTCGTTAATTATGTACGCTAGTTTTTCGTTCTAATCCTGGGGTTTGCATGATTCGATCCTATATGTTGTGATTCTGTTATCGTTATTTACCGTCCATGCATTGATTCATGATTCGATTGTGCTTATTTATATGTGTTGGTTTCGATCAATCTCGATGCATATTTGGTTGTCGGTTAATTACGTAATTGTGTTAATTGTCAATCGATATCGAATGCATGATACGAATGAGCCTTGAGTCGTGTTGAGATAGGATATTCGTAGGAAGCATAGTCTTTGTGATCCGTTTGGAGTTACTTGTTTTCACCTGAGGCGTATGATAATAGGAAAACTAGTAATCTCTGACGCTTTTGTCGTAATGTAAATTGTCGGTTATATATGTGATCTTCCATTTTGTTTGGATTAAAATTGGTTAATAAAACAGGATAAACATACGTTGTGGATTGGATTAATGCAGCCCAAGGTTAGTCGTCTTTCCCTGTTTTTAAACATCCGAGTGTTTATTGCTTTAATTTACTTTCTGCTTTGTTACCTTTGCTTTGGATTGAGTTCAAGCCCCAAAATACCTTAAAACCATATTTGTTACTTGGATAATGATGAAGTCTTGTTGAGTTAGCTTCATTTTAGATTACAATCCCCGTGGATACGATACTGCTTACACCCTATATTTACACCTTTTAGTGTTAGAAAAATAAGCGATCAAATTTTGGCGCCGTTGTTAGGGATTGTTAAGATCATATAGGAATAACTTATCAATTTGGAATTATTAATTCAAGTTGTACTTTTAATTTTATTTTTATTCCTTGCCGAACTGATTTAGTCTTTTCTCCGGGTAGTTTATGTTCACAAGGTCCCAAGGACCTCCCGAACTACACTTTGATCCGGAATCGAGAATTCCTAAAGAGAAGGAGAAGGGCAAGAAGAAAGGAAGCAATGGCAAATCGAATATAGCAGGCGTTCATAAAAGTAGCCATGCACGCTTTAGCGGATTTCACAATCAACGAATTGGCGACTATGGGACTCGTTGTCCTCACTCCGGAGGCGAAGGCAGAATGAATTACATGTCTGAACCTCCTACCGAGCAATTTCAAGGAGGCGGATGGGGCCCAGTAAATGCTAACAATTTTGAGTGAAGCCGTACCTGTCGGCATGGTTCAGGAGGCGATTCGGAGGAGGAGTCACGAGAGGATCCGAATGCCCATCTCGAGACTTATCTCGACATTTGTGACACCATCAAACGAATGGGGTGCCCAAGACACAATCCGGATCGTATGTTCGGGTTCTCTCTGCAAATCAAGCGGAAGGATCGGTTCAAGACCTTAGATCGTCAGGCGTCAACAGTTGGGCGATTACGTGTGAGAAATTCCTTTAAGTACTTTCCTCCGCTAAGGCACATAAGATTATAGCGAGATTTCCCACTTCTCCCGCTTAGGAGATGAATCTTTGTTCGAGTCGTGGGAAAGATTCGGGGGCTATTGAGAAGGTGCCCACAAGATGGATTTTCGAGAGGCGTGACACCCGGTTTCTGGGGTGACACCTCACACGAGGAGTATTGTTGACGATCGGCGGGAGGTTGCCTTTTGAACAGACGTGTAGACGAGGCCACCGCATCATAGAAGAGATGGCGGCCAGCGCTATCGATGGCCGATGGAGAGAACACCGGTGGTGAAGGCGCAGCAGATTGAAGGTGACTCAAAGTACGATAATATTATGGAGCGATTCACCTTGTTAAGAAGCCAATTTGAGAAAGAAAGGAAAGGAAAAGCGTGGCTCGGATAAATCTTTGCGAGTCGGAGATAATCGAGTGAGGAGGACGTGAATTACATAAATCGAGGAACAACCGTCACTGGGGTAATCCGCGTCATAATCCGAACAACGTAAGTCACCCAAATTTCTCGTCGCCAACCCCAACAATTTTCAACACCTCCACGGGTTTCTCGGTTCGAGCGGAGTAATTCGAGAGACGAAGAAGCCGAGTCTAGAGGATATGATCTGCATTGGTTGTAAGCAACCAACAATTGCAACGAATCGTAATTCGTTTATAAGCAACACCGCGTAAGATCAATCATTTGAGTCCACCGTGACGGCTATGGGAAAGCACATGAAGATGATGGAGAATCAAATAAGTCGATAGCCGCACAACGAATGGGCAGCACAAGTCGGACCAATTTCCGAGTAATACGGAGGTAAACCCTAAAAATCATTTGTAATGCCATTCATTTGAGGTGGACGAGCTTATCAAAGTCACGAGGAGACGAACGGGCAAACGGGCAAAAGAGAGAATCTCGCGATCGAGGCTCATGACCGCGAACCCGCCGCGAGGAAAATGGCAATGAGTTCGCGGCTCGGCCCGGCGCAATAAGTCAAAACGCCCCCGCGACATCCGAGACCTAGCGAGCGACCTAGCGGTCGCGAGTAATCTGGCGGCATGAAATCATCTGAAGCTTCGCGCACCTGCGCCCGAGAAAGCGCCAGCGCGTCCGCGCGAAGACGAAGAAGACATCGTAGACATGTACCTAGCGACCGCACACGCGTCGCAAGTCGATCGCATGAAGAGCGCTTTTGAAGAGATTTCAAGCGTGCGTGCCTCCAATTCCGTTTCAAGCCGTTTAGCGAGCCAAGTCGACGAAAGTTGACCGGTTCATGGAGATGTTTCAAAAGGTGCACATCAATATTCCTTTACTTGATGCACTTCGAGATATGCCGGGTTACGTTAAGTTTCGAAGGATGCCGTTGCCCGATAAGAAGAAGCTTGGGAAATTCGAGACGATAAATCTGTCTCAAGAGTGCGATCTTTGTCTTGCAAAAGTTGCCACTCAGCGAGAAAGATCCGTGCGGCACCATCGCATGTGTCACCGGAGGCCGACATTCTCCAGGTTACGTGTGATTTGGGGGCAAGCATCAATCGATGCCGTTGTCCATTTTAACCGATTGGAGATTGGGAGATAAAGCCGACCACCATAGCTCTTCGGATGGCGATACACATGGTGACTTATCCGAAAGGGATAGTGGAGGGCGTGCTCGTGAAAGTTCGAGATTTCATCTTCCCAAATTGATTTCGTTGTTCTCGACATGCGGAGGATGGGAATACACCTCTTATTCTCGGCGACCATTCTTAGCTACCGCAGAGCATTGATAGACGTGCAAGATGGAGATCTCACCTTCCCAGTCAACGACGAGGAGATGAAAATCTCTATATATGATGCTATGAAGCGACTGACGAGAAGACCATGGAAGATTGTCGAGTTATAGAGCGGTATCGCCCCCACTCACTTTCAATCGGTGATCCGGTGGAGTTTTGTATGCGAACTCGATTTTCTCATCCATGAGACCTTGATGAGGCGTGTGACGAGATTTTAGAGTATCTTGAGTCCATCGATGAAGTCGAGGCCTCCCGATAGTCGGTGCCTTATTTGGATGTGAGGAAGCCGATTGGAGGAGAGAGCCGTGGTGAAGACGGAAGAGACTACACGAAGATGGAATTGAAAGAGTTGCGGACCACCCGGTATGCCTTCTTAGGCGGCGATGAGGCGTGCCGGTGATAATATCTTCGGCTTTGGTGATGAGGAGACACGAAACCGATGGTCGTGTTGAGCGGTACAAGTCTGCGATTGGGTGGACGATTTACGATATCAAGGGGTCACCTCGATTTGCATGCACCGGATCCTGCTGGAGAATGAATACAAGCCAAGGTGCAACCTCAACGCCGATTGAATCCGCAATGCAAGTCGTCGCCGAAAAAGTGTTGAAGCTCTTGACGCGGGCATGATCTATGCCATATCCGACGGCGAGTGGGTTAGCCACTACTCAAGTGGTATCGAAAGGGTATCACGGTGATCGAGGCGAGGCGAACGAGCTTGTGGCAACAAGACTCGTAACCGGATGGCGGTTTGCATCGACTATCGTGCTCGAACACGACCCGAGGAAAGACCATTTTCCCCGCCTTTATTGATCGGATGTTGACGGATTAGCGGGTATGAGTTCTACTTGTTTTCTCGATGGATATTCGGTACAATCGATTGCCATCGCTCAAGATCAGCACAAGACGGCGTTCACTTGTCCGTTATGGAGTTTTCGCCTATAGGCGAATGCCGCTTGATTGTGCAATGCTCCAAACCACGCGTCCAGGTGCATGATGTCCATCTTCCATGGGTTGATCGAGAATATTATGGAAGTCTTTATGGACGACTTTTCCGTGTTTGGCTCTTCGTTCGACCATTGTCTCCATAACTTGTCACAAGTCTTTGCAAAGATGTGAGGACGAATCTTGTTCTCAATTGGGAGAAGTGCCATTTCATGGTGAAGGAAGGATGGGTGCTTGGTCACAAAGTCTCGCCGAGGGTTTGGAAGTGGATCGAGCAAAGATAGTCGCTATCGAGCCGCCTCCGCCTACAAATGTCAAATCGGTGAGGAGTTTTCTCGGTCACGGGTTTTATAGGCGGTTCATCAAGGATTTCTCGGCGATCACGAAACCATTGTGTGGATTGCTCGAGAAAGATATGAAGTTCGTATTCACGAAGGAGTGTTTGGGCGTTCGAGAATTGAAGTTAGCCCCGATCTCGACTCGGTTTGATCTCACCCGATTGGAGTCAACCGTTCGAGTGATGTGATGCGGTGATTGGGCGATTGGTCTTTGTTTTGGGCGAGAAACGAGACAAGCTTTTCCGAGTCATCTATTATGCAAGTAAGACTCTCGACTACGCTCAAATGAATTACACCACCACGGAGAAGGAATTACTTGCTGTGGTCTATGCTTTCGATAAGTTTAGACCTTATTTGGTGGCACCACACCATCGTGCACACCGACCATGCCGCCATTCGCCATCCGCTCACAAGAAAGATTCAAGCCAAGATTGGTGAGATGGATCCTCCTTCAAGAGTTCGACATGGAGATCAAAGATAGAAAGGGCTGCGAAAATGTGGTAGCCGACCACTTGTCGCGATTAGAGAAACCAATCGAAGGAGAGGATAGGAAGATTGGCATAAAGGAGAACTTCCCAGACGAGCACATCTTGAGCATCGTCGATCACACACCATGGTACGCTGATTTTGTCAATTACTTGGTGATTGGAGTTCTACCTCCATCGCAGCAAAGGTCGTTTGAAAAGAAGTTTCTCCACGATGTGAAGTTCTATTATTGGGACGACCCTCATCTCTACCGCCGATGTGCCGATGGTTTGATCGTCATTGCGTTCCCCAAGGAGAATGGGAGAACATAATCCACGAGTGCCATAGCTCGTTGACGGAGGCCATTTTGCGGTAAAGAAAGACGGCAAAGATTTGCCACAGGTTTCTTTTGGCCTTCGATCTTCAAAGATTGTCAATCTTTATCAAGAGTTGTGATCGTTGTCGAAAGTGGGGAATGTCACTAAGAAAGACGAGATGCCACGAAAACCATCATGGAGGTGGAACTATTCGACGATGGGATCGACTTCATGGGTCCGTTCCCAATGTCTTGTGGCTACACGTATATTCTTCTTGCTGTGGAGTACGTCTCCCGTTGGGTAGAGGCCATTCCGACTGTCACGAACGACTCCAAGGTAGTAATCAAGTTCCTTCACAAGAACATTCTGACTCGATTTGGAGTCCCGAGGGCGTTGATCAGTGATGGGGGATCGCACTTCAATAATAAGTGGCTAGGCAACGTTCTAGCCAAATATGGTGTGAAGCATCGAGTCACCTCCCCCTACCATCCACAAGCAAACGGGCAAGCTGAGCTCGCCAACCGAGAGATCAAGCAGATTCTAGAGAAATCGGTTGTTCAGCGCAAAGATTGGGCCAAGCAGTTGGACGACGCTCTTTGGGCTTACCGGACTGCGTACAAAGCTCCCATCGGGCTATCTCCATATCAAATGGTATTTGGTAAATCCTGCCATTTACCGGTTGAATTGGAGCACAAAGCGTATTGGGCGACTAGGAGAATCAACATGGA
Source organism: Salvia rosmarinus (assembly GCA_036937905.1). Lineage (NCBI taxonomy): Eukaryota > Viridiplantae > Streptophyta > Magnoliopsida > Lamiales > Lamiaceae > Salvia > Salvia rosmarinus. The sequence continues at coordinate 2,592,369 of JAODLM010000210.1, forward strand.
CTTCAAGGAGGCCGGTATGATGAGGAGTGACCAACTGTTAGAGCTCGACGAGTGGAGGAATGAGCGTTCGAGAACTCTCGGATATCTGAGGAACGAGCTCGAAAATTTCACGACCTCCACATTCGTGCGAAAGGATTTTCGCCGGGTAATGAAGTCTTACTTTACAATGCTCGACTCCTATATTCGGAAAGCTAAAATCAAGATGGTCGGGGCAGTATCTTTATTCTTGTCGCTTGCCAATGGGAGTTACGAGCTCTAGACTCGGGGCAACATTTTTAAAGTGAGCGGCCAAGTACTCAAAGCATACTTCAAGTCACACTTGGCCGAGAAGTCAAGGTGACCCACTAAGCGAACCATGATACGAGTACCGTCGAGCTAGCGACGATAATTCTAGCAACGGTTGGGAGGTAACCCAACGATTCTACTAACTTTTCGCTTTTGTTGTTTTCGTTTTGTTTTTGGTTGTGTTTTTTGTTTATGTAGTGTTTCGTTGTCTTGTTAGATCCCTAAGTTTAATAGCTTTCTTTTAAAAATAAAAATAAAAAAAATAAAAATAAGTACCTAGCGACCACCCTAGCGAGCGCGAGGTCGCAAGGGGTGGCCGCGAGAATTGGGCGAGCGTTTTTGTCGGCGGCAGAGCTCATGGCCAAGCTCGCGATCGCGAGACTCGGCCGCGAGATCCGTCGCGACCAGCGCCCTCGACCAGCGCCCGCCGTGACCGCGTTTACCCTTATTTCTCCCCAAAATTCTAACCTACACACACACACGCGCTTTTTGCAACAAAGAGCGAAGAAACTCCTCTCAAGCACACAAGCACCTCTCTCTCCAATTTTCTTGATTTCTCCATCAAATCCACCCAAGGTATGCTATATTAGTTTAATTCTTCATGGGTTTACATGTATTGAGCATGATTAGGAAGAATTTGTTCCATTTATCCTCTTGAGGTGGGTTTAATTAACTTTGAGAGATTAGGGCCTATTTTGCTAGATTTGTGTGGTGTTTGAGCATGATTTGTCCAATGATAGGTTTATTCACGTTTATACACGTATATTGTTAGTCGAATGTGCCTACATTGTTGATTTGGGTTTATAAATTGTGAAATAGACTTGAAATTTTGTCGATACATAGACGACGCTTGATTCATGACATTGGCGCAGCCGCCGCTGCCAGCATTGGCGCCAAGTATGCCATCGTCGAGCGCCCGTCGGCGGCACGATCGGCTTAGCGACCTCCCTAGCGACCGCTAGGTATCGAAGGTGATCGCTAGTTTTCGCCAGCGTCCAATTTTGAAATTTTTTGGCTATGTGTGTGTTTTTCCCATTGTGTGTTATCTTGCAAGATTATATGACAATATGGGGGAAATAATTTGATTAAGTTGAAGTTTGGGGGATCTATATTGAGCATTTTGGGTTGACGTTGTTTTGATTGTTTCATTCATACACGGGCTAACTTTTGAATTCTTTTTAGGTACAAATATGCCGCGTACTCACGGTCACAAGCGAAAGGGAAAGAGCATTGTCTCCACCTCCTGACGAGACACAAGATGATTTCCAAGATGCGCATCAGGATGAGCATCACGACGAGCCACGCATGGCACCACCAGATGAATTTGATCCCGAAAATTTTGGGTCGACCGCCAGTGACTCGTCAAGAAGCCGTTGGGATAGATTGGTGAGACTACGGCATAGGCATTCACGCCCATGTGCCTCAATCGTGTCGAGATGGGCATCACCAATGATGTGGCGTGGTTAGCCGAGAGGTCCAGTGTATTCGCTTATCACGACCAATTATCTTACATACCGGATCCTCACTCTCGAATTCTTGTCGACTCTCCATGTTCACAAGGCGAACGGCATGCCGGACTACATCATGTTTCACTCGACAACGAGCCGTCAACTCTCCGTAGACGAACTTAATGGAATCATCAATGGAGATCCGGACGGAAATTACATAGGGACGTCCGAGTACACGTCCAAAGCGTATGGCCGAAGTTCATGGACGCCAGACTCGAGCACACTCCATATTATGATGCCTCGAGATCCAAGGCTAGCTCAATTCGGAATCCAGCGGTCCGTTACTTCCACCGGCTCCTCACTTTCACCTTGCATGGCCGTTCGAACGCCGGCCCTGTCCTTTCACAAGATATGAGCATTCTGATTGGAGCCGTGTTCAACCAGAAGATGCATGCCGGCATGTTCTTAGCTCAGCATTTCCATATCGATCCACCGTTTCGGGTAATTCGAAGATTTGTATAGGGGATTCGTTACCCCATTCTTGATTTCTTTGGGATTACGATTCGAGAGAGTCCGATCTCTCACGACATCTTCTGGACACATGCGTGCCTATCGTCCCGCGTTCTCAAGAGGCACCCCGACGCTACTTGTGGTCATTTATATGATCAAAACGGCCAATCAATCTTTCGCCGCCCAATCCCGAGCTCACAAGCATAAGTCGATACTTTACCCGGATGCTGGCGGAATATGAGCTCTGCGCCCATTATGCATGGACGCGGTAAGAACGCGCAAGGCGGGTCGGGCGAACAACCGCATGAGAGCACGCCGATCAAGCCGAGCAAGCCGAGCAAGCCGAGCTCGAAGTGGCTCCCGAGACAGCGGCATATCGCACCGCCACCGCTTCGGCGACCGGGATTTATGATCGATTAGATCACATAGATGGTCGTCTCAACCATATTGGCGGAACTTGACATCGATTATGGAGCAGCAAGCCATCTACACTCAACAACAAGCACATCTCGAGCAACAACGAAGATGATGGAGATGATGCAAGAATGGAATCGATGGCATGGATTTTATCCGCCACCGAGTAGTAGCGACTTTCAAGGTAAGTGTTCTCTCCCAACTACTTTTTTCGCAAACCTTATTGTTTCCACATGTTCACAATAAGTTTGGGGGGAGTAGACGAGTTTGGTTGGTTGAGAATCCTGGTTTTGTTTTCTATGCTTTATAGGTTTAGTTGTTATGCTTTGGGGTCTTTTGTCGTTTGTTGTTGGTTTTGTTTTGTTTTTCGTTTCGTGTACGTCGATCAACGAGTTAAGTGAAGTATGTTAATCCATGTGGCCAATGACGATAGAAATTTTGGTGAAATTTGATGATAGTGCGCATGATATGTTAGAAAATGACGCATGAATGACGTGAGATAGCTTAGGCTTGTTGTTTTTCACCATTTGCTTATCCTGTGAGACTTGAGCTTCACTGTATACATATCTTGATACAGTTTCTGTTAATTGTGTGATATCGTGCATGTGATTATCTTCTAGAACTTGCCGTGTTTACGTGTCGAGATTACAATATGTGTTTCAATTTGGAAAGGATAAAGGCCATCGTTGTTAACCACTTATCACCCAAACACTAACCCGATGATATATACCATTTGCCGCCTTCTTTGAGCCTTTATTAGACTTTTTCTTTCGATTAACCGGATGATAGGAGGTGAGGATGGATATGGGAATCAAAAGGGGTGAGATTTTGATGTAGTGATGATGAGAAAAGTTTCGTTTAGAAAAACACATATGTGGTGAAGAATAGTACCTTTGTTGTATAAGATAAACCCTATAAGCTCTAGAAAAGAAAAGAAAAATGTTAAGTTCTCTATGAGTGTTGAGCATAAAGGGTCTTCAATCAAAGTATAGGTACCTACGTGGCATTAAAACGTTGATTTAGCACGGGAAAGAAGAGGAAAATGGACGAAGTCCATATGTGTCGAAAAAGTATAAATGGGGTGCTTGGAACATTCTTGAGTCACTTAGCCATATTTAATCCTACCTTAACCAATGTGCCTACATTACAACCTATGAAAAGACCTCTTTGATCCTAATTTGAACACAATGACGTGGTGGAGATATTAGAAAAACGGCAAGCCTATGGTAAGATGTTGCATTGCATTGATCGTTGAGTGTATACACGTCCTATATTTCTTTATGAGTTGAGTGTATCCTATATTTTACACATATGCCGTTGTGAGAGTTGAATTAAATAAGTTTTTGCCGTCGATTGTTGTTTGTGTTGAGTTGGCTAACGTCGTCATGTGCACTAATGTTTTTGAGCGTTGATATGTTTCTGAGGCCTAGAATGGTTATCATCTTTGCTACGCTCGTTGATCTTTCCGTTGTGTCTTTCTGTTTTGGTTTTTGTTTGAGGACAAACAATGATTTAAGTTTGGGGGGTTTGATAAACGCGCATTTTACACGTTTATAGTTGATATTTGAAGATGAGTTTAGCTCGTTTAATGTGCGTTTACGTATCGATTCCTAATGTTTTATCTATTTTTAGAAGATACTGCTCTTGGGTGTTCTTTTGGTGTTGTGTAGGTCTATATGTTGAAAATCGAAGCAAGGAACGACGCACGAGCCAAAACACACAATCTGGCGTGTTTCTAGCGACCAGCCTAGCGGTCGCTAGGTCGGCCGCTAGGAAACACGCGCGAGAACCCAGCATACCGCGACCGCGAGAATGTGCCCGCGAGCGAAGCCCAGCGCGAGAAAGCCACTGGACGATTTCTCGCGACCAGATCAGACTTCCTAGCGACCGCTAGACACGGTCGCGAACCAACCAAGCGGGCGCAAGAGGCGATCGCGGGCGAGAAGGCCGCGCGCGAGGATTACCTCGCGACCACACCTAGCGACCGCGAAGGGTGGTCGCGAGACGGCGCGGCAGAAGGAAAATTAGGGTTTTGGGGTGTGCCTATATATATGGCAACACCCCCTCGCGCCCCCATCTTGAAACCTACGATTCCAGAGCCTCTTTTCTCAGTTTTTCCATAAGTTTTTCAGAGTTTTAGCTTTAGGTTCCATATATTTCCATTCTAGAGTTGTTTTACGGATTAATCTTCGTTAGTTTGCGTTTTGTTTACGATCCGGAACGTTTCGTCCGGACGATCTCTGCATTTTTCCGTTTTTCGCTGAGGTTGGGATTCAAGTCCAACGTGTTCATCCAACGCTACATCACGGGTTTTATATATTTAAATTCCGTCTTTATGATTAAATCGTATTTCATTTCGTTAATTATGTCCGCTAGTTTTTCGCTCTAATCCTGGGGTTTGCATGATTCGATCCTATATGTTGTGATTCTCATTATCGTTATTTACCGTCTATGCATTGATTCATGATTCGATTGTGCTTATTTATATGTGTTGGTTTCTGATCAATCTCGATGCATATTTAGTTGTCGGTTAATTACGTAATTGTGTTAATTGTCAATCGATATCGAATGCATGATACGAATGAGCCTTGAGTCGTAGCGAGATAGGATATTCAGAGGAAGCATAGTCTTTGTGATCCGTTTGGAGTTACTTGTTTTCACCTAGAGACGTACATGATAATAGGGAAAACTAGTAATCTACAGCCGCTTTGTCGTAATAGAAATTGTCGGTTATATATGTGATCTTCCATTTTTGTTTGGATTAAAATTGGTTAATAAGAACAGGATAAACATACGTTGTGGATTGGATTAATGCAGCCCTAGGGTTAGTCGTCTTTCTCTGTTTTTAAACATCCGAGTGTTTATTGCTTTAATTTACTTTACTTTTGTTACCTTTGCTTTGGATTGAGTTCCGAAGCCCTAAAATACCTTAAAACCATATTTGTTACTTGGATAATGATGAAGTCTTGTTGAGTTAGCTTCTGTATTTTCGTATTACAATCCCTGTGGATACGATACTTCGCTTACCCTATATTTACACCTTTTCGTGTTAGAAAAATAAGCGATCGAGAATCCACGGACTGGTGGAACTACCATATCCAAGCCGACGATCGAGTTCGAGCTTCTTGGCGGAGGGCATGGTCTTTGAGGGATGAGGACGGGCCAAATAGCAAGAAGTTTAAAGGCCGCTCGACTCCATCCCGAAGTACATGCGGATGTACGAGGTCGTTAAGAACGACGATGCCCCATGCCCCAAGCCGAGTCTACTGACGGGGCGCCGGGTCCAATAATTGAAGAGCCTAAAGAGGAGGCGGCTACGCGATCACGCCAGTGCTCGCCTAATTGGTCCAATTGAAAGGGAGCATTTAGAGGCGACTCGGCGGTCGGAGGCGGTGTCGGCGCGGCGCAGGTCGGCTTGGAGGCGGCGGTTCGAGGGCGTGGTCCCGCCCGGCGTCGCTCACGGGTCGAGGTGTGACCTCGGGTATAGGAACGCCCGGGCCGAACCCGCCCTGTCGGGTCGAGGCTGCGCACCGAGCGAGCCGAGGTGGTACCGTCCTCATTGATTGGGTGGAGGCACCGAGTTCATTCCGGTATTCATCGCCGACCGGGATTTTGTTCGAGACCACCTCGCCGGTGAGTCCCGGCGGGCGGAGCCTAAGCCCGAATGAGTTTGTATATAGCGTGAAACTTTGTATGTAGATATAAATGTATTTAGACTGTTTGAAGTGTCGTTTTCCTCTTGAGAGGTACAAACATAGCTTAGGACTTCGTTTTGGTCGTAAATGTATTTATATCAGACATGTATGTATATTTTCCCAAATAAAGGGGTAATTTGATGAGATCCGATCCGGATGTCTTTTACATGTAGATTTTTCAACTTAATGAGTAATCAGTATGCGTGCATGTAGACTTTCAAATTAATGAGTAGTGCAGATGCGTTGCACTTGAGACGCTTAATTCAATGAGTAATCTCTGAGTGCGGTAGCAGTGAGTACCCTACTTAGTGGGTTATTCATCTCGTGAGGCGTCCTCGTGAAGGTTTAAATGCGGTATATCTAAATAGATGTTCGCATATGAATAAAATGAGGCGAAATGAAATACTCATTAGAAAAATAAATATTTTATTCAACAAGTATATAACATCGCACTTCGGCAAAGCAAGTAAGGAGATTAACATGAGGCTGATCTGAAATCGAAGCTATATAAAGTACCTCCTTAAATGAGAGATATGCCAGGTTCGGGGGATAAGCGCACCGGATAAGTGAGATAGCTTGTAGGCCCCCTTGCCGAGGTCCTCGTGAACGCGGTATGGGCCTTCCCATGTCGGATCCAACTTGTTAAGACGTTCACTCTGGCGGCTTCATTATTCGTGGGGCGATGTCGCCTACTTGCGGTCATGGAGGCTTTGACCCTTTTGTTGTAATACCGTGCGACACGGCCCTTGTACTTAGCTTCGTTTATGAAGGCGAGTTCGCTTCTCTCGAGAGCATCAAGGTTGGCCCAGGTCATCCTCGTTCCCATCCGGGTCAAAGTGAAGAGGCGTGGGCTTGGTGCGCCGATTTCGGTCGGTATGACGGCCTCGGGCCCATAGACCAAGTGAAGGCGTTTCCCGTGCGAAGTCCGAGGTGTCGCTCAGAGGACCAGAGGACTTGGGGAGGTTTTCACCATCGCTTTTAGCTCGGTCTAGCCTCTTCTTTAATCCTTGTATGATCGTGCGGTTTATCACCTCGGTCCGACCATTCGCTTGTGGGTGTGCGGCCGAGGTGAAGCGTTGATCGATCCGGGCTCTTCGCACCACCTTGAAATTTTGTCGACGAATTGGGTGCCGTTGTCCGAGACCGAGAATGTGCGGTATGCGAGGCGACGGACTATATTCTTCCACACGAAGGTGCGAATCCTTTTGCTCGTGAGGTTCGAAAGTGGATCAGCTTCGACCCATTTTGTGAAGTAGTCCATGGCTACGACTAAATATCGG